>CM029923.1:23885923-25206756 GCA_017639245.1 Myiopsitta monachus
ATCAAATCATCACTGTAACATAACAGTGGATCTTGGTGGCATGTGTCTTTAGTAGTATTTGTAAGAATGTAATTTTAAGGCTTTATTTGAAATTGCAGTATACTAAATGTCAAATTCTAATGCAGATATGTCCAACTGTTTTGTCTCCCTGAATACAAAGTTCAGAGCCAGACACATTATGGCTATACATTTTAAAAATGTAGGTTTCCTTAGACAGAACAAAAATGATTGTTTCCTTCTACCTTCTTTCGAATTTCATTATTCTTAAATGAGACGTATTTGAAGGGTTAAACTGCAGGGCAGTGAAAACAGGTTCATTATATTTGCCTGGAGTATCTTAATCATTGTGCTAACCTGCTTACCAGGGCACCTGTTCATGTAAACTCTTATGATGCAATGACTTCATGGTAGTAATAGAGGCACATATAGTCTTGCCATGCTTTTCTTTTTTCCCTCTTTTTTCCTACTCAGCTGTTGAAAAGCTTTGTGCCTCAGAACAGTTCTGACATTTTGGTGTGTGTACCATGAATTTTGTCCCCACTATTGAGGAGTGTTTCCAGGTGTAATGTTTGGTTTTTAAATTTAATTCTTTAGTCTGCCACAGCAGGAATTGGGAATGCTACAGAAACATTATCCTCTGTCCTTAAGAAAAAAGCACATTGCTTTCAAGTGGGTTCTTGGTTTCTTTGTAGCTAACCCCAAGGAAGGGCTTAAGTGGCCTCCAGAGGAGGAGGCATTTGGCTACACTCTAATGTTTTTGGAGAAGGAAGGCTGGAGAATCTGAACACTTTCTTCTGTGTCATGTTTTATTACATGTAGCTATGCATTTCTTCACACACCTTGTTTTGTCCAGCAGAAGGATTGGATTATCCCATTGTGGACCATGTTTTATTTGTAGATCTTCAGACAATTTTCCTATATACCTTGAAGTAGTAAGGCCAGAGTTACTGCTGCAAGGGAAATGGGGGTGGGAGGGAAAAACATTTTCACATGCCCATGCTTTGGGATTTGTGCATGTTAAGAACATACGCATTTCAAAGAGACTGCCAGTGTCTTAAGCACTATATGTAGCTGTATGAAACAAAACTAAGTGAAAATAGATGAGCTAAAATCTGTCTTGCTGCAGAACTATAAGGCTTATGTGTACTTTATTTATTAAAAAAAAAAAAAAGGAAGAAAAAAAGAAAAGCTTGCATCACCAATAATGCTGCTTAAGCACTTGGGGTAGCGATACATTGTTTTGCCATTAGGCGGTGTCAAATACAAGACCACTAGAAAAACAGGTCTGCAAAGATGTAGGCGCAGGCATCATCTTCACGTGCAGTTTAAAACTTTTGTTGTTTGTTTTTTTTGAGGCCATAAATTACTTCTGTCCAAACCATCTTCAACTTGTTAAACTCTTAGAAAAGTCATTTTTGTTGTCTTTAGGAAGATGACAAAAAAAGGACTCTTGATCAGTCTGTTTTGACCAGATGCAACTAACTGGTTCAGACACCTCCAGTCTTTGGGAGGGATCTGGAGAAGTCACAATTCTCTAGAGAACCTTCAGAGAAGCAAATCGGGTCCTTTAGAGTAATTGTGGAAGGAGGGCCCCAAACTACCTGGCTGGCTGGGATCATTTTGAAGTGCGTGTATTCTGATGATGGAATTTGAGGTTGGGTGGTATTTATTGTCTGTTCTATGGGCTTTGTTTTTTTTTTTTTGGTTGGGGTTTGTTTTTGTTTTAATTCCTGTGTGGACAACTCCATTCCTGCATTGTTTTAATATGGGGAAGTTTTCAGGTCAGACCTAATTCCCTTGTGCTGTTCTGTGAGTCAGTATGGACAGTGTCCCCTGCTGCTGAGGTCATGGGTTCTGCAGCACTGAACATACTGTGCCAATGAGGAATTTTAAAGTTGTGCTAAATGGTTTGGAAGACTTTTTCCTAGAACTTGGGGGTTTAAGATATTAGCACTCGCTCCTCATAAATAGTATGCATATGGTGTCCTATCCTCCGGTCCAGCTGGCATCTCTCTTCCTGATTACTTTTTTTATTGTTGTTTGTTTTTCAGGGGTGGAGCAGGAGGAAGGGGGAAGTGGTTTTCTTAGCATTCATTCAACAGAGCAGTGTAGAAGGCCTGGCTTCTTAAGGCCGTAAACATGGAACAACATCAGTAGCTTTTAAGGGGTCTGCAACTGTGTACTTGGATAAATTTATTAATCATGAACTTGAGTCAGTTGGCTGATTTCTGTCAGTGTTCATTTTACAAAATCTTTGTAGCACGGAATAATTGATGAAGAATAATTCTTAGCTGCGTAAGTAGTATTCACATTTAAAAAACGTGACAATATTTCAGTTGAAAAATGTTGTGAAGCTATGCATCTTGGACCTGGGAGCTGTGACTTACGCTTAAATGCTTTTGCTTTCTGTTTCATTGACCATTATAGCTTGACTGTTCCATCAGACATGAAAGAAGATATTTGTGTCTTTTCCTTTTAAATACTTTTGCTTAATACTTGCTCTAAACTGACAATTTCTCTTGGCGTATTTGGTTCCTGAAGACAGACTTTCAACCTGATTCCTAATTAATTAGACTTATCTAGAAAGTAAGGAGGAAACAGCTTTTTAAGGTAGGCTTGACTTCGGAGAGCATTTTAGGGAAATCATTTGCCAAGTGTCTCCACTTGATTGAGTGACTCATAGGTCATGAGCCTATTAAACTTGAATATTTTGCAAATGGGAGCTGGTTTCCTCAAGGTATGCATTCAGAGTTGGTAAATGTTCTTGAGGTTGCATGCTTGAGCTCTGACCTATTTGCTTCTGACGCTTAGTCAAGAATAATAAATCAGCTTTTCTAAGAATCCTTTTTGTTGTTGCAAGTTCAGCCACAAAATAAGCTTTTGCATCTTCTGCAATTATTGGGATTTATGCCTTCCTGCCCAAGAGCTGAGTTTAGCCACCTATAATTTTTCTCATCTTAAGCAGTTTAGTTTTTCTGGTTTTCAGAAATGCAGCAAACTATATCTGCACCAGTGTATTCAGTTTCTGCTTTGAAGTAAAATGAAATTCAGTTTGTAGTGAAAAGAATCTCTTCTAATGTTCATCTTGGAAGTCTAGATTTAGGTGAACAGACTGATTTAGTGAGTTCCACTAGATACTTAGTAGACATTTTCTTCCTGCTGTATATTTTGGCCTTACGTTGAGGAGTTTGATTTATTATTAAATTATTTGTGTATGCAGACTTTAATCTGTACGTATTTTACTTTGATGTATTAGGATTTGTAAATATTACTGATTTTTAAATATTATTTATGCACATACTTAAAGGACTGGTCTATCCAGAAAAGCAATTGCTAAATAATAAATGTTACTTTTTAGAAATAAATTGCAAGATCATTAAATTGTATATCCCTCAGGGTTATTTTTAAAGGTTTTTTCCTCTTCCCTTCAGATTCAATTAGCAGAAACTGTAGTTTCATGTACGATAGAACGAAATCTACTGTAAAAACAAAAAATACTGCGAGTAATGCTTGAGTAGAAGCAGCTAAAACACCCACAGCACTGACTGTCCGTATTCATTGTAACTTCAGTTGGAAACTCTTACTGTTGCACTTTTTAAGAGTTATTGGATTTTTAATTCTATTTATTTTTGTCTTTCTTCATGAAGGTTGTGCTGAACAGTCATCACAAATTGGGTAAATAATCCTGTACTGTATATGTATATACAGTATAATATTAAGCAGATGTGGAGTCCTTTTTATGCTGCAAATTTTTAATGCTTATGTTGGGCATCACCAAATGAGAGAGCTAAAGTTCTGTAGGATTTCTCCCATGGAATTCTGACTTGTAAATTTAGGTTTTTGTATGTCTAAGGGAAAGCTGTGGGGTTTTGACGGTTTTTAGAGTCTTGAATATGTTGATTTTATACAGTAAAGCTTCAGGTTTTTAAAGCTATTTTCAACAAACTGCAGCTTGTTTAATAATTATGTGAACCAGAAACTACTCAGTTTGTCATTAATTCCTCAAGCCTAACACAGATTAAAAGGCTCATCATTACAGCGCTCTCTAGAAGCTCAGCTTCCTTTTTATTTTTAGATCTGAAATGATACTACATCTTTGTATTTAAAATATGTATTGCTGCTCTAGAATGGTACCCTGATGTCAAGAGGCATACATAATTAACTGTACAATAGAATTGTAAATAGACTTGTAAATCACTTTTGTGACTGAAGCTCTTTGAAAATAAAATTAAAATGAACAGATATTTTAACTCTTCTCATTAGTTTCATGAAATGGTTTTTAATTATTCTTCATACAATTGGATCAAAAGCTTATTGAAAAATACAGACTTATTCCCTGATGTCATGGGTATCTTGTTCAGTGCCTGTGTATTTTTGAAGACGGGGTGGAAAAGTATGCATGCTGTTTGTTAGCAGTGGTACGACAGCACTGCAGTTCTGCAGTGGGATAATACTGACCGTACTTTTACCTGCTGGCTCATGAGAGCCATTTCAAGGCCAGACCTTGTACATATGATAGCAGCTTGTTTCCGTTTCCTGTTATCCACATGTTCCTTCTGTTCTTTGACACGTGAGAAGCATTATCTTGAAAAGACTCTTGGGCAAACGTGCCTGGTTGTGAGCTGTCACTTTGCCGCAGTCGCCTTCAGAAGAATCACACAGAAATGAAGACAGCTTTTCCATCCTGTGGCTCACCCACCATTTAAATGTTTATTGGCAGAGCACATTATTTTAAATTTGAAGACAAGATATTTGTAATACCTGGTTACTTAATTAGGAAAACTTAATCTTTCAATTTCACGCTAATATGTTGGTAACTTAAAGCTTTTTTCTCTTCAGAATCTTTCTGGATTTAGGATTTGTTGGCCAGAAGACTTGGAGGAAAAACAGAAGCCAAATAGGCCAACCCTGGATTGCTTAGCCAAAGCATTAAATAAAAACCTTTCCATTCTTTACTCAAATTGCTTTGACTCCAGTCCTGCAAGAAAATAAGTCAGAGCAGCCTTGTAAAGGTACAGATCAATCACTTGGCTGTTTAAAGTAGGTGCGTCAGCTCCTTCAAAACATAATGTGTGGCAGACCACAGTGAATCTGTGTAACACATTTGTGAATTTCTGATGATAATTCATATTGAAATGTATATTTCTGACTTCACCCAGATTTGCACTGGGTTGGCTTAAGCATATGCTCCAGTATTGCTGTCAATGAAGCTGCAAGTGTTTTCTGTGCTGTTGCATGTGTGACTTCAGACTTTCTTCTGTTCTGTGAGTGGTCTCAAAATCTAATTTTGGAGTTGCATACAACCTGTGGAAGCTGGCTGCTTACACAGCTAAATGTAGGCAAAATCTGCTCTGAAGCTTAAAATACTCTTTGGCCTTTCACAATAGTTACGCAAATTGGGGTGAAAGTGTTATCTAGAGGATGTGTTTTGCTGGTTTACTTCCCATTTAAAGTGCAGAATCATGGTGAAGCCCGATTGCCTGCTGTGCTCCTAGTAAGTTTGTCTAAAAGGCAGATAAGTTTACAAGGTATGATTTAAAATTCCTTTTTCATGCTCACATGAGTTTAGAAACTTGCAAGAAAGTAAAAAAGTTAAGTACCATGGTAAATTATATGTGTGCTCAGTATTCTATAAAATTAAGCTCAAAACTGAGCTCTGACTTTTACTATAGCAACACTGTTAATGCATTACTTCTGGGATCCTTTCTTAGTCTTGAGAAATATTAAGGGGATGGTAGAAAGGGAAAGAGGCTTTAGACCCAGGACATGGTAGAAGACCAGCCAGGCTAGTGTCCTTTCTGGAATGCCAGGCGTCTCACAGAAGGGTTTGAGGAGAATAGGAATGCATGATCAGTGATTATTATATGGATCTTACTGTGACTTCTGTTACAGAAGTTTAAATATTTCTTTTAAAAATACCATTCACAGCCGTAGATGTTTGAGATCCATAGGATTATCCAGTTCCTGTGCCAGTCATATGCTTGTGGTCTTACTCTTTTGCAAGAATTTCTACCATTTTGTTGTCTGTGAAAATGTCTTCAAGCACTTCTGAGTGTCTCAACATTGTCTCGTTGCATACACTTTTTTGTAATAAGACCAAGAAAACGGACATCCCCAGTCTAGTCTAGCATAAGCCTGTTTCTTATCTTACAGGGTGTGGTCTGCAGTCGTGCCCTCTGAGGCACCTTCATTCACAGTCTCTAACATAACATTTAGTTTAGGCTTTTTTACCCCTCTTGTTCTCTGGCTCTTTATTTCTCTGTCTCACTGAATCCTGCAGTTCTGCTGTGGTCTTGGGTTGAGTTGGGGAAGGCTGAGATGCCAGTTAGGGTTTGAAAAGGAAATTTCTTGGTATGTTTCTGCTGCATGGGAGGGTTGTGCCCATGCACCACCAGGAAGCAGTTCACCAGCCGCCTGCTCATTGTGCTGTGGGCTGAGGTGCCCGTGTGGACAGGGATGTGCTCATCGGCATGCCAAGATGGGGATAAATGGGTTCAGGGACAGGATGGTTTTTGAGCTTTGAGGTGAAGGTGTCACTGGTTTATGAGAGATGGTCGGTTTTGGGGTGGGAGGTACTCTGAAAGATTCAGTGTTTGACATGGAAAAATCCTTTGGAAGGGCGAAATTTTAGAGCCTGGTTTTGGTGACTTACAGTCTCATTCAAAAAGTTCCAGAAAGCCCAGTAAGCGCTTGCTTTGCAACACCGTGTTACTGGCAGTTGATAACCACTAGAGGCCATGCCCTCACCTTCCCAAGGAAGGGATGCAGATTTTACCAATCTGCAGTACTCAGAGCCTGACCAAGAATCTTTTTATTTATAATGTTTAAGCTACTCCCTTTTGCCTTTTTTTTTTTATTATTATTTTTTTGTGATGCAGCAGCTGGTTTTGATCCTTGGTTCTTGTCAGCAGTCAGGCACGTGAGCAGCTCTGCTATCTCAGTGGTAGGGTTTGTACCTTGTGTCTCTTTGTGATGTTGATGGGAGAGAGCTTCACCCTTTCCCCTGAAAAAAGGGAGTGTTGGGATGGAGCCCCCCTCTTCCCCAGTATTCTCAATGCTGAAGACTGACACAGCACCGGCTGTTCCAGCTGTGTCTGTAGAACTTCTGCAGCTATTCCTGCAGTCCCAGCTGTTGCTTCTCCTACTCATCAGCCAGGTGCTTTACTTCCAGGTTTCTGGTACACTTAGACTTGTTGATTTCACTAAGGAAGTATTTCTAAACTATGGATTCCTGTTTGACATGATCTTTTAAATATTAGCATTATAGCCAGGATTGCTTTCCTGTTCCTTTTTTTGTTTGGAAATCTATACAACTTCCCAAATTCATGGTATTTCATGCTTTTCTACCTTATTCCTACAGCTTTCCAGGTAACTTCATGGCACTTCTTTCCTCTCATTTCATTATATTTTTAATACCACCGATAACTTAGCATTGTGTTAAGCTGTTGAAATGGGACTCATTGCTTATTACAGGCTCACTCCTGCCCTGTGCTCTATGAGTTCTTGTGTGTCATTTCAGACTATGTCAAAAATAGCCTGTTGCTTTTTGTGTGTTGATGAGCTGTTCCAAGAAGTGAATATTTGCAAATACTGGGAAATGATTTAACAGAACTTTGTGCTGCTTTGCTTTTAATGTAAGCCACTCAAAATATAGGACACCCTTTTACCTCCATTATCTATTTTTGCAGGCTAAACTGTATTTTCAAACCTCGGGTAACCTACAATAAAAAACAGTGGGTACAAGACCTTTTGATAACTTTTTTAAAATACTTCCTGTGTGTAACTTAGAGTTGCTTTTCTCTTCAAACAAACACATGCCTTATGACTTATTAGGGTTTCATCATGATTTCCATATGATTTTTTATACTTGACTAGTACAAATATAAGCAAGGAATACTTGATTTACAAAAGAGTTTTATCTGTACTTCTCAGTGTAAGCTGAGCACCTTAGAAATATTTGCAGTCAACAGAAATAGAGATTTTGAAGTTTGCTTTCAAGCCAAGAGAAATTTTGCACACATACGCAGGTTTTATGATATACTCATACAAGTGCTGCTAAGTTACTATCTGTGATCAAATCCTGACTCTCTCTTGTCTCTTGTAACAGCTAATGCTTCTGGCACTTCAACAAAGATGTTGGTGTTCTGCTTGTCAGTGATGATCAAGCTTTTCTTCCAGTTGGATGCATCTATTTGTCCTCAGAAGTGCAACTGCTCTTCAAAAAATGCAATTCATTGCTCTGGTCCCCATATCAAAGACCTGGAATCCCTAAATCTGCCTTGCAATATGACAGAAATTTACATAACGGGCACTAATGTAACATACTTGCAGGGTGTTTTTTCCAGGATGGTGGAACTGCAGCATCTCATCTTGTCTTCAAACAACATCTCTCTGATTTCACCAGTGGCTTTTAAAGGCCTGAGAAGGCTAAAAGCCCTCAAACTGCTAGAGAATAAGCTGGTCGAACTTCCTGCAGAAGTGTTTGATGACATGGTACAGCTTCAGCAATTGATCATTGAAAATAACAGGTTGAAATCCATTGAAGAAAACCTGTTTGACAAACTAGCTAGTTTGGAGGAGCTTTACTTGAACAAAAACCAACTAACAGCACTTCCCAGTGGCATGCTAAAGAAACTTTCCAAACTCAAAGTACTGAACTTATCAAGAAATTATTTGGCAGCACTGCCTAGAAATATATTTAGTGCATTAACCAGGCTCGAGAAGCTGATGCTGTACTTTAACAGGCTGTCTTCAATAGAGTCTGGTGTGTTTGATAGCCTGAAGGAGCTGATGGAACTCTTCCTGCATTCCAATAACATCCAGTCCATTGCCCCTGATGCATTCTGTTGTCTTCATAAACTGAAAAGCCTAACGCTTTCCAGGAACAAGCTTGAGGTTTTGCCCTCTGGGGTCTTCCTGCATTTGCATGACCTGTCTAAATTGACCTTGTACAGGAACCCACTGAAGTCTCTTCCAGAAGTATTGTTCGGAGAAATGAGGCATCTTGGTAGCCTGTGGCTGTATCACACAAAGCTCTCAACAATACCAGATTTTGTGTTCAGCAACTTGACAAATTTAGAGCTTCTTGTGCTGAGTTTTAATCCAGAGCTTAGTTTTCTTCCTAAGAATGTATTCAGGGGTCTGAATGAACTGCGGGGCCTTTCTCTGCATACAAATAATATTTCCAGTTTGCCTGAGGGCATCTTCCTGAGCCTTCAGAAACTGCAGAACATTTCTCTTTTTGATAAGAGGCTTGAGAGTCTTCCTAGAAACCTCTTTCATAACCTCAAGCACCTTCAGAAAGTTTACCTGAATAGTACTAAGCTGCAATCTCTTCCTGGAGACTTCTTTACTGCTTTACCTGAGCTGCAAGAAGTCTTCCTTGACGACAACCCTTGGAGATGCGATTGCCAAATTCTTGGTTTCAGAGAGTGGCTCCTCAAGAGCATGGAGATAGTTAAAAATGTGCCATCTCTAATGTGTCAGAGCCCACTGCCACTACAGAATATATCTCTTGTGGCTCTAACAGCTGATCACCTGAACTGCCCGCCAACCACAGCCATTACATACCAGACGTTCAGCTCAGCTTATTCCCAGACTTGGACTTCTCTTGTGATGGAGCACTTAACATCTTGGGAGACTACGGTAAGAGCAGTGCCCGACATGGATACCAGCACACCCACATCAGTTCCTCTTGCAACCCCAGGTTTTACCTACTCACATCTTGAAGGTGTTGGACAGCCTAGGTTTCATTTGTCAGAAGTGCCAGTCCAAACTTCACCCAGTGTCATTGTACAAACCAACAGTGTCAGAGGAACAGATTTAACTACTCTTGCCCAGTTGGATGAGATACCAGCCCGCAGAAGCGCTAAACCCTATTTTAATACCAGAATTGCTTATTGTCAGTTGTTCTTGTGCCTTTACAGTTTGATTTTAACACTCCAGACTGTAACCATTGTGCTCAGTCTGTATGTGATGGGTAAAACCAGGCAACTCCTGCACTCCAGAAATACTCCTACTCAGCCTGTAGTTCTGATAAAATTTTTAAGAAGATGATAGAGAATACCAGCTGAAGAGAGGATTAGAAGCATTGTTTTGGATGCATTTTGAGCATTTGGGCAGTTGACACTTGATTCACATATGGATTACAAATCTTCATACAAAGAACCATAAAGACCTTATTTTTTACAGCATAATGAAAACGTGCCTTTATGTACCTTAGTGTTTGCTAAAAGTGGTTGTAAACACTGTATATTGCTACAGCACCTGCTGTGTGAACCCAGAGGGAGAGTAAAAGAAGACGTATGGTCACCTTTACATGTGTACTACGAGTTACCTGCATTGGACTGCAGCCCTGTCCCTGCCAGGTCCCGTTGCCTGCTGTCGTGCTCACGCTGCTCACACGGACATGGCATCAATGTAGGGAAGTCCACATAGGAGCATGGCTTTAACCATGCTTTAAAGGTTATGCGTAATACTCCAAATGTTCCTTATACTACCTGCAGTGTTTTGTCTGTTTATTGGGAAAGCAAAGGGTATTTTGGGGAAGAGATGCTGGAAAAGACCTTTGAAAAAATAAGGGTGGGAGCTGAATGGTATAGTGCAAGTGTCTTAGTTTTTGCTTTGTCCTCAGACCCTTTTCCAGGACATGGCAGAAGGTAAGGGATACCATTTAAAGCTAACAGTGCTTTCCTCTAGCTTAACCAGAGGAAAGTAAGTAAGGTGCTGGGCTAGGAAATGGAAACTTGATGAATTTGTTTGTTTGTAAACTTTGTAAAGTTACTTAGCTTGTTCTTAAAAGCTCTGATGTACTTAAAAGCCTCTGGAAGTGGATCTGTGGCTCCTTGGGCAAGAGACGCTATATTCTAGGAGTCCTTTTGTAGCCTTACTGACTTTCTAAATATTGAGGTCTTTCCTGGATGGCCTTGATGGCACATTTTCCTGGATGGCACATTACAAGCCTGAGGTGAAGGGAGCCTGCATTTGCTGCAGGTCTGTGGCTTGCTCCCTGCCGTGTGCTACTCTAGGCTGTGCGCTGTTCTACAGACTGCTTTGTTTCAGGGATGCTCTGCTACTGGACTTGAATTCCTCTTCTGGGCTGTGAACGGAGACAGTATGCTTCTGTGGTGTTAAGTAACTGTTGTCTTGCTGATGTGAGGTTTAATAAAATTTAGCAAGCCTGGCTAAATGGAAGCTATCTCTAAAGAAAGAGAAATACAAGTCACTACAGCTGGAGCAAAGCAAACTGGGACTGGATTCATAAACACAACCCCCAGAATATTTACTGCAATATATTTAAGAGAGAAGCACAAACCCAACGTGCAGCTTTCTGGGTAGTTGCATGTGCCCAAAAGGAGGCAGTTGTTACAAATTTAGGCTCTTGGTTGGACAACTATAATGATCCACTTAGTGTTGTGCCCGCTCCAGTGCTGTCGTGCCGGTGCCACGCAAGCATCTGCTCGCAGCAGGCAGGAGATAAGTATAATCTGAGCTACTGAGGAAGTTGTTATACAAACCATGCTGCTTACTGTTTGCCTCAGTGAGACACTGAAGAAGCATGCTCGTGGCTATCGGCCCTTAGATGCACACTGGCCAATTTCTAAGAAAGGCAACACTTTAGTTGTTATAGGGGTGTATGACCCCCTGATGTCCAGCCCCTGGAAGAGCAGTGGGATAGCAGCAGCTGCCATCCTCCTGAACTCTCCTTTGGCCGCTCCAGCTCTGCAGTGGGGCCAGCTGGGTCTCTGGGCTGCTCCTTTGACTCCTGTTGTGCTGTCTCTGAGCTCTGGCACGTGGTGGCTCTGGCACACGGCTGTGTGCAGTCGAGTGCTCAGAGAAGGATGATTCGTCTCTATGTGCTGTCATCGGGCTTTCCCCACACTGTAGCCAGACGAGGAAATGAAGTCAGCAGACAACAAAAGGCTGGAGCAATAAGGGGTCTCTTACTAACTCTTCCTCTGAGGTGTCATGTTCTGAGCTGCCTCTGATTCACTGCTTGTTGTCCAGCAGAGCTCAGCCCCTCCTGCAAAACTCCTTGGCCTGGGAAATCCGAGGATATGCTTGTTTATATCCCATCTCCGATTTGCCTGGAGAAAGGATGTCTTCCTGGTCAGCATGATAGTGGCTGTGGTGGGCAGGGAGGCACCTTGGGAAAAGTGCAGCCCCTCTCTGGGCAGCGTTGCCTTGCAGCTCTCTCAAGGCTCCGATGGCTTGCCATCGCCAGTGTATTGGCAAAGGTTTTCCCAGTCCCTGCAGCCCAACACCTTCCAAGATCTACTGCCCAACTTTCACCACCAGGCTGGGCTTGGAGTGACAGTGGGCTGGAAAAGATTGGAGCTATGTAATCCCTGGTCCGGGGTGTCCCTGCTGTTGGAGAATGGGTGGATGCAAAGCACATCTGCACTCAGTGGCTGAAAGGATTGGCTGCACACTCTTGGCTTCTGCACGGGATGAAGAGTCATGATTAACATGAGTCCAGGAGCTGCCTCTGGGGCCACATCCTAGTCAGCAGCACTTGGGGTACGTCACTAATGCAGCCTCGCCAAGGGTCTTCGTAACTTGCTCAGTTACCTCAAACACTTGTTTCTGTGGCGGTTGTTCCTGCTTTAGGAAATCCCTGAGCAGTGGGAGCTCTGATCCCTCATGTCAGGCCATGGGAGTATGCTCCGTGTTTCCAGCCTGATGTCACTATAGGTGCCATTCTCCTTTGTTGGGACTCAAATGTACAGAGTCCCTGAAGAGCAGCATGGCAAGGAGGGAATTAACCACTGCTGTAGGTGCCAGCAACTTTCTGCCTGTTTCCCAGCTGATGCAGGACCCTTCAAGGCCATCAGCACCCCTGTCCTGTGGTCGTGTCCCTGGTGTCTCTCTGCCTGATGTTATGGAGCATTAGCCATGTCTCCTCCAAGCTTCCAACCAGCACATCTTGCCTGGGGATGCTGATGCAGCAGCCACAGTATCACAGCACGGCATTTCCGAGGGATGACAGAATAGCTGGGAAGAGATGCAGCCAAAGGCATGTACCCATGGGACAAGGTTGGGCTTGCAAGTGTTTATAGGCTCTCACAGTGATCAGGAGGCTCCTGCTTTGTCCCTGCTCCAGCCAGAGATTGGAGGTATGGAGGTGTTCTGCCCCATTTTCCTAGCCAAAGTCTGGGTTCACATCCCTTTTCCTCCTGGGTGTCTATGGGTGGCTAAGCCCTGGCAAAGGCTCTTGCTTGGTCCATGGTGAATGAGTCCCACTTCATTGCAGGGTATGGGGCTGCTGCTCCAGCAGCACCGGGAGACATGCTGCTACCAGGCCGAGCCCCTCTTGTGCAATCGCTGCTTCAGGACTGTTGTGTTTCTCTGGGACTTGCCAGGCTTCCAGCTGTGCTTTTGTGTGCCTTTAGATGAAAACAGCCCAGGGCAGGGAGCCAGCCATGGCTGGCAGCGGCTCCCTGTGCTGCTGTGCACTCCTCTGCCTGCTTTTCCTGGGCACTTGGGAGACACCGGGCCCCTTCCCCCTTGGGGTGTTAGGAGGGGGTCCATGGAGCCCACCCGGCTGCCAGAGATGGCTTTACAGAGATGGAGAACTGTGTGAAGCTGATGCAGCAAACACACAGCACTGCATGAGCAGGGACAGCCCCCCACCATTGCCTCCTGCTCCAGCCCGTCCTTCCTCCCTCTCACAGCGCCCATCTGACAAGCTCTTTCCGCTTTGGATTATCTCTCCAGGCTTACTTGGCCACAGGCCCTGCATTCCTTCCAGCCTAGCACTGCCCTGAGCCTGCGCCAAGCCCAGTGTGCTCCTGCTATTGCTCGGGCTGGGGCTGAGCCTGGAGGACATGGTTCTGCTGGCCAGGCAAGCTCCACTGCTGCTTGAGGTCCTAAATGCCATTTTCCTTGAGCTCCAGGAGAGTTGTGGTGGGTCTTGTGCTGGTGCTTGGATATTGGCTATCCTTCCTGCCCATCTTGGAGGGTCCAGGACTGCTCCTCCTTCCGAAAAGCTCTTACCTTGCGCATGCACTTACTTCCCCAGGGAAGGCAGGACATGACTCCGTCCCTTAGGGCAGATGGAGATGGGGCATCTGTAGCTGTGAGCAGTGAGGGCCCCCTGGCCCTGCGTTCCACAAGCAGGGTGCTGAAAACGCTGTAGGGGCTTGGTCCTGCCTCTGTGGAGGAGCCCTCAGGTTTGGGCTCCTCAAAGCATTAGGACGGGCGCATGGTGGGGAAGGGGCTGCTGCTGCTGCTGCCGCCTCTCTATGGGTGGCGTGGGCCCCAGCTGGTCCCTGAGTGACTCATGCTCCTTCCTTCCCCCCTCGGCTGTTCCCGAGCCTGTGTCCGGCTGCACGGCCCGGCCGGGAGGGGCTGCCCACACCAGAGCACTACAGGGACCCCCTCCCTGGACCCTGGCCCGGCCAACACCCTGCTCCTCCCTTCAGCAGAGCAGAGCCTGGCCGGGTGCCCTGGGCCAGCCGCTCGCTGTGAGCACCAGGGGCCAGCGGGGGGGTCCCTCATGGCGGGCGGGCGCTCCGCAGCAGTGCAAAGCAACGGGGAATCCCAGCGCTGCGGGGCCCCGGGACACCCCGTCCCTCGCAGGGGTGCCGGCTCGGCCTCGGCCGGGAGCTGGAGGCAGGGGCGGGGGAGCAGCAGCGGCCTGTGTGAGCTCGCTCAGCTGTCTGGCAGATGGGCGCTGCGGTCTCCCGGCCCAGCCCACAGGCAGCTAATTTTAGCGATTACATGAGTTTTTCCGAGCAGCCTCGAGTCCCCGGTGATTCAGAGCCGCTGTGGGGATGCGCTGGAGCTGTGCCAGCACGGACGGACCCGTGGCTCTCCTGCTGTGTGGGAGTGAGGCGGACCTCCCCGAAAATAAGTGGTGTTGTTCAGCGGCTCCTGAAACCTTCCCGTGGTGGCGTTTGGGGGGCTGAGCTCGGCATGGGGGAGCACCAGGGCTCGTGCGACGGGCATAGGACAGAGGCAGCCCTGGAGGGGCTGAGGGCCCAGTCCTGTTAATACAAGTGACTTGGAGAGTGTGGCCAAGAGTTGCCAGCTCCTGGCCCTGACAGCCTCCAGGAGCCCCAGGCGGGATTATGTACAAAGCACAAGGGGTAACTCTGTGTGGGACTGCTTTTGCCACAGGATCTCCAGCCCTCCTGTGGGCTCAGCTGCATGCGGAGAAATACCTGCAGGAAGCTCTGGGGGCTCTCCTGCTCTTCCATGGACAGAGGAGCAGCATCAGAACACGGTGTTCGTGCAGGCGAGGAGGGCTGGGGGCTCTGAGGGAAGGAGCCACTCCCCAGCCCGGCCCTGACCGCAGGTGTTGCTGCTGGCCCAAACTCCTGTGGGCACCGGGTCTGGCAGATGTCCACACTTGGGCTCCACCATCCCCTTGGGGGTGCAGGGACATGACAGTGACTCCACATTGTCCCGAGCTCAGGCAGGGGCTCTGGGGGGCTCAGCATTCCTCTGGCTGGTGTGGCTGGAGGTGGGGAAGGTTCCTAGAGCACTGCTGGACCCTGAGGCTTCCTGCAGCGGGAGGCTTGCTTTGCTCCATCCAGCACCGTGCGAGCTCCCAGCTGTGCGGAGCAGCCTCCCTCTCAGAACGCTTATGTCACGCTCAATCCCATCCACATGGTGTCTCGGGGAGCGGCCTCTTCCCTCCAGATGCGCAGGCCGTGTCTGTGTGGCTGTCGCAGGCTCTCGCACCTTCTGCTTCCCTCCCCTGTGCATAGCCTGGGGCAAGCTCCTGTGCGCTCACCGCTGGGAGCGGCTCCCTCCCCGCTGCGGGTGCGGTGCACGGGATTGCGCTGTTACTCAACCTTGCTTTATTTTTAGGGACATCTTGAAATCAGGCTTGTCCTTCCCAGCCAGGAGCTGAAGCCAGGCTCTCGAGGCCTGGGTAGAGGCAGCTGGGACTTTGGCAGGACTGTCAGCTGGGCTCCTCTGAAGCTTTGGGCACTCACTCTGTGTGGCCATTGGAACCATGGGCTGATCACCCCCATCCTGAGGGCAGGGTGTTTGAGGGTACCCACCACTGCATCCCTGTCCCTCCCAGGCCATGCTATTTGGAAGAAGCTGAGTGCAACATTCCTCTGTCAGACTGGGCTCTGGGTGGTGTTTTTTCGGAAGTGCTGGGGTTTAATTCCTGTGTTGCCTTGCTGAAAAGCTGTGTGCTTCTGGGATGAGTCAGAGCTGGCAGGAACCCGGCAGCGCTGGCAGTGGGCAGACAGAGGCAGTGATAAGTATGTGATAAGGCCATGAGAGCCTTGCTCTTGTGCCAGGGCTGCAGGGAGCGGGCAGCTCCCAAGCCCGCTGCCTGACCTCCAGCTGCACCGCTGTCAAGGAAGCGGGAAGGATATTTTGGGAACCGCATTGCTGGGAAAATCTGCTGTGTCAATAGAGCGTGAGCTAAAGCGCTTGTGGGTGGTGTTTCCAAAATGCCCCTTCTCTGTGTCCAAATGCCCCAGGAGTATGCAGGGAGCTTGGCTGGAGGCAGCCCCAGCCTTGGTGCTGGCTCCTCATCCAGGAAGGGGTCCATGGCCATCTGGCATGTCCCATGGTAGCTAAGGCCCCTATGCAATCTACCATATCAGCAGTGGTTGTATCCAGCAGAGGTTCCACTCCCTACCCTCTTCCCACAGTCCCTGTTGTCTTCCTCTGAGCCCGGCTGGAAACTCCCCCCTCCATCCCTTGTCGGCTGTTCATCCTGGTCTGGTCCCCTTCTTGAGCAGGATGCCTGATCCTCTGCACTGCCCTGTGCCCTCCCACTCCTCGCATCACGGCAGGACATGGGGCTGCATGGGGATGGAGGCAGCGTCCTGCCCCCTCCGCGGCAGCCCCGTGTTGTTCCCATCACGAGCAGCTCGTTAGCGCTGGCTGGGACATAAGCAGGGGATGTTGCAGCCGGTAGAAACATGGGTGGGCTGAGACAGGATTAGACATGGTCAGGGACATTCCAGCTGCCCCGTGGTTAGCACGGGGCTGCTCTGGCTCCGAGAAGCCGAAAACATTCACACACACTGGCTTTCCTTAGCTGCTTCTGCTCCAATATCCGTTCCTGGCAGCTGCTGGACAGGGGCTGGCTGGGAAAGGTAGGTGACGGGGTAGTGACGTGGGCTAGGTGGCGGGGACCCAAGGCATCCCTGTGCACCCATGTGGGCTGGAGGGGACAGGACATGGGTGACAGCAGGTACCCCTGAACAAGTGGATGCAATGGGTTTGTACCCTGCTTCCTGCACACCCCTGGGTGGTGGGATCTGTCACCCATGTGTCAGGGCTGCTGAGGATGAAGAGCAGCATCGACTGTAGCCATGGCAGCCCCTGGGAGACGGCAGCATGTACCACTTTGGGGTTGAAAGGCTGCCTGCAGTTGATGCTGAGGGGGTCTCTCGGTATCCACAGGCATGGTGGTGGCAGTGGGAGCTGGTCTGGCTTGCCAAGGGCTCTCTGGAGCAGCCTGACCTCTGACTGGCACCAGCAGTGCTACTGACCCCTGTTTGATGACCAGTCTCTGGCTGGGCTGGGCAAGGTGTCTGTGGGACAGAGCCCTGGGGTGGTTGCTTGAGTTCCTGGCCTGTTTGTGGTTGGGATGGGGAACCCCAGGCAGGATCAGTGTGCTGGGGGGAGCTGCCTGCACTGCTGGCCCTGGCCTGGGGCATGGCTTGAGGTCCTGACACTGGCAGGAGCCATAGCTGGGGAGGCAAGCACTGTGCATGCGCCCAGGTGATACCATGGGGCAGAGCAATGTGAATGTGTGCTAGGAAGGGCAGGATTGTGCCATGGGACCTGGCTTTGTATTGCCTGGTGCCATGGATGGGGGCACTCACCCCTGTCCCACCAGGGACCAAGAGGAGCTCCCAGGGCCGAGCTGCTATCTGGGCACTGGCTGACATGAGCCCCCATGTTCATGGGGCCATCTGCTTGCCTTCAGACAAGAGCACTGGGGTTCAGGAGAGGGAAACCCAAAACTCCATCCTCAAGACTCTTGGTCTGTTTGCTGAGGAAACAGGAGTTGGAAGCAGCTCTGCTCCAGCGCTTTCCCTAACCCCGCCGCTGCCCCTGTGCTGATTCATTGATTTGGACGGGTTATATACTGGGAGGGGAAGCATGAACCACACTTGGCTCTCTTGTCAGCTCAGAGCTGTGCTCACTCGGCGCTTGCAGCTGCAGGACACTTGGGTAAGTCTCCTCTCTGCTACTGCTCCTGTGAGTGGCCCTGGGTCAGAGGGACTCCTGGGACAGGTCCGAGGGGTGGTGGGATTTGCATGTTCAGCATCGTTTGATTTGATGGAGATGTTTGTCTTGCAAGGGTTCTCCGACACAGCAAGATGACATTGTGGGAGCTGAATTAGTTATATAGGCAACGTATCTTAAATGATAACCAATAGAGAAAATTAAGGGGGGCAAAGTAAGATTATAGGGGGCTGAAGTTAGGAGCAGTGGGATGCTGAGGGGCTGAGTGGTAAGGAATATTCAGCCCCTTGGTCTGTAAGCTGCTTTTTGTCCCTAGAAGAAAAGAGGAGATAAATTGGTTTCAGCTGTCTTTCCTGAAGGACGCTCCAGCGTGGATGCTCTCTGAGCCGCCTTACCAGGGAGCGACATGAGCTGGGCTTTGATGTGCAGAGTGTTTGGGGAAGTTTATAAGTGGCTTGCTATAAACAAAGCTGTTCTTGGATGCAGATTGTTTCCATATGGGAAACATAAACTGTACTGGCTTGTGAAGGGTTCCTCCCTCCCTGCTGGAGAGTAAGCGTGTTCCTTGGAAGGAGCCCAGAGCATAGGGCAGGGGCTGTGCCCCAGCACCCTAGGGTGCTGTGCCAGCTGGGGCACTGCGCCTGGACCCCTGTGCTGCTGGACTTGCCCGTTTGGCTGAGCTGTGCTCGGGGATGGGGGGACACAGGTTTTCTCTATCCTTTGTGCCACTTGAAGCTGTTAGCAGGGACTGCTCCATGCCAGCCTGGCACAAGGCTGCTGCTTTAATCTAGGGAGGGAGGAAGCCCCCAGGCCAGAGGAGGGAGGAGAGGGTGTCCATAGTGGTGAGGCTTTTTATAGGATGATGGAGGGCCTCACTGCAAAGCCCTCACTCTTCCTAGGCTTTAGGGTTTCTTTGGGCACTACCTCTGGGACCAGCCTGCACACCAGACACCCCCCTCTCACAGCCGAAATTGGCCAGGGCTGAGACCTTTTGCTGGGGTTGAGGTGCAGATAGGGCCACCTGTGTACCCAGCCTGGGCTGGGCAGCTGGTAGAGGGTCCCACTGACCCAGGCTCCTGCAGGACTGGAGCTAAAGCATGCCCAGGCAGTGGGTGCCGGTGCTGCTTTTGGCTCCACAAGAGCTTAGAGCCAGGAGGAGGGTGCTCGAGTGTGCTGGGGAGCGCCTCTCTTCCTTATGCAGCATTCCCGGGACCCACCCTGCTGAGGGGTGCTGCAGGCCAGCTCTGGTGAAGGTCTGGGCTGCTTGGTGGTGCCAGGCTGGTACGGCTGGTAGCCACTTACCACACTCACTGGAAAACAGGAAACCACACTCCTGGCCGCTGCAGGAGCTGAGTGAGGGACACGCCAGTGATGCCACTAATAGCTGTGGTATGGCAGCCAGGCACCACAGCCCCCAGCTCTGTCCTGCCCTCCTGCCTGGGTGCCTGCCACCAGCCTTTCTTGCCCACCCTCTTCTGCCTTGCTGCCATGCTTGGGGCAGGATGGCCACAGCCTTGGTAGCCTTTCCCAGGGAGGAAGCATCACTCATCCCTGGTGGAGGCCCAGGGAGTTGGGAAATTGCTGAGCCCCCCTCCTTTGTTTTTCCTGCAGGCCTAATGGAGCAGGGATTTTGGCAGCGGTGGCTGCTGCTGCTGGTGGGCATCCAGCTGGCCAGTGGCCAGTGCCCAGAGCAGTGCCAGTGTGTCCGCACTGCCCAGGTGGAGTGCTCCGGTGCGGGCATCACTACAGTCCCCAGCCCCATCCCTGAGAACGCTATGACCCTGCAGATCATCAACACTCTCATCACTGAGCTGGGCGACGCGTCCTTTGGCAACGCCTCCCTACTGATCGGGCTGCGCATCGAGAAGAACAACCTGTCGCGCATCAGCCCCAGGGCTTTCCAGCACCTGCCCTACCTGCGCTACCTCAGCCTGTCCAGCAACAAGCTGCAGGAGCTCCCCGTGCAGGTCTTTGAGCCCCTGGGCAAGCTGGAGTCTCTACTCCTCTCCAGCAACCAGATCCTCCAGGTCGAGCCTTCCCACTTCTCCCACCTGAGCAACCTGAAGGAGCTGCAGCTGCACGGGAACAACCTGCAGGAGCTGAAGGAGGGGGTGTTTGACCAGCTCACCAGCCTTACCAAGCTCAACCTGGCCAGGAACAACATCGACCATCTGCCGCGCCGGGCCTTCAAGCGGCTGGCACGGCTACAGGTGCTCCGGCTCTATGAGAACCGGCTCCGGCAGATCCCGGTGGGCACCTTTGATGGGCTGCCTGAGCTGCAGGAGCTGGGGCTGCACCAGAACCAGCTGGAGACTCTGTCTCCAGAGCTCTTTGTGCACAACGGGAACCTGCAGAAGCTCTACTTGTCCAATAACCTCCTCACCACCCTACCGAGCGGCGTATTCTTGCCCTTGCGTGCCCTTGCTAAGATCACCCTGCACGTCAACCGCCTGCGGGACATCTCCCCCAGTGCCTTCGGGCCCATGCCCGACCTGCAGGAGCTGTGGCTCTACGATAATGAGCTTTCTACCCTCCCTCCAGCTGTCTTTGGCAACCTCACCCAGCTGCAGCTCCTGGTACTCAGCAAGAACCGGCTGCGCTCTGTGGCACTGGGTGCTTTCCAGGGTTTGGGAGAGCTGCTGGAGCTGTCCCTGCACTCCAACGCCCTGCGCCGCCTGGATGCCCAGGCACTGGAGGGGATGCCCAAGCTGCAGAACATCTCCCTGCACCACAACCAACTGCAGACACTGCCGCGGGGCCTCTTCAGCACCACCCCAGGGCTGCGGCACCTGCAGCTGCATTCCAACGCCCTGGAGTACCTGCCCGCTGGCATCTTCTCCCCCCTGGCTGCCCTGCGAGAGGTGAAGCTGCACAACAACTCCTGGCGCTGTGACGAGGGCATCCTGCCCCTACGGGGCTGGCTAGAGGACAACCCCCACAAGGTGGGCGAGACACCCCCCACCTGTGCCCAGCCCCCTTCCCTGCGGGGCACCCCCATTGCTGGGCTGCAGCAGGACCAGCTCCTTGTGCCCCTGCCCTCCACTGCCTCTCCCCATCCCAGCACCCCGCTCCCTGCTGGCCCCTCTGAGGTGGCATTGCCGGAGGGTGCCTGGACGGAGCCTCCCATGGGGCTGCCAGTCTCCCCACAGGAGGAGGAGGAGGAGAAGGAGGAGGAAGAGGAGAGGGGGCAGTGGGGGCTGACAAGCACACAGAGTGGGGTGGTGGTGGCGGTCATTGTGCTGGTGTGTGCGGCCCTGCTTGCCGCTCTGGTGGCGCTGGTGGTCTATGGCTGCAGGAAGAAGAGCCACGTTGTGCTTATGAGGATGAAGGCGCCTAATGAAGCGTGAGCACTCAGCAGACCCTGAGGTTATGGTACTGGTGGGGCATTCCCTCCCCACGGGGCCAAGGGACATGACTGTGGCTCTGCATCAGCTGCCCTTGCTGACTGGGATGGGCCACAATCACCGTACGTGCTGCATGTCCACTGTCCTGCTCTGCTTTGCCCTGCCCTTGTTCTGCAGTAGGGTGTCCACCTGGGTGACCTCCCATGTCTCCCCTGTTCCCAGCCCCTCCTGCCTCTGTGCTTATCCCCTGCCCGGGGGCCAGCAGCTGGGATGCTGAGAGGGGACCCCTCAAGCAGAGAGCCACAGCCTGGTCATGATGGTGCTTAACTCAAACAAAAGGACTCCCCTATCCCTCACGTTGCTTCGTCCCCTCTAGTACTGCCTGTCCTAGCACCGCCTGCTGCCCGCTGCTCCCGCCATACCCCAGCCTCTGCCCCTGCCCGGGCAGGAGCCGCGCACCCGGTGCTGCCGTGCCCTCGCCGAAGGGTTGGGCGCTGCTGCCGGGCTGGCGCACCTGCCCCGCTCCATGCTGCCGCCCTGCCCGCAGGCAGCCAGCACCTTCCCTGGACGCCTCCTGCCCCCTCCTGCTGCCTCTCCTGTGCCCCGCGGCCCCTGCTGAGTGCGGGGGAATTACCGGGTGGGAGGATGGGGGTGAAGTATCTGCAGGGGCTGGGAGAGAAGTTCCTGTGCTTATGCCTGAAGGCAGAGGGAGCGTGCCGGGGCGGCTCCTGCTGCACCCCATCCCTAGTCCTCGTTGCCTCAATACCCTGTGCATCCTCCCCCAGCTAGTGAACAACCTGGCCCTGCTCTGCCTGCCAGTGCTCCTTCCTCTTCCTCCCGCGAGTATCCCCCTGTATGTGCCCAGCTCTGCTGCCTGCTCAGCCCTGCTGCCTGCACGTCCCTCGGGCACAGGGGGGTCAGCAAGCTCTGCTGCTCTGCAGTTCTCAGGTGGCTGCCACACCATGCCCCTGCAGCATCGCCATGCACTCAGCGCCCACCCTGCCTGCTCCAGCTGTAGCATGGCCACGGAGGGCTCCAGCTCACCTCTGCACATGGTGTGGTGGTGTTGGGCTGCCTGGGGGCTGCTGCCATGGGTCGAGAGCCCCAGGAGCCAGGCAAGCACAAGCAGCCCCACACTTGTGTACATGATAGGATGCTCGTCTGGACTGGGACCTGCATGGCAGTGGGAGACATGGGACTGCCGTGGGGCTGTTGGGTGCTTCTGTGACCTCTCCATTAAAGTGCGGTTGTCCATCCCCAGTGCCAAGAACTGTTTATTTGCTCCTCCATGGTGCACGGCTGGGGAATGATCCGGTGACCCAGCAGAAACAGGAGGTGTGCCTGATCTTCACTCCTATGAGATTTTTCTTTCACACTGAGGAAAAGTTCATACAGTCTGGTGGTGCTGGGAGAGGGTCAGTGGGCTGTGGTTGCACGGCTTGTGCTGGTCCATGGACTCCAACCTGGTGTGCAGGACCAAGGAGGGCTCAGCCATCCAACAGCAGGGGAATAGCTTTTGAAGAGTGAGCTGAGACCTCAGCAAGCTTCTTGATGGAGACACTGACTGCCTCCTGCAAACTCTACCCAGTGCCACCCCAGGGTGGTGGGGAGCTCACATGGCTCCCTTCAGAGCTGGCTGCCATGGGCTTGCATCAGCTGAGTTTCTCTGTGCTCACTGTCTGCTCCATCAGCCTGGCTGAATGCACCTAAGTGTCCCTCCTCCTGCCCCTTGGGGTGCCCCCGTGGCAGCTGCCACCCCAGCCTGTTCCAACACAGGCCCCTGCAAGGCAGCCCTCATGGTGGTGTATGCTGCTCTCCTAAGTGGATTGCAAGCTCCCAGGAAATCCAGCTGGCCCACAGGCCCCTCTGGCCGTCCCATGGCCAGCTGGGTGCACTTTATGGGATGCAAAACACATGATGCATCTCAAAGTGATGGTCCAGGGTGGTCCCTTCCCCATGACATTGCCTTGCCTTGCAAAGCTGTGCCTGGTCCCCTCTCATATGCAATAGATGCGTGCTAGCACTATTTCCCAGTGAGATTTCATAAAGTCTATGGGGAATCAAGTGAGCTGACCTTGGTGTGGGACCAGTGCCAACTGTGTCAGCAACACCCTGCCACCGTCCCCAGGCCAATGGATGTCCGGGGCCGGGACCCCGCTTCCCTGCCAGGATGCTTACCGGCAGCTGACTGTGGCCTGGCCTCCCGTCCTTCTGTGGCTGGGTTATTTTTTGACACACTCCAAGGACACCGGTTGTTGTTGCCGATAAGCAGCGAGGGGCAGCTCCGCCTCAGCAGGAACAGCTCTCTGCAGGTTTCCCATCTGCCCCAGAAAACATCGTTTCATCTTGGTGAGCAGCCTCCCTGCAAACCTGCTGCGGGCTCGGTGGTAGTCTCCGCGATGCTACACTCGGTAAGTGGTGGCCATGCCACTCAGGTAGTGTGGGGGGCCTGGGATAGGTGGAAATCACTGTTGGTTCTGGTGAAAGCAAGTGGGATGGTGGAAAGTGGAAAGAAAAAGCGAAGCCCAACACTGCTGTCAAGCACCAACTAAGTCCAGGATAGCCCCACTTGTGAGTGGTGTCTGCAGGTGGGCATTGCTGAGTGGTGGGCAGCATGTCATGTAGCAGCAGTGGTAATGTATCCCAAGTAGGAATGGACTGGCAGAGGTCTGGAGGCCACTGCCTCAAAAAGTGCATCCCATGGACTGGGAACAGGCATTCAGTCAAACTCAATGTCCCTCAGGCAGGTTGGATGAAGTACTTGATGGGCAGTTACTGCTGGTGGAGCCTGCTCCTTTTGTCACTGAGTGCAGGGCAGCCCTGCAGCGTTGTTCCCATCACCCCGTGTGTGCAGCAAACCCTGTGCTTCACATGCTTCCTCCCAAAGGACATGGGGACCTTTGGTGAGGGTGGCACCACCCTTGTTGTGACAGGGATTCAGGGTAAGTGCCCCGATGCTCCACATGGAGCAGGCAGGGGGAGATTTGCGAGGGGAACACTCTCTATTCCCACAAGAGAAGGACTGAGGGGTGCAGGCAGGTGGGGCTGGAGGGCTGCCCCATGGCTAGGCAGCTGCCTGCTCCGGCAGTGCCCCAGAGATTGCTCCTGCCGCATTTTTGGCCGCGGAAGCCACTTCCTCAGCAGCGCTTGCCTGCTGGTACATATTTCTGCCTCGCTGAGGCAGGGGATGAGGTTCGGCTCCTTCTCCAGTGCAGGCTGGTGGTCTACATGTTGCTGGGGCTGGGGTTCCTGCTGGTGAGGGGGCTGCCCCTACCCTGCCCCCCCAGCTGCCAGTGCTATGACACCTCCAAAGTCTTCTGCTCGGAGGAGAGGATGCGGGAGATCCCAGCAGGCCTGCCAGGGAACGCCACCCAGCTCTTCTTTGTGGAGACCGCCCTGAGAAGTGTTCGCAGTGGGGCTCTGGGCTCCAGCACCACCCTCACCAAGTTGGTCTTCCTCAACAACAACATCCAGGACCTGGAGGACGGTGCCTTTCAAGGGCTGCCCAGCCTCACCGAGCTGGAGGTGTCAGGCAACCCCTTGCCGGCAGTCAGCCCCAGGGTGCTGGTGGGTCTGCCCAGCCTCAGCAAGCTCTCCCTGGGTGCCAATGCCCTCCGCTCCCTGCAGCCAGGGCTCTTCGCCGCTGCCTGCTGCCTGCAGGACCTGCGCTTGCCGGGGAACAGGATCGAGGCACTGCCCCCCGGCATCTTCCGCCCGCTCCGGTACCTCCAGACCCTGGACCTCTCGCAGAACGTCCTGACCGAGCTGCCGGCAGGGCTGCTGGCCCCACTCACCGCCCTCCGCCTGCTCAAGCTCAGTGACAACCTGCTGGCGCGGCTGCCCCGCCGCGCTTTTGAGGCGCTGGGCCGGCTGGCCGAGCTCCACCTGGATGGGAACCGCCTGGAGGAGCTGCCAGCCAGCGCCTTTGCGGGGCTGGGGGCGCTGCGGCGGCTGCAGCTGCAGCACAACGCTCTGGGCAGCCTGTCCCCTGACATCTTCGCTGGTCTCCCCAACCTCACCGTCCTCAGCTTGGAGGGCAACCGCCTGGCCACCCTGCCTGCCACCCTCTTCACCGGCACCCCTCGCCTCCTCCACCTTTCGCTGGCTCGCAACGAGCTGGAGATGCTCCCCCAGGGACTCTTTGCCAACCTGTCTGTGCTGCAGACCCTGGTGTTGTCATACAACTCCATGGACCACCTCCCCGCAGGGGTTTTCCAGGGTCTGGCAGAGCTGGCAACGCTGCATCTGAGCCACAACAACCTCTCCAGCCTGCCGGCCGGGCTGCTGAGCGGGCTGCCCCTCCTCACTGCCCTTGTGCTGGACCACAACCGCCTGACCCACCTGCCTCCAGGGCTCTTTGATGCCAATGAGGAGCTGGTGCGAGTGGGGCTGAGCAGCAATCCCTGGGCCTGTGACTGCCACCTTGCCTATCTCCTGAGCTGGCTCCAGCACTTTGCTGAGCCCCTCACCCATGCGCAAGCCTCCTGTGCCAGCCCAGCCGCCCTCCAGGGACGGTCACTGCTGGAGGTCCCCCACGGGCAGCTGCAGTGCCCTGGAGCACCGGGTGTCCCCCCGGAAGAGGGCTGGGACAGGGAGCATGCTCCGGGGCAGTGCACCTATAAGAATCCCGAGGGCACCGTAAGCATGGCCTGTGATGCCACGAGCTGCCAGCAGCTCAGCCTTTGCCTCCCTCCTCCTTCTCCTCCTCCCAGGCAGGCAGCGGGGCTGGGGCCGGTGTACCAGGGTGCCTGGGTGCTGCACTCCCGCTGTGGCACACTGCAGGTCAATGTGCTGGTCACTGCACAGAGTGGGGATGAGGCCACATCTCCAGGTCTTTCCACTGCACCCTAGAGCTCGGGCAGGCGCCTGATTCTGCTCCGCTCTTGCACTGGCAACCTCTGAACCAGCCTGGGAAACAGCATCCCATCTTGCTCTGCTACCCCTACCATGGTCACCAGCCGTCACCGAGCTCTCCACAAAAGCTGGGCTGGTGGTATTTATTCTCCCAGCTGTGCGCTTCCTGTGTATTTCAAATATAATTAAAATATATCTATTATTTCTGTGTAACCACTTACTGTGGCAAAGAGAGGAAACACTGTTCTTCTGCCTCTGTGTATCGAAGGGAAACGGTGAAGGTCGCTGTGGTGCGATGGGGACTTGCCGGGGGCTGTGCGTGGTGTGGCATGTGTGCAGGTGCCTGGCAGGGTGCAAGTGCCACTCTCTGGCATGCTCATCCCTGCCTACTGCAGCTCTCCAGGCCCACCTCCTGCCCCCCTTTCCCTCAGCAGTGCAGAGACCCAGCTGCAGCCTGGCACTAACCCCCGGGCATGCATGGGTTTGGGGTGTCCAAGGGAGACATGGCAAGTGCTGCCCAGCGAGGGGCACGGGCTGCCTGGCTGCAGGGGGGCTCCAGCCCAGGGCTCTGCACAAGCAGGTCCCGCATCCCCCCGTGGCAGGGCTGGGCCCGCAGCCCCGAACGCTGCCCCGGGGAGGCTCGGGGACCACGGAGATGGGGCGGAGTCCCTGCGGCGCTGCCCACCCAGGGGTGGCAGGTAAGGGGGGTGCTCCCCTACGAGAGCGGGAGCGGGTTGTGGGCGCGTTCACGTGGGCGCCTGTGCGAGGCGCCCGCCCGAGGCTGCTGCACCATCTTGCGGCCGCTGGGACACGGTTCGCTCGGGGACCACGCAGCGCCGGGAGAGCCCGACCAGCCCCGGCTACGCGCCCACCTCAGAGCCGGCACTGCCGGCCCCGCCCGCAGCGGCAGGGCCGCCGGGGTCCTTGCTTGGAGCTGTGCGTCCCTGCCAGCCCTTGCCCCGGAGCGTCCGTGTCGTGTCAGCTCGACCCGCTCCGGCAGCGGGCTGCGATCCCGGCCGTGCTCTGGTCTGCTGGCCCCTTGCTCCTGGGAGGAAGGTGGGCAACGCTGCACCCCCAGACACGGTCCTGCACAGCCACCCTGCCACAAGCCCGCTGCCATCTCCCAGGTGATACTGCACGGCCACCTCAGGCTGGACCAGGGATGTTGTGGCTGGCTGCAGCTCCCCAGATTCTGGCACAGCTGCCACGCTGAGGCATGGGAAGGCTGATGTCACTCCCACTATGAGCTTTCTCATCCACCCTTGGCTCCCACCACCCTGCAGCCTCTGAAGTAACCTGCCACCAAGCAAGTGGGGACCTGGACACACATGGCTTTGATGCTGGAAAGGGATAAGGCGGCTGAAAATGTGCAGGAGTTGGAGTGGTTTTGAATCTGCCAGGAAAGGTATAATGAAGCCCAGTGAGAACCAGCTGAGCCTTAATAAGAGCAGGTGGAAACGGATGAAGAAATGTTTGAATGCAATTAGTGCAATTACCCATTGAGAAGCAATGTCATCTTAAGTCTTTGCAGCAAACAGAGTGCTTCTTTCCACAAGATGCCCTGCACCAGCCAGGAGTCTTGGGTGTCACTGTGGCTTGGGTGTCTTTGGCTTGTGCTAGTGTGGAGGAGAGCACAACACAGCTCCAGACCTGGGGCCAGCGAGGTGTGAAAGCGTAGCACTGAGCCAAGAGTCTGGGTGTCAGTGTACACGTCCTGCCACAGAAGTCATCCCTGCTCCAAGCTTAAACAAATGGCTTCAGAGCAGCGCCTTTAGATATGTAAGCTAATTCCTGATGGAGGAAACAGCAGAATACTTTTAAGAATAAGAGTTTCAAATAGGAAAACTGCTTTCTGTTGTGTTAGTGGGGGTGGTGCTGGTGAAACTGGTGGGTTATACTGGTGGATATACTGGGCTGCAGAGGCCG
The DNA here is from genome assembly GCA_017639245.1 of Myiopsitta monachus. Classification (NCBI taxonomy): domain Eukaryota; kingdom Metazoa; phylum Chordata; class Aves; order Psittaciformes; family Psittacidae; genus Myiopsitta; species Myiopsitta monachus. The sequence goes on from CM029923.1 coordinate 23,914,222, forward strand.
TCGGCTACAAAACAGACTGGCCTGGAGATCTTCAGTTTTCCCTGGACGTGACGAGTCAAGTGGAGACAGCAGATAACGCCTAGTGAGTACGTGCCTGCGTCCTCTCTGAGGGGCTTCAGCAACAGCCTCCCGCACGAGGGGCGCAGCTCCAGTGCCTGCTCCACGGCCATCCCTTATCTCCCCACCCAGGCCTGAGCCCTGACCTCACATGAAACCAAGCCCTGTGCCTGGGCTGTGGATAAAGAGCTGGCCAGGTGATGGACCCCTGTCTGGTGGCCTCACTCATCACTCCGGCAGCTGGACTCATTTGCAAGCGCTCAGCCAAGTAAGTGATGCACACCACTGTGTTTTGCTGTTTAAATTGTGCTGGAAGGGGCTGCTCTGGGGGGCTGTTGATGGCTTCCGTGCAGCATGGAGCAAGAGAGGCTTGAGCACTGTGAGCTGGGGCTGGCCCTCAGTGTCCCTGTGCTGCTGGAGGGTGACACAAATACAGGACCACGGTGAGGTCCACTGCAGCCAGATGGGATGAGGGAGGGCTTTAAGAGCTTTGCAGTTCCAAATTGCTTATTTTCATGCCCATGCACTCAGCCCAGCCATCCCCACTTGTGCATTTAGCCTATGGTGCTGCTCCTGCAGCTGAAGTGAAGCAGGCACTTAGGCACCCACAGCCCCAAGTCTCTGTGGGAAGAGGATGGGCAGGGATCAGCAGCTCTTCTGCCCTGGGAAACCCCATGGGGCAGCTGGCACATACATCACCTCCCATTGGTTTCTCTTTGAACCCAGTGGCTCTTGGCCTCCTGTATTTGCTGACCTCCCCGCATTTTTACAAAAAAGAAAGCTTTTCATAACAAATCTACCCTCCCAGCACAAGTTTTTTTTCATGATCAGCTTTGATGGACACCCAAGAAGCAACCCACAGCCCTTCCCTTGCTCCCACCCAGGCCTGTGAAGCTGGAAACTGCAGTCCCAGCGTGATGTTCATGGCAGTTAAACTCCATCTAATGTGTTAGCTGAGTGTTTCCAAATGACTGGATGGAAGTGATGGGCTTTACATGACTGGTGGGTGTGCATCTGTGACTTCACTTCCTAACTGCAGGTCAGAGCCCTAAATCAAATCTTAGGTATCAATGACTTCATCTGTGGACATTTTTTAGTGTTTTAATGAGCCTTGCTCTAAAACTCGGTTGCTGCTCACAAGTTAACCATTTTTATCTGACAGAGCTGCATAACCAAGGCCAAAATATAATGCAATTAGCAAGAATCCTGAAAAGGGGATGCTTAGAAGCTGTGTTTTAAGTGACCCTTGGACTGAGAAAAGCACCAATGAAATAGCAAGTGCATCCAGCACAGCTTGGAAATTCCAAGTAAACAAGGTCATCTGGTGTTGACTGGCTCCTGCTACCCTTGCTGATCCCTCATTAACAAGCACAGGGCTGTCTGATTCTGTTGTTGCATGAATGGGTTGTTGCCCTGCTGAGCAACCAGATCCACCAGGGCAGTGCTAATGGGCAGCAGCGCTGTGCCTTCTTCACCCAAACAGATGCTGAGCTACAGCCCAGACACGGGAGAAGGAGGGACAGGGAACAGACTGTCCTGCCATTGTTCCTCCTGGAGCGTCACCCAGTGCCAAGCCACAAGCTGGCTCTCTCTCCCTTCCTCTCTATCCCTGGATATCAACAGCAGCAATCTTTTGTAAATGCAGTGTATATTGGCTTGTATGGTGTCTCTTTTTCTCATGAGTTATGATGTGCGAAGAGAGGAGTCCCGAGACCTGAGCAGCTGTGTAGTGCCACAGTTCATGAGCTGTGGAAAGAGATTTTTATTTTTCTTCTTCGTAACTGTTTTTTACAACCTCTTTTTCAGGACAATGTACCATCATTTCCTTTTCCTTTTCTTCCTTTCCTTCCATCTCCATAAATGCCAAGATCAAACCCTGGGAGAAGATCCGTATGAAATGCCCAAAGACTACCAGGAGATCTACAGAGGGACAAAAAATGATGTCAAAGAGATCCCAAAGATCGCAAAGCCCTTTGTTTCTGAGATGATCTTTGTGCAAACCAGCATCACTGCTATAAGGAAAGGTGCCTTCAGGTACATGCCCAACCTGGTCAAGATTTTGTTTATTGGCAACAAGATCAAGACAATCGAACCTGGAGCCTTTGATAATTTGGACAACCTGAGGGACTTGGACATCTCTGGCGCCTTGTTAGAAGAACTAGCTGTGGGAACTTTCCAAAACCTCCCAAGCCTGCAGAGGCTGGAGCTGAGAGACAGCCACCTCAGGTACATCCCTAAAGGACTGTTCGATGGGCTGGTAAGTCTGGGGGAGCTCTCCCTGCACATCAATGCAATCCCTTCTCTTCCAGAAGGCGTTTTTGATTCTCTTGTCAATCTAACGTTTTTGGACCTGGCCAGAAACAGGATCACGACTCTTCCTGGGGATGCCTTTAGCAAACTTGCGCAGCTGCAAGTCCTCCGGCTTTATGAGAATGAGTTGCAGGACCTCCCGGAGGGGCTGCTGGACAGACAGACAGGGCTGCTGGAGCTCAACCTGCAGAGCAACAGGCTCAGGGTGCTGCCGCCCATGCTTCTGAGGAGTCTGCCTCACCTGGAGAAGCTCCTCTTGGACAACAACCTCATCCGGGTTCTCCCACCTCAGGGCTTCTTTGGTTTGAACAAATTGAAGCTTCTGACTCTGGGTTCAAACTGCATTACAGAGCTCCCCTGCTGCCTTTTTGATGCCATGGCAGACCTGCGGGAGCTGGACCTGGGCAGGAACCATTTGGCCATGCTTCCAGACAGCATCTTTGTCAACCTCACATCTCTTGGCAAACTCATCTTGTCCCACAACCAGCTAGCAGCCCTGCCAAGAGGAGCTTTCACTGGGCTCAGCAAGCTCTCAGACCTACAGCTGGACACAAATCATCTCTCTGCTCTGCATGATGAAGTCTTTGCTTCTCTCCCAAATCTGAAAACCCTCAATCTTCGAAAGAACCAGCTGGAGAGTGTTCCTCCAGGGCTTCTGGACCCCTTGAAGAAGCTCAGCTCAGTGTATCTAAGTGGGAACCCATGGAGATGTGATTGCAACCTCTGCTACCTGCACAGCTGGATCCTAAACAACAGTGAGAAGGTCAAATTGTCCACTCAAGTGTCATGCAAGAGTCCACCCCACCTGGCAGGGCAAGCAGTGACATCGCTGAAGGATGACCACTTAATTTGCCCAGCTACTCAGCCTCTTTCATCTTCTTTTACCCCATCTTTGCCATCCACCTCCACATCATCACAAGAGATGTCAACCTTGCTGCCCACTGCAGCACCAACCACGCTTCCATTGGCAGCCTCTCCTGTCATGACACTGCCAACCATGCTGTCACCTGTTGCCACCTCTGCCATGTTGCCATCCATTCCAACGGATGGATGGCAGCACTTCACAGCTCCATTTCCAGCTACTCCGTCCAAGGCCTTCATCACCACATCATCCCCAGCTGTGCTGCCGGAGGCATCCTTCACAACACCATCATTAACAAATGTGTCCAAGACCTCCATCACCACACCCTCAACTGTCCTGCTGAAGGCTTCTATCAGCATGCCAACACCAGCTGTGCTGCCCAAGGCCTCCATCACCACACCATCACCAGCTGTGCTGCCAAAGGTCTCCATTGCCACCCTGTCATCAACCGTGTTGCACAAGACTTCTATCACCATGCCATCACCAGCTGTGCCAGAGGAGGCCTTCAGCCTGTGTCCAACTCCAGCCATCATAAGCCTACAGCCTCCTGGGACCACCAGCCCAGAGCCTGCATTGTCCACTCTAGCTTCTGCTACCACACCAGCACCAACCAGCCCACTGGCAGCCACCGCCAGACATGTGCCTGCTGTTCTGGTGTCCACAGAGAGGCCAGCCACCATCCCATGGGGGACACTCAACATCTCCCTCATCTCGATGCTCCCTACGGCGCTCTGGCCATCGCCCAGGGCTGCTGCACCAGGCACAGTCCCGCCAGCATCATACACCCTGTCCCATTGTGCTCCTGTACCGAACAGGGAGCAGGACCATGCCACTGTGCAGGGCTTGTCCACTGCTGGCACCCAGCCTGCTCCCACTGCCCCCCAGAACTCTCCCCCCACCGCAGGCACCATCCTGCGCCCAGTGCCTTCTGTCCCCCCGGTGCCAGACGATAAGAGCCCCTGGCCACCCTCCCAGGTCCCCAGCAGCCATCACGCCTGGGGCTTGTCCCTGCCGTCCAGCCCACAGCAGTGCCGGGTGTCCCTGGCGCTGGGCCTGGCGGCATTGGTGCTGCAGGCAGGCTGCATGCTGCTCTGGGGGATGCTCGCCTTTCTCCTCCAACAGGCCACCAGCTGCCGGGGCCGCTCAGAGCCACCGGTGAGGCTGCTGAGCCTCCAAGCCCTGTCCACCCCGGGATCCCCTGAGCAAGCCTGAGCACCACTTTGAGCTTTGCTGCCCCTGCATGACCTGGGCAATGCTCATCGTCCTCCTTTGCGGTCTGGAGCCACTGGGTGCGTATGTCATAGGGTGCGGACCGTCACCAGGGTGAGTGTCCCAGCATCCAGGCTGTTTTGGGGTGCGTCCCTGGAGATGCTGCGCGCCGTGCCTGCCTCACTGGTCCTTCTGCCAAGAGACACTAGATGGCATCACGACACAAGCAGTGGCTGCCACCGCCTGCCCAGGGCCGCCGGGAGCAGAGCGGGCAGCGTGACTCGTGGCCCTGCACGTACCGCACCAAAACGCTGGAGACGCCGGACCCGGCCGCCTGGAGACACGGCTAGGCTTCATCGCAGAAGCAGTGGGGCTCCTGCCTGCATCTCCTCCCCATCCCTGGCAGGGACCTGCAGGGTGCAAGTGGTCCTTGGGGGAGGACATCCCAAGGCTTCCGGCCCTACACCTTGGCTTCTTCCCCACATCACAGATGTGTCAGTGCCTGTATGTCCGTCACAACACTGACCTCTTCCTCTGTCTTTTCGCTTTCCTCCTTACCGATATTAAAAGCCTCCCCTGCACCTCTGCTGTGCACTGAAGGGCTACCAAGGGGAGTATTTTCATCTCAGGGCTTTCCTTGCCATGATCTGCAATGGAAGATTCCTGTTGCTTGATGGAGTATGGGGTCCCCAGTCAGTGCTGGCCATCAGGGACTTGTGTAGGACCAGGTTTGCACACCCTCCTGCAGACAGTGGCATAGTGATACAGTAGACTTGCTTTTCTTTCCCCTCTCAAATCTCATACCCCTGAAACCTCTTTGTAATGCTGCCTGTCCTGGCCTCTCTGGGAGAGTAATGTTTGCGAATGGCCAGCTACATGGTTCTTATACCATAACTTCACCTGATGCTGAGCCCCAGCTGCAGGCTCGGCACTGACTGGCACAGGAAGCTTGGGATGAAGGGGCTGATGCCCTTCATAACTGAAGGGCTGATGTGTGCCTTCACCTCTGTAATCCTGGGCTGCCGCCAGGGCCAGGAAGGTGCTAAACTTTGACAAAAGTGTGTGTTTCTTTGGGTTTTCTGCCATCACAGAAAGTGATGAAGCTGTCACTGGAAAGCTTTAGCCCAGGAGATCTTTTGAGCCAATGAACACAGGGGTTGTTCCTTAGTTTGGGTCTCTGCATATGTTATTTTTCTCTAGGTTCAGTGTTGACTTTTCCCTGTGCCAGGCAAGCTGTTCCCAAATTTAATTACCCTGGTCAGTACAGGGGTGCAAGTGTCTGTCTATCTCCAACTCCTCACCTTTGCTGCTGGCGCCTGCTCCGACCTGCCCTGCCTTTGGTGTGGGACACAGGAGCTGCCTGGCTTTAGGGGGTCTCAGGGAGGAGAAACCCTAAAAGATCAATAGCTTGGGCATGTGCTAGGCAAAGAGGAAGTGGCTCAGAAACCTCCTGGTGTGTAAGTTCCAGATGCCCCCGCTCTCTGCCTGGTGCAAGACCAAGGGAGGGGAAAAGGTGCTTTTCATTAGGCTCTGTGCCTGCAGCTACGCGTTAAGGACCTGGATATATGTCTTTGCTAAGAGCCTGTGCAGTGTTACAGGCCCTTCGGCTGCTCATTGAAGTCCTGCTGACGGCTGTGAAATACGGGAGGCAAGCGCGGGGCAGCACATCTGGGCGGGATGGAGCGCGGCCGGGCTGGCACGGCGGGTAATGAGAGGCAGATGGGGGGAGGCAGTGTTTTTCCTGGTAGCCCAGATGGGGTCGGCTTTATACTTGATTTAGAAAGTTTGAAAGTGGGGCCTGGCTGCTGGGGAACAGATCCTGAGCACTTCCCGGGGCAGTGGGGGGGGTGTCTCCTCTGGCTTTTCAGATATTTAATGGCCCAGCGCAGTCTAAACAGGGAAGTACTTCGGGGTGAGATTAGCACAACATAATCACATCTTAAAAGGTCTTCAGAGACACAAAGCACGTCCGCTCTCATATTAATTACTTGTTATTAATAAAGCTGGGGTCAGGCTGGAGGTGTTCTCTCCTGAGCTGCTGTTTCCCTCTTTGCAGAGCAGCGCTGTGTCTGAAAGCAGCACAAAGCCCCTCCAGCCTCCACCTGTGCCCACCCCACTCCAGAAGCCAAATGGCTAAAGTTCCTACAGCCACTTTTAAAACTAATTTGCCCCATAATACCCCCATAGCGCCATGCCTTTCTAAGTGCCCATAACACTGCCGAGTGCTGTAAAATAGTAACAGCCAGCGTGTTCTCAGCACGGGAATTTCCTGCTATGATTGATTTCTAATTTGCAACGAAATACAGCAGCCCATGTTCCCAGGGCCAGGCTGGGCTCGCAGGCAGGAATCGTCTCCCTCCATTGCTGTGGGGCTGATCCCTGGAGGGCCACGGCTGTGCTGGGAGGAATTAGCAGCTTTTCCCTTTAGCTCGCTCTGGGAGGAAAAGGCTGAGAAGCAAGCGGGATGCCGGGTGTCCTGGGAGTGATGTCCCTGGGCAGCCTCAGGGGAAACATGCTTGGGTTTCCTCATCGTTTTCCTCATTGCTGAGCAAGAGCAGCCAGAGAGCACGCAGGGATGGGGCAGAGCATGGGGGATTTGCACCGGGGAGACCAGGGCACAGGTTTCCTGCTTTGGAGCTGCAGCTTCTGCAATGCCAAGGGGAGGAGGCCTTCCTCACAGCGGAGAGGTGCATGGCCAGGACAGGTGTTCAGGAGTGCACAGCCCAGCATACCCTCCCTGCTATGCTATGCTGCAGGCAGCCTGGGCAGCCCTGCAGGACAGCCACTGCACTCAGCAGTGCTCGATGGCTCTAAATCTGGGAATTTATATGGTTTCTCTGAACTCAGGTAAGATTTAACATCCACAGCACCCTATGGCAAGGAGTGCCCAGGATTGCCCATGCACTAAATCAGGCAGTGCATCCCTTTGCTCTCCCTCTACTTGCTGCTCCTTGAATGGAATGCTACTGGTTCTTGCATTGGAAAGCAAAAGGTGAGCATCCTGTGTAGTGTCTCCAGGCTGCCTGGGATGCTAAACCTCTTCCCAGTCGCATTGACTTCCTGTGGTCCTCATAGTTAGCTTCAGGTGACAGCCAGTTAGAAGCAGGGACAAGAGTATTGTCCTTGTGTGGTGCTGGGACTGGGGGTCTCCAGCATTGCATGGCTGCTGCTGGCTCTCTTCCTGCTCTGTGCAGAGATGTGGTTCCCACAGCCCTGTCACTCATGCTGCAGTACTGATCGGTAACCCCACAGGCTGTCAGCCCTGTCGGGAGCCCCAGTCCTTGCCACCTGCCTCCGGTTCCCCTTCCTGCCCCTGGGAGCCCTGTGAGCAGGAAGGGGGCTCATGAGCTGCAACACTTTCTTGTGGCTGATGGGAAGGGGGGCAATGAACACCTGCGTGCGGGGATCTGCACAATAACCCACGCAGGGAGCAAACCTGGGCCTCTGATGGGCAGGTCACACTGCTGGCTTGCTGCTGGGAACCTGCCCCAGCCCACAGCCGTGCTGCCGCAGCTTCCTCCTGAGTGTCTGCCTCCTGTGCCGACCCCAAACATGCACCATGCCTGCGCCAGGAGCAGCATCTCACCAGCTGCTGGTGTGGCTTGAGCCCCCATGTCTCCTGTGACTGCGTGCCCCGGCAGGGTTTGGGGCAGGGGGCTGACTGCTCTGTGTGCTGTGGGCAGGGTCAGGTAGGACTGATTTGGCACCAGCTCCCATCGGAGCAGTGCTGCCTGGAGAGGTGGGATGTACCCCACACAGGATGAGGATCCAAGCTGGGGCAGTCCCTGGCAGAAGCAGCTGTATCTTCTGGGATCAGCCTCAGCCTAAGGACCAGCTGAGTAGCTATGGTATGTCCAGTATCCATCCATCCATCCATCCATCCATCCATCCATCCATCCATCCATCCATCCATCCACCCATCCATCCATCCACCCATCCATCCATCCATCCATCCGTCTCCTGTTGTGCTCAACAGAGATGATCCTGGGCTGGCAGTCATTGCTCAGTGTTGCTGGTGCGCCCTCTCAATGCTGGTGATGGTTTTGAACACCAGCACCACTCCTCTGTGTGGTCTCTCTCCCTCTTTGTCCTTCACCCACATCATCCCTCCCTGTACCCGTTCACGGTGTCCACACAGCCGGGTGAGGCTGCTCCCTGCTGTGAAACCCTGCGAGTCTCATAGGGAAGGAGCTGAACTGAGGCATTTATTCATTTGCTTTGGCCTTGGCATCTCTCAACCCTTCTGCAAAAGGGCTGCAGCGATGTCTCACCAGGGCAGGGGCCTGACCTCCTCCAGAGCAGCTGGGACACCAAGAGGACAGCGGGCAAAGGAGATAGAGCTCAAAGCGGTGCAGGGCTGGCACCCCCAGCATTCTCATCCTTGGTCTGCCTGCTTCATGCCTGGTGTTGCCCATGCTTTTATCCAGGATATGGGCAGGGCACGAGAGCAAGGGCAAGGAAAACCAGCTGGTGCATCCGTCTTGGGGCACGGGGAGAGCCCAGAGGGGCGGAAGTTGCCTGTTTGTTTAAGGTGCAAACAAGTGCTATTAATCTGCTGCCTGTTTGTATTTCTTTAGAGCCCATGAGAGAGGGGGAAGCAGAGATGGGGTCTCCCCTTTGTGTGGGGGCAGGGTCAGGCTATTGGAAGTGGAGGTGAGAAAACACAGAGGGGCAGCTGGGACCTGCTTTGGGAGGGAAAGATTTTTTTCGGCTATTTATGATAATTAGTGGGAAACGTTCCTCAAGCGTTTCAGATGATTCTGTAATGAAGTTGGGCATAATGTTCCCGCATTGTTCCCCTGGAACCATTAAAAATCCCCCTTCTTTGGCTGCCTTAATGCAGTGCTGAAAAGGCACAATGGCATAAAAGTGGCTCTGGGCAGGGCGGCACGCCTCCTGCCCCACCAGATAGAGCCCTTCAGAGCCTGCATTTTCTGGGTTATAAACCTCAGCGCTCGCAGTGTCTATGTGAAGGCTGCTGCGGATCCCGCGCCTGGAGCTCCTTCCCATCCCTGATGCTGACGTTGAGTGCCAGCCAGACTGCACAACCCAGCATGCAGCACGCTCAGGGGGCAACAATGGCCAGCACAAGCAGACCGCAGTAAGAAAGGACAGGCACAGTGAGTCTCTCAACTTCTATGGAAAAGCGGCTTTCGGCCTGTGGTTGTGCTGGGAATTTGCTGGGAGAGGACCCATCCCTGTGCAGGGGGAAATGGGGAGTACAGCCCCAAGGAAAGTGCTGCTGAGTCAGTGCTGTTCTGGGCCAGATCCTGCCCTGCCGCAGGCAAAGTGTGTGAAACCCACTAGCAGGCTGCAAGAGCTGGCTCACTGTTATGGTTTTAGGAGTGGAAGGCTTCTCCAGCATAAGTGATGAAAAGAAAATCCACATGCCTGATCTCACACATCTATCAGCACTATTTCCCCAAGGATGATGTGTAAAGCTAATGTGAGCTCTCCTGCTAAAGATGTGATAAAAAGGAAAAATGGCAGGAGCTTTTAGCATACTGATGGGGACTGAATGTGATGACTTTCAGTGTCCTCATCAATATTCCCATCTAGACTCCAGCCAGTGAGCTCAGTGTCCTAAGCTGGGACACAGGGCTGCAGCTGACCGGGATGAGCTGCTCCCATCCTGGTCCACCTTCAGCTGGACAGTGGCATCTGCGAGGGAGCTGTGCCTGCTGGCCAGGCTCCTTCCTTCCCAACCACAGCCAGCACTATTTAGATGGCAAGTGATAATAGGGGTCATGATTACATCACCCTTAATGCCCACCCAGTGCCCCGTGGCTGCAGCCGACCTGCCCCACTAAGGCATTAAATCATTAGGCTGGGGAGGAGACATTAAGGTCTGGGAGCACAGCTCTCTGGGAGCTGTCCTATCTCTCCACCTCGCTGCCCCACCTGTAAGCAAATGACCACCTCAGCTGCTTTCAACGGGGAACAGTTTGCAGACAAATTCCTGCCAGCGGGATGTTGGAACTGTCCTGGTTGATGGGCTAGATACCTGTTGGCTCATGCTGTGGCTGGGAGCCCCCATGCTGGCTGTTGGGCTGGTGACTCTGGGCAGTGTGGGAATGGGCCAGAAGGGCTTCTGGGAAGAGAAGGAGGGTTTTCCTTTTGCCCAGAATAATTCAAGGCGACACAATGAGCCCAGCTGTGAATAGGCTGGAGCCCATACCTGTTGTAGCAGGTCCTGAAGCACCACTTGAGTCACGATGCCTCTGCCAGTGTCCATGTCTGTCCCGGCAACATTTTTTGGGGAAAATCCCTAGATACACAGTAAATTTTCTGTAGGAGCGGAGATAGAGGTATTTGGACAGCTGGGTGGAATATTGGACACTAGGATGGACTATTTGGTTGGTGTACGTCTGCAGGCAAAAGTGATGGGTCCTGGGCAAAGTGTGGTGTGTTTGGTGTCGGAGATGGGAACACCAGCATGGGGTGCTGCCTGTATTGTTCTTTCATCCTTCATGCTGAGCCAAATTGCTATCTTGGCAAAGTTTGCTGTGGGAAATCAGCTATCTCAATGTGTAAAGGTGATAGTAGAGAGGCTTTTGGACCATGGCAAGCCTGTGGCTTCCCAAGCAGCATGCAGCAGCTCTGGCCAAGACGCAGTGTGTCTGATGGACTAGGCAGCTCTGCTAACACCAGCACACCTCCACCCCTTCACTCTGCTTCCACTATGGGTCCAGCGATTGCTTTCCAACAACTTATTTCCATAAGCTCTCAGCAGCAGCCGGAGACAAAACCTCAGGTATGGAGCATCAGCATGCTCCTGACCTTTCCCACTGCCGGACAAACGGAGCCGGCAGCATGAGGCAGGCTCACAAAGGCGCTGTGTCGGCCGGAGCGCTGACCCCGCCGTGCCACAGCTACCTGCTGCTCTGCCACAATGGCCCTGCGGCCCCGGCCGGCCTGCCGGGGCGATGAAAAAGGGCCCAAGATAATAATGAGGCTGACTACCACTGCTCTCTTCAGAGAACCGAGTCAACTCCTTGGGAAGAAAGGGGAGAAAGAAAAAAAAAAGAAGAAAAAAAAAAGGGGGAAAGAAAAACCCCTCTTGGATAATAAAGAAGTAACAAATGAAGACTGAAAGCCTATAGAAGGCGTCTTAACCCAGCGAAGAAAAAAAATGTCAACATCTGTGGAGCTGTCTGCAAAAACAGACCAAACCCCTAATGAATACCCTCTAGAAAAGGCATTCACTCGAGGAAAGGCAAAAGGCTACATTTTTCTATGGAGGTATAAAGATTTTGATGAATCTGCCCTTTCCCTTTCCAGTGCAGTTGAACCAAGCACTAATGTTCATCTTCAGCTGTATTAAAGGGTGCAGAGGGGGGTTGAGGGGGGAAAGAGTCTTGATCTGAAAGCTTATGAGGAGGGTGGATTTAGGGAGCCTGGATAGATGTCTGAGCACTAAAGCAAGGAAGAAAAGCAACAGGCATTAGAGAAAATACTGTTTAACAAGAGTTTCTTTAGTCAGCCCATTTGAGCAGAGATTGGTGTGCCATAAAGGTAATCCTCTTAGTGCTGACTTAAACATGTTTGTACAAAACAGGGAAATATAATATGAATGTAATAGTCACGTTTGCTAAAATGCTTAATAAAAAGACAAAAGTCCTTTATTTTGATCCTCAGCTCCGGTGCGGGCTTGGGGCACAGCAGATGTTTTCTCAGAAGTCTGCTTGGAAAAAAAAGAGAAAGAAATTGAGAATATGGCTGTCCCGGGCTGGCCGAGCCGCTCAGCACTGCAGCATCTCCACTGCGGTTGTTGCCCCTGAAGCCAGCTCTCAACTAATGAGCCTCTGTGCCCTCCAGTGTGAGAGGTGAGCCACCTTGGGTTTGAACCTAAAAACACTTGATGAGTTAGTAAACAAGGCGTGCTTCAGGTAGGAAGGCACACACATCATTTTATTTACTGTCCCCAGAGGCTTTGCTGGGGGAACAGTGTTAAGGAACAGTCCCCAACTGGAAAGGGTGCAGCTGCTCCTGAGCCAGATGGAGTTTAAGTCCTGGGCTGTGGAATTCAGGCCCAGCCAGAGCTGTTGTGGAGGGACTGTAACAGTCATCTCAGGCGCTTCCTACCTTGTTCTATGGTCACAGCAGGAAAACTGATGGGTGCAGTTGCTGTAATCACCATCCTGACATCTGTGCTAATCACAGATGACTTTTAAAGATACAAGTGAAATTTTGCAGGGTTTTTGGTTTGTGATTTGGTTGGTTTGGTTTTTTAGTTTTCTTTAATAATCGTGGAAAATGCTAAATTGCTAACATTGCTAAATGCACTGTTTGGTTTTGACTTAGCTTTTTAAACTTCCAGTTGGAGTTGATGCTGTACAGCTGTAATGGCTAATGTTAAATGTATTAGAGATTTGTCTTGGGTAGTGTTGGAACATCGCACTGTGAAATAACCAGCAATACAGGCAGAAGATGAGGTGCTACTATCAGGTCACTTTTCCAGATCTATCAGTTAGACATTGCTATTCCACACTAAATTTCACACCTTTCTTCCAACCTGGGACAAAGAGCAGTGCAGCAGTATTGGACAGCTCATGAGGTGGAGCAGTAAAGGGCAACTCCATAACTGCCCTTGAGCCAGCATGACCCTGGGAGGCTGGTGGGCTCATGCATGGCACTGGGCAGCTGTTGCCAGGACTAAAATGATGTATTTTTCTCTGTGTTTCTCAAAGAGGTATCATCTTGCCTGAGAAGCCGTGGTTTACTCTTGGGCCAGCATGGGTGGATGCTGGCTGTTGCTGCTTGGTGGCCCATGGGACTTGGGTCAAAGCTTGGGCTGAAGCCAGGGTTTATGCTGCAGGTTTTGGTGCTTGGCCATGCCAGGGTGCCCCTGCGATGCCACCTCCGGAAGATGTGGGGGTGATATGGGGACAGGGCTGCTTGCTTTCTGCAGCAGCGAATGTCAGTGCAAACTAGGTAAAACTTGTTTCCTGAAGAAAATTTCCACTCTAATAGGAAAATAAATGCCTCGGTGGTTTTGGAAGCACATCAGATGTTTTCTGGTATGGCCCACAATGTGTACAGTGAAGGCAAGGCATTTTCTGCGGAGAGCAGATATTTTCCACAATAACAACATATTTTGTTGGGGGGGGGAGAAGGAAAAATCATCCGGTCTCCCAGTTAAGAATCAAGAGAAAAAGCTTTGAAAGCAGCTCTTCTCTGACCGCCAGCGCCCTGTGCTCGGGCACTGCAGCAGTGGGCAGTGATGGAGCAGCCCCTCCAGCTGCAGAGGAGCAAAGCGGAGCCTGAGAGTGAGCTGGGCTGGTACCCATGCCTGGCTCCTGTTAATGGATACATGTGGTCACATCAGTGCCATGTGATTTAGATCCGTGGCATTACCCAGCTCCTCTCTGCCATTCATCGCAGGGTGGGGATGACGGGTCCTGCACTTCCCACCAGGCACTGCTTGGGAAGGTCTGCTGTGGCCACTGAGGCAGGTGGCAGCTCCGGGGTGAACCCAGCAGCATTTGGAGCCAGGCTGGTGGAGGCGTACCTGTAATGCAGTTCATCCAGACCGGCGCAGCAGGATGAATGTGGCTGATAAGCCCTGGTGCTGGTCTTGGACAATCAGTCAAGGTTTGGGTGTGAAATGATAAAAAAAGATCAGACCAATCAAACCAGCCAACTTGCTGCCTGCAGAGAAGCCATGCATTTTTGGTAGTGGGAAAAAGGGTATTTGCTTGATTATTTGGGTCCAGCATCACGTTTTTTTGAGGCTGCTTCCTTGCCTAAAGGAAAATTAAGCACGGGAGATTTTTCCTTGGTGCTCAGGGATGCTCTCTGGGGCAGCAGTGCCCTTGTTCTGTGCTTGGCAGCAAACCCCATGTGCCACATCTTCCCAGGTGCCGCCGGAGGCAGTGCAAGCGCTGGAGCAAGGCAGAGCAAAAGCCATCAAAACATTGCCAAGGAGCTGGCAGATACTTGCTGTCTCCCTGACACCCCGCACACCCCAGCACTGAACTCCCCAGGCAGCAGTCACAGTGTGCAGCCCCATGTTGGGTGCAGGGGAGCTGAGCACCAGTGAGCTGGGTCTGGGGAAGATAAATGCAAAGGGCTGAAAAGGACAGCAGCCCTGGGGGTAGCGCTAGTATCTTCTTGGCGCCTCCTCTTGGTTTCTCCCACGCCTGCGTTGTTTCTCTCTCTGTTATCCCAATGGTGACAGCAGGGCCTCCAAACAACGCTGCTATGTTTCCTTCCAGCACACCTGGTTCCCAAGCCTCGTGTGCGAAAGGCACATTTCTTCACCAGCAATGTCGTTACTGTAATGGGAACATCGCAGTTTACAACCCAATAAACCCCACGTCCTTCTGTGCAGGCTCCTCTTACGTGATGCTAATGCTTACAAGATGTGCAACGCTGTGGGACAGCCTTGGTAACCAACGCCCCAGCTCGTGTTTTACACTGCTCTGCGGCCGCAGCCTTTGCTAATTAATCCCAGGGATGAGCCTCCAGATATCGGCAGCCCCGCGGCCGCTGGGGTGAGCAGTGGCCACCGCGGCTCCCGCTTCTGTGGCAGAGCACAGGGCTCTCTCCCGCCCGCAATGGGTGCCCCCCGATGCAGCCCACCCTCGGTCCCTGCTTTCCTCCACAACTTGGGGCTGTCTATAGCACGGTGCTGGCCAGGGCTCGGCGGGATGCCCAGGTCCTGGGGAAGCACGGCATTGTCTCACAGGGGCGTTGTGATCACACACTGCGGCTAACGTGATTTACATCCCGTATTCAACCTCTGGCGACTTCAAAGCTTGGGCGAGAGGGGGATTAAGCAGAGGGGCTGGGGCCAGGGAAGACAGGGGGGGCCCGGCTCACCTTTGAGCTCCCGTCATCCCCTCCCCACCGGACCCGGGATAATCATCTCCCTTTGTGTTGCCGGGGAAAGCCGGGGTGCAAACACAGGGACCTTGTCAATATTGGTTTTTGAGAAGACTTTTTTCTATTCTCCCATGTCTGGAGTTTTTGTACCCAAATCCCCCTGGGGCTGCCCAGTCTTCCCCTGGGAAATCGGGATCCCGGAGGTCCCTGCTAACATCAGCCATTGATTGAAATTTCACACCCACCTGTTTGCACACAAGATTTAATTTGGTTGATTCTTCATGCCCTTTTCCTGCTTAATCGTCAGCCTATTGACCTTAATATTAAAAGGGGCTAAGAGCGAGGGAGAGAGAGACTAAACTTCTGTAAGGGAACAAAAGCTTCCAGAGAATAAAGTAGGCACAGCCAGCCCTGAGCTAATGAGTCCCTGCTGCACACAGGAGCAGAAAACCCTGTGCGCTGCCCTTGGCTGGTGCAGCACTCCTCTCCTGTGTGAACAGGGCACGTTTCACTGCCTGTCCCTTTCCTTGCTGCCTTTATAGGACCCACAAGTTTAAGGCCAGAAGGGATGGGAGACCACCCAGGCTGAGCCTGGGCACCTACCAGCCTGCTGTGTTTTGTTTCACTTGCATAGCGTGAATGTGCCTTGCCGATGCAACTCCTGTTCGATGGAAGATGCCAGGATGCAGGAAACTGCTCCAGCAGCAGCAGCAGCGAGCAGAGGTCAGGAACACCCCACACACCTGCATGGCAAGCTCCAGTCCATGCCATGCCCCAGTGCTGCGGTGTGGCTCTTACACATCAGAGCAGCAATCCATGCAGCAGTGTGATGCCAATCTGAGCCCGGCGCCACAGCCTGCACCCAGGTAATGCTGAGCCCTGCTGTGGTCCACTGACCTGGCCATGCTGCCCTGAGAGCTGGGGCCATGCCAGAGGCCTGACTCTGCATCCTCTGCCTGGCGTGAGGCAGCCCATGGGGAACAACTGCCCCAGCCTATGAACTAAACAGCGCTCCAGCTCGCTCAGCGCGGGGTCTGCAGCCCTGAGGCATGTGTCTGCCATTGTGCAGGGGCTGGGCAGCCTCCCCGCTCTCTGGGGGTCCGGCCACTCTCATGCTTGTTCTGCCTGTGAGCACAGGCAGGGGAAGGGCAGGAAAAAAAGCTTTCGGTGCTCACCAAGGTCACAGTGGGGGGAAATAGTCTTTAAATCAGGCTGGCGAGAGGGTGGCACTGTCCATCCCTACTGTTTGACCAGCAGGATGCACAGAATCCCATAGGGCAGGGCCCTGTGCTAATCTGCCATCAGCCCTCCAACATGATGAGCAGTGCAGGGCTTGTGGGGGCTGCAGGAGGGGCTGGGAGGGCCGGTAAAGGCAGAGCACAGCATGTGAAGTACACACAAACACCGGGACCAGCATGTGGCTGGAGGCATGTGTCCAGCCAAGGCTCTGACCACCTTCAATGCATAGCCCTGTTCCGTGGGGTAGGGTTTTCTGCTGTTCCTGCACTTGCGGATGCAGTCTGCCAGCTGGACAACGAAAAAGGAAAAGGAGCTCTATTTTATTCCCTGCTCCGCCTTGGCTGACGTGAAACCCAAGCTGTGTGGGAGCCTGCAGGCATGTGTGGCTGTGCTCACACGTGTGTGCGGCAAGCCGCAGTGTCCTGCACCCTGTCCGGGGCCATGCCGGGGGGAGGAGTGAGGGTGAGGGTGCATGTGTGCCTTCCCTGGGGGGACTGTTCTGGTCTGCAGAGTGCGGTCGTGTTTATTTAATATCTGACGTCCCTTCTGTCTTCAGCTCTGACATTAATTGCCAGACAATGAGCAATGGAGGCCAGATGTTCCCTGGTGGTGGCCTCTCTTCCTTCACCAGCACAATGTGGGTGATAAAAACCCGAGGGGGAGTCATGTTTGGGCCTCTGTTGCTGCAGGGCTGTGAGCAGGAGCATGCAGGGGGCTCACAGGTCAGCTCCTGCAGATGGGATGTGCCACAGCCCCTCTGTGCCGTGAACTGGGCACCAGCAGCATGGGTATCGGGGAGCAGGGACCATGTAAAGTGATGGAGGTGAAACCCACCAGCAGCTGGGCTGACTTCCAGCACCTCCCCGAAAGCCTCGCCGTCCAGGGATGTGGCAAAAGGCTTTTGCAGGCTGTGCCTGGCTGCCGTGCTGCTGGCATGCTGGCTCGACAGCCAGAGATTAGTGCTGCAGCCTGTTGTTTCATAAATATCCTTACTCACAAAGCAAGAGGCTGTTTTACAGCAGACATGGCCTTATCAGAGAGCCACAGGGCTGCTGAGTTCCCCATGCATCCAGCTGAGCACCTGCGCTGTGGCTCTGTGGCTGCACGGGGGCACTGGGTGGCTCTGCGATTTACCCCTTAGGAATGGGGCAGGATTGGTGAAATACTGCTGACAGGTTTCTGAGGGCTGAAACATCTGGGCAGAGGAAAGCAGCATCCCCCCTCTGTGCTCTGCTTTCTGTAGGACATGCCACTGGGGAAGATGGTTGTGTGGTTTGTGGGGAGGCAGTGTAATTTCTTGCTCTGCCAGGGTATTTGTATGTACCCACCACTAATCATTAACCATTATTCTTTAACTGGGCATAAATTAGTAAAACAAATGGCACTGGAGACTAACGCATGGGATGGCATTATTTTTAGTAATGATGTCTGTTGTGGTGGCATCGCTTCCTAAAGGGATGCGTGTGACAGGGAGCATAGCCAGCAAACCAGCCTGACCAGCAAATAACCCCTCGCACAGTTTCCATATTGCCTTTTTAAACAGGAAGGGAACATGATACAAATGCTATGCGAATTATGATCTGAAAAGTTTTCCTGGCAGGTTGTCACATGAGTTGTTAGTGTCATTCTTTGACATGCACACTCAAAGCCTTTTTGTACCACTGACTTAACCCTCTCACCTCCCATGGTTGCTGCCAGGAAGAGCTTTTCTTCCTCACCTCCTGGGTCAGCCCTTTGCTCAGGTACCATGGGGAGATGTGATTTCACACCAGCTCCTGAGACAGGGCTCCCCAGCTGCCTAACTTTGAGTGCAGCTCGAGGGGTTGGTGAGTCCAGGGTAGGCAGGAACGCACGGTGTCTGCTGTAGCTGCCTCACCTTGCTCCAGGGCTGCCAAGCTGGGAAGCACTGGAATAACCTCTGCCATGCACTGCCTCCTCTCCCTGGAGCACTGGGGCATCCTCACCCCTCAAAAGCATCCCTGGCAGTGGCAGGGAGTGCGTGGGGTCCACTCAACCCGGCAGGGCTGTGCGTGCGGGTGGGGGTCCCTGCCTGCGTGTGTGCTCAGGTCCTTCTGCGCTGCCTTGGCCGCGGCTTCACAGAGAGCCCAGCTGTGCTCTGGCCGGGGAACATCCGCTGTGGAAACCTGGGAGGAGCTGACAATCCCCAAAGATTGGCTGCACACCCGGCCAAGCAAGATCTGCTGGCTCTCGGCCTAATTCGTTGCAAATGTGTTTCCATGTGGTTCCAATCTGGAGCCCCCGTTCCCCTCACGCTGCCCCCTGGGGCTCAGCAGGGGCCGGGAGCAGCTGAGCGGGGCAGAGCCGGGAGCAGCCCCGACACTGGCCAGGGCACACAGCAGCTGCCTGGGTCTCTGACCCCAAGATGTGTCCTCCCGCCTGTCCTCTCCTGGGGAGCACGGGGAACCTTCACCCCAGGGAGTATCCCCTAAGAGATGAGACTGTCTCATGGTAAATTCCTGCTGGCGACACGATGCCTGCAATGATCCTTGCTGGCAGGTGATCTGTGGAGGAGCTAACATCACTCCCTTGGCGCTTAGCCCAGCCCCGGGCATCGTCTTCCCATCGGGGTTTGATTTTCATCTGCCACTGGGTGATTCGTGGGGGCAGCCCTGGGATGGCAGCCAGGAGCAACCAGCATCCTTATTTAGCCTTCATTTCACCCTCCCCAGCTGTTGGCCAGGGCCACTGTCCTCCTCCTCCCTGTCCTTGGACACAGGTGGGCTCCTGGGACATGGCACTCTGTGTCCTCCCTGCCAGCTCCTGCCAGGTTGGCAGTGCTTGGGGCAGGAGGGAGAAAAGCCAGGTCCCGTTTGCTGCACTCTGTATGCAGAGGCCTGCCGGGACTGCTGGCAGTGCTACATCGCTGCCCCTGTGCCATTCCTGCCTGCAAGGCTTTGCTGTGCTCTACCCTTTGGCTTTCGGGCAGTACCACTGACACCACCATCACACCCTCGCTCCCCTAGCAGGCTGGCTCCAGCAGAGATGTCCCCAGGCAGTGCTGGACTCCCAGGCCTGTTTTTCCCTGCAGTTCCTTGCTGGACTTCACTTCTCTCTGAGAAGCATCTCCCTCAGAAGCAGGGCAGCTCTCTCAGCACCCCAGGACCAGCACTGCAGGGGCTCAGGACCGCAAGACCTCAAAACCTGCCTGCCTACATACTGGTACACAGTGCAAGCACTAGCATTTCCAGACAGGTCTTCCCCTTGTCCCATGCAAGCACCTGGGTTTAACAACTCAAACTAGTGCAAACACCTTATACTCATTTGAGATCTTCCACTTAAGGGTCTTTCCCCATCCTTTGGGGTCCTTGCCTACATTCTGCAATGTCCCTTTGGTGCTGCCAAGCAACTTTAACCTCAATTTAAATTAGCCTAGACTCAAACACCATTTTCCCCCCTAGCTCATACATTTGGAAGGAGATCGCATCAAAGCTGTGGAATAATAGAGAATTGCCCCATTAAGGAAAGTTGCAACTCCTCTCCTCTCCCGTGTTTATGGCTGGATTAAAAATGCCTGCCACAAGGTTAACCCTCAGAGCATTGAAATAAAATGGCATAAAATGAGTTCAGTTCTCCTCAGGTTTCAGGAGAAGTGGGTGAACCGTGTGGGGGAGCGAGCGGGGCTGGGGACGGCACCTGCAATAACATTTTTGGTGTCACAGCAGGAGCGGAAAAGGAAATGAGCAGTCAAGGAGCAGGGAGCAGCACGGGCAGGTTGGGCTGTGATTGCTGCCCCGCCACCCCTCTCTGAATCCAGAGTCCCCCACTGGCACCCCAGGGTACCTGCATTGCAGCCATGGGCAGTGTGGTGCCCTGAGCAGCCTGCAGTGCCGGCAGCACTGGTAAGAGTGACCTGCGATGTGTGGCTGTCAAGGTGGAGAGGGGGAGATGGAGTCCCTCTGCCACCCTTTGCCTCCAGCCTTTGAGGTGGATCGAGGCACTGAGAAGGGAGAAATCCACTCAGCAAGTATTTTGGATCCTGAGGAATAAGCGGCTCAGCTGAAATGCAGGAGCAGCAATGTACATCTGGGGAGGCTGTGAGAGGATGCCTCTGGATGCATTGCCCCACGAAGTCCTTTGTCACACACTGTCACTTCAGAGAGATGCTGGAATGAGCTTGGCTGGACCCTATAAAGCATGGGCTACACGGGAAAACCCTGACCACATGAATAGCCAAGCTAACCCCTTTGGGGGGGCTCAGGGCTGCTGTCAGCCAGTGCAGGAGTGGTGTTTGGGTCTGTGGTGGAGCAATGGGGGAAGAGCTGATGCTTGGAGGCCCTGCAAGGTGTGCAGCAGCCCTCACCATGCTGGGGTGCTGCCATGCCGGTCAGGCACCGCACTTGGCTTTTTAAGATCAGGAAGGGTTTTGAACTGACATGAGCTCTGGTACATGGAGGAGAAGGTACAGGAGGGTAATTAAAGTGTAAGAGCGAGGCTGGGTTTGCCTTTAATGGCTTGCAGCTGCAAATATTTTTCTGTCTTCTCGAGCCCACTTGTAAGCTGTCTGGCTGTATTTCTCATCCTGGCCAATTAGATTCCCATGTGTGCTGCAGGAGTGAAAATATAGAAAGTGAATAATCCTCCAATTCTGCTCCTCACTGCAGAGGCCTTTGAACTTCTGGCTGCTGTGGCTCCCTTCCACCCAGCCCCATTGCTGCCCCAGCCAGCCCCTCCACTCTCGCCCTAGCTCACCTCTTTCCAACTGAACATCACCTCTAGCAAATCTGCCTGGGCATCACTGCGATTCATCTTCAAGCCTTTCTGATCAAAGCTGGGGGCGGTTTTATTTTTTTCCCTTTTTGCCGAGTTTTACAGCCATTTTCCCTTTTGGATGCTGGTTTTCTGCCAGAAGTTCCACTCTAAAATGAAAAGGGACAGCCTATTAATACAAGGCAGCTGTAACAAGTACGCTATTGTGTTGTCTCTTCCAAGGTACCCAGGACTTTTAATAAACCGTGGGGTACGCGGAGCTGGTTGCCTCCAAGAAAGGGGAGGTGAAGCAGGGGAAGAGGGAGCTGGCAGGAACTGCAGTGCCATAAAACACAGCCCAGCAGCACGGGGCCCTCATCACGCTCAGCGCTGCATGGTAGTGGGAGCGGTGCAGGAGGCACTCAGCAGCCTCAGGGATTCCTTCCAGCTCCGGGATCAGGTATCAGTCGGGAAACGCTGCTCGCTTTGATCCCTGTGTGCTGACCAGGCTCTTTGCCAGGACCCATGGGGTGAAAACAGGCTCACTGCCCTGGCTGCTCTGCACTGGGCAGCCAGGCAGGGCAGGGTGCGCAGAAACTGATCAGGCTGCAAAGTGATCCCTGCTCTCCTGAACATGTGGGACACACAGGTTGGATGCCCACAGTGCCTTTACCGCTCCCAAGCACCGTGCTGCAGGGGGAGAGCTCTGTCCCTGCAGGGACCCACTTCCCGGGGCATCTGGGCTGGTCTGTACCTGTGTTATGGTGCTGGCTCTCCGGCCCTGCGGTGCCCCCCCCCCCCCAGCACAGCTCTGCTCCGCTCATGCCTTGGCTGCAGGGTTGCAACCTGTCAGCACTGCTTGCCTGAGAAATGCCAGGCACATGGCTGACCCAGCCATGTCTGCAGCCATGCCATTCCCCAGCCCCAAGGGCTGTGTTCCTGCCAGAGCTGCCCCCTCCCAGTGCTCCTCTGCCCAGCCTGGGGGATGGCCTGACAGTGTGGCTCACTGCGAGGGGCTGGTGGGACCCTCTGCTGGGGTCTAGGGCACCTATGCACCAGCTGGGAAGCTGGTAGGGAGTTCTGATTAGCGCAGTGGGGTGTAAACATGAAACAGCCACAGCCATGAAGAGCCCAGACCCCAATTCCCAGTTGGGTTTGGGTCTCACTAGGAAATGTCGGTGTTATTCCCACTTCAGATACAGCCCAGCTGGTGAAGGTCCCCATGACCTTCTCAGTCTCATTCCCCATGAGGTACATTAGCCAGCACCCAGCAGGGCAATGTATGAACTGCCTTGTCCTGTCAGGAGCCATGAGTGATGCCCCTCAAGACCCCCAGCAACCATGGCCGAGCCGCTGGAACCAGGCAGGCAGAGCAAACCCCAGCCAGGGCTGCCACACTGGCCAATTCCATCAAGCACCCCTTGCTGCAAACCCCCATGGTCCTGCCCTCTGCTCCCATGGGATGCAGGGAACACTTTATGGTAGGGCAAGCCAAGGGCTGGGAGGCAGGTTCCCGTGCTGGGGTTTGGGAGCAGCGGGATGGAGAGCCCAGCCCCTCAGGCTCACCATTGCAAGTCAAGGTGAGGACGGGTTGGGAGCAGATGGGACCTGCTCTGCTCGTGAAAGAACGTTTCTGCTATTTATGCTAAGCGGTGGGAATGCTTCTCAAGCATTTCGGATGGCTCTGTAATGAGGCCGGCCTAAATATGCCAGCATTGTTTGTGCCGGACAATTAAAAACTCCCCCTTGCCACATTAACGGTGTCTCTGGTGGCGGAAGGGCCCGGGAAGGCGCGGGCGAGGGCAGCCCACAAAGCCCGCCTTTTGTTTCGTGCTCCTTTGAACCCTCTCAAAGCCCCCGTTTCAAGGGGTGGCTTTTGTTTTCTTTTCAGCGGGCCTGAACCCGGAGCCGCCTGTTGTTTAGCAACACAGAAATGTGACCTTAATTGACTCTGCTCTTGGGTGCACTGTGTAAATCACTTCTGGCACCCAGGGGAAGTGCGTGACGGGCTCCCCTCCCCAGGCCCACTGCACCACGGGAGCATGCTCCCTCCGGCTGCTCCCGCTCCCTGGAGGAGGGCAGCCCCAGCTCTGCACACACCCTTGTCCCCAGCTGGCAGGGGACTGGGATGGGAAGCGGGGCTGGGAATATTCCCGTCCCCGTGGCAGAGGGTTTCCCGCTTCCATGAGGGAAATGGGAAAACTGTTTCCCCCTGCTCTTCAAACCCCTTTTGCAGCCAGTGCCTCCTGCTCATGTTTACAGTCCAGCTGGGCTGGTAAGCCTCTTTACCTGCCTTCCCTGGGACTCAGCGGGTTAAAGTTTACTGCAAGATAAATTAAATTATGATGATGAAAATGATTAAGTGGTGAAAAGGTAACAACTCCTCCTGTGAATGTCTGACACGCACTTAGACAAACGACTTATTTGTAGGATACCAGGGGGCTGATATAATAACAGATATAATTTGCGGTCTCCCGAGGAGAGGTTAAGGGCTGGGAGCACGGCTCCCTGGGAGCTGCCCCTTCTCTCCACCTCGCCTGCCCCAGCCTTAATCAAGTGATCATCTCAGCCTGCGTCTCGCTGGCCCCATTGCTCCTTTCAATGGAGAAAAATTGCAGACAAATTCCTGCCAGCGGGACGTTGGAGCTCTCCTGCGTGGCGGGATAAAGATACCTGTCACCTCCACCCGGCCCCGCCGCCGGCTCACGCTGGGAGCACCGTTCAAGGAGCACCATGCTGATACCCTTATTTGATTACGCCTCTTCATGCCTTCCTCTGTGCGGGAAGAGCTATTCAGCAGCGGCACCATGGCACTCCCAGCACTGTCTGGCCCTGCTGCTGGCCTTTTGTTAGCCTCACTGGCAGCACGCTGGGCATCAAGGCTGCATGGGGGGGCCCTGTGCCAACACCCCCAGGCCAGGGCTCTTGTAGATACTCTGCAACAGGGCCCTAGCCCCACTGTTGGCTTTTAGCCAGAAAACTGTAAAAATGAAGGGGGAAATGAGATTTAAATAGAAACCATGAGGAGTGCTCACCATGCTTTTGGCACGATGGAGACACAGCTGACTAGTACATGTTAGCTGTGTTCAGCAGAAGATCCAAGGAGCATGTTACTGGGATCAGCCCTGGGTACTGCTGGCTGCTGGGGATCCAGCTTCTCTGTGGCCTTGGGAGCTTTTGGTCAGGTCTGTGAGCTTGCAAAGAGGGGATCAATTGTTCCTCT
Source organism: Myiopsitta monachus (assembly GCA_017639245.1). Classification (NCBI taxonomy): domain Eukaryota; kingdom Metazoa; phylum Chordata; class Aves; order Psittaciformes; family Psittacidae; genus Myiopsitta; species Myiopsitta monachus. Next base: position 23,938,656 of record CM029923.1, read on the forward strand.
GCTCAGGAGATCAAACCTCAGCAGCTGGGGATCCCTCTGACACAAAGAGCTTTTGGCTGCAATCTCAACATTAATGCCATTTTGCAGATTCCCTGGCCAGAGCCACCCGTTTCATGCCATGCTACCCACTGCTCCCAGGCCATGCTGCTTGTACTCGGCCTTGTCCCATGGACCAGCAGTGGCCACCTTGCCTGCTGAGTAGGTGTGCCCTCTACAGCCAAAGCATTGAATAGGTGACCCATGCTGCCCCCGCTCCGCAGCTTTTCTGTTTCTTGTACCTTATGTTAAGGTAAAATACACTGCCACACTGGGTGATACTAGGGTGGGAGCCCCCAGCCAGGCCTGCAGAAGCCCCAGAGGAGGCAGCCTGGCTTCCTGCCCCTCCTTCTGGAGTTAATCAGCTGGGACTGTTAAAAATGTGGAGCAATTGGTGCTTGCTTTGCTTTTCCCTGCTAGATTGAAGAGCTTATAAGTACCTGGCTTGTTATTTCTGCCAAGGTACTTACACCAAGGTCCTTGTGACTGTAATCAAGCCACCTCTTGATCTTCTTCCTGATAAACTAAGTAGGCTGAGTGTCCTGTCTGCCTCCATCAGAAATGTCCTCAGCCCTTGTCCTGCTCTCCCAGACTTTCTCAGCAGGCTCCCCAGCTTGGGGCACAGCCTGCTCAGGTGATGTGCATGGCCTGGAGTGTGCCAGGGTTGGACCTGCTAGGGTAAAGTTCCTCCAAAACAGCCCCTATTTCTTGCAAAGCCAATGGTAGAAGAGATAGGGTGACTGCACAAACCTCCAGGCTCTCACTGCCTGCAGAATGTTAATCTCTGCCACACAACATCCTTGTCTCTAAACTGGAGAGACATAAATGTGATGGATGGACCACCCAGTGGATAGATAATTGGCTGGATGGCTGCACGCAGAGAGTTGTGGTCAACAGCGCAATGTCCAAGTGCAGACTGGTAACCAGCAGTGTCTCTCAGGGGTCGGTGTTGGAACCGGTCTTGTTCAACATCTTTGTCGGTGACATGGACAGTGGGATTGAGTGCACCCTCAGCAAGTTTGCCGATGACACCAAGCTGTGTAGTTCGATTGATACGCAGGAGGGAAGGAATGCCATCCAGAGGGACCTTGACACGCTTGTGAGGTGGGCTGATGCCAACCTGATGAAGCTCAACCAAGCCAAGTGCAAGGTCCTCCACCTGGGTTGGGGCAATCCCAGGCACAGCTCCAGGTTGGGCAGAGAAGAGATTGAGAGCAGCCCTGCAGAGAAGGACTTGGGGGTGTTGGGTCAATGAGAAAATGAACATGACCCAGCTTCAGTCTGCGCTCACAGCCCAGAAAGCCAACCGTATCCTGGGCTGCATCAAAAGGAGCTGTGACCAGCAGGTCGAGGGAGGTGATCCTGCCCCTCTACTCTGCTCTTGTGAGACCTCACTTGGAATATTGTGTGCAGTTCTGGTGTCCTCAATGTAGGAAGGACATGGAGCTGTTGGAGCAAGTCCAGAGGAAGCCATAAAGATGATAAGGGGGTTGGAGTACACATGGCTGCTGGACAGTGGTGGTCTGGGTGGCCGCAGATCAGCAAGGAAGACATTTGGGTCCCTGGACACAAGATGTCACCTGCAGAAGCCCAGTCCCTTCAGTCAGAGCCACAATGCAAGCAGAACCTGTGGTCTGCTGCCTCCAAAGTCAGTGTGCAGAGAGAAGTGCCAAATGGGCAGAAACACCATTGTGTTTGTAAGGATAAAATGACACTCCAGTACTTAGTTAATCATCAAGTGTTACTTTTGATCCAAATACACCCATATTGCAGGTGTTTCGCTGATTGGGACTAGCTCTTGTTAACAAGTGCTTCCCACCCAGCATCCCGTGGTCCTCAGTGCTAGGCCGGCCTTGTTGTCCTGTGCATTCTCACTGCTCTGGCCAAAAAAGGGGCATTAGCTGGACTCAGGTCACTGCCCTCCAGCAAAGGGGCTCTCGGCTGAGCCCCAGCAGGCATGTCCTGCCACCAGCACCTCCTGAAAGGGACCTTCCGCCGCAGCCCCAGCCCTTTGTCCAAGGGGATAATTGGAGAGAGAAGTGAAACGGGGCTATAATGAATTCTGCTGCTATTCAGCATGGCTGGGAGGCAGAAAGCTTGCTGCTCCTGCCAAAGTGCTGAGGCTGCTACTTCCATTCTGTGGCTGGAGGAAAGGTCTCCGGAGGCCAGGTCTCCACTTGAGGAGGCTCCGGGGTTGAAACAACACCCGGTGTCTGAAGCTTTACTCTTTCTGTGCAAACGTGCTCCAGTGTGGCTGTGCACAGGGTCCTTCCCTACAGGTTTGGCAGAGCAGCAGACAAGCTGCTGCTGCTTCCCAGCTTCCACAGTGTAAGGCTGCAGCTGCATGATGCACTCGGGGTGTCCCTGTGCCTGTCACTGTGCTGCCCTTCTCCCCAGGATGCCCTTGGGGGCTCTGCTCAGCTGAAAATCCTCATTCCGTCCCCCTCAGGGTCCCATGCAATGCTCCCTCCGCCATAGTGACTCCCCCCAGTCCCGCACCGATGCCTGAGCGGCGCCAGCTCCCAACAGCGCAAGCACAGCCCCCTACACCGTATCCAGCCACCCTGCCGCTTGTGGGGGGAGATGGAGCAGCCCTGGAGGGGGAACCCAGCCCTGGGAAGGATGGAAAATCTGTGCCGCTCTTTCCACTTAGCCCGCGGTCACGAAGGTCCGGATGGAGCAGCGCCTGTGTGGTCCCTCCCGCGCCCGCAGAGCCCCGCGGCGGGCAGCTCCTCTCCCACACGCTCCCGCCGGTAGCCGTCCGTCTGCGCACATCTTGCATCTCTCTGCTCGGCCCTTCTGCAGCTGCTCCGAGCTCCCGCTGGGGTCTCGCACGCAGGGTGGGGCTCCCCTCCCCTCAGGAGCCCGCAGACCCTCCCGGCAGCATCCGGCTGGAGGCAGGATCGCTGCCAGGAGCTGACTCCCGCGTTACTGGGCTGGCTCAGGCACGCGGAGCCCGCGGCTGTGGTGCCTCGGCCCCCAGGGAAAGCTTTCTGCCAATTTGCCCGAGCTGGAAAGGGATCGGAACTGGATGATCTTAAGGTCCTTTCCAATCCTAACCATTCTATGGTTCTGTGATTGGTGCCAGAAGAAGAGATGGCAGCCTGCAGGGGGGTTGGCTTCCTGCACATGAAGCCCACGGGGGGGGGGTGCAGGGGTGCCCAGCTGCCTCTCTGGCACAGGGAGGCACGCGGATGCTGTGAGCTGGTGTTACAGGGCAGTCCCCAGGGATGCTGGCATTGCTCCTGCCCTGAGGTGCACCAGTCTGACTTTACGTCCAAGCACTCCAAACAAATGCATAAGTAAATCCCTTCCCCTTCTTGCCTGTCTGGATGACATGGTTTCAAACCTTTGAAAGGGGATTTAGAACTTTTGTCTCCAGCCTGACAAACTGGATGGGAGCGCAATCAGCAAACCGCTGGCAATTACAGCCATTGCAATTTTCTGCATCAGTGCCATAAACAAGCAAGCAGGGGGGAGCCCAGAGCACAGCACCCTGAAGAGCAAGGGAAGATAAACAGGACTTTGTCCCAGGGTTTAGAGCAGGCTGCAGGCATCCCCATGGCTAAATGCCGCTCTTCCTAGCACATGGTGCTCTCATAACACCTTGGCTCAGCGGAGCTTAGCAGGCTGTCACAAGCCTCAAGCAGAGCCCTTCTGACCTCCCGGGAAACGACTCCAGTAAGCAATAAACTGGCTCCTGTTTACTTTGGGAGGGGGGCCCTAGAGGCCTTTAATGCAGGAGGGACAGCTCTGAACTGTGAAATGTGGCTGACACTGGAGCCATCCCTGGAGCAGCCCGCAGCCGCCAGCAAGAGAACGGGGGCATCTGAGGTCTGAGCCTCCCCCATGAAGGATGGGGCCCATGAACAGCATGTCGCATCAGACCTTTTCCTGTCCCATTTCCTATGGGTGATGGTTAACCAGCCCTGTCTGCAGCGCGCTTCCCCGGACAGAAAAACTCTGGGAGATAAGAGAGGCCTCGCCCCAGTGCAAGGTCTGCTGCGGGGCTGAGGGTGGGAGTGGGGAGCATTGGCTGTGCTGTGGGCTGCCCCGGTGCAGGAGGAGCTCCCAAGAGGCGCCTTGTGACCCTCATGCTCGCTGTAACACTGGCTGAGCAAGCACAATGCAGCTCATGGCCATGCCCCTCACCTCTTTGCCTCTTTGCCTGCTCCCTTCCCACTACCCTCGTCCGTTTGTGTAGCAGTGGGTGGCCACGGCGGTCCAGCTCCCCCTGGGGAGACGTGACCCCGCTTACCCACTGCCCAACACCAAACCAGCTCTCAAACCTCCATGGAGAGCTGACCCAAACAGGCAGCACCATGGGCAGGGGCTGCCCACAGCCTCTGTCTGCAGCTTGCCCGCACGCAGCTGAGCCCAGCAGGGAAGGCAGCGAGCGCCAGCTCTGTCTGCGAGCACAAACAGCTGCTTGGAGCCCTCTCAGAAACACCAGCCCACACCATCCAGCTGCCAGCCCCTCTGTTTCAGAGCACAATGAAAGCCAAAGGATGGCCGAAAGCAAGCCACCCCATGGGAAGTGAAGTGTGGAGCTCTGAGCTGTGGGACTAGACAGTGCTGACACCACTGGTGAGGAGAGAGGGTTTGGCTGCAGGGAGAAAGAAGGCATCCATTGGGCCTACCAAGGTCCTCACCATGAGAATCTGCCGCTGCTGCAGACCAGATGGAGCCCTCCCAGATGCAGAGCTGGGAATGAGAGCTTCAGTTTACCTGTCCACTCACCAGATGTGGGACTGGTCCAGTTGGGAACATGGCCTAGTGGAAGGATTTGTCCCAAGGCATCGTCATCCCAAAGCTCCCCTATCCCCTTCCAGGCCCTTCATTTCCTCCAGCACCTACCACTATGCAGCCCTGAAGGATGTCCTGCTTTCTCCTCCGTATCCATGAAGAGCTCTGGTATTTTTCTGCATTTGCATGTTGCAGTTGAACCCCTGAGTGCAGCAGGTCTGGAGCGGAGCCTGCTGCTGATGGAGGCGGGGATGGGGCTCAGCCTGATGCTGGAGCTGAAAACAAAGCCAAACGTTTCTTGAGGCCGGCAGGATGAGCCTGTGTTTGTCCTGCTTTGTACCAGTTGTTACTCTCAGTGAGGATGTTGTGGTAGGCTCAGGCCCAGAACTCTTTCCCCTGTTTGGCAGATGTCCTATGCATGTTGGTGCTGCCAGAAGAGATGGGAGTTTATCTGTGCCTGGGCTGCAGCAGGGCTGTGGAAGTGAGAGCCAGGCAAGATACGTAACTATGAGGTTCAGCATGTGTCTCTACATCCTGCTCTCTCTCTTGGTACAAACACTGTCCAGATTTCCAACGTCAGAGGGAGAAACACCAGCCAGATTGTTTTACGGTTTCAAGAACTCATAATGTTTTCCAGAAAACAGAACTGTAGCCCATCTTCTGCAGTGGGAAGATCCGTGGCAGCCTCCAGTCATTGCTGACAGCCCTGACATCTTCAGCAGCCAAAAAAGCCCCAACAAAATGCAGGGCACCTTTGGAAAGGCTCTTGCAAGGCACCCCGGTGTGCCCACATGCAGGGTGGTATGTGCTGTTCCCGAGGACCCAGAGCAGAGAGCAGCCTCCTCCCGGTGCTGCCCCCATAGATGTCTCCCTTGCAGGAGAGGAATGTTCACTGGCAGTCCCAGTGACAGCTGGCTGGACTGTGTGATGGGAGCTGACAGCCTGGGTATAGTGGGGGAATACACTTGGAGGGAAGGGTTCAGTGGAAGCTCTGCTCCAGGGGCAGTTTTAGGGATGACAGTGACTTTTGGTGAGGTCTTAAGCAGTGGCAGGTTGGATTGGGGGCAGGCTGTGTTTCCTTGGTGGGCTGGGAGGACAAAAGGGAAATGTGGCTTTGCAGGGAGTCACAGCCCTGGCTCCCAGCCACTGGGCCACCCCATGTCCCAGCCCTGCAGTGAGGCTGAGTCCCATTCTCTGCTCTAGCAGAGCCTCCCGAGCCACGCTGGTGTGCTGGCAGGCTCATTGCAGCAGGTCTGTTTTGAATTAAGCGGGTTTGTACTGCTTTGTACAGCTGAACCCCTCAGGAGTTCGGGTATGGAGCCTTCACCCCTGTGGCTGGGCTCCTGATGCTTTCCCCTGTGTGGTGGGCAGCCGGCAAAGGGAGCTGGGGCCAGGGGCTTTAGGAGCACGTTCGGGGCTGTGTCCCACCCATGCAGGACACTGGCTGTGTCCTGGAGACAAGGCAGGGTGCAGGCTGTGCCATGCCCTGCCGCAGGTGTTTGCTCTCCTCGGGCCCCAAGGCGAAACCCAGGGCTCTTATCGCACCAGGCAGATAAGAGTTAATGCCCCTGCAGTTGTGCTGAGCTAGCTTTTATTGGCAATAAACCCTTGCTGGAAAAAGCTTCCTAATCATTACAGATTGCAGGTAGCCCTACCTCCACGGGTGTCCTTCAGCACCTCTGCCCTGCCCTGCTTGCTGTCCCCATTGGCAAACACCTCCGGGGCAGCCCCCCTCCAGCTCTGCACCCCTCCGGTGCTGCACAGCCCCTGTGCCACCCTCGCTGTGCCGCTGGCACGAAGGACATGTTCAACCCTGTTCCCACTGCTAACCACTGGCGCCGGCGCAGGGCTGAGCCACTGCTGCACACAAGAGCAGAGGACCACAGCCTGCGTCAGTCAAATCACTGTCCCCGGACACTTGCAAGTCACAGTAACTGGAGCCGGTACCCCCGGGGCATGGCTGTGCCTGGGGCACAGCTCTGCAGGGGCAGGGGACGTTGGAAATCTCTCCTTCTCCAGAGGCTACGAAAGGAAGAAGTTTGTCCCAGCTGAGCCCGGAAAGCTGTCCCCAGCGTCAGCTGATGGGATGGCCGCGAATGTTTAATGAACGGGAGCGGAGTCGTTTGTCTGGGCTGAACCCTCCCCCCCCCCCCCCCCCATAGGAAGTCGGTGCTCCACAAGACAAACCGGCCTTTTGTTTGACTTCTTTTAAGCAAAACACATGTCGCCCCTGTAAATCACAGGTCCCCTTCCCTGCCCTGGGGGTAGCAGCAGAGCAAAGGCGGGCGCAGGCCTCAGAGCGTTGGTACCAGCCTGAGACACGGGGTGCCCGGGTCTGGGCAGGATCTGGCCAGGAGCCATGGGGCTGACACATCCCGGTTCCCTCAACAGGCGGCTCCCCCACAACCTGCCCGCACACCAGCGGCATGCAGCCCCCGGGCAGGTGTGCACTGCTGGTCCTGGGGGGTCCTGGCACCTCCCAGGCGACCTGCCTCGCTGCCCCCAGGTCGCAGCCCGGCTGCCGGGCTGTTTCTCACCATCCCCACGCTCCCCGCAGGCCGGATGCCTGGATCCCAGCCCGAGGTCGGCGGCCGGCCGCGGGCCCGTGGCACGAGCCAGGCCGGTGGTTTGGGACAGCCGGCCGGGGGGCCGTGCCGCCGGGTCTGGTCCGGGGCGTGCGGGCGGCGTGCAGCGGCGGGCTGCCGGCGTTCGGCCTCGCCGCCTGCCAGCGGGGGCCGGGGCAGGCTCGTGTGCCGGCGGCAGCGCGCTCCCCTCCCTCCCTCCTGCCTCCTTCCCTCCCTCCCGCGCTCCCCGCGCCGCCTGGCAGCCCGCCACCGCGCCGGGGGTTCGCTCCTTTCTCACGACCTCTCAGGTTCCTGAGCTCATCTGGGAGCTATTCATTTCCTGCCAGAAAACAGCCTTGCCTGCTAAAAAAACCACCTTGGCCGCAGAGCGGCCCAGGGCTTGGTACGAGGGCTCTCCCGGCTTAAATCATAAAGCTCCGGCTGTCTGGCTGGAATCAAAGGCAGGGCGGGTGTGGGGGGGCGCGGGGGCCTGTGCCATATGGTAGCACTTAAGAGCCAAGGAGGAAGCGAGGAGGGGTTTTTGCACCGCTCCCGAGGAGTGTGGGAAAAGTTAATTGTCTTTAATGACAGGTTTCCCGGGACGGCAGCAGCGACCGATGGCAGGAGCTGCAGGGATGCAAAGAGCAGCCGGGAGCGTCAGCCCCGAGGTGGGTGGGGGGCATGGCAGGGCGCTGGGGGAGGCAGGTAAAGCCTCCTGCCCCTGGGCGCCCGAGCAAGTGTGCTGCAGGCAGGGACGGAGCACTGCTCCCTCCGGCTCAGCACTCTCCGGGCTGCAAATGCACGCACCGAATTGTGGCAAGCTACTTACAAGCCCAAGAGTGGTTATCCGAGAGGGACAGCCCAGGCTGCAGCCCTTCTCCAGGTAGCCTCTCTGCTGAGGGGCAGGGCTCACCACGGTGTCCAGGGAAGCCAACAGGAGACACATCCCGTCCAGCAGCACCGAAACCAGTCCGTTTTCCTACCTGTCTTGCACAACCGTGCACAGGGGTCATGGCCAAACGAGAGGCGTCCATCCAGCAGCTCAGCCTTGTCCCTTCCCTGTCCCTCCCCACCCCTCCCTTACCCTTGCCTGCTCATCCCACGGCACCAGTTTAAAGGCACTTGCTGCACCTGAAGGGCAACTCCTGCGCACCATGATCCACAGACCACAGCCTGCATTTGTCATCCCAATTTGTCACGGGCTCGGTGAATTGACATCAAGAGCACAGCTCCTGGGAATTGCTCTGATCCCTTCAAAGCTCACAAACTCTAGCAGATCTCTCATGTCAACAGGCTGTGGGATATAGTAAACACAGAAAGCTTTAGAGAAAAGCGGTCCAGGCATGGTATGTCTGCTTTATACTAGGCTATTTAAACTCCATTAGCAAATAGGTTCATCTTGTCTTTCCATCCTGGATCTGCTTTGCCCTTGGCCTACAGCAAAGCATTTTTATTTTTTCTTCTCTCTAATGCACTTTCCAAACCAACTGCTTCAGCAGAAAAGGAAGATGCTGCTAAACTGGAACAGCCTCAGCTCTTACAGGTGATGTGTTACTGGTCTGCATCAACTCCACACAGGCCACAAAGCAGCAGGAGTTGGTCTGATGCGATTCCCAGACAGGTCCTGTGAGCACTCCTGTGAACACAACGTGGGCTCAGTCCTGCCCTCAGTATCTCCAGCACAGAAAGGTGACGCTATGGCTGGTGGAAGGGAAAGCAGGCTCAGCCTCCATGGCCACACACCTGCTTAGGGACAGCAAAGCCAATATTCCAAAGCCTGGCACACAAAACCTGGCTGCAAGATGCCACCATGAGGGTGGCAATGCAGGCAGGTCAGCAGGGCCTTCAGAGACAGAGAGGAAGGCTCTTCTACATCACCTGTGGAGATTAGCCCCTGCAGACCCTTTTTAAAAGGGAGCTCCAAGCTCATCCATGCACTCCTCATAAAGATATCCACCACAACTTCCCCCCCAAGCAAATCCATTCCAAGAAGTATTTTTCAGATCAGGAGAATGTCTGCATGCAGGGAGAACAGGAGGGATTCATTCCCCAGCAGGTTTAATCTGTCTGGTCTCACACTCGCCCCAGCTTTCATTTCCCAGCACCTGGATACAGTGAAGCACCTGGCTGATCCAGACAAAAATCCAACAGGCTTTTGCAACAGGATTTGGAAGGAATCCCCAGTGTAGACTGGCACGTTTTAAAGCTGTCCGCTCTGAGTTAGGACTTGTTAAGAAGGGCAATGCAAGCTGTAACTCGAGACTGCTGTTCACTCTATCTATGGCTTGCATCTTGCCTGGAAATGGGGCATCCCCAAGTCAAAGGGGTCAGTTGCCACTCACAGTTACATAGTCCACATAGCCCCACATCACTCCCCCAGACACGTGTTTTCCATATAACAGCAGAGGAAATGCCCAACTCTATCAGAAACATATGCAGAGCATTAATCACCACGCAGAGCCTGGCTGGTGCTCAGGGCCGGGAACAGCTCTGTGCTTTTAAGTCCAGGTGGAGGTGGTGCCCAGCGCCTGCTGCAGCCTGTCAGCCCGGAGACAGGAGCGCTGGTGTCAGGTCCTGTGGAGAGCCGCTGGGTTTGTAACTCGAGAAGCTGGCAGGAGCTGCTCTCCACATCAACTGACCGCAATCATTCGCAACTTACACCACGGCCCGGGAGCGGGCCCCTCCGGGTCCGGGGTAGGAGGCTCACCCGGGCAGCCTGGGCTGGGAGCCAGAATGTGCCTGGCTTTACCTGGGCTACTTCACTCCTTCAGCCCAAGTAGCCAGGAACAGAGCAGAGGTGCCTCCCTCAGCGCGTTCACCAGCTCTGCAAACATAAGCTCTTTTTAACAAGTCTGATGAGTTGCGATGCTCCCAAGGAAGCACTAATCACATCTGCCCCGGGGCGGGGAGAGGGGCCAGGTAATTTCACAAGAACACAGAGGGGACGGAGGGTCTGACTGACAGCTCCAGCCTGGAGAGCAGGACCAGGCAGCCCTGGAACAGCATGATCCACAGGCAGCCAGGAGCAGGGCTCCCACCTATGCACACATGCCAGCACTCCAATTTATCTCCAAAGGCCTTCCGAAATGGAAGAGACACTTTTATTTTGAGAGCATTCAAAAAAAAAAAAAACCCCCCAAAAAAAACAAAAACCAAAAAAACCCCCCACAACCCCAAAAAAACAAACCAAACAACAAAAAAACCCCAATCAAAAAACAACCCCCGATCTTTGGTGTCACAGGAGGAAGGGGAGGGAAGGGAGAAAAAAGATCTCGTGTAAAACACGAAACACTGTCAAAGGAGTCCTATGGTACAAAGGCACAATCCAATATGAACATATAACCTATGTACAGCCGTGCCAGCAGCACAGGGTGCAGTGCTCAGTTCAGTCCCCACCACCCTCACCAGGGTCTCCAGACTGAGTCGGCTCTGCCGGGTGGTGGGCCAGGCGGTGAGGCAGCAGTGGCAGCTGAGGGTGGGCCACCATACAGGGGCAGCACAGCTCCACCGGGAGCAAAGGCAGCACTGGGGATGAGGAAGGCAAATTGCCCATCGGAGGCCGGCAGCATCTGGAAGCCACTGTACACCTTGGCTGCATCAGCGCCTGGCTTGCAGGGCATGCCCTGGAGTGGCCCTGCAGCACTGCCTGGTGGCACCAGGGGTGGCCCAAAGGCTGCGGCTGGTGGCAGTGGTGGCTGTGGTGGGGGCGCAGGGTAGTTCATGGCGTTGATCTGGGTCATGCAGCTGGCCAGGTGGCCCAGGAGCCGGGTGCGCACCTCCGTGTTGACACCCTCACAGGTGGAGAGGAACCGTGTCACCTCGTTCATGCACTCACTGAAGCCAGCACGGTACTTGCCCAGCACTGTGGGGTCTGTGCTCAGAGCAGCTGCAGAGGGAAGAGAGGAGCACAGCAGTCAGCAGGGTCCTCAGGGAATGGGGGTACACAGCCCATCGGTGTTGCATCCTGGAGCCCCTCTGAGCCAGGAATCCAAGAAGCGAATGCAGCCCTCCTGGTAGAGTGTCTTGTGTTCCTGGGTGCCAAGGATCCAGATGGAAAGCATGGTCCCCCTGCTACCAAGTCCACCAGCATCGGGGTCCCACGTGGGGACCAGACTATCCTAAAGAGTCCCCTGTGTGCCTAAGTACTGGGAATCCAAGTTCGGTGCACCCAACATGGAGCTGCAACCCTCCCCAGTGGCTCTTATGCCTCCCACCCCACCAAAACAGACTCAGGTAGGGAACACAGCTCTTTTGGTAGAAAGGACCCAAGCAAGGACTGCAGCCTCTTTCAGTGTTCCCCAGTAGACATGCAGACACAGAGCACAACATGGCCCCCAGCCCCCTTGTCCTGGGGATCCAAGTACACAGCAGAGTGCCCCATAACACCTCCCAGTACTGGAGATGCAGGTGGGGACCCCAGTGTCCCTCTGTACCAGAGATACAGGCACGGCACAGTACCCCCATCACCAGGGATGCAGGTGTGGAGCCAGGTACCCTCTGTACTGAGGATGCATGCAGGGAGCACGATGCCCCCAGCACCCGGAATGCAGGCAAGAACCCCCAGCCCCTCTTCCCTGGCTCCCTCGGGTCATCTGGGACTCACCGGTCATCTGGGCTCGCTGAAGGCTCCGCAGGTGCTTGACAGTCATCTCCAGGATGTCGGCCTTCTCCAGCTTGGAATGCCGCGAGCTCTGCGGGTACAGGCAGGGCTCAGATCGATCCGGCAGAACCGGCCCTCCCCGCGGCCCCTACCCCGGTACCCCCCCCTCCCCGCTTACATCCTTCTTCAGCGCATCCAGAATAAGCGTCTTCAGCTGCCCCAGGCTCTCATTGATGCGCGCCCGCCGCCGCTTCTCCATGATGGGCTTAGAGGACTGCAAGAGAGGCGGCGGTCAGCGCCCGGCGCTGCTCCGTGCGGCGCTGCCCGGCCCAGCGCAACCCGGTCCGGCCGCCCTTACCTTCCTGTGCTCCGCCGCCGTCTTCGGCTTGTCGGGCGTCGCGTTGACGCTGGCGGGGGTGGCGGCCACCGGCGAGGCGCTGCTCTTCTCCATCAGGTCGGCCGGCATCCTGCGCGCCCGCCGCCGCGGGAGAGGCGCCGCGGCCGCCGCGGGAGGGGGGGGGGGCGAGGGGCGGTGTGCGTGTGACCGGGGAGACCCGGGAGCGGCGGGCGGCTGTGCGCGCGCTGCCTGGGGGCGGCGGGGCTGGCGGGGCGCGGGTGCCGCGCGCCCTTGGCCGCCCCTACTTATAGCGCGCGCCGCACGCGCGCGGCTCGTGTGAAACGTCCCCCGCCGCCGTTCCCACACTCGCGCCCAGCCAATGGGCGCCGCCCGCACGCGGCCCCGCTCGTGGACGGCGCCCGCCCATTGGCTGGGCGCCGCACGGCGGCCGCCGGCCAATGGCGCGGGGCGGGCGGGCGGGCGGGAGGCCGCGGTTAACCCCTTGGGCGCCGCCGGCGGGAAGGGCGGGGGGAAGGGCGGGGGAAGGGGGGATGGCCCTCGGGGAGCGGCGCGCTAATTACCGGGTTAATTGGCGCCCGTGGCGGGCGCGGCCCCGCCCGCTCCCGTCGGGGGGGCGCCGGCCACCGGCCCCGCGCTGGCTGCGCTGTGGGGGGCCGCGGCCCTCCGGGGTGTTGGCCGGGACGGGCCCGGCTGCGGTGGCCGGAGCCCGGCTACCGTGTGCTGGGCTTGCCGCGGCACCCGCCTGCCCCTGCCCGCATGCAGGTGCCACCCAGGCCGGGCACGGTTTGCGGGCGGGGCTGCGAGAGCCGCCGCTGTGGGCGACGCGTCCCGGCGCTCGCACGCGTGGTGCCGCGGGTGCGCTCGCGGCAGCGGGCAACGGCGAAACCGCGGTGCCGTGGCGGGCGGCCGCGCTGGGGCTGCCTCGGGCGGCTCGGACAGCTCGTGGTGACCTGGGAAAAGAGAACGGAAGAAACAGAAGAAAGAAAAAGTATTTTGCCCGGGGACGCGAATCTTTTTTCCCCTCCGCTTGACTGACTTTCTCACACCCCTGCTCCCAGAGCCTGCCAGCTAAGCCTGAGTCATCCTGCCAAGAGCTAGACCTGGCCTATTCAGAAATGTGCTCACTCGCTCTTTCTCTCCGTCCTTCTTTTCTTTTCTTTTTATTTTTTTTTTCTTTGAGTACACACAGCGATGTTTTTCCACCTCCTCCAGTCCAGTACCTGATCTGCACCTGCACGGGGCCAATCCCACACGTATCACCCGATCTCGCCTTTTCAGAGACCGTGAGAAAAGCAAAGTTCAAGAAAGGAGAGACGTGTTTGCAGATCGCACCGGCGCAAAGCCCCCATCCCGCAGAGCCTTCCCTTCTGAGCCTGCGGAGTCTGAGAAAGGGAAAGAAGTAACAGGGAGAGTGTCATGTTTAAAACGGCAGTAAAGCACAAATCCAGGCTTTCTTCCTGCTCCCTGACGGAGCCACAACCCTTTTGACTTAAAAACAAAGAGCAGCCTTCAGCACGTGAGATTTAACTTCGGATGAGCAATATTTGACTGTAAGCTTCAATTAGCTAGACAGCCGGACAAATTCGAGTGAGGAAAAGATCAAGCCTGCCCTGGGAAGGCGCCACCAAAACCCCTTTTTGCAGCCACCTTTATTGGTGACAACCCATTAGCATGAAAACTGCGAAACGGTTCTGGAAAGCCAGAGCTTCTGGTTTTTTCTAATCCTGCTATTTATGTATATTTGGGGTAAAAAGAAAGAAAAGTAAAAAAGAAGGTAATCTCTATTACTGAGTTGGTGTTCTCCCTCCTGCAGGTATTTGCAAATGGCTCAGGAAGCATGGAGCTCTGCAGCCCGGCCCTCCTGGCCGGGAGGGAGAGCAGGCTGCAGTTTATGGTCACCGGGGAGCTGCTAACTAATTGCTGGCAACAAGTCGGTTCCTCAGGGGGGTGAGATCAGGGCAGGCAGCAAGAAGAGGCTGGAATTTGGGGTTTGCCAGCACTGGCAATATCTGGGACCTGGGCAGTGCCAGGCAGCAGCTCCCTTTGCCTGCTCTCCCACGCTGCCACAGCCCAGGCTCTGCCTGCTGCAGAGCCCGTGGGGAGGATTTCACTTTCGGGGTGTGAGAGGAGCCCAGCTGTGGGGCACTGGGCCTCCAAAAGCACCTACTTCTGTGGAGGCTTCTTGGATCCACAGGCTGCCTGGGGCATCAGGGAGGCAGTGATACTTGTGTCCTTCCTCCACATCTCCTTACACATGTGAAGGTTGTGGTCCTCAAGAGGAAGCAGGTATACGTGCAAATTCCCCGGGGATCAGGAGAGGAAGGGGAGGATTTGCATGGAAGGATGTGTCTGGAAATAAAGTGGCTGAGGAGAAGCTTAGGCTGGAAGGAGATGCTGAAGAGGGTTGTAACCACTGAGGGGCCTGGAACAGATCCTCTGGGCTTCTCCAGCCCTACCTTTTCTTGTGGAAGAGGTGTCAAGGTTTCAGAGGGTTCAGTCAAGGGATTGAAGCCCCAAACTAAGGTACTGCCCTGCAGACTGGCATGTCAGTTATTCCACAGTCCTCTGGCAATGGTTTTATCTTTGCTCTGGCGATCATCTTGGCTTAAAAATTGGGAATTGGCCAAAACAGATTTGGGAAGAACCTTTGGACAGCGCATTAGGACTTTACTGACTGGCAGAACATCTTGGAGGAAAAATGTGTTGGCAAGAAAATTTAGACTAGTCCTGGGCGCAGGCCCAGGGGTGGGAAGGTGGAATAAAATAGGATGCTGCCACTGGTGTGCCATGTGGGAGGCGAGGAGGTGGCAGGGCTGGCTGTGCCTGCTCTCAGGTCCTTTAGGAAGCAGCCAAAACTGAGAAAAATGTTCTTCCAGAGATCCAAAATGATTTATTTCTAAGCTTGCAGGAGCCTGAATACAGAAAACATAAACCAAGGTGCTTGTAAGAGCTGGGGTACAAGTAGAGCCCAGGAATGGCACACCAAGCTTTTCCTCTCTGGGTCATGGACTGAAAACCTAGCCTGGCTGCAGCTCAAAGCCGTCACCGCCCTGAAGGCTGGAAAACAAGTGCTGCGTCTCAGGGACATGTCCCTGGCACAGATGTCTCCTCTGGGCAGCCCCGCACACATGCCTCCACTCGTGATTCCCATCCCAGAAGCTGTTGTGCAATCCGTACCCAACCAGCTCCCCTGGGAGCTGTGATCTCAGAAACTTTGGGCGCAGGTTTCAGGGTTTATTTCCTCTCCATAAACATTTGGCAGATCTTTGGGACAAGGTCACTTCTAAACTGACCTCCTGACAAAGCTCCCTAGATGTAGCAAAGCTTTCATGGACCTTGCTCCCCTGCACACATGGTCCTCGTGGTAAAAAGGGCAGCTTTCATGCAGCAGTGTCACTGCCCAGCCCTCCTCAAGGCAGGAGCAGATTGCTGTGTAGGATGGCAGCCCTGTTTTATGGCAGATCCTTGGGGACCCATCCCCCAAGGGCCTGCTGGGACCCAGGATGCCAGTGCTGGCAGATGAGCCTTGGGGGGCTCACATGGTAGCTGCTCCCCTGGCAAGGATGTGCTCTGCTGGAGCCAACCTCTTTGAGCTGCTGCTGCAGAAGAGAGGCTGAAGTGTTTGTTCATTTTTAGTCCTTGCTGTGTGAGTCAGGCTGGGTGTGGGGGAGCTCTGGACGTTCTGTGATGATACTCCCTGTGCTGGGAGGGCATCTGTGGGCTCCAGGAACTGGTAACCTTCCTTCTGTTGCCCACACTACCAGGCAGGCATCCCAGGCGTGGGTAGCTGCGGGAAGAAGCGGCCAAAGCTTTGCTGGAGTAGAAAAGTACCACTCGGAGAAACTCCAGCGTCACTAAAGACAGGCATTGAAAAACCATTTTCATCTTCCTATCCCAGCGCAGGCTGTAGCACAGCTCTGCACTGGGAAGGGCTTTGGGACAAGAGCCAGGATACCTGGATCTATTGCTAAGCTGATTCCTTTTGGCAGGCTCCTATCCTGCTGAACCAAGGAAATGCTGCCGAGTTGCTGGTGGGGAGGGCATTCTGGCAGCTGTGAAATGCCACCCATGTGGATGGGAATTCCCTTCCTGCCCTGATAACCACAGCATTACTTCAGAGATTGCTGGTTGGGCTGGAGCAGCCGCATGCGCCAATGGGCATGAGATGGTGCAGCCCCAAGTTTTCCCTTTGTGACCTTGCAGAGCCCCAGCTCCAGCCTGGTACTCCGCTGGCAGCAAGGGCTGGGTGCTGGCAGGTGCTGCAGCAGGGAACAGGCAGCGGGAGCATCTCCAAATTGTTTGCAGGGTTGGACCTGTATCTGCCACTGCAGTCGCCAGCCAGAGACCGGGCGCTGCCTTATGCCCTTCTCTTAGAGATGCTCTCTCCATGTGGCATGACTGGAGTTCACTGAACCACGAATTTGCGGTCTGCTGGCCATGGCACGGCAGTCCTGCTTCAGCACAACAGCCAGTGTCTTTGACATGATATAGCAGCTCCAGGCAGAGGGACATGCAGCTGAGCCTGCATCCCTTAGAGAACCAGAAATAAATGTGCAGTCACTGATGCTCTCCAGAGAGGAGGAGGAGTGTCTCTCAGCTGTCATCCTTTCCCTGTGTGGTGGGAGGTGTTGGCAGTGAGAGCCGAGTTATTTATTTAATAAGATCCCACTTGTGTTGCTGCCTGAGGCTGCTGTCTCTGTGCTGGAGCCATGGTGCTCATGTGCTTGCAGAAAATGGGGAGGCCCTGCAAGCTGTGGAGCCTGGGTCCATGCATGAAAATACCTTGAGTTTGGCAGTGGTGGGACTGGAGGAAGTTAATTATATAGAAAATATCCCTGACCCAAACACGGGGTAGAAGGCACCCTCTTGAGAGCCTCCAGGCAAAGGTGAATGTGCATCCGCTCCACATCCATTGAGTCCAGCCCTGAGCCTGCAGCATTTGTGTGCTGAGCCATATGTGATCCCTGGCATGCTGTGGCTGTAAGAAGCCCCGCAGGCTTTTCCAGAACATGGCTTTTAAGTCAGCTCAGACCAGCAGTGCACTTTGCAGCCCAGCTGTGTACAGCTGGATCAGTGCAGCAGGGGGCCGGAAAGACACAGGCGGGAGCATGGCAAGGTGGGAGCCTCGCCAGCCACCTCCAGTGCAGGGAAACAGTGCCTGGGTGCATCAGGTGCCCTTGAGTCCCAGCACACAAGCCCTTGTCTGTGCCCCCTGTGCCCTCTTCCCCCTGCCCTACTGGCACACACAGCCAAGGGCAGGTGAGAGCATGGCATGCAGCTCCATGGGGACTCAACCTTCACCATCTGCAGGCTCATAAATCCCACAGGCCAGCCCTTGACCGCAGCATCTGTGCTCCTCTGCAGAGTGATCAATCACATTTCCCAACATGATTCCCTCTCCTTGGTGTTAATCAGTCCAAGAAGGCAGCCTGGACTGATCACAGACTCAGTTTTCTGTTAAATTCACCAGCTGATCATCCTCTCTTATTCCTGATGACATGAATTGGCAGTGGGGAGAGCAGTGTGTAAACTGCACATTGTCCTCAAAACCCTGGCAACCGTAGCAATGCAGCAAGATAATACTTGGGACCTTTGGGAGGTGCTGCAACAGGCAGCCCTGCCTGGCCTTGAGAAGCTCAGCTGAGGGCAGTGCAGGCAGGTAGGCAGGGTAGCCAGCACAGGGGCTGTGTGCCCCACTGAGGGCAAGGAAATAGGTGTCAGCCCCCCTGGTCTGACCTGGTCCCAGAGCCCTTGGGACACCAGGCATTTCCCCTTGACAGACGAGATCACAGCTTGCCAGCCCTCCTATTTCCATTATTCCAGTATCAATTTATTCAAGAAAACACAGGAAACTTCAGGGTGCAGTGTGTTGCTACCGCGGAATAGATCCTTTACACAGCCAGCATCATTCTTGAAGTGGTAAGTAGATGGACTCTGATAAATCCAGGGTACGATGATTCATTTACACTTGGTGCCTGATCTCCCCAGCATCTTCAGTTTTGTTTTAGCTTGGCAGAGTTATGGAGAGAATTAGCTTATCTCAGTAATATTTTAATGTATATGTAATTTGAATGCCACATTCCTGAAATTGATATTCATTATTCTAGGTGATAGCAGAGCTAAAATTAGTCCTTTAGCTATATCAAGAATATCAGGATGATCATGTGTTATTAGTATTAGCGACCTCATGAAGACACCTGTCTTCATACATGTGGGTTGGGCACCAACTAAGCTGGGTGCCAGCACACCCTCAGCATCATCCCTGCCGCCTCTCCAGGGAGTCAGATCCTGCCCTGCGTCCTGCCTGCGGCAGTCCTGGTGAGCCACCTGAGTCACACCAGAGTTAAGCTGCAGTGGCAGGTGAGGCGACCCAGGGCAGTGTGCCAGAGGGACACAGGGATGTTGGGGTTTTGTTTATTTTCATGCACAGGGTGTTGAGGTCTCCTGTGGGAGGTGGTGATTTGAGATCCTCAATTAACGCATTGTAATGGCAAAGCAGGGTGTGTGCTAGGATGGGGTGGTTTTCTCCCTTATTTTCCATCTTCTTCTTGCTGATTTGCTGCCAAACCCCTCCATGAGCCCTTTGGACGTGTGTTAACAAGGGGTAGGATTTTTGGAAACCTCCTGTGCATTCTCCATTTGCTTTGGTTACACATGGCCACGCATGCGCTAGTCCAAGGCTGTGTGCTGGAGACCACGCAGAAGAACTGCTTTTCTCATACAAGCTAATACGAGGGAAGGGGAGGCGGAGATCTTTTACATGCAAGTCAAGAATTAATGTGTGACTAATTGCTGTAGTAGAAAACATTATCCCTCAGAGGATGTTGTTATTTTATAAACAAGGGGGTAATTTACAGCTCAATTACCTAAATCATGACTTAATTGCTAAGCATAATGAATAAATACATTTGCAAGTACAAAATTTAATTTGCAGATTCCAGTCACCTAGGCATTAAGATCATTATTTGATAACTAATCAGGAATGTCGTATGAAATGACATTTATTTTCACATGTAATCCAAATGACAAAATGTCCTGAAGTGAGATTTCAAGGGCCTTGTCCTTCCTTCCCTGCAACGAAGGGCAGTGTGTTCATCAGCTGCTCCAGAAATGTGTTCAGGCTGCCTGGCAGCAGAGAGGAAGGCAGGAATCCTTCAGGAGTGACATAGAGAGCAGAGTAGCAAACCTAGGTTAATGCAGGTGTAATTGTTTTAATACTACAAAATGCAAAGAGTATAGAGACAAAAGTTGGGGATGCCTGCAGTGGGCTTGGAGTTAGTGTTAGCTGATAGCAGCATGGCTGCGAGACTTGGAGTACTTCTGGAGATAAAGGGGAGATGTTAGTGCCACTGCCCTAGCACTGGTGAGGCTTCGGCTCTGTGCAAATGGAAGCAGTGGCAAATAAACCCAGCAACGGGGGTTTTTGCAGCCTGCTGCTGTCCGTCCTTGCTGCTGCTCATAGCACTGGAGGCTGCAGGACTTAATACCTCTCACAGGCATGTCTCATCCTCTGGGGTGTGAGGAGCCCTTCCTGCTGCCTGCCTGCTGCCTGCACACCGCCTGCCCATTGACTACACACTGCCTGCTCGCTGCCACACTGGGTGTCAGAGCTGGGGCTGGCTGCTGCCGCCTTGAGTAAGAGGCAAACAGCAGACACCTGCACTTCAGTTGCTGCTATTGAATAATCTTGGGCTACTGGTGCCCTTTCGTAGGATCATATCTTTATTGGAGGCTGTTAAAGCCAAACCTCACAACAGCAATAACATGACTACAAAGCATTTCTGAGAAAAAAGTACGTGGGAATATGGGAGATACTGAGATCCCAGCCAATTTCAGTACAATACAAGTCTGAAGTATCCTTATAAATTTAACAAGTCAAATTTAATACAAGGCTCAGGAGCATACAGGAAACA
This sequence comes from Myiopsitta monachus, assembly GCA_017639245.1. Lineage (NCBI taxonomy): Eukaryota > Metazoa > Chordata > Aves > Psittaciformes > Psittacidae > Myiopsitta > Myiopsitta monachus. The sequence continues at coordinate 23,958,873 of CM029923.1, forward strand.
GGATCAGCCAAACCTTCAAAGGCCCATCGTTGTCTTTCAGAAAGTCCACTGAAAGGCTCATGCCATAAAAAAGGTGTATTCACATGGCTGATACAGCGATAAACCTGGTGGAGAAATGCCAGCAACCAGAGCAGGCAGAGATGCTCGCTTCAGGGATGTCACAATGAGTAGACCAGCCTGTTGTTACAGAACGCTTTGTCCTGCTCTCTCTGCAATAAAATAGGGTCCTTCTGGTGTAAATCTGGAGAGACTTTGGTAGGAGATTTCCTTCTAGCCAAGCAGCAGCCCTTGCCACTGGCTTTATGGTGGGTCAGCCAAGCCTGTGCAATCTCTCTGCTGGAGACTGGCAAGGTAATAATGTTCATCCCTTGCCTGGCACCATCTCCATCACACTCCTGAGCAGCACAAGCCACAGCCAGGAGTGCAGCACATGGAGGTGACTTCTCTGTCCTCTGTGATATGCACTCTAGATGCCACAGGCAAGAGAGGACAAGGAGAGAGCTAGAAGATGCTGCTTGTGCTGTATGCCCAGAAGTTTATCCCCCTTTTCTCCTCGGAGCTGAAGGCACCTGTGGATTCAGAGCATGTCTGCTATAGGCATCTGGGGAAGGATCTTGAGGGGACCTCGCAGACTGCTGCAATGTGGAAACTGTGGTAAAAGGTCCCAAGTCTGTCCTATTTAACTCCCAGATTAATAGCTAAAAGCATTCATGAAATGCTAGAGACACATCTCATTCAGCCTGCCTGAGTGATGTCAGCATGGCCAGCTTGTCATACCTGATCTTTCCTTCTGTGTGTTATTTGTGGACGACAGGCTATATTCTGCCTTCATCATGTGCCATTGTGTGTTTATGCATTGTGCCCATCTGTTTGAAAGCAAGAAGCAGTGCCATATGACTTAAGCAACCAGCCTTGCTCTCTAAATAGCAAAGCATCCAAGCAAGCCTGATAGCAAACCATCCAAAGGCTGCAGTAGAATGTCAGAAAAGCATCAGGAAAATTCCCTGCCACAAAGGCATTGGAAAAATCAAGGTCATTTCATGGCTTGTTTGTGAGTGGGAAGCAAAACCACCCCTCTGAAGAGGCCACCAGGTCTGGGATGTATGTTGAAGGACCTGGCATGGAGGAATTCATGAACCATAAGGCTTTGTCAAAAATAATTTTTAAATGAAATGCAGTGTCCTAGCAAAACACATGCCTGAGACATAAAACCAAAGTACAAAATGTGGTGTTTAAAGGCTGGATTCTGTCTCATGTGAATGGAAGCCACGTGCATGCATCTCAGATCACATTTTGGCCTGATTTGAAATTGTGCTTGCAGAGGCGGCAGCAAGAGCAGGCAGAGGAAGGCTCCATGTTCTTTGTGATCCTCTAGACCAGACCAGCCTTTCTGTGCTTCCCAGAGAGCAGAAAGACTCTGACACCAGCCCCTGTGCGCATTAGTTCTCCAGCTGCGGGATGGAGAGTCCTGTGGCTGCACCAGGCAGTGCGGCGGCTCAGCTGCCCACTCCACATCAGGAGCAGGCAGCAGCGATGCCACTTACACCTGCCTGGAAGCCAGGTCCAGACCTGCACCTCTGTGCCTGCGCTGCCCCAGGCGGTTTTGGGGCTGGTGAGCTCCCAGCAACACCACCATGCAGGAGCGTCCTGCAAAAGTGCTGGCACCGAGGCTTAACCTTTGTTAATTGGGGAGAGGAAGAAATAATGCTGGCAAAATATTGTCAGATACTTCAAATTAATGATTAATTCTAGATGGAGTGATACTGTTTGATGTGGTCTTTTCTGGTTTAAACAGGAGAAGGGTGATTCACTCTAAAGGAATTTTTAAAAACACAAGTATTTGCTCATGGACAATAAATACTGGGGCAGATAAAAAGGGGATGAAGTGTTCAGAATCGTGATAGTAACTCCGCTAGAGAAAACTTTTGACCTTACCACATTTTAAATCAGTGTTCTCCCCCCCCCTTCCCCCCCCCTCCTCCAGGCCTGCCCTTGAGGCCTCGAGGAAGGGTATGAGGGAGTGTGCTGGGCTTGCCTTGAGCTGCATGGCTGTCGGGTCCCCCTGTCTCCCTCCTGTCCCCACAGAAAGGCTCAGGTGCTGGAGCCCAGCAAGGGGCATGGGGCAGCACCCGACAGCAGTTTACACAACCTGTGTACACAGCGTAATCTGTCAATTTGCCTGTTGTAAATGTGAAGCATATAAACCCGGTGTGGTGCTAAATTGCTGTCGTTTACAGAGCTGCCCCGCCTGGGAAGCTGAGATTTACACTGCCCGCTGGTGAGCGGGGTGTCTGTATTGTCCCGGCCTGCCCTGTCCTGTCCCCTCCAGTGCTGGCAGGAGGGATGTCCAGGAGGGATGGATGCAGGCAGCAAAGAACCCATTAATAACCCAGACGAAGCTGCAGCAGAGGCCTTGGCAGCACCGCGCGTGCCCTACAGCGCCTGACGGCTGTCGGATATATACCTGAAGGAGGGAGCTCGCTATCTACCTTTCCCGTGGGAATATGATGCAGCCAGGATAACCCCCAGACCTTGCTGGGGCTTTGCCAGTGCCATTAAAGTGTTGACGGCTGCTGATTACCCTGACAGGATGATGGTTTTATTGAGACAAGATTAGCCACTTGCCGCACTTTGAAGGGAGGCTGGGCACACACCGTTACCAGCTGTCCCCTGCCAGGAAGGGCTCCAGAGCCTCTCTTCACACTGGGCTTTTTTTTGCTTTACAAAATCTGTCTAATTTTTCCCCCAAAACTAACAGCATAGGGGTGAGCATGGGGAGCGGATGGGGCAGTCCCTGGGCTCGTGTCCAGCCTCGCCGCAGCTGAGCCCCTACCTGCAGCTGTTCCCGTGGCATAGCCTTGCAGGCTGTCAGCAGGCCTTTCATCACAGACCCCACTGACATCATCCTTTCCAAAACACCTGAGCTCCTCGTGGTCCCTGTGCTCGTAACACTTGGAAGTGACAGCAGCTTCTGGTTTCAATTAACCCAGGGGCAGTTTGGGGACTATGTGATTGCACAGAAACAGAGGGGAGAGGAGAAAAGGCTTTTCCGAGCAGCAGCAATGGAGTGTGTGGGTGAGGAACTCCTATAAAAAGCAGATGGTTTCTCTTCCTCCTTCTTTTGCTCATCTTTCTTTTTTTTTCTTTCCCTGAATTCTGTGGAACAGACAACCCAACAGCACATTTTTCACCTTCAAAGCTTTGCTGAAGGGAATTCTCCACTGCTATTTCATTTCTTCCTGATGTTCACAGATCGTAAAGCAAACGACCTCTGGAGAACAGGGAGAGCAGATCTATCCCGCGGTCACAGCAGAGGACCAGACTGGCACCCTTGGTGTATGACAGCCTTTCCCCAGTGGTTGGCAGCCAGGGGAGGCACACATACTGCCTTTGGATGCTGGGTACCAAACATAACAAACACCATAATCAGATGCTGCTGACACTGGAATCGGGGACACACAGAAGTCTGAAGAGGTCCATGAATTCCACCTTGGACAGGCACAAGGATAACAGCCATGAGCAGAGGCTGCTTGCATCAGGGGAAAGCAGGCACCAAAGTCCCTGTGCTGGCCCTGCTAACTAGGTTGGCTGGTGCTGTCCCAGAAGGAGACACACTTGCAGGTCAGCAAGGGCAGGTCCCATCTGGAGCCTTCCTCCCACTGCCTTCCCACATTCATGCAGCAGCCAGGGATCCCAAATCTTGTGTGTTCCTGAGGTATACGGAGGGAGGAAGCCATAATCCCATGAAATCCCAGCCCACAGTGTGGTGGATACTTAAATTACTCTCACCCTTGTCAATATGTTCTTCGGAAGAATGGTAGTTAAAAGAGGAGGTGTAAATGGAAAATAAGACTGAAGGGCAGACAGGGATAAAGAGTTCCATCATGCTGATGCGAGATCTGCTTTTAAGACACCATTTTTAGACCGGGCAGCACTGGTTGATTGCTGCCCCCTGCAATGCATGGCAGTGCTGTTCATGCTGTGGGAAGATGCTCTATGAAAAGGAAGAGTGAGAATCCAGCCCAGAAGCTGCAGCACAGGGAGGAACAGGAGTGAGGAAGGGTGGCCAGTTGTTCTTGGAGGGCTGGGGGAGGACAATGGTCTGCTTTCGTCAATGACTTGGGACACCGAAAGGGAGCATTTGTTTGCAAGATGTGTTTCCCCAGCCAGGAAAGTGAGATGTAGAGGCTGGTATGGGGCTGGGAGCCACTGCCTGGTCCCCCAGGGCTGCCTGTGAGGGTGGGCAGCAGGCAATGTCCTTCCTACATGTGCACAGCTGAGTCAGAGGAAGAAAACTGCAAAAGGGAAAGACAAAACTGCCAGGAAGACGAATGGGGCTGAAATGATCACTGGGATTGTGAGGGTCTGGAGCAGCTCCTAGCAGGAGTGGTGGCAGCCAGAAAATAACCTCATTGCTCGCCGGGGCCTGAGCCACATGTGAGAGGGATGAGCTGGCATGGGCTGGTGAGGGACAAGTGTCCCCTGTGCTGCATCTCTGTGTCCTAATTCACCATCACTTGCACAGGAGCACATCTCAGTTCCTCACCATAAGCCTGCAGAGGAGGTGCTGGAGGCAGAGACGAGGAGCAGCCAGCCCCGCGGGGTTTGTCACTGGGGATGTGTCACCTCTGATACCAGCTCTATGCCTTGAAGATGTCCCTTGCCTAAGTAAAAGCCACTTAGAGGCTCCATACCCTGGGTGTGAACAGCGCAACCCTGGGTTGGGAGGTGGGTTGCACTGAAGGGATGGTGCACAGCGATGCCACGCCACACTGCAATGCTGCCAGTAGTGCAGAGCCACAGTTCTGAACTGGGTCCATCCCCATCTCCTGGGGGTCCTGGAAGCTGCTGATCAAAACTTGGCAGGCTTGGAGTGAAAGCTGGTTCTCTTTGAAAGCGCTCCACCCCCACTCCCCATGTGCCATGGGAACGCCCAGGAGGATGAGGGCACCACTCACCTCCTCCCTACCTGCATCCCCCCATCCAGCCCTCCCACCCCAACCAGGACCAAGGGTTGAGGATGGCTGTGGGGCTTGCCGGCAGCCCAGCCCAGCCCGATGGGGCCTGGAGCCAGCCCAGCCAAAGAGTTGGTGGTTTTCACACCCTGTCAGCCTGATGAACAGCCCCTCTCCCTTGGTGCTCAGCGCCTGCAAGGGTCAATTACAGCGATTACTTCAAGGAGTCAAACCGGCTGCTGGCAGCATGGAGAAAATCTTTGTTTCGGGCTTGGCTTTGTCACAGGAAGGAGAGAAGTGCCTGGGTCTGTAGTAGTGGGGGGAAGCAGCCTTTGCTGTACATGGGACAAAAGTCAGGGGTGGCTGGGTGTTTGGGTGGGAGAGGACTACCGGGTGTTTGGGGCAAGCTGCTCTGTTCTGCTAGTGTGATTCTGAGCAGCAACTGGGGCTTGTGCAGCCCCCAGCTCACTTGGCCGCTCAAGAAGGGCCTAAAAACAACCCAGCAGTTGTAGGGAGAAGCTAACAAGTGATGGAGACAGCCTTCAAAAGTAGATGTGGTGCTGTAACGTGAGAAACGAAAAAGAACAAAACACTGGCAAGTTAAAAGTAAAGTCACAGTAAAGGTGATTTAAAAGTTTGAGGAAGAATTTGCTAAAGGTATTAAAAGCTGAAAATAAGCTTGTTTGCATACATGCCAGGAGCAGGAAACCAGCCAGGCGGCCAGTGCAGGTTGTGGACGGTGGAGGCATGAGCAGAGCACCCAAGGAAGGCAAAGCCTCAGCAGAAAAGCTGAAGGGTGGTTTGGAGATCAGGGAGGATGCTCAGGCAGTGCCCCATAGCAGCCTTCCTACGGGGCTGTGCCGTGGGGCCCATCCCATGGCAGAGGCCTGCCAGAGGTGTCTTCCAACAAAGTGAGGAGCTGTGAAGTGGCATGTATCTGGGACAAAGCAATGCCAGCCCAGCCGGGGCTAGTAACCAGCTGCTCCTGCCAGCCTGGGGCAGAGTGGGGAAGGCGGCACGAGCCATAGCCGGAGAGGTCAGGGGATGTCATGGGCAATTTGGGAGAAGTGATCTATAATAGTATGGGTCAATGCAGCACTTGGGGAAGACTGAACACCACCTTTCAGGAGGAAGTCATGCTTTGCTAATCAGCCAGGTCTGTGAGCATGGGGAGCAGAGCCATGTGCCTGGCATGGGGCAGCAGCACTTCCAAAACTGGTTTTGCCACAGTCACCTCTCCAAAAGTCCCTGAACACCCAATGGACCCGAGGGACATTTGTCTGGCAGGGAGAAAACAACTGGTTAAAAGACTGTAAAGCTGGAGCAGGAGCTCACAGTGTTGAACGTCGGCCTGGTAAACTGGCAGATGAAATTCAGTATTGATAAAGGCAAAGGAACAACCCACAGAAAAGCAGCCCTAACTAGCAATGCAGACCATGACCTCCCCTTCAGCAATGCTGGGTGAGAGCCGACAGCAAGCGTAATGCATGACTGTGGAAGGAATAAAGAACTACTAAAAAGATCCTTCTCCTCTTGAGTATTATGTGCAGGTCTTTCTCTCATAAAGGATGTAACAGGAATAAAGGACCGTGAGGATGCTTGGACATAGAGTTTGGAGGCATGGTGAAGAAAGATCAGTTGTCCAGGTCACACAAGCTTGGAAAAGCTGAAGGGAGATGATAAAGGTCCCAGAAGCCAGAGTGGCAGGTGGAAGGAGAGCTAACATCAGACCAGGAACAGTGAAATAACAGCGAGAACAAATCCAAAGCAAAGAGCAGGAAGCCCTTGCCTTCAGCAGGCACTCCTCAGCTGCGGAACCTTCTGCCACAGACTGTTGTGGCAGACAAAAGCACATGAGGTGGGGAAAGCTGTGCCCACTGATGCTCGGAGTCAGCCTGACACAACAGCAAGCAGCTGGGATGACCTTGCTCGCACCCGCCCCACTGCCGTGCTCCCCCACCAGCCCCGTACCTGCCAGTGTCACCAGTGGGGTGCTAGGGGCTGGCACCACTCCCACAGGAGCAAGGTTATTTCAGTTCCTGATGCACTGTGAGCTGCCAATCCTTGGCCTGGGAAAAGGATGAAGAGACTAGAACACCAGACCGTGAGGCTGAGCTGAGCGCAAAGAGGTACCTTCTGAGATGCAGAGTCGGGCAGGGAGCTGTGCCCTTGTGCTTTGCTTTCCATGTGCCATGCTCTGACTCTGAGCTGCTGGGCAGAAATCCTCCCTGGCCTGCCCCTGCTGCCTCTGCTGCACAGTGTCTTCACCCCTCCCTGGCTTTTATGAGCAAGACTTGACTGAGCTTTTTTCTGTTACATTGAAAAGCATCTTGAGTCAGGAAGAAAAAGAAGCCGAACCTGCCTCCGCATCACACTTGGGCTGTCCTGGGCGTCTGGGCTGTGGGTGCCGGATGCCTAGCCTGGTGCACCTGCAAGCAGAGTGAGGCAGGAGGGCAGCAGGGCTTGGTGTGGCTTCTGGCAAGCTGTTTATTTCTGGTGCAGAGCCATTTGCTGCCTATAAGGCTGGCCAGCCCTGCTCTGAGCCTGAAGCACCAGCAGGAGAGCTCATCCTCCACAGCTCCACACCAGCATCCGACCCCCCAAAGGCACATCCACAGGCAGCCCCCCAGCGCCTCCTGCCCGCAGCCTGGCACCCTGCCCGCTGCCATCCTGCTGCCATCCCGCACATGAGGGCCACGGGCAGAGGCCTGGCTGCAGCATCTCTCACCCTCCGGGGTGCGGGACAGGGGTGGGATTTGCGGAGATTATGCTGGAGGAATTACAAAGGAGCAGACTTTCCCACAGATGCTTCAATTGCAGCTCTGAGAAAGTGTGTGAGCCGCGGCGGCCCGCCTGCCTCACGGTGCTTTGGGGAACGCACAGGAACAGCACACATGGTTTTTAATAATTAAGTAACTTTAATTGTCCTGGGAAAGCAGTGCTTGCCTTGGGGCGCTCTGCGCAAACTCATAATTAATGTTACCGGGAGAGATTACGGTGAGGAGAACTGAGAAATGATTCACTTTTGCTTTTTAAGCCTCTCTGTGTTAAAGCTGTATTATCCCTCAGTTTAAAGCCTCATTTAGCTATGAAGAAAACCAGTGTACTCGGGGGGGGGGGGGGGGGCAGGGGAAGGAAGGCAAACACCCTGAAAAAGTTACAAGCAGCCACAGCAGCTGTGGCAGGATGAGAGCCAGTGGCCAATGCGCCTGGTAGCATCCCGCGTGTGTCGAGCAGCACCATGACAGAGTCCTGAGGAGTGGAGGATGCTCATCATCAGCCTGGGCCCTGGGTTGGTGTGTGTGTAATTCCCATTGCACCTTCTTGCTTGAAGGCTCTGAAGGCAGCTGCCAGTGCAGAGCTGCCAGGCGGTACCAAAGCAAAGGCATGATCTCTCTAGGTCCCCTCCAGTTATGCACCAGAGAGCCAAACCCTAAGAAGCCCAAATCTGAAGAAGCGTGACTTCCTCCTTGGAGTCAAAGGGTGACTAGCCCTTTATAAATCCAGTTTATTCCAAGTAAATAAGTGTTTGGCACCCTAAAACTGCCCATGCTCTTCTACCATGACCCACTCCCAGTCCTCCAGGGGATGGTGATTTTCTGCAGCAGTGCATCCCCTGCCTCAGCCATGAAGTGAGCAAGCGCTCCTCCAGGATGTACCTGGCATGGGTGGCCAAAACCCCCATGTCGGGGCACACCTCAAGCGAATCGAGCCCTGGAGCCCCTGGGAGGCCCCTGGACCTCCCAGCCCTCATTCTCAGGCAGCTGCCTGCCTCTCCAGGGCTGCTGAGCCGGGAAGGACTCATTCAGCTCACAAGCGATGCTGAGAGCCAGCGCAGCCCAAGCCCTACGGGGAGCCCAGTCAACAGGCTTTGCCGATGCGGCACAAAGAGGTGGGCAGTGACGAAGGGATGCAAATCCTTCCCAGTGTGTGCGTCGCCTGGGATCCGCGGTGCTTGCTGGCGCGTTTCACCCACTTTAAAACCAACAATCTATTGGACTGGAGCGTCTCTTTTCTTTCTTTTTTAACCTTCTGTTTCTTTTTTTTCCCTCCCCCCCCCCAAGCAAATCACTGGGCTCACACAGGACACAAGGTATTTTACTCTATAGAAATCCTTTTTTCAGGCAACTATGTCAAGAATGTTTTCATACTTTGGGCTGGATGGGAAAAAAAAAAAAGGGTTTAATCCCCTGAGATGGTTATTTCTCTGAAAACAGACATGCAAATGCTGGACTTGTCAAACCTTAAAATGTTTTCTTTATTCAGGGAATTACTGCCTGCCTGCTGAGCCTGGGTAATGCTGACAGGCTAAGCCCGGGGCCTTGGCAGCAGAGCATGCAGAGTGTGGGAAAGGGCGGCTGAGGCACGCGCCAGATAAGATCATACAATAAATGATACAGCCCTCCGGAGCACACGGCCACTTTCATATGCAAACAGGCCTCCCGGTACACACACACACGTGCGCACACACGCTTCCCAGGCAGGATGCAGCACCTTGCAGCATGCCCGGGCAGACGCACCCGCGCATGCGTGCGGACGGCAGCATGGCTGGTGGGGCAGTGCAGCACTGGGGATTACAGGAATGGTGGGATACAATGGGATGCTGAGGGACCCAGGATGGGTTTTGCCCAGCCTGGAAAACATCCCAGGTGCTGGAGGAGGAGGGATCTTCTCAGTGACCCATAGTCTGGCCAGACATGTTCCCTAAGCATCGTGTCATGCTTCAGTGGTTGCATTTTGGTGCATCTGGTGCCTGAGTTCCTGTTGCAGTTGAGGGGTGATGGCTTGCAGACCCTGTTGACATCTCACGGGGAGGGGAAAGCCAGCATTTAAGCCCTTTTCTAGCTCTGTCTTTGAACGGTAGGCTAAAGCCTGGCAGCAGGACCCAAATGGTTCAGAAGAGGGCAAAGGTAACCCAAAATGCACTGGACTTTTAATTGCAATTTTTTAAGTTAGCGTGTTGCTTTTGGCCTAAGTGAGTGTTTTTGGTGCGTGTTCCTGGGGCTGGGCAACGTAGACACAAGGTCTGATTTCTGACAGGGATTCATTACTAAACAGAAGCAAATAGCGTGACCCTGCTGATGGGAGCAGTGGGACTGATGGTGCCATTCCCTACTGCCCATGGGAGCAGAGCCAGCCTCCCCACAAGGCCCTTGCTTGGGCCATTTTCATTTGCTTTGCTGCATGAAAACCTGATTCGTCCGGGGTGCAGGCAGGCAGGAGGCTGGTGTGAGCCTCCCTCGAGCCCTAAGTGTGGCACTTGCACATTTGTTTTAATAACCCAGTGCCTGGCGACCCGCAGCAGGCAGCGGAGAGCAGCTGTCACGGGTGATAGAGCTGGTGGGTCACACAGCCGGCCGCAGCCAGTGACCTGCACTCCAAGCGGCGCCAGGGTAGAAATGATGGCTGCTGAGCTACTGAAAGTGCAGCAAAAGCCACTGTTGGAGGGAGCTGTGATGTGGAGCCAAAATGAGCTTCTTCGGAGACACAAGTGCCACCTGAGAGTATTGCTGGCATCAGCCTGGGACCCAGTGGCTGTGGTCACCCTCTCCCATCCCATCATGGCAACATGTCCTGCTCCAGCACCACCACCCACATGTGCTGCTGGGACATGTTTTGCAGGGAGCGTCACTAAGTTAATCTCAGCACAGCTCCTAACCTGAGCTTAGCTTTCAGCACAGTTAAGGTTGCATTTTTAGGGCATGCAGGAGCCTGAGTGTGTGGGCAGAATGCTGCTGAGCACATGAGGGGTGGCAGAAAGAGGTGGCCGGTGATGGATGGCTGCCCCTGCAGCCCCAGTGCCCTGCACAGTCACAAATCACAGCTCCTCACTCCTCACTGCTCTCAAGGTAGCTAGGGAAGGGGGTGAGGGAGGGTGGAGGGATCCTGGCGTCTTACTCTCGGCTTAATACGGTGCATTCACACAGATAATCTGTCAAGGAAAAAATGAGCCAACAAGCTATCTATTCTTGTCTGCGCTATTTTCCCATGTCAGAAACAGGCTGGGCTGAAAAATGTAGGTTTCCCCTTTCATCTTGCCTTTCAGAGCCCCTGAACAAGATGCCTTTCTTTGCCAGCACTCTCCGAGGAGATCTTGCCTAGAAGAGCAGAAAAAGGGGCTTTCTTCTCTTCTTCTATTTTTTTTTTCCAATGTCTATGCTTAGGCCGTGCCGGTGGCAGGGAAGTGGAGTAGCTTTTATTTTCTGCGGGAAGCGAAGGTGCCGTGCCGATCCCCCACTGGATCTCCCACTGTTGTTGCTGTCTTTACCATGCTGAATGGGGGGTGACAACAAACATTTCCTTTCCACTGCCGGGAGATTTTATTTTTAGCTTGAAAAGAAGCACCAGGGGAGACAAAAAAATAACATTTCTGCAGGTTGAAGGCCCCAGTCAATGAGAGACAAGTGATGAAATGCCACAGCATCCCCTCCTCAGCCACGTGGTGCCAACGCGTCAGTGCTGGACACCCAGCAACACCCATCCTTTCATGAGCACTGCTATACTGCTGTGATTAACTCGCATTTCTCTATCTATGCCTCTCCCCTACAGCCCTTCTCACCATCCCAGCTGGCTCTGGCAGGGATGCACGTCCTTGCCAGCCCAGCATGACATGGTAGAGCCTCCTCTCCCCCATGTCCATGCAGTTACAGGCAGCATGAGGTGCAGGGAGATGATCCTCATGCCTCATCTTTGCTGGGCAGTGGCAATCTTCACCCTCCTCTATCCGGGCATCTTGGGCTCGTGTACTCTTTTTATACAGTTGCTTTGCTCTCATAAAAGCAAGAAATGTGTTTTTATAGGCTTTGTGGTCTGTCTTTCATTAATCGCATTTCTTTGCGTACTTGCTAGTTTGTTCTGCTTCAGTGACTGGCAGTGGCCACCAGCTCTCCAGCTGTGTGGGCTGTTCTGCTGGTGCTGGGCTGTGTTTGTTGATTTATGGAAGTGGTTTTCAAAAAATAATATTTGAAATGGCCAGGTAACAGCCAAGTGCAGGAAGGGGATGTATCGGCAGCACTCATACAGCAGCGATCCTGCTATCTGGTTTCTTGTAAAAGCAAATACTATGAAGGGTTTTAGGCTGTTCTGCTTCCTCCACTATTTGAGGTCTGAAAATTGCGGTCCCCTTTGGCACGGCTGGCAAGCGAACCCTCTCTGAGTTCCAATCAGCGGTGCCACTGGAAGCATTCGTTATTTTATTCTTCCTAATGTGTCTTTTTGAGAAAAGATGTGGATGCTCTTGCCTCCTCCTGATGCAGGAAAGCGGAAAGGCAGGCTGTATCTGTCAAGTCGTGGAGGAGCCTGCCAGCCCCAAAGCTTGGTGCTGGAGATTAGATGTCCCCATGGCCGTAATGACACAACCTCACTCAACTTATTTCCCCCTCAGCTTTTTTCAGAAGTTTAGTAAAAATGAGCAGAAAGAGGAGACAGAGCTCCAGGAGCCAGCACTTGCAGACAACCTGCTGGGGACGGAGCCGGTTCACCTCTGGGGGATATCTCAGTGTCACCCAGACACCCCAAGTGTTTGGTTCGTGAGTGCCACATGTAATGAGCACAGGGGAAGAGGCTCCTGCAGGAAACACTGCAGAGGAGATGGCCAAGAGCTTGGGCTGTTGCAAGCTGCAGTGCCTGTCCCTGTGCCTCGCTGGTGCCTGCAGCGAGTGGGAATGCAGGGCCAACACCCACAGCCGCCAGAGAGCTGGGGAAGAGCTAAAGGGCATGAGGATGTGCTTCTCTGTCAGAATGTGTCTGAGGCAGGGCTGCTGGGAGGAACCATAGGGAAATAGGGAGCAGACAGGGCAGGCAGCTAATTGCAAGGAGCAAAAATACTTAGGTAAGATAAAAGAGAGTGTTTGCATTGTCTGGAACCCCCTGGCCATCCCGGGTTTGCCTCCAGCTGTTTGGTGAAAAGCTCTTTCCAGCCTTTGAGGAGGTCATAGTTAGTCTGGAATCAAACAAAACTGGCAAGCGAAGGTGAGCAGGCAGGGAGGAAGGCATGAAATCAGCTCCTTTGACTTTTGGGAGGACTGGGAAACTTGTAAATGCAATTGCTGGTGGTGGTGGTGTAGCGCTGTGATTGCCACAGCTTTTGCATGACAGTACCGAAGCCCCACCTAAGGCTGGAGCTGCTCCAGGCTCTGAAGAGAACTCATGGCCTGGATACACAAAACAGGAGTGGAAACAGTCAAGAAATTACTTTCCCACAGGCAGAGTGGGGCAAAGGTGGAGCTGCCATCACCTGGGTATGGCCGTGCTCAAGCAGCAGGGTCAGGGCTCAGTTGAGTTAGCACATGGGAACTCAGGCAAGAGCTGGAGCAGCCCAAGGAGCCATTAGGAACCCAGCATGCCACATCCATCGGTGCCTGGCAGGGCTTTGAAATGTGACAGTGGAGCAGGGATGCTCAGGCCAGCACGGTGTCAGCAGCATCACCAACTCTCTCAAGTCTTTGACCCCACTGCACAACAGTGGGGTCAAAGCATGTGAAACACTGCGGTCCTTCTTAAAGCTGAGCCTCGGAGCTTTCCCCAGGACACAAGAAGGGGATGGCAGGCAAAGACTACCCTCAGCTTCCTCTGCCTTCCTCCCAGCCACGTGCATGTCCTTGCTTTGGGCTCCTGCTGAGGCTGTGGGTGCTCCATGGGAATAAGCATCACAGCTTTGCAGGCTTTGGAAACTGATGTTATCGCAAGGGAGGGTTTGCCTCAGCACAGAGGTGAGGAGCAGCTTCTCCCCACCATCCCCACAGCCGCTGCCCTGGGCCCCCTGCCAGCTCTGTGGGATGGAGGCCCCAGTAGAGGCAGGCTGGGAACCGCCTGGACCGCTCCAGAAGAAGGAAGGGGCTGATGTTGGTCATGCCACACAGTGAATCACCAGTACTGGCACGTGGCCAGGTCCTTCACCCACAGCAGCAAGGGCTGGGCAGGTGCCGGGTGCGCCCGGGTAACACCTCTCACCCCCAGGGCCTTTCCCTGGGCAAGGGGCAGCTGCTGCTCTCCCTGTGGCACAGCCCAGCGTCCTCCCCAGGCCCACCAGCCTCCCCAGTGCAGGCAGGGCTGGGAGCCACCGGACTGCCAAAGCCCTGCAAGATACTCACCCGGCCCTCCTGGGAACCTGCAAGGCTTTCCATGGGCTTGGGAGCTCAGACCCCAAACCTTCCCCCATGCATGGGATGAAGCTTTGAAGTCAGTGAAGACATGCTCCTTCCTGCACCAGGAGCTCATTTAACATGTCTCCCAGCGCTCTGCCAGACTGCCCCAGCACCCACTGATGCACTGGGATGCTGCCAGCCCTGCTGACCCCCTGCCTGCCCTGCTGACCCCTTGCTGCCGTCTTCACCCCCTGCCAGGCTCTGTGGACAAGCTGGCTGGCCATGTGGGAAGTGGGGCTGGTGTCCGGCAGGATCGGACCTCCTGCTTCCCAGGTTCAGATGCCTCCTCTGAGCACCAACATCGTTCTGCAAGCACATCCCACCTGCCCTCTGGGGGAAAAGCCAAGGGATGCGAGGGTGACGGGCAGCGCACGGGAGACGCCTGCACTGCGAGCAGGGAGCTCAGGAAGCTGGGCAGCTCGCTGAGGGCTCAGCAAAGGCAGGGCAGGCAAAGCGGAGCAAAATCGCGGGAGGAAAGCTTCGCTCAGTGCCTGCCTCCAAAGAGTTAAGCAGCTTGCACAAACCACCCCGGAGCCGAGGGCTGTTCTGCCCCCTCCGTCTCCTTCACCCTCTGAGGGCCGGGCTGGTGCCAAAGTCGGAACCTGCTAATCAGCAGCTCCCAGCAGCGGCAGCCCTCCGTCTGCCTTGACTCCCGGCCAAGAGCGGCCGAGCCTGCCGGCGCAGGAATGTGTGAGAGCCATGTGTCACTTCTCCAGACTGTGGGAAAGTGCTGCTCCAGTGAACTCACAGCAGCTGCCCTGCCCCAGCCCGGCCGCGCTGCGGGAGAAACAGGAGCCGAGGCTTGCAGCCCTTGGAACGGCGCTTTGCTCCTGCTCGTTTCCGTGCGGATCCGCTGCCAACCCCCAGCCCCGCGGGTGACAAAGAACATCTGAGCGCCCAGCGCCTGCCACGGCCACCACGGATGGGGAAGGAAGGGCACTGGCCCTTTTTTCCCCTTTAGAAAGCATTTCACACACACACACCCCCCCCCACGCTTTTTGGCTTTTTTTTCCGCCTAAGCGAAGGGTGTGTGGGGTGTTGACAGCAGAAGCAGCAGCCCGGGGAGCTGGGAGCTGCCCCCATGCCGCGGCTCGCACCACCTGGCACTTGTACAAGAGTCTTGTCTTCAAAGCCCTGGGCAGACAATAGCCCCTTTCAGGCTCCGCGGTGCCTGGAGCCGGTCAGGGCCCTGGCCGTGGTCACTCAGCCTGGCGTAGGGCTCGGCCTCAGCTCCATCACGGGGGCAATGCCTGTCCCCAGCTTCAAGGGGAAGGCAGGAGATGCTGAGTGCTGTGAGGGGGATGCTCCTGCAGTCAGCCCCTTCCCTTTCTTCCTCTCCAGCGTCTTCTATGCTCACCACAGCCCTTTTGGGCGTTGCAGTTGCTGTCAACACAGCATCTCCCGGAGGGGCTTGGTGCTGGAGCCCCAGCATGGCACTCGGCTTGGTGTGGAGTGGTTGGCTGCCTCACTGCAGAAGCCCCCATGCTGGCAGCTCTAAACTCACACAAAAGCAAGACCAAGCGGAATAGCTGGTGGGGAACAGCTCTCCCCCACCCTGCCAGGGAATTAATTGTTGTCCTGGGACACAGGAGAACAGGGCTGGAGCTTGATGGGAGGGCAGCCCCCATGGCTGCTGCCAGCCCTCCCCAGCTCTTCCTTGCCATACTGGCCCCAGCGATCAGGCTCTGCAGACAAACATCTTTTTCTGCCCTCATTTTCATCTCCTTCTAAGCCTGCCATGGGCTCTTGTTAAACCTTTTTGCTGGGGACTCATTAACTTGGCAGGCTCAGTCAACTGGGATCAATTAAAATAAAGCTTCTTAGCTTCTCTGCTTTGCTGCAGTGTTGCCCCATTCTCCTACTGTCCACGACCCAGACCAGGCAAAACAATGATGGTCCCCAACCCACAGCATGTCCTGGAGGTGTGCTGCCAAGTGCCAGGTCTATCTCTGCTGCAGCTCCTGGCCCGCATTAGCACCAGTGTCTGGGTGCCCTCCCTGTTCTCAGGGAGCTGGGCTGGTGAGAGTCACAGGGAAGCTCCTGCTGGGGCAGCCGGGGTGCTTATAATGGCACAAGCAAGGTGGGACGGCTGCAGTCTGAAATTCCACTTTGGTCTTTAGGCACTTTGCCCAAGAGATGCTGATATGCCCTCAGTACTTGCTAGTACAGCTGCCACGGTGCTCCTTCCTGGGGCCAGTGCTGAGCTTGTCCCTGCAGGCTGCCAAGCGACATCACCCACCTGATCCCATAAAGTAAAAGCTGTGTTCAGAAGGCAGAGCCAGGTCTCCAGACCCTACAATGCCCAGGACATGCTGCTTGGCCAACAGCCACACTGAGATACCTATTTCACCAGACATGTGATTCCAAAGCTCTTGCTGTATTTAGTCAAATGTTATGATGGGTCCACTGCCAATGGTAGCTTTTAAGGGGTAAGAAGAGAGGCAGAGTCAGTACTTTTTCCCCAGCTAGTGGAGATCTGGAATAACCCTAATACTGCCATGCCATTGACTTCTTCATGACTCTAGTCAACCTGTGGTGCACTCTTTGGAGAGCGATGCTGGCTACCTGATCAGAGCTACGCAAATTTGGAGGGTCAGGCTGAAGCAGAGCTCATGCTTTCAGCCGCTTCTAAACCTGTTGACCAAACAAAGCTCTAATACAATTAGTTTGGAGTCTTTCCTAGATTGCATCCATGCAAACTGTGAGTCTGCTGCAAACAGACAGACAATGATATTAGTGGGTATGAAATGAGGCCACGGGGTGTTAGAGACTCTGGGCCAAGCCAAACATAGAATGCGAATGCTCCCAGGCTCTGGGAAAGCTCTGACCTGAGCACTGACTGAACATGGTGGCTCGGGCTTATCTCTGCAAACCGAGGACAGCAGCGTGGCCTTTCTGGCCCTTGGCTGTGGACAAGCTCCAGCGCAGTGAGAAAGTCTGGTGCTCCAGCACTCCACTGGCACCTTTTCCACTGCCTGGCCACAGCTGCGGTGGCTCTCAGCCTTTGCTGCCGTGAGGACAACATCCAGTGTGTACCTGCTGTAGAGCCAAGCTGTTCCCCCCTCAAAGCAGGGTCAGGCCCTGCTTGCAGGCCGCACCTGCCACTTGCTGCTTGCCTGCAAGTATCCCCACACGGCCTCTCAAGTGGAGAAAATGTTTGCTCTTGGCATCAGGCATAGACCTGAACTTCTCTCCTGAAAGCCCTTGAAGCGTATCAGCTCTCTTGAGGAGGAACTGAACTTGGGAGCTTGGGGTCAGCAGCTTCTCCTTGCCAGAACTGAGGAAGAAAACCAAACAGCTCCTGCAGCACTTCTCTGGTTTGGGTTTTGTTGCACTTTTCAAACACACCAGTCAAATATTCACAAGTATCACACAAATCTTTTCAAGGCTTGCATACTGGGTTTCAAATGAGTGCCGGCCTTACTGATACTCTGTAGAGGTTTGGTTGCGCTGGAAGGAGGAAGAAATATGGAGCGTGAGGTTTAACCAGCCCTCTGCTAGGACAGCACCTCATCTCTTCGGTGGTGGACCAGCTCTCTTGTAAAGGCAGGTAGGGCTCCCCTTCTCTCTCTGGTCTGCCCCCCTCAGTAGTTCACTGGAGTTTGTGTGCATGCATGTATATAAGTGCTAACAACCCTGTTTATGTACTGGCTATATTTGCTGGGCAACATTTAACTCTCATGGGATTCCGAGGTGGGCAGAGTGAATTAGCTTGCTTAAACCTTCCCTGCGTTCATGGAGGAGCCTGGAAGCACACAGGGTCACCAGCACATCCTCAGTGACGGCCTCTGCCTGGCTAAGCTGGGCAGAGCCATCCCATGGAAAAGGCAACAGGAGCATCAGCTAAAGGCTCAGAAGGCAAGGAGAAGGCAGCTGATGGATAGTTTGTAATTTCATAACTCAGGAGTTGGGGGGTGCTAAGGGTTGTCAGGAGCCCTAAAGATGAATTAACCACTTTCCCCAATTCGTATCAGTGGATAACTAAGTGCTGTCTTAGCAGTAACTAAATATCCATCCCCTACTGGCGAACTAAAAGATGGTTCACTGTGCATGCAAGGGCTGAGCTACAGTGCAGATAAATGGTGGGGCTGCTGGCTGTGTGTGAGAGCCCATTTTTTACCCTAAATCTCTCACAAAATGATCCCACAGCCTGATCCCATCCCACTGCTTCCGCAGTGTACCCTGGCTGGCTTTTTGCACAGCACTGGTGCAATGCGTAAGGACTCCTAGAGCCAGCTGCCTGGTGTGGCTCCCTTCCCTTGCCTGGTGGCAAGATGCTCCCAGCTACCTCCTCCATGTGTGGGGCCAGGGTCCTGCCCTGCTGCTGGAGGTGCCACCATGCAGCCTGGCCCTGCTGCTGCAGGCACATCCCCACAACTCCCTCCCTTCCAGCCAACTGGGAGGCAGCAGTCTTGGCAGTCGGCACAGCTAAAATGATGATAGGGAATTGCTGGCAGTCCAAGGGCTCCAGCGGCTTCCCCTCTGCTCTGACCTTAGCTGCTGAGTGTTCACAGAGCCTGTCAGGGTAACGTTTCTCCTCACTGCTGTTCCCTGCTTAGCGGGCACATTGCTGAGATGGCAGAGCCGCTCCAATCTCTTGATGCCCAGCTCAGCCCACGGCTCAGATTCAAGGCACCTGCTGCCATAAGGCAGCTCGGGAAGCCCAGCCAAGAGGCTGTCACAGCTTGAGCCCCCAGCAGTGGGATTAAACCCCCTGCAGCAGTTCTTCCACTGCCACGTGCCGTATGGGGAGTGCCAGGGGTGGCAAATAGGACAGCAGGTCCCACAGCCCCTTGGCCAGCCCAGAATTGCAAAACCCATCTGCATGTTGAGACACCCATGGGTGCCCAGCTGGCAGTGCTGGTCCTGCTCCCAGCCGCAGAGGTGCCACCTTTCCCTGCAGCCACCACACCGGGTTGCTGTGCCCAAGGGGCAGGTCTTGTGCCTATGCAGGGAGGAAGGGACTGTTGTCCTCCCCAACCCCACAGGTTTGCCGGTATCAGCATTGTGCCACCATGATCTGCCTGCCACCACTGACCCTGGGGGAGGTCTGGGAGTCACCATCACTCTCCCACCATGACAAGGGAGGAGCAGGATGCTGTGGCAAGGACCCAGCCCAACCCTCCTGGGAGCATATGCGTCTTTGGAAAAGGAAGGACTTTGGCTTTACTGGTAAAAACCAACCATTTTAGGCAGAAGTTTCGATTTTTAAAATGTATTTCCTACTCTAGTTTCTATCTTATTTTCAAAAGGAAAAAAGCCCCAAAATGTTTTCTTTTAAAAAATCTGGCTTTCTTGAAATACTACTGTGATAAAAACAAAACCTGTTTGGGGCTTGAAAGCTTTACCTAAAAACCAAATGCTGTCTGTAACAACTACTTTTTCAATACCAAAAAATTTCCAACCAAAAATAGTTCTTCGATGCTTTTTTTTTGTGAATCATTAGACCTAACTTTAATCTGAAAGCATTTCAAAAAATCATTTGCTACTTCCAGGATGGGAGAAAACTGAAACTGTGAGAGGGACAGCAAGTGCAGGAGCAGGCAAGCAGAAGGAAAGCCAGGAGAGCAGGGCTAAAGCTCATCTATCTTCAACCAGGTACCTGTAGGGAAAGCAAAGCAAGGAGGAGACTTTAATGAATGAGTCCTGGGACTCTGGAGCATTTCCAGTTTGCAAATTGCCACTTCTTTATTAGGATCTAATTCAATCCACTCCAGGGCGTTGCTCATAAAAGCCTTTTTGAAGAGGAATGATGGGAAGTGTCCTGGCATGGGGCTGGTGTATGGTCTGTGGTGGCTCATCCTGGGCAGTCCCTGCCCTGGCTTCGGTCCATTCCCCATTCCCCATCCTGCAGTGGAGGAAAACGTGACCTCTGGGTTGCTGGAGATCCCTAATTGCATATCCCCCCACCCCCCTGTCATGACCCAGCTAGACATGCATGCATGCATATATATGTATATATGTGTGTGTGCATGTCTATAGGACTAGCTTTGGTGGAAATCTGGGTCTTTCTGGCTGCCTGGTCAGCAATGGCTGGGTGTGGGGCTGGGGAGTCTGCCCCATCTCAGCACAGGCAGGGCAGGGTGCCTGAGCTCTGTGCTGGAAGAGAGGGGGGGCTGAAAGGCTGGTGAAGCCTGCAGCATTATCAGATGTGCCTGTGTTCACAGCAGAGCCTGAGCCCAGCAGCAGCTCACAGCCCACCCGCTGGTTACCCTGAAACACTCACAGGGCCATTTATGGCTGCTGGGCACCCCTCCTGGGACCCGCTGGTAGAAGCGGGTTTTCCAGCGCTGTTGGTCTGGGATTGCATCCATCCCCATCATGGAGGTCTGGCTTGCACTGACACATGAGCATGCACAGCCTGCAGCACTGTGGCAGTGACCTTGTGCCAGTGGGGAGCGTGCTTAGGGGGTCCACAGCACCAGCCTCCCAAAAATCCTCAGATGAGGTGAAAAAGTAGTACTTAAGTGTGTAGTACTAAAAAAAAAGTAGTACTAAAGTGTAGCAAGTTTGGGTTTTAGCTGAGGGCTTGTGGGGTGGGTAGAGTTTGACACACAACCAGTTCTCACTGTCACCCAACAGCATTTCACCCACAAAAGGTGCATTATGTGTGTTCAGACATTGCCACCACAAAGATGCCCTCTCCCTGTAAGTGTGACTCCTTGGTTTTAAACTGGATGATTTTCACGGAAGGAGAGAAAAAAGGGGGCAAGACCCTACAAGAACACTAATAAAAAGCACAGGACTGGAAGCCCCTGCCCCTAAATCCTAAAAGCAGGTCAGCCTTGCATCTTTCTGCCTGCACATGACACAGCATCCCTGAGCGTTTAGAGTTCACTTCTGAGAATGAAAGGCTCTGACAAACAGGGTGAAAGGAGAGGGTGGAGAAGAGGGAATGAAGAGGATGAATGGGACCTATCCAGCCCCACTCTTATCTGATGGCTGCTGAGTGAGGCATGATGAATTCCTCAGCAACAGGTCTGTTTTGTCAGGAGGCCTCTTATCAGATGGCACAAGCACAGTGGTCTGGCCATGGCCATTAATCACCCATCAGCAGCTCTCCTCCAAAGAGAAAAGTTATTGCCCCCTCTTCTTCCCTGTTGGCTCCAGGCCCTGCTCCCAAAAGCTGCAGGGAGAAACCTCTGCCTGGCCAAAGCCCCTCCCCCAAGAGGAGTGCACAGACCCCCCCAGACCTGCTGGTCCCTGTCCCTGGGCTGGAAGGAGCCGTGTGGCCCAGGAGAGTGGGGTGATGGGACACCCTGGACTCGCTGATGTCTGCCCTTGCCTCATCTCTGCCAGAGCAGTAGAGGCTGCAGAGCTTCTGGCACAGCAACACTGACACCAGAGGCTTTGGGGAGAGGGTCTGGTGGTGGGTTTGGCTCTCCCACCAAAGCACAGGCCCTGGCACCCCCTTGCCTGAGCTCCCTTAATCCCCAGCATGCGGCTCCAGCTGCTCTTTGGCTTGCTCCATTTACACACACAGCTTGTGTGCAGCTGGTGGTGAGCAATGGGTTCTGCAAGGCAAGCTTTGGAAAGCCTCTTTTAGTTTATAAGCTGTCTTTCCTGGTACTCAGGTGCAGAGTGGTGGGATGTCAGGTGTGCAGCCCCCTCTGAGGTGATAGGGGAACAGGAACAGCAGCAGCTTTGCAGCTAGTGAGAACAGACTTAAATGTAAAGCCATTTCTCAGAACAAAGGAAGAAGATACATATGTGCATATGTGCCATCTTGTAATGCACATTTGTGTATCAGAGTCCCAATATCAGGATGGCCCCAAAAGGTGGGGGGAAGCTTCATGATCAGGGATGCCCTTCTGTCTGTGTCACAACCCCTTGCACAACCCTGGACCCTATGTGGACACCAGTGGACTGTAACTGCAGGGCTTCCAACTGCTCCAGCTGTGAGACAGTCTTTATGTATCACCGTGATGGCAGACTGGAGGGAAAGTCTGGATATCAGCTCAAATATGGGCACTGATAAAATCCAGACAGAGGGAACCAGTGTCTCTGAAGCATCCAAAAATGAGGATGGTGTGTGTGAAAGGTGGCAGAGGTGGGAGGCCACAGGAGAAAGAGGAGGGGGATGCTCAGGCAGTACAGTCTGTATCCCATCTGGCCACAAGCATCTGAGCAGGACTGAGAGTGGCTGGAGCCCAGCTCCTCTGAGCCCAAGGAGTCACTGATCCTCTGGGACGCCCTCTCACAGCATGAAGCTGCCCCTGTAAAACCTTCTGTAGGCTTGGACCGTGCAGGGGTGAGGTTGCCCACAGATGCAGATAGGTCTGGATTTGGGGTCATGCTGCCTAGAAGCTGATCCAGAATTCTCCTAGTCCAGCGCTCTGCAGGGTGCAATTGCAGTGTGACATCTGCCCCCAGCCCTGGCAGCAGCCGGACATGTAGGCTGGAAAATTTCAGTCAGGAGGAGAAAGGAGAGGGGACTGGTGCCAGGAGCTGTCGGTGGTGGGTTGGCGTCCTCTTACCTCCCTCCACATCCGCGCCAGGGCTGACAGAGGAGCCATCTGCATGCTCTGGGTCTGGTGCCATCAGCATACGTATGACATTTGTCCCTTGGTCACGCTTTCCCCATGTCCAGATGGTGCAAAGTCTTTGCTGTCCCTGTGTCAGCTGAGGCACAGGATGCGGATGCCAGCTTCATGGCTGACCCTGAAACTGGGGTAGCCACGGGGCCACATGCGAGGGTCAGGCAGGCAGGGGGCTGCTGCATGTGGCTCCTGCTTCAGGGAGATGTACATATTCTTTTTCTCTGGGAAATTGCAAACCTTGTCTTCTGTCTTCACAAGTGGGCCAAGAAGGTGCTTTTGTTCCCCCAAAGCCATTTTTATTTTGCTTTTTCCATGCAACCTCAGTGGGCCACTCTGGGATGGGGTTTATTGACATCTTTAAGGGTATTGCAACTGCCAGAAAATCCATTCTGGAAAGCAACAGTCCTTCACTCAGGGTCTGGCTGGAGGTGAGGTCCATCTCTGTGTGGTGAGAATCTGTTTGCTCAGCTCCTGGGGCATCCTGGCTTATCTCATCAGGGCCAGCACCCTGTGCCATACAAACATGGCACAGGAAGGCAGAAAAGCTGTGAAAGTTCATGGCAGTGAGCAATGGAAGCAGTTGTCTCTTGTAGTGTTGCCTGGCCCTAAAATGTCAGATAGTTGTAAAACTTACAAATACAAAGAGAGCAAATCATTATAGTGTTGCATTAACTCCTTACTTCAGGAGCGTTGCTTACCCCCCTGGAAGCTCCCAACACCGTGCCCCATTGTGTGATTAGCTCAGTAAAAGGGCAGATGTGTCCAGCTTCGTTGACCATGGGAGGCAGCAGCTGAGGACACAGCCCAAACGGTTTTAGGGGAAGTATGTTCTAATAGCAGGGATTTTCTCAACATATGGCAGGAACAGCCTCCTCTCAGCTGTACAGCAGGGCACTGCGGATGTGTTCATGCACCTCCCAGTGAATTGAAGGAGGAGCAGGAAAAGTCCTGAAAATACCAGTTCCAGCCACCACTATGTAAACGGCCCCGACACAGTGTCTGAACAAGGACTTAGGAGGTAGGTGCAGCATCCCTCGGTACCAAACTGATGCAGCATTCTCAAAGCAAGGGACTGTGCAGATGCTCAGGAGCAGCAACTGGAGCGGGATTCCTGCAGAAGACCAGCACTGGCAGAAGGGCTGTGGATACCACCCTCATTGCCAAGATGTTCTCCAATCGCTTGCCATTGTGGTGGGATGTCAGAAATTTCCCCAGTGTGTGTATATATATATGTACACGCTGATACATCTATACATGGCTGTAACAGTTGAAGCAGACCCCAAATCCAAAGAGAACATTCCTGAGAAACCTCTCGCTTCTGCAGTGCCAAGACTTCAGAGCTCCAAAGGTACAGCTTGAGGGTGAAACACAAGCCTGGGAGAGGAATTCCTGCAAGAGGGTTCCACAGAAAGGCAAGATGCAGAGGAGAAGGAGAACTTGGAGGAACAGGTGCAGGCGGTCTTGCAATACTTACCCGTGTCTACAAATACACTGGTGGAAATAGTGAGAGGAGCAGAGAGAAATGATGCAATAAAGCTTTTAAAAGAAACAATAAGACCAGGACAGCTGGCATAAAAAGGAGCATGTTCCCTTGGCCAGCAGTGGCTTTAAGAATGACAAAAGTGGAGTGCATGAGGGACAACATAGTGGCAGAGACAAAACAGTGATCCCAGAGAAATTTAAATGCTGGGATCCCAAGAAAGATTCTTGGACAAAATAGGAGCTTTTCAAAAGACTTGGAAGAGAGGTAGTCTCAGTCTAGAACAGAATGTTAGGAAAAGAAATGTCCGAGGTTGCTGACTTGAGCAAAATATTGAAGAAAGAACATCAAAAAAGATTGGAAATTTTTGGTGTACGAAGGAGGGATGGGAGGAGAAGACACTGAGTGCAAGCATGGAGGAGAACTACTCATCTGAAATCCTCTGGGTGCTTTACACATGGGTCTTTCTTTCCAAACCTCATGGGTTTTGTGCCTTCAAGCCCCAGAACCTTAGCCAGAGAAGTGTTCCACTGCTCCCACAACTCCATCCTCAGCCCACCAGGCGTCTTGGGCTGAGTGTTCACTCCATGAAAATCTATTTCCTTCTGTTTCGCACTCTGAATTTGCTACTTTTAAGGTTTTTTTACATTGCCCTCTTGTACTGGTGCTGCAAGATACTCTAGCAGAGGCTCTGGCAGTCCCCCTGAGTCTCCCCTTCTCCTATTCATTGCCTTTTTCCAACATGAAATAAGAAACAGCTTCCCCAGGCTGCCCCTGTGCATGCCCCCAGCTTGTTCTCTTGGCTAAATTTCAGTTGAGGAACATGCTGGAATGCTAAAGCTGTGGTAATGAGTAACACACTTCTTCAGCGGGACAGTGCTTTCTGAAAGCACCGCGCTTTACAGCTACCATAAATAATGAAATCAGTATTTGTAAACTATAGTTTGAGAAATCCATTCTTTTCCAGAGATTTCAAAAGCATGTCATTTTCCAGATTGTGAAGTTTGCCAGTTCATCTATTTTTAGAAATTCTCTCTCTACTGATGTGGTCAAGTCAGTCCTTAAACAGAAAAGGGTGGCTGCATGCCTTGAAGGTATAAACAGCCAGACATGTGATGGGAAATGCTTCAGAGGTGAGCGTGGCAGACTTGTAGACATCAAAGTTGCTGGGTGGTGAAACTGCAGGGACAAATCAGCATGCACGCTGGAGAAACAGGCACGGAAAAACATCTTAGAAGTGACTTTTTTCAGAGATCTGAAGAGTCCTTAAAATAGTCTCACGTCCCAGGAAACAAGACAGATCCTGCAGAAAACTGGCAACACGGCCTCAGCCGGTACCAGCACTTCCCTGAAACCTTCATTTGCGTCAACATGAAAGTGTGAGGAGAAAGCAAAAAAACCAAACCAGGTTGTCTGTGGGGCTCCTCTGGGCTGCACATCTCTGATGGACCCACCAGCTCCTGTGACTTCTGTGGTCTCCTCATCTCAGCCACAGCAGGGCCCCAAGGGCTGCCTGGGGAGCAGGAACTCTGCCCCATGCAGGAAAGAGCCCCACAGTTGTGGTAAGGGGAAACAAACCCACAGCTGGAGGCCTCCTACAATTTGATATCTCTCGAAGTTAGTAAAGTCATGGATGGAGCTGACGGTGATCCTGTACTTTTCCCTGACTGCTGGTTGCCTCCTTGCCTCCAGTTCAAGGCAGCATGAGTCAGGTGATGTTGCTGGGACTTAGCTGCTATTTGAGGACTCTATTCCTAACTTGTATAGTGTAAGACAAATTTTTACTGCATTTAACATTTCAAAGACACTCTTCTGTCCTAAGTGATAAACATCCTTCCTGTATGCATGCTTTGTTTTCATTTCTATTTAAAGACTGTTGACTTTTTTGCTTAAAATACACGTATAACTTCATTTACTCAATAAAATGGGTCATTGCTTGCTGCTGCTGGCTTCTCATTTTGGTTAAGATCCTGGGTTACAAGTATTTCTCTATGTATTTAATTTAAAAGTTTACACTTCCATTTTCACTTTTCAGGCTCAGATTGTGACTTTCTTTTTACTGTATAAAACAGCGGCCCCAGAAAACAGGGGCTTCTCCCGTTCTGTAGTGAGACATTGTCCTACTACAAGATGCACCAGTCAAGCTCCATGGGAAGGGGACTTCCAGTGCAATTTCATATCCCCTCTTGGCCACAGATAGTGCCCTGACCCCAGCTGCAACTCCCCTTGGATGCTCCCAAGGAAGATGATAAACCCTCCAGTCTGCACAGGGCCAGAGCCACAGAAGGAAGTGACTGACTCTTGCAGGTGCTTAAATTGCCTCTCAGCCTTCTCCTCCCTAAGCTGTGTCCCTTTTGCTTCTCATCACAAGACCAGGCCCTACCTTTGGCCTCGCACCATGTCTCCACATCCTTCTCCAGGCACCAATTCCAGCACTGACCACCACATCCTCGCAGTTCTCTTACCCTCTTGCTCTTTCCCCAGACTGCATGACTCCTTACACCTGAGCTGGGGCTTTGACTCCCAAGTGTTCCTTCAAGTCATGACTTTCTCAGGCACACCTGGCCTCCCAGCCTCCTGGGCTGACTGTGTATTTGTTGGGGACCTATTAGGTCTGGCTGTGACCCTGCAGGTAGGTCACTACGGGGCAGACCCTCTCTGCTTCCAGATACCTCGAAGGCCAAGCAGAGGTGCCCAGCACCTCACAGATGGGGACAACTCTGCACCATGAACACCAGGCTTCTTGGCAGCATCCTGCCACTTCAGGCATGGGCAGAGCTCACAGAATGGTTTTCAGCTCCCCTTTGCAGAACTCACCCCATCTCTGCTCCGAGCTGTCCAGCCAGGACAGAAGGCAGCAACACACAAACATCCCCCCACATCCCAGCTCCCTCTCAAATTAAATCTGGCTTTTCCAAACCACGGGACTCCCATGGAACCTGGCCTTGCTCCAGGGCTCACACAGGCAGTGGTGTGGCGGGAGGAGAAGTGAAGCAGAGAGCAATCCATAACCTTTGTAGCACTCTCGACAGCAGCTGTCTGGCAAATGTCAAGCACTGTCTAGGGCTATTCTGGGCACTTTATTTTTGTAAAGGACGCTTTGGGGTGGGGAAAGGACATGGAGAGGGTTTTCTTATTGCCAGCACCTTAAAGAACAAAACTCCAGGGAGGAAAGTTCAAGGACGCTCCTTGGTCATGTGACTGATGCTACATCCCATTGGAACATCCCTGGAGGCTCTCAGACAGGCAGGACATCGGAGAAGGGTCTCAGCCTGTCTTGCTAATGGACACCTCCAGAAGGAGTCCAAGTTCCTTGGAATCGAGGGTGAGGATGTGGAGGTGGCTCATGCTGTGGACACAAGCTTGGCATGCAGGGTCACTGCAAGGTGGACCAGGACCCCATGCTGCCCGGCTCCCCTGGAGGATGCCTGGGTGAGAAACCAGCAGCTTTTCAATGTTCCTCCTAAGGAGCCTCATAAATTTAGCCTTAATTCTGCATGGTTTCCACTGCTGTCCCATGGGCCCCATCCTTCAAGGCCCCAAAAGCCCTCAGACTCCTTTGCTTTCAACAGAGCCAGGACCCGGAGCCAAGATATTAGACAAGGAGGAACAGAGCATCTAAGGATTCTCGCCTGAAAGATTATATGGAGCGTAACTGGAACATCTAACAGGAAAGTGTTCCTGTTGACAGAAAGGGATGTTCTTCCAAGAGTGCGAGCAGTTGCAGAAAGTCAGTGTGTTTGTGTTTGCAAAATTTTCTTCTAGTGAGCCTGGAAAATAAAGTACTTCTCATCTGTAATAGTTGAAGGGTTCAGTCCCTCCATAACATGCCTCTGTTGGAGGCAAAATTATCACGGAAGTAGGAGAAACAACCCCTCAATTTTTTACCATGGAATGTTACATCGTGTGCTTCATGTTTTCAGACTGGCTGGGCCTCATCCATCTTAGCAGCAAGCTAGGATGAAACCCCCTGCTGGGATCTCAGAGCCATCAGCAATACTTGTGAGAGCACCATGAAGATGCTCTCTCTCGGTGCCCCAAGACCAGCAGTACTCCTCTTGGACAAAGGAGGAGTGGGGGGCTACAGCCCAGCCATCATATTTCCCATCCCAGAAAAATGCTAGCTTGAATAATCTGAGGCAGTTTTGTGAGCATCTGGAAGTTAGCGCAGAGATGAGTAATACCTGACATGGCTTTGTCAAGAATGAACTATGCTAGTCCAATCTGATTTCTGTCAGCAGCGGGGTATAACATGTCTGCAGACTGAAGAGTAGCAGTGGCTGTGGGATGGGAGCTGCAGGCAGGCTCAGGGTGCTCTGCCTGCCCTGCCTGCTGGGTGGTGGGGCACTGGGGCCAGGATGGGTGCTGCAGGATGGATGTGGAGGGAGCAAGGGGACAGTGTTGTGAAAGCAGCTCTCAATGGCTCACTGTGGGGCTGGAAAGTGCTATTGAGCACTCCCATTAATGGCCATCGTGGAGAAACAGAGTGTGTACTTATTAAATTTGCATGCCATGCAAGACTGGGGCCGTGGACAGAAGAACAATTGTGGCAAACTGGAGAAATGGGATGAAAAGCTGGTAGGAAGCTGAAGAAGGGGGGGAGCATGCTGTGGCATGCTCCTGTGAGAAGGGACGCTGGCAGGGGAAGATGTCCCCCAGGCTGTTGCCTGCTGCCACCTCCACTGCAGCTCTGGAGCTATGGAGGGAGTCCCAAGAGATGCTGCTGACTGCCCAGATGCAGACAGGAGAGGCTTCTGTGCAGCCCTATGGAGCCCGCGGTGCCTGGGCCAATGTAGATGACAGACAACCATGGGCACCCACCGCATCTTGGCTGGAGTGAACTGGACCAGCTTCATTCAGCCAAAGCTCTGGAACATGTGATGTGGCATGCAATTTATGTACCTTTAATTCACAGTGCTGTGGTCTGCGCCATTTCTGTATCAAATCGAGTCGGTTTAGCAGCAGAAGCTGTCAGCACCAGCTGGGTGGCTTCCCTTACAAATGGCAGCGCAGACAGGTTAGGTATAAGCCAGCAGCAAACAAAACCCTCCTCCACTGGTCCCAGGCAGCTCGTCCCACTGCGGCAAGGGAATACATGTGTAGAAGCAAAAACCTGGGACCCAGCTGCAGCAAGCTGCTTTCTGCAAAGGCTGGGATAAGGCACGACTTAAAGTCAGCTACTATAAGTCACAGTGCAAAATGAAACACAAAGCAAACTCTCCTGTCCCCAGCCCCTGCCTGCAGTGGAAGGAAGATGCTGAAGGGGAGATAAGGCCACAGGAAAACTGGGCACCACACAGCTGGGAACTGGCAGGAGCTGCAGGACAGCAGCCAGCCTGGGCAGGGATGCCTTTCACCCGCAGCAACTCCAAACAGGAGTGGAAAAGGGTTAACTTTCATCATTGTCAGTCTGTGGATCCAGTGTGGAAACAACCCCCTGGATCCTGTTTTTCCATGCTCCAGGAAGAATGTAAACCTTCCTAAACAAAGCCCAAAATTTCAGCAAAGAAAAAAAAAAAAAAAGAAAGAAAGAAAAAGAAACAGCCCAAACTGGCAATTTGCAGCAAACCCCAGCAATCCTCAAATTCAACAGGAGAGAAGCCCTGGGGAGAAGCACTGAGACCTGCTGCCGCTTGAGCCCTCCAGTGGGATGCGACCCCTTTCTTGCCACTTGGAGAGGATGCAATCACCCCAAAACTGCCCTCCCCCAGCCCCGAGGTGGGGGCCGGCCACATCCTGAGCTACCATGGCCCCGAGAGAGCTCGTGCGGAGCGCTGGGAGCAGGACCCCGGCTTGGCGACAGGCCGGGGTCACGGGGGAGGCTGGGGCTGGGCAGGAATTCGCCGGCAGGCGCTGGCCGGTCCCCCATGGCGGGGCCATGTGGTTTTCTCTGTGCTGAGTGGCAGTGGAGGAATAAAAGGAAGGCTTTGAAAGTTGGCGTGTGATGGGGCGTCCCCCCGGGGAGCGGGGCAGCAGCGAGCGCGTGCGTCTGCGAGCGGCCCTGGCTGGCCGCCACGCTCCCTTCCGTTTATTGACGGTGGTTTATCAGGGGCTGCGGGCCTGTGATAAAGCTTACGAAAATAAAAGGCATCTCCAGCAGGCCAGGGCGGGAGCAGGCCCTGCCGTTGCTTTCCCACACTGATTAGGATCTGGGCAGGCTTCGGTGCTCCAGATCTCCGATGAAAGCAGCAGGACCGGCAGCACTTCCCTTCCTGGCCCTCGCTCAGGGCCAGAGGCAACAAGAGGTCAGCACGCTGCGGGCTGCACTCCACACAGCCTGCACTGAGCCTCGCATGCTGCGCACCACGCACCGAGCACCACGCTGTGCACGCCCTGAGCTGTGCACACCCTGCACTGTGCACTGTGCACCCCCCCTGCAACGGGCACCGCGCTATGTCTTGTGCAGCATGCACCATGTGCCACGCACAGCAGGCACTGTGCACTGTGCACCCGACACCAGGCACCACCCCAGCTGCCTGTGCGCCCACACTCCTCTGCCATAACCTGGGGAAGGATCCTTTCCCTTTGAAGGAGCCCGTGTGTGTGTGTGGCAGCACATGGGTAAGGCATCTATCTGGGATGCAGCTGAGCAGGACCAGGTCTGTCCCTTGCAGAGGAGCAGTCTCTGCCCTCACCACCAGGCAGCCATTCCTATTCCCATCCCCATTCCAGGAGGCTGGCCAAAGCCACTGCCCCTTTCCAACTATTGTTTGTTGGTGGCAGGGCCACAGCTTCCTGCCGGTCACAAGTCTGACCCTCACCCTGGTGTGGGTGCTGGGGCCAGCACCTCAATCCCTGCCAGGCTCAGGTTGGGGGATCACACTTCCAGGGCAGGCGGCTCTAGGGAACAGTGTGTCTTGCAAGTAGTACCTCCAGAATTCATTGGGCTGCATTACCAGGCAGCCTGGGCAGAAACACTCAGGCAGATGAGGAACAAAACCAAGGCAGCATTACCGGCTGGAAAGCAGGAGTCTGATCCAACTGCCGCTGGGGTTAGAAGGAATTTGGGCAATGGCAATAATGGAAGGTTTTGTCCCCCAAGTGCTGCTGGGCTTGGAAATGTTCAGTTAAGTGTGGGTTTTGTGGGGGGTGGTTTTATTGCACTTTTTCACCTCCAGCACGCTCTGGAAGAGGTGCTGGGAACTGAAACACTTAAAAGCAGCTTGGGATGAAACCTCAAACCACACAAATCACGCTTGGTCTGGGGTTTTCTTGCAAGCTGTAAGTGCCGGCTGGGTCCTCAAAGGAGCCGTGAATCTCTGAATGAGGCTGGCTCACAGCTCATGGTCTTAAGAGAGATGCAACTCCTCATCCTCACCACCTTCTCCCCTCTTACATTCTGTTTCCCTGGTGGGAAAAACCAGGTGAATGCTCAGAGCTGAACATTGCTTCGAGTTCCGCAGGATCCCTGCAGGGACCATTCTGGTGCCCCGGCAGTCGTCCATTCCCTCCCCCCCCCCCCTCCCCTGCAAACCAAACAGTGGGGAGGGCTCTTTCCTTTCTTACAGTGAGTGTCAAGATTTATGGGGCACTGGCACCACATCAAAAGCAAATTCAGTCATTTACAGTAAAATCAAAGCAGGCAGAACAATGAATATGAAGCGAGGTTAAAACACCTTGTTACAGGAACAAATTGTGCAGCTGACATCAAAATAATGGAATTTATGTCCCTGTGTATTGAAGCCAAGTTATTTGCAGTGGCATTTGTCTAAGCATGAGCTCTGGGAAGCGGTGCTCGATGCTGCTGCTGAAATACGTTGGGGTCAGGCAGCAGCCGAGCTCACACCGCAGAGCAGCAGGCAAAGGTGGCCAAGGAAGGGTTCCCTACATAGCTCAGGGCTCAGGATCAGGCCCCTACTGACTGTCTCCTATCCTCTGGGGTGGGATGGCATGGGGAACTTCCTATGCTTCCTGGGGCAGGCAATCCACTGCCTGTGTGGTCCATGCAGGACTTGCCCCAGCTGTAAAGCATGGATGTGTTGCTGTTGCTGGCACCCACCCAAGAGATGCTGCTTGCTCAGTAATGAATTCAAGGTGCCCTGTAACCCCAGAGTCATGTACCAGGTGTGATGGGGTCTGTGCTGCTGCGCCGAGGCTGCCGCCAGTTTGGGCAGCATCTCCAGCTCCTCAGCAGCAGTCAGCTTTTCATCTCGTCACACAGCCCCTTTGTCTTCCCAGCATTGTGGGGCAGCACATCCGATGTCCTTGCCTGCCTAACCCTGGCTGGGCTCATGCATCACACAGTCACCTGACCCTGAGATGTCCTGATGCACAGAACCAGTAAAACACCTATTCCTTCCACCTCCCCTGACACAGCAATAACCCCACTGCCACCTCCAATGGCATTGGTTGGATCTGCATGGTGTCCCCCAAGTGGCATCCCCTCCCTGTCCCCTGCTAGTGTCCCTCATGCCAGACCAGCCATCCCCAGGGATGCAGTGCCCAGGCAGGCTTCATGTCCCCTCCTGCAGCTCTGCCTGCATGCCGCAAGGCTGGGCTTGTTTGGGAAATGTATTGTGAACCATTTCATTGCTATGGAGACTTATTTTATGGACAAATAAATATTTGGCCATTTTTCCTCTTGCCTTAAAAGTCTGTCCCTTCTTCACCCTCCCTCTATCCTTTTGGCCCTCCACATGTTTATATTGCAGGGCCTCTCTGCTCCTTCAGCCTTGTTCATCACTCCTGCCCATGCAGCCTATCTCCACATGTCCTTCATCACCCCTCAGCCTCCTCCTCAGCCTACAGGTCAGTGCTATGGGGCCCTTCCAGTGTGTGAGACAAGGAGGCTCCCCCCACTCCAATATTTAAGCATTTATGCATTTTGGGGAACCAAAATGATTTTAACCTCTTGATTCTTGGGAGTTGCATCCCAGCAGCAGCAATGCGGCTGGTTTTGGCTTTTCTGGTTCCAGTGCTATCTCCTGGTTGGACTCCACTTGCCGTGTCCTGTGTTTCCATCAGGATGGCCCCATCATGGTTGCTCCCCTCTGTGGCCCCCACATTTCTTTTAGGACTTATTTTGGTTTTCAGGAGATCTTTGCAGATTCTGCACAAGCAAAATATTCCAAAATCTGCGCAAGCAAAATCTTTAGAACTCCCTAAACCACCCCAAAATGCATTAGAAATAGTAACTGGCAGAGCAACACCACCAATTCACCAAGCAGGAGAAGGGGAGGCAGGACACAAACGAACCTCCCTCGTTAATAAATCCTAGCAGCTGTGGAAAGTTTGAGGCAAGTGAGAGCACCCAGACAGAAAATAAAAAAACTAATAAAGTCCTCAGTGTGGGGGCACTGGCATCAGGTCAGCTTTACTTCTCTAGGCACCTCGTAAAGAGACATTCCAGGACACTAACTCATAAGGGAAAGCTGCAGGGGTCAAGGAGAACAGTGGAAAACTAACCATGGTAACTCAAGCATACTGGAAAGGCAGCAGCAAAACGGCAAGGAGTTGGTTTTTTTCTTCTCCCCCCATTTTTTTCTCTCTCTATTGGTTGTCGGGTGATTGGAGCCGGCAGTTTGGAGAGGTATGGACATGGCAGGGCAGCAGAAAGCCTGCCTGTGAAGAGCCCAGTCCAGTGGGTGCTCAGGGTTCCCATGAGCACACTGGAACCTGAAGCTGCTCTGTGCCCTCTCCTCCTCGGTACCTGCCCAAGCTGCACTGCTCCTGCTTGTCTGGGGATGTGTCACAGCCTGAGTCTGTATGATAAAATGCGTTACATGCTTCAGTATGGCCTATAAATCTAAACAGTGATGCTTTGATTTCATGGGAGTAAAAAGCTGAAACTTATTCCTCGAGTATTTTATACTTCATTTCATGCCCCAAGGCTGGTGCTGCAGCTTTTACCCCTGGAGCCAGGCTCTGCTCTGGGCTCTCACCCTCCCACTACTGGTGGGGGGCTGCCACATCCCTTACTGAACACTGATGGATGCTGCTAGTTTTACCAGATTTGCCCCATAATCCCCTCATAATCTCCCTGGGCACCTGCCAGGGAAGCAGCATC
The DNA here is from genome assembly GCA_017639245.1 of Myiopsitta monachus. Lineage (NCBI taxonomy): Eukaryota > Metazoa > Chordata > Aves > Psittaciformes > Psittacidae > Myiopsitta > Myiopsitta monachus. The sequence continues at coordinate 23,993,000 of CM029923.1, forward strand.
CCTCCAGCATCCTCCCAACATACAGGCTGGGGCCATGACATCCCCTCCAGGTTCCCTGGCTTTCAGGGACTGCTTATAGACCCATCCCTCATTTGCAAGAGCTGGCCTCATTTTGGGGAAGTGGACCACCACTCATGCCAGTGCTGATGGCTGTGCCATTGGGGAGCACAGCACCATGCCCAGAGACTCGCTGACATCTGTCTCTCTCCACTTTTCCAGCCTTCCAGGTGGAAGAGCAAGGGAAGAAAGCAGTCTTGCCTGCTCTGGGACGTCATGCTCACAGTGAAATCTCATCCTGCAAGTGCTCTTGGCAGGACTTTAAAATAGGCAAATGTATATGTGTCAAGAGCAGCTTCCCAGGAGTGGGAAGGGCTGGATTGAAGGGAGGAGGCATGGATGCGCGTTTGTCCCGTGGCCAGGCAGCACCCCCACGGGAAGCAAGCAGCCAGGGCAGGGTCAGATCCAGGCTCAGCATGCTGCCGGCAAGGGGAGCCTCTTACAGGGCTCTGGCTGCTGCATAAAATCCTCCTGCCAAGTGCTGGGCTGGTGCCATCCGTGGGCCGTGGCTGTGTGTCAGCTCGGACCAGGACGCTCCACTGAGCTCCCAGGGAGGGCCACCATGGAACACAGGGATCGTTACTGCAGAGGAGCACGGGGTGGCTTCCTGGTCCTGGTCCAATGGCCAGAAGTGACCAGGAGTCCCAGTCCCACACCCTTACCCTGCCACAACTCACCAGCAGCTTTGGCCCTGGGCTCTGATGCCGCACCCCTGGTTTGCCTCTTGGTAAATTCACCTCATTGTTTGCATTGCAGCATTGCCTGGGAGCGTGGGATCCCACGGTGCAAGAGCTGGCCAGGCAACCCTGCCTGCCCTGCCCTGGGGACACAGCACTGTGGCTGCAGGCAGGCAGGGACCATTCACACAGGGTTCCTGGTGCTTCCAGCTCAGCGTTCGAAGTCCTGCTTGCCGAGTAAGCCCCCTTGATTTGCATGTGGTGAAAAGCAAGTGTGCATGCATGGGAGCAGCTGCACTGAATATTTCAGCAGAAACCCGCGGGTTTCCCTGGCTTGCCAGAGCCCAGCCTTGGGGGCACTTTCACAGCCAAGCTATAAACCTTGCACACGGGGGTTTCTAATGGAAACATTGACATAACCTGTAGCTGACAGAGCAAGAGCTCTCCTCACGTTAAGCCTGGGTTTTCATCCCTAATCCCCCCAGCTCCTGGCCTGTCTCAGCAACAGACCCGTGCAGCTGGCTGAGCATCCCCAGGGACGCAGTGGGCGGCTGGGCCAGGGGGTTCCGCATCGGTCTGGCTGCTCCCCACCATGCCAGCCCTGTCCTGCGGCAACTGCAGGCAAGGGGCCGATGGCTGGGGGAGCCCCTCCGATGCTGTGTGACGGTCCTCTGCCACCGCAAAGGCAAAAGAAAAAGGCAGAGCGGCTCAGTTGGTTGTAAAAATTAATGAGTTCAGATACAGACTTGCTTTATTCCGGTCCAGCTGCGTAACCACGGCGATTGTGTCCGGCACACTAGACAGTTACATCAGCTCCACACCCCTGTACAATAAGACTCTGTTTGATCTCAGAAACAAGATCAGACTCCTGGGCTTTGCACATCCTGCTTCCTACATATGTAAAATCATTTTATTACCAGCCAGGAGAGTTCATCTAAGCCGCTCTTGCTGTGCAGCTGATGTGGAGAGAACATGCCCCTGTCTGCACTTCTTTTACCAGATGGAGATCTACAGAGAGATTTTAGAGCTGCTACTCCTTCAAGTTTGGGGTTTTTTTATTAGACTGGAAACTCTGGGGCAGGACCTGAGTCTCCTCATGTGTTTGTGCAGCCCCTGCACAGTAGGAGGTACGTATGCCTCAGCTCGCCTGAATATAAGTGATAAATAAGATGCCGTGTGGTTTTGCTTGGCTTTATCCCCTTTTGTCCCATCTGCCCAGGAGAGGAAGTTCCTTGTAAAAACCTGCTCTGCCCTTCAAATGTCTGCTCAAAACCCTCTCTGTTTGTCAGCTCTATGAAACACTGGAGAACTGTCAGGTATTTAGCATCCTCCCTGTATTCAAACATTTACCTTGTTCCCTTGTGGATAACCCCATGTCACTAAGGCAGATACACATGTGCTCAAGCTGCTGCAGGCTGAGCCTGATCAACTGCAGCACCATGACTCTATTTAGCTGTTTACAGATTGTTCGGCAGTGTTAGAAGGCACTGGTTCTCCTTTAACCACAGCTACTCTACTTACATAGTCCCAGTGATGCTGCTCTGCTGCTGGGCCCGTCTATCCTGACTGCTGAGCTGCAACACGTAGACACTTGCTGTTGTGCTGGGTAGCAGAGCTGCATCCCGGGGTGCTGCTGCAGTGCTGGTGTGCAAAGAGGGATGCATTTTGGGATATGTCTTCAGCACTAGTGTGCAGCATCACTGTATCCTGGAATGCAGCCGCAGCAATATGGTGCAGGATGCTGCATCCCAGGATACCACTGCAGCGCTCGTGGGCCGGGAGCACTGCAGGGCTCACCCAAATGAGAGCACATTCCCAAAGAAAATATGCTTTCCAGCCCAGGCTTCCTCTGCGGCAGATGTCTGCAGGGCTGCGTGGCCAGAGCTCACTGACTCACTGCACACAGGTCACCCCACAGCTGCCGGATGGTAACTCCTATTTACTTCTCAGTTGCGGCTGGATTTAAACCAGCAGCACAGGCACAGGGAGGGGAAATCCCCTCCTCCTCACCCCAGCTCCACGGGGTCATCCAGTCTAACTGGAGGAGCTACTCCAAGTACATCTAGTTTAGGGCCTTGCTTCACCCCCGGCTGCTTTCTTCTAGCCCAGCTCTCCTGGTTTGGTTAAATTTCCAGTCTAGAGGCTTCAGGGTGCTTACGGCTTTGAATAAAGCTCTTGGTGACCTAACCCAGGCCACACACCCTGCAGTTCAGCATGTCTAACACCAGGACAGGCCTGTTCAGCCGAAGCAATGAGAAGTAGTGCCAGTCTATGCCAGCCATCCTCTGGGAAGGAGAAACCAGATTAAAATTCAGCTTCCCTGTAACCATGCCCTGAAGAGCCCTGGAGCAGGGCCACTGTTCTGACTCACATGCGGTGGCAGTCCCCTGTGCTTCCCATCCTTGCTGCCTCACCCATGAGTCAAACAGGGATCTTGTCCTCTCCTGCAGGTCTTTCCCATCAAGCCTTGCTTTGGAGAAACTGAGGCTGGCACTTACGCAATGAGAGCTGCTCTCAGGAGAGGAGGCTGTGGGAAGCCCTGGCCATCAGGGTGGACCAGCGCTGTTGCCAGCTGGCTCCAATGCTCTTAACAAGTGTGTATTTAGCCTACTGCCACCAAGGAAGTATCCAAAGATTGTGCAACCTTCCCTCTGAGGCAATCCTCAGCCCTTCCAGCAGCTTTCCAGGCAATTTGCTGCTGCAGGTCTCCCCATCGTCTCTAGACCCTGCTTTCTGTAAGCATATTTTGACCTCAGCTCGGGACCAAGTGTGCATGTTTCCACAAACAAAGCAAAGCAAAGCAAAAAATCCTCAGCCACCCCCTCAGCTGTCCCACCACAACGCTGGAGTGCCTGCCTTTTCCAGTGGCTTTTCCTGTTGTCAGTTTGTAATTACCCCAGGATGGCATTCCCCGCATTGCTCCGACAACCAGGATTTAAGGCCTTGCAAAGAGCAGAGCTGCCTGGTCTCCAAACCCTCCCAGGTTTACAGCCAGCATCGTTCTCATCAATCATCTTCTGTCAGATGGGGAACTTCAGCAACCCCAATCCAAATTGGAATATGGAAGGGAGGCCTTCCTTGTCCCACCCTCCCCTGTTTGAGAGCCCAACTTGAATAAACAACCTGAAAGGGCCAAGGCAGCTCAAAAGGAAACTGTAAACGATCCCATCTGTGGCTCTTGGCAAATATCTCCTCCAGGAGGAGGGAGTGGGGGAGAGAAAACAAGTTGAAGGGTCCTTTTTCTTCTCTCAGAAGGAAATACCATTGTGTTCAAACGTTGCTACTGCACCAAAAGTCATTCCAGAGTTCAGACCCAGGCTTCTCCTCCGACAGGTTTTTACTAGATATGGTGGCAGGGCCCTTTGTAAGAGGTATCATTTGCAGAGATAATTACCAGTAAAACAGTGCTGAGCAGAAGTTAACCGAGCTGGAGTAGAAGATGTATGTCAGGAAGCAAAACCAGATAGGTGAGAAAGTCATATTCTGTAGTGATAAATGTGTTTTGTAGGACAGTAAAACAACATCTCTGCTTGCATGGAGCGCCTGAGCTTTCCAGTTCCTGTCTATGCCTTACAGGCACTGGTAAGGTCACTCGATCAGGGTGAAAATCTCCGGGTGCTCAGGTGGGTCCTGGTGCTCAAAGCACAGTGGGTTGGGGCTGGGGACCTTGGAAGAGGCAGAGCACATACACTTGGGCAGCCAGCCTGAAAAGGTTGCCTGTGCCCAAGTTTGGAAAGTCAGGATAACCCAGGAGTGTCCAGACATCCCTTGTCCTTTCCCCATTCTTGAAGCCTGTCAGGTTTTAAGTTTTACATTTTTCAGGGCTACAGAGTGGTCTGTTAGCCTTGTCCTCCACTTTCCTTGTGTTTTCCCAGGCAGCATTTCATCCTTCTGGGCCCAGATGGGCAGGTTGGGCTAGGCACTTGATAAGGATGCTGCAATTGCATTGGCAGCCTCGATGCATGACAAAAGCGCTGGCAATCACAAAGCAGCTTTAGCTCACCACGTTTTCAGCTCTGTTTCCCAGTCTCAAAGGCTGAGGATTGTAAGGGCACTTTGCATATTCAAAAGAGCAGGAGCAGTTTCAGGCTCAGCCTAGGGTGCCCAGAAGACCCTAGCAATCCTGCCCCGAGGGGGCCTTAAAACCAGGCATGGGTTGTGGAGCAGGAGTTGACATGTGCCACAGGCAGCCAGACAGACACCAGGGGATGTGCTTGAGAGATGCTCTGTGCATCACCGACCACCGCTGGCAGCTCCTACTTGGTTTAGTGGGAGAATCAGCTCACCAGAAACAGATGCAGAGGACAAAATATTCCAATGCTTTTCACTAATGATTGGCCTTTAAACACTAGTTAACATTTAATTGAAAATTCAGCTTTCAAGAATGCCAGCGAGAGTGAGGAATGAATATTTAAGACATGTTAATGACAGATGTGGAGCTGAGGCAGGAAGAGGGGATGAGCAGTTGATGGAGGGCTCAGGGTGAGGACTGAGGCCTTTCTTGCCCTTGGAAAGATTTGGCTCCAGCAGAGTGCTGCTGCTGCGGCTAAACACCAAGAAGGTCCTTGGACAGAGAGGAGAGAGCTGTCACAACAAAGTATTTATCACCTTCTGGTGCTCACACTGCAATGTGCTAAAACACTTGCGAGTACCGAGAGAGTCACAAGAAGTATGTGAAGGCAGAAATGAGCATTCTGGAGTGAGACTGGCACAGCCCAACTGATTTTGCACAACCTGAAAAATAAGTATTTGGTTATACATGTAAAAGTCACGGTCAGAAGAAGAAACAGAAGGAATATTGAATTCAACTAGAGAATGCTTTAACAAGACTCAAAACCAGAAAAGGGAATCAGGGCACATTTAACAGGGAGTCAGGCATTTATCTTTAAAGGATAGGGTTAGAAACCACTGTAACAAGCCAGGAAAAGGAGAGACAAATCATCAGTCCAAGGAGAGACAGATGCTCAGTGCAAGGAGAGATGCTTTGCTTGCTTTTCCTGGGTCTAGCTTAGGCATTTCTGGGCGAAATGCAAACCTTCCATCATGAACAAGTCCAACCAGCTCCTGTAGCTGCAGGCAATATAAGCACATGGGCCCTGAAAGAAATGATGAAAATAACATCCCGAAACAGAATGGGTGGGTAACGGGAGCTGAGAATGAAGTCCCCAGCAAGAGCTGGCTGAGGATGAAGTAACTGAGCCCTCTGCAAGAGCTGGCTGAGGATGAAGTAACTGAGCATGAGGGTATAACTCAAGTGGACACATGTTCCTTTGGAGGGGCAGGTGGTTCACTTTGTCCAGGATCTTCCCTTCCACCCTCCTGTAAGTGCCACCCATTCAGCCTGCTGGGCACACACATGGCCCTTGCTTGGCCTGGGACACACAGCCTGCTCCCTGTCCCCTTTATGAGCACTGTAAAGCAGAGGGGGATGCAATTTCTGCACCTCTACCTCTGCTCATTAGCTAATGTGAATTAAATACCTTTTATCTACACACTCATTTTCAAAGGATAATCCTTGTTGTGTGCATCCACTTTAACTGTTCCCAAACTGAGTTGTAATTGCTGATAGTAGTTAATACATACTTACAGCCACGTAGAGTTATAGAAGGTCTCCCATAGTTTTATTTGAGGCATTTACTTTAACCTGCTGTAAAATCATTAACAAGTTGTTCAGTGTCATTTGCCTCCAATGCCGATCTTGTCCCCTTACCTTCAGACAAGGCAACAGCAGGCAGATGACTTCCCCTGCCTGGCCCGTGACAGACACTTTTTCCCTGCTCACAGCCTGGCTTTACTGCAAGGCAAAGTTGACCATCACTTTTCCTTTCTGGCCAGTTGCTCCAGCTTTGGGAAATGCATCTCTGTGGCCAACTTTCCAAGCCATTTGCAAAAGAGAGTTGCAGGGACTTACATCCCACATATCCACATATGTCATGAGGATGAGGGACTGGGATGTCAGGAGAGTGGGACCACAGCAGGGCTGAACCTCAGCCCCTGCCTGCAGCTCTGCCGAGCACTGCGGCAGCTATCCCCCTATGCCAGATTTTCTGCTGCTTGAATTTGTGCTTTTGTGCTTGCCAAGAGCCCCCAAACCACTCAGCAAACAGCGTGTGTGGTGAGAGATCACCCCATGTAATCTCCAGGCGAATCTCCCCATTATACAGTAGGCTAATTAACTCCGGTCCTCAGGTACAGGGTCATCATGAGCTATCGGCTCCAGGAATGTCCTCCCCAAAGGGGAGTAAATATCACTACCAGAGCAAGGGAGCCCCTTTCTATGGCAGTGAATCCTGATAAAGAGCTTCACTCCATTCTCCTGCTGCTGGCTCCAGCTTAGCGTTTTTAAAGCTAATTCTTCTCCCCTGCACTAATCTGGAGGATCCATTCAGCCCAAAGCTCAACATCTGAGTCTATTTGCGAAGTGTGCAGCTGTGTCAATTTGCAAAGACAAAGGAAAGCTCCTCTGTCAACAGGTCGGGGAGCTCAGGTAGCATGAGCGAATTGAGGGCAAGAAGTCAAAATGGTTTCACAAACCATCAGACCATGCTTAAATCCCATCCAGCACAAGAGGCCAGGGCAGTGCAAGGGATAAAGGGAATGTGGAGGAGTGGGCTGAACATCCAGGGCTATAAGTTCGCCAATTAGTGCTATTAAAGAAAGATAATTAGATCCGCGCCATGGAAACCCCAGAGGAGGCAGAATGCAATTTCCGTTTGGGCTTATTTTAATAAAAGTTATAAATGCCAGGAGATGCCAAAATTGCAATGTTGGCAACATGATCAGGGCCCTTGGTGTGGGGTAGAGCACCTACAGGGCAGCAGGAGGGGACCACAGCCCTCTCCGACACAGGCAACTGTCTGCTCAGTACTTGTGTTCAAGGGATGCAAGTTGAAAATGAACACTTACAGATAAAGAAATCCAATCTCCTTTAGAGGCTCTGCTTCTATGGCAGCTTTCAGTTTTAAGAGTTACTGTGCAGTGGCAGATGCCATGGAGATGCTTAGCTGTGACATGCTCTGAGCTCAGAGCAAGGCTGGGAGCAGTCCTTCCCAGGGCACCCAAGATGGAGAAGCGAGAAAGGACAGGAGGCATCCTGGTGTCCTCTGAAAGAGCACAAACTGAATAAGTCCTGGGGAGGAAATGGGACTTCTCACCTAGACCCTTAATCTTAGTGCCTGCAGATCAGGGAAATACTTATCCCTGTTTCACACAGGAGGAAAGAGAGACTTGGGAAAGTCAAGTCTAAGATTTCTGAAGTCAGCCTGCAGTTTAGGATGCTACAGCCCAGCTTGCACACTCCTTAGCCATCAACAGTCAATGACCATGGCACTACAGAGCCTCTCAGTCCAGTGCCAGGGACCATACAGTGTTTGAATGGAGCACAAGAATATCTGCATGGGCATTTGTAACCTTCAGAGAGTTAACAAAAAGAGAGAGTAAGGAGTCAATGTCCCTAAGCCTCCTAATTTCTAACAACATAAACTAATTCCCTGTGATTCAGAGATCTACAAAATAAGGTCTATTTGAGCAAATCCATTTTGCCACTGAAAACTTCACCATAATGAAAACTTCCACTGGAAATAAAGGCACTCTCAGTCTTTCTTTGAACTTTAAAGGCAAAAAAAATAGGACTTCGGCTAAGAAGGATTTTGCCAGAACTCCAGCTCTACCTTCAGGTAGACACAGCATGTGGGAAAGGAATTTCAAAGAAAACTAACTGCAAGGCTGAAAACCAGCTGTGATTTTGGTATCAGTCATGTGTTCTCAACCCCAACAGCTGTCCCTCCTTTTGCCTATGGAGCAGAGAATAATGGTTTATCTCCAACAAGCCCCATTTGGAGGAAATTTAGATACCATCCATTAGGTAAATATTCTCAGATGTGCAATAATAAACACCATTAAATAGCTGTAATGGATGCACCTAATCAGAATACACATCACATATACTGTAGGCATATCTCTAGTGAGCAGAAAAAACAGGTGAAATCTCAGGTTTGTGTTATTTTATGATACGAGGTCCAAATAATAATCTGCCCACTTCTTCCTTCAACAAAAACTGTCAGAGCATACATGTATGTTACACATACAGATGTGTAACTTTTGACCAGATGCTACATTTTTCTCTTATAGTTAAGTATATTTATTTTGATAACGTGTGGCAATATAACACCTGTAGCATTAATAAGCAATCCCTTTCAAATACATTTTATACCTTCTGTACATTTTTTATTTTGAGATAATAAATCACATTCACTAAGCTTATTAATCACTTAAATAGCCTCTTAAAGTGCTGCTGAAAAGACTGTCCAACTCAGACACCTTTTAAGATGCAATGACATCGTGTCTGTCGGGACATCATTATGCAGTGAAGACTGCAAGACATTTTCCCCTCACAAAGTTGCTCTAATGAGGTTTGTCATTGCAGTCATTGAATTCAAGTTTTCTCCTCTTACCTTCTTTCTTACTCTGGAGCTACCCAGTGTCAGAGAGAAAGAGAAAACATGCCACAGTGAAAAATCTGGGGATCCAATCATGAAGTCTGTCGCAAAGCAAAATATCCATCAATTTCAAAGAGTTACCTACCAGCCTGTTATATATTTGGAATACTTTCCTTCTCATGTGCAGGCAGAACAAGCAGAGAGAGAAAGAGGAAGAAGAGACTCCAAATTCTACCCGGAAATGGAGAAAAACTAAGAAAAAGCTGTTGCTTCAAGAAAGTAAACATCCCATGAGGAATCAGCCCTCACCAGAAATCTCCGCTTGTGCATCCCTTCACCTACAGGAAGATGCTGGTCCATCTGACAGATTCAGCAGAGGCTTTGCCTGCTGAACAAGTGCAAAGCTATGTTTGGCTAAGCTAACAGAGTGAGTAGAAGATGCACGTGATGAGTTTTTACAAGTTGGAGGCTGAAGATGCTTGTGTGGAAGCAGCTTCTGAGTGAGCTGAAAGCTGTGCTCAATGTCATATTTGGAGTCTTCTATCCCAGGCTCTGTGTGGGTTTGAACAGCCCCGGATGGGTGCTGCATGACTTATCCCAGTAGCACCACAGGAGCACACCCCAGCTGTCATGGCAGTCGCGGTGATCGCCCTTTGGTGGTCTGTGGAACCAAACCCTCAGACATGTCCTTGGTGCCTGTGAGTCAGATCTGCTGCATGTTTCCTTCCTCAGTCTGCCCCAGAGGAAGAAGCACATGTGCAAATGAGTCTGTTGGGTTTAGCTCCTTCCAGAAATGCCTCTCCTGGCAGATGATCCCTGCCAGGAAAGGCAATGCTATGTAGTGCACCATGTCCTGCAACTGGGGACATGAACCTGGCAGCACAATGAGGATGGCTCCTTGCAGCATAGTTTCAGCCTCATGTCTCAAAGCTCAAGGCTAGAAGAGCCTCCTGCGTGCACAAACAACTTCAGCTGACTTCAAACCAGTCAGTCCATAGAAGACAGTCCCCTGCAGTGTTAGGGATGTGCGTGCTGCTGGCTGGTCCCAGCAGGGACTGGAGCAGAGCTGAACTTGTCTGACCCTCAGCTTCCAAACTGCCCTCCCAAATTAGCACACACAGAAAAGCCTAAAACAAGCTCTGGACTAGCCCAGCTGCAGCCCTTGTAGCAGGCTCCTTCTCAAAAGCTACCCAGACCAACTTAAAGCCAATTACCAGGGAGACAAACACACATACCTGATGCTAATTAGAAACCATCTCAGACACCCCACCACAGAGCTCATGACCCAGTGGAGAGCTGTACTCCTGCTCCTATGCCCATTGCACTATGGGTGAGCCCAGTGGTCTGCCTCTGGGGCCCATTGCACCTCTTGTCTGGTAACCTGCATGCCTGGCTGTCTTCCTTCTCACCCTTAGCATATACCCATCACTACCCGAACAATTAAACTATTAAGTAACTCGGTTAATAAATTCAGATTTTGCCCCAATACATTTCTAATGACCTTGTCTAATAAATTCAAAGCAATCTGGGAAGAATGCTTGTTGCCATATTTTAAAGGCAAAAATGATTTATGTTCCCTGAGAGGGCAAAGACAGCTACATATGATTTATTACTATCAGTCACTGTATCTTTCATCTCTTTAATTATTTTCTCTACAGGCAGCTTCAAAAGTGCTCTTGAAGGCTGAATGGTGGGCGTTTTTCAAGTTCAGATGCTTACAGCTTAGGTCTGAACTGTTGTTTTTGCCTTCCTATCTGTGGCTTCAAATATTAATCATGGAAACTGCAATTTAGTTTGCTTAGGTTGGTCTTCATGCAATAAATGACTTTGCATGTTTGGTACCCTACCAGAGCCCAGTGCCTGAAACATACAAGATTTTTGTCCATTGGTGGTATTTTCCAGTGGGAAAAGCCAGCAACAGCTACTAGCTTCCACAGGGTAGCTGTACCTGTGGTGTTAACAACATTTAACTTTTGTTGTCAGGCTATGGGCAGGAGGTCTGGGAGCAAGTTTGAAAGCTGCTTTGGGTTTATTGGGCAAAAAGACCAACTGTTCCATCCTTCCCAGTGAGGGGAGCTTGCTTGGCATTCACCATGCAGCCAAAGAGGAAGATGAACTAAGTGCTGGAAAGCCTGAAGCCAGGACAGGAGAAGCACAATTACATGAGGAAAATTAATGTGGTTTCCAGAAGGAGAAAGGTGGGAATCACCACTTGAAAGCCCTCTTCTGCCCAAGGATGTGAGGGAATTTCCAGAGGAGCCACGTGGACTTCACCTCTCACGTCCCTGGAACATGGGAGAGCTGAGTTCATCTGATCTGACACTCACATCCTTCAGAATGCCCAGCCTAAAGCAGTGAGGGGATGCTAGGGTTCATACACTCACTCTCTTACATACCCCAGGACATCCTAAGATTTCAGAAAACCAGATTTAATCTTCTTCCAGCTTCCAGTCCCCAGCCAGGGCTCAAACTGTGGGAATTTTTTCTTCCAAGATTGTCTTCCAGCTATTTCCAGGTAGCCCTTAAAACAGGCCTGGCTGAGATTCAGACAGGAAAAACCATTTCTGCAAGATTTCCTCTCTGGCCTTATAAGCCTCAGAGGTTTGGAGAATATTGAGGAATCATGCAAAACCTTGATAAGCGCCTGTATGACTCACAGACAGACTGGACATTGGGGATGTAGGATGACATGCAGCTTGGTCCTCGCAGAGGACACAAAACTGCCTGTCCTGACATGGCCTCAGCTCCCGCTGGAAGCACTGGGGAAGGAGTAGCTCCCACCCATCCAGAAGTGTGTGGCCTGGGAAAAGTTTTGTTTTCCAGAGCTCCCCGTAGGCAGTGTTGCAAGGGCAGGCTCGCACACGCTGCCTTATGTGACACGGTCCTGGCCTTCGGCGCCTCACTTGGTTCAAGTGCTCTGCACTAAACAAAACACTCAGTGAGAAACAAGGAGCTTCCAAGGGGTTCCTCCTTCCTCAAATCCCTCCAGTCCCCACTCCACTCAAGCATACATCTTCTCAAATAACATCCCTCGTTTTGAGTCTCTACAGTCAGAGGAAACTCTCAGCTGCATTTTTTGGGGTCAGTTTTTCATGACTGAGACCCAGTCATGCAAACAAAGATTATTTTATTTTTTTCCTGACCAAAACAACATTAAGGAGAAAATTCTTTCCCATGGCTAAAGCCAGGAGGGAAATTTTCAAGGGAATGTTAAACCAAAGAGTTTCAGGGAAGGGGGCAGTTTTGTTGTGATTTTATATGTGAGTTTTCTTTTTGTTTTTAAAATGGAAAGATGCACACTTCTGGTATTTAATGATTGTAATGCAAATAAATACCACAGTCTTTACCAAGACAAGAGTCCTTCCCAATTCTCACTGCTAGCTAGAACTGGTGTTAGCACCAGTAGGAATTGTATTTGACAGAACTTTCTGGCTTATGTGATAGTTTTCATCACAAATGAGGCAAGGTGCCTGATAATCATGATTATTCAAAGCCAGTTGAAGTTCAGCTGTCCTGTGCCAAATGCCTCAAAGCTCTGGGGGTATTTTTAAACAAAGATTTAATATCTTTCCAAGATGCACTAGCACCAGGACCTTGGTTTTATCTTTGATTTGAAAGGCAGCAAGTAATAACCAGGGCCACAGCATCTCTTCAAAAGAGCGTTAAAGACTATGTTTAAAAGCCTGGCTTCTGTCCTTGCAGGGCCCTCACCTACCACAGTGGGAATGCAAACTGAGGGGCCCTTTCCTCTGCGCTGCAGTGGAGGGTGAGGACCCACATGGGGATTCAGGGCAATACCCTTACTCAGTGCTGGAGACCTCTGCTCCATTCATTCCCATTATTTCAGGGGATACTAAAAGCAATAATGTGATATTTAAACAAGCTACCACCGACAAAACTTTGAACAATTTGGAAGTCAAGCTTAGAAGAGTGCAAGATATTGCTCTTACCGTCTACTGCAATGACGTTATGGCCAGAGAGGCTTGTGGAGGGAGCCCAAGCTGCAGGAAGAAGTAAGCCTTCCGAAAGCGGTCCCAAAGCCCTAGCTATCAATCTGACTGCCCAAATAAAATGCAGCAACAATGGAAATGGAATTCCATCAAACTGAAACAGACATGACTTTATCCCTGTTGGCCTAACCTTGGTTTCTTGTACATTGAAACCTTCCATTTGTGGGCCTGGACATTAACAGATGAGTTATTAACTAGCCATGGCTAATTATAGATAGCTGCATCACCTTCTTGAAAGGGAGGCATTGTCAAGGCCAGCTAGGGCCAAAGTTGAGGTCTTGTGAAGTTAATCTTATTGTAAAAGTCACTCAATAGAAAATATTGGCTTTTTTCCTCTTCAGCTTCCACCAAAAATCAATTTTATAGGAATTTGAATGCTGTCTTGAAGTGTTTGCAAAACAGCCATCAAAGCAGGGCAGAGGTAAAACAGGTTAGTCTTTCTTCGTTGTCTGAGCTGGCACTGAACAGTGTGCATTGGTGAGAAGGAAATCATTAAGCCTTTAAACTTTCTTTCATTTAGATGATACACAATATTGTTAATGAACACAGTTACAGGCATTTGCCTTCCCCAGCTGCATGATTTTTTTACTTAGTACCACACTTTTAATCTTCCCACAGACTTAAAGAATTGTTATTCCTGAAAGGAAGTGAGACCTTCCTCACTGACAATAATTTAGTTAGCTAATGTATTTTGATGAGGCAGAAACGCAGCGTGGAGGAATTAGAAGCATAATAAAACAAACATTTCTACCCACAGAAAGAGGAACCTACCCTTGGAAAGCACCCCTGGCTGGTTCATGAGCAGGTGTCCTGCCTTGGAGCCACACCAGAGCCTTAAGTTCTCCTAAAAATGCTCAGCAGCAAGGGCAGAGCAAGGTTTGAATGGTAGAAATGAAGGGAGGGGGCTAAGCTCTGGTGAAAGCCAGCATTATTGCCTGGACCCTGAGCCAGCACTGATTTAGCTGTGGGAGTCTGGACCTCTCCAGAAAATCTTCAAGTGAAGACGTGTGACATTAGCTAAGGCTTTCTAATTAGATGGAGAAAACAAATCTGCTCCACCCCAGGCAGCTGCAGCTCCAGCCAGCATGTTACTTATTAGCTCAAATTATTATTATTATAAAAAACACTTGACTTTCTTGTTCAGAAGGTAAAAAGGGATTAACAGGGTCTCTCAGACGGCTCTCCTCAGACTAACCTCCAACATCTCAGACAAAGACTCAACCAGAACAGAGGCTTTCTCAGTCCAAAGACAAAACAGACCCCAAATGGCTGCAGTAGAAAGTCAAAGGCAATACTTGACGTGGCACTCAACTCTGTTTGCTAACTTTTCCTAATGAACACAATAAAATTCAGCCCAAATATGTCATTGCTGCCAATTTCCCAGAGCAACAGCTAGACCCTGGAGCTGGTAAATCAATGGAGACACAAGGGAAAGCTGCTTTCCCCAAACCTGAAGTAGGTGGAAGACCATAAAAGCAAGAAGCACACTGGGAAGGATTAGAGGCTGCAGAACAAAGCGTGCTGGGAGGGCTCCAAGTGAGTGGGTCTTCTCTGCCAACCACCCCTCCCAGCTTGGGCTTTACCCAGGTTTGAACAAACCTGTTCCTGGGGAGGCTGCACCCAAGCCTGCTCCCATCAGAAGACTGGAGAAAAGGGGGACAACTTGTTGACCAAACACAGATGCCAGGAATCCCATGTAGGAAGCCTGAGCTTCAGCAGCAAAGGATGATCACAGCCGGCTAGAATGTCAAAGCCTGCTTTCCCAGGGCAGTAAAGCCCTGGGCTGCATGGGAAGAGGGCAACTAGGGCTGGTGTTGGCAATTTGATTAAAAATCATTTGATTGGCAAATCCAATCTTCCTGGGACCTGGTAGATAATGAGCTACAGCTTTGGTGTGAAGAGCTCTCCTTAACCTTAAAGTATTTTCCTGTTAAGCAAATTGCACCACATGCATCCCCATCTCTTCCAGCTCTGCTCACTGACTGAAGCTCTTCCCAGTTTTGCAGGCTGATAATGCTGTTATAAACTGAATTCAGCAATTTGTATGGAAATGCTCAATTTGTTTGAACAGCAGTTGGTATTTTTAATCACCCAGGCCCACCATGTGTGGCTGGGTGCTTTGCCAACTCAGTCCTGGGGTAGCAACACCTCTCTGGGTACAGCCCAAGTTTGGAAAACAGCTGAGCCTTTGCCACAATAGTTCCATCACCCATTCTTCAGTCCTTATGGGGAGAAGCTGTGTCTCCCAAAGAACCCACAAAAGGATGTTGAGAAGTGTGATGTTCTACTGCTCGCCTTCTGGGCTTTGCAGCACTGTGTGGTGTGTAATGGTCCAGAGAAAATCAATTGGACACTGCATTTGGGAGATAAGGGCTGGGATTTTATTCCAAATAGCCTGGTGACCCCTATCAATCTCTGTTCCCAAACCTTCTGAAAGTCTGATACTCTAGTCTGTAATTAAGCCTCCACAACCAAAAATTGCAGAAGATGTTCCAGTCAAAACACCTTTATTAACTATTCATTTTTGATGCATACCAGGAGGTACTAGCCAATGAGTTTAAAGGTAGACAATATGTTTTGCCTGACTGGTATATGGTCCAATCAAGATTTAGAAGGTTTTTTCCACTCATTTTTAACTTTTCATTATTGTTTTTAATATGATAAATCTAAAATAAACTGTGACATCCCCCAAACTTTCCTTGTGATGGAGACTCTGTGAAAACAATTTAAGCCGAACTGCTGCAGTGTAAACAGAGCTTGAAGTGTGAAGGGGTACAAGACTACTCCATCTCCCTTTCCTGCCAGGGAGCAGAGCCAGGATGATACTGGGTGCAGGAGCATATGTTCAGCTCCAGTCCCTCACCTGCAGGTCTCTCAGGTCCCACCTCAATCAACCCAAACATTGTACCTGGTGGGAATGGCTGCTGCTCAGAATAAAACAAGTACTTGAAACAAAGACAAGCCTGGAGAACAAGTATTGACCACAGAGGTTAATTTCTCAGATAAATACACTTCTGCTGAGCAAAACTTCAGCCTGTTTCCTATTCTGGGATGCTTCCAGGCCAGATGTTCCCACCAGGATGTGTTGCTGCTACTGAAAGTAATGCATGCCCTCCTTGTGTGCTTTAGGGCATGGTTAGTAAGGGTCAAGAGAGGAATAAATCCTGTGCTCATTGGGCAGTGTGAGGGAAGGAAGATGCTCTCCAGAGTATGCACAGAAAAACTCTTCCCACAGCTGCTGCCTTCAGCTGTGGCCAGGGCATTCTCTGGTACAGCAAACTCCTGTGCACATAGGGTCATCCCACCTCACAGGCTGGGGTTTTGGCTCTGCAGCAGGCAGGACAAGAGCCCACAAAAGCTCAGCGCAGAGTTTCCCCACACCTCCCGCATAGCCATACACGTGGCCATGCAGGGTCTGACCCTGAAGCTCCCCAGGGAGTTTTTTGTTCTGGATATTAATGTTAGTGAGTGATGACCATTTATGCACTGAGCAGAGCCAGCTCTGCTGAAGCCAAACCCCCTCAGGCTGGCCCTGTCCAGGGCAGGGGGAAAAAGGGGCCTTTGGCAGGAAGGTGCTTTTCATCACCCCTAAAGCTGTGTCTGATTGCATTGTTGGAAGCAGCAGGTAGTAGTGAAAGGCAGGGTCATTCTCCTGACCAGCCCCCGCTCCTATTGTGCTGCCTTTCAGTGCAAATGAAAGGTCAGCCGTAGCCCCGGCTCCCAGCCCTCGCTTTTTTGTTACGATTGTCACAAGGTAAATTAATCAGATTTACGGCATTAAGCCTTGCCGTATCTTGAGGCTTTCAGTCCTTTCTGCCCCCAAAACTTCCCTCGTATGAACAGGCTCTTTGTTTATCCTTGCCCATACTATCTTTATTTGGTGATGGGGGAGTGGTAGAGGGACAGACTGGAGAAGAGAGTTGCTGCCTGGCAGGTACCCCATGACAGCAGTGGTCCTGCCACTGAAAACCTTTACCACCTGAAATGCTGATGTGTTTGCATCGCTTCAAATATTTCTCCTGGCTAATCATCTCAGGAAGATCCTGGTTTTAGAGCTGCAGCGCCATTCTCACATCTCTTGGGAAGAGTAGCTGCACCTCCAATAAATAAAAGGAGAGAGCAATTCCACAGCAGGAGCAAGCCACTACCACTGCGAGCACAAAGCACAATTTATGTCCCCCTAATGTACCTACAGCATATGGGACCACTTACACAGTTGTTTGCCTTGGTCAATGGGTCTGCTGAGCTTTTAGGGAGCTGGGTCTTATTTCACTTTCTGATGGGAATTTGGAAATGACCGGCCCTGCAGCCAGCATGGGGCTCCCCAGCCACGCTCCCAGCATGAGCCAGCGGCAGGACTGGACGGAGGTGACAAGTATCTTTATCCCACCACCCAGGAGAGCTCCAACTGCCTGCTGGCAGGAATTTGTCTGCAAATTTTCCCCCATTGAAAGGAGCGAGGGGCTGATATGATCGCTTGATTAAAGGGCAGGCAAGGTGGAGACAGGGGTACTTCAATAGACTGTGCTCTGAGGAATTTGCCTCCCTTTGAGAGATTGCTATCCACTTCTCCCTGCTATTTCTCACTCACTGGATCACATATATGGCTGCCAGCTTTGTCATCGAGTCTCATTTCTGCAAAGCATACAGCTTAAAAAATATTATACTTAATCTATCCATATGGAAAAGCAATCTTTAAAGAAACAGCAATGAAACTAGGAGAGAGTAATAACTATGATTGCAGTGAAACTAGCAGCCAGAGTGAGAAAGGGTGAGAAACAGTATCAGCAACCTTATCTTCTGCAGGTGCATTTGATTCTGATTTGATTATCCTCAGGGCAACTCATAACCATGAAACACAAAATATATTAATGCATTTGTTTTGAGCAATGGTATGCAGATAGGAAGATTATACACCACATTTGGATACTGCGTTTGTATCAACTTTTCTCCTTTAAGGTTTTTAACTTTTACACTACAAAATGAAAAGTAAGGTGATGGTATGCACTGTGTACATTCAAGCGACATCTCCACAATCAGAAAACATTCAGTGTGTATTTAAATTTAAATAAGGGAAGTAGAATGATATCCTAAATTCTTACCTTCCATCGCTCTTCACAAAAAGACATCTTACCAGAGATGGCTGGCAGGATGACTGCCTTCTCTCTGGAAATAAGCAGCTTGCGTGAGTTTGCACATAATCTTTCGGCCTGCTGCTGACACATAAACCAAAGATGCCTGTAACTTAGAGCATGAATGGTGTCACATTGAATGAAAAATGAGACCTCGTGGCAAGCTGAAGACCCTCTGTAACACGCAGGCAACCTGTGAATAAAGCCACCAGCATTGCTTCCTTCCCTAGAGTGGGGGCTGTACCCCCGCACCTACTGGCCATGCTTTTCCTCCCATAAGCCCAGCCTGTGACTCATTAAAACTGGAAGGACTTCAAATATCGGGGTCAGATCCTCTCAAAATTCAGAGATGGTGGGTGAGCCTGGCATGAGATTGTGCCTCTGCTGTGTGCCGTGGGTGGTGGCAGTGATTCATCCCCTGACAAGGTGCAGTTGAGAGAAATTGATGGATTTTTAATGGAAAATATCATCCATCTTTGAAGTGGAGACTGATTTTTTTGTTGTTGTTCCCTGTGTCCCACTGGGAAAGCTGCCCAAACTCTCCACCCCCTTTGCCCGGCCAGCACACAAGCCCTACCTGCCTCACAGGGATGAGGTGTTTGCAACAGGTTTTTTGCATTTTCGGATGAAAAAGCTTTAATCGCTATGACATATTTCCTAAAAGAAGAAAATAGATGAGATACATGCTTTCAGGCACATGTCTGCTTAAATGCTTTGCCAACGTACATCAGCTACAATCATCATGATGATTTCCTCAAGATTAAAAAAAAAGAAGAGGGAAGAACAGGCATTCCCGACTGTGCCTGAATTAAAGAATTGGTGTCATTTTTCTGGCTTTGTCATTATTTTTATTTAACTCTTCTACCTCTTCTCTAGAAATTATTAAATCATTAAAATGATTAAAAAAATACCAAAGCAGATGTCTGGTCTGTTTGATCTCAAGCCTGAATATGGAAGAAAAAGGAGTCAAGACTCTGATTATGGGGAAAACAAAAGAAGTAGAAGAGAGAGAAAAAGATTGTAACAGGAAAGTTGTGAAGGAGAAGATTTGGCTTTGATCTCCGCACCGCACGGGCTTCACCAGGCGGGAGGGACTCTGCTGAGCAAAGCTGGGGTGTTGTGTGATTGCTTTGCGGGATCACATGAGCAACACTTTACACCATCTGCTCAAAGGCAAGCAAGTCACTCCGAGTGAGATTTCCATCCTTCAGGTATGAGAAAGCAGGCAAAATATAGATTTGAGGGGTGTAGAATGAAGATAGACCTCAAACCATGGACGTTGTTTTGACTTCTATGCAAGCTGAAGGAGACTGATTAACAGGCTGCAAGCCTTGAGTGGCTCATTGGTTTAAATGCCTAATTTGTATACCCTTCTCCTTGCCCTGCTGCAGGGAATCCAGAGGTTAGGAAACAGCCATTAGAAATCACAGTCATGGCAATAAAGAGCATTAGGAGGTATGCAAAGCTAGCCTGCTCACACCACTCTCAGTAATTTTCAACGGTAAAAAGTATGTTGAGAATGACAAGGGGTCATTTCTTATGTATGTGCTGCTAACAGCTCTAGTCATGTTGGAGAGAGATTGAGATTTTGGCTATTTACATTTTCACCAGATCTCCGTTGGTCCCTTGCCTTTGGGGACCTGTAATTTAAATCAGCTGTTTAATTGGTTTTCTAGCTCAAAGAAAAATGATAAAATCCTAAAGATGGCCTGGGCTCAGGACCTATTACTCAAATACCTCCAGAATTTGGCAATTCAGATCAAAATGTGAAGTGGTACCATGGAGCGTTTTGGATTGCAATATTCCCCCATACCTCCAACCTTAAAGCACTACCAATGCACTCCAGCCCCTTCCTTAGCAGACAGGGTGACCCCAGCCAGAAAGACGGGACAGGAGATATCCCCTGGATCTATTTTTTTTTGTTTGAGAAGCAGTTATAAGGAGGAGACTCCAATGTGCAATATCCCAGTCTTACTTGTTACACTGTGTCCTGCCTGGACTATGGGTTTTACCTGCTGCTTGCAGTGACCTCAGAGGGGGGTCAGGCCCACAGCTCCCACTCTGAAAGCCCAGCTTAGATGTTTCAGGAGGAGAAAGAAGCCCCATGAAAGGTGGAGGTGGGAAGGTCTGCCCGAAACAGATCCCATCTGAATTACTGGCAGTGACTGACTCAAGTTGTGAGGTATATATCTTCATCTCCATCAAGGCACCTTTAAGAATTATGCAGTTTAAAGTCTAACATGGCTGAGAAGAATGGATTTCTTCCTTTTGTTACTGCAGCTGTGCGGAACAGAGGAGGATGCTGTGATGTCTTGGACATCAACACCCAAATGTTTCTTACAACAGATCCTCTGTGGGTAGTGAGTGTAGAAAGAGCTACAGGTGTCTGCATCCAGGCAGGACTTCTAATAGAAATTCTTTTTTTCAAACACTTGTGTTGAGCAGGTTTCCAGGAGATGATGCTATGGGAGAGTAATCTTCCAGCAAGATCCATGTTACCCAAACTGTTCTGCCTCTAGGTGCTGGATGCAAACAGCTCCATGCTAGTTGTCCCACTAGCTGTGGCTGCTTCTCTGCATGCTGAAAAATTTGCCCTTAGGAGTTTGAATAGGAGCAGACATGGCCTGCAAATCTGCTTGGAGTATACCAGGCATCTTTTCCAACTGGAAAAGTGTTTTACTTTAGCCCTGCTGACGAAAATCAATTGAGCACACATGTTCACAAGATCCAGAGGACATTTGTGTAAGCATTTAGTAAGACGATCAAGACTAACTCACACTAAGAAGTCATGTGCTTAACCACCATCACCTGTACTGCTGACTACAACATGTAGGAGGTGGTCTTGGGGTGCCAAGACACCCAGCTTTTATCTTAACCATGTAGGGAACAGCCCTGACTGTCCCCAGCCATGTTTTCAGCCATCACCTCCGTTGACATGCAGCAATCCCAGAGCAGACAGTGGCATCTGCTGAGCAGCAGAAGCAGCCACTGAGTGCAGAAGAAGACCATATCTACTGGGACAGGCAATAGGATGAGCAGAATTCAAAAGCAAGCAGCTGATACAAAAGAAGAGCAAAGCACACAATAATTACAGCTACTCAGAGCTGTGAGAAGTGTTTCCAGGCTTGATGTGGGCTGGTGTGAGACTTTCAGAGGGATGACACATGGCAGCAAGCTCCCTTTGCTCCCACTGCGTGTCCCAGCTGCGTGCTCTGGAGATGGCTGTGGCCCTGCATCAGCCAGGGGAGTGCAGATACCCACAGCAGGGCGGCAGCCATGCAAAGGGCCCCTTCAGAAGGTCACAGCAGAGACAGGTGGGAAAAGATGGGGTTTTAGCTTGGAAACCTCTCTTTTTGGGTGTATTTAGCATAAAGGTGGGGGGTTTGTTTGTTTTTTATCCCTTTCCAAAACAAGGCATTAAACTGAACAAAACTAAAGTAAGAAAACTTCAATCACACCTGGTAAAACAGAACACTTAATCCAAGAGAAAAAATATTGTTTCCTTTTTGTGTGCTTCAGTTACAGTGGGTTTTTTTAAATACTAAGCTCATTAAAAAATGAGAAATTTGACATTTCACAGTGGAACAACAGATCAGCACAATAGCTGGGACTGCCTTAACTCGAAGTATATTTGTTTTATTCTTTTTTTACATTTATACTCCATCTTTTTTTCCTCTCCCAAATTACCCACAGAATGTGATCCCAGTTCATAAATGCTTTCAGCCACTGCAAGCTTTGGCTGTGCTGCCTTTTCACTGAATCAACGACCAGCTTGCAATGTCAGACAGCACTACTGCAGCCTGCTGGGGAAAGGGACTTTCTTATTCTTCACAGGCATTTCTGACACCACCTGGGAAGTTTGCCCACTGCGATGCCCAACATGAGACCAAATTTTCAGACCGGGAGGTCCCAAATTGGGCTTTTGGGTAGAGTTTTGGGCAGCTGAAGAGAGGCCAGTGGATGCCTCCCATGAGCAGATAGGTAGAAACTATGCAGTTTGCCTCATCGAGACTCACCAGAGCTCATCTGGAGGCATCCCTGAGTAGTCCAAGGGACCAGTCTACTTCAAGCTAGTTTACACATGGAAGTTAAAGCAAGTTAAGTCCAAGTGTCAATTTAAAGCATACTTGATCAAAGAACAGAAACACAAGGCAGCATTACTCTTGGCTAAGAATTCACCCTGCTGTCAAGTGTCCTCTCCAGCACCTCTCCTGGGCATTGCAATCTTTCCCTGGTTGTCACCAGCTGAGAACCAGAGCATTGAGGGGATGTTCCTCCAACAGCAAACTGAGCACACGCTGGTGGTATGAGCACAAGTGAGTCTGAAGATGGGGAAGGCTGGGAGGGAGCCCTGGGCAGGTCACCGAGCCCTCCTTGTCTCCCGGGCGGTGCAGCAGCAATCCCCCCATTTGCTGCTGCAGGAAACATGTGCTGCACAGACCTAGCTGAAAAATGTGGTGAGAACGCATCCAAGAACTCAGGGCAGATTGGCCTGCTTTAAAACTGGGATTTTAAGGGAATAGTTTCATTGCCTGAAAAGCTTCTAGCCCAGAAACAAGAATTATTGCTCCATTTTTGTAAAAGAAAGCAGTAAAAGTATTTCTGTGCACAAATCCCAAATGTAGGCTTTATCCAACTGTGTTTCCACAAAAAATGCTTCTTGCTCTTTTGTCTGTTTTGATGTTGAAAATACCTGGTCTTGCTCATAGGCAAAACTGCACTTCATGGACCCCCTCTCACTGCCAAGGAAAACAGCACTGAATACTCACCCAGGGAGTATTTTAGCACCTCTGCCTCCTCTGGATTTTGCCACTGGCTTTAAGGTGAGCAACACCCATTCCAGAGCCCCCAGCACAAAGCATTTAGAAATGGCTTGCTCTGCATCCTGCTCCTCACTTGTTAAGGATTAAGGAAGAGAGACATTTAAAGCTGTGGGCTGGTGGGATGAGCTGGGGCTGTCTCTGGGGCGCAGGCAGGAGCAGCTGTAGGCAGCCCCGGGGCTGTAGCCAGGCTCTGCAGCACAGCAAGGAGGCAGTGGAGGAGACAGCAGCACTGTCCCTGCCAGCTCTGTGCCCAGCAGCACAACACTACCTTCTTGTCCCAGGGCTTTACTCTCCAGCTGGGTCTCCAGAAGCCTTGTCTGTGTAGGAGGCACCCTGGGGCCATGGGCAGCACAGCCCTTACTTTGGAAAGGAAAGCCCTTACTCTTCTGGCTGGTTTAATGCATGAGAGCATGCATTTCATGCTGCAAAGCTTCTGCTTGAAGGCCTGTTTAATGTACTTACATCAACAGCTTTCTCCTGGTTCTCACAGATGCAAACGATGTAAATGCAGTCCAGCCTAAGGCACAGAAGTGTGTTCTTGGGCGACAGCAGCTGCAAGCGATCTCCCAGTGCACAGATAAAGCCTGAACCACTTGGACCTCATAGTTGGACCAAAGTCATAAACAGCTTTGGGAAGACCTCAATATTGATGCTTGCAGCTTGGCTAAAAGTACTGTGGCAACAGTGTGCTCCTGGCCAGTGTCCCAGGCAGCACTTTCCCTGGGCAGGGCATAGGGGTGTGGGGCAACATTTCTGCTGAGTTTCGATGGGGTGCATTACAGGCTGTATGGGAAGTGGCATGTCAGGGCTGCCAGGGTGACTTCTCTCCTCCACAGTGCTCGCCTGCCTTTGGGACAGGAGACTGAAAACCAAGTCTGTCAGACAGGTCTGTCTGTCCACATGCTCCCACTCCTTCCTCACCTGCTAGTGACCATTCTGCTGTTCAAGGTGGCATCTGAGCCTGCTTCAGAGCAGAAGCAAAGGCACATGAAAGCTGAGTTATGGAGAGACTCCTGACAGGCTGGCAGCAGCCTCAGTGACTCACTAACTTGTGATTTCCTCTGTGCTGGTTTTCCAGCACAGCTGCTCCCAGCCGCAGCACATGGCAAGCGCTGGCGGAGCGAGCGCCATGTCATTTCTCAGAAGGCCAGGCTATGTGGGCAACCTGCGCATCACTCATGCAGACCCCCACAACAAACTCCAGTAATTGCCTTAGAGGATAACAGGACATAAATCTGGGCAGCTGCACATGAGGCATGCATGGTCTGGCTCCTGGAATCAAAGCGCATGTGTTTTTGCTGTTTGCAGTGACTGAATGTGTTTCTCATTCTGGATTCCCCTTTTCAGAGGAAACTCCCTCCACCCCCCTCACTTTTCTCATCCTCTTTATGAGAGGACCTCAGGCACTCTGGAAATGTGGGGAGAGGTTTACACCATTCCTTCAAGACATCTTGCAACTGCTTCACGCCACTTGACACAAAAGGAAGCTGCACACCCAACAGTGGTATAATTTTCTATACAGAGCTTGCAGGGGATGCTGGAGTAAATTGTAATTCTCTGCCTCCACAGCCCCATCTTTTTTCTCTAGGTTTGAAATCACAGCTTTTTTGTTGTCCACAGATTTGACTACAAAACGCCCAGACTGCCTGGGTTGCAGGTTTATTTGCAAACTCAAAACTTAGCTCTAGTGCCACAGACCTATTTTGCACAAACTCTGGCTAAGGTTTGAGTGAAAGAAGAAAGAAATCTTTTTCTTCACGACTCCATGACGGAAAAAAATGAATAAAATTTAAAGAGGCTTTGTCAAACAAAACCTAACCTGGCAGGTCCAGGAACCCTGCACAAAGGGGCATTGTGCACTGCTTAAGAGCGAGCCGAGTCCAGTCTGTCAAGACTGTGTCCTGTGCTGCCAATGAGTTCTAGAAAGCTGGACTTAGGTAGCCAAATAACTTGGTGACTTCATGTCTGAGAGCTGGGTAAAAGTATCTTCCTGCCTCATTTCCCTTCCCACTTCTTTATGGAAGGGGCAGGACAGATCAGACTGCAAACACAGCTGTAGGAACGAGAGGAAAAACAGAGGGAAGAACAGCCAAGAGCAAACCCAGCTAGTGGGACTGATCAGCAGTAAAACTGCCAGTGGGGGCCCTGCTCACCCCCAGGGGTGACCAACTACAAACATTGAGAGTAGGAGCAATCAGGAAAAAATCCCATCATTGCTGAGATCAGCAACTGGGAGCAGCAAAGGCACTGGGACAGCTCTGCCCCACAGCAGAGCAGCCCAATGCTCCAATACACTGCAGTAACCCAGGATCCATCTTCGGGGCCAGCACGCAGAGGTGTCCAGCAAGCTGCTCCTGGGAACATGGGCAGATAAGGGTGCAGGCAGAGGGGAGCTCAACATGACTGCCTGGGCTGTGGCACACAGTGCCAAGCGGCACATGCTCAGGAAATACTGCCTGTGGACTTTGGAGGGTGCCAGTCTTGTTTCTGGAGGACTCCTGACCTTTCCTGACTTGACATACTCTTACATTTCTCTCTCCCCAACACCAAGCAAAGCATGCTGTTCCAGCTCACATATTTCATTTGCTGCCTGAGAATTGAGGGCACTGTTTACTGAGGAACAAGAAAACATTGAGCAGATCTCCAGGTATCTTAGTGGGGGCTTGCATTTAGGTGACTTAATAAGGAGACGTAGGAATGGACTTCACCCCTTGGAAGCAAATCAGTGCCTGTTCCCATTTGACAGTGAAACCGAACCAGAGGAAACAAAAGCAGCAGCTCAGATCCTAATGCAGCATGTGTGAAAATCACCTGTATGGCATCCATACAGTCTCTTACTAGCATCCTGGGAACCTGCAGTGTACAAAGGGCTGCCAGCATGAAGTCTTGGTCCATTGCAAAGACCCTCAAGCAAACGAAGTATTCTCCCAGAGCTGCATGTTCGTGTGGTCTGGTCTCTTTCCCTGCCGTGCTGCTTTCCCAAAACACATCTGAGAGTTCAAGCAACGCTTTAACTAAAACAGCTGTTTTGACCACTTACAAGGAGGCAGGGAACCCAGCCACGCTTTTCCAGCCATGGAAACCACATGAAAAGCTCTACAAGCAACCTTCCCCAGCATTCCCGCTCTCCCTCATGCGGGCCAGTCCCAAGGATGGCTTCCAGAAAAAGGAGATTTGCAGAGCTGCATGTCATAAATCCAGGGTTTCACTAACATTAGCCAAAGGATTTTCCCTCTTCTAGGAAGGTGCCTGAATCATCCTTCATGCGGGCTTAGAGAACAAAAAAGGCCAGGTCTTTTTAGTCAACAGTATTTCCTTCTGCTCCTCCTTGATGAAGCTGTTAGTTGGATTTTCAAATCCCTCAGGGAAAGATACCTCCTTTAGTGCATTTGTCTAAATCCCTCCGATCCTTTACTTTTCATTCTTTCTGATATTCATCCCCTTTTGGTTTCAGTTGTTCTTTTGCATTTTACTGCTGTCACAGTAGGAACACCACTTTCATTTATAGCTGTAATTACCTCTCTGGTGTCCATATGAGACAGTTGATGTGGTCTAATTTGTAGCCTGTGAAAGTCACCCTAGAACATAGTGGGATGAAACCTGCAGGTCACACTGAATGTTTTTAACTGTCTAAACGGATAAACAGAATCATAGAATAGTTAGGGTTGGAAAGGACCTTAAGATCATCTACTTCCAAACCACCTGCCCTGAGCAGCGATGCCTCACACTAGACCGTGTCACCCAAGGCTCTGTCCAATCTGGCCTTGAACACTGCCAGGGATGGAGCATTTACCACGTCTTTGGGCAACCTGTTCCAGTGCTTCACCATCCTCACAGTAAAGAACTTCCTGAACTTCTATATCCAACCTGAACTTCCCCTATATAAGTTTAAACCCATTATCCCTTGTCCTATCGCTACAGTCAACAAAGAATTTTCTCCAGGTTTTAGGAAAAAAAAAAAATTGCTACAGCTTTACGGGGAATTCCATCTCCATGGATGAACTTACAGGTTGTTTTAAAAATATTAAAGTAAGCAATCCCTACTCAGTGTCCCTGGAACTGAAAGCATTCCCACCACAGGCTTTGCTCTTACAGCTGAGCAACTGCTGCTCCATGGAAGTGAAATTTGAGGGCAGTTTGTTTGGTCTGGGCATTCAACAGGACTCAAGTCTGGGACTGCAGCAAAACCTGCTAAGATCCTGTATCATAGCTCAAGTAGGTTGGCTACACAAGACAGACCAGTGATGACGCCAAAGCAGAAGTTCAGGAGAAAGAACTGGGGGCACAGGCAGGCCAGAGATGGGCTTGGTGGAGTGAGGGCACAAGCTACCCATGCAGCTGAGGAGCAAAAGGGCTCAAGGAGATGGGCTTGATCGCTGGGATTCTGTTCCATGGCTTGGGAGGACCCTGGAATAGCATTGCAGATAAAACGCTGCCTTGGGTTTAGGCCCTTGAGAGACCTGCCTAAATGAGATTCCTCCTTGGGCCTGTGGAGCTTGATGGTGTCTTCTGGAAGATGTGGGTCTGCTTCCATCAGGCAACAGAAGAGAAAGAAACAGGCAAACTAAAGAGTTCCTCAAGGATGAAACTTTCTGAGAAAGGCCTAAAATGATGCTATGCAGCACAATATTATTCGCTTAGGAAGACTTCTGTTCATCTGATGAAAATACTCCATGTGCACCTTTTGAACATTCAGTTTAAGAGCTGGCAGGCATTGAGAGGCAGGTCAATACATGGCAGAATTTTCCCTTCAGCTAGAAAAAACATGACCTCCTGCAGCTCTTATTCAGCCTTGACTACAAGAACATGAGGATGGTACTGGGGATCATCACCTCTCCTCCAGCTCACTCACCACCGCACACTGGGGGTGGCTGGCAAACTTTTGCTGTGCCCTGGCCACTTCCACAGCCATTTGCAACATCGCAAAGGACCCGGATGAGCCCACTTAGTCTTTGGGACTTCATTTCATACTGCACAGGAGGAAGGAAGGATAGCTTTTATTCAGGCAGCTGGGCTGGCCAGGGATGCAGGTTGCATTTTGAGAACAATGGGCTGCTATACCACCCCAGGTACCAGTCACCTCTCCCACATCAGCCTCCTTGCCACCTTTGCAAAAAAAAATGATCCACATGTAAAAACCATCATTTGCTACTTTAACAAGGTTATTACAGAATAGTTTATTTACTCCACTCTGCACCACTTGCCTTCTCCTTTGCTTTTGGGCTGCATTAGTAATTCTTCTCTGAATTAAAAAGATCTTTTTCTGGTAGATGCAGAAAAAGAAACCTGCATTCTCCCCCCCATTTCTATTGTCTGGGCTTCCCGTTTGCCATTAAGATTCTTTGTCACTTTTAATGGCTATTCCTTTCTCTCTAAAAAACATAACAGATCAGGAGTGCTGCCATATCCTCAGCAATTCTGAAGACCAGCAGAGACCCTCCACTCAGAACTGTTCCCAGGCCAGAGCTCATAAATAGCTGCCATACTGTGACTGCTGCTCTCTGTCAGCTCATTTACCCCCTCTTGTGTGTTCGGCCCCTTTCCTACAGCACAGCAGTGCCCTTGGCATCTCTCTCTAATAATATAACCAGGGCTAAAAATGTTATTTTTTTTTCTTCAAACTGGTATTACACAAAGCTGATTTCATGTTCAGAGGCAAAGTTATATTTCTCTCCTCGTATTTAAGCTCAACTGTGAGAAAAGCCCCATAGAAGATGAATGGAAAAATGTGACAGCAGTCGGAGTTGCATCCCTTTCGGAAAACCTGGCTCCAGTGGGGTCTTAAGCAGGACTCAGTCCCCTGCAGTGAGCTGCTCTGCCAGGGCTGGCTTAAAGGATAGACCAAGCAGGCGTCTACCCACCCCCAGGAAAAAGCCTGGGCTGCTAAAAAGCAAGCTTGCTGAACTAAAATATTTATTCTCAATTTCCTGTTAAATTTGGCAGAAACAATGAATTTTTTCTTGTAGTATTTTATTAGGAGATAGGGATTTAATGGGAAAACCCAGCAAAGCATAAACTGCTTCCCCTAGCAAACCGGGTAAGTTCAGGGCCATGCTTCGATCTTTAAGCTTTAGCAAAGAAATAGACATGGGCTTTACCCTTGGATAACACAGAGAAACCTCTGACCCAGTGGCTGGAAGCAGGACTTCACAGCCAGCAGGTCGTTAGCAACAAGCCTCTCAAAAATACCTGGAGGAATGGCATTTATAGAAATTAACTGCTTTTGGCAACAGCAGCACAGCCCTAAGGTCACCACATAAGCCAGCTTGCCTGGCATTGCTCTAGCCTTTGCCAAGCAAGCGAGATTCACAGCCAAGCTTTTAGATAGCAGTGTAAATGCAGTCCTGAAACAACCTCTGGCAGCAGGCAAAGAGGGTAAAACACAGCAGCTTATTTTCTAGTTGGATAAAAGCTGGAGTAAAATACATTTGTGCTGCTTTGACAGAAGTGGTTATTTCTTTTCCCTACTTTCCTTTAAAGCACCAGAATCAAGTTAAAATAGGAATGCGCATCAGTGACCTGAGTGTAATAACAGACACCATGGACCTCCCCACTTAGGCTTGGTTGCAAACCTAGTGCTTTGTATGAAATATTACAGTGATTCATCACAGGGGAATTAGGCTTTAATCCAACTGCAGATTTATCTACTTAATGATTAAACCTGTTCTGGTTGCTAAAGACCTCCTAATAACAGAGGTACTGGTATTTTGTTCTAATGTAGAACATTAAGTCCCATACCAAGCTATTAACATAAATATTGCTTTCCTATTTTTATAACATGAGAAAGCAATATAAGGCTATCAGCTTTCATTTTGCATTGGGCAACATGGAAACTGTCACATTTCTCATGCTACCATTTTGTCAGATTGGTCAGATGAGCACAGAAACTGGGTGCGCTCACCAGAACACAGTTCATCACAAGAAAGCTTTTGATAACTCCCTGCCTCCTCTTCTCATCCAAGCGCATCCCCTTCCCCAAGCCTTTCTCCTCAGAGCCTTTTCTCTACCAGCACAAGATGAGTTGCAGTAGGGGAGGGCAGTGAGATAGAAACTCTGTAGCTTCAGGGACACTCATGAGTCAGGTCTAGACCAGATGCCACCCACATAGGCTTATCTCTATATTCTATTTGGAACCTCTCATTAAAGTCCATCACTTTTCTGCTACCCTAAATCTAATCTCAGAGACCCTCTTCTCACCTCCCTTTCATCCCATCTCTAACACAGAGGCTCCTGAACTGTTACTAAAGACAGCAAGCAATCCCTCCATCCCTCAGAACAACCCACCTCCCTTCTGCAGGCAGGCTGCTTCCCCTGTTATCTTTTATAGCCAGAACAGCTGTGTGCCTCACCCATCTCAGGTGAGATCGATTACCCTTAACATACCACACCAACATCCCTGATTTTCTAGGGCTGCAGTCCCTCCTCTTGGTTTGGATGTAGCCTTGTCACATCAGGCACAGCCAAAAGCTAGCGAGATGTGCACATCCTGCGCTTTCCCAATACTAAAGGAACAGAGACCACTGCATGTCACCCTGCTTACACCATGCAGATGCTTTTTCTGCATTAGTGGAAGTTTGTTATTGCTTTCCTTGAAAGTTCCTGCTTTTTAGTTCAGCATGCAGAGGACAAATGCAGTGAATACAGAGCCTTTTTAGGAAGCAGCCTTAGAATATTGTGGATCCTGCAGAAAGATTTGGGAAGCACTGGCAGAAGGGGGAGCGAAGAGACAGCATGGGGGTAGAAAAGAGACTTGTGAGGAATCCGGATTCACTTGGGAAATAAGCACCTATCCCTCTGGCGACTCAAGTGTTGCCAAATACAAGCTCTCTCCATTACCAGGAACACAGCTGGCTTGTGCACAATGTAGGAAATTCTGCTACCTGTGAGCTTCCCCCTCCCTGCTGGCGAAAGCAGCCAGGGCTTTGCACTCAGCAGGCCAGACCATCACTGGGATCTCTCCTGAATTTCCAGTTGGCATGACCTGAGCCAACATAACCCTGCTCCTCAGAGCAGCGTGGCTCTGAGGGCATACTTGCAAGGCTGGGCTGTGCCACCCCTTCCTGGCAGCACTTCTGCCCTGGAGCCTTGCTCTAGAGAGGGGTGGGATTGGCTGTGCCGGGTGCCAGGGCCTGTGGACAGGATTTTTTCACCTTGAATTAGTTTGCCAAAACTGACTGTGAATACAATGGAAAGTTTCACGCCGTGCAAAAAGCTCCTTCCCGTAAAGCAAACATCTACAGATGGAAAGCTTTCATCCCTGGGAAAGCAAGGCTGCACAGCCACACCAGCAAAGAAAACCCTGAGAGCTGCTGTGCCCAGAATGCAGGGGAGGGGAGGAGACAGTTATATTGGAAGCAAACAAGTATGGTGGACAGAGATCACCCTGCAGAAGTCTTATTCACAGTTGTCGGCCAGTACACTGTCCAAAGTGCAGGTCTTTGGTCTGTGTAACCTGCACGGGGTGATAACATGTCTCCATTTGAAAGGACCCCCGTCCTTTTCAACTCCATTGATTTTGTGTATTTAATGGCTTCAAAGACGCTTATGCTAATGGGGTTAATCTTACCTAGTGAACAAGATAACCATCACTGGGCTCCAGAGCCTGCAGCAAAGTCAATATTGACAGAGCAGCCCTGGCTGCATCCTGCCTGGTGGGGGATCCCAGGTGTGCAGCAAGGTTCTCCCCAGGGAACCACTCAGGTGGGAACCAGCAGAGATCAAAACCAGTACCTACAGAGTGTATTTGTTGGGCAGGAACAGTGACTGTAACCTGGGGTTTTGCAGGTCCTCAGATACAAGTTCTGCTGGCTTCCAATATACAGGAAAAGTTGTATTTGTAAATCACTGTCAGGCCAATGTAGGCATTATTTGGCTTAATAATGAGATATAAATGGAAAGAGCCATCCAGTAATTATTGCCATGCTATAAAAAACACACGCAAGCCATAGGACATGACCCCTCTGCTGATGGGAACAGCCTGTAGCTCTCCTTTCTCTTTCTGCCTCATGCTATTTTTAACTTGTTCCTCTATCTCAAACACAGGTTCACCTTCCCAAGTGCTCTGAGGCTTTCTTTGTAAAACTCCCGGGCAGAAAGGGCAGTCCCCAGAAGCACCGACAGTCCCACTGGAGCTGGGATCAGCCCCCAGCCTGAGAATCACACCTGGCTGTGATTCATCTCTCACTACTCACTCACAGACTTTGCTTGCGGTTTTGTGGTCCTGCAGCACGCTGGAAATACTCACCCAGGGTCAGACATGAAACAAGAGGCAGGAGGTCTGGGGTCAACCCTGGCTCTCCCAGAAGCATGTTGAGCGGTGCAGGGGTCTTGTGCCCAGTCAGAGAGGGAATGTTAGGTGGTTTAAGTGAGCAATCATATGCTGCAAATAGCAAACGTCCAAAAAAGCAACTGCTACAAATAGTCTGTGAGCAGCTTCTGCCCTGAAACAGCACTTGAACAGTCCAGAATGATGAATGTTGAAGGGAAAAGTCATTTCAAAGAGAAACACTGATCCTCTCAGAGGAAAAAAAAAAACAACCTGGGGGGAAACAGAGATAAAGATCAGAAACAGTTAAAGAGCAATGGTTATTGAATATACTACCCCTGTAATTAGGGCTTCTGAATCTGTTTATCAGGAGTAGAATGGGTGCAATGAATACTGCATAGCCAGAAGCACCCAAATTGTTGATGAATTTTGAAGGGCTGTGCCAAACTAGAGCTTGTCTACAAATGGAAATCCTGGCTGCTCCAAACAGGAAACCTTTAGTGTTAATTTCATGGTAAACATCTATCTCCAGCATTTAGTTCTGCCCTTCAGAGTTAAAACAGAAGTGATTTTGTTCAGCCAGAGCCTTTTCCAAGTCCACCATGGAGAACAGGATTTGTGATGAGATCTGTTTTCAGGCTGGACTCAATGGTTAACCAGTTGGATTAATAAATGCCAGGAGGAGGAAATAGCACACAAGTTAAACAGAGGAGAAAAATGTCTCCCCACCTGGCTAGATAGCAAAAGTTTGCAACAATTCTGTGCCTTGTGGATAATTCTCCCCATATCTTATTTAATGTTTTAGAAGGAGTGATTGCAGCATCTTTCCAGTACAAAGGTGGTGGGGTTTTCCATGTCAGCCAGTTCCTGGAGGATTCCGTTTGAATGGAACTCAAAGGAAGGAGTCATTTCCTTCTCTCTCCCTACTTACTGATGGAAATGAAAGATGGTACACATGACAGCTGTCATGGGTTCTTACGTCAGTAGTATTATCTGATGAAGAATGGTTGGTTCTAAAACATTTCTTCTGTTTCTTTGGAAAGTATTATATTTGTATCCATTTATTATTCATATTTTTTGAATTATTTCACAACTTCTAATGGGAAATGCCTGCCATTTTCACAGCTGTTGCAGAACAGAGGTACCCAAGCACTCATTTGGGCTTGTAAGGAGCTGGAGAGCTGTGCACTGCAGAAAGGAGAGATGATTCTCAGTACATACAAGTAAGCCAGTAGAACATCCAGCAGATGGAGGCTTTGGGGAAGCTTTTCATTCCTGTGATCCACACTAGCCTGTCTACTGTCCTTATGAGAGGATCTATTTGAGTTTTTAGATAGAATCATGGAATCATAGAATAGTTAGGGTTGGAAAGGACCTCAAGATCATATAGTTCCAACACCCCTGCCATGGGCAGGGACACCTCACACTAAACAATGTCACCCAAGGCTCTGTCCAACCCAGCCTTGAACACTGCCAGCGATGGAGCATTCACAACTTCCCTGGGCAACCCATTCCAGTGCATCACCACCCTCACAGTAAAGAATTTCTTCCTCATATCCAATCTAAACTTCCCCTCTTTAAGTTTGAACCCATTAACCCTTGTCCTATCACTACAGTCCCTCATGAAGAGTCCCTCCCCAGCATCCCTATAGGCCCCCTTCAGATACTGGAAGGCTGCTATGAGCTCTCCACGCAGCCTTCTCTTCTCCAGGCTGAACAGCCCCAACTTTCTCAGCCTATCTCCATAAGGGAGGTGCTCCAGTCCCCTGATCATCCTGGTGGCCCTCCTCTGCACTTGTTCCAACAGTTCCATGTTCTTTTTACATTGAGGACACCAGAACTGCACACAATACTCCAAGGGAGGTCTCACAAGAGCAGAGTAGAGGGGCAGGATCACCTCCCTCGACCTGCTGGTCACGCTCCTTTTGATGCAGCCCAGGATACAGGTTGGCTTTCTGGGCTGTGAGCAGCACACTGCCGGCTCATGTTTGTTTTCTCATCAACCAACACCCCCAAGTCCTTCTCTGCAGGGCTGCTCTGAATCTCTTCTCTGCCCAACCTGTAGCTGTGCCTGGGATTGCTCCAACCCAGGTGGAGGACCTTGCACTTGGCATGCTTAAATCTCATCAGGTTGACATCAGCCCACCTCACAAGCGTGTCAAGGTCCCTCTGGATGGCATTCCTTCCCTCCAACATATAAACTGAACTACATGGCTTGGTGTCATTGGCAAACTTGCTGAGGGTGCGCTTAATCCCACTGTCCATGTCACCGACAGAGATGTTGAACAAGACCGGTCCCAACACCGATCCCTGAGGGATACCACTTGTTACTGGTCTCCAGCTGGACTTTGAGCCATTGAGCACAACTCTCTGAGTGCAGGTCATGCAGCCAGATAATAAAACCTCTATTCTTCATGCTTGGGAATGGAGTTCAAAGCACTTACAAGGAATGTGTCTATAGTGAAGCTGACTACCATGTGGAGATTCAGGGCACTCACAGTGCTGTCAAACTCTCTAGCTCAGATATCATCAGGGACAGATGAAGGTCCTTCTGGGCCATCTGTCCTTGTAATGGCCTTGCATTTTGGGAGCACTGTGCTGTGCTCTGTACCACAGTGACAAACCTACTGCCAGCGGTTCCCAATTTCAAGCTATTCAGTGTATCCACACACACTGCCATCACAGCACTGCCTACAATACAGAACATAAAGATTTAGTGACACTGTTAATCAGGTTAAAGTCACGTAGGTAAATAGCAATTTAGTTCTTTTATATATATCCATCTTTCACTATTGTTGCAAGGGTTTCTTTATAAAAAGCTGGAAAAGCAAGAGACTGATATAACTGAGCCTGTTCCTGCTAAAATTCCTGGTGAGTTTAGACTAGTGTAAAAGTGAAAATATGCTCCATAAAAAAAAAAAAAAAAAGAAAAAAAAACCACAACAACAAAACCCCACCTGCTAATTTCTAGAGATTTTTCTCCCTATACTGACTACTTCTGAATATTTCTAGTCTCCTCTCCCAGGCCAGACTAACAGATGGCTTCTAAGGCATGTTGCTGACTCTACCCATTGAGATACTGAAACTGATGAACCAAAGGAAAGCCAGTGGGAAGTAATTCTGCGACTCTGTGGGCCATTTCTACTACACAATACCCTATTGCTCCAGCTCTGTCCTTAATACAAACTCAGCATGGCCTATCCCTGCATCCAGCAGCTGCCACGTGCTCTTCCCACACAGAGGATGATGGCTTGTGTCCGACAGGCACGGAAGGAACAGGCTCCTGGCTGGGACAGGCCCAATAATGCTCTTGTCTTATTGAGGCTTGTGCTTAATTGCATTCTGGAGCCCTTTGTCTATCCTGACACAAACCTGGGAATGAAAAAGATGACAAAAAGAAATTCTTTTGTATGAGCATAAAGGGTGTGGGGATTATACTGTGCCCTTCCAGCTCAGAGAAAACTGCTAGAAAGGAAAGGATAGGAACTGTTTAATAACTGTTTTTTACTGAGCCCCCAAATATCTAACAATAAAATTCACAGTAAAGTCAAAAAGGCAAAACTCAAGGCATTTTACCTCTTCTGCCAGCTGCTGCAGCACATGGAGAGACAGAGCTGGGTGTTTAATGGGGAAGATGGCGCTGACCTTTAATGCTGCTGAAGAAAGTGATAAATAAGTACGTCCCTGAATGATATACTCAGTGATTCGTTTTCTGCAGGTATGTGAACACCTTTTGAATTTTTTTACTTTTTTATTTTTTTAATCTATTTGAAATATTTCCGTAGTCTGAGTCTCGGTTTGGAAACAGTTTTCAAGTTCAGTGCAAACTCCTGATATTCAAAATTGGAGCAGTCTGGTTATGTTGGATTTGACACATAATTCAGGTGTTATGATTTCTTTGGTCAAATGAATCTTGGAAATACTTCAAATGGTCCTTTTTATTGGTTTCAAACTCACTTTAGGTAAACATTTGTTAATGACTTGAAACTGACGATGCCAGTAAGCTCATTTCCTAAAAATGAACAGAAAATGAATGCAAAAGGGTTGCAAGTACTGAAATGCAGACCTGAGCAGACTTTGACACTGTGGAGATCCCTGTCTGGTTGTACAGAAATTCAGAGTGTCCTTTCAACAGCACTCATCATTTCCTTAGCCTGTCATTGCTACAATGTGCTAGTATCTGCAGCACGTCTTCAAGTCACACAGCTCTGAGCATTGTGCAGCTCTATTATCATGTACTGTTATCACATTGGATATATCAAGTAACAGTGAAAATGCATAGGGTCTGCAACAGGAAGGCAATCTTGCATCAGAGCATGCTCATGAAGTCATCTGTTCTTTCAAAAAAACTAATCCAAAGTATTAGTCATTCTTGCCAAAGAATTGGTCTGCCCTGCTACTGGTGATGCACGTGCCTGGGAAGCAGGAACTCCAGTCCTGCGGTAGTGCCTGCGTGTCCCCTTGCAGGCTGCAGCTCTTCCATGTCATCCAGAAGTTCTGCGGACTGTAGCTATAGCCACCTTGCCTGCCTTTCACTGCACAACAGCCACCTCACTAATACTCCACATCGCTATATCCCTCACTTGTACGGCTGAACAGGACCTACACCAGAAATAAACCATGTGAGCCAAGGGTTTCGGAGATACATATGCACTGAGTGAATGCACATTTTACATTTTCAGTGTAAAAATATATTAGCGCCAAAGTCCTTTCGAGGCTCTTTGCCATAAGCACTGTTTGCTCCTCATTGCCTGGCTGCAGGGGAGGGGGGGGAAGCTCACACAAACATGAGATGACAGGATCTACGATGCACTTCACAGTGCTGCGGCTCTTTCCATAAGCACCAAAATACCCACAATCTATGTTCCAAAGACAGGAACTTTCCAGTGATAGAAAATAAAGGAGCAAAACAAGAGCAATGAAAAGCTGTAAGATCTCTGAAGGAAAACAGCCTGTCTTCCTCAGAGCCTCCATCCTAAACAGCCCATGCTCTCTGCACCCCCTCATTCCTAGTCCCCAGCAGCTGAGCACATCACTGCAAGGGAGGACAGGAGGACAGAAACGGGCTGTAGCCTGGCCCAGAGCTGTCAATCCTCATCCAGAAAGGTGATGCTCAAAGCCCAGATGGCTCCATTCATACAGCCCCTGGCTGGTTCTTAGTGATGCAGTGGGCCAGACACATCAGGGAGAGGAGCTGTAGGTGTGGAAAGGCCAGGTTTGCAATAAAATCTTCTAAGTACACATTTTATCTCTCAGTCATAACAAGCTCCTTTCCTTAGAGGCCTATATTTTTCTTCAGTCTATCTGTAAAACATGAAGTCTTTTTTTGTGACATAGTGAAAACGAAAGCACACAGAGTCTGATATTTAAAGCTTAAGATATATTGGATTAATCCTGTCAGAACTTTAATGTAGATTATATAGGGACAGGCAATGACCAGAGGGAGGGAGAGAGGTGTAAATAATCTAGAGGAGCGTGGACTTGTTGGCAGGGTGGATTTATGCCCTGTCTTAATAAAGTGCCCTTTCATCTCTGCGACCTGGGCTCAGAAGCCAGTCTAGACAGGAATTAATGGGGCTCCTTCTCCATTTACAGTTCTCAAGGTTTCCCAGCACCCAGTGTTCTCAAATACAGCAGGGAAGTGCAGATTTACAGGATACACTGTGAGCTCAATCAGCCATGGGTACCGCTTTTTGCAGTGAGCTTTTAAATACAAGCTCTGACCATTCACCCAAGAAAATCTGCTGCTAGGCCAGGAGGCAAATTAAATCCGTTTACTACAGACTTTTTATGTTATTGCCACCCTAGAATGAAGCGAGCAATTGGGAGCCTGTTGTAAAGAGATGGACTAAGGCATGCCAAGAAAATACTGATGTGCATTACTTTGGGCCAGGACTTGGTTTTGCCTGGACACCATGCTAGGAACATGAGTTACTCAAGGCAATACAGCACTAGGGCCTGCAGATGCTGAATTCCATTGAGGTCTGTTTGTGGTGAAGGAAAATGGCTGACTTCTCTGCTTGCAGTGAACCTTCCCTTCTCTTTGCTTGTCCCTCTTAGGGGTCCAAAAGTATATGTGGGGATGGAACATTCAAAAGCATTTCTCAGTGACGGACCTGGGATTACACTGGAGTGTGCAGTCAAGAGAAGCAAAGAAAACCGTGAGCAAAATTGAACACATCCAGTGTGATTTAAAGTATTTAAGCAAGATTCTTTGGAGAAAGGTTTGTTAGGAATTGTCATTTCTTTAACTCTTAAATTGCTATTCCTGGGAAAAGGGCACATCTTAAACTCTCATCTCCAACTATGCACAAAGCCCCTAGATGCAGAGACATTCAGCTCCTAATTTTACATCTCTTTAATTTTCAGCAATAGGAGACAGGGAGCAGCTGGATGCACTGCTGGCTATAAGGAACCTCTTTTATTATGCCAAATATGTATCCTGTCAAAATACAAGGGCTCCAATAAGTAAAGACAGAGCCAGTTAAAGAAAAGGAATTGGAGAACAAAGCGGTTGCTAAAGGCACAGCAAGAGGTAAGAGCCCTGCATTCAGTGATGGACAGTGTGACAGGTTCTATTCCCAGGGTATTTCTTTTAAAGACCTTTGGACAGTGCAGATGGAGGTGGCCAAAGAGCTTCCATCTGGGAATTCAGTAGCTGTCTGCTTGGCAGAAAGGTTAGCCCAGGACTATGCAATTTGTAAACTCTAAATTTAAGACATGCAAAAGTCACAGGCAATATATTAGCAGCCCTCTGCATGACATTTTATTCTGTCTATAAATCCCAGCACTCAGATTGAAAAAACATTGACTTCTCATATGATAAGTGCCCTGGGCTGCCCAGCATCATGCCCAGGGCACCAGGAGCCCTTTCCTTCCTTCTCCCCTACAGAGTCAGTTTTGTGCAGAAGCTTATGGGAGTGCTCCATGAGGCTCCTGTGCTGAGGGATGGAAGGGTGGCAGAAGCTTTGTGTTTAAACTCCCACAGCCATCATTCTTTAAGTGATATGCACAGCTCCATCAGTTAGATAGCAATTGCCCTCTTGCCTAAACCCAAGTATCTCCTGGGACTGCCTTGCAAAGAAGGGAGCTGCTACTAGAGAACACAGTTTAAATGAGCTGCAGGACAAAATGCAAGCTAGCTCATGGCACGGTAAAGAGCAATGTTTCCTCCCCATGCAAGAACCAGCAGTGAGATCTTGGGAGAGGGCCTCACTTCAGGAGTACATCACAACTAGCTCACTTCAGGAGCATACACCTTTTGCCATCTGCTGAGTTGTGCTGTCTATCCCAGGCAGGACTACACAGCTACAGCAGGAAGTGTTACAGCGGTTAGAAGAAAGGGAGGATGTGGAAGAAGAGCGAGGGCTTCTTTGTCATGCTGGGTTTTGCGCATTAGTAGAATTCATTAGTGGAGTCTGGTAATAAAGAGCAGTAATAAAGTGCATTAGGCCACCTCTGCGTCTGTCTCCAGAACCATGCAAAGCCAGCCAGCGGCAAGCTGCAGCTTTAGGCTCGCTTAGCTCGTATCTCAATCTGCAGTCAGATGACAGTGTTTGCTGGTAGCAGGGGAGGCCCAGAGCAGATGAAACCTTTCTGCTCTAAGCAGAGTTAATGTCAACCAGCAAAGCTCTTTTCTCCCAGCTGTATTCTCCCAAACCTGGGTCAGCCATGACTGAGCTGTAGCACGAAGAAGTGCAGGCAGTAGTGCATGTTCAGGGTGAACTTTACCTCTCGCTGCTTCAGTCCCAAACCTTTGCCACCTCCATGGAGTCAGGCGGTGCTTCCTTCTGCCAGGTCCCTCTCCACAGACCATTTATAAGCTGGTACATGTACTTTTGAGATCATACCATGGATGCTCTGGTATGTTTCGGGATCTGTGCTGGCCTGCTTTTGGTTCTCAGCTTCGGTCTTGGTCAGGGCTGAATGCTGAGGTGTGTGAAGAGCAGAGCCAGGGAGGCAATGGAGGTCTGCTTCACAGAAAGAAAATCCCCCATTACACACTCTCACCTAAAAGCTTCTCCCCGCTGTGCTTACATGGCAATTTAAATCTTCTCATTCCCTGTAAGGCAAGGAAGATGCAGAGAAATGGATGGGGGTGGATGGTGTTTCATCTAGTGGGACAGGAGGGAAAGCCACAGGGCTTGACCTGGTCCAGCACTCCATGGGTGGTACAACCAATCATGCTTTGCACAGCTGATGAGAATCTTGCTGTTACCCCCACAATGCCTCACTGCTCTGCACTCACCATCCACCCAGGAAGACTCAATGCTGTCTTGGGGATGTGTTAGTAAAGGACCATCCTGCAAGGTCACTATTTACAACCTTTTTGGCACCTGAATCTTTCCTCTGCTGGGCAAGTGAAGGTGTCAGAGATAAGACCTAGGGCACTTTTTCACACCACCATCTCTGCAGTATTTGAGCCCAGGTGGCTGCCATTAGCATGTGCACACAAGGCAGCCTTTCCCCTGTCACTGCCGATGGGAAGTTGTCACCTGGTAGTCAGCACCACTGACACACGCTGATCCCATCTGCCCTGTTCCTTGCAGCTCTGCCACCTGCTGGGCACAGGGCCCAGGGGTTGTGCTGGAGGGGCAGAAGGGTCTGGACTTTCTAAGGAGCAATTTGGTTTTATGGTCCCCCAGAGCTCAGGAGCAATTTGTGCAACTGAGCAAGACTGTGGGGCAGAAGGGACTGGCTTGAGCTCTTCCTCCCACCCGCACTATCCCCTCTAGCGCCTTGCAGATGCTAATCAGGTGTGGGGGAGGCTGCCTCCAGACCCAGGGATGTGCTGCAGTGAATTTTCCTGGCTTCCTCAGCTCCAAAAAGCATCCATCAAGACTCAGGGCTATGTGCCCCCAGCGGTTTCAGGTGATTGGACCCCAGCTCCTTTGCTGGACCGCTACTGGGCACTTGGTGCACTTGTTGGGAGGACAAGGGGAAGATGTGGAGCGAGGAAATGTGAAGATACCTAAAAGGTGCGATAAACCTGGGGCTGGATGGGAAGGAATCGTCACCATAATGAGACAAATATGGCCTGTGTCCTGGTAGCAAACCCAGCCCAGCGAAGGTGGCTGCTCTTCTCTGGGTTGGCCAGGGGCAGAAGTGAGAGGTGCAGCAAAAGCCGCAATGCTCTATAAAAGCTGTATGCTCACACCCCTCTAACCCATCAGACCAGTGTAAAAGGACCTGGGAGCAGAGAAGTCTTATGTCCACTTTATGTACAACCCCTTAACAGCACTTCAGTCCTGCTGCTAACTACCCATTTGCCTTTGATGACAGGGACCTCTGACTTCCATTTCAAATCAAATGAAAGGTGTCAGAGTGTGCCAGGGAGGGGTGGGTGCTCTCTGGGGGTGTCTTTCAGGCTTCACAGTGTGCCATTCTAGTGCTGGCATACTGCCTTGAGCACAGCATAACGGCAAAGCAGGATCCCATCTCAGAGGGAGGGTGCCTGGGTTATATGTGGAGGGAGAGACATGGTTAATACCAGGGTTTGAAAAAGAAGCATGGAGTGAGACATGCCAGGGCAGAAGCAGGGTCTCACCAGAGGGACCTACCTTCAGCCAGCTGCAATTGAACCTTTGGTCCCAAAGGAGCAACTATTTCAGGAGCTTGAACCAATGTGAGTTAAAAATTAGTGTTAATCACTGACCCCTGTAATGCTGAAAGTGCTGCATAATGGAGGAGGTATGTGCAGGAAACAAAACCCTACAATTAAATGCCAGCAGTGATTAAATTGGCGGAGTTTGTGTCCTGTAATGCAGCATTATGGAGGACAAGGCAAACAAGATTAGCCCATATTGACAAGGTATTTATCCACAGCTAAGAAGAGACCCATGCCACAGCACCTCTGTCCCACAAGTTTACACCAGCCCACAAGAGCCTAATCCCTCATGGCCTGTCAAGCTATTAGGCAAATCTCTGGCTCTCATTTGCCTAATCCAATAGCCCCTAGCTTCATAAGAAAGACCTCCTAGGGGGCCCTAACAACCATGTTTGTTAGGCCCTTTATAAGTAAACAAAGCTCTGAAAGCCAAACAACTTCCTCTTCCATCAGGGATCTGAACATCCTCTTAACCTGGAGATAAAACCAACCACACTCAGGAAAAGGGGATGTGTTTATAACAAATTGAGTTCTGCCTCCACAGTAAGCAGCATCTGAAGGATTTTGCCATCACTGCAGAGGTACCAGGTGCCCAATTTCACTCCAGAGCCTTCATATAATCAGGGATATATTGCACAGCTGATGGGATCATAGTGCTCATTCCCCTTTCTGCCAGCTTCAGTGGAGGAATAAGCAGTGTTAAAGCATCATTTCAAGACCAAGATGCTTTGTGTGCCTGTGTGAGTATTGCCAGGAGACCACTTCCACAGGCTTGTACACCCAGATCTACGAATGCTTTCTTGGAAGAGCTCTGAATATTTTCCTGAATCTGACTACTGGCAGTGAAACCTCTGACATTAAGCAGAGTGCAGGTGTTTTCTAGTCCGTGCATTTTAGGGTACCACCACCTCTGCTCCAGGGATATACGCCTCTGGTGTTTTGGCCAAGGATCCGAGCTGTCTCAAGGCTCTCCGGGTCTCCTGGGGCTGAGAGCTACTCTTATCTCTGACACACCAATAACAATGCCCTTGATAATGTGGTTTGTTCCACAGACAGGCAAATCTTTAGGGAGGGTTCAGGCAGATGAATAGTCACTCAAGGCTTGGCTGCCTACCAGTCTTAGCCAGGCCTCTGGGGACTCGGAAACTAAGCTGAAAATATCACAAAAAAGGGTTTTCTAAGAGGCCTTCCCATACAGCTCAAGGGCTGGGGTCAGGACGTCATCATCACATTTTCTCCCACTTCCTCCACAAAGTGTATTTGCAAACGCAGCACAGATAAGAGCACACTTTAAGGAGAAACACATGACCAACAGCACAGAGAGGCCCGGTGAACAGGAACACAAGGACAACCACTTTGATGGAAGATGACTTATGGATGCAGACAGGCACTGGACTGACAGAAACCCCTCAGGCTCTCCTGGCTTCAAGCTGCCTCCCCCCCAACCCTAGGCAATTTGGAGATGAGCAGGTTGTGGAGGTAGCAGAAAAGCTCTGAGAGATGCCACAGGCAGCAGCTTAAGATGTAGAATGAGCCTCTGCTATGCTGTCAGTACTATTCCTATGCACTGATTATCTCTGTCTGCGCAACCATCTTGGTACTGTACAGGCATAGAGGGCGTGCACATATTACCAGAGCCGTGTGTGGGCTGGCAAATCCATAGGCCACAGAGCACTGGCAGTCAAAGCCTGACTGCCCTGGGCTGGCTGGCTGGGTCCTTACCTTTGTAGCTCATATTTTACAAACAGGCACACACACAAGTCTGTGCCACACGTGGGGAGTCAAAAAGCACTTCACTTTTGCACCATACACAAGACAATTTCAAGGGAGAGGGCAAGTCTGGGAAATGAACATTTTAACTTTTAAATGTAAAAAGGCTTCAAAACATTTTTGGCCATCTGAACCCTCAACCTTTGTCCCTGCCTAAGCTCCAGGTATGTAGGTATGAAACATTACATGCTTTCTAGTAGCTTGCAGCAGAGTTCCATTGGAGATTGGTGGCAAACAGAGATGTGATCCAGAACTGTAAATCCTTCATATCCACCAGTTGAACAGCTGTTCAGGTTAGGTCTCATTTATATGCAAAGCAGTTCAGCCATCAGCAAGGATCTCCAATGATGCAAATCAGTCGTGTGTCATCCTAGCAATGAAAGTCAAGGGAGCCCTTACTTGCCTGAATCCAGCACAAAGGTGCCATTTAGTAAAAGAAAGGGGATTTTTACAATGGAATATGGCCCACCAGCCTCAGTCACTTTCCATCTGAGATCACAGCTAAATTGCTTATCTTCACATTTTCATACAAATCTGATTATCCTTGAAC
The DNA here is from genome assembly GCA_017639245.1 of Myiopsitta monachus. NCBI lineage: Eukaryota > Metazoa > Chordata > Aves > Psittaciformes > Psittacidae > Myiopsitta > Myiopsitta monachus. Next base: position 24,037,329 of record CM029923.1, read on the forward strand.
AGTTAATTGTTTCATAAGTGTCACTTGGAAGCTATCCATTTCCAGCACAAGTAAAGAAATTGCACTATAAAACTGTCTGCCTTCGCCATGAGTCACTTTAGCACATAGGATGAATATTTGGCACTCTTGACTTTTTCAGATTAACTTGCATATTTATTTTGGAAGAAAAAAAATAGATGGCTTTAATTCCTTCCCATCAGAATTCCTCATATTTGTTTAGCTTATTGAAACTTTTTAAATAGACTTTACAGTATGTGTGTTATATAGTGACTGCTGATGAAGGAGACATTCACATCTTCTTTCATTTACAGAAAAAAAATAAGAAAAATATCTATGAAAGCGTTTGATACTTTGCTAAAAGAGTGGGTAAACCCTACAGATTATGTCACCGGCTATGAAGAAAGGTTTCGTCCCTTTGGCTGAGGCCATGGAAACATCAAGAGAGGATTTAAATTCAGTGTTTCCTGGATGGAGTGTGTGTTTCTCTTCCAAAGAGAAATTCTAACATCTTGCAATTGAGTTTCTTAAAGACCTGGTCTAGTCCCAGCCCGGCTGGGAAAACCCCTGATTCGAAAAAAATAAAAAGGTGGTTTAGGTCTTCAGAAAGCAAGTCAGTTTTCCAAGGGCAGAGGACAGTAATAAAATTCTTGTAAACTATAATCAAATGATCATTTCTGTATTTCTCTATTACAGCAAAATGCTTTTCTCTGTAGAGAACTGACATTTCTTCAGCTGTTCACTCAGTCTGATGAGAAAGGAGTTACAGACCTTTGCAAAAGGATATTGCTTAGCCTTTGGAAAAAAAATCTATGTATTCTTCCATGTGATCACATACATTAGCTAAAGTCTGAAAAAACAACTGAGTTTAGTTTAGCATCAGTTAGAGTTTGTTAACATCTTTGGAGTGCTATCTAAAACAATATTATTATTCTAGGTGGGCCTGATCTAAATGTCATACTCAGGAGCTGAAATCAAGACCTCTGATTTTACTTTTGATGTTTTCCAACTAAAATCCTGCAGGGTGGAGGGTCTACAGGAAGAAGCAGCAAAAAAAGTTGCAGCATCTCCAGACTGCCATTAGAGATGCAAGTGACAAACGTGCCTTTTTCCTTTGTGCTAAGTATGCTTGGTCAAGTTACTTGTCCCTGTCTGCAAAATGTGGCATTAATTAATGAATGACCAGTGAAGAAATTGCAGAGCAATATAAGCAAGTGGTGTATCATTATGAGAAAGGCTTGCATCAAAACCTAATGTTTTTGTAAATGTGGGCAAAATGGATCTATCCAGTGATCTAAGCAAGGACTTGAAAGCTATAGCAAATGAGAGGGAGGATCCATCCATGCTAAAAGGCTTTGCCTCTGTAAGGAGCTCTCCATTCCCATTAACCAAAATCAGGGCTGTGGGTGCTCCTCCCTCCCTAAATCAAAGCCTAAAGTTGTCAATTAGGAAAACAAATGTAGGTACTAGACATCCTTTTGTGAGTGTCAGTTCAGCAATCACTGTATTACTTGTAATTTTAGTACTGAATGCAGTGCAATTTCAGCAATTTAACAAAGTGCAATGATGGATTAAAGTGCCTGGTGATAGACGTTTATTTCACCTCCTGAAACACAATCATTATGCACTTTACTCAATAATAGTATCTTGTTCCAACTAAAATACACGTTGTGTAATTCTTTAAGCTGTAGAATCATAGCAATTAGAAAGGGAAATGGCTGATTAAGTCACTGATTCCAGCCTGTTGCCAGCCCACGATTGCTCCCTGCCCCTTATCAGCTAGAGTTTCACCCAAATCTCCTTGGGTTTACATGTTTCAGTGATGGGGATATCGATCAAAGAAACAAAACAAAACAAAACAAAGGCTTCAATCACAGGTGAAAGATCCAGCCTTTGACTGCAGAAAATCCAGCATATTCACAGTGAGAAGGGTCTGAGAGGTTTTCTCCTTCTCCTTAAGGCAGATGGCTGAAATACTTTCAACCAGAATGTTCTTCAACAACTTTTTCCCATGAAAGTAGTTTTGATGAAAAAAGTCCCCAGTTTCCCTTCTAAATGACAAACGCAAGTCCTGCTTTGCAGTCTGAAATTCCTCTTGCTACTTCTGCCAAATAGCTGCTCAATATTTAGCATTTTCTAAAACAGATATGAAAAGAAAATTAAGGCTGACTGAAATTTTACTCAAGAAAAGGCACAGTTCCTGACCTAGGCTGGAAGAGGGGTGGTTGGGATGTGGTTTCAACTGCTCTTTTTTAAGGAGCTCAGCTGCCTAAGCTGCTTCACTGCTCTGGAGACCAGGGCCTTCTTCGCTGCCAGAGGCTGGGTGCTCCTCACCACATCCTAGACCAGAGGAACAGAACAGACACCCAGAGCTGCTAGGCTTACTACATGTACAAATATACCTGCCTGCATTTCACATGGAAACTGCACTTGTGATGCTGGCTTTGTGCCTTCTCCATGTTTACCCTTGGGTGGTATCCTTGAGAGCAGGTGCAACAGATAGAAACAGCCCATTTTAAACGAATAAAAGCGAATATCTTGAGAATGCAAGCTTTCAACATGAACTCATGCAAACAACAAACCAGAAACATCTGCACTGTGGAGTTGCACTCAACCAAACATTGCAAAGGCAGACCAGCAGGGAGCTGCAAGCACAGTTGACACCGCAATGATGTGGCCACCCCTTACAAGTATTGCCCTGCTGTGGACACACCAGTGAGGCACAGCCCAGGCTTGACAGTCCCAGCAGTGTGTTCAGGGTTTGCCACACAGCCAGCACTGGCAGCAGACGTGATGTTCAGGCATAGACTACAACAATCTCTCCTGTCATATTAATTGAGATAACCTCAGTTAATGGAATTAAAGAAGAAAGAAAGGTGTGATTCTACCAGGCACCTCAAACAAGCAAGCAGTGCCAAAGCATATCATCCATCCGTAAGCTCAGTCCCCACTCCATTGTCAAGCTCAGGAAGCAGCTTATTATGTGCTGTTGGAGTCAACACCCTGCTCCTGGTGAAAATAGTCTTCTCTGCAACCTGTTATTAAGCTCAGCCCTATGATGTGCTTTTCACTTGTGTCTCACCAGCTCCCTGAGCCTTCCTAGCTTGTTAGCCTCTTCATTTATGGCTACCCCGCAACTGAGCTGCTACACAAGTACAAAGACACAGTGCTGCTACTGACTCAAAACTAAGCTCCTGTTGAATTTCAGAGGTTCTGAGGCTTTAGCAACAGTGCGAACACCTGCGAATCTGGAGTCAGGGGACAAAATTCCCGTGGTGCAACTGAGTGCCATTGAGCTCCAGCCATGAAATCACAACATTTACTTTGTTGGGCTGTGCCTGTGTCTTGTCAGACGCACAGCCTCTCACAGCACAGGAACAGGCTCTGTTCCCAGCTCTACCACAGACTTCCCGCATGTGCCTGGAAAGAAATCACCAAGAGGCACATCTGAAAAAATGTTACCCGCCCCGCTCCAGACATTTGATCTCACACCTGGCCCAGCTCTCAGCGGCACTGGACACTGCAAACACTGTTGGCTTCGACTAGGTCACTTCTGAAATCCAGACCTGATGGGCAACAGGGATGGAAGGAACATCTGCTTCTTCACGGCGCTACACAGGCTGCACACTAAGGTACCTTTTCAACGGAGCTGTGTACAAGTCAAACCAGTTAAACCAGCGAACAGTTGCTCTTTGTTCTGCACACATGCCAGAGCATTAAAAACTCTCACAGTTTGGCACCAAAAAGACAGAGACCCAAAACTAGCAACTGCTTTTGAAAACAGAAAACTCTTTTACTTCTGTTTTCCCATGTGTAAACAATTCCCTCCTGCGACTTAGGACTCCCAAGCATTTGCAGAGCACTGAGAGCATCCCATAGATGATGACATAAAAGCAGCTTGCAGTACTTCTTGCTTCATCTGCTTTTAGAAAGTTAGAAAGGTGCTGGCTGGACATTAGTAATATTTGCTATGTCAAGCACAAAATAGGATACTGTTGCACATGCTGTAAAATAAATTGCTATTGAGCATGCTGAATACAGTGGCTGCTTTTTGACATTTCATCCGGCGCATTATACTCTACCCTAGACAAGGAGCAAGTGTGTGGAAATAGTTGAACACCGGAGATAGCTTTAGAAGAAGAGAAATCTAAAGTTTCCAAAGTGCTCCTCTGCCTTGCCAGGCTTTTTTGAACATAGCTTTCCCTGTAGAAATTTTGAGGAGAAATTTACCTGTGGTAGCATTTGCGTTTGACAGGTGCCTTGGTGGAGCAGCATACCTACCTTTCATGCACTGCTATACACAGCAGAGCTGAGCATGCTCGGTAAGAAATAAGCACAAGACTTCATGCTTCAGCCAGGATCAGTGGTCTGGATGTGTTGTCTCAGCCAAGTAGGCAGAAGCATGCTGGTTATTCACCACTGGTCAGTCCTGATGCTGTGGTTTTGACAGCATCCAAGGAGCCATATTTCCCCCCAAAAGAAACCTGGGAATGGCCTTGATGAGTGATATCTGCTGCCATGGGGGGAAGAGCTATCTCAGAGTTCCTCCTGCATTGGAGTGACTGCAGGCAGCAAAGATGCAGCAAGCAAGAGTGCCTGTTGCTCCCCACCTCCCCAGAGGTGAGTCAGGCAGCACATGTCCTCAGTGTCGCACTCCACCGAGTCTGCTGGGACATGCCATGGGCAGGAATCACTCCTCACTGGGGCTTTTTCAAATTAGCAAAAAAAAAAAAACCCCAAACAAACAGTGAAATGTCAAATAAAACAGAGTGAGAAAAGTCGCATCTTGTGTTCTTCTGTCTCCCCCCTTCCCAGGAGTCTCCGAAGCCTCAAAAGAGTGGCGGCGTTTCTGAAAGCAAACTTTTTTGATAAACGATGCAGTTATTTATTTTGCAGGAAGCTAAGATTTGTAACCATGCTGTTTTCAAAGTAACACAGCGTCTAACAATGAGAATCATAGGCAATATAGTGCATGACACTCCATTTGTCTCAGACGAAAAGACCTTGTTTGACCCTCTCAGGATCTGAACCTGTAATTCCACTGAACCAAGGGCTTTGAAACCTGAAGCTCAGCAGTTTTCTCCCTGAAGATAAGGCTAGGTTTTCCTGTTCCCCATGAATCACCACAACCCTGCAGACTGCTTGGAACATGAATTCTCCATTACACCGGAAGCACCAGCATCTGTACATCCCATCAGCAAAAGGTGACCAACATGGTTGTGCAGCCATCCATGACACCATCCACTCCTGCCACGCTACAAGGTTAGGTGCTGAGGATGGTGGAATGAGGTCTTGTGCATGGGATGCATGTTGTCTTCTCAGACACTTGCAAGCTGCTCCACTCTTTATGTCCACTTCAGCTGCCCCTGAAGCATCTGACAGGCAAACAGAGGTTTTTGCCTTGCCTTAAAAATCCTAACTTTGTCCCATGCGACCTGTGTTAGGGTATGCTTTACTGATTTACCAGGAGCAATGTGTGTGCATCCCCAAGCAAGTGCAGGGGTTGCTGGTGCCATCCCAGATTTGTATTTTTTTAAGTAGAAGATGACAAACTTGGAGCTGATCTGGGAGCCCTGTTCAGCCTAAAGTCCCTCTGTCCATCCCAGAACCCTGGCACTTCTCCTCCAGCTGAAAATGCAAATGCAAATGGGGACAAATGCAAACTGTACAGCTTGGATCGGCACCTTGCCTCCTCCAGGGAGCATTATCCCATCAGTCTGAATGTTCTGATGTAACAGGCATTGCACCAGTGAAGACCTAAGAGACAAGCCCCAGGGCTACACTATCGTTGTGAAATAAACACACTGAATTGCCCAAGAGATCCTATGATGGTCTGAAGGTGGAAGGACCTTGCTTTTGTCTGCTGCTCTGCTGAACATCACACCTCAGGCCAGCAAACCCATGCTGATGTGGAAGGGTTGTAGCCGCTCAGGGCATGGCCACCCTTGGAGGGAGCAGCCCTGAGCCAAGCTGTGGGCAGGCATCCTCATGCTGCAAGGGAGGGCTGGCTCTGGAAACCCAGCTACTCCCTCAGCCGCTGGCAGGGCTGAATTGCGGCAGGCAGTTGAGGCCAGAAAAGCACTCCAGTGTTTCCAAGGAGAGAAGCATGCAGTCATTGACAGCATTTTCCCCAAGTGTTACCCAAATCTGCAGCAAGTTGTAACACGCTTGCAATAAATTTGCCCTGTCAAACCCTCCCTGGAAGAGTCTCAGGACACTCAGGAGGGCAGAGCTCCTGCCCTAGAGAGGAGGGAAGGAGGAGGCTGAGGTGGGTAACCAGACACTTCTTCACTGTCTCTTCCATCCACAGCACGTTCAAAGCAGCCTGCCACAGGCATGCCTTTGGAGGTCAGGACACCTTAGGAGGATGGCTGCTTGCCAGGCCAGCTGTGGGAGCTGGGCTCTCTGCCCGAGACAAGGCCATGGGGAAGGAGAGGCTGTCTCCTGCCCTGGGTGCTAAACCCCCCCCCCCAGCTCCCTTGGCCAGCAGCAGCCTTAACACCTCTGTTGTGGTTCGCAGGCCCCCTCTATAGTCCCAGAGGCAGCAAATCCATTTTCCATGCCCAGGGAGAAGCACTGCTGTCACACAGAGTTGGGAGAGCAACTGCCTTTGTCCTGCCTGCAGGTTGCTTTAAAACCCCATGTTCACACCAAACAGCCTTGGAAGCAGGGGAAGGGGGACCCAGCAGGCCTTTACTCAGGCTTTACTCTGCAAGAGAAAGAGGGGGCTGTGGTTAGAGCACAGAACAGAGAATTAGGACATCCAAGGTCATCTCCGCTGACAGATCGGACAGCCCAGCAGGCATGGTAGTAACCCATGTCTTTGGGAACCTGATTCTGTGTAGGTCAAAGCCTCTCTCGTCAGGTCTCCCATGCTGTGCTGATGCTATCACACCAGCATAATGTGTTCATGGTGGACCTGCAAAGCAGTTCAGAGAAATACTTCTTTTCCCCACCAACTGCCCCACTTTTTACAGCTAAACAGAAATAAAATGTTTCCTGATGTTCTGCTGGGGGAAAAATGACATTCCCCTTCCCATGTTGGTGGTCAAAAGCAATGTTAAACAGAGGTAGCCCCAAGGAGGTTTTCAGCTGGAGAAGGGGCAAGGTCCTGGGGCAGGGAGGGGGAAATCAGGCCAAGCAGAACTCCCAGATTAGCTCCACGTACTCCAGAGAAGAGCATCCAAATCAGACCTGAACTGCAGTATGGAAGCAAATTGCAAAACATAGAGACTAACTTTAGCATAGAGGTACCCAAGCACACAACCTGCCACTCAGGTGCCAGCAGAATCATCCCTCCTCTATCCCTTTCTTCCTTCCATTAGCACCATCTCTTGCACAAGCAGGGGAGCAAGAGCAGGGTGAATGCCAGCCTGCCAGCCTCTGAGCTGCTGTGAGATACCTGTGCCTCCCTGCCCCAGGCTCCCAGCACCGCTGCCCAGAGCAGAGCCAAACCAGGGCACTCTGGATACCAGCAGGGCTTCAGCAGAGAATTAGCGGAGAATTTTTCATGGCCTTGGATTTTAACAAAACTCATTTCCAAAAGAAGTCCAGAGTCTGATTGCAGTTCCCAAGCAGAAAAGGATCACCTGAGGACTTTGAAAGGGAAAGAAAAGGCACTTCATTAACACTACCAGAGCAGAATTTGGCAGGAACGGAGGGTGGTGACTTGAGCCCAGGCCACGCACATGGCAGGCAGTGTTTTGCTCCACTGGTGATATGGACATTCAAGTATGCTGGGTTCCAGGTTAAAAGGAATATGCACTTGTGCATATCATTCAAAAAGCAAGTGAGATGCCACTTAAGGTCACACTGAAACTGGCCTCTCTGTGGATCCTAGGAGTAGAATAGGATTTGTGGCTATAGGAATTCAAGAAAAAAACACCGGAATTGCTGTTTAGGCTGCACATAGCCAAGGATCTGGTTTCAGGGGCTTTGCAGGGATATTCCATGCCACTTCCAAGGACTTGTTAAAAAATACTTCATACCAGCAGAGTTCTGTGGTATTTTTTTCCTGCTAGTCCTGCAGGCTACCAGGGGGAAAATCACTAGCAGGATTTCTGTAGGACTCTGACTCACGCAGGAACTTTTATTACTGCTTTTAAATATTTGACTGCCTTTTGACTGCTGGCAGAGAAGTTATTAAATGTTTTACCAGACATGGCCAGAAATTCTTTATAAAAACATCTTGGCCTGGCATAAAGCATATGTCTCTACTTATCTGCATAGCATGTGCTCAAAGCTTTCACATGTCCCCTGCCAGTGCAAGAAACTTGGGACCTGCATGTTTGTAGGCTGTGGATAAACAGATCATTCAATGTCCTGTGCTCATGTGAGTAAATCTTCTGGTATGCAAATAGTCCTGCTGCAATAATAAAGATATATCACACTTGCAGGATTGAAGAGGGCAGGGCCCTAGTACAGACTCTAGGTTGTGGTTCATATCCACAGCTCTTGGGCTGATCCTGCCAGGATCCATCTACTCAGCCACTCAATCCTTACTCAAAAGATTAAACTGAGTGAGGAGCTCTTTTTCTTGCAAGTAGTCCTGTTAATGTCACTGCGTTGGGTGAGATTTTCAGTAGCTGCATGACACATTGTTTCTTTGCTCACAGCCCTTTCCCTTCCATCATTGTTTTTTTCCCCTTCATCTTTTTCTCACAAAATAAGATGAAACAAAGAAAACGCATCCCACAAACCAGAGCAGAGATGAACTCCATCCCAGCGCTGCATGGAAGAAAGCAGGAATAAAATCACTGCCTGTTTCCACTTTCACAACAGCAGTAAATCAACACTTTCTTCTAAAGGGGCTGTTCATCAGAAGTGCTTGGGCCTGTATTTTGTTACTCTGTTCCCTGATTATTTTGCTGTATGGTATAGTGATCAAAGGCAGTGGGTTATCACTGAAAGTGCCTGCTGCTTACCTGCTTACCTTAGCTGTGATTCAGGAAAGGAACAAATACAGCTTCGAATTCTCTGCATCCCCTCCACCAGCATCCTGGAGCTGAATGCACCTGCAGTTTTTATCACTGCAATTTAGTGATAAACTTAAGCGAGTAAGCGGAAGGAGTGAGGATCTGTACATCAGGGACAAAGTAGACTAGAAGCAGCCCCGTTCCTATTGCATGGAGCAGGTGTATGCCCAGACTGCTCCCCACTTTACAGGGCTTACCGCTAAAAGGACCAGGTCTGGTACTGCTAACCATGTAACCTCAGCACTTCAGATTTGCTGGAGATGTCATGCTCAAGTAGCCTGCCTGCTCTAAGCTACTTCCTACTCTGGCACCACTGCTGAAGTGAAGCAGCTTGGAGCTGCCTCTGGGCTGTCCCTGTGGGCTTCACTGCAGGTAAATCTCGTGTGTTACACAGCTGTCAGCAAGGCTGAACTCTGGTGTAATGCAGGCCCAGCCTCTGATCTGCACCATGAAATTGCAGATTTACATCAAATTCCCACATTTCAGTGGCTTCTGCTTGGATGCAGAATGACCACCTGAGGTTTCAGAAAGGCTCAGAGTTGCCCTCCTGGGCGCGAGCCTTCCCTGCTCCCAGCCACGTGTGTGCAGTGTGCGCACTGCACGAACACACACCATCCATCACCAGCAGCATCCAAACCATTGCCCTCTGCACTTGCTCGTTATCACTGACTCCAGCGCAGGCACCGTGGGAGCCCCGCCGCATCCACCTACAGAAACCTGAGGAGCAGGAGGGGTTTGGTTTGCAAGCTGCTTCCTCCCACAGGTCCGACGGGGCTCCGAGCAGCCCTGCATGTCCCGGGGAGCCAGGCAGGGCAGAGCCCGGTATTAGCAAGGGTCGCTGGTGCCCTCTGTTGTCACAAATACGCATAGGAGCTGCTGAGAGCACGAGCGGGACATGCCACCCAAGATGGGGCGCAGGGCAGCCACCTCTTCGGGCTGCAGCCCACACAGGGCAAGAATGGCTGCTTCTCACTCAACTCCATCTCCTAAGGGATATGCTGCATCAGCCAGGGATTCTCAGAGCACCCTAGGATATTGTTTCTACCTTCCGAAATAGTTCCTGGGGTGCATCTGAAACACTCCACGGAAATCGCATCCAGGTTTCCCAAATAACGGTAAACGTGCAGAAGTATCCACTTTTTCTTTGAAAAAAGAAAGGAGTATAGCATTGCAGTGGTGAGGGCTGATGCCTCAATACACGCGGTGACCCTGAGTAATCTCTGCTGAGAGCAGGGTTCAGCCCTGGCTTCTCACCTCAATGAAAAGCTGACAGTTCACACATTGTTTTCGACAACGCAAAATACTGGCATGTTCCAGGACCGTCTGCCCTGGCTGGGCCCAGGATCACAGAGAGTACTTGCAGAGCTGTGAGTGCTGCTAGCAGGGAACCTCACCCATAGCCCTGGGCTTCTCTGCTCCCGCCCACCTTCATCCACCAAGCCAAGCCGCCAGCTACAGGGACAGGCAGCACTTTCTTGGGGTAGCTGTGGCATTTCAGAGTGCCTTCATAGTCACCCACATCTCAGTGAACTTGTTCACCATCAGCTGAAGCTGGTCCTTCGATGGATGAGGCTGCAGTAAGGAGAGGACTGGCAGGCAAATCAGGTTGATGGGGCCAAGCTGAGTCCAGCTACTAAAAGAGCAGAGCCTGTTTTTGTCAAAGCTACTGAAATCTCCAGCATAGGGTCTACAAGGTGGAGAACATGCTTGGAAAACCTCATCCTAAATCTGTGGCTTGTGATTTTCTTATGGTCCTGGCCTCAGAGACCCACAGTTTGGGCTCTGCAGCCCGTGGCTCTAAAAGACACATCTGACAATCCAGTTTTCAGCACAACTTCCCCTTATCCTCTTGAGGGGGCACCAGGCTCCAGGGCAACAGCAGAGCCCTGGACATCACTCAAGCGCAACACCTTGGACTCCATGAAGCCGGGTTGCAGCCTCTCACCCCATTCCCAGGCACAGCAGGGAGTTTGTGTTCCCTACTCACCTACTGACATGGACCCAGCCCTGCTGAGCAGACACACATGTGTCTTGGAGAGTCCTTAGGCTCAGAAGCATTTCAAGGCTTGCAGACAATGTGATGATACCACCATCACCTTAAAAATTGACACACAGAAATGGGGTTTTAATGGGAGTAGATGGATTTGATTCTGTTCAGAGCAGAACAGACATCAGCTGGAAGCAGCTGGTTACCACCTCCACAGCAATGGTCAGCTGCAATTTGTGTATACATCGCAAGGCAACATCATTTATTATTCTAATGCTTATTTATTTAGCACATATCACAAAAAACCTCCTTATGATCTGTGTTTGTGTAAATAAGGCTTAACATTAATAATTGTTGGAGATGAAAGAAAAAAATTCTACCTCATAAACTCAGTATACATGTTACTCTTTGTGAATTATCTCTGGAGAGACGCCATTTCTCCATCTTGGTAATTAAACATAGCTGCAACAATTGTGACCTCTGACTGCTTGTTAACCTCTTGCTAATAATGCAGCTCAGGAGTTTCAGATGCAGCAATTATGTCTCATATTTCTGTAGTTTGGGAATGTCATTAACAACATACAGGAAATCTCTCTTTAAAAATTGCCCTGATTCCTTCAGACCCCACAAAGCCCAGAGACCTCATCCTGAATATCTGTGGGAACTCCAGGCTAGGGAGCAGCAGACACAGCTGGGACAACTCACCAAGCCCTGAGAATGACTATCAATCAGATAGTGCACTGTGCTGTGCCTTGAGCATAGATGGCCCCCCCCCAGAAGTCAGAGTTTTATCTAAGAGGGCAACAGGACTCTGTTTTTCACCAAACGCAAGGTTTTCACACAGGCCGTCCTAAACTCCAGCCCAGAAAGCCAACCATATCCTGGGCTGCATCAAAAGGAGTGTGACCAGCAGGTCGAGGGAGGTGATCCTGCCCCTCTGCTCTGCTCTTGTGAGACCTCCCTTGGAGTACTGTGTGCACTTCTGGTGTCCTCAATGTAAAAAGGACATGGAACTGTTGGAACAAGTCCAGAGGAGGGCCACCGAGGATGATCAGGGGACTGGAGCACCTCCCGTATGAAGATAGGCTGAGAAAGTTGGGTCTGTTCAGCCTGGAGAAGAGAAGGCTGTGTGGAGACCTCATAGCAGCCTTCCAGCATCTGAAGGGGGCCTATAGGGATGCTGGGGAGGGACTCTTCATGAGGGACTGTAGTGATAGGACAAGGGGTAACGGGTTCAAACTTAAAGAGGGGAAGTTTAGATTGGATAGGAGGAAAAAGTTCTTTACTGTGAGGGTGGTGAGGCCCTGGAATGGGTTGCCCATGGAAGTTCTGAATGCTCCATCGCTGGCAGTATTCAAGGCCAGGTTGGACAGAGCCTTGGGTGGCATGGTTTAATGTGAGGTGTCCCTGCCCATGGCAGGGGAGTTGGAACTAGGTGATCTTAAGGTCCTTTCCAACCCTAACTATTCTGTGATTCTATGATCGTTGCTTGAGCATTCAGTCATGAAACAGAAATGCAAGGTAATACAATGATCTGGCCTCTTCTCCGGGTTCTCCCAAGAATAACCAAGAGCAGACCTTACACTTGTCATGCCAGCTGCTTGACTGGACCCCAGTCCTACAAAGTGCTCCCTGCAGACAGAACCTCTCTGCATGGAGGACATTGCTCACAGTGGAGACAAGCACTGTGAGCCTGTACAGCCTGCCCTAGGAACTCCTAGATCAGCACAGTCTATTCGATTTAACAATCCCATTTCCTTTTCCTGAATTTCTGGAAAGAGCCTGGCATGGCTCCAGGTTTTTCTCTCTAAAGCACAGCCTACACATGGAAATGAAAACATTTAGGAAGGGATTTGCCATGCTAATTGGCCGAACACCTCCAGCAGCGCTGAGACACTCAAGGAGTGGAAAGAGGTGTGGAGCTTCACACCTTCTCCTGTAACTGCAATGACAGTCTGTTTCCAGTGCAAGGTATGTTTGCTTGTGTGTTGTCTCCCCCAGGTGCCTCTATGGATCTATATTGATCCCATGTGGGGCTGCAGGCAGGGACTACCTGAGCTCTCAGGCCAGACAGAGCTGCACTTATGCAAAGGGATAATGAGGTTTAGGAAGGATCGATTTCATAACAAACCCTGTGTAGGCGCACAGCACGTGCAGTGCTCTTCCAGCTGTAGACCACACAGATATGCAGAACTCCTTGCAGCGGGCCCAATATGATTTAGATCAAGTAAAAACTAATACAATAAATAACAAGTAGCTTAGTTGTGTTGTGGAAATGGGGGGCCTGATCTTGTAACAAAATCCCTGTGGCACCCCCAAGCCACAGGGATTTACCCCTGTGTAAATCAGGCACGACAAGGCAAACTCTACAAGGATCCTGTTGTGTTACAATAACATCTTCAAGATGTTTGTGGCTCCTTCTGGGACCATGTTCTCCAAAAATGCATTGGAAATGTCACCTACAAAGGGCTCATCCATTGCAATAATTTACAGAGGGAAGATGACAGAGGAAGGCAAAACCCTGGCTAGAACAATACAAAGAATGACCCAAACTTGCTCTCTATGATTCATTTGAATGTTCAGGGTCTGAGGGAGTTGGGACTGCTCAGCCTGGAACAGACAAGACTCAGGGGGATCTTATCGATGGGTACAGGTATCTGCTGTGAGGGTGTAAAGATGGCCAGGCTCTTCTCAACGACGCACAGTGAAAGGGCAAGAGGCAATTGCACAAACTGAAATGTAGGTTCCACTTAAAGATAAGAAAATATGTTTTACTGTGAGGGTGGCCAGACACTGGAAGAGGTTGCCCAGAGAGGTTGTGGAGTCTCCATCCTTGGAGATATTAAAAACCCAGCTGGACACAGTACTGGACCACCTGCATTAGCTGGCTGTGCTTTGATCAGGGTATTGGAATAGGCAATCCCCAGAACTACCTCCAATCTCAACTATTCCATGATCCCATGTATACAGATTAAAATAAGAATAAAACATACAAATATCACAAAAATTTGGAAGAAGTTTTTGAACAAGGTATTCCACAAGTACTTCAAAGGATGCTCAAGTGGAATATTCTTGGCTTACAGATGCTACAAGATAACTGTGCTGTGCTTTTCTGTGTCCCAAAAGTCTGAGGGACCAAAGGAAAGCCAAAACCAGGAGGCTGGTAGTTACCATGCAGAGTGTTTTCATCTCTCAGCTGCTTTCCTTCGGAATGGGACACTCAAGCCAAGCTATCACTAATCATCTATTTTTAGGATGATGATCCTGAAAATTTTGTTTTTCAAAATAAAATCTCATTTTAGCAGAACTATCAGTTGCGTGCTTCTTTCAAAGTAATATGCTAAATGCAGCCTTTGGTCGGTGCAGTTTGTTCTGTACTTCTCCTGGAAAGTAGGATTTATGCCCAAACTCAATGGTTTTTGTGGGCTTTTAGATCCACAGGTTAAACACACAGTAAAGCCAGATATCTCCCCATTGCAGGTAGAGAAAAGCACAGAATTCTTGGTGTTTTAATCACCCCATGAATATCAATGGATGATTTTAGGCTTTTTTGTAGGAAGACAAGACAGGTTAAAAAATCACATATATTGATTCCCAGGCATCAGTGAAATTAATAATAGGGTGAAATGTCCTACGTAAGTTCTTTGCAGGTCCTGTGAAAGCTGCTTGGCAAGGAAATATAGCTGTGCATGTAGGTTGTGATTATGCTAAAGAGGCGCTAAATTAGTACATTACATGCCCCATTTAGCACTACTGTGCAAAATCTGAGAGTGCTAATACATTTTGTTTCTAGGGTCAAGAATCATTAAAGAATGGATCCATGGTCATTCATTAGCCAGGAAATTAAAGTGTGACAGCTGCTCTTCAGCTCTGATTTCTCTTACATGGCAATATTATATTAGAAGGATTTCTTTTTCTTCTCTTTTTTTTTTTTATTTAAAATCTTCCAGGCTGTAGAATGGTGTCATCCCTAAAGCACAGTACCCCCGAGTCATCCAGTCAGACTTACTTCATAAGAGTGCTGTGTGGCTTTGGGGATTATTTACAGGGGCTAAAAATATTACTAAGTGCTACTGAGAGCGGTTTCTTGCTTAGCTGTATGGTTGTAAAGGATTCGGAGCTGTAACTATGCTTCTGCTAGGTTTGCATTACAAAGGAATCATACATTGTGCAAGCAGAAACAAGGTCTCCCTGTCCTCTGTGGGCCACCAGTCCCAGGAGAGCAAACAGGAGTTATGTGTGCATATTTAGAGAGAATGAACCCTTCCATTAAAACAAAAGGAGCAAGTAAACCAACAGTCCTCTAAACTCTCAGCAGGAATCAAGGTAAGAGAAGCCCTGCTTGCCCACTAAGGTAGGCACGTAACACAGGACTCAGGGGAAGTCCTTAGTAACCCCAACAAAATTCCTTGGATTAGGGTCTCCGTTCTGCAAAAGCCTCTGCATGTGAGAAGCCTAGCTGAGGTCAGTGGTATAACTCATGTGAATCATAGAATCATAGAATAGTTAGGGTTGGAAAGGACCTTAAAATCATCTAGTTCCAACCCCCCTCCAAAGGGCAGGGACACCTCCCACTAAACCATGCCACCCAAGGCTCTGTCCAACCCGGCCTTGAACACCACCAGGGATGGAGCATTCCCAACTTCCCTGGGCAACCCATTCCAGTGCCTCACCACCCTTACAGTAAAAAATACATGCCACATTGCAGACACAAGTGTTTGCCAAACTGCTGTCCAGCTGACAAAGCCCATAGTCCAAGAAAGAGATTAGGGGACACTTGAGATGGCTTTGTTCCCCACTCTGTGTCAGCAGGCACTGCAAAACATAAGCAGAGACATCCCCCTTTTCTGTTTTCCAGTTTCTTCTACTACATTTGTATCTACAATAGGGTCTTGCTTGTCCCACACAACATCATTCCTAATGATAGCCATGTTTTATACCTCTATAGCATTGTTCTTCCTGACACGCCTCAAGCATACACTATAGCAAATGTTTGAACATCCTAACTGTCCTAGGCAGCTAACCCTGATTTCCTGTATGAATACAACTAGTTACCTGCTTATCTCTCTGAAAAACCAGTACTTCTCTCTGTAAAAAAGCAGCATTGGAATGGCAGCTCTGCATGGAAGAAAAGCAGAGGAAAGGGAGAGGAGGAAAAAGCAGAGGAGGGAGAAAAGAGGGAAGGGGTGGAGGAAAAGAAAAAGAAGAAATATAAAAAGAGAAAGCCCAGCATCCTGGAGCCTTCTATCGATCAAGGCCCATGGGCTGCCTTTGATTAATAATCACTGCGTCAATACCACAACTGATGTAATACCCAAATACATTGCATTAAAAATGCCAACATCCAACTGGATTGATCTGGTTATTTGTACTGCAAGAGACACTCAGTGCCAGTCAGAACAGTGATATAGCTGATTATTGCTGAACAGAAAAAAGTTATTCCACATTCCACTCACCACAAAACAGGCCCTCCCAGGCAGGCTAGCAAATAGCCCCCAAAACTTACAAAGTACATCTAAAAAACCTAGGATATTTACAGAGCAGAAGCAAATTAAATGTAATAATTAATTCATTAGAAATTATTTCCTCTCTTATCAATCTGTAGAATTGAAAGGCCATATTTTTAGTGATAAAGCGCCGCTCAGTTCTAAAGATCCTGTGCTCTTTGATAAATGTATGCTGAAATCATTTCCCTTTTGCTGAAATATTGCTGTCCCCAGAAAGCAGAGCACCAGGTATGGAGCACTACCAACCTGACTTTAGGTTTAAATCATTTACTCAGTCTTGTCTTGGAGGTCTTCAGCATCAGAACAACCTGGCTCTGCCCTCGAGGGTTTTTCTGCTGCCCTAATAGACCCCTGCTGTTCCTGTGCTCACAGCCCCAAGGGTGATAAAATGCAGAAGCTGGGACTTGAGCATGGTGTGGTTAGAAGGAGCTTAGTGAGGATCCTGCTCCTGTGTGATGTCATCCCAGGGTACCTTCAGTGGGCACCTTCATGGTGTTTGGTTTCTTGGACCACGTTTCTTGGACCCCATGAATAAATATGTTTCCACAAATGCAGCAGATGGTCTGTCTCAACCAAGTGACTCCAGGAGCTGCAGCCCTCCTGAGAGTACTCAGAAAACATAAATATTCAGAACCTCAAACAAAACCTCAGAGAGCTGCTAACATGCAGTCTTGATGCTGTCTTTTCAGTTCCTGCTCAACTCCCAGTTGTACTTGCTGATACAATCACAACTGAGCAGACAGCCCTGCAGTGCTGGGATGAGCTTGCACAGCCCCACAGTCAGGTACTAGCATGTTGTGCCCTTCGCTGTTGCTACTTTCTGCTGATAGCTCCATCACAGCCATCCCTCTCTGACAGCATCACTGGACTGTGCCTCTCAATGCTGGCAATTACTCTCTTGCCAGGCTGTGAAATAAACAACTATAATTAATGCCTTCTGGAGAAACCTCTTCCCTGCCACCCTGGAAAAGATGCTGCAAGAGGCAGATGTGCAAGCCCAAGGCAGAGGGGCAGAGCAGAGGGTGCTTGAAAACGCTGTATGTGTCTCCTGGGCTGAGTGTTATCTCCCATTTCCTTTGAGAGCTCACAAGAGACGGCCTTCCCAAAGCAACCTCCGAGGTGGCCCATTCGGCTTTTGTCTCCCTCAGCAAAAAAAATTTCTGCCCCAGCGGCTCCGAACAAGGCTTCCATTAACTCCGTCCCCGCGAGGGCAGCACGTGGGACAAAAAGCCCAACACTGCGTCCCGGCCCTCAGACAAGCCTGGAAACAAATGTTGCAGGAATTTGTCGGAATAAAATCACCCGCTCGGTGTCACCGCATAAATTTACCTACCTCAGCGCCTATTCAGGGCCCTTCCAAAAGGGCAATATTAGCAGAGAGAGATCGAACACCATCTCTATAGCAACACCACCCCAGAAAAATGATGGTTGCCTCCGCAAAGGGAATCCCTGTTTTAGGAGCCTCACCAAGTCTAAGGGGTTAGTCCTGATTTAAAAAACAGTTCCCCTTTGACTTACTTTTGTTCCTTGTGATAAAAACATTTACGAAACAAGAGAGCAGCAACCTGAGTGGAAGGAGGGTGTTGGGAGGATGGCTGGTGTGGAAGGGATGGAGGAGAGCTATGGTGTGCAGTGCTGTAACATGCACTCCTGTCAACAAAGTAAATCACCAGCCCGCTCCTGCGGGGACCTTGCAGGCAGGGAGCGCTTTTTTAGTCTGCTATCGGACTCGCAGCAAATCGCAGGGCACAAAAGTTATCTGGATGCCACACCTGAATAATAGGATAAAAAGCATGGGTAAGAGCTCCAGTTTTCATTGAATCAATAATCACATCTTTCCCCTCAAAAAAAGCACTGAAATTAAATAAAGACCCTTTAAATTTTGGGGTCAAGAAAGGCAAGAAGAGCAAAGAAAGCTGTTAGAGAGCATGAACTACAAGAGGAAAGTGGGACTTACTGACATGAGAGCTTGATACTGCAGAGGTTATTAAAGCCAGTTTAGCCAAAGATCTTTTCATTCTTTTAATCAAGGAGGCAGATGTACTGTATATGGGGTAGAAATGAATGAGAGTTTAAGTATGCCCAAACCAGATGAATACAGTGCCCC
The DNA here is from genome assembly GCA_017639245.1 of Myiopsitta monachus. Classification (NCBI taxonomy): domain Eukaryota; kingdom Metazoa; phylum Chordata; class Aves; order Psittaciformes; family Psittacidae; genus Myiopsitta; species Myiopsitta monachus. Next base: position 24,055,902 of record CM029923.1, read on the forward strand.
AGTTTGCACGTAGAGATGTCAGCCTGAGAGCAGTGACTGGGTGACTAATAGGAACACACACGAGAAACACTGTTACTCTGGAAATCAACGCACGCAGCTCGTGTTCTGCACGCAGAGTTTACACATTGCAAAGTCAGCAGCAACTCCAGCTGTATTCTTTTGCTGCTAGTGTCACAATCCAACCTTTATCCTCCGCTTTCAGTGTTGGAAAGCATTCCAAGCACTTGGAATTCTGAGTCTCAGGTGATGAATTTCTAAATCTAGTATGCAAGAAGCAGTTCTGGAAGGCAGGCAGTCCAGCAGCCTCACAGACACTTTCACTTCATGATTCTTGATAATTTACGACATTGATCTGCATTAAAACCAAATGAGAAAGCTTGAAATAACTCCATAATCATGCTACAGAGAAGCCTTAGATGACCTTCCATTAACACCTGCTCTGCACTAAATGCTGAGCATCAATTCACACTAAGATGAAAACTGTTCTTGTAGCCATGTTTAATGTGCCGGAGTGCTCAGCACCCCACTGCTACCTTGGCTGCAGATTTGACCACCTGCACACCAATATCCTAGTGAAGGTATCCTGAATAATGGGAAAGGCTCAACAAGCTCTGCTAGAAGGGTATTGGGGTGCATATCCAGAAGAAAGACCCTGAAGTATGTATCTGAGCTGTGGCTTCACACAATGACTTTCTCCCACTGAAGAGAAGACTTTCAGATATGGAACTAGCATAACCTACCTGGGGATAATCTGCCTGTCAAAGCTCCAGCTGGAAAGTAAACTTGTCCAAATGAAATACTACTGGAAAGCTTAGTGCTTAGCAAATCCGTTTAAGTCCTCCCTCTGCTTGTTCATCCACCCTTCCCAGGACTCTGGGCTCCCGCAGCTCCAAAGCACTCTGCCCAGCTCTGCCCTTGGAGCTCTGGGATCCCCACAGGAGAGAGAATGGAACTGGCAGGAAAACACTCTGTAGAAAACCTCACTGCATGGCTCGTAAGACCTCATACCCATGGCCAATGCGCAATCACAATTCATAACAGCAAACAGCCAGATACCTGCCAAAAGATTTTAGAGACCAGTATGATCCTAAGACGTGCTCCCTTCTGGATGTCTGTTTCTGCCAAGCCAGATTTACTGAATAACCTTCTCTGCAAAGTGATTCATTCTCTCAGTCCCAATGGTAAGAAATATTTAGAGGCTGATGCTGTGTGTGATAAACAGCACAACCCTTGGCAGCAGCAAGTCAGACCCTTCCCCTCAGCTGTGACCACAGCTTCTCCTTATTAAGCTCTTTATGTCATTAAGTGGTCTCACTGGGAACAGCAGAAAGCACAACTGGGAACATTAATGAAGATCTACAGCATTACAAGAAAAAGCTCAATGAATCAATGCCTGATGCCTTATTCCCATTGCTGTGACCTGTTCCCATTAGTAACAGGGGAGGGTTTGAAATGGGAGAGATGTACCCTTCTCATCTTTCTGCCTTGAGAGGTCTGTACTGCTCAGCACCAGTAGCTGCTTGCAGGCAACAAAGGTAACTGGCTGACTTGTTGCCCTCAAGTATCCCTCATGTCAGTCCTAACCCAAATGGTGTAGACATCAACAGCTGGGACCAACGCTGGCTGTCACACCTCTCTCCTATCAGCTGGCAGCAGCTAAGTTCTCTATAAAAGCAAACACCCACCTTCTCCTGAGACAAAAACGAGCCATCATTGGGCATCAGGACCCATTAGTGTGACCAGCAGGAAATATGAGGTAGAAAGGGAGGATTAGGAGATTTTAGGCTGCTTTAGGAAAACTCAAAAGGCATACATAAGATACTGGCTTGCACACATGAGAAACAGCTCTTACTTCCTGAAATGAAGATCTGAGGCACGTGTTCAAAGTGTACCATAGGAACCAAGGTGCATGACTGGGGGATTAGGAAAGGGCTTTACACCTGCTCACATTCACTCACAGCTGGGTTCATACCCTGATCAAATAGCTCATAGCAGCAGGAGAGATGGGGTGAAGAAATGGGTCAGAGGGATGAAGCTTTGTGACCACTGCAAGGTGATTAAGACAGACTCACATCGGACACAGCCACAGCGCTTTACAGCTGCCAACAGCAGCACTAATCCAAGTCTCCTGTCCTGCTGCATAGCCCTGGGGAATGAGGACTGCTTCAGAATACTCTTACCACAACTCTGGAATGAGGACTGCACCAATACTCTTAAGGAAAGGACTGTTTGTGGGAACAGAACTATGCTTTTCTGCACTGGGTCACACCATAGGTTCATATTGGTTTCTACCTGCAGGAATATAAAGATTGGTGAGAAACTTGAAAACTTAATCAACTTTTGCAGATATTTCACATACATGGTTGGCAAATAAACCAGCAACCCTCAATTGCTCAATGAAGTTAAATTCCATACTTAGAATCATTCAGTCACAGGGTAGGGAGTTACATTCATGTACCTATCCATGGCACAAAAGCAGCTCCAAAGCTGGCTACAGGGACTTACTCTGTTACACAGGCCCTGGTTTTCCTTGTTCGTCTTTGTACCTTGTACCATATTTTTTTCCCTGAGAGTAGTGGTAAAGACAACCTGAAATGAAATAATTCTGTGTTTCTTTGCAAGGGATTCTTCTGTAGGGGTAAGAGTCCCCTCTTCAGCAGTGGTGAGAACTCAGTGCTCATGTAGGACAGCACCGAGGGAACACAGCAGTAATGAGGCTTATACAGAGGGTAGATCAAAGGGGTTGTGGACCTTTCGAGATTTCTAGTAGGCTTGGCAGGAATTTTTATGGCACACTTGCCAAAAATCCTAAGACACTGATAATGACACTCACACTGGTACCAATTAATCCCATTCAGCTATCCCAAAGATCCTGCTTTCTTGCAAAAAGGGTTACCAATAACAGTTGCTGCGGCAAGGAAGAAACAAAGGTTATGGATTTTTCTGAGCTTCCTGTGAATGCATGTCAGGCAGACACAGCCATCCCCGCACAGGCCTGCTATGTTTTTTATGGCAGAAAAAAGGGAAGTTGGGCTATGTGGCTGCCTTGTGAGGCTGCTTCCCTCCCTCCACCCCCCCGGGTACCCTGTGGCTCTACGAATCCTTCTCCTCCTTACCAGCCCATCAGTATCCCTTAGTCATGCAGGCTTCTCCTCCTTGCCCCTATGGGTGACCAGCACCATGGAAGGATATGGGAAGGATGTGCTCCTGCCACTTGACTCAGTGTTCCTGACATGTTGGCTATGTATGTCTGTTCCTCATAGGAGAGCTTTCCCCAGGTAACCTGTCTGGTGACTTGCACAGCCAATATCAGGGACCTGCCACTAGAGTCTGTTTAGTAGCACACAGGCATTTATCCAAGTGTCTGTGATGGGCTTGTCCTGGCCTTGCCACCAGGCAATGTAACCTCAGGGATTTAAAACCTTAGAGAGTGTTGGCCTGACAGTACTTTCCCCTCAGATAGAAAACAAGACAGTGCAAGGCAACCTCCTTCAGCAGACAACAGCTCCCAGCCCAGGAGAGCCACAAATCTCCCTTGAAGGAGAGGACATAGCAGGGCCTCAATCTGTTTTGGCTTCTGTGCTGAAAAGCACAATGAAAAAGCCCATTAGCAACAGCTCATGCCAAAATCTGCCTTTTACAGCATTACAGTGACCAGTGTTGCTAGCTGTAGTCCCCCATCCCTTCACAAAGACCTCAAGAACAAAGTGCAATGCCAGGTCCAGGAGCACAGCTCCAGCTCATGCTGCCTCATTATCTTCTCAGCCTTGTTTAGTCTTTGTCTCTAACGTAGATGGTAAACTCTCAGGGGCAGTGACCATGAATTAGTTCACTGAGTGCCAGACAACTGCTGGAGCTCAGTTAATGATGAGACAACTCCCATACGCCCATTGTCTTAAGTGGGAGTTTTGGCTAAGTGAAGACTTGAGGGATTTGCCCAATAATAAGTCAGTAATTCAAGATGCACTTAAAGACACATTCAATGTCCCTTTACAGCAACATCCTTGGGAAGTGAACATTTGTACTCTGGAGCACAACTGCAAGGAAGTCTAATATTAATTAGGAAGCAAACTCAAGGGCCCTGAGTAAGCCCTTACAACAAAAGATCTTTTATTGAATAACTGTATAGGAGTGCAATGCCAAAGTTTTCACGCCAGAGTAACAATAAACTAACTGCATTTAATGCCTTTAAGACCAGTCTGTAAATTTAAACTTAGCTTAAACAAAACAAGGAGCTCCTAAAAATGTCTCCTAGAAACTTTAAGAAGAAAAGAAAATAAATATAAACTTAAATAAAATACACAGGTTGATTCAACCTGTTTCAGCTGATAAACAGCGTGGTACTTGTTCTGTGCCAAAGTGACACTTGACCTCTATATATCTTCTTAATGAAGTCAGCAGAGAAAGACACCCAGTGAGCCTTTGTAATACTGCAAGCGAGTTGCAAGCTGGGCTTCACTAATGGGAGCTGTCACTTGGTTTTTTCCAGGTCACAAACTAAGAAGAGCAATTAAATCAAATTGGAGGCTGTACAGATTGGAGCGAGCCTCAATAGGCCAGGTACCTAAATCATTAAAGACATAGTTCTTTTCCATGATAAATTGTTGAGGAGAGTGAAACATGCTGCTGGTCATTAATCTAGGCTAATCAGCTTGAAAGCTCGGTTGTTTTATTTAGTAATTAACTGGTTATTTAAAAAAAATGATACATGGCCTATAGAGCTGCCATACAGCAGATAATAATGCAGAACAGTGGGGAATCTCTTGAGGGCAATTCATGCCTTTTCAATTATAGCCATTGGCAAACTCTGAAAAATGGCTCTAGGTTTGCATTGACACATAGTAAAGGAGCACACTCCAATGAACATAGCAGGCATCTTGTTGCATGCTGGGAATTGTTCTGGCCTGCCCCTTATGTAAACTGCGCAGAGCAAACCAAACATTTTGGAGGTGTACTTATTCCCATCTCCTGGATTCAGAGTTAGTGTTTGTCAGACCCTTCTGTTGGAATTGGGGGAAAAGAGCTGCTGTGTGCCAATGGTCAGGTCTGCAATACGAGGAGCCCCAGCATACTTCTTCACAGGTAGAGATTGCATCTTCCCACACCGATGCCCAGTAACCAGTCTGGACTTCTCCAGACATGTTTGGTGGGATTCCCAACAGGCTGAGACCAAATGCAGTGTAAGCAAAGAAGCTGAAGCTTATTTCCTGGGGAACTGGCTGAGCAGAGACACCAGTGTATCAATCCCCTCTGTCCTACATGTTTATTGATGGTCAAAATACACAGCACTGAGTGCATATCTTTGTGCTGCAACAAAGTCAGAATGAGAAAGTCTCTGCAAGAACATACTGTAGGAACAGTGTGGTAATTTTCTGAGAGGAACCAGCCAGTACTACTCGCCATGTCAGAAAAGGGTCAGTGTCTCCCACACCCAGCCATAGCTATGACAGGATTTTTTCACACTCAGCCCTTCCAGTCATTTTGCACTGGAGCACCTAACTCCTTTGCTCTAGACATGGATGCATAAACAGGTAGCTTTCCTTTGGTGGCTGAGACAGATCTTTTAGCACCACTTAAAATCGCTTCCACGTGTCCACAAAAAGCCTCTCAAGTGTAGGGATCATTTAAGTGAACCACATGTCCGCAGAATAGAATTTTGTCCTCTGTTAAATACAAAGGACAGGAGCAAGATTAAAATTCTGCTGGAAAAAGTCCTCTGGACATAGAAGAGAACTCCGTACCGAATACAGAGAATACAGCTCTGGCTCAAAAAGCTCCCACACCGTGAGCTGCTGGCAGGCCATAGAGTACATGCAAACTTGTCCTGTTTTTCAGTCTACCCTAGGCATGTGCCACTAGCAAAAGCTGGAGACAGGATACTGGGCTACCCAGACCAGGGGTATGATACAGCATGACTGCTCTTTTGGTAGGTATGTCCTCTCTCTTAAGATTCAGAGGAAAAGAAATCTACAGCTGACACAGCAGTGGCAGGAATCCAGGCTGGAGGGAAGGGCAGTACCATTAGCAGGCAGGTAAGCACTGTGAAGATGGATGAACTTGTTGCTCAGGCACTGTATCTAACCAATTGTACTTCAAAAAACATTCCCTCTTTTGAGAACCTTTGATGGAGATTTTGAAGGCAGGAGGAGAAAAGAGTGAGCCTGTTCAATGGGACAGGAAGCATCCACCATGCAGAAGCTGCATCCACCCTGCAAACAAAGCTTGCAAATACAGGCCATGCAGGTTTAATAAGACCTGTTTGCAGTGGTTAGGAGAGCTCCAGAGCCAGCAGCATCTCACGGAGCTAGCAAAGCAAACTCCAGCCAGCTTAAAAAAGCTCCCGTTAATGAAAAACTTCACCAGGAAAGCAGATCACATCAAGGCCACACAGAAGCCTCAGATCCTTTAAGCTGCACTTTGAAGACCAGTGGTGACAGACTGACAGATAAAGGCAAGGTCACAGGCCATCAAGACCCCCTGCAACATACCGTGCAGCTGAGTTGAAAAAAAGAGAAAAATCATTGTTGTTATTTGACTAAACATTATAAACTAAAAATAGCTGAATATCTCTGATTAGGAGAATTCCAAGGGCTTACAATCCTTGCCACTTGGGGTCCAATTTATCTCTCTTTTATTATGGGCATTACGTTTTGGACAATACCAGGGCTACAGAGGGCATATGTTAAGTTAGTCTAAGCCTGCACTGTGCGAACCTTTGCACCCCGTAGGCTACTTCGTTGAATATTTCTGTCTCCAAATGAGCTGTAAAGGTTGCAGTTTTTCTGGCAGCAGCCAGCACAGCTCCCATTAACACGCATTTCATGAGTATAATTTTCAACAGTATTAATAATTGTCCTCATAAAAGTCCATGAGAGGAACTTAATGGACTAGACTGTTTTTATTTCCATGAAATTCCTTCTCTTTTAAAAGCTCTCCATGCCTGGATTTAATATTTTCTACTTTCAGACCTCGACCAACTGTTTCCAGGCATAAACTTTCTTACTTCATTTGTGCTAATGCCAAATGAAAAGTAAAATGATGTAAAGTTCTGCCAGACACTGCAAGCTAGGTTGAAAAAGTCAGAGATGAAAGGGGTGCATCTGATAGTCACCCTCAGGTGACCAGGGTGGGACTCTGGGGAACCATGAGCTCTTAGCAAGGATTTCTTGACTGCACAAAGAACTCACCAGCCTTTGGGAATGCCTACTGCAAGGTCTATCCCAAAAAGGATGGTGACCAGCAGGATACGGCCACAACAGATGTAAAATCAGGATCTAGTTCCAGACCAGGATCTTGGGCCTGTGGTCATGTAGCGAAGGGGCAGCAGCCAGTATGGCTGAGCTGCATTCAGCCACTCTCAGTTTCCACCAGCAAAGTGGGCACAGAATAATCTATCACTGAAAAGCAAGCTCATGAAGTGTTCTGGCTGAAGATCGGAGAGTGTCCTTAGAAACCCAGATTCAACAGGCAAGGAGGGAACAGAATTGTAGAATCATAGAATAGTTAGGGTTGGAAAGGACCTTAAGGTCACCTAGTTCCAACTCCCCTGCCATGGGCAGGGACACCTCACACTAAACTATGCCACCCAAGGTTCTATCCAACCTGGCCTTGAACACCACCAGCCATGAAGCATTCACAACTTCCATGGGCAACCCATTCCAGTGCCTCACCACCCTCACAATAAAGAATTTCTTCCTCATATCCAATCTAAACTTCCCCTGTTTAAGTTTGAACCCGTTACCCCTTGTTCTCTCACTACAGTCCCTCATGAAGAGTCCCTCCCCAGCATCACTATAGGCCCCCTTCAGATGCTGGAAGGCTGCTATGAGGTCTCCACGCAGCCTTCTCTTCTCCAGGCTGAACAGCCCCAACTTTCTCCTCCTATCTTCATAAGGGAGGTGCTCCAGTCCCCTGATCATCCTGGTGGCCATCCTTTGGACTTGTTCCAACAGTTCCATATCCTTTTTATGTTGAGGACACGAGAACTGCACACAATACTCCAAGGGAGGTCTCACAAGAGCAGAGTAGAGGGGCAGGATCACCTCCCTTGACCTGCTGGTCACACTCCTTTTGATGCAGCCCAGGATACTGTTGGCTTTCTGGGCTGCGAGCGCACACTGCTGGCTCATGTTAATTTTTTCATCAACCAACACCCCCAAGTCCTTCTCCGCAGGGCTGCTCTCAATCTCATCTTTGCCCAACCTGGAGTTGTGCCTGGGATTGCCCCAACCCAGCTGTAGGACCTTGCACTTGGTATGGTTAGACTTCATCAGATTGGCATCAGCCCACCTCACAAGCATGTCAGGGTCCCTCTGGATGGCATTCCTTCCCTCCAACATATAAACTGAACCACACAGCTTGGTGTCATCAGCAAACTTGCTGAGGACGCACTCAATCCCACTGTCCATGTCACCCACAAAGATGTTGAACAAGACCGATCCCAACACCGATCCCTGAGGGACACCACTCGTTACTGGTCTCCAGCTGGACATTGACCCATTGAGCACAACTCTTTGCATGTGACCATCCAGCCAGTTCTTTATCCACCGAGTGGTCCACCTATCAAATTGATGTCTCTCCAACTTAGAGACAAGGATGTCGTGTGGGACAGTGTCAGACGCTTTGCACAAGTCCAGGTAGATGACATCAACCGCTCTACCCCTGTCCATCAGTTCTGTAGCCCCATCATAGAAGGCCACCAGATTGGTCAGGCAGGATTTCCCCTCAGTGAAGCCATGCTGGCTGTCAACAAGCACCTTGTTGTTGTTCATGTGCCTCAGCATGCCTTCCAGGAGAATCTGCTCCAAGATTTTGCCAGGCACAGAGGTGAAGACTGACTGGTCTGTAGTTCCCCGGCTCATCCATTTTCTCCTTCTTGAAAAGGGGGGTTATATTTCCCTTTTTCCAGTCCATAGGGAACTTCACCTGACTGCCATGATTTTTCACGTATGATGGACAGTGGCTTAGCAACTTCATTTGCCAGCTCCTTCAGGACCCACGGATGGATTTCATCAGGTCCCATGGACTTGTGTATGTTCAGGTTCCTGAGATGGTCTCGAACCAGATCCTCTCCTACAGTGGGCCCAGAGTCTTCATTCTCACTGTCCCTGCGTTTGCCTTCCAAGACTTGGGTGGTGTGGTCAGAGCATTTGCTGGTGAAGACCAAGGCAAAGAAGTCATTAAGAACCTGAGCCTTCTCCAAATCCAGGGTAGCTAGTTCTCCCGATAGCTTCCAGCGGGGGCTCAAGTTGTCCCTAGTCTGTCTTTTATTTGCACTGTACTTATAGAATCCCTTCCTGTTATCGTTAACATCCCTAGCCAAGTTTAATTCTAAGTGGGCCTTAGCTTTCCTAACCCTGGCCCCTAGCTTCCCGGACAACATCTAAACTCCAAGTTCAACATTTAATCATAATTAATATTTTGGGGGAAAACATCCTGTTCAAGACAGCTCCTGATTCAGCAGATACAAGGCAATATAAGATCTCAGTGCTACAGCATAAACTTAGTCCAAGTAGGGTGGTAATGTTTGTCAGTCACAGTAGTAAGCTTAGCAAACTTATCTGGTGACAGGATCCACCACAGAACTGTTAAAGCAGCCCTCAATGTTTCTTTATTGCAGGGTTTTTTTATGCCACCCAGAAGTTAGAAGTTTGGCGCAGGTGATAGATCACAGCCATCTATTCTGGTCTTACCACTTATAAAGCAGTAGGGATAGACTCACTTATTAACTGCTTGTAAGCCATTCACAGATTTTTATTTGTTCCCTGATGTCTCTAAATTCCCCAAGAAAATAATGAAGAAGTCTAAGATATAAATACTTTTCTTTATGAAGTGTTCATATTGCACTGGAAACTGACCTTGAAAACACAATCAAACAAGATAAAGCACATAAACTTGAGAGTGGCTCAAAAACTTCACAAGAAGGATCACTGAACTCCTTTGCTTTCCAGCATCAGTGCAAACAAAGAGATAGAAAAACTTCACTTAAGTCAGAGCACCCCCACCCAAACAATATCAGTCTTGAAAATCCAAAATTAATGTTGATAAAACCCCCAAGATGATCGTTCATATGCATTAAACTGCAGAATCTCTCTCCTGTTGGCCAAGCGAACACTTCACCTCAGGTGTATCTTAGGATAAGATACAGGTCTGTTTTCAGCTTACTATATATGATACCAACGTGTGCTATCTTGAAAATGTTTGCTTGCAAAGTCATACAGCTAGCTGGCCAACCCTTTTCTCTTTATTATCAGTTAAACCCCTCAGTATTGCACATGGGTTTTTGACTGGCACAGTCTTTTCCAAGTTAATTCTACCCTTGTTCTTCATTAGAGTAACTGCAAGCGAACCTCACAGCACTGTTACACTGATAACCAAGTGAAACATACCTGACAGAAACGACATTCTGAGGGACCTGAAAACCCAAATACTGGCAAAGCTACTGAAAAGAAGAGGAATTTTACAAACACTTGGGAATGTATTCCATAGTTTTGCCAAAAGGCTTTTGACTTATATTTTGCACATCCCCTCGGCCCTATCATCTAATATCAGGCAATTCCAAGGGGATTCTTCTGTCTCTTGACTCTAAATTAAGCCTTACAATACAGGAAAGCTATTTCCAGAAGGTCTCAGAGAAAGGGGATTTCAAACACAGCATACTTCAACAGCGAGGCATTTCCAGAGAAAAAGGTCATACCAAAGCACTGGTTTTAGAATTCCAATAAGCAAAAAACCCACCCTTGTATTCCTCCTCAGCCACATGGGTTTGCACAATTAAAACACAACAGTTTCTTCCAGGGCTTTGTTGAGGTCCAAAATAGCCCTCTGTAAGTGTGCAGTGTGGCATACCATGCCTATTCTCTCTGCAGATCTGTCTGTCCATAGCAGCTCCTCTGCTCCACGCAAACCTGTTTCTCCTTGGCTGCTGGAAAGGAGTTGTGGTTTTACTTTGCTGCGCTTGAGCAGTGTTTCCGACAATGTCAAGGATCAGGTGTTGGTAAACTCCAGGAAATACTTAGTTCAGGTCACACTGAACCTTTTGTTCAGTGGCTGCTTCTGTAAAGCAGAAGGCAATTTTCACATTAGCACTTATTGTAAAATTATCAGGCCCAAGGAACCTGGCAAATTCTGGAAAAACCCTCCTGCCATATATTTTGGAGGTACACAAATGAACATCTTTAATAGAGAAAGGTCTTATTTCTAGCTACTTCTCATCCTAAAAATCAACTGTGCAGGTGAAGAGTGGTGCAGCCAACAGTTCCAAACCAAATGCTTAAAATACGCTCTGAATATGGCTTAATGTACATACCCACTTTCTCTGAGGTAGAACTGATGAAAGCTATTTAAAGACTACTTCATTCTTTTCCATTATATCTCCATGTATCTCCTGATTATCAGTGCCTGAAAAATCATTACCAACATAATAAAGTTCCTTATGCTAGTTGGTTGACACCAGATGACTTCATTGCTGCTGCTGAATATAGAGTGAAAATGCCAAACCTCTAGAGCTTCTTTACTTATGACCTGGACTTCAGATTTATCAGGAGAAAAGTCTAGTTCTCAAGTATTTTCTTAGAAAAAAAATTGGCTTTTTTGGGTTAAGATTCCGTTTTGGATTACTTTGAAGAATGCATTTGAAGCCAACAGTTTCTGAAAGACCAGATATAATGAACTGATGCTAGTCAATACAGGTTGTCGTATACATTTATGCAGTGCCCAGGGGCCACACAACAAACCTTTTAAATAAATAGACTAGTATTTTAAATGGCAATATACAATGTTCTTGACTGTTTTTACAACAGCCAGCATTCCATCTGCATAGGAATAGTAGTTTGTTACCATGCAAAAAGTCCTACTCCAAAGCCTCAACAGGGTGCACGGGTGCTGCCAGCTCTGTTTGGCCTGATGAGCTCCTGCTAGCTGGGAAGCTAGAAGATGCTGCCCTCACATAGAGTCCGACTTGTTCATTAGGAGGCAGTTATTCCCTAGCCCATAGGAACTTGCTACTGTCTTCTACTGAAGCACCAGGCTGTCCTTTCCCCCCTACTTCTTTTACCTGAATAGCCCACAAGCTCTGGCTAAGCCTTTCTGGGAACTGCTTCCTTCAGAAGGGAAGCCATGATATGTAAATTACTTGCAAGCCTCATTCCTAGCACAGACTGCATAGGGATGTATGTTATCTGAAAGCAAAACATCAGATGACCTAAGGTTATTGTATAAAAAGGGATAGCATCAGCTCTGAACATGTGAAAAAAACATACACCTGAACTGGGTAGTGGCTAGGAAATCAGCTTCTGCTATACACAACTTTGAGTGGCTCAGCCAGAACAACAGCCACTTCTGCCATCCACATTTGCAAGTGGATGGAAAAACACTGCAGCTTTACAGGACAGACAGGCTCTTCTCTCTAAGGGCTGGTGGCTGCTATTTTTCTTTGTCCATTTCACAGCTATCGTTAAGGAAATAACAAAACAAAATGAAAAACACTTGCTGTTGCAAAAGTAAGAAACAGGTCTGACTTCTTCCTCCTGGCTGGGATCTCAGTCAAGGCCAGCACAGTGAAGTCCTTGTTCTCCCCTGGAAGCTCAAGACAGTTTTGTTTAGGGGAAATAGAGGTTTCAGCAGCTGCTTTTTAGTAAAAGGAACCTTATAGACAATAGATGAATCATCCCCAAAAGCAGTCACTTGACATCTGCCACAAAGGCTTCCAGCCTCATGATCAATGAGTCCCTCTGAACTAATATAGGAAGAATTATGGTGGTATTTTCCTGAAGCACGGAGCTTCGCCTCCTCCTCTTTGCTGGGAGCACAATTACAACCCCATCTACCACTCCCCTCAGCTCTGAATCACCCAAGACTTGTCTGCAACATAGCAAAATGTGCACAGCGTATCATAGGACTTGTCCCATTTCAGCACCTGGTGGTGAAATCCATGCTGGCCTCTTCCTTTTTCTTTGAACTTAGACTTCTTTTTAGCATGTGACTGCAGTAACCCCAAAGGCAAAGCTGTTTTGGTTTGGTTTTTTTTCTTCTCTGAGATACAAAGGAAGAGGAAACACAATTAGCTCAACCCGAAAAGGCAATAAACAGCACATGCTACACCTATTTGTGTGTTCACAGAAATTAACACACTGTGTATAAAAAGCTGTGGATTAATTTCTGAATACATCTGTGGAGAGGACCAATCCTACAAGTGGTGGGCACCAGCCTAGAGAAGCAGGGTCTAACTGTCTTTAAAAGCTCTTGCAGATTCACCTCCTAACAGCATTTGGGTTAACATTTCACATGTAATACTGTAACTGCATATGTGTAGTTAGACACTTTTCAAACAGATTCACTGTGATTTAGGCTCTCTAACATTTTAACTGCAAACTGGCCTAAATAAAGATTCCTTGCAGTTCACATGGAAGATGAACCATAGAAGAAAGCAGAGATGTGAAGCAAAGGAAAGGCAAATCTGCTTGCATCTTCACCCTTGACCTAAATATGAAATAAATGACAAAGCGAACAAAGACCAAAGGTAGCATGGAAAAAAAATCTTTGTTAATGACACCATTCTTCTGGGGCACGTCCCTGCTGAATCGCACAAGGCTGACTTACTCCAGTCTAATCCAGTGTAATGACTTACATTACTAACAAATGAGCAAGCCAGAAATGCTAGGGAAACAGAAGGGAGAGACTATGAATTGAAACTATGGGGGCTGGGACTGAAATGACTCTGGGCCTCACATAAGTCATGGGGATGTTTAATTTTGGAGAGGACAAGGAAGAGGCCAGGGGCAGTGCTCTGTTCAGGTAACAGGGTGCATGCACTAGAACTGTCAGTTGTGTTTTGGCTCGTAACTCATTTTATCTCTTCTTACATGCTGTCATAGAAAAGAAAGAACTGATAGGCTTGCAACATAGCATTTTCTTTCCAGAGGAACTAGTGTTAACTGCAGTAACCCACAGTGATTTTTTTTCTTCCAAGTATTATTCTTCACTTTCAGCCTCTTGAAGCCTAATCTGGGCTCCTCAACATAGACCTACAGCATAATAAAGCCTGGTAGAGATAGCTTTCAAAAAGAGAAAAGAGCTCCTTTAACAGCAGCTATGCCATTGCCCTCCAGTGTTTTCAGGAAGAGTGTGGCTTGTTTCAATATCAGTTTGAAGTAACCATGGCAGAGACAGGATGTTTGGTTTCAGAGAGCAGGCAGTAAGTTTATATTGTCAAAGCAAACACTTGGAACTCCAGATCACAGCATCTCTTGTTGTTTACAGAGTGTGTGATGCCAGAATCGGACTCGAAGATGCACTTCATGGTAACAAAAGAGGACAATGCCATTATCCTGCAATTGTCAACAGTGTTACAGTGCTGAAGACTTTAATTCAATATTTGCCAAGCAGTAAAATGAGCAATGCCTGTCAGTTTGTTGACCTAGATGCATCAGTTACTAGAAAAACTATATTGAGCAGACAGAAGCTCAGTTTCAATTGTTGGGGACCAAATTCCAGCCATAGAACCAAGTGCTGTTGAGTCACATTCAGATTAACAAGAAAACTGTTGAAATCTTGTTTGGATCCTGTCACCAGGATACAGAAAAAAAGCATCCCCATGTTGAGGCACTTTCAAACCAAGTGTAACAACAGTTTTGTAGGATCCAGGCACTACAACTCTTGCAGACTGAAATTCCAAGAGGGATTTAAAATGCTGTAAACATCCTTCCTTGAAAGGCTGAAAACATTAAATAAAAAAAGTTTCCTCCATTTAATGCAGAATGATTGCTGTGGCTTAATTAAAAGATGTTCTGCAGACTTGAGACTACAGCAAATTTTGGCAAAGTGGTACATTTGTACCAAAACACACTTTTGTTCAGTCACCTGTGTCTCAGCGCAGCCAGAAAGGCTATTCTGGCTGGGAATATTCTTCAGCTGGCTATTTCTGCTGGGAATCCTGAGGGAGCTGGGGAAGTGCCCATCCTCGCCTTACACAACAGCAGATACAGAGAGGATTAGTGCTCCAGTTGCACCAAGCCCTGGTTAAGTGGCACAGGCTGTGGGCTGAGAGCAGCCTAAATGCCCTTCCCTTGTATTCATTGTGACACCTCCCACTGACAAATAGTTTTATTACTGTTCTGCAGCTGCAATCCATGTACGGGAGAATGACAAACCAGTAGAATGGACTTGTGCTAGATCACATGACAGAGCCAGCAGTACTGACATATTTCTGCAGAGAAAAAGCACGCAACATCACCGAGTTAAAGCAAAAATCAAGTATGTCCTCTTCTGTTTACTGCAGGCACTATTTGAGGCCCCAGAGAGCTAACAACACTCAGGCTTCACTAAAAGAGCTAACAATTGTCCCTACCCCATGACACTGAGCATACAACTTCATGCCTGCAGGTAAAGTCTGTCGATCAGGACAGGAGCAGCATTGATCAGAATCCCTCGCTGCCCATACTACAGTGAAAGAGTGAGAAAATTTTGCAAAAGCTTGATTGGTGAAACCTGCTATAGACCATGCCTTTGTTCTTCACTTGGGAAAAGCTGGCAAAATACTCTTCACGCATCCCCTGCCACTCACTCTCCTGTAAAAGTGTTCTGTATCAGTCACATATTGCAACTGCTTCTAACTGCATGAACTCTACATACTGGGTGTTTACTAAACACCAAGCACACTGAAACAGGCATGACAAATGCCTGGTATATTAAAAGCAGAGGCCCACCACTTGGCTCCAACCCATGCTTTCCTAAGACAATGCACATATGTCACTAGATTCCTCTCCAGCTTATCTAAGCTCTCAAAAAGGCTTTTCTTAACATTTTAAAAGAGGCCTTGGATGCTAAGATACCATTCTACTTTCTTAAGTAATGTCACAAGACTTCTGGTTCAGGCCACACAGTTGCTCTTTAGAAATGAAAAGGGGAGTCCGTGCTTCTGCTTGGGACAAGTGGCAGAAACACTGCAATCCTTTTTATAAAGAATGGAGAGGAAAAAAGAGGAAGAAAAAAAAAAGATCAGGAACTGAGTTCAGTCACTCTGGGAACCCAGCCTTTATGAACTGTTTACCAAAAGGATGAGCTGAGGAAAAGGGGGCAGGGGCAAATGTGTGCATTATGTCTCACCTGCTGATTCTTGGGAGTCATGAATATTCTTATAATCCCTGTCTCTTGGCCCAACAGGCTACAAGCCTTTTCAGCACAAAGCTTGATTTCAGTGAGGATCCAGGAGCTTCTCTAAGCTTCAGCAAGTGGTATAATATTCCCTTGTTTCCACATCAAAACAGCCTCTAGCCACAAACTACTCTCCAACGTTTCTTCTCTGTTACTCATCTCCTCATAAACAGCATTTTCTTTCAGACTGGATACTAAAATAAAATCTGTCCTGGGCTATGCAGAAACCAGTCAGCAAGTCACGATTTCTGAAGTAGTCAGTGCGTTTTTTCATTTGCATACGTAATATGTATGTTGAGATGCAGGTATATTTATGAAACGTGCTACACACCTGTAGCTAAAACCAAGACACTGGGAACAAAACTGAAATGGGATGTGAGCTGTAGTGTGAATTACACTATATATCTTTCAAGCCAGACAGCACTATTATAAAGCACCTGATCTGAACTTCAGCACAGCACAGGCCAGAGAATGTCACCTGGTGCGCGTGTAATTTGCATGCCAATAGGGCAGAAGAGGACAGGGAAGGAGGTTGTCCTGACAGGAGAAGCAAAGGACAAGCAAACAGGTGTGTAAAAACATGCAACAAAGCAGAGTACAGAGATACATCTTCATGTGGTAACCTATGGCTAGCTGTACTTCTATGAGCCTTGTTGAATCCCAACTTTCAGACGGCAGGCAATGGAAAATTATTTTCGTTTATTGAAAAAGGAAGTGTTATCTCCTCCAGCTGAAGGGACTGAACTACTGCAGAAATTGACAGGAGGCAAAAAGGCCTTTTTAAAAAAGAAACTATTTTCCTTCTGGCAACAGTATCCAGAGGCAACCAACCTTGGGCCATGAAATAAACATTTAATAGCTTACAAAAAGGCTTTCCTGCAAAAGAATCTAATCGATTGAAGCTGTCAGATAAAAGCCATGATAAAAAAATGAATCTTTTGCCCACTGCTTAATGCAGAGGTGCTACATGATAATAACAAAAGGGATAGCATTACCTTCCAGGTTACTGGTGGAGGAATTTTTAATTTTTAGTTACTTATGCATTTTTTAAAGGGCCTTGGCACAGTTAATATTCATGCTGGTCTTGCTTGTGAGAAAGTAGGCAAGGCCTCACACAAAGCTATACATGTATCAGTACTGGAACCTTGTGAAAGTGTCAAGTGTTTTAGCAGGAAATCTGGGGGGTTGGGCACAGAAGCTATTCTATCTGGATGAAATATTTAGTTCATAATTAGTCCTAAACTTCAAAATAATTTGCACATGCAAATAGCTTTCAGATTAGGTGAGTCTGAGATTACAGCTGTTGATGAACTCATCTCCCACCTGAGACATACGCATTCCACAGAGGAATCACAAATGAAGCACGATCAGAGTTTGTTTTGGGATGCCCTGAACCTGTGCAGGATGTGGAAGTTTGCTTTCAAGCTTAATATCGCTTATCCATTTCACAACATTATCATGTATCTCTATATGTAGATGCAGAAAAAACATTCATATGCATAGGCATAAGTATGATAGATAATATCCCTCATGTCTGCACATAAGCTACAGTACCACAACATAAAGTCATTAATGTATCTACATTTTTTAAGGCAACACCCTTACCTGTGGCACAACCATTCTCTTTCATCCCCTTTATATCTATGTCTTTCATATCAGTTGAAGCCTGATGGTCTTGCAGATTCACCCCAGTGTCTGCTTTAGCTTATCGAAGTCTTCTGTAAAATGTACATGCAACACAAAGCGATGAGCCCAAACGATAAACAGGCCTCTCACTACATTTCTAATCGGCTAAGTAGGTAGAGATTGTTGTGCATCTCACATCTTCCTACAAGATGTATACTACTGTGCAGTTCAAGTTATCCAGAACATTTCAGCAGAACACCTCCATGAATATTGAGAGTGAAATAACGTTGTTTAGTTCCTGTTGTGGTTTACTTATGATTTTACACTTTGGATACTGCAAACTTACTGCTACATACAATGAAAACCTGGAGGAAGTAGTATTTCTGTGTTGTTTGATACCTTAGGAAACCATTAGGAGGTAAGGACAACCTGCCAAACATCATGGTATTGACAGCACAGACAGCAAATGCAGGGTACGACTATGCAGGGTAGCTATGGTGGTATTATACACCTCACATTTTGCTATTGGTCACATGGCTCCAGTCTTCCTTCTATAAAAGTATCTTCAAGGATGCACAGCTTGGGAAACTAGTCTGAAAGATCTCATTGCCCCAAAGATTCAGTCCTGGTATATGAGAAACCATTGCTTTCCATCCCATCAAACACATGATCCAAGATCAATTAATCCCTAACAAACGAGACTTACTTTCTTCAAACCTAAGAAGAGCTCTGCTGATTTCAGACATAGGTCTGAAATACCACTTTGTAAACCACTGGTTTTTAGCATATGCTGTACTTGGCTTCAGCCTCAACTGAAAAACTAACACTGGGCTGTTCAAAGATTGTTCTTTCTTCGCTTCTTGTCTGCTCTTAAGACAGAGTTTCAAGGCATGAGGGAGGATACAAACACATGCATACTGGGGAAAAAAAAAAAAAACCAAACAAAAAAAGCCCCAAAAAAAGAAGTATCCAGGTGTTTAAGGAATGCTAAACGTGAAAGAACTCCAATTCACTGCTTTCTCCTTTAATCTGGCAACTCCAAGGGACCAAGCGTGTCATGACTTGTACCCCGAACAGTTTCCACTTGGCTGAGTTCAGACAAGGTCTGCATTAACTCCCCAACCTGCAAGAAAATTATTTGAAACAAAAGGCTCAGATACGTCCTTTGCTTCTAACAAGCCTGGAAACAAGTGGTACAGGAATGAGGTCAGAAAGGAATCATCTGCCTACCATACCACTGAATTCATTTACCTACCTCAGAGCCCATTCAAGGAAAGGGGTGGGATGGAGAACAAGGGATGATATAAAGCAGAATGAAGCTCTGGGGTCGCTTGCTACATTACAAGATTTGACAGGCCTTTGCCAGCCTTCAGCTTCTTTGTGCCTTTCGCATAATAGAGAAACATAAACTGAGCAGCCTGTGATGTGGGGGTTGCACTATCAGACAGAGCAAACTCTTTGCAAATGCTAATAGTATTGTAGCATCCTGTCAGGCAGCAACACAAAAAAGGATGTTGATTTTCACATGATCCAGAACAGACTCATTGTAAGAAAGGTTGCAATGAATGTTCCATCTCTAAACATCAAAACCCACAGACAATTGGCTTGTGGAGATGAGGCAAAATAGTGTTTCAAATGTTATCATAGCATAAGGGGCATACAGTTAACACTCATTTCATGAGGCTAGATGGCAAGGCTGACTGTAACAGAACACAACCAGAATGTGCTTGTCGCTTGAAGTTCTAAGGGTGCGGCAGCTGTCAGTCCTTGCCCAGTTATGCTCAGCTCTTTCCTGGAGAAAAAAAAAAAGTCTCTAAAATGTTAAAAAGGATAGAACACTTATGTTATTTCTGTTATACAACTTACTGTAAAATACCCCTTAAATTCAAACTTCGCATCTTCCCCTATATTAGGAATGGTATAATCCAAGATGTTAATAAATACACCATGGATTAACCTTCAAAGAGTTCACTGTCCCTTGGGTGAAAATCTTGAACAAAGCTCATCTTGTGGGCTGTCACTAATCAAAGATAGTTCAGAAATCATTTTTGAAGTCAGAATGTGCAATCACCACATAGGTTAGGACACACTGCTCTGGAAGCACTCTTAGACCCTATGGACTTCCAACAGCAGCAAATAAACAGCTTTTTATCAGTTCTATACAAACAAACACACCACCAGTTCTAGCTATGCACAGTGATCAGCTTTTCAAGAGAAATGGCGAGAAATACTCCTGGAAGTGCCTCTAGAACAGCACCTACAGCCAATTCCAGAAATCAGTCCCACAGTCAACGTCAGGTTTATTTCTGGATTCATCTCCAGAACCATGCCTAGAACCCGACTGAGAGTCAATGTGAGAATCACTACAATAGCTGCTAGACTAAGCACTCTGTTTTATTGCCACAATCACTTCTAGAGCCACTTCTGGAAATATTTCCCCACTGATGGACAGCACCAACCCAAGAAACTTACCTAGATTCAATTTCAGACATGTTTTAGAACAGTTCCTGAGATTGGCTCTAGAATTCTTTCACAAGCCATTCCAGCAGCACTTCAGAACTATTTCCTGGATCACTTCTACAGTCAAAACCAGAATCATGCCTGTGATTTTTAGCATTTCTTACAGAACAACAATTTTGATAATTTCACCTTCTGATGCGCTACAGCACTCAAGTGATGGCAGATGCAAGATCTGTGTACATGGAAATCTGCACAGGTTTTCCATTCCAGCACTGCATCATGAACAATCATTACAATCTCCATATCCTTTCAGGTTCTTCCCTTTGTTCCTGTGTAGTCTTTTACACTGAAAAATCCTTGGTAACAGCCGTGTTCTGTAAAAAGTCTGTGATCACAGCCATACAGAACATACAGCACTTTTGACAAACCTCTGCTTTCAGTTACTTGACTACATATGACCTGTCTTGCAAGGGTTTTACACTGCATTTTACCTTATTGAATGAAAAGGAAGATGGCTTACTGAACTAATTACAAAAAAGAACAGGATAAAATAGCTCTGACATAAACTAAACTAATATAAACAAGTAACTTGGAGATTGCAAGTCACTGCAAGGGCATCATATGTAGTGAGGAAGTATGACTGGAACATTTTCCAAAGTACCTCCAGACCTAGAATCACATTCCAAATAGTCAAAGAAAACTCATTCTGCAACTCTGCAAAAACAGAGATATCACAGACTGAGTTCATATAGCAACACCTTACCTGACATAAAAATATCCTACAGACATCTCCATGACCAAATCCCCACAAGAACAGAGTTCCTCAAGAAGCCTTGGGTCAGACCTAGAGATGCCGTATTTCAATATTTCTCAACTGAAGTGATGAAACCTCTTGCATATTTTTTAATATGACTGTTGAGAGTTACTAAGTTACATTTAAGGTATAAGGAAATTAAATTCACTAAACTTTAACTTTGGAAATACATCTCAGTTTAGATTCAAAACTCACTCAAAAAGCCTGATTCATATACCCTTGATGGCGAAATAGTGCATACCAGTACGGTTAGTAATGACTAAGAGTTTCACGTTTTCACCCTCTAATTTAACTATGCTTGCTTTTGACACTTTTACAGATTTCCGAGTTTTTCATCTCTCTTCTGGTCTGACAACTTAGATAAACTTAACTGTTTACTAGTAGCTACTCATAAGGGATAATTTTCAACATTTGAAAAAGCACCACTTGTACCTTTATCATGAACAAGTGACAGAAAAATCCTTGGCCATTAATAATTAAACCTTGGCTCATTCACAACTCATTTCACGGACTGTTCTGGATTATGTGAAAATCAACATCCTTTTTTGTGTTACTGCACGACAGGATGCTACAATACTATTACCATTTGCAAATACCATATCTACATGATAGTAAAGAACATTCTTTGGAAATGAAATATCCACTTAAGGAATAATTATATTTGCCTTTGCTGATCCCCTCCCTAATCTCAAAAAGCCACAGAAGTTATGGATTAGTCCTTATTCCTTACAATAAATTGCTTAATGCAGAATCTGAAGGTAGTATGTGTAATACAGAAAAATATTCCCAAACTTACGCAAATCAGTTTGAAATTACATACTTTTCAGTATCACATAAATTTTGGAGACTAGTTCAAGTAACTTCTTACCATCTAAAAATTACTGTAATAGTCAGCACATCCTTCTTATGCTGCTTAACGTAACTACATCTAACTAAGTGAGAAACTCCTTACAAGGACCAATTCTGAAGCCACCAACTAACAGCACACATTAAGCCCATTATTTATTTTTCTTAAGTGATGCTAACCTACTAGCGAGATAAGCACAGCTTCCTGTAACTCTTCCTGGTGCTAACCTTAACATAAAACCCTGCAAAAAAAAAAAAAAAAAAAAGGCATAAAATTACCTCTTCCTTATTTGTCAAGACTATTTTTGGTTAATCATATTTAATGAAGTTAATGTCATTACAGCCCTTCATTGATCCTAACATGTCCATGTCTGCATTCTAAGCTTTGTGGAGCACATATGCAGTATCTTCAACACCAGAGCTTTACAGAAGATTTTTTTTAACTTCGTAGAATTTTTCCTCAACTAAAAGAAAAGATATACTGAGTTCATGGGTTGGTAAGCTGATTGCTCTATAGTTCTCAAACCCATTGTCCCAGTAAGCATGTTTGTTTTAAATGCACCGGAAACTAACACTCCATAACCAGCCTTCATTTATACTTTTAATTCGTTGTCTGAACCTCCAGAGACATGTCTGAACTTCCAGAGACCTAGCTTTCAACATAATGATTTTCATAAGACCCCTTTGTCTAAATGTATTACATAAATGGTAAGGCAATTATAAATTTATATAGTAAAAGATAACAGTAAAGTTACAACTAACTTGGTGCTGACACAGCATATTTATATCACTAATAGCATATTTTGTCACAATTTAACAAATGAGAAAAAGGCCAAAGTAATTTCTGAATCTGGTGCAATGACTTTGTGTTCAAATCCCACATTTTTATTATTCCTTCAGTTACATTTTTATTCAATAAATACCTAGTTTTCATGGAATACATCATGCTAAGTCTTAGATGAACAGCACAGAGAAGTCAGAAGTAAAACTATAGGAACATCACACTAAAAGAGATGAACAATGAGCCACTGTATGAGACATTCTGCAATATTTACATTACACAAGTTTCAAACAGTGATCTTTAGGCAAATACATAGTTCTTTTTTGTTGGTTTTGGGTTGGGTGGCTTTTTTGGTTTTGTTGGGTTGCGAGTTTTTTTGTAGGTAGGGTTTTTTTTTTTTTTCCTTTTTTTTACAAAGAATAATTCAACAGAAGTACAGATTTTTCCATTTGCTATACAGCCTAAGGACTCTGCCTTCAGGATTACGCAAACTTACATTTCTGAAGTTATCTTCAGAGAATGATGATAACACAAGCCATTCTTTCATTTTTCTGTTCTCAGGCACTCATTTTCAGGAAGTAATTTAAACAGAAAATCCCAAACATTGTTAGATCACCTGGAAATATTTAACCTTTCAACAGCATTTTATGAATAGCTCTAAGCTGAATTTTTGTCCACTTGACTGAAGATTTTATTTCTGAACATTTGGGGAACATCTTGCCAAATTTTGTATTGCTTCTTCTGAGAGCAAATGGAAAGAGTATCTGCTGGAAAACATTCAGATTTCTCTCTTTTAATTGCACGCATCAGAATCAACAGCTTTTCAAAACAGAAAAATAAACCCGGGTACATTTTTCTGTGTACATAATCAGACAACTGCAAAACAAACTGTTTCAGGCCTAATATCTTCTTCCTCAGAAGTGTATCCAGATCATTTGTGGCAAAGTGTGGACAGAAAAAAAAAATAGTGGTGACTAATCACCAGGCACCTATAACAGAGCGCCTGTATCATGCTAGATTTGTCAGGAGCGACATTTCTATAGCAAAACTGAAAAGCAGTAAAAGAAAGACTACTTACTGTTTTTACTATACTGAATGATAGAAATCAAATGGGTGTGGAAGGACCATGTGCGTAACATTCTTACAGAAGTGATTTTGGTCTTAGAATAGCTATTACAAAAATGAGATTAACTGCATTCTTCCTTTTTGAGTTAAGAAGGTTGAATGACTTGGAATTCTACAGAGTATCTTTCTACATTTAACATGTACTCAATCAGGTTACTTTCTATCTATGGTAAAGGGAAGAGTTAACAAGGAAATTAGACTCTGCAATCCCAGAAATGAAATGTAATCAGCTATGATTCCAGAGTAACAACATACATTGGGAAGGAAAGGGTAAAAGAAGCAGCTATTGACGTTGTTTCCTGAGCCAAACCTTTTAAGGTGTCAGTGAACAGCAGTCTGTGCTTTCACTTCAAAGCACAAGAATTCCTTGGATGATGTCTCTCTCAACAGTTTAGGAGTTTAACAAAATCCAAGATCTCTCTCAAGTTCTCTATTTCATGCTTTTAAATCTGTACCAGGGTGATCAGAGGATGCTTCAACACAGAGCATACAACAAATACAAACAGCATTACTTACAAGGGCGTTTTAATGTACATACAAATACTAAATCTTTATGTCAAACTCCCAGGATCATTTGCGGGCAAGAAAATGACAAAAGGTAAAATCATTTTATGAATCTGATCCAGCTCAACCATACAAGACAGATGTCAAAAATAAGAGCTTTTTTTCCTTTCAGGTCAAAAAAACCCCTTTGTTATACAACTTCAGCAAGCTCCCAAGCTATCTCATTGACACACAAGTCAGATTCTTCTGTCATGTGCACGTAGCTTCAAAAATTGAAAGAGCGGGTGGATTTTAACTGAACTTCTCAATCCCATGAGACATTATTTTCTTTCTCTTCCAACATTGCATGATGCTCCCCAAAAGACAGGAAAGAGAAAGGGACACAAAAGCCATTTCTATTCAGTCTTCTTTGTGCAAGATAACCTGGGAAAGGCTGCGTTCCTGTGTAAAGTGGCTGTTGAAAGAGAAAGGAGATTATTTTAAAATGTGTGCAAACATTTGACAGCATTCAGGCTTATGTTTTGGAGAATTAATAGAGAAGAAAAGGTTGGAAATAATTCAAATATTTTTGCTAATAATACATACTGCCTTTAAGAAAAAAAAAATCAAAATGCTTTTATTGACAAGTGTTCCCTAAATTTTGATTCCAGCTACTTATGTCTCTTTCTCTTAACACATTTAAAAATAATGAACTGATAGTAATCAAATAGCTTATGGTGTTTCGCAGTATCTGAATAACTAGACAGTAATTGTGTTTCTATTCAGTGTAGAAAATCTGCTTATAGTGTAAAAGATGAGAGTACAGATCTGCAGATAAAAAGTGAGAAGCAGCAGCAGTCAGGCATTGGAATAAGAAAAAATGGAATTTTCACAAAGTCTGTATGAAAACACGTGCACCTAACAGAAATGGATAATCATTTTATACTGAGTAATGAGAAAATTGTGGCAACATTTTTATGATCGACACAGAATTACCTGCTTGAACAATCTACTTTTCTTGATGGAGGGCTTCTATGAAGGCTTCAAGCTTTTCCTGGATTTCCCGAACTTTTTCTGAAGGAATTAGAAAAGTCCTTTTTCAAATACCTGTTACTTAATTGAGGATATGCCCAGAAAGAAAACAAAAACCAAAACCAACCAAAACCAACCCCAAACAAAAATCCCCTAACAAATACCCCACCCCCCCAAAAAAACCCTCAAATTTGCAAACACGAACAAAACTCAATGCTGTTGTCAATATTACTCTATGTATTTAGCTTCTGAATTACTAAGATTTAGAACATTTTTCTACACACCAGAATAAAAAAAATCTTGCCCCATTTGAAAAACATGATTACCATGCTAATTTAATAAACCAAAAATTTACCAAAGCAATCCAATGCTAGAAATGTTCTTTTTGGTAAACCTGCAATATTCATTAGATCATGCTCAGCAGAACTACTGTACACCTGCTACAGGTAGGGAGTTGGTATCTTTTGAATAACGCCTACTTATCCCTTTTTCTTTTATCCAAATATCCCTATTCTCCACAGCAAGTGTCACAAACACCACTAACCATTCTAAAAACAGTTGAAAGCTAGTTCTCTTTGAGCAGAGAATACGAGGGGACCAAATGTCAGTATTCAAAAGACACCTATTCAAAAGGGCATGCACAACATTAAGAATGTTTAAAACTTGCATTTTATTTTCTTGCATTTCAGTGGTAACCAGACAGATGTGGGCAGAATCTTATTTTACATAAATACTACAGCTGGGAGCTTATTTCCCTACAAAAATACAATTTGAACACAATTACAAATAGTTACTAAGACTGAAAAGGCAACATTGACTGGGAAAAATTCAGAGGTTTAGGCATTTTTTCCACTCTTTTCTCAATTCCATATAACACTTGTCATCATACAACCTATTTGATTTATTAAAATGCTTATGAAGCAAAATTTAGAACATAGCTCAAATTCAATGCCTGCAAGATTTCCTGCTTCTCTCTCACCACATCCTCATTTGAAGCTTCTTCTGTGTGTGATTATAGCCATGGAAAACACACTTCAAGAAATATGAAGAAACAGGGGGAGAGCAGTAGGACAGACAAAAATAAGCTAGATGAACATAAACACAGCTAATCTTTTTCCCCTAGTTAAAAATGCTATTGGATTAATGCCGTATGTTCCCGTGTATGAGATACAAGGTTTGAAGGGCTTTTTTTTTCTTTTATTAACGTTTTCTTCTCTTTAGCAATACCATGTGTTATAAACATGCTGTGCTGAAACAAGAGTAAAGCAGAAAGAAAAATAAAACAATCAGCCTTAAATAGGATGCATAAGCATGAGTGGGGAAAAAAAATTACCTCCAAAGACAATGTTCTAAGAATGTAGCCAAGGGAACTTAAAGATCCATCTCGTAAAAAATTACTATCCCACAGTTTATGAAATCCTTCTATGAAATCATTTTAGAATAGTTACAATAATAATGATGATAATAATAAATAATCAATAAAACTCTGTAGCCCTGTTCTAACTGTAGTAGAGAGTTTTAGCTAGCATGTGAAATAAAATATGGAAAACGGCCTGCATGAGGATGAAGAAATCTCAAGCTTCTTTATCATGCAATTCTTAGATGATGAAGGGCAAGCCCACTTATCCTTCCAACACTTCAGTGTCCCTTGAATAAACAGAGACGTACAGTGAGGTTGAATCACACTCTGGGTCCTAAAGAAAGCCCCAAGGAACTTGCTTGAATTCCAGCTGCTTGTGAGTTTTTCTTAAAGTAGTTAGATATTCAATCAAGGCTACAGTCAGTTTGAGGACAGAAGCAGTATCTTGGAAGTTCAAAAACAGCAGTAGTTGCTTTTTATCAGAAAAAATATTAAAATAAGAAGTCCTTGATTCAGTTGAGCAGAGAGAACAACTGAAAGCTGCCAATGAAAAAAGAGTAGTTCCATGATCACTTCTCCTTACTAAGCACATTCAAAGTGTTTTCATTACTTCTTAAATGAATAAAAAAAGTATTGTTTGTGTGTCAGTATATAAGTATCTTGTGTAATGAAAACATTAATTACATGGCATTTATTTAGGCAACTAACTTAGCTTGGCTTCCAATACTGATGCTCTATTTACATTTATAAAATTAGCCTTTGAAATAACATCCTTGCATCTTGGAGAGACTTGACATTATTTTTGAAATTATTAATCCTGGTCCTTGCCCTCCAAAATTGCCAAACTGCCAGTAGTAACTGGACGTTAGATCTCACAACCCAAAAGTTGTCCTTTCAATAGCTTTATTTTTGACTTTTTTTTGTAATTGCTACATGCTTTCCCCAAGTACGTTCTCTGTATTGATCAAGCCATTACTCAGTGAAAGCAGACAGATTTAGCAGTATTAAATGCAAATATTTTCCCTTCTCAACCTCTTGCTAATGAAATATTCCAATCCCGAAAATCAAGAGCATCAGCAAAAATCTGTAATTATTATTTCACCCTTAAAAAGAAAAAAAAAAAAAAAGGTCTGTGCCAACAAAGTCCATTTTAATTTTCTGATTAGGGCATATTAAAATAACAGGATATCAAATATGTATTCCAGAATATACTGAATCTGCTGTGTTTGCTCAGAGAACAGACATACTAAAATTGACTCAATATTATGAGCATTTTATTAGTTTTTATACTTGGACTGAATGGAAATGATTGCTTAACTGTAATAATTATGAGATCTTGAGGTAATTTAATGCTTTGAAAAAACATGCTGGCTATTCTTAAAAAAGAAAAGTTACAGTGACTGCCAAGTAGCTGCAATTATTCATGCTACACCTTGTATTCTTAGCAGTAGTAAAGCCTTTTGCAGCAGCAGACCCCAGCCAACCTGTTACATTTTCATATAAGTCCATTCTGTAGCACAGAGAAGTCTGATAAATTGGTTTACTTCTTCAAAAGGCTAATGGCAGAGTTATGCATTTACACAAAACTAATCTTAATAAACCAGTAAATACAAACGTTTGGGCAGAACTTTTCTAATGAGTGCAAGTGTAGGGTCTGCAAATCTAGGATAACTGCCCATAGTTTCATCAGCACCATGTGACGCTGCATTTGGAACAACTGATTGTCACAATTCAAGAGTAAGATGTTAGCCATCTTTACTTAGGGAAGCTCTCTGTGAAATGCATAGCTGTGTACCCATATTTGCAGGGTTCTGATTGACAACTACATCAAAATATTAGTGACTTACACTTGTAAATTACAGTACCTTTTGTTTTGAGGAAGATTTATCAACACTGCCAAAGCCAGAACATTATTTAAGTTTCTGATAAGAATACTTACTATGTAAGTATATTAAGGGATAGACAATGGTGACCTATTGCTCTAATTTTTGTGGTACTGTGCTTTTCCATGAACAAGCCAGCCACGGAATAAAAACATCTAGCTTGCTGGCAAATTATTTTTGTAACAGGTTGAAATACCACGGCACCATTATACAATGTTCCAGTATCAAGGAAGGCTGTTGAAGTACTACACTCTTACTATACAGCACTGCAGAAGTTTAAATACATACTATGGCTTGCACACTGGATTCTAGAAAGATGATATGGTCTTTGGTAGTTTTAATGAAGACCTGAAGTTACAAATAAATAATTCTTCCAGCACCAGTTAGACAGTGGTCAAAAATCAAATTAAATCAATGAAGAATAACTGTAACTAACCCCTTATTTCCACCTTTAGAAGAGTAAAATTCACAGGCCTAATGGCAATGAATGGCTATTCTACTTTCCATTTATCCCTTGTTTACCTAAAAGATAAGCTGGTTCATACATCAACTCATTATGCCTCTTGATCTGATCATGAATATTCCTATAATCCTCCTTCCATATCCCAAAAAACTTCACTGACAGAACAAGAAAATTCTTTACTCAGATGTCTTGAGATCCTCATTCATGCTCAGTCTCTCTTTATCTCCATATGAAATGATATTGCTACCTGCTCATTTTCTTTTCGTTAATCCTTTGATCCTAAATCCAAAAGGCTCAAACCCAAACTAATTGATCTGTAATGAGAATTTTGATACAGTGCGAACACAGACAGATGCAGCTACAGATAAAATTCACTTTTCCTAATATCATAAGATGGTCAGAAGGGAAATCCCATAAATACTCAGTCTTACAAGGAATACTTGCTTAGGTGGTTGATCTTATCTGCTAAACAGTGCAGAAGCTAGGGAATCACTGCTAAAATGAAACAGATCAAGTAAATTCTCAAATGAACCTCCTGACGTAAGGCCAAATAATCTTGAAACGGTACTGAACACAAAATATATAAAAAACCCAAAAAAACCCCAAACAAACAAAAATACCAACTCCCCAAAACAACCATGCTTTAAGTAGCAAGAAAATATTTACAGACACTCTCCAATTGCATGAATTGGTTTAATAAAAGGGGTGGTCTCTGTCCACAAACCTTGTCTTGCTTATGCTTCTGAAGATAAGTGAATTTTGACACATTGAAATCATACATACTTACCTGTGAAAACCCAATGGGTTTAGCACAGAATTTTAAAGATGTTTGTGTCTGTCTGTGCCAGAACAGGAAGAAAACTACATGGGTATTGTAAGAAAATGAAAAAGCTCTCCCTTTCCCTGTTTGCAAATTTGCCCACATGAAATCAAATTTCAGTTGCAGCATCAAGAAAAAATTAAGTCAAATCTTTCTGAACACAGATCAATCTTTATTTTGTACTCTGATGAAACTCATAGCATAAAACCATCATGATAAGAATGCATTAATACCTCATTATATATTCTCCTGTTGGAGGTAGAAATCACTTTAACGTACAACTAATAATAACATGGCTTTGAAAGCCATGTTATTCCTTTTACTCTGGATTGTGTTTAGACTTTAGTTGTGGCCCCTTCCCCCCCCCCTTTTTTTTTTTTCTAATCTTCCTTCGTTTTCTTAATCCCTTCTTTGCCTATAAACATTCTCACTGCTTGCTGTGTTACATCTATACTATGGTTAATTAACCATAGAAGCAGAAATGTTGAATTTACTGCTCTGAATGCATCATCTTTCCTCTAGTAAAAAAGGAAAGCCTGGTCTGTAGACAGATTTAATCAGAATGCCCAGAAGTAATTCATTAAAATGGGAAATGCTGATCCACAGTTTCCTATTGAAAGTTGAATTTTAGCTTACGGCTACCTCAGACACAAACCCTCCAGCTGTACACAACCCCTATGAATAGTCAGGTGGAGAAGGGGAGGAGGGGGAAATCATCTCTTCAGAGTTCAGCCTTTTGTACCACATTCCTGGATTTTCTAAGGGCCATGTAAAAGCTTTACTTCTTGTTGAAACAGTACAAGGCAGCATGTTCACAGTTACTTCCAAATAACACCACAGAAAGCACTTTCCAACCATAGTTAGATGACCTGCATCAACATGCTTTCTCATGTCCTGCTCAACAACAGCCTCACAGCTACTATATTATTTATAGTTTATTGATCATTGCAAGGTCATGTCCTGCTGAATTTTAGAAAATCCTTTGAAACTACCCATCACATTTTTTCGCCAGTTTCCTCTTGTTCACATGCCATACTTTCCTCCTGAAGAGGCCAAGAGGAAAGCTAAAGTTTTAAGGGGGGGTGGGATGGTGCACTGTGGCAAAACCACCCAGGCTGCCCTTAAAGAGACAGAACATCATTTATCAGCTGCAAAGACAGATTTATAAGTAGAGGGCCTCTCTGTTCCTTTAAGGCTGCAAAACAGATGGGAAGTGAATGGACAGTCAAAGGGTCAAAAAAACACATGGGAGGTGCTGCTTGTCTGCTGTATGTATGCTCCCAGCATAAGAAAGAGGTCAAGATTGTAACTGCATGGCTGGGTGCTGGAAAGGCCTTTTCTTTAAGCTTTTACAAAGACAAACGCTGTTCCTCATCCCACTGTCAAACAGCTATAAATATTGGTTTGTCAAGAGAGTTTCAGCAGCTAAAAGTTTTTTAAAAAGGCTGAGCAGGAGGATGAATCATGTGAATGGTTCTTAATTAGCTCATTAGTGTAATAAAAGCACTGCAGAACCCTGAAATGTTTAAATGGAATTTATAATAGTCCATGTAGTAAATCCATGAATCATTAAAAATATACAGCCTTTAAAATGCAAGCTTGCAGAAAACAGCTAGCTTACTCTGTAGCTGCTACTAGTTAAGATTGAACAAAGATGCTAACTGATGCTACATAGTAGTAGCTTTCCTGTATTGTCACAAAATGTTTTTTCTATGTACAGCAATCTACAATTAGATTTGAATTTGCAGCCATTTAATGGTGTTGTTTCTATAAATCCTGACTTCAAAGTATGCTCACTGGAATCCGATAATTATGATACAAAAATCCTGCAAACAGATTTATAAATCGGGCTTCCCCTGTCTGACAGACAAAGCTAGACATCCACCATTAAATTACTGACTTTTCTACTTGCTTTAAATCTCTTTGCCATCCTGAGATAAAAGGTACTTTAAACTGAGCAACATCTAGAATACCTGTACTCAAGTTGCCGGTTCCAAAAAGACAATGAGAAGGACACGGACATGCTCTAACTATCCAAGTGCATCAGGTGAGATGCTTTCATTATGAAACAGATTTCGGTGGCTTTTCAAAAATATTTTTTAAACCGTAGAACAAGACCTAGTGCTAAACATAGTATTTTAGCATCACTACTAACATTTCCAAGAGTCAGTCAACATACTAATTTCACGGATGTGAATACATCAACAACTGCCTGCTGGTGCTGGTGACCTGGTTGAAAATCTCCTTTTGTATGGCATTAACACGAGACAAAAACCAAGGACCTGTTTTGTACAAAGACAGATACATAGCATACATTTCTCCTTTTCCCTGTTGTAAGTAAATCCACCAGTAAAATAGGAAAATATCACCTCCAGAT
Organism: Myiopsitta monachus; assembly: GCA_017639245.1. Lineage (NCBI taxonomy): Eukaryota > Metazoa > Chordata > Aves > Psittaciformes > Psittacidae > Myiopsitta > Myiopsitta monachus. The sequence continues at coordinate 24,088,124 of CM029923.1, forward strand.
TCTATATTTAACCTGTCATAGAAACATAGTAAGATCTTAGTCTTAAGAAGTCATTTTAGACAAGGGGTATGGGGAGGAATATTACAGTTGACATCACTTTTGTTGTAAGTATGAATATCATATTAGTTAATCCCTGCATATCATATTTGAGCAAAGCTATCAGCTGCCTGTGCAAAACAGTACCACCTTTATTTCAGACTAATGATAACTAAGCAGCAGAAGAGAGCCTGTCTGAAAGCACTTCAGCTATTTTTACAAGGTATTAAGCACTGGAATGTTATTCAGAATTATAATAATGCTTTTTAGCACCAGCAATGGGAATTGGGCATTGGGCTGATGAACCTGTAAATTAATAATCAATCAGTATCTTAATCTATAGCTGCCCCAGATTCACAAGCAAGACCCCTGCATCTTAATGAAACAGCTTCCATAACACACTTCCTCTCTCCTCAGCCTAACAGAACAGAAGCTGTGTTTCCTGGAGCAGTCCCCAGGGCACCTCAGGCGGGCAAGCATGAAGTCTTTCTGTCTCTGACAAAGCATATGAGAACAGAGGTACAGAGCTGAAGCAAAATGACAACTATGCAGACTACTAACTTTATACAAGGTATGTTTCTAGGGCTATTACACATCAGCCCTGCTTGTCTACAGAAAAGAAACTATTACTGAACTGTGGTGTGAGGTCACAAGCCAGTATACATTTCTATACTGTCATTCAGATTAGCTTAATGTAAAAATGATTACTAATCTACACTAGGATGAGAGTCACAATGAGAGTTTATGAGAATCTCAATGTCTGCAATAGCAAGGAAGGACTTGGGCACCTTTCAGTCTTCTGTCTCTACCTTAGATTTTTAATTGAAACTGTTCTAATAACTCAATCTTTCAGCAGAATTTAGCTGTGCTGTTTACTGGACAGCAAGAAGCAGCTTAATAGCAGAATGACAAGGCAACCAACCTCATAAAACACACTCATATCCTGAATCAGACTTATGGACACAGACTGAATTTCAGAATCAAAACTGTTAAGCTAGAATGAATCAGAACATGATGATGCTCGTTTTTTGGGTGGAAGTAGTTAAAATCATAAAAACACACTAAAAATACTACCCAGTGATTCATCCAGTGATTAAAATTAAAAAAAAAAAAAAAAGGCAAACAAAACCCCCTAACTTTTTCTTATGCAGAAGGTATAAAGCTATAAAGGCAAATTACTTATGTAAGGGCTACTGCAACCTTAAGGCTATAAAACTGTAAACAGACTTTAACATAAGAAGTAACTGATATTTGTTGGTTCTCAACCCAAAATAAATCACACTTTTTAGTTAGCCAGATAATAAAATACTGGGACTATTTACATGAAAGTCTCTCTAGAATATGATGTTTGAAAACGAAATGGTGATAAGAAATTTTTGGATCATAATAATAAACTTAGTTTTTCAGTAGTCAGAAACTTAAGCCATCATGCCCTGAAGAAAAACAGGTTGCTCTATGTTTTCTTATTTTTAGCTAGGAATGATAATAAACTATTCCCTTCCCTTTTGTTTTCATATTGACTTCCAAATTAGAAGCAGAGTGGGATCCACTACAACGTTAACAATGTGCAACATACATGACACTGACTTCTCCAGCTTTTGGAAATGGGAAAGTTACACTCCACAGTTCCATATTAGCTCAAAACAAATACATACACTGGTCAGTTTAACAGTTGGTATTTATACAAACAGTAATCTCTTCATGATAAGTACACATTTAAATTTTGATTAACAGGTAGCCTCATAAGCAACCAGTACTAAAAGGAAAATAACATCCACCTAGATGTTTTGATCCTTGCATCATAAAGGAAATTTTTGAACCCTTAAGTACAAGAGGCAAGGGTAAGATTAGCAGGCATTAAATATGTCATTACTCATGTAGCAGTTTATCATTATTTTTCAATGTCAGCTTTAAATGATAGGCTTCACTTAGTCAGTGACAAATGTGCTGAACTTTAGAAGGATCCATTTTAGAACCTGGACATCACTGCCTAACTCTTCATCAATAACTTTAAGAAATCACAGCAGACAGACTTTGGTCATCTGGGATGCTTAAGTTAAGTAAACCATCACTCCATCACAGGAGGTTTACAAGTGATCTATGTTCCCCCTTGAGGATTACTTCCCTCTCTGAGAAGGCACAGCTTTTAAAAGCTTTCTGCCATGACACAAAGCAGGAACTACCCTATCTGCAGTCTGACACAGACCGTCCTACACGTTCTTCTGGTTTTAATTCATTAGTATATGCAGCTACCCCAAAACTCAAAGGAGAAAAAGAAAAAAACCAAACCAAAACAAAAAGACAATGAACTTAAACAGTCAACCGGTGTCCTTCATGTCAAAGCACACTTGCTTGGGTTAATTTCATAAATTACCTACATGGAATTAAAAATACAATAACCATAACAAACAAACAAACAAACAATTAGTTTGTATTCTAACAGAGTACCAGAAAGTTAGCAAATAACTAAAAATAATGGGATGCGCTGTTGGCTTGCTTATGTTCAAAGGCAGGGAAAACTGAAGACACAACTGCACAGGCTGATTCCAAGCACGCTGCCCTCAGACTTCATGCACCACAGAGCACCAGGTCATCTACAGAGCTCAAAGGGAGCATAGGAGTCATACTGTCACCAGCACATTGCTGACAACAGCACAAGCTTGAACTCTTATTCACAGACAGCCCACACTTTGACTGGTTGTGATTTTGTCAAAAATTACAGAATCACAGAATGGTTTGAGTTGGAAGGGACATTAAAGCTCATCTAGTTCTAACCTTGTGCTATGGGCAGAGACACGTTCCACTAGACCAGGTTGTTCAAAGCCCCGTCCAACCTGGCCTTGAATGCTGCCCTGGACAACCTGTGCCAGTGCCTCATCACCCTCATAGTGAAGGAATTTTTTTCTGTATGAAAAATTAACGTGCTCTAACTGACAACCAGCCTCTGATAAGATGCAGGCCATATTAACATCCTGGGGCAAACTGAAGGCAGAGGACTGTGAAGATAGCCGCTGCCCTGCACATGCATATCAGAAGTTAGATATCTGTTTGGTGATTCCCAGAGGGAAATGGCCACTATGTGTCTGCCTGGTTAGAAGGCCACAACATCTCCTGGTGCAATGTTCTGCAGCTCAGGATCTGATTATAACTGACTGTTCCTCACTGCTATGATCAGCTGAAAGGAGCAAAGCAAGACTGCTGCCACTTCTGCAAGTTGTCTCACAAACAGGAAGTGACCATGTTTTTACTCATGTAGCTTCTAAAACTCCAACATTTAGGCACTGTGAAAGAAATAAAAGCACAAAATAACTGTAGTTTTGCAAGTTCTAATAAAATTACTCCTCCATTTGGATTTCTAGGATGCTTTCCTCTTTGCTGTGTCTGTTTTTGAGCAGTGGGGGCAAAATCTAGGCTCTACATTAAAATACCTTCAAAATTATACCTTTCTTTTCGTACATCTTGAAAATACTGAAACCCATGCTGGCTCTGTAAGGATCAATTTAAGGACTACTAACCACTGCCTTTCAAGCTGTTTTGTCTCCCTTTGGCTTCTAGGGGAAAATTACCCAAGATCTGCTTATTTGAGAAAGAATCTTTCCCCTCACAGCTGAGCTTTGCCCCCTATGAAATGCTGTGACCTTTCAAAAAAGTTGAAGTTCATAACAGAAAATGGAAGCAAAGGCTTTACAAAGCCAATTCAGAGCATAATTTTAAGGAGCACATGTAATCAACAATGTCATGTAGGACAGAGGTCAAATTTGTTTGCTGACAGTTACCTCAACGGACTGAAATTTAATCAGGCTACAGCAATGTTTACTACACATATGGTTAATTTCACACAACATTTTTATTCTGCAGCTAACAGCAATGAAAGAAAAAAATAACATAACCACAGAGCAAATCATTATCTGCAAAGTACTGCCCACAAACTTCATCCCCAACTTTGCACATATACATAACAAAAAAGGAGACTTGCTTGGATTTATATCTGTTCGTTACATACAACAGACACGTTCAGCTTAGTCAAATACATCACAAGAATTCCAGATCCTGAGTCAGCAACTTGCATATAGAAGTACCAACCTCATCTAACATTAGCTTTCTAACTCCACTAAAATGGCAAGTTTATTATATGCATATATGGTATTAAATCATTCATGCTAAAAGTCTGCAAAAGGTTTACATTCAACACTAATGGATTCAACACAAGAGAACATTTAAGAATTTAACGCAGTGACTTGAAAGCAATGACTTTAGATATAAAACTTGAAGGTATTTTACTGTAACACTGGTAAAATTTTTATATGTTTTAGTCTTTACCAGAAAAAAATAAAGTTCTGCAAACGGTTACATTTCATACCTTACAAATGTATGATACAATTCAGAAAATGCCCCTAAGCTATCTTTTCTTCATGTGAGAGCTCACTTCTCAAAAGTTTGAAACAGCTTTTGTGCAGAACGAAGTCTCAGCTAGCCCATGACACCTGTACAGGTGTCAATATTCCTGACAGATGAATTTGCAGGCTGACCCCTTCACATTCATACCTAGTAATTTTGGGATCAAGTTTCCACAAGCACCCTGCAAGTCCCTTCCCACCTCCTGCCAATGACTCTCCCTGCGTAAATGCACATTATTTTACTTACCATTTGGTGAAGTTTTGGATTTTCTTTTCCTTTTTTAACTTGTGAGGAAACAGGGTATTGGAACAGTATGCTGACCTAGGAAAGATGCTTTGTATGTACTATTCTTGTATGTGTTATATGTGTTTATCATGTGCATATAAAAGATAACTTTGCAAAATTCATAGTTAGCTGTTTAAAAGGAAGAAACGAAAAGAAATAACTGAAGATATAGCGTATTTCTTTGGGGTCTGTGAAATTTCATCTCTAGTGAAGTCAACGGCAAAACTGTTGACTGCCAAAGCTATAATTCCTCTTAGGTATTCAATGTACATGTGCACCACCTACCATGTTTCAAATGCTATTGCAATATGAATATATGTAGCCTAGGTTAGGATAAGACACTGGAAGAAATTATTAAAGCATTCAGTTCGTAACAGTTTTTTGGTAACAAAGTTTAGTAAGCTACTACTTTTCCTGTAGCTGCTAACAAGAAATGCATAACAGAAAAAAATGACCATACCTTGCTATCTTCATGAACTGTGTGCCACACAAACACCCCCAAAAAGTGGAAAACAAGAGGGACAAGGCTAGACAAGTGCATCTTCCTTTCAGATAAAAAAAACTAACATCCAAGAAACCGATGCCAGCTGCCTAAGCCATGGTCATGCTTCAAAATGCAACAAAAAAAATAACCAGAGACAGGAGGCTTGGCACCAGCTCTGCCACATACTCATCCTCCCTGCTCCTCCTATGAAGGCCGTTCATTGCCATCTTGTGTTGGAAAGTCGTACGGCAGCTATTACGTTCACACTATTAAGGAAGCTTTGCCCTTCATATAGTCAGAGAAAGTCCAGCAGAGTGTAATTCTGGAAACAATTCAGTAGTTCCGGGAATCCTTTCACTGGGAGCTCAACATCCAACAGAAAAAAGCCATGTTAAAAAATGGTCCACAGAAAGTTATCTGTATATGCTATCAATTTTGCATACAGCTATAGAGTAAAAATTTCAGCAGAAATACTCCATTTGTGTTAAAAAATAAACCAGCAGAAAAAATATTTTATGTCAAACCCCACATTTTTTCATTTACGTTGTCATTTTTTTCCCCCAGAAAAAAATATCTATTACTCAATACTGAAAAACGTAATTAAAAATATGTAGTCCTAGAGAAGGTGAGACTTCAAAGAATTCTCTTTTGTAAATAACCATCCCACTTCAGCAATGCTGTCAAAAAGATCCTAAAACTAAGCAAATGCCAGCAGTTTTAAGATTTTAACAAATTTTGCAGAAAAAAGTTCTGAAATACATTTACAATTTAAAAACTTTCATGAACTTCAGAGGCAGCCCACCTGAGTGTTCTGTCAGTCACTTCAGAAAAGTTAAATACCGAATACAGGATAAACTAATATGACCTAGTAAATACTATAAAAGATTACTGACAGAATTAAAGGATATGGTCTGACTAATCCATCTTCTAAGGTGTCCTGGGCTTATTTAAAACCATGACATAAGGTACTGTAGAAACAAAGGCTAATTAATATTAAAAAAAAGAAAATGGGAAAGCTTTGCATAGAGCTACACACACTTGTGTATAACACAGACATAGGCATTTGAAGGGACTGACTTGCCACCATTAGATACCATATTCTCCCACCAGCCACAATCAGTGCATTAAAGCCTGCAATACAAACAGGGCAGTACTGACAAGAAAGTGGAAATATTTATGGGTGGAAACTTTCCTTTTAAAATAAAAACTTTTACCGTAGTACTTCTAGCTCCCTCTACCCCATTTTACTTCTTACAGACCCTACCACATGGTATATTTAAGATATTAACTAAGCATATAGTAAAATATACGTTGTGTGGAGTACGTTTCAAATAAAAATATTTTGTTCTTAAGCAATGAACACAATCAAGATGCATGTGTGAATTGGAAAGTAAACGTAATTCTTCCTGTTGCTGATGATGCTATCCCAAGATAGGGTGAAAGACCTGGGTATGTTCTTCAACTGACAGACAACTTTTGTGAAGAATTTCAATATAAATAATGCACTAGAGTTGTGAGGGAGGCTGTAAAAAACTGCATTAAACTAGTGTGGAAGGGAATGGACTACAAGGAATTACTGTAAAAAAAACCCCAAAACATTAAAACCCAAGAAGCATCATAATACAACTGTATAAATTCATAATGCAGATACATTTTGAATACTGCATGCAGTTCTGCTCTTTCACCTCCAAAAGAGTTTAGCAGAACTAAAAAAAGAGAAAAAGTGGCAAGGCTGATTGAAGCTATGAAACAATGCCCATGCAGGGAAGCAACTACACAGATGATAACTTTTCAAGTCAGGAAAAAAGAGGGAGTGCAGGTAGCATAAACATCTATGAAGTCATGACTGGCACAGAAAAATGAACAGAGAAAGACTACCGAGTATTTTGCACAGTGCAAGAACTGAGGAGAACCAAATGAAACTGGCAGGTGGGTCAAAACCAAACAAAACTAAGTACTTTTTCACACAATGTGTAGTTAAACTCTGGAACTGATTGCCACAGGAAGTTGCAGATGCCAAAGTTTACATGAGTTCAAAAAGCAATTAGAGAAATTCACCAGAGGGGAAAAACATATCCATGAATGGCTGCTAATCACAAAGATATTACCTGAGGAGTAGGAAATCTTGGAGCCACAGACTGTTAGATGCTGGAAGAACACACCAGGCAAGTACTACTATATGTTTAACCTGTTCTTATAGTGTTCCCTAAGTACCCGCACCCGCTCATTGCCAGGGATAGGACAGGGATACACCAATCACAGGCCTCTTTCAGCACAGGAATTCTTACAGGTTGATTATATTTTAGGACATTTTTAAAGCAATTTTTTCCAACTCAGCTATTCATCTTCTGCTCTGCCCATTTTTGCATGCTATGATCCTGTCTTTCAGATGGTCTCTGGTCCTAGGGCTTCTTTATTTCCAGAAACTTAGTCATTTTTCACTGGTAAAAGTATCATGATTATATTTATGACAAGGAGCACATTTACATCACATTTAAAGCCTTTTTTTGGAGAAAAAGTAACCTTTAGTACATTATAAAATACATAATTTGTTAGAAACCAGTCAAAAAATCTGTTTACACTCTTTAAGATATCTATAATGAAACCTGGGAAGTATACACCAAGAAGCAGCCAAACTCGGAGCCTAAGGAACTATGACAGAAAATTTATATATAGGGTTATAATATATATATAGGGTTAAAATACCAGTCAAGGCTATAGAACACAGATAACAAAACTTGCTCAAATAAGTTTTAAGTCTTATATTAGCTCTCATTATGGAACTGGGCCACCCATGTTAGAAACCACTTGATATTAACCAGTACCCTGAGCAAACAAAACACTTACATTAGTCTTTTAACGCTGAAGCACTGGAACAGAAGCAAGACAGTGTTGCCATATCATCAGCAACAGGAGGAAGCTGCCTCCTAGAAATAATTTAGATTTGCAAGTACAGTTTCTAATCAGGAAGTGAATCCCAGCCTTATATTTCCAAATTTAGATTGGAAATTAAAAGACTGTAACCATCAGAGAAATGAGATCCTGAAAGCTGTCTGTTTCCAGTATGAAGAGTGAGTCCCAAGAAGTTAACCTATTTAAAGATGGAGCTCAAGATACGTGAATGACCTGAATAACACAAACACAGCTGCTTGAAACAGAGAGAGACTGGAATTCCTGATTCAGGAGATCCCTTCCATTCCACTCCTAATTAAAATACAAATACTTTATGAATGCATGCTGTGGGAGTTGGGATTTTTTTTTTCCTTAATCACAGTCCTGATCACCACTAAATGCTGTAAGAAGGAAAATTACTTGTATAGCCACCTGAGAGTTCAATGCTCTACGCTATCAAAAACTGTCTCAGGAGTATACGGAAAATGCACGACAGAAAAGCACTCTATTCACTAAGGGAAAGGCAAAGAAATCCCCGCCATAAAAGTTATAACCATTTAGCAATAAAAGCATGCAGAAAGTAGAGAGAACATTGCTGATTTGACTACAAAGCTAAGCAGTGGCAGTTTAAAATATTCCCATAGGAACAATAAAACAGAACATATCATACACAGTTTTATGCTGAAATAGCAATTATTTCCTTAGAATAATACATGTGGTATGTATGACCTCCTGAATCTAAAGAAATATTGTGCAGTGATGGTGTTTTCCCTACACTGTGATTTATGAAATTAATACTACAAACTTGAAGCACATATGCTAATATGCAGGCACCTAGGGTTATAAACATAGAGACAGGCTGCTCTTACAGGCCAAGTCTTAGTTTACAAAATAATGACCCCAGATGTTACTGCTTTGAGATGGGAGGTTATTTCTGATGCTGGTGAGAAGCAAATTGACAATGCAAAAATTCTAAGTTGATTTCAGTGCAAAATAATAAGAGATTAAGCTAAACATTACGTATTTGCTAGTGCTCCTTTACATTGTACATCCAGTGTAAATTATGTTATCACATTATACTACTCATCTCTACATCTGAAACAGTAAGACCTCGCTGTATTTAAGAAAAATTCCATTTGTGGTGTCAATTAAATGCTTGCACATGAACAACCCATATCACAATAAATGTTCTAAGGACAGTGGTCAGAAATTGCTTCATTTCAGGCTAGCTCCAAAACACTATACAGTAGGTACTTACTGAGATCCTCTGCAAGCTGGACCCTCTTGCCAGTTAGGAGCTTCACCTTTTTTTCATTATCCTCAGCAAAATCTTCAAGCACTTCTTTTACATTCTTCTCTAAGCGCCTTACTGTAAAAAGACCCCAAAATAACAAACCAACCAAAAAAAAAAAAATGAGTGGTAACACTTTCACATCTGTCATGACCTAAGGCCAAAATTTTTTGAAAGTCTGTGGGAGAAGTAGTGCATGTTACTAGAGAAACTAATGTGATTAGAGAAAAGGCAAACTTCTGAATACACAAACCCCTTGTTTGGGACATTAAGTTACGTATTTGCTATCAACGTCACCCTCATCAGGTGAGTCAAGGCCAAGTCAGTTAAAAGGTGAAACATGAAAAAGTAAGTTACTAATACCAGCAGAATATGGCATTGAAGGATTGGTGACACACAGGGGTGCTGCTGTATATACAAAGCTAAGAGGAACCAAAAGCTCTTTAAAGCAGCATTATGTCCATTGTAACACTCATATCCTTGCCTTTCATACTTTGAGGGAGTACCTCCTAACAAAACTTCCTAATTTCAGCCTAGCAGTTGCCAATGAGGGAGGTGGTTCAAAGAGATAGAACCTAGCTTTCCACATTTAGGGAAACATGGAGGGCAACTTGCATCACATGACAAAGCTCAAACCTTTTACTTGCACTGTCTTCAAGAAGAGGCTGAGAACTATTTACAGATCAAAGGTTGTTGACAGTAGTTGTACCATAGCACTAGCCAATTGCTACATAAATGATGATTTATAAGGAAGCTGCTGTTGTATAAGCTCTTCTAGATACTAAATGGCAGATTTTGCATGGCTTTAAAAAAAAATAATCCATTAGAACTATTCCTTGTATCACACAGATTTAAATTAAAATCTACAGACAGATTGACCGGGGGGGGGGGGGGGGGAATAAATGGGAAAATAGTCACTATTTATTGAAGTTCTTTCTGCCTGGAAAAAGATACTGACAACTGACATCACATAAGCTGAAAATACTTTAAACTGGCGAGTGTCTTACTTATGTGACATTCTATTTACACTCAATCCTTCAATGTAAATGTCAAAATCTATTTACATCTTTAAATTATCCTAGCCAGGACACAAAAATCAGCCAGCCATGCTAAGCATGGAAAGAACATATAGCTAGAGGAACACCAGAAAATTTCTAACCATTTTTTTTGTTTCAAACACATCAACTCACTATAAGCCTTACCTTCAGTGTTAGTAAGCTGCTGCCTCAGCGTATTTGCTGTAATTGCCAGCATTCGCTGTATTCGCCAGAAGAGGACAATATCATTACATTCAAGCTGAAACAAGTGAAGTTGTACTGTCAGACCTCTGATAGCCAGTGAACATCCTACACTTACAGGAATCTCTTGACATTTTTAATGGCAACTGTAAGCCCATGTATATATATTCTGATCTTGCAGAAAAATATCACAGAATAACTGGTGCAGGGAACAAGGAAACACACCAAAACCACTTCTCAAGAACCATGTCCTTTACTTAGTATACCCCATCACCTTTATATAGACTATTTTCAACAGAAAGAGGCATATCAAGGAATATCTCAGAAAAATAATTTGCACACACCACATGCAAGCCGGTGAGTATGATCTTATGCTCACTGAAGCATCACACTTGTTCCTAGCAAACACATTAAAAGATAAACATCATGAACTCCCTGCTTGACTGTTGTGACTCCCTGTCTGACAAAACACTTCTGAATGCAGTGTTGTGTCAAGAGTACATATGTTATCAGAAGAGACAGTTTCTACACCTGCAAGGATGGCAGGTACTAACTTTCCATTAAGACATCTCATAAAGACAATAACAGAAATAGGAAGTTAAGTGTCATGGAGAAGCAGCTGTCTGATCTCATTTTTTCAGCTCTTATGGGCAAAGGTATTTCTACAGTAGTAAAGTTTTCTGGCTCCAAGGGGATCACTTTTTCTCATTAAAAAGAAAAGCAAACTCCACAGAATATGAGGAGCTCTTCCCTTCCAATAATTTTCTGATTTAAAATACAGTTTTCTTTGTGCAACTTTGTGCATACTGTCGTTTGTTGCATTTGTGTTTACAAAACTGGAAAGTCATTTAAAAGACCTGTCTGTAAACTCCACAGTTGTTTGTTGAGGTGTTTTTTGTTTTGTTCGTGGGGTTTTGTTTGATTTTGGTTTGGTTTATTTTTTCCCTATTGATCACATGTGGTTCCAAGTTCTAAACACTTACTTATCATACTTACCTCATAAAACCCCCTTAGTTAGTGCTTTTAATGTTTTCTGAATTTTTGGTATCAGTAAGGTAAATAATTATCAATGGGAAAATAGGACAAAGGGATACCAACAAGATACTAATAGCTGTACAATACTACTTTTAATAGTGTATTTTCAATACAGTATCAGTAAGTAACAAATGTTTAGGTCATGGCAGATACCATGACCATGGCTGGTCATTTTATACAATTACCAGCAGGATGGCATTTTATCAATTACAAGCCTCATGTAAAACATACCTAAGAACACCCGCTATCTTAAGGTAAAGGATATAAAAGAAAGGTCAGGATAGTTTATGAAGTATTTGTAGATTGTTTTTTTTTTTCTGCAACTGAAATGGAAATATTAAGGCAAGCAACCAGTGTGCATCCGTACTTCAATTTACCTCCTGAGTCCACAAAATGCCTCTGGTAATAATAAAAGCCTCTTCGACATAGATTGCAGTGGTTCAAAGCAGTCTTCAGAAAATACCTTCTATAAATTTGGTGCCATGTGTCTTTAATCTAGGAAAACAGTGCTTAAATTTTACTAAATTAATACATACACACACTATCGTGCATAGTTTAATGGTCACATTTAATTTCAAAATGTAACTCCGATTTCCACTGTTCCTGTCACGTAGTATACATTTAAATATTTCTCAACAATTTGTCTGCAACTGGGATATGATTAATATCTTAGCTACATTTGGCAAACATTACAGTTGATTGTCAATTTTAAAATCTACTCTTCCATGCCTGTAACATAACTGAATGCTTAAAAATATTGTCTGTAGCCGAAATACATTTAAATTATATACTACAAACAGGATAAATTGTTCTGCTCGTGGCATGATGCAATCTTTAAGATGGAGAATACATTTTTGAGTACTACCCATTAGCTTATCAATTAAATCTGACTGAGCACAGAGAAACATTTAATGGTTTTATGTAAACAAGCATTTGTAATTTGTCTTGATTAGGCTTATTTACATTCCAGTTCTTCACAATCAAATATGCAGATATGTCTCTTACAAAAAAAAAAAAAAAAAATTTGCACTCAGTCTCCTCATGTAGACGACGTGGATCATTACTCATGACCTTTACAAAAAGGTATGGTAAGCGCTGTACAGGAAAGAGGCAGCAAGTATTTAAACAACTCTTCTACCTTGAATAAGTACATGTATTCATGTTAAGAAAAGGTAGCCAGTGACTGCAGAAAATAAATGTGTTGTCTTGCATTTGTCTAGCAGCCAAGAGAAGTGTGTGAACTGTGTGCAAGCAGTCATTTAGCAATTAATTTGGAAACATCTGGATTACAAATTCAGTATTTAGATGTAGTCCTTTTGTATACTATCTAGAAAGAACATTTAAATGTTCACAGTGGGCTTCCATACGTTTTGTTACAAATCCACATCTTACCAGACACGGATCCACTGTTACTCCTCTCGCTTCAAGATTCTTTCTGACAGTTGTCACTTCATCATTTGCCAGATAAGCTGCATGTTCTTCACTGCATTTGATTAATTTCTCAAGTTCATTTTTTGTTTCATTACGAATATTCTAGAATAAAAATGTTTAAAGTAACTCTTACAGACTCAAAGATCATCAACATCTCCTCAATAAACAGTCTACCTGCTTGATAAGCCAGAATTGAAAGTAACTTTGACACTTATAACTATTAAAGTGACTCAAAAGGGTACTTGTACAAAGACATCTAAAATACAGTGCTTTTAAATAGGATAATTCAAAGTCAGTTTTTCACATTTTTTTCTTCTCACTATGCACAGAAATGCAGAAGAAGAAGAGATAGGTGGAAAAAAAAAATAAACCAGAGGTGTTAGCCTCCTTTTTGTTCCATGAGCATCTGCTAGCGGAGTTCACATTCGCATAATCACCTGTGATACTCACGAGAATTGTCACTTTTCCCCAGTAGCTAGCAAGAACTCTCCATGGATTTATCCCTTTAATTTGTTGTTCATTATATTCAAATAAGATAGGTTGAAGTCACTGCCTTTCTCCCATACCTGGCTCCATACAGTCAACTGTAAAACTCCTTCCTCTGAAACAATTATTTTAAACTCTACTTACATCTTTAAAGTATGATTGACTTTGAGAAATATCTAGAAAAAGTAACATTAAAAGCCCATAATCTCTGGGCACTGAACAGAACATGGTATTTAAATTTAAAAGAAATTTCCAAAAGCTATAAGCAAACAAGAAGAGAGGTCATGCAACTGCTGTGACTATGCCATCACATACTAATCAAATCCAAATGGAGCATGACAGAAAACTGCAGCGACTTCTGCTTAAAAGGCACTCTTGGAAAGCATAGAAAAGAACAGCTGTTTCCACCCTGTTTCCTTCTAATGAAGGATTTTAATATTCATGTCAATGATATAGTAGTAAAGATGTAATCCAGCTGAAGAATGGAGAACAGTTTACAAACCAGTATGTATCTGCAGCATGAACAAAGTACATGGAATTCCCTGTTGTGCTCTATTTAAATAGATGAATACTAAAACTAATTGCACAATATTTAAAACTTATTTAAAACTTTTTTTTAATCATCTAAATGAAGCGAAGAGGATCAGTATTTTTGAAAATTTGCTAACTAATAATCAAGAGTTTTCTAAAGGTAGTGAACTACCTTTTCCTTTTACCTGTTCTTTGGTGCGGCCTATCCAGTATAACCACCTTTTTTTCCAGTCTGGACCCACCATATCTTCAATAACAGATTCAGCTAAAAAAGAAAACGTGATAGTAACTATCACTCAAAATACCTGTAACTGGCCAAATTTATAGTTCTAAAATTAGGTAGATAGAGAATGGACATTTTGTGTTTAAGAACGTAAGACATGCCATACTGAGCCAAGTCAGATGTCTTTTGCTTAAAGCAAACGTTGATGTCTTTTATTAAAATATAAAAATGACTGCAAACTGTAGTTATAAAAAAAAAAAATCTTACCTTGTTACAACTTGCATCAAAAATAATCATGCTTGATAACCACAGATGGGCCAACTACTTTCCCTGAACTTATCCTACACTTCTACATGTGTGTTCATACCTTTTTTGACTCTGCAGATCTCTATTACTTGTCTTTCAGCTTCCTCATCACAAAAGAACTACCTTTTGAGGCTGCGTTTTGCTAAACATTTCTATCACTGTTGGTACCATTTTGAACTGTCACCACTATCTCAGCTGTGATAAAACAAGTTGCCCTGTAGTAAAGTGAACAAGATCTGAAAATCGGTATACAAGAGTGGAATACATCACACAACTCACTGTCTTTGAGACGACTTTGGAGTGTCTCTTCCATAAAATGAATAGCTGCATCCCACTGCTGCTTATCAGATATTGACCGATCTTCTAAGGCATTATGCTGGATCACTCGCTGAAACACAGAACATCTTTTTAGCATGAAATAAATAATTTATCCAGAATTCAGTAAAACAAAGATTACTGACATTCTCTTCATTTTTTGATTTCTATAAAAACCAGCATGTACTGGGCACACAGGATTTATTCAAGAGGCTTCTCAAAGCAGTGCCAAAAATATTTTCTTGTGCTTTTAATTTGACTCTTTTCTATAGCCTAGCATAACTGATGTAAAAAATGCAACGAACAATATGAAATTCCTCTGTATTACTGAATCTATACAGATGGTAATGAAATGCTATTATTTTATATGGCTATACTTAACAAATGAGCTGATGCTAAACAATTCTCACAAGATTGTCCCTGGGCAGCCAGAAGATTATGGAGGACTTTTTCCTGAACCAACCAAAATAATTTTATTAGCTGATATTTAGGGCAACAGTTAACATAAGGCAGTAGTAAAATGAATTGAGAAACACCAAATTAGAACATTATATAGAAAAGGAGAGACAGACACATCTCTCTATCATTTAATGATTACATTAAAAGAATGCAAAAGTACTGAATATGCAACTTAACTAAAAAAATTTCAACAGCACTTAGCCAACAATGCAAAAAAAAAAAATCCGCTACAGTATACCAGGCTATCCTCCGCTCTCTCATTCCATTTATGTCGCTTAATACTTTCTTCTTTGACAGCTTGTTTCAGTTTATCAAAGATATCATCATGCTCTTTTCCTTTTGGTTCAGTCATGAAACGGGAAAATTCTTCTTGCAAAGTCTCCCATGCCACCTAGAAAGTTAGCAAACAATGCCTACTGATATGGACCATTATACCATGCAACAGCTGATAACGGAACAGTCATGACAATTCTTGCAAGTATGAAAATCTGCATACTTCCAAAAACAATGTACAAGCAAAAGAGTAAGTCACTGACTTTTCTTTTGCTGCCTTACCTACCCATTACTAATGAAGACTAAATTTCACTTCGCTATGTTGCAGCAAGTGGAATTCTGTTAAACTTGCATATGTCTATTAAAAAATATACCTAGCTTGAAGGGTTTGTTTAACCTTTCAAGAAGGTTTTATTTTTTTTTGGTCTTTAGTATGGAAAATTCACCACAAGACCAAAATACAACATTCCTAACATATATGCTTCTCAACACCAAGATCTTGCTAGTCTTCTTTTACATGTAAGCTGGTTAGAAGAACTGCAGTGAGCCCTTCAAACCATCACCTTCTCTGGAGGTATGCTTTCATTTCATCAGGCTTTGCACAGATTTTTGATTTTTTTTCTTTATTTAAACACATAAGTTCTCACCTCTACTGCTTTATTAGGTAGCTGCTTGTCAGTCCACTGCTTCAGTTTGATGTCCACAGTGGTGTTAAATGTCCCTGAGTTCATAGTCTGTGCTGCTGGAAGGTATATATTCTCAATCACATGAGTAGATACCCTTTCCCATAAAGTTTTCTGAAGAATCTCCTCCCTAAAACGCAAGTTGTAACACATATAATAACTTCCAGTACAAAAGTGTCTTAAAAAGTATGCACTCCATTTGTTAGAAACACTGAGGAAACAAAGCTACCGAACAATGAAATACTCCCTTAACATCAGGACACTACTTCAAACAAAATCTGCTTGGAACTAAGGACACAAATGCATAATGTTTTCAGCAGCAGAGACAACTTCACAAGTTGACCTCTAATACTCTTATGGTTGCCACTGCACTGCACAACAGTTCCTTGCAGTCCTTAATTATACCAGTATAACCATAGAGAGCTGCGTGTGCATATGCATGGCAGATGAGGGAAAGACAAGGGGGCAGATTGTAAAGCACTGAAATTATTTGACTGATGTCTCACACATGGAGAACAAACTCCATGTGGGTTTTGTTTCTGTACTACTCTGATTTGTTTGTTGGAATATGCTGTAGTTTTCCATTAGCAATTTTCATTGATTGTTCCCAGATCCGATAACAGTGAAGCAAGTTGAGAAGCCCAAACTTTTGCTAAAATGTATCTTGACATTCTTTTATAAATGTACCACATGACACTGTAAAACTAAGCACCACTTTCCTATTTATGACGTGTTTCAACAAGTAACAATAGGCACAATTTAATCTTTTTAAATGACAATGAACTTTCTCAGGAAACCTCGCAGTTTCGGCAAGAAAACCCATCTGAGCCAGTACAACATGCAGCCGGTACCCACAGAGGCAGTCATGCTCCTTCTGCTCCTGCCCCAGTCTCCAGTAGAGGTTTTGGGTTCCTTGCAGGTTAATTTTATCCTAGCTAAATCAGCTTACCATCATGTCATACGAATGCTACATTTGGCAGAATGGCTAAAGCTAAGAGCTGAAGAATAAAAACCACCTTTTTTTGGTGGTACAAGACTATCAGATTCACTCAAGTCCTTTTCTTCCAAATGCTCATAAGTTCAGGACACATGCTTCAACCCTGACAATGCCTCTACTCTAACGAGATTTGCAGACAATGACTGAAGAACTTCTCATAAATATCACTTCTTCACCCACTTCAACAACGGCATAATTGAAAATTTCTTCTGTGCTTAAAGCATCCTCCTTTTGAGATTCAAAAATTTTGAAGCTGTCCTTCTGACATACCAGCTTAAATGCAAATCAAAGCTAGTAGTTTTTCTACTGTTGGAACAGATTTTTGGCATATTTAGCATAGTAAAAGTATTTACACAAAATAAAAAGGAACTCAAACACTTAAATGTTGAAAGATTTCACTCTCAATAAAAATCAATATTGCCACCAGTAAAGAAAAAAAAAATCCTTAAAAAGCGTTATTCAAAACAGGATGACTCGGACAGTGTTTAAACAAAGATCAATTATTGATCCATTCCTGATCATCATTAGAACTGTGGACACAGCAAATTAATTTCACTTACAGGGTGTGCTGGAAACTGTCCATTATGGATTTCACCACTTACAAATTCAGTATAGAAGGGCAGTCCTGCTATTAAGAACAAATGCAATCTCATTCCTTCTTTACTCACATGTCAATAAAAATACTCTTTTACTTTGCTTAATGCAATCAAACTTAATTGGAAGGAATGGAAATTTTAACAGGATAGAAACATTTGCATTCATCAAAGGCACAGCTGATTTTAGGCTGTATATGATGGCTAACAGAGGCATTTTTTCATGACTTAGGTTTCCAGTTCTACTTTATAGCTTGTTAACTGCTGCAAAACTAGAATCATCACTACATTTTAACTTTCAGAAAGAAATGCACCCACCCCATCCACAACAAAATTAAGTAGACTAGACACGGACCAGGGTACTTCAGCATCTATCATACAGCAAACAGGAACAAGCACCAAAATGGCAAACCTGCATTATACTTGGACTAGAAAATGAATTCAGCCTAATACACTGCCTATAACACTTGCTCTGAACGCATCCACATGGCCAGAATTACTCTAATGTCCTTAAGACTCAGACATTTTATCTTGTTTTCTAATCTATGACCAAATAACAGTTCAATTCAGATCACTGAAGGTTCTTCGTTGTACAGGCTGCCATTAAAGTAATTTTTTATCATTTCCTCTCAGCATACAGTAGCTTTACTATGCAGTGATGCTACACTGTTAAAATATTTCAGCTAAGCTGGATCTCTCTCACAGTTATGTCTGCCTTACAAAGAAGTGGGGCAGCACAGTATGGTGCTACTTGGTTGAGGCTACCAATAAGATGTACATGGTAGGGTAAAATTCTCAAACATCCAGATCAGCTTTTTTTACAATCAGGAATTACATAGTCTTTCCATTTCCAAATCTCTGATTCAAAGGGATACAAAACTGCTTTTTTCCAAGGTCATATATATTATTTTGATATACACAGTGATAAACTCCAATTATCAAGTTAAAGCAAATTACTGATTCATACTTCAAAGGAACATCTGAAAACAGCTTTATTATCACTGTTCCTTTTCATTTTTGAGGAATATCTATTGTTCATTATAACGTATAAAACAAGAACAAAACACTGACATCATGTGATTTTTGTCAAGGAATTATGCAAGCATTTGCTGATTCAGAACAACAAACAAACAGACTGCTTCCATAGGGATAAAAGACATAGCACATTGACCTAAGAAAACCAGTTCCTTATTCATATTTGAGAGTTTTGTTTAGTAAAAGTCTGTATTTAAAAGGTGAACTTTTGGTAGTTAGTTAAAAAAAGGGGGGAGCGCAAGGGGCGGAGAGACACACAGGAAAGAAAAAATTACCATACCAGTGCTTTGGTGTGACCTGAGTTAAGCTTATGACTTCATCAAGAATCTCATTCTTTGCTTTTTCAAACAGTTCATTCTGTGCAAAAGGCAAAATATGGAATAAAAAGATTTTAAGTATAGTTCAATCATGTTTCCATACAAAAAGTAAAAACCAAAACCTTACACTTTCCAGTCATGCTCTGGACAATTTATGTGCTTCTTGTACGGTAAACCAGGATAACTTACATCTTTCTACCCATCTCTTGTTCAAATCTTTGTTGGTGACATGGACAGTGGGATTAAGTGCACCCTCAGCAAGTATGCCGATGGCACCAAGCTGTGTGGTTTGGTTGATATGTTGGAGGGAAGGAATGCCATCCAGAGGGACCCTGACACGCTTGTGAGGTGGGCTGATGCCAACCTGATGAAGTTTAACCATGCCAAGTGCAAGGTCCTACACTTGGGTCGGAGCAATCCCAGGCACAGCTACAGGCTGGGCAGAGAAGAGATTCAGAGCAGCCCTGCAGAGAAGGACATGGGGGTGTTGGCTGATGAGAAAATGAACATGACCCAGCTTCAGTGAGCGCTCGCAGCCCAGAAAGCCAACCGTATCCTGGGCTGCATCAAAAGGAGCGTGACCAGCAGGTCGAGGGAGGTGATCCTGCCCCTCTACTCTGCTCTTGTGAGACCTCCCTTGGAGTATTGTGTGCAGTTCTGGTGTCCTTAACATAAAAAGGACATGGAACTGTTGGAATAAGTCCAAAGGAGGGCCACCAGGATAATCAGGGGACTGGAGCACATCCCGTATGAAGACAGGATGAGAAAGTTGGGGCTGTTCAGCCTGGAGAAGAGAAGGCTGCGTGGAGACCTCATAGCAGCCTTCCAGTATATGAAGGGGGCCTAGAGGGATGCGGGGGAGGGACTCTTCATGAGGGACTGTAGTGAGAGGACAAGGGGTAACGGGTTCAAACTTAAACAGGGGAAGTTTAGATTGGATATGAGGAAGAAATTCTTTACTGTGAGGGTGGTGAGGCACTGGAATGGGTTGCCCATGGAAGTTGTGAATGCTCCATCGCTGGCGGTGTTCAAGGCCAGGTTGGACAGAGCTTTGGGTGGCATGGTTGAGTGGGAGGTGTCCCTGCCTATGGCAGGGGAGTTGGAACTAGATGATCTTAAGGTCCTTTCCAACCCTGACTATTCTATGATTCTACGATTCTTGCTTGCCTCTGGCCAAGCATGCCATTTGAATATTCAGGGTCTCTACAAAGGAATTAGAGAATGGGATCATAATTGTTTTGATATTCTGTCTGACTGAAAGACCAGGAAATCTAACTTCTCTTTGCCAGTTCTGTCATGATCACAAAGGAACACTGACTTAATCCTGTGGGCAAGTTCAGTAAATGAACAGCACACAGAAATGTGAAGGACTTCTAAGCATTGAAGTATCACAATTTTGAAACACACTATTTCATAAAACAGAGAGCTCAGTATTTCCTTACCCTAGAACAATCTACATTGTCCTCACATTTTAAAATGTCAGAACTTTACATTTACTTTAAGAAACATTTACAAATGAGATTAAATGACAAATTTTAATGCATAATTTTCAACACTTTGTAGCACATAAAGCAGTAATTTACCCTGTCGAGCTCTCGCAACCGGGGATAATTATTCTTCCATTCAGTCTCTAGATTGAAAGCGTGTGGCTGCAAAATCAGAAACAAGGCCTTAATATTTTTCTTGTCTATATGCACTTCATGACTATCTCAGAAGTTCAGCTCCTAAAACTGCCACAAATCTTGCTTATGACAAACACTCCAAGAACATTAAGTGCCTCTGCAAACGAGCAAATTTTTTTGCTGTCTATGTTCTGATATTCTGTCTGCAAATTGCAGGATTCATGCACTGAGAAAATGTAGTGGAAATAGAGCCGTGCAACTTACATCTCTGTATAAGGCAGTCCTGCCCTGGCTGATCAGATGGTATCTTTATATAGGAAGCCATTTTTGAATCTAGTGGAAGAACTGTGGTTTGCCCACAAAAAAACACTGAATCTTTTTCTTCACACTTATTTACTCCTTTGGCTTTTAGAGCAAGTGGGTCCTTCATTCCATGAATTACTTTTTTTCTGTGCTTTTGTAAAGATTAACAAATAACATGCAACTGCCCAAGCATGCTGGCAGAATAGTATAATCTATGTATGGAAGACCTGTTTAACAGCAAGCTGTTATTTCACTTGGGTTTTGAAAAGATGTTTACCTTTAAAAGCATCTGCTTGCTGCTCTACAGACTCTCTCACCATTTTCCAAAAGCAGTCTGACACAGCAAGACTTAAGTTCTTTGTTGTTACCTGGTGTGCCTTCAGCATACACGTCCTGTAAAGGAAGACAGCCAGAGAAATTCTTCCATTCATTACCATGCTTTCTGTCCCCCATTTTCTCATCAGAAGAGTAAAACTTTGCTTTGTATAGCAGTCAATAGTATGTCAATGTGCACCTAACCCAAAATCCAGTCTCTTCCTCCAAATTATTCAGTGAGTAAACTGGGGGGGAAAGGGAGGAAACAACACACAAACAAACCCAAATCCCCAGAATCCCAAAACACCCACCACAAATTTTTATTCTAAAGGGTGTAGTGCCGGTACTGCAGTCCCAAAGACCATACAGCTTACTTTCCTGAGTAATATACGCCTGTGAAATCAAAACTTTGATCAACTGGCAGAGCACACATGCTAACCCTTCGAATACAACATTGCTGTCACACCAAATGAGTGATATTCAGAGGGACTAGAACTAATTTTTTGGCTGGATTCACCCTTCCCAGCTGTATCAAGTGCCTAGACCTTGCTGGGAACTTAGTCCTTCTAGATCCAATGAAGAGATGCAGAAATCTCTGAAGAGAGGTGCTAAACTCCAGCGGAATCAATTGCTGCCTGAAAATGCCTGTGTCTCTCCATTGACTTACAGAAAGCATTAGGCAACCAGGCTCACCTGTTCACCTCAGCAAGATACTTCATTTAAGCAGATTAAATCACAAATTGTGTTCACAGTGCAGTCCTTTAATTTCAGCAAGAAAAACTGACGCTAGTATTTACCAACAACAGGCTTATTTTAGTAAAAGGAATAAATAGCAACATACTTCAACAGCTTGGAATTTTGAAAAAATTCCTCTTCATACTCCTTAATAGATTCAATGCTTTCACTGCTGTTTCCTGGAGAAAGAAAAGAGTGCTGCAATAGTTCCATTTAGACAGTTTTCTCTGCTATCAAGGAAGAAAATAAGGAGAGCCAGACCTCTCTTTACCTTTTCCAGTAACAACTGCAAAATAACCCAGAGCTTTCATTGGGAAGAGTTTGCCTTCAATTATTTGCTGGATCTATGAAAATAAAGGATTAAAAAAATTGTGGTTAACTATGCACAAAGACATTCTTTCCTTCATTGTAGTTTCAAAGCCAGATGTAGTTTTATCTATGCATAGAGTGCAATAAGAGGCAGTTCGTCATGGGACTTTGATTTCTACAGGTATTTAAAAGAAAAAAAAAAAAAAAAAAGAAGAAATCGGGGGTGTAAACCAAATAAAGCATAACACCACAAACCACAAAATAAAGTGAAAAAGACTATCCCAGAATACCCTAAAGCATTTTCAGAAAATGGAACCTGCTCAGGTCACCTGCATGAAAGGAACCAGTATTATAGCAAGTTTTAGCCAAGCTGTGACTGAAGTCATGTAACCGATCACTAAAAACAAAGCCTGAGATTAAAACAGCCACCACAATAAATAAACAAATAGTGCTGAACACAGAAATAAGCACTCAACACCATCCAGAACAGGCAGGTGAGGTCCAATATTTCTGACAGCATCTCAAGTATTTTTCCACGTGTGACTTAAGCCATCACAATGAAAGAAAAATAGTTTCAACTCACCCTGCTGGGACTAGCCACATTTTTCTCAGCAAGATCAACTTTAGTCAACACAAAAATTGTCCTTTTTCCTTGAGGATCCATTTGGCTGACTAAGTCTGTGACAATACTGCGCTCTGCATCCACTGATCCATCTAAAACAAACAAAATCCAATGCTGTATTTTAGGGATTATACGGTCTAACACGCAGTACTGAATACATAGTATACATCAAGTAAGTTTCATGTTGCAACATACAAACAGTAAAATTACACTTACATTCAATTTTTGGACACACAAAGTGAAAATCTACTTTGTTCCCAGTATTATTGAGAAAAATATTTGTAGTTGTACAAGTTTTGAACAAATACCAGCTCACTCAAAATATTAAACTCTATTATTGCCAGCTGCCTCCAAAACACTTTTGAAGAAATACTGAATTTTATTATCACCACTATTTTTTCAAACGATAAAAAATTCTCATCATAAAGTTGTTTTTGCCATGGATACCAAAGGTGCCTTAATTTATAAACATTCTGTTTTGTACACTATATAAATTATCACAAGGGGGGGGGGAGGCAGATCAAATCAGGACAGTCCCCAGCGTAACCTAAGAATCACAACTGAAAAATAAAAAAAGCCATTTCAGTCCATAAGCATCTAGACTCTTCTTACCTGAATACAAAGGATGATGGCATTAGGATTCTGCATGTAGGCCTTGCTGATGCTAAAGATAGTTTCCTTAGTATCTGGAGCCATACCTGATGTCACAGTCTTTAATATGTATATGGAGATACATGTTTAAAGGAAAAAAGAAAACAGAAGTATGTAAAAAAAGAAAAACAACAGTTAATGTTCTCACCATGTTTTCAAGATTTTTTTTTTTTAAATCTATTGCATACTTACACTAATGACTCCAGGTAAGTCAACCAATACCATTCTCTGCAAACCAGGACCTTTCACACTTAAGGAGATAGTCTGTAAAGTAAAATTGAAATTAAAAGTTCATACACTCACCTCCTTTGTATGTAGTTACTTACACAAATATATAAAACTATCAAAGTGCACATTTATACACATATGGTTTAAGCCACCAACATCCTGCAATTTTAAATAGGAAGTCCAATTTTATATGCACAGAACTGTGATACAAAACTGATTTTAACGGTCCAAATCCACTTTGTATAGTGCAAAATACTAAATATACACAAACTGGATTTACCAGTGTTTCATTTGAAGAATACTTAAAAAGATGCACATGTACACGTATTTGCCACTAAATATTTGCCAGTCTTACCTCAGTGCTAACAGTGCATCCTTCCTTCACACTGTTTCTCATTCTGATTTCTATTTCATTTCTCAAAGCTGCAAGCTGTTTTGAGAAAAGAAAAATATCAAATATAGAAGTCTTTATAATCGTGACAGAATAAAAATAAACATAATTTAACAAGTATACTTTTAATTAAGATCTCTCTTTATAAGTACTGTCTCAAATGCATGTTGAATAACTAAGTCAGGTAAATGGATTGCTAAATGAGAGATTACCTGAAGACTATCACATAATCAAAAAATGCCTTGGCACAAGAGCTCCTTCTGTATTTTATCCACTTTAGCGCCAGCCAAAAACCACACTAAGAGATAATATAATAATGAATATAATACCTTGCCCCACTAAACATATTTCACTCTAATTAATCATTAATTAGATTAATTAATGGGCTAACATCTCACAAAGACACAAAATTTTTCAGAGAATTAATAAAAGTCCCATTAACTTCCAGTCACTTCTTTAAACTTACATCCTCTTCCTTGGTCAGATCAAATTCCCGAGAGCTGTCTTTGAATAAAGCCACATGGTGAGGACCTTCACTAAGGGTTACCTAAACAGGTAAAAGCCTTATATGAGAAAGTATGGCAAATCTAACACAGAGAAACATGAGATGTAGACAGCATATGCACACTCCCCACTGAAGATGCACTACTATATATAACGTTTATTCAGCATGGTATTACTTACAGCAGAAATGATTACTCTGATAGTATATATGGATCATATATAGTTCTGAAGCAGTTTCTCATTGATTGCATCAACTCACTTGCTTAGAAGCCATTTTATAAGTTAATGTTTACATATATTTCAGTCAATGGCTTAATCAGAGGGAGAACAATATCAGCAAATACTGATTCAGAGATCATATTTCTTACCTTAACAGGGGAACGTGTCATCATCTCCCCAGACCCTCGAGGGAATATGCGGGCTTGGGCGATCATTTCTAACACACTGGTTTTTCCTGCACTTTGATCTCCAACCACCACCACCTTAAGTGAAAGTTTAAACAGCCATTGGCTTTCAGCAAGACAATTCGGAAGCTTAGACAAAAGCTGACTAAAAAGATGTTAATCTGTAGCAACACTGGTTGTACGATGTTTGACAAAAAATGTATTGGTTTAAACACTGAATCCTTAAAAAAAGACTTTAAGTCATGCAAAAAACTTGACTTGCTCTTAAGACAGCAGTCTACTGCCCTACAGACCTAACTTGCCAGGCCACCTAATGACGAGAGGAAGGGCTTGCTGTTCTCTTGGCAGGCATTTCTTTTCTTCTTGTACAAAATCCTTTCAGAAGGTGAAACACTGAAGACTACTCATGCACTTTTACCTGGAGAAGGCTGAATTCTGATGTAGTTGTTGTGATTTAACCATCTTATTGGCCTCTTATAGAAGCCACCAGTGCTACAGGTGGCTGTGCAAGCAGGAAGCATTCCTGGCTCTCCCTTATACCAGCAATGAGGCTAGCCAAACCCCTTCTCATGCTCACCCCTCCAACAGCAGCACTACTGTGGGGAGGTTAGCCAGGCACCTTGCCTCCTCTGCTCCACGTGTGGGAAACAACAGTCATTTTACAATGCTGAGAAGGCTCGCGTGCCTGGTCCAAAACCATTTAAAAATAAAAGCTAAGCACAGCAGCAATATCTGCAACTAGGTAGGTTTTTATCTATGAGACAAGACACACTAAAAATAATTACATTGGTTATGCTCAAAATTCTCTTGCTGCATTTAAAATTGAGAGTCTATCTTAAGCAAAAACTCTGGAGTTACAAGAAAATAGCCTAGAACTAGCTCTGGATTATTCTGTAATTTAATTGTTATACTCAATTATAAGACTAGTGTTTCACTAAAATAAACTTGATTTTTTTTACCTACTTACTCGAGGTAGGTGATCTTGAGTGTTGTAACTGGCATCGTAATCAGACAGGATGTCGAGTACCTCAGAATACATATCAATCAAGGATTTCTAGGAAAAAAAAATGTACAGAGAGAAAACACAACAAATTAACAGAACAAAGACTGGTTTTCAGTCTACTTCATGTGTATATTCTATAAACTCATCTGTAAAGATGTATTTATTTTCTCCTGATGGCTTGAAACCTAAACTGTCTATACTGAGCAGAGATCTCTGCTTTATGAAGTGCAATACCAAACAAAGCCACCCCTTCTCTTCTCTGGATGAAATACTGCAGATGCATCTTGCTGAATAAGCAAAATGAGAGCTCTTATGCACAGTGTAACAGAACAAAACCACTCAGACTTCAGTTTCCAAGTTAAAAAGCTAAACTGAGTTTCTTACATTAAACATCTACTGTTCAAGCTGAAAATGGAAGTGTAAGTGTTAATACGGGTATAAAACTATCAACCTCATTCTGTACAAACAAGAAGACCTTATCACTTGGGAACCATGTCAGGGAAGGCTGAGAGAGCTGGGTTTGTTCAGCCTGGAGAAAAGAAGGCTCAGGGGAGACCTTATCACCATGTCCCAGTATTTTAAGGGTGGCTACAAAGAACATGGAGACTTCCTGTTTGCAAGGCTCACATGGAAAGGATGAGGGGCAATGGGCACAAGTTACTCCTGGGGAGATTCCTATTAGACACAGGGAAAACTTTTCACACTGAGAACAGTCAGCCATTGGAAAAACCTCCCCATGGAAGTGGTATACTCCCCAATGTTGGACACTTGTAGATTCAGCTGGACAGGTTGCTATGGTTTTGCAAAGAAAGGTTGGACCAGATGATCTTTGAGGTCCCTTCCAACCCGATATTCTGTGATTCTGTAATCTTCCAGTTCCCACAGGAACGAGGAGGATCCATATCGGTCAGTGACGCAAATTGAGGCAGAAAGCATCCATTTTTAAAATGATCAAGATGTTGACAGACAAAAGCAAAAGAATACTTAGCTCAATCTCCCTGGATTTATACAGGGTTGTTAAAAGATGTTTCCTAACCCTGTAACAATATTTCTACTGAACTCAGCAAGACCTATGACAAAACACTGCATGTGTGAGAAGAGTTAGAAGTATTAGAAAATACAGTGAAGCTACATCAAAAATCTAGTCCCCATTTCCCACTCACTTAGGTAAGTTATCTAGTTAGATGTGATAACTTCATTGTGCTCTTCAACTGAAGCCATTTCCAATAGTTAAAGTATAAAAGCCTTAACATGTCAAAAAGTTAGCAAAGGTAGAACACACTGTTAAAAGTTGATCTACAAATTAACTACAGTTTAGAATAGCATCATGAAAAATGTGGCGTAATTATATTTCAATGGTGATACGTGACTCATAAGTACCTTTAACTTCCTCTGATGAATTCCCTTGTCATCTCTTTGCAGTACCAATTTTCTTAGTTCTTTGTTCTCCTTCTCTAATCGCTCAAGCATTCTTTGATATTTGAGCTACAAAACAATGGTACAAATATACTCTTGTAATTACAGAAACACTACACTCACATGAGCAAGTTCTTCAGGCAAGTCTTTCAAAGATATAGAAACCATTGTCACCACTGCAGTTTATTAAAAAACCAAGATCATTAAGAGAAGAATGTTAGGCTTTTTTCCAGCAACACAACACCTTTGCCTAAAAAGTTTTACTAAGACCATAACGTTCAAATCTAGGGATACATAAATCAATCTTTAACTGTCTTAAACAGGCACCATTTTCAAAGGAGCTACAGAGCTGCACTCAGACAGAAATTAGCGTCAGTGGGAAATGGCTGTTCAACCAAAAAGATTGCAGGGCTTCAATTTGAATTTGCAAGCTTAGTTTAGACCCTTTATTATATATATATTTATATGTGTGTATATATATATATATCTCTGAAGATGAGACATTAATATAGTTCCGATATCTACTCTGAAAACTGTTTTTTATGATGTAACAATGTATTTGACATGAGTGTACTTTTTAAAACACAGCAACTTTCAAGCTGTTATAAAAGAAATACCTTAAAAATAATCAATACATAAAAATGTTACAACAATATTAAAAAATCCTACCAATAGCTGTCATTGCTGTTCAAATTTTCTAGGTTTTGATTTACTTAAAAGGACATCACTTTGAACAGCACCATCCTCTTTAGCTTCTTAAAGGGATTAAATGTTCTCTCAAATCCCAAACAGAGGGCAGAGAAAAAGCTTTCAAACTACCCACATCAATTTTCATGCTAAATAGTCCAATCATAGAAACAGCTGTAATTGAAAGAACTGCTTGCTGCTTCACAATACAGATATTCATTAGATTTTCATAGAAGAAAACAAAAACAACACTTTGCTACCCCTGAATGTCTCACTCCACATATCCTATATGAGTCTGTTTTTCCACCTGGACCTCTGACGAGCAAATGCACTTAAAAGCTTTTTTACTAGAAATGACATTTCCTAAGATAGAGGGGTTAAAATAGAACTCCTTAATAAGTAAACTAATTTCCTTTCTGCAACAAATGTGCCATTTAAACATATAAGCTATCACAGATATATTTAGCAGCACTGAAATTATGAAAAGAGAGTAGTAGAATGTTACGAGTAAAATTAACATGCATGACAACTTAAAAACTGGAATCTCACCACTGTATTTATCTAACACTCTTGGGCTAACTTTACCTTTCATGAATATATAGCACTGAAGGCAAGAAAGGTATTAAGAGAAAGTAAGATTACACATTTACCCTATTCTTACACTCCCTCCTTCCATTCTGACAGTCACTGTCAGAGAAAGAACAGACTGGACTGACCTTTGGTTTGTGCCAGCAGTCAACTCCATATTGATAAGCTCAAAGCTTGAAAAAAGCACTGCATTTTTACCAAATCTCTTCAGGTACGCTTTTGCCTAGTAAATCTCAGTCTGCTGCACATAAATATCTTCCTAAGACACCAGTAACTCAGAAAAATTACCTGAGTACGTAAAAGTTCTTCTTGAAGTTGATCAATCTTCTCTTTGTCAGAAACCTACAAAGAAAAATAATCATGTCTGCTAGCTCATTGTTTAGTTTATCCACTGCAAGAAACCAAATCACAAACTGGAAGCTTAATGCCATGTAAGAAAATTGACTTTAAAAGCAAGTAAAATTCTTCAATTAGCATTTGAGATTTAACTGTGAGGGGAAGTTCCATCTGCAACAGGAGGCTCATATTAAGAAAAAGAAGTCTGAATTCGATACATGCAAATGCAAAAATTAACCCTTCAAGACTTAAAACTAGAAAAGCGAGCTTAGGGAAAAGCAAACTCTACATGGTGCTCACAGTTTTCTGTCCACTGCCCTAAATTTAATTTTTGTTGTCAAACTCAGAGGATCTTGCATGTTCATTTCCTGAGCTAGCAAAATCTGAATAGGATGCAATCACTAAAACATCTGCTTGCTACAGAATACTTCCAGGTAAGTATTTGTTATTTCTGAATCTTCAAAGGATTCTTATTTTGTATTTGTTTTTCTGAATTATAATACTAAACATGCATGCACAACTTCATAAGCTGTAGTTAGGACAGTCTTGAAGGGTTATTTTAAAATATTTTAATTATACTAAAAACTGGAAAAATTAGGATATTATAATACAAACATTTTGAGGTTCAAGGCATAAGTGTAGTAAGGTAAGGCAAGGCAATTAGAGCCATTCTTACTCAAATATTCCCAAAATATGTTCATCAAGATGTAATATGTTGTTCAAAACTTCTTTTAATAACACAGAGGCAAAAGCATAAATGGTGCAATACAGTGTCATATGATGCAAATATTTACAAGCAACAAAATCTGATGGTTGACTCAATATTAAATTTAGAAAACTAATAATCTGAAAGAGCAATAAAGGTAAAAGCTTCATTATTTAAATAATGCTCATGTGACATTTACAACTCAAGTTAGCTTCACATCAGAAAGCAGAGGACAGCCGTCATTTAGACAAATCAATTTAGATACTATAATTTCACACCAATTGTTACATATTAAAAAGAAAAAAAATCCAGTCATTCACAGTGATTTATATTATTTAGCTATTAAATCTGTAACACACAGGATTGTGTATTCATGAATACACAAAGAATTCACTTCATAGAAAGCAAACCAAGCTGACAATCCCATATATATCAGTTATTTTCTTATTCACAAACAACAAAGATGAAGTGCTGCAAACTGACTTCCTGTCCATTTCTGTTAATTAGTTCAGTGATAGCAAAAGTGCATCAGAAACAGGGTTAGTTTAGCACATGGACAACTTGATGCATGCAGCCACAACATGGTATATATAAAGAAGCATTTACATATACACACGCAACTTAAACACCTCAGACACATAGGGGAAAATAAAAATGGAAGGGCAAAGAGGATGGGGGGGAGAGTCAGAAGCAGGAAAATAAAGGAAAAAACAGGATACAGATTTTCATAGCAGTTCACATTTTCCTGCTGTCTGTTCTTAAGCAAGCTGTTCCTCAAAGTACTTCTGGGGCCTTGATGCATCTTTGAAGTACAAATTATAGACACGTTACCTCTAACCACATGAGCACTTTTATGTACAGTATACTTTTGTTACACACAGTAAGCAAAAATATTGCAGAACTACATGCTGCAAGATTTGAAGTATTATCTAGAATTATTTAGCATTAGATGATTAATTCTAACAAGGACAGTTAGGTAAGTTCTGCCAAAAATAACAAACAGCTCTAGAATTACGTATATGCTCCAGCATTTGGTTCAGGTGTGCTTTGCATGTTAGTACATGCAGTAATTTGAACATGTAATTCATACTACTGCAAAAAATTTTTACATCGCCAATAAAAGCTAAACTACTGTAACAACCCGAAGTGTTAAATCATATGACTACTCTATAATTTCTATTAACAAAAAATTAAAAAATCAAATATCAAAATGTCTCTATATAGGCACATCAGTATTTGTGTAATTCAGTTGAGTTTGATTTGTACATCAAGATTCCTCCTTCTTTCCCCATTGCCACCATAAAGACTTATGAGAAAACTCTAGGGCCCTTTATTAATCAAGGGTTCCCGCACAGAGATGTAGATGCCTCTTTACTAAGATTACCAGAAGTTCCTTATTCACATTTTGCAGTGGTTGCTTTCCAACAACCTTTATAACACACTGTATAAAATAACTACGTGCCTCTGAAAATCCAGCACCTCTGATACCCCAGTTATTGGTTTTGTATATTTTCTAACCAGACAATAAAAATTCTAAATTTATCATTTACAAAAAAACTACAATGATTTCCAGTAATACAAATTAAAGTATCTAGGCCCAGACAAAATGCATGCAGTAAGGAGCCATGCACAGAGCAGCTATACAAGGATAATGAATTATACTGCAAAATATTTATCAAAAGGTTGGGGAAAAAAATAAATTAAAAAAAGAATCAAAAGCAGTTACATTTTTGGTTTTAATAACCTCTCCTGACTGTGAGACTGTTCTTCCCATTATTTAATTTACAACTGAAGTAGATTTAATACTGAGTAATTAAATTAAAATGGAAAACATGCAAGTAAATTGGGCATCAGAACTTCCAAAAACAGAAATGAAATTATCATATTCTCCAGCAGACAGGCAAGCAAGCCAACTCAGTTAAAATATGTCCTGTCAAAAGGGCATGCAATGACTTATTTCAATGACACTAACAATTTTTTCCTCCATACACAATTTGGATCAATGACTGGAATCTTGAAGTTATATTCTCATATCAAGATATTAAACAAAACAGTTTTCAAACAAAATTGAAATCTCTTTCAATTTGTTTCAAGCTAAATTATTAGTGTGACAAACAAGACACATTCCTTGTCACCAGGCATGTACGCCAAACAGCACATTTGAATGCTAAATTAACACTTTCCATATACAAGGACAGTTAGACTTCCAACACCCACAAAACACAGAGTACCTGCCTTGGAGGACATTTACAAAGATAGCCCTTACAGTTATGTCACAGCTTAGGAATTGCAGAATTAGTTGCAAGAAAGCACTCACAAGGCAGAATTTCACTCAGAAACAAACATAATATCAAGCTCATTTTTTTCCAGATTGCATTTATTAGGCTGATACATTTTTATATATTGAATATTGTACTGTCCAGTAATTCTTACATCTTCACACATTTTATTATAAACTTCAAGCTACTATTCCATACTTCCGCTCCCTCAATGAACTGCATACAATCTTTGTAATACAATGCCTAGATCCATAACTGAGGACAGAAGACATCATTGTTCTTTTAAATCCAGATAGAATATTAATTAATAAATTTTACAAATGAAATATGAGGAAAAATTGCCTTTCACCTTTTTTCTTGTTTGTTTGTTCTAATTAAAAGAAAGATTAACAGATTAGAGTGGCCAGGGTTTGTAACTCTAAACCATAAAAAAAACTCTAAACCATAAAAAAAAAAAACCACCATAGCAAGGGAGTAAAATACTTGAATTTATGAATGCTACTTTAGTTTCAGAGAACTGTGATTTCCTTTTTTGTTGACAGACTACAAAGCATGACAATTGCAGCTATGCAACTATGTCTAGAAGTTTAATTCACATCTGTGTTCCTCTTTCTGTGGGAGTTATCTTGAGATGCACAGAAGATAAAGCTCTGTATGCAGTGTTCAATTCCAAAGCTGTTGAAAAATATGAGTAATCAGAAAGATTTTCTGGGGGCACAGAAGCAGTGAAAGCAGCAATGTAGTTAAGAATTATAGGTTGCAACAGATTAGACAACTAAAATATCCCAATTAGGAAGTTCTCAATTCATCTGAGTTGTATAATAATGAATAAACTGATCAGAGCTTAAACTAAGTAAAATTATATGCAGATGTTCAACAACTACAGCATATCAGGATAAACTGTCCTTTAAGAGGGAAAACAGACAGAGGAATACCTTTGATAAATATATAGGAAAGACTGCTAATAACAGCAGTATTTAACTGTCCATGCAAAAGTGCTTCAAAGGAGCTGCTGTAATTTTCAGGTTGGTAACAGTACAAAGCAGGAAAAAATGTTCCCAGAAATATATTGTCTGTAAATAACTATACTCTTATAAACAGACCTAATGTAAGTAAGCAACAGAAGACACTTGACGTTTATTCACATACTTTCCTTAAATGCATTTTTAATGCATGTACTTCAAATAACAGTTTTTATAGAGGCAGAGAACATATAAATTCAAAGTGACACAAAGTACCTGTTCTGCTTTTAAAACCTTGCTTTAAATACAACTTGGTTAAACTCAAACAGGACTATACATCTGTAGTGAAGTTGGCTGTTATAATTATTTGAGCCTATGATTTAATTAGTTAGATTTTTCTAGCTCAAATGCAGGAGGCTGAAGTATCAGATTAGTGTGAATACCGTACACATTTTCCCTTAAGCCATCACCTTTCGCTTCTGCTGGGAAGAGCCCATGTTATATTGGCCACCGGCTCTGCGCGCTTCCTCTTCGTGCTGCTGGATTTGTTGTTGTAACAGTATGAGTTCACCAAGCAGGCCCTGCCATGAGTTTACAGTAAAAAGGAGAGGAAAAATTTGGGGTGTAAGGAGAACAAAGTTAAACCAAAGGGCATGACAAAGACAAATGAAAACCAGGTATGAATGGGTCAGTTCAAACAAAAGTGAAATTTTGTTAGCAAGATTGATTGCTAGCCAGCTGGGTGTGGATATAGTCAGCAAAACCATGCATTTTGCAAATCCAGGTAGAACAATATAATAAACATTTAGCTATATTTTCTAATTACATTCAACTTTAACTAAGCAGCTAAATCGTAAATTCAACTATCCTGGTTTTAAGCTACTCTCTGAGGTTTCAGAATTTTATTTTAATTATTCATGTCAAAAATTCTCAGCAATTTTTCACAACTTAACCATGTATGTATTTAAATAATATGTTTTGGATATTCCACACAAAGCTGTGCACAACAGCTAATAGGCTCAACTTTGTCAGCAACATGAAAGTTCACATTTTATTCTTATTCCCAGCAACACAGGCAGTTTATAGAAAGATGATATTGCCTCCTACTTCACTTTCTCAAACTAGAAAAGCAAAGTAGTTTCTAAAGCATAAAGAAAAAGCTCCCCCTCTACTTCTGTAACACTGCAGTTTAAATTCATACTGTCATAATACTTCCTGATCATTTCAAAGTCCCTGAAGCATAATGCTTACTCATATACTTCAGGTTTCTATCAAGCCTAGTTTTCTTCTCTTCTCCATCCACACCAAATACTCTTGTAATGATAAACTGTCTTTCAAAATTAGAGTTATTATGCCAGCAGCTGCCAGAACTTTATGTAAATTTATTTCAGAGAATGTGGACAAGTATTAATGAATTATTTAAATAAAGCTATTTAAAAAAAATATTCAATCATCTTCTAAGAAAACACTTGGGGAAATGCAAGGTTTCAAAAATGCACTTCAGGAATCAAAACAAACCCTGAAATAGAGCTTTGCTGTAAGAATTCAAGACACCTGCCATGAAGTTACACATCTGTTGCATGGAATACACAGGCATGTACACATAAGGATAAACAACACAGAGAATGGATAAAAGAAGAGAGACAATCAAATGAACAAATATAAACACCTGTTAAATAGTGATTTTGTGTAATATTTCAAGAGCAGAAAAATCTTCACATTTGTATTTCACTGAACCACTTTAAGATGTAATAAATTTGTATACTGCCAGACTAGCAAAAGCATTAGAGCTGTGCCAAGAACTCGGCCAAAAGATTTAATTCCTATACAGCAGCAAGGAGAGCTCACTGTTACATTCAGTATTAGAGAAGGGATAATAATCTTTTGCCATTTTGCACACAAGGAAACTTTCAATATGACCTGAGTCCCTTTAAAAATTATGTTATGGGTCAAGAAAACAGAAGAGAACACACTAAACACAAAGCCTTCCATGAAGGCCTTTTAGCACTTAAACAGGAACTGTAACAAATGTTTGAAGTCACCAAATCTAACTATCAAATGTGCAATTAATAAAATACTACAGTAAGAAATACAGTAATTTAAGAGGCTTCTCAG
The DNA here is from genome assembly GCA_017639245.1 of Myiopsitta monachus. Taxonomy (NCBI): domain Eukaryota; kingdom Metazoa; phylum Chordata; class Aves; order Psittaciformes; family Psittacidae; genus Myiopsitta; species Myiopsitta monachus. The sequence goes on from CM029923.1 coordinate 24,123,608, forward strand.
TAACACTTTCTTCTTTGTATTTATCAGTCAATAATCTTATTCACTCAGTTTTCTATTTCTTACTTTACAAGTTAGAATTAAAAAAAGAAAATATAAAATTGAAGAAATATAAAGAACCTTAAATAACACAGAACTATATACACTATAACCAGGCTGGTATGAACCAGGACACAAACAAAAACGTTTGTTTTTTGCTCTCTGTCTCTCACTGGACACTACCACTGTTTCCTCCCCCAGAAAAGTAATACTCCAGTGTAAAACTGCATTTACTTTAAAGAATTTTATCTTGACAAATAAATAAATATGATTTCAAAAACCCAGTTGTTTACAAACATCATATTACTATTTTTGTTACCAAAGAAACAACATGAAGAGAGTAACACCAGCTGACAAACATAGTGGCATAAATCCTGAAAGTCATCAGAGCATCTGGGTGCACAATAAAGGCAAAACAAGTACTAATATTGTTACTGCATATGCTTAAAAAAAAAACCCAAAACAAAACAAAAAACAAAACACAAAACAAACTACATAAAAACAAACTGACCCATAAATCCCACAACAAAACCCAAAACAGTCGCTTACATTAAAAGTTAATAGGCTGTATTTCAGTTGAGTATGACTACCTCTTCAGTTTAAAACTCTCATGACTAAAGTATTTGTGTTGCATTTTCATAAGCAACCAAAGTCCTCTCTTTTTGCATATGCTGACTCTTTCCACTTTTTCCCCCAGTAGCTGCAGTGTGACTGTTCCTAAGAAAAGCTAAGCCACAATAAGCTCTTGCAGGAAAAATAACTAAATTTTGAGGGACGTAAAGGAGTGAAAATGATGAGGAAGGTAAACAGATCAATTTCTAAGAATCTGAATAAATGTCACAATTTTATCCAGAGTACCTACAAAACTTGGAATTAAGTTGAGAATACAACAGTGCTATGAATAGAAAAAAGAAAATTATGGAAGCTTTACTGCATAATATGCAAACAGAATGACTCAAATGATAATGTTAAAACAAAAAAAAAAATCCAAGTCAAGGAATCCTTCTTCAAAAACAAAAAATTTCAAAAGTTTCTTTTCCACCCTCTAGCAGCAGCTATAGTGAAGAACTGCAGAATCACTGTGCTGCTTACACTGAGTGAAGGTGACCTTGTGCTGGCTGAGCGAGACCGTCTACACACTGCCAAATCCTCAACAGTGCATTCAGGTTCAAGGCACGAAATTTTATCAAAACACCAAAGGCAGAAAAAGAACTGTGCGGTTGGTTTTGAATTATTTATTTATCTGACTTCTAATTCCCAAATCGATACTCGAGTTGTATTTTTCACACACACTTCATCACAGCTATAACCACTATTTTATATATATAAAATATATATTTTAATTGGGCTAGACTTTGGAATTTGTTTGCTTTAATAGGAAGCTGAAATTGTGGAGGAAATTGTTTTGGAGACAAGACAATACTGCAAGATAATTTTCTAAGAAGTTAACATTGCCATTTGAAGTGCAAGCCTGAACTAGTCCTCCCATACAATAAAATATTTTACTACACTATAGCTTTTATAACTAGCCATTCTAATTTATTTTCAAAAAATTGTGCCTTTTTTATTAAATAAGATTATAAGATAAATACATTAGCTGGTAAGAAGCAGTACAGCCTGATTTGGTGTCTGGGACAACGTTCACTCTCTCAAAGTTATCTTCCCAACTTACTGGTTTCTCACTCATTCTACAGGAAGTTTTAGAGACCCATCTGAGGACCATGCCAAATAACAGTTCTACAGAACATTCCTCCAAAGAGGAATTCCCAGATTCCTTTACCAGTTACTCATCTTTTCCACAAGTGAACAAAGAAAACCAGCTCATCAGACACATTTAATACCATGCTACAGTACTTTATATATATCCATACAGTCACAACTCTTAAACCAGCATTAGCTGGCAGTGGAAAGCATTGAATGAAAAAATGCCATCTAACCCATTGTCTTGAAAATAATAATTTTGCTTGCCAATAAACTGATTATGCTTTGCTATGTGCCTTGCGTGAAATGTTATGACCAAAATCGATCATACTAATTAGCAAATCAACACTTCCAAGTATAACATATGGGATATAATTAGAATAGAAAAAATTAATATATCAGACTAAATTTTCTAAATCATACTGCCTTATTGTGCTGATATTTTCCATACCGCAGCCAAAGTTTTGTTGGCAACATTCAAGGGCAGTTGTCACTGCATCAAAACCAGCCCATAATAAGTAATAGTAATATTTCTGGTATTCAATAAAAATCTCAGTTAATTTAGTTTTCAAAGACAATAAACTAAGATGGCCACTTCTTCACAAATCAATAGTAAAGTATTTTTTATGTTTTAAACTCTGAAACCTGTACTAAGTAATCACTCAGGGGAAAATAATATATATAGACAGTTTACTGACAAAGGGGAAACAAAAAGCCAAGTTAATTTTCATCACTGTTCTAAAGGGAAAAAAGCAGTTACAAGTGAACATTATAGAGATTTCACTACATAATGCCATGCAGAATTAATGTAGAATAAATGTATACATGCCTGCATATACAGAAATGTCTTTTATGTAAAAGCCTGAGTTATAGTTCAGATACTTTCAGTTGTAAAAATAATTACAAATTCCCCAGTATATATTTTCTTCAATTTGTAAAAAGAAATTTTTAAAAATATACAGAGGAAAAATTAAAGGCCTTTAAACAAAGAGCAACATTACAATTTAGGAATTTAATATAAATAGGATCAATTAAAAAAATTAAACTTCACCTTCTTATCAAAATATAGTAGCATATTTTTCCAAAATATAGTAACAAAAATGTGATGTATGCTGTACCTAACTAAAGAAAGTAAAAAGACAAACTGCTTTAAGAAACATGAATTCTTCATAAAGGCAGAAATCCTTAAGTAAGAATCACAACTGTGAAAATGTCAACAAGACTTCAAGCAGAGATGCTTGAAAATAACTATAGAAGCCTACACCAACTTCGGTAATAAGCTATAAGCTCAAGTGCCACTGAGAATATGCCCTGAAAAATTGCAGATGCACACAAAATACCCCAAATTACATTCTTATAACAAAGCAGTTTTCTTAAGAATGTAATTCCTACAGATTTTTATGACTGCCTTTTATTTTACTTACACCAAAACATTTATTACCATTGTACTCTTTATACATTAAAACCAACAATGTATACTCAAGTCATTTTGAATGATAAATGCTACTCAAGCTGCTTCAAATAAACATCCACAACTAGCTATTGAAGCACTTCTAAAAAAAATTACCTTTAGTCAAGGCATTTTTAGTTTTGAAAGAGAGCAATTACCTTCTTGAACTGCTTGTCATTGTCATATCCCTGGTCAGTAGCTCTGAATGCTGTTTCCCCTGGAGAACCTAGGACATAATTACAGAAACTTATTATAATATGCAAAGGTACTTAAAAATTCTCAAACTACACCTACTATAATATTGAAGTCTCAACCCCTATGTATTATTAATTCAATAATCTTTGAAGTTCCTATTAAAAAAAAAAAGATTCATCTTAAAAAACTGCAAAAGAAATTCTGTTTAAAACTCGTGACAATTTTATTTCATATTTGTGACACAGATTAGTTACATCACAAGGCAGCTTCAGTTAGACTCTAAGTTCTGAAATAATTTTAAAATTAATTAGTTCCAATAAACATGAAAGGATAATACAAATTCTCTTGGCATTACTGTAATGAGAGAAAAAAAATAAGATTCTTTTTATTGTAATGACAGATTTTCAAAACAAGCTTCTGGAAAATGCCTGAAATAAAAAGCCTCTGCTAATGAATGTGACAGAGAAGTAACAACTATTAATTCATTTATTCTCGCAGGGAAGGATCTAAGTATTTCTAAAATAGCTGGAAAGTATTTGTAAATCAATATTAAACTGCTGCAAATATTTGTGCTTACATTGATATTCACTCCTCTTAGTATAGTAGGGTTTTAATTTTGCTTTAGAGAGGCAGGTTAAGGGCAGTAAAAAGGGCTTTTACACACCTAACAACAGAAGCAGATCAGAAGCTCCTATGACTTCACTAACCAAATTGTAACCTGTGAAAAATCAGCAGAAGAGGGGAAATAAAAATTATAAATACAAAACAAAATGCAAAAAAAAGATGAGGGATCTTTGTTTCATTTGGAGGACCACACAACCATAAATGGCAACTATGCCTGTGGGAGAACAGTAACAAGTAACAGGTGACATCTCACAACGCCAGTCAGTAACACCATGATTTTAAATAGCCAAAATACATAGGAGATTGTAACCTACTTGTCATTCTGTTGAATTTGACCCCTACTTAGGCACGCGCTGAGTTTGTAAGATTAATAAACTAGTTCCACCATTGACAGGATTTTAAGAAAATGAAAATACACTTCTAATGCACACTGATATGGAAATATTTTTGAAGACACTAAGAGCAGTGACTATAACACCTCACAGACATGATCTTTCACAAATACAGTAATTCTTAATTATTACGGTATATAGGAATATATATTAAGGAATAATCTTGCTTTATATCACAAGACAACTGGGTGAAATTTTGAGTTGGGGTCATCAGCAAGTCAGAGATGATGATTACATTTCTAAGGTACATTAGACTCAGGTACAGACATTTCAAAAAAGCCCACCAATCAGAAATGTCTTACTGAAGTCCTCCAAAACCTAGTAGCCATTAAGCCTGATGGAAAATATCCAAAAAGAACAATCCAAATATCCAAAAGAACACCTCTGTTACAAATCTCTCATTTTACATGCTTGCAAACTTAAGAACCATCATTCATCATAATCTAGCTCTTTTCTCCTGTAACAGCTGTGGTAATGTTACCATCAGTGCCACTCTTACCTTCTTCAATTTCCAGTTGGACATGTCCAACTCATTTTTATGACTCACTAAAGCAATCTAGCTTTCAATCTGTTTAGAGTTGAACAAGAATTTTACTTTTCTATTCAATTTCACATTTTTGTTCTCTTTGCTACTGGAATTCTTGCTTTTAAAAATACATTACACTTACCTGTGTCCGTAACACTTTCACATAAGATATTCAATGAAAAGTCATACATTTTCAGGATCCGCTTTCTTTAGTGTCTAAGGACACATCTGTAACCTCATCTTTTAACAGCTTATGTTTCCAAAATTAAAACTAAGCTGAAAAAATGTTCTCACCAGGAGAAAAAAATCCTTTCAGTGAAGTGAAGCTCTCTCCAATCTTGTCAAAGTCAGGCAAAAGTTTGGCAAGGTCATCTGCATCAGGAAGGGCTTTGATAAGTTTTTCTAGGAAAACAGTACAACAGTTCATGAGCAAGGTTTTTTCTCCTACCATTTCTGTGAAGAAAAATGGTTTATGCTATAAAATCTAGCTGATTTTTAATTTGTTTATTTTTTAAGTAATGCACCTCCCCCCATTAGTGTTGGGAAAGATTATCAGATCCAAAAAACCAATTGCTTTTTTAGACTTTGAACTTCCTGATAAGTTCGTTGCCTCAGGTAGTTTAAAATTGCCTAAAACTTATTGCTGCATTTCACCACCACATTCCATGTTATTCTCTCACACATTTTGTAGAGGATGTTTTAAAATTACACAAAACTGTAACTAAGCTCACCTCTTATATATTTTAAGAACAGCTTATTTTTCAATTTCATAAATAAGCCAATTTTGCAATCCTTAAAAAAAACCCAAAACTTATTAGCTTAAAAGTACTGTAAAAGTGTAGTGTCCTCTAGCAATAAAAACAAGAAAATATTTGTCATTCAATCTCTGCATTTATCTCTGCAGTGCTCATACGTGAAGTAAAATCTTATGCCTTTTTTTTTTTTGGAAGACCACCACCTTACAACCCTGCATATATAAGTAACTCAGTCCTTGTTTTTCAGATTTCTATCTTTGACCTGAAAATATCAATAAACCTACTGTAACCAGAAGGTTCAGAAAAAGTCTATATTTACAGTTTTCTTTTCTCCTGCATCTTCAAGATAATTTTGTAGATAGGTAGGTTCACTATTGTGCATTTTCAATTGGTCTCTTACTCATACATATCTTTTACTTATCTATTTATATTTTATACTTGTGTTGTAGGTATAGGAAGAACAAACTTTACGCATACTACCAAAACCTGTGCAAGTCCCCTTGATCATGCTGCAACTCTTCTTTCAGTAATGGGATTATATGCCCCTATGAGAGGACCAAGAACATCCTCAAATAAAAGGGCAAATTATAGATCATCAATGCTAAACACCACTTAATTTCTTCTTACAAACACACTGACACAAATACCTTGGTAAAACACACACCAAACTCTAACAATACAAGTTCACTCAAATTAATGCTATAAAGATAGCTACTGGAGAGAGGCACTGAAGACCTGCACCCCTAAGTTTTACATGTGCTAGTTATATAGAATAACATTTTAGCTTTTGTGATACCAAAGTCAATATGTTCATCAAGCTCCCAAATGAAGTCAGGAACAATCCACTTATATTCATCGAGATCTGGCATCATGTCCTTCCACTGATCATATGTCTAATATAAAAAAGAAAAAAGAATATAGAAGAAATAGAAAAATAAATGTATAGAGAAGCATATAAAAAGCCCATTGAAAAGTAATACCGATATATAGAACATACTAACCCACCATCTTTCAGCTATGAATAATGCTACTTGGATCTTTTAAAATCTATACTAGGTCTCTATACAACCTTTAATATTTTTACTATTCCCCAAATTCACTCATCTTTATTGTCATTAGTTAACCAAACGAGATCTTGTATTTTTGGGTACATACCAAGAACTATTGCTTTGAAGCATATAATAACAACAAAGACAAAACACATAAAATAGCGTAACAGGTAAATACCTTCTTAGCTGTATAACCACCACCTACAGCAGATCCTAATATAAGATAGCGAACTTTGAGAAGCCTTGACGCTAGTCTAGCTAGCCAAAAGTTCCTGTGGAACTGGTATCCATGTTTTACATTTAAAAGTTTTGTTTTGCGTAGGGGAAGACGATTAAGAGAAGAGAACAGCTTAATGGATATCCTTAATGGAGGTCTTTGAAATTTTGAACTTGGATAGTAGGGATGATGTATACTTCGGGAAACAAGATGCAAGTTTTGAAGTGGTGATTTTCTTTTTATTCCATAGTTGCTATTCGCAAGACTCCGGCATATGACACTACAAGAAAGAAACAAAAACTCTTAAGTAACAGATTTCCTCAAAATACCATTAACTCCATAACCTCTTCAGAAGCGATTCACATTACATTTTAGCTGGTTACAGATAAATTAGAGCATCATTATGAATGTACAACTTTCAGCTACTACTGGTATGCTACCACGAAAATAAAAAGCTGATGCTTACACCATAGAATCATAGAATAGTTAGGGCTAGAAAGAACCTCAAGATCATCTAGTTCCAACCACCCTGCCATGGGCAGGGACACCTCACACTAAACCATGCCACCCAAGGCTCTGTCCAACCTGGCCTTGAACACTGCCAGGGATGAAGCATTCACAACTTCCTTGGGCAACCCATTCCAGTGCCTCACCATCTGTACAGTAAAAAACTTCCTCCTTTTACCAATTTAAACTTCCCCTGTTTAAGTTTGAACCCATTACCCCTTGTCCTATCACTACAGTCCCTAATGAAGAGTCCCTCCCCAGCATCCTTACAGGCCCCCTTCAGATACTGGAAGGCTGCTATGAGGTCTCCACGCAGCCTTCTCTTCTCCAGGCTGAACAGCTCCAACTTTCTCATCCTATACTCATAGGGGAGGAAAAAAAAATTGGGAGCAGGACATACTCAGAACTTCAAAGCAGCAACCTGTTATCTTATGATTACTGAATTACATAAGGAAGAAAAACTAAGCTTTCAAATTCCCATTCTGAGGTCTTTCTGAAGGCACTTCTGCTTCCAAGCAGCACCAAGAGAGTCACAACACTCGGCGTGTGCTCCATGCACCCCTAACTGTTGACACAAACCCTTCTCAGCCTCTGCCAGGAGGCTGCCCACAGCTCCAGCCACCCAGCGCCAGCACCCCATCATAAACATCATTAATGAGTATAGCATTTCTAGTGATTACAGAAATAAAACCTTAAGTATCACTTATAAAGTCTGTTATAAACTGAATTTAACTTCCACACTGGACTAAGGCAATTAACATGTCTTTGATAAAACACAGTTTAGACAAACAGCAGCTAAGAGTCCACAGAAGACTATGACCAACTTGAAACATAAAACAAAACTTGATGGTTTGGCCTATCTTGTTATTCAAACAAACTCCTAGAGAACGTTAATTCTGTACGGAATTTTCAAACTTCAAAAAAACAGTACACAGACAAAATTTCTTTGCAAAGTACATTTGCTCTTTCTTGACAAAGCAGACTCTCCTTTGGAGCTGAAGCATTTCTTTAATGACATCTTTCAGTTCCTTTCACTATTGCCCAGAGACGTGGATGCTCCAACCCTGTAAGTCTTCCAAGACAGGTTTGATGGGGCTTTGAGCAACCTGGTCTAGTGGAAGGCTGCTGGATGCAAAATATCAGTGAAGTTACAATTCCTGAAAACAATTCTTGATGTTTTTTTCAGGGTTTTCAATATTATCAAGTGCATTTACTTACAAAGGGGTCAAACATAAAAGAAGAAAGTTCTTCATACCATTGAGAAGGCATATTATTTATTCAGGAATCCTAAATAATTTAAAATTAACAGATCTTAAAGACAGCAAGAGAATCATACGAAATGAAAAATATTACAGTATTTTCTAAAAACATGCTCCATAACCTATAGAGTTCTTTGCCTTGAGATTTTCTAGAGATCACGTTGTCTGTGACAGGCATGTTCTTAATGTCCAAAGAAGTGGAAGACTGTTATAAAAGCAATTTTAAGCCAGAAATTGAGCTTTTGGAAAGCAAGTTAAAAAACAGAATTTTGTGAATTGAGATACTTTCCTCTCTTAAAAGACCAATTCTGCCAATGATCTCTGTTTAGAAATTTCCCTTAGCATAATTGAAAGCTTAAAAAAGGGAACTTCTCTGACTGTTATGGAAGTCTATGTTCATATAAGTCACTCTGATTTTGAAGGGTATCCTCTTGCTGCTATATTACACTATCTAGAAAGCTGTGTTCTTGTAATAACAAACTCAGTATCTAGGAAGAGGATAATAAGCAGGAACAGACTAATCCCTAAAGTGGTAACAAGGTCCTCTTTTTTGACATGGAACAACAAGAGCCTGGGAAATTAACCACAGATAGTACCAATACCAAAGTGGCTATATAACAATAAAATGTAACATTGCTTCCACACTGTTTTGTTCCCCACTTTTAAAAAGTGTTTTTAAAATCAGGGGATGGGAAGCCTGTAAGAAGAAAGCTGATGACTGGGACATTATTTCTGTTCTTTTGCAGTCACCACCATTACATAGATATTTAACCATTTTCAGCAGAGATCAAGTAGGAGCATATACTATGGCAACCACTTCTTATTGCTAGTCTTATCTAGGTTAAAACCATTTGTACTATGGTGTAAGTTTCTTCTCTATGATTATTCTTTTAAAATAAACTGTGGTTTACAGCATTCATTCTCCAAGTTTAAACTGAAGGAAGACTTGAGTTCCATCACAAATTATTGCAAGAATTTAAACCCTGCTGAACCCAGGACATCCACAAATGCCTTTTGAGTGCTATCACATATTTCAAACCCTTCCTGCTTTTATTGTACATGTAATACCATATAATTAGTTAAGAAAACCCACTACATCATTATACCAAAACTTCTGTTGCTAAAAGCTTCTCACAAACACTGACCAAAAAAATCACATTCAGATCTCCGCTGAAAAGTGCGCCTACATTGAAGAGGGTGTCAAAAAATGCTATTAAATATTTCATGAGTTCCAAATGTAAAGCATCTGGAAAGCTGTTTTTAACAACTGTAACAAAACTTAGCCTTCCAGACATGAGTAGCTCTGCTGTCAGAATCTGCCTAATTTTACAGGCCTGCAACCTTACTACTCTCGCATTGCACTAAGATTACAGATACCCTGCAAAACAAGAAAAAGTCACCTTTTACTACTGATATCCAAACATTCCACCTGTAGGCCATACCTAATAATTTTACACACTTTGCCTAAGAAACCCCCACCTCAGCTGGAACAATTTTTATTTTTTTTTTAAGACAGGATATATACACTTTAAAAAGTTACGGCTATTAATTATGATTGCAAAGCAGTCCTTCAAATATAACCCCACAAAAAGCACTGTGGTATTTTCTTTCTCATTCAGTACTAGACAACACTTATTTTTGTACTGCTGCTCCTAAATCTACCAGAACATTGTGAGATTACCAGCCATTCAGCTCCACTGCTCCCGTCTAGAATCGTGTGGAAGAATGAGGAGAAACAGGAAGAATGCAGAGTAGCTGCTGGGGAGGACCAACATCTGGACACGGGGGTGACCTGAACTCCCTAGGGCAGGAATGTAGGAGACGCAGGTCCCTTCCACATAGCACGCTCCGGTTCCCCAGGAGCTGAAGGATGGGGAATTTCCCCACCCGAGGGCAGCAGGCCTCAGGCTCACGCCTGCGACCTCGCACCCCGACCCTCGGTGCGGCTCCGGCCTTCCCCGCGGGCAGCCCCTTTCTCACGGGTGCCCAGAGCCCGCTTAATCGGGACGGGTGTCACAGCAGAAAAAGCACCTGGGGCAGAGGCCCCGCGGTCGGAAGAGGGTCACGGCTCTGGCGCGACCGCCACGCCCCAAGGAACAGGCAGGCCCGCAGCGCCCGCCCGGAGCCCTGCTACGGCCCGTCTCGCTCACCAAGCCGCTGCCGCCCGCGTCCGCCACATTCTAACGGCCGGAGGGTCCACGAGTAGCCGGACGTCCCGCGGCCGCCTACCGGGGCTCAGCCTCCGCGCCTGAGGCCCCGGGCTGCCGCGGGCAAGGGCAGGTGAAGCCGCCCCGGCCGCAGGCTGACAGAACTGCCGCCGCTTCCGGGCACCAGGGTCCTTGGCGGCCGCTCCGGCTGGAAATCGCTCCTCCCGGCGCAAAGGTTCCGGGCGCGGCGGCGGCGAGGGAAGGGTTTTGAGGCGGTACCGCGGCGGGATTGCCTGATCCGAAGGAGCGGAGTAGCCGGGGTGGTGTAGTTTCTCTGCACCCAGGGTTCTGTCTTCTCTTTCACACCACAGCGACAGCAGGGCAGGCCTCAGCGCCTCGCTCCTGGGCTGGCCCCCCGCCAGTGGTCGTGTCTCGCCTCCGCCGCCTGGCCCTCAGGTCCGCACTGGAGAGGGTGGTGAGGTCTCTGATTGTACCAGCGTCTATCCGCTGTGCCTAAATAAGATTCCCAGATGAGTTCCCAGCTGTTCTTGCACTGGGGAAGTGCATGAAATGGGTGCAGCGCTGCCCTGAAAACTGGGAATGTAGGAATTGTATTTTCTCAAGGGAAGGTACGAGGTGCGTCCAAATGGGGCTCTGTAAGTTGTTCTAAGGTTTTTGCAGACAGGAATCAAGAGAGTTCACCAGATCTGTCTGGCAGCCCTCGGACAGGATCACTTACAGCTACACCATTTCTGAGAGATGCATGCCTCACTGCATCTCAGTACATAAAAACCACAGGTGTTGGAATGTTCATCCGACAATGCAAGTGATTGCAAGCAGTAATATAAAGGTTTCCTTCATTACTGATTTGAATCTTTCTTGCAGCAAGTTAACTCTATCCACAGTGGACATGGAGAATGCTATCTTCTCCATTTATGTGTTTGAAAACTGTTGTTATGACACCTCTTACTCTCCTTTTCTTTAGATAAAACGACCTTAAGTCCTTCTTTATGTCCTGTGGACTGTCACTAGCTGGTTCACAGCTCCCTTTCTGTAATATGCCCAGAACTCACGTGCTGAGCTAAACAGAAAAAGAGGTTTAGAGTGTTTTATAGGTCAGGCTTCTGCTTATACAGTGAGGTTTTTTTAAGAGCAAAATAAGTTACACAAGGATGACATAATGCATACATGTTGTCATAGTTTAAGCCCCTCAATAACTCACCTAGTTCGTTCACTCACTCACTCCCCCTCTTTCTTCCCCCAGTCCCGGGGGGAATGGGGAGGAGAATCAAAAGAATGCAACTCCCACAGGTTGAGATAAGAACAGTTTAGTAACTAAAGTATAACACAAATCACTGCTGCTACCACCAATAATAATAATGACAGAGAAGTACAAAGAAAGAGAATACAACTGCTCACCAAGCCCGACCCAGCCAGTGCACCCCACAGCAGCGAACACCCCAGTGTACCACCACACCCTTTCGGGTCTCTGCTCTCCGTTTTCACATCCTGGCCATGACGTGCTGTGGTATGGAATATCCCTTTGGTCAGTTTGGGTCAGGTGTCCTGTCTCTGCTTCCTCCTGGCTTCCCCTCCTCCCTGGCAGAGCATGAGGCTGAGAAAGTCCTTGGCCAGAGAAAACATTACCAAGCAGTAACTGAAAACACTGGTGTTATCAGCACAGTTCCTAGGCCCAATATCAAAAACACAGCGCTGCACCAGCTACCAAGAAGGAGAAAAATAACTGCTACTGCTGAACCCATGACACGTGTATATACAGAACTGAGATAAAAGTTGGAGGGATGAGGTGAGGCACGTGTTTTCTTACCTGCATTTAGAATATATATTTATAAATTTAAGGGACTATTTTTGAAATCCTACCTTTATTTTTTAACTTGAAAAGTTTTTTTTTGTGATTTATATCTATTTCTAAAGTCAAATTTCAATTTAAAAACAAGAGTGATGATACTCCATGGTACATGTAATAGTACATAGTTCATGGTACACATAAATTTTTATTTATAAATTGATATGTAATTCTTAGTTTGAAAAGTAGATGGCAGAATGTAACTAAAGGTCCAATTTCAAATGCTTTAGCAGAATTTTCTCAAGGTGAAAGTGAGGCTACTTAGAAAAAATGAACAAATTCCACTGTCTTTATTGCTTTTAGATTAACATATTTTGCTAGAATATTATGACAGGTTGCCAAAATATGAAAATGATGAACGTTTTACACCTTTCATCTGCTTTTAATTTCTTTTCAATTGTAAACATATAAAACTGCCTAATAAGGGTACTCTGTAGGAGCAGAAATTGCCAATAAGAGCTAGACTAAGCCTATAAAGAACACGCTGGCTGGCCCAAATGAAAAAGGTCTGGAAGGAGTAATGCTGGTGCTGTGCCATGCTCTTCTTCGCATGCCTTTTACAGCTGTAGTGTCCCTGGAGCTGTAGACTTTGTGGATGTCTGAACGATAACCCTAAGCCTAATTTAACCTGTGACCATGGAGATGAAGCCTAAACCCACACCACCTTGGTTTTTCCAGTTGGGAAAGTTGTGGAAGGTGTAATGTTGCTGTGCCAAGCACCCCATGGCATACCATTTAAAGCCCCAGTGTCTCTGGAGCTATTGTCTTTGTGAGCCTCTGAATGCTAATGCTAACACTAACCCTAATTTAGGCTGCCACCATAGCAATGAGGCATGCATCCCCAGCACCATGGCTGAGCCAGTAGGGAAAGTTACAGAAGAAGTAATACTGCTGCTGTGCCAAGCTCCTGTTGGCATCCCTTTCACAGCCCCAGTGTACATGGAGCTGTACTCTTTTTGGATATCTGAACACTAACACTAACCCTAATTTACATCAGCAACGTAGAGTTGAGTACTACTTCTCTGGCACCACAGCTGGCCATAATGAGAAAGGTGTGTAAGGAGTAAAATTGGTGCTGTGCCATGCTCCTATTGCCATGCCTTTTACAGGCCCAGTGTCCCTGGAGCTACAGTCTTTGTGGATCTCTAAAAGCTAACCCTATGCCTAACCCTAATTAAAGCCACCATTGTAGAGATGAGACCTACACCCTTGCACCGTGGCTAGCCCAAATAAGAAAGGTGTGAAAGAAGTAATATTGGTGCTGTCCCACGCTCCTCTTGGCATGCCTTTTGCAGCCCCAGTGTCCCTGGAGATATAGTCTTTTTGGATCTATGAATGCTAAACCAAACCCTAAGCCTAATTTAAGCTGCCACCCTAGAGATGAGGCTTACATCTGCAGCACCATCGCGGGCACAAATATGAAATGTGTATAAGGAGTAATATTGGTTCTGTGCCAAGCTGCACGTGGCATGCATCTTAAAACCCTAGTGTCTTTGGAGCTGTAGTCTTTGAGGATCTCTGAATGCTAACCCTAACTCTAACCCTAATTTAATCCGCCACTGTAGAGATGAGACCTACACCCTTGCACCATGGCTGCCCCAAATAAGAAATGTTTGTAAGGAGTAATACTGGTGCTGTGTCACACTCCTCTTGGCATGCTTTTTAAAGCCCAAGTGTCCCTGGAGCTGTAGTCTTTTAGGATCTCTGAATGCAAACCCTAACCCTAATTTTAGTCAGCTCCCTAGAGATGAGGCCTACATCTCCAGCACCATGGTGGGCCCAAATAAAAAAGGTGTCAAAGGAGTAATATTGGTGCTGTGCCACACTCCTCTTGGCATTCCTTTTACAGCCCCAGTGTATCCAGAGCTATAGTCATTTTGGATTTCTGAATGCTAACCCTAACACTAACCTTAACCCTAGCCCTAACCCTAATTTAAGCTGGCACCCTAGACATTAGGCCTACATCCCCAGCACCATGGCTGGCCCAAATAGAAAAGGTGTGAAATGAGTTATATTGGTAGTTTGCCACGCTATTCTTGGCATGCTTTTTACAGCCCTACTTTCTTAGAGCTGTAGTCTGAGGATTTCTGAAAGCTAAACCTAACCCTAACCCTAATTTTTCTCTTCTGCCTAGAGAGAATTCTGACATCTCCAGTACCACGGCAGGCCCAAATGACAAAGGTGTGTAAATAGTAATACCGGTGCTGTGCCACGCTCCTCTTGGCATGCCTTTCACAGCACCAGTGTTCTGGGAGATATAGTCTTTTTTGATCTCTAAATGCTAAACTTAACCCTAACCCTAAATTTAGTTGGCCCCCTAGACATGAGGCCTACAACCCCAGAAAAATAGTTGTGAAAGGAGTAATATAGGTGCTTTGCCACGCTCCTCTTGGCATGCCTTTTACAGCCCTACTATACTTAAAGCTGTAGTCTTTGATTATTTCTGAAAGATAACCCTAACCCTAACCTTAATTTTAGTCGGCTTCCTAGAAATGCGTCCTGCATCCCCAGCCCCACAGCTGGCCAAATGGGAAAGTGTGTAAGGAGTAATATTGGTGCTGTGCCACACTCTTCTTGGCATGCCTTTCACAGCCCCAGTGTCCCTGGAGATACCCTCTTTTTAGATACTTGAATGCTAACCCTATCCCTAACCCTAATTTTAGGTCACACCCTAGAGATGATGCCTACATCCCCAGCACTATGGCTGCCCCAAATAAGAAAAGTGTGGAAGGAGTAATATTGGTGTTGTGCCACGCTCCTCTTGGTAGGACTCTTTAAAGCCCTACTATCCTTGGAGCTGTAGCCTTTGAGGATCTCTGAATGCTAACCCTAAACTTAACCCTAGTTTAAGATGGCACCCTATACCTGAGACCTGCATCCCTAGCACCATAGCTGGCCCAAATAAGGTGCCTAAGGGGTAATATTGGTGCTGTGCCATGCTCCTCTTGGCATGCCTTTTGCAGCAGCAGTGTCCCTGGAGCTATAGTCATTTAAGATCTCTGAATGCTAACCATAAGCCGGCCCTATAGACATGAGGCCTACATCCCAAGCAAAATGGCTGGCCCAGATAAAAAAGTCGTGGAAGGAGTAATATTGGTGCTTTGCCAGACTCCTCTTGGCATGCCTCTTACTGCCCTACTGTCTTTAAAACTGTAGTCTTTGAGGATTTCTGAAAGCTAACCCTGACCTTAACCTTAAATTTAGTCAGCTTCCTAGAAATGAGTCCTACATCCCCAGCACCATGGCTGGCCCAAATGAGGAAGTGTGTAAGGAGTAATATTGGTGCTGTGCCGTGCTCTTCTTGGCATTAATTATGTAGCCCCAGTGTGGCTGGAGATATAGTCTTTTTAGGTATCTGAATGCTAACCCTACCCCTAACCCAAATTTTAGCTCACAACCTAGACATGAGGCCTACATCCCCAGCAAAATGGCTACCCCAAATAAGAAAAAAATATTTCTACAATTAAAATGGCCCTGCTAACTATTGCTGTGTATCCTGGCCCTTGGCAGATCAGTAATTTGTTGATGCAGTGTGGCTGCAGCTTTCATAAAAGGAATCAGATTGTGCAACATAGGGAGAGCATAGCTTTATGCCAGCTGTTATTTCAGAAGTTCCTCTGTGATCTTTACAAAAGATACGATTGTTTTTATTAAGTATGGTGAGCTGGACAGTGCAGCCACCAAAAACAACAGCATTGGCAAAAAGAGTCAGGGATTTGCAGAAGGGAAATAGCAGTAAGCTGCCCAGTGCAGTAATTGGGAAGAGGAAGATCAAGACAAATATCAGCTATAGAGGTAACATCTGTTTTGGGATGACCTCTTATAGGTCAGCACACGGAAAACTTCTAAAATTGATTTATAGTTATTTCATTTAGGTGAAACAAAAAGGTATGTCTGGAAAATCCCAGAGAGATCTAGTCCCGAGAGAGGAGATGCACATTGCATCGCATGGGCGTACCATTCAACGGTGGACATAATTAAGGTAGATTATTAACAAAATCTAAAGGCTTTTGCTCATGACTTCAATACAAATATACTTACAGCAAAAGGAAGAGACGTTTGAAACTCTTTCTGCTTTCTCTGTCAAGTTGTTCTCCCCGTTACCATACCTCTGAATTCAGGTATCTCTTTGAATAACGCAAGAAAGTCAGGGCAGAACTTCCGTCACAGCCCTTCATCTTCTTGTTCCCTGGTTCTTCTGCTGTTGGTATAGATCACCTCACTCAGATTTCATTCTTAAAGCTAACACTTTATAGCTTCCTCAGCATCTAATCTGTCATGTGTGGGAAAACTAACACGCAACTGTGGAACATAAATCCAACATTTTTGTACAAGCCACCTGTTACCATGACTAATAATTTTTAAGGTAAACTAAAGGATCCTTTCCATTGTGTCTCAGAAAACACCAATAAAAAAGTCTCAAGAAATGGATTTTGAATGGAAACCAAGTTCAAAATCCTAAAGCCTGAAAAGAATTTTGGAAAAGAAAAATAAAATTAAAAAAACCCTAAAGGCAAGAAATTAAAATGGAACAAATGTTTATTTCTGGCAAGAGAAGAAAAAGAGGTAGTTGCTCTTCACAGTAGATTGAACTTGATCCATGGTTAGTACCACGTAACAGCCAAGAAATAATAACCTTGTTTGTCTGGCTACCTTTATTCCCAGATACTGACAGCTGTAAAAACGGTTGGAAGAGTCATGTCTGGCATTAAGAAACGCTACTGCTTGGTCACATCACGTAATGATAGGATTTTTCATTTGTCATTTCAGGACACTTACAGTGGATTAATAGGCACGCTCGTTGTGTGCCGTAGACATTACTTGCCATCTTTTCATACTGAAAAGAAAGTTCAATTTGCTCTTCTTTTTATGGTTTTTGATGAAAACGAGTCGTGGTACTTGGATGAAAACATTAAAACGTATTCTACCAACCCTCACCTTGTTGACAAAGAGGATGAAGAATTCCTTGAAAGTAATAAAATGCATGGTATGTTCCCAATTTAGTTAATGTAAATCTGGAAACTCCACGTAACTATGTATTTGAAAATGCTACCTATAAATTGGACTTTCTCATCCTTTCAGGAGAAGGAATAAAAATGTAAAAATGACACTGGAAATTCTGATTTTATGTCAGCAAACAGTTGTTCTGGATAAGCTGGAAAGGCGATGTGCGTCCTGGGAAAGCTTACCCTCCACAAAGAGCTGCGGGAAATGCAGGTCTTTAAGAACTGCAGTATAAGCAATGGTGTACAGCAAAGAACTTTTAACTGCATCTTGCTTTCTAGTTGTATATGGAATATAATCAGACCCATTCATAATATGCTGTCCACTTGTTTTGTTTTCATATACCATTCATAGAATCATAGAATCATAGGATAGATAGTTAGGGTTGGAAAGGACCTTAAGATCATCTAGTATTCAAAATTATTACTTTTGCCTGGCATTGGCTTTCAGATCTTACCTTCCATTAAAGCTTAGAGAACAACACTACACAAAGTTTTATTTCTTTTCTCTCTTGCTCTTTTCCTCTTTTTAGCCATTAATGGAAAGGTGTTTGGAAATTTGCATGGCCTGACTATGCATGTTGGAGACAAAGTAAGCTGGTACTTGATGGGAATGGGCAATGAAATAGACATTCACACAGCACACTTCCATGGCCACAGCTTTGACTATAAGGTAACAGGTCCTTTTCACTCATTTCTCGCTGTGTTAAGAACGAAAGCTATGTCAAATACCAAGGACTGTAATCTCCAGTGAAAAGTCAGGTGTTACAGCATTAAGCAGGCCTTGTAATTTGACCGTAAAGTTTTTATGCCCCAAACCTGCATATGACCAATATGCAATATACGGAGTATCTGCCGGTAGCATTTGCTGAACACTGACCTCACAAGATGCTTCGACACGGGGACTGTGAATTTTCATGGCTGTGCTACGACCACAGCTGTAGTTTTCCTTCATTTCCACCTAGTTGCTAGTTTATTAATCCTTTAAGCATGAAGTGGATGTACAAAATGATGTTTCTGTGGAAACGATACGCAGTAAATGTCTTTTCACTCAACTGTAAGAAGTCTGCTGGGAATATGCATGAAAGGTAGCTTAAATTACTGCCATCTGGTAATGCCACACTATTTAACCATTGTTTCTTCTTGTCCTGAAGCAAACAGAGGTTTACCGGGCAGACGTCTTTGATCTGTTCCCTGGAACATTTCAAACTGTGGAAATGACCCCGCAGAACCCTGGCACTTGGCTATTACACTGTCATGTTACTGACCACATCCACGCGGGTATGGAAACAACCTACACCGTGCTCCCAAAGAAAGGTAGGAGCTTATCCATCTCAATGATGTTCATTATGTTAAAAGATGCAGAATGGGGCTCACAAGCATACTCGGAACCAGTTCTGGCATCCAGCCCTGTTTCACGGCTTAGCATTGATGTCTGGGGGCCAGAATTTTGCAAGCTGTCCAATCATATTTGCCTCAGTGCTGCTGCTCAGAAAAGAGAAGTAGCTAAAGGGCTGGATGTTACCTGACTACTGCTTCAGCTTCCCATCAGTGAAATAAAAATGACAAGATTTTTATTCAAAAGAGTATTGCATACCCATAAAGTGCCAGTAGTGTCAGAGTCCCTCTCAGTCTTCATTTAAAACAGGAACAGTCAGTAGATAAACCAGAAGTCATATTCCCTAACAGCTGAAGTACTAAAACACTACAACTATGGTTTTCTTTCTAAAGGACATATTTCAGCTTTACAGACACAATTACCTAGATTTAGAAATATTTAATGTGGAAAAAAACCCCACCTTACATCTTGAAGAATTTGGAAAGTTCTTGTTTCAACAGTTAATCCAGTTTTTAAAGTACCATTTTTCTGTCATCAGAAGACTGAGCATAATAGGTATGTATTGCAGTTAACTGACAGAGAACAGCAGGAACATATCAAAATGCGTGTGTATATATACACACACAGCTATATAACGTACACATGTATCTATTACTAAAGATACAGGCTGGAATGTTAAACACAATGCAGTTCTATTTTATAAACCACTGAGATTTCAGAATTCATAATAAAAAGGCTGATGTAAGAGTACACAGGAAGAGATGCAGAAACAGACTTTAATTTGTAGAAGCAGTTACGTTGGATTTTTTACAGCCAGCCATCTGAAGTGCACTAAAATATACCCTTCAGTGCATTTTAAAGCTGTTCTAAAATCTACTACACAATACGTTGAAGACAGTAGGACTCAGGGCTCTAATTCTGGATTCTGTTGTCCACATGCAGACTATTGTTCTTTTGATGAAATGTGTGTAACAAAACCTATTATTTTCTCCCTTCCAGAAAAACAGTCTTTATTACCAAGATTATTTGATCAGTTCAAGAGTAAAGGTACATGGGGCACACCAGAATGATGAAAACATTTTACCACAGTGATTCTCCAAGGTTTACCTTCAGCAAAGCATTTCCTGAGAAATACCCTCTCCTGGACAGTTCATTTCCACGTGTGCTTTGGAAGATTTCATTTGGTGGCCCACGGCTAACAAATGTACTATAGACTAAGACAGCTGATTGGATAAAACAGCTTCTTAGTATCTCTTCCTCTAAATAAAACCAGTAACTTGCAATCTAAACATTGTAGGTGATGCCTAGTGCCTGTTATTGAACTGCTGAGGGACATGGAGAGTGAAATGGAATGCCCTTTAAAAAAAAAGATTGTAAATAACCCTGCGTAACAGGAAGACTTGTTTGGGCATCTGCTGTCACACTGTACTGGTCAAATATACTAGTAGCTACTGCTTTTAAAATAGGAATTTAGTTATCACTTTATGCACAGGTTTACACTTCGTGTGTATATATATATATACACACACACACTGTCACGTAACTGAACACCTAACAAAATAGTTCTCTTATTTCCTCATTTTATCCAGTAGCATCTTTCAAGATAGTAAACTGAAAAGATGCACTGGCTGAGGGATCACGGTCGCGCAAGATGGTTTTGGTTTTCTGTTACGAAAATAACGACAAGACAGACAAAGTTATGCTGAAATAAGCCTGATGAAATTCAGAGAGTGAAGGGCAAAATTTGGTGACTGCTGTACCTTAGAGCTTTGTTTTGATGCCTCTTAGACAGCTCCTGCAGTGGAATCATTTTGCTGTTAGCTATGCAGGGCAGGCCTAGGCAAATGAAGCATTTCTTGACAGATGGAAGCAGCAGTATTAGTGCATGACTGATACTGGTCAAAAATGAAAGCAGTAAGAGCAGTATTGCTGTGCCATCCGTTGTGTGATTTTATAGCCCAACTCCACCTAGACCTGTGCCAAACAAGAGGGAAGGATTTATGGGACAGGCAGGCAAGCAAAATATTAGGCTTTACAGCTACCAGAACAAACGAAATTGCTTTTCTCTAACAAGCCTAAATCGCCATTACCATTTTCTGAGGTAGAAAGATTCTACTGAAACCAGCATAATCCCTACTAGTAAATCAGATCACTGACTTTGGCTGCAGCAGGAATGCTACACAGAAATGGAACTATTGGTTTTACCTTTCTTTCTTTAACTATATTTGCATTGTAGATGATCTCTTCTGACTGTCTTCTACACTAAGTAACACTACAGCTTTTGTAAAAACAGATTTCACAGAGCAATGCCAGCTAATTAAGCCTTTAGATGGTTATGGAATCATGGAGTCATTGTCCCATTTGTGCTAGATTCTCAAAAACCCAAACTGCATTAGAAGAAGGTCAGAAACATAGTAACAGTTGATTAGGACTGAATTACAGCTGAAGGAAGAGAGGACAGTTTCTGCCCAAAGACAGGCAAACACCAGTACATACATGCACACGTACCTGAGAGGTTTACCAGAAAAGCCTGGAAGTAGTAAGACTTTTCAGCTGCATTTGTGGCCTAGGGATACTTCAAATACTTTCCTAGTGACTGAGTACACCAGAAGAAAGAAAATAAAGAGCAAGCGCGCAGCAGTCCGTATCTTCCATGCCCTTGGAAGCACTCGTGGTTTAATTTGACGCTCTTTGTCTTCGAGACTTTTTTGTGAACTGCTGCATGAAAACATTTTCAGTGCAACACTTGCATGGGTATGGGATTAAGATGCCAGAACAGCTGACTGGGTTTACCAACTGGAATTCAAGGGAATGTCTATGTTGCAAAACAAAGTGGGGCCCAATTCCACTTGGAAGAGTAAGGCATTTGCTTTTCACTCACACAGTCAGACCTCGGCCTGAATTTAAACTCCGCCTCCCTGGTGAGCAATCCAACTAAGTAACACAGAATTCAGTCTGACTCTCTGCTTTACTTTCAGTGAACATCGAATGTCCCACTGTACTGTACAGTCTGTATTTTTTAGCTGTTTGGCTGTGAGTTCGCCCTCCTTGAGAGGACACGTGATCCTGTCTAACAGTTGAAAGTTACGTTTTTACCAGTCCAACCACCTACCATTCAGTTCTACCTGGCAGCAGTTCTGGTTTGTTGACCTTTGTTGGAGTGTACTAGTATTAGCTTCAACACAATTGCTTTGCCTCAGACAACAGCTGTCACTCAATACTTCTCATCAGGTTTCAACTGAGAAATAATGAAAGGCGACTTATGTGAGGGGAGTCCTACAGCACCTTATATGTAGTTCTGTTTGTTTCATTTACTCGGTCACATTCTTCGTAGTTGAGTTGCATAGCAGGCTTCCACTGGTTTAGGTCAGCACCTTCCTCTGGCTGCAGTGAAGCAGATGTGGCAGGAAAAATGCTGCAGTTCCATCCTCTGGTAGAAAACTGAGGAAATCTCTCAGTTCCAGCTCCATTGCAACAACTGATAAAGTTTCTGCTCGGAGCACAGGAAAGAAAATCTTGTTTAGGTATTTTCAGTTTCATACAAAGAAATGAAAAAATATTAACAACATCGTTACTAACTGAAGTCATCAAATTATCGAAATATTGCAACTAGAATGGCATTTGAGACACACCAATTTGGGAGCAAATACAACAGCAGGAAATCTCAAAAATACACTGAAATGATGTCTTAGGTTAAAACTATACCTCTGTCCTGACTCAGCAGGTCTAAACGGGGCACTAATGCTTACAGAAGTCTCATCTAGTACTTCACATGTTCTGTATCAAATGCAAAGGAAGCCCTGGAAATCTGTACTAGTACCCTAGCTCAGCACTACCTGTAAAATGGGATGTTCTGCGAGCAGCCTCTCAGACCAGACCAAGCTGTTTTAGCATTATCTTCTTAACTGATTACAGCACAGCAACTGCATGAAAACAATGCTGCCACTGGACACTAGAACTTCATGACAGGGCATGGTGACCCGTGCTGCTGTCTTTCCACTCTCTGGCATTACACTGATGTGTTTTAAAAAAATATGTGCTTTGTTCAATCTCTGTATTCTGCCAAAACAAACACACTGGCCCCTCAGCTATACACGTTATTATTAATGTCCTATTAACATGTATCAAGAGGACTACATCAACTACCAGGGTTTGTTTCTTCACTTCTAGTAGTAACACGTTGTGGAGTTTTTTCACGCTGTGACCTGCTCATCAAGACACACTTAAATGCCCACTGGTTTATCAATAGTAGCCTGTTAGCTGTCATTGCTTAGAACCATATAGGCACTTAGCCTAGGAAAAAACCCTAACCGAACAATTACTATCCAGTAGCTCTGTTTAATAAGTTTTTAATGGTGTCTATTCTTGACCTACATAGAAACAATATGATTCCAACAATTTAACTGTTTTCAAAACAAAATGAATGGGGGCTGTTCAGCCTGGAGAAGAGAAGGCTGTGTGGAGACCTCATAGCAGCCTTCCAGTAGCTGAAGGGGGCCTTTAGGGATGCTGGGGAGGGACTCTTCATTAGGGACTGCAGTGAGAGGACAAGGGGTAACGGGCTCAAACTTAAACAGGGGAAGTTTAGACTGGATATGAGGAAGAAGTACTTTACTGTACAGGTGGTGAGTCACTGGAATGGGTTACCCAGGGAGGTTGTGAAAGCTCCATCACTAGCGGTGTTCAAGGCCAGGTTGGACAGAGCCTTGGGTGGCATGGTTTAGTGTGAGGTGTCCCTGCCCATGGCAGGGGAGTTGGAACTAGATGATCTTAAGGTCCTTTCCAGCCCTAACTATTCTATGATTCTATGATTTTTATATGAGGCAACACACTGGACGTTGCGGAATGCTATGATAAGAACTAGAAAGCCTGCTGAGCTGTATTAGCTTTAACTATAAAGGTCCCCTTTTCTTTCCAAATTCTCACATCAGTAGTCCTTAGCCTGAAGAGTATTTAGAATGTCAGATGACATACAAAGGCTTCTGGAGTTGAGTTGCAGCCCACTGTTTTACCTTTCAGCGATGAAATAAAAACAGGGCAGTCATTTCCAGTAAGTCTAGCTCTCTTGCAGAGTTCAGGAAGCAGCTTGTTCCACCATACAGCCTAATCCAGAAAAAAGCCACAGCAAAAGTGGACATTAACAAAAACTACAATTAAGAGTATAAAAGACCTGCTAAAAATACACTGACCTCAGTTTAGATGCGTACAAATGCAGGTAGGTTATGATGAACTCGTTACTTTACACGCTGCTTTGACATGCAGTGGTTCTGCACACGTTGTACGTTTCAATTTTCAGCCCCAGCTTTTTCTACTCAAAAACTTTTACACAGCGCCCCTTAGTGCCTCTATGGATAAAAGGTTATAAGCTAAAAATACCACGTAATTGGCAAGACTAATGCAGTCAGAAAATCAAGGACTTTCCTTCCAACCTCCATGCAAGGTGGTGAATAGCACTACTATAAGCACTGCTCTGTCTCCTAACCTCATCTGTCAGCTTCCACAGCTGCAATAGTTAATCATGAATTTTGTTGATAAGAATGGCGGGGAAAAGGAATTTCTTTCCTTTTTCAAAGGCAGTTAACTATTTTCTTCCCCCTGTATTCGGATTCTGTACTGCAGCATCACATTCAACCCTAACGAACGTGGGAATAAACGCAGAAACTATTTTCTGTGAAATAAAACTAAAAAGCACAGAGCTGGTTTTGAAGAGGGTTCTGTTCTAGTATGGCTGTCTGGTAGATGATCACCTTTGGTAGCTCTGGCCAACAAAACTGCATACAGTTAATTGAGTAGCCGTGACGGGCAATGGAGTGAAGTCCTGCACTTGTGGAACACTGGAATGAAATCAGATACAAAAGAAAAACTGTGTAGAGGCCCAAGCAGAAAATGGGCCATAAGGAACCACCCACTACTGCACCAGCACCATTCTGAGCTTACAGTATCCGAAGATGTCACTAGAACACAGGAAGAACATATTCAAGCGTTTTTATTTGAAGGACCATGTTCTTTTATCAGTTATCACTAAAATTTCACATTGTACAACCCTGTCAAACAATTGAGAACACTGATTACTGAGAAACTAGCTACTTCTTCATTTACAATGGATAAAGAACACACTACTCTCCCTTTTGAAGGCACTCTGCCACCTGAAAAGACTATGCTTTAAATCTACTACTCACAAAAGAAACCAGGAGAAAATCAATACTATTAAAACCTGTGGGAACTGAGATATGGAATTTAAATGCCAAGCAAGAAGCTGAAAGCAAGCTCAGCAATTTAGGTTGCGTGAAGCTGGTCTATTTGACCCATCCAGAGCCCATCTGTACACAAAAACCAGAAAAAAAACAAACCAAAAAATACTGAACAACTTTAACAACAGTAGCTCACCCGACTGTCATCTTTCAGCTCGTGCTGAGCATATAACACAGCTGCATCAGGACACCTTTTGAGAAGCAGGTCAATGGCTTCCTCGTATTTGCCTAGGCGGGTACTGCAGAGAACGTGGACGGTGAGGCCAACACTGCTATCCTCTGTCAGAGGCTCCAAGACAGGCAGAGCTGAAGCTATGTTGACTGACTGACTACACAGAAGAGACTGCAGACAAGAGCAAAAGGTATTGTTTGGATTTAAGACAAACTTTGCAAAAAAAATGCTAACTACAACCTTAAAACAGAAGCCCTTACTTGTGAGAGTAATTCTGAGATACTATTTCCTTTAATAAAGGCTACTGAAAATGAAGAAAGCCAGTTGAGAGTGGACTGCAAATATAATTATTGTCAACATAGCCCTTCAGTATTTTTTTCTTCTATCATTTTAATGGGCCTTTTAGTTCACCTTGGATAGCCTGGGGGGGGGGAGAGAGAGAAGTAAGGGGGGGAGAAGGGGAGTCTGCTCAAAGGAGCTGTTCATACGCACATGAATATTTGCAGAATGGATCTAAACTGTAAACAGTAAGATTTAAAGGTTTCATACCTGTAATTTGGAGATATCTTCACAGTAATCTTTTGCAGATGGAGATCCCACTGACATTATGGAAGTTACCCACGGGAAAATCAACCCAAAATGATTACAGGAGTTTATCTACACAAGAAAATGCCAAGTTGTGATAAAAGCAGAATTTCTGTTAGTGACAGTTCCATCTGAAATGCACCACAAGTGAAGAAAATTTAGAATAACATCTACTCTTTCTTCTGCTTCATACAATTTAGTAACAAATAAACTGGAATCTTCTATTTATTTCTGTATTTCAGATTTCCCATTTAGAATCCTTTAATTTTCCTCTTTCACGCACCTTTTTCATTTAGTCAGCGCTGCAAAACTGCAGACACTCCACCTGACAAGCGCCCACCGTTTCATTTTAACCCTTGTTTCTATCCAGAGCCCAGGTTCCACTTGGACGTGTATTTGAAATGTCCCCAAAGAGTAGCGTCCCCCGAGCCTGAGGTACCTATCTGGTAACTGCACGCTAACTTGCTTGCTTTCAGTCTTGCTTCTTTAAGAGAGAAACTGTCCAGAACTAAAATATTAAGGATAGTATTTGGATAGAATGCGGAGGTACAATGTGGTCCTAAAACCTCCTCTGAGTGGTGCACTTACCAGATCCTCTGTTGTTTTCAGTGGCTTAGTCTCTGGAAGTTGCTTCTTCAGTATTCTCGACACATACTGAGAAGTAAGCCTCAGTAAAAGCCCCTGAAGTATTTCTTCCTGAGAGCACACTACAAGAAGAGCTTCCCAGAAATCTACCAAGAGCTGAGGAACAGCGCTTTCCCTGTTACCATACAACATCTAAGAATAAAACCATCAGAAGACAGCAAGTTAGCACAGAGTATGGTAATTATTCAGCAGCAGAAGTTAGAAGAGGCAGGAGGAACAGTTTTTCACTTTTACTGGACGCAGAATTTTGGTTCCTTTTTTGCCTTGTCATTCTGCGGAACACAGTGCTAGGCAACGTAAAAAGTTCGGGAATGATTTTAAGCTCATCAATTCTAAATGATAGATTAGTTTTCTTTTCCAAGGTTTACTGCGCTGTCAGAAATGCCAGCACACTGTCAGCAACCATTTATAGACTGCTAATGTGGAGAATTTTCTATATGCCAACAGCCAAGCAGGTGCCTTCAAAAGAAGGCTCTAAAGGCCACGATAAGATATTCTGTGTAGCTCAGTTGGTTGTAATGGCAGGATCCCCACGGGAGATGCTTTAAGGTCTGGCATGACAAAGAAAAGAATGTTTACTTGGTTTCCAACTGGCTTGAAACAATAACGCTCCTTCCAATGCTTCATGACTCGGTATTTTTGATACTGGTATTTCACAGTAGCAGATAGGAAACTGCAGAATACCTACACTGAAGAGTACATGGTTTTAATCCAATGTTATTCATTGTAAATAAAAAAGGTTTGTCTATTCCCAGTCTAAATAAAGAAAACCTCAGTGACACCAGAAAACAATTCCATTTATCCTTCTTCTTATGAACTGCAGAGACCCCACTCTTGTTTCAGAAATGTATACAGAACACCAGAACATTCTATACCCTCATACCGAAGTCTGAGTCTTTAGAATTACGTTTCAATCCTAATGATTTCTTCAAAAGGAGCTTATGGAATGATTTATCTAAGTTTTGTTAAATGTCACTAGCCTTAGGAAGCCAAAGTACTAGCAAGTCTTTCAATGGCTTCAGGGTTTTCTGACATCAGGGTATTCTGCATTCAACTGACAAGGTCAAAACAAAAAATTTCAGTCTTCTTTTTTCTTGATTTACCCAGTATCTCTTCCCAGAGGGTCCAGTTTCTGACTCTGTAGGCACCCATCACGACTTCATCTCCCAATCCTCATGTCCCTCTTTCTGAAGAAATGCTGAAAGGTGAGTGAAGGAGCAACCGAGGCTGCTTTGCTTACCCATATCACCATTAGGAGAAAAACAGAAGCAAAAAATGATCACAGGCCAACCTTGAAAAAGGTATCTGCTTCTTCTAGTTCAAGTTTACTGTTCTCGTGTAAAGCCACAGTGGCAGCCACCAGCAAACCGGGCTGCGTCTCCTTCAGGTGAACAGCAAATTCAGTTGGCATAACAATTCCTTCCTTCCAGTGCCTCAAGAGCTTTGGTTGCCCGACGAAGCCACAAGCCAGTACTGTCTACAAACACAGTCAGATAGAAATCATGTGAAGAATTCGGTCCACATGATTCAACTCAGCAAACTCAGTATTTCCTCAAGCAGTGAAGTTCAGACAGATGAAATGAAGGAAAGTCAGGGGAAGGGAACAAACCCTTTCTGCGATTTACAGAATAGCTCTCCAGAGACTGAGCTCCAAACCCTGCGCCAGAGCGGTGACTCTGAGCGAGAGGCCAGCTACCTGAACACTGAGAGTAACACGCTGTTGAAATGTGGAGTTACTGTGCACGTAAGAGAGATTTCACTACGAAATCCAAGACATTCAGTACACACGGTGTTGTGCAAAATCAGTGGCTGAAATGTCAACAGACTACTTTGCTACACTGCAGGAGACTGCTTTTGCTATCGATTTTTGTTTTGAAAACACCCCTGAGGCAATGATCAGCACCTGCAACAGCTGTTTCTGGGTATCAGTGCTTTCGAAGGTGAGCATGACAAGATACTATCTCCACTTACAAATTTCCACTTATTACTATTTCCACTTAGAAAGACAGTAGGGAAATGATGCCTAAGCAGATTAATGAACTACACAGGAAATATAAGGCAGACCTAGGAGGAAAAATCAGATTTCATCCCGCTACGCAAACCATCTTTCCTTTATCTTCCTGAAACTGTTATTTTTTTCTACTTTGCAACAAAATGCTTTTTAATCATGAGGTGCAACAGAACACTTTTTGATACGTCAGCTTAAAAAGAAGGGAAAACCCCCACCAACAAAACCCCAACACCCAGACGCCAACCACTTTACTCTCTAAATCACAGTCATGCAGCGGAACGTGGAAGTTTGCTCACAACATGAAAATTCCACTGGCTTGTGCTGCAAAGGCGGGGGGCTGAGTACCACTCCTGAAACAGCACTCCAGAGCTCCCACCTTGCAATGCAAAAACTGCTGACTTTGCAAGCTCTCCAGGACTTCTCCTACCAAAGCGTAGGAGAAGACATCTAACTGTGGAACAGCTATCAGCTTATTTTAAGAGTGTTTAGACCTCCAGTATCTCACTCTCAGAAAGAGTCTGTATTTCAACCTCTGTCACCTTTTAATATTCAACAGTCCTGACCGACCTTAACAAGAAGGAACAGTTACAGACTGGCCTCAGTCTAAAACCGCATGTGAACATCTGTGACAGAGACTGCTTCATTAACGTTTTTCCCCCACTGATGTGGAATTCTTTGCCCGCACTGAAGTAGGTTCTGATCTGATCTTAAGAAGGGTTAAGTGCTGTGATTCCACCTAACACGGGAAACTGTACACAGAAACTTTAGTTTGTGTGCACCATGGACGCTCTGCTTCAAATGCAATTTTATAAGGGCTGTTTGCATACAGGTTTTCTTCATGGGCATATCACATACTAATTAGAGGTGCAGGGGTGTAAAAATGGTACTACACAACCCTGCCGTAGTGCTGAAGAGCACTGGCTCTGCAGAGCTTGTGCTACACCCCAGAAAACAGCATTTAATTTAGCAAGAATTAACAGCTTCAAAACTTTCACTTATTTGGTAAGGCTTCGCCAAGACTACCCTACCTGCAGGGTACACAGTGCAGTCCCAGCATACGCCAGCCCTTGATTCTACTGTAATTAATTGCAAACCTTCAGTGGAGCCTCTACAGTGTATCGGGAGGAAGAGTGACTGAAAGTTTCTTTACTGTAAGCTACAACTTAAAGCCAAATCTACTGATCTGGGCTTTGCAAAATGCGAATAGCTCATGCTTTCAGCATACTTTACCTCCTTACAGGAGTCCATCTCACATTCATACATCGTCAGGTCTCCCATTTTCAGAGCCATGAAGGCCTTCGTAAGTGTCAGGACCACTGACGGCACGATCTTTTCTACTTTCTGAAGGTACCTCACAGCTGTCACTGGACATACGTTTCTCATGCAGGGGCTGCAGAGGATATGAGGCAGCTGCACAGGGTCAGCGAGACAGAATATTTGCAGAACTTTATTTGCCGATTCCTGTAGAAATGAAAGCCATTTGACAGTTTAGACCTTTCCAGATATACATTCTCCGTTATGGCATATGAAAGTATTGCAGTTTTGTTTGTTGTTGCTTCGGAGAGGGGGAGTCTTGTTGCATTTCTTTGTTTTGTTTAACAGACAAGTACAGCTTATGGATAAAGTCACAGTGCCTTTCCTGCTTCTTTCCTCCCCACTGGTAAAAGTAAAGGAACGCTAACCAGCAGTGATTCAACCCATCTTCTGGGGTGGTAGGAGGACATCCGCCACCACGGTGAGTTGGTTTAACCAACCTGTATGATTTGGCAACATTTACAGAGAGAGTTTGTTCTGTTACAGAAACGGGAGATGAAAGAAATTTGAGGCAAGCTTTCCTAACCTGAAGAATCTCTGTGCGCGAGTGGGAACCAGATCATTAGCAACATGCATCATGATGGCCAAACTCATGCTATGTTGCTTGAAAACAGCCCAAAGCAGCACAGGTGCTGCTTTCTGCTCTGACAATAAAAACGGGAGAATAAAAAACATGTGAAAAAAACAATGGTAAAATTAAATATGCAGCTCAGCAGTTTCAAAGGGAATTTAATTAAAATTTGATACACAGATCTTCAAATCAGAAGGAAATCAACAGATGAAGAAAAAGCTCAACTTGTTCCTACCTTACTTAATTCCTCATTTAAGTCTTCATTAAGAGAGTGAGTTAAGTAAAATATAAATCCTCTCTCATATGTCTGTATTTCATCACCTTCTGAAACTAGTCTCTTTAAAACTTCAGTCATGGATAAACCTGACATTCTGTAGTATGGCAAAGCAAGGTGGTAATCCTTTGTGTCAAACCTAAAGGCAACAGAGAAGGAAAAAAAACCCAGAACAAAACAACTAAAGGATATACTTTTGCCATCACTGTAAGAACTAAAGTTATACATCAAACAGGGTTGCAGACCCACCAGTATCTGCAGACGCAGAGCTCATATACATAGCTCAATGTAATATATTCTGTGTTCCATGACAATAAAGACAACAAGATACTGAAGAGATTACTAGATGAAGTTGTTCTCATAGAATGTAAAGATTTATATATGCAACACTAGTGTAAAACGATAAAAGAATGATGGATTTTAGTTTTAAGGTGACGTTACTGGAAGCAAAAGCTCACCTATAACACTTTGTCATCTGGAACATACCTGCTGTAGCAGTCTCCTAAGAAGGCACAACTTTCTCTGAATGCTCTTAGAATTTCTTCTTTCTCATCTGATTTAAAGAAATGAGGGTCCATTACAGCTGCTCTGACCAGTAAGTGAGCCTCACTTAGCAGATGGATGCAGCTCTCAGTTTTTACATTTTCGTAAGTTCTACTATAATCTACCTAGAACAGACACAGGATATACTTAGGCTGCTGGCAAAAATTAAGCACACACAGGAATAGCGTTAACGAGGGCAGCAGCCCCATGAAATAGGATTAGGGGCTGCTCATGAGAAATACGTTCCTTTGTATTCAGCAATGACACGCACCAGAGGTTAATTAACAGTACTTAATTTTAGTCACCAAACAACAAAAGCAGGAGATGGGCAATACCATTTCTCTGTAAAGCTGAATGGTTGAAACAGTGTTTATAACATATAAATTCCAACCAGGCTCTGCCTCAGAATTTGCTCGCGATTTGATGCTGTCAGCCTTTCTGGAGCTAGAGAGAAGGAGAAAAGTTGAGATTTCGGTCTCCAAATAAACACTATGCAGCCAAAAAACCATCACAAACTTCATAATTTAAATTCATAATTTGGGTCGGTAATACCTATCTTTCTCAAACGCCAACTACAATCTTTGAAACAACACAATTGACAGAAGAAACTGTACTTTATACACAGAAAATAACAGTATTTTGAATCACCATTTTCCTTGCTGGCTTATCCTCATCTTCTCACGAACAATGTCTGTTCTAGGCTTTAAGAAATACTGACTCAAGTGACTCTTCAATCAACTACAGCTGTCCCACTTTTGTTAATGAACTGACTTTAATAAGTGTGATTCCTGAATAGCTGTTTTAGAATGGCCGTTCAGCCGTTTTATGAAAGGCCCTCAAAAGAGAACGGGAATAGCAGTTCTCGCAGACCTGCCCCTAGCTACATGCACGCTTCAAGAATATCTTAGGCCAAAATCGATCCTTCTTTTGTTATGGACTGCTACAGTAATATTCATAACTTTTCTTGGAAGTACCCCTCAGCCAAATGTAAGGTATTTTCATTTTGTGCCACAACACATTTTGTGAGCCCGTACTTTCAGTACTCCTACGTATTGTTTGTTTCCTCACAATAAATAATTCTTCTTCTCAGTAGCAGATACATTTTTAGGAATGTTATTTTAACATTCCTTATAAAACTTAAGTGGTTTACAAACTTGAGCGACTTCCTTTCTTCATTTCAAGCATCTGCGACCCGATCCTTATTTCTTCTAAGTCAGTTAATACAGTAGAATTGAAAAAAACACACGCTTGGCTCCTGTTCTCATGCACTAACTAGAAATTGTCTCTGCTTTTTCCAAAGGAACCTCTCTTCAACTCCAGCACCCACAGACTGAGCACTGTACATAGAGCTACAAATAACCATCTCCCCAAAAGACACAAATCCTTACAGCATCTTTCTTGCAGGCTTTCTTCTTTCAGTAATATCTTCTGTGTCCGCCTTAGTCAAAAGAATGATATGGTTTTTGAAATGACAGATAGCTCTTGGTCCTATAAAAAGCTGCATTCTTAATGTGCAGACATCCAGTGTGACAGGTGGACAAGCCTATAAAGGGAAGTGATTGTTCCGTAACTTCGGTTAGTATGTTCTTTGAGTCTTTAAGTGCAAAATAAACAAAATATGAAAAGGTAACCTTTTTGCCACGACACTACAAACATTCACTGGCTTTACTATCTTTGAGCGCTTCGCTTGCGAATGAAAAGAATCCCAAAACTATGACATACATCATTTAACAATGGGCCAACAAACAATCACTTCACTCTTCAAAGCAACTACAGAGTTTTAGCTGTGTCTCTCAAAATAACAGACCCTGAGGGAGATGCCTTCCATGGAAAAATGAGGACAAAAGAGTCTGAACTTGGCCAAGTTGTAAAAAATTGCCTGACACGGGTATAAAAGCCTTGATCGCAGTTGCTGACTGGAAGCAGGGAATGCTCAGGTGTCTGCACTCCTCTTACAAAAACTGGTTTTTCAAGGATACTTGAGAAACATCATCAGCTACAATACGGGTGAACTCTGTACCCTTCATTCAGATTTATACAGCAAAGCAGAGAATTTAGTTTAAAAATATACATGACTTTATAGCTTTTGATGGTTTTGAAAACACACCACTAGTGGCCTAGAATCTTAAACAGCAATAATGGATTGTGTCATTGAGACATTTGTAGACCACTACAATATAATATGCCACAGACTAAAGCACTAATTTCTCATGGTATTTTACTGGTTCAGCTAATAGAAACTAATGGAATTTCAGAAGGAAACACAAGAAAACTACGTGCCATACTACTACCCCCACCTTCACGGTCGTGTCAATATATGGATCCTCATCACGAGCTGCTGCTGCACTGCACCGCACTGTGAAGCACTGCAGGTTCTCACTAGAGGGAAAGATGAAATCACAACAATGAAGGGAAAAAAAGAAGACTTGCTCAAATCAAGTACAGCCAAGGCTATAGAAAATCAGATCCTTTTCCTTTGTAGAAACGGGCCTTGAATGGGCATGAAAGAAGGCAGCAGAACAGAAAAACACTACCAGCAAAATCATAAACCTTGTACCTTGTAATGACGTGCAGGAACTGTGGAGTGAGAACTGCCTGCTCTGACTTCTCTGAATATTGGTAAGTAGAAATCAGTTCCACTAACTTCCCAACAGAGTAGAGATATCCAACATGAGGTAAAGAGAAAAAGCAAAAGAGACTCAGTAGTTCTTTCTTGATCTCAGTTTCCTCATGGGCTGTCACAGAACTTCCTAGATGTAACAATAAGAAAAGCATTTTATATACCTCATAAATAAAACCCTAGCAATTCCTTTGCAAGCCCCATACCTAAAAGATACTATCAAACCTGCCCAGGCTGTAGACTGGTTTTGTTAGTAGCTAGTGAAGAGAAAAAGCGCCATATGAAGACCAGTGTACAGGCTGGATCAGAGCACAGGTTGCAAATGTTTATGCCATGTTACCTCATTTGGAGGCATTTCTAACAAAAGCGTGACTGTACCACCAAGTGAAGACATTCCAGAGAGGTCACCACATCTGAGAGTCCTGTCAGATTCATCACAAATAAGCATCCACGGATTGAACGATCAGCGTGATCTTAGACAACTACTTGTGAGCTGGGATGAATGGTCCTCCAGAGCTGCAGCTCACCAAAATACATGCCCTCACTTAAGGGAAAGAAAGACTGGGAATGGCACAATTCATTTATAAAGCCACTTTGGCAGGTAAATGCTGTGTTCACATTCTACAGACCCTCTTGTCAAAGTCGGTAAATCACAAGAGAACGAAAGATAGCTGGAGCAATGGCAAGCAGCTCATTCTTCTGAGTCAAGTGCAACTTAAATGAGACTTCACTGCTTATCAGACAGGCAAACAATCACAAACTGGGTGAGCAGTCAGTTATGACTGATAACATACAGCATTCAATTTTTCCACAGGTCTGTTGTGGCTTGAGCTACTGTGATTAGTGAACCCCGAAAATCTGCATTCATCCCCCTAATTAAAACTTTAATTAAAGCCTGGAAGAAAGGTAAACTGTATCTTCATGATTATTAAGGTTTACTACTCTGATTTCCACTGCTGACTAATGAGAGGCAGCCTAGTATCTTCTAACACTGAGGATAATTTTATTATGCAATTTAAAGAGTGACTGTTTTGCGATGTAAAATAACTCAGTGTTATAACCAGAGAAACTGATAAAGGCTGTTTTAGTCTCCCTCTTTTGGTGTGGCAAATTGGTATTTTAGTTCAAAGGTTATGCAGAACATGGAGAAACTAAAAGACTTTTTGTTAATAAAAGCTCAGTTTAAATCATTGTCATGAAAGACTGAATTTAAAGCCAAATCATACAGAAACGGTGTACAGAACAGAACCTGTTCTGTAGACACAGAATGTGTGTCTACACCTGTGACACAGGCCATAATGCATCCATGCATATCCGTATACCTGTCTGGTATATGGGAAGCAGCTGAACAGAGTGCAGCTTTGTCTCTTCACAAAACCCAAAAGGCGACTGGTCAGGTGTAAAACATCTGGAGAAAAAAGTGCAAAAGAACAACATGAGACCTCTGCGAGAAATTACGATGAGCTGCTCTGGACAAGTAAACGGCACCAGCTAAAACAGGCATAGCTGATGTTTCAACACTCAACAACATGCACTCATACTACTAGTATAATCGGCATGGCAGTGCCAAGAAGCTCATGGCACACCTAGGGATAATATGCTTTAACAATGGGTCAGCCCTGAAGTGGTTGGGCAGTTAGACTAGATTACTGTTGCAGATCCCTTCCAACTGAAATATTCCACTGTTAAAAGATGGGCTTTCTTTGGTATCACATTATTTCCTCAGCACAAAAAGCACTCCAACCTTATAAAAACCCCAGAGGTCAAAAGGCCAGGATTTTAATTTCCACAAGATGCGAGCCACAGCTCATTTCGGTTTTGTGTACTGAATTAGCCTGTAAAGGGCAAAACACGTTTGAAATACCTGAAAAGCAGATACCGCACTTGGAAGCGCTCTGTGTCTTCCGTAGGTAACTCCGTGTATTCCAGTGTGATGGGTATCTCACATAGCTTACTTTCTTCCCCAAGCAGTTCCGTTGGCTTCTGACATACGATGAACTCATCTAATTCCAGCTGCAAAGCATGTCTTGAAGGGCCTTCATCTTTCACACCTTAACAAAGAAAATGCTGTATTAACTGTTCAAACCATTCCATTTAGCAGTAACAAAACTATACGACAACACAGCATCAATTAAATACTTCACTTACAGCTTCCGAACTAGCACTGGCTTCGTCAAACCATGAGATTTTGAAAACAGCTACACTAGAAGATGAGAACAATCCTTTATTTAAGCCTCAACAATCTCAACAGCCAAGAGCGGAGATTTCTGAAAGAACAGGTAAACTGTTCATCAGAAGGCAAGTCCAGGGCAACCTGTGCTGCAAATGGCTGCCCTCCAAAAATGTTGGCTGAAGAGGTTTTTAGAAGGAAAAGGCAGCTACGATAGAAAGCTGCGTTATCTTACACTCACTTCAGTTCTGGAAAGCAAATCCTAACAGCACTCAGAGTAATTTGAACTTTTCTTCTTAGTTTTTAGGAACAAAACCAGCTAGGTGCAGCATGCCGCTATCTCAGTTAAGATCCATCTTCACTCAAGCAAGAACATTCCACTTTATGCTTTCCCTATTTACCCTTTTTTTTTTGGTACAGTGTCCATTTCTAAAAGACTATTCTTTTCTTATTTAAGCTTCTTCAATTATAAAGGAAGGATTTTCCTAAGGTTTCTTGGTATTCAGCTGATACTTTAGGAAACATGGGAACTGATTACACATGGATTGATTTTTTGCAATACACAGGAATGAAACCTGTTTGGGTAAATCCATTTCCGGGATTTCTAGGATTCCGAGGCAAGCCCCTGAATAACACAAAGGCCTGGAAAAGGTGAATTTGCTGACACCTTGTTTATGCAGGTTCTGAGTCTTGTCAGAGTGCATATGCACTGCCACTGTGTAAGCCAATACACGTGGCTGACTTCGAGGCCCATGACACGCTTCCTCCATTTGGCCTCCCACTTGCCCCTTAGAAGAGACAGAGTTATTTGGGAAGTGACACTAACAGGATAATTTTTCTGAACGTAGCACACCAAACTACTACCGCTTTGGCCCATGGTGGCACCCCAAAACAGGGTCCCAATTCTATCTCTGTAGAGACTGTGCTATCCTGAAGTGCCTGCGGAATGATGGCATATTTAAGTTACCTCCAAGAGCAGGCGGTATAACTTCCCATGTACTAGAATATCCAGCTGACTGTACTAAGATGATCTGGAAACATTTGCTGAAGGGCAATTCTCTCCTTTGAGAACACCACAGATCAGTTAGAGGATTCCTGGAAATAAAAAGACAAACATTTTTTTGTCCTTACCTCCATCCACAGGCTTTTCTAGCGTCACAACGCGATGCGCACACTGCTCTGTCCCGTCTGCACTTTGCTGGACCAGTTCCAGTTTCAGGATGAGAACATCCAGCTCTGTTGTTATGGCTATATGTCTGGCACAAAATGCAATTTCAGCAGGAATGAAGTTATCAATGTGCAAAATTAAGGAGCGTTCAAAGTCTAACACAGTCAAATTCTGGTTTATAAAGAGGTATTTCAAGCAGAACATGACCAGTTTATTTTTGCAGCCCACGAGAAGATCTCCATTTACAGGACAGCATGAAATGCAGAGCGGAGGATCTGAAAGTGGCATTTCCACAATTGACATCTGTTCTTTTAAGGTTTCACTGTATGACTCTTCCATCTTGTGACCAACCATCCGAACACAAACACGAGAACTCCCTGCAGACATGCACCTCCAATTCACGTATGCTCTCACGAACGTTGCTTTGCTCTTTTCTTCAATTGTCACCAGATAGTCTCCTTAAAAGAAAGCAGTGATAGTGATATATCATTAAAGAACAGGGACAGGTTTTGAGCTCTTTACCTGCTACAGTACATTGCAAAAACCATTTTAAGTTCTCAGCTCTTACATGAAATTCCAAAACCCATTTCCACCAGTTTTTCTCCAATGAGATCTGAAGTGCAAGTTTCTTTGCAGGGGGGGACGGGGACGGACGACGGGACAACACACATCATTAAAAACAAAAGGACTTCTAGGTCCAGGTGCAGACTAACTCCCAAGTGAATCCACTTTATGAACTGTGATTGCAGTCAAGGTGTTTCCCTCTCACAATATTCGCTACCAAGAACATGTTTGGTTCTCTGAAGACCGGGGTGAGCCTCAGACTCACAAAGAGCTGTGGGATCGACTGCACTGACTGCCCGACCCGTGCTCTGCAATAAAAAACGATAAAAGGGGCAAGAGGACAGGCTTCAACCGGGAAGAGGAAGACGGCAAAAAACCTCAATGCGCTGCTGGCTTTGCACTTCCCGCTAGCCCGAGGGCTCCAGTCCGTCGCACAGCTCTCGCACCAGTCGGTGCCTCTGCAAGCACCAGCCCTGTCCCGCCCGGCCCGCGGCAGCCAGCGCTTTGCTGGGCCTTAATCCCCGCCGCCCCCATCTTCTCCGGCCCTCCGTCGTCCCCACCGGGCCCGGCTGGCGCCAGCCCAGCTCGGCACAAACCGAGCGCCTCCACCCGGCGGAGCCCGCAGGCCGCTCCCAGCTACGGAGACGCCCGAGCCCCCCCAGCCGAGCGCCTCCGGGCCCGCCGGAGCAGCACACTGACCTGTTTGGCTGTGCGCCATGCGCAGGACGGGGCCCAGCGTGGCGAAGGAGCCCAGGGGCTCGCAGCGACCCTGGTCGCGCAAGGCGAACACCTCCACCCTGCACCTGGCCGCCGCGCTGGCCACGAACAGCACGTCGCGGCCGCAGCAGAAACGGGCCGGCTCTTGCTTGCAGGGCACTACTCGCTGGGACCCGAACGGGTGCAGGTTGTAAAGCTGCACCATGGTCCCTGAAAGCCTGCGCTCCCGCCGCGGGCACAGCAGCGCAGCACTCCCGCCGAGAGGCGGCCGCGGCGCCCTTCGCTTCCGCACCGTATGGCGGCGGAGCGGCGCGCGCAGCGACCGAAGCCGCCTCCCGGCCCGCGGCCCAACCGCGGCGAAACCCGGCGGTGGAGAGCGGAAGGGAACGTGGGCAGCACAGGGGCTGCGTTCGCCGTCAGCGCACGGCTCGTTCGGGGGGGGGGGAGGGGGCTGCACACGCGTTTCTGTGTAGCGCCGGCGTAACTTCGCGTTAGCACGGACCGGCATCCTCCAGGATCGCAGTGTCCGGCGCGGGAAGCGACCCGGTGAGGGGTGTGACGCCGCTGGAACAGCTCGGGGAGGAGGGGTGCGGGACGGAGGAGGCTGTGCCTCACGCGTCTGGTCGGTGCCTTCT
This sequence comes from Myiopsitta monachus, assembly GCA_017639245.1. NCBI lineage: Eukaryota > Metazoa > Chordata > Aves > Psittaciformes > Psittacidae > Myiopsitta > Myiopsitta monachus. Next base: position 24,162,915 of record CM029923.1, read on the forward strand.
GGGGCCGTGCAGTCTTCTGGACCGGAACCAAAGGTATCTTTGGTACAGCGGTTCGTTCTTTCAGAGCTCCGTAAACCGCGCACACAGCGCATGCTCTACAGGTGCCGGTTACAGGAACTTCTGACAAGAATCCAGGGTATTTTTAGCATATGCAACCCCTTTTTCTCCCTGCTGGTTTTCTTGAAGAGGTAGGGAAGGGAAAAACCAACAGAACGAAGCCTCCACGACCCCAAACCACAGCACTAGTTTCTTCTCCTCTTCGGGATGTAGGACTAAAAATTTGAACATGGCAGGTCAGCAGCCAAGCACCCTGCAAGTTAACGGTTTCCGATGTGTATAAAGCCATAGTCATTTGAACATACCCATTAAATGACATCCATTTTGGGGGTTGCATTTGTTTTGGTTTTTTAGCACAAGGCAAACGTAGGAACGTAAAAAAAAGTGACAATATTCTGAAAGCAGGTAAGAGATCTACACATCTATTTTTTATGTGAATCAAACGCAGGAGGTGGTTGTACGGGTTCCAGTTGGAAAGCTTTTTAAACACTTCTAAATTACAAAGTTTTGTGTCCTTAGCAACGGTACTAAGTGCTAGTTCTGTTCAAAAGCATAATGGCATCTGCCATAACTAGTCAGAAGTAGAGTATGAGTTAACTGTGGATACTTAAACGTCTTCAGGAAAGTTTAGGTTCCTTCGGATCATGCAGACAGGCTTGGGATAGTAACGGGGTTACCAGTACTGTAACAAGCAGAAGCAGTTTCCTGCTTGGGAAAAACCAAAACTGAAGGAGTAAGGCTCAAAGTGTGTTGGTATCCCAGGAAAGTGTTTAGTTTCCTGAGTTTTTCTGTAACTTGCACAACAAGATACTACTGAAATACGCCCTCTCAAATGGTCCTTACTTAGCGAGTACGCACATACATAGGAAAGAATTAAAAAATAGAAGGTAGAACCTTTAAAACTTTATTGGAAAACAGCCAAACAAGCAGATGTTCTGCAAACAGGGCTCTGCAATTCCTTCCCCCCCCCCTTTCTCTGCATTTTTCCAGAGTTTAGGTTTCTAAGTACTCGTCTCCTTCTTCAGCCTCTGCTTCCACTGAGTCTATGCCGACTTCTTCGTAATCTTTCTCAAGGGCAGCCAGATCTTCCCGGGCTTCAGAAAATTCTCCTTCCTCCATTCCTTCCCCAACATACCAATGCACAAAAGCACGCTTAGCATACATGAGATCAAATTTGTGGTCGAGGCGAGCCCAGGCTTCAGCAATAGCAGTTGTGTTACTCAGCATACACACAGCCCGCTGCACCTTTGCGAGGTCACCACCTGGTACCACAGTTGGAGGCTGGTAGTTAATGCCCACCTTCAAGAAAACACAAAAATTTTCCTTATGAGTGGTAAGGCTCAAAGACTTCTGTTAACAATCAAAAATTGCCACGGTTATGAACAGAGAAAATAGCTTACAGTTCTCCTGCACTTCATCAAAATATTTAACAGGGACATCACAACATTTTGGAATGACTGTTACCTCTAAATACTATACAACTGCTCATAAACCAAACATCAAGCGCCTAAAAAGCACTGCAAGTACCTTGAATCCAGTCGGGCACCAATCCACAAACTGAATGGTACGTTTAGTCTTGATAGTAGCAATAGCTGCATTGACATCTTTGGGAACGACATCACCTCTGTATAACATGCAGCAGGCCATGTACTTGCCATGGCGAGGGTCGCATTTTACCATCTGGTTGGCTGGCTCAAAACAAGCATTAGTAATTTCGGCCACAGATAACTGCTCATGATAGGCTTTTTCAGCAGAGATGACAGGGGCATATGTTACCAGGGGGAAATGGATTCGCGGGTACGGAACAAGGTTAGTTTGAAATTCTGTCAGATCTACATTGAGGGCTCCATCAAAGCGCAGTGAAGCGGTGATGGATGAAACAATTTGCCCAATTAGCCGGTTTAAATTAGTGTAAGTAGGACGTTCAATGTCAAGGTTACGACGACATATATCGTAAATGGCTTCGTTGTCTACCATGAAGGCACAGTCTGAATGCTCTAATGTTGTATGGGTAGTTAGAATTGAGTTGTAGGGTTCCACTACAGCAGTGGAAACTTGTGGTGCTGGATAAATCGCAAATTCGAGTTTAGACTTTTTGCCGTAGTCAACAGAGAGCCTTTCCATGAGCAGAGATGCAAATCCTGAACCAGTGCCTCCGCCAAAACTATGGAAGATAAGAAAACCTTGCAGCCCTGTGCACAGATCAGCCTATAATGGGGTGGGAAAGAGTGGGAGGGGGAAAAAAAAAAAGTTATTATTTAGCTGAAAGCAGTATTAAAATAATCATTCAGCAGCATTTCCTCCTTAAGTGTTTGAGCTTTTTAAAATACCCCCCCCCAGCATTCTTGAAAGGTGGTCTTCCTTTTCTCCTGTGTGCCTTTTACTCAAAAGTACCAGTGCCGCTATGTAACTTTTTCAGAATAGGAGTACTTCAATATTTAAAAACTGCTTTATTGTCTGTAATGCCATTTTAATTCTACTGTAAGAGCAGCTGAGCACCACTGAAATAAAGTATTATAAATTACAGCTCAGTTATATCTTTAGAATCTGTTTGTTCCCATTGTGGCTCTCAGCAAGTATCAATTAGATGGTGAAAACAAGTTTTTTTTCTCAAATTACAAAAATCAAAAGACAATCACCATTTAACTCTGAATCACATGATCCTATATGAGCTTCTCAATGCAGTGCCAGCCATTTCAATTACTTTTTTTTATCTTAAGTATTCAACCAGAATCTGAGGTTGAGGGTACTATTTTGCACCACCTATAATGGGCATGAAATCTAATTGAAAACTACAAATAATAAAGTATAACAGCGTTGTTACACTTGTTTAAGGCTCTTATAATGTTTCTGAGGTATCCTTAAAATACTTTCAAATACTGGGATTTCAAAAGCTGAGGGGGGGGGAAGTAGAAAGTTTTATTCGCTGAATTTTTATTTAAGTGGGGGCGGGAGCAAGAAGACCAGATTTTAAACAATAAATTATGCACAAAATTCTTTGGGAAGAAAGCACATCAAACCACTGTTATAGATAGCTGTAGAGCTGTACCAATTATTTTAAATATGGACTTGCACCATGAATTCCTACCAGTTTGCGAATGCGGTCTAGCACTAGATCAACAATCTCTTTTCCAATGGTGTAATGGCCTCTGGCATAATTATTGGCTGCATCTTCTTTCCCAGTAATGAGCTGCTCAGGATGGAATAACTGCCTGTATGTGCCTGTACGTACTTCATCTGTAAGAAAACAGATGACCACAACACAGATTCAACCTGTTCAATTCTGTGAGTGCTACTTCGTGACTAGACACGAAGCGCACATGTCAAAAGAGCGTAGATGGCATCCTTGACTATAGACAGCTTGCCTGACTACACTCGAAAATTGTCACAATTTCAGCTCTTTAGTTTAGGGGAAGATGAGGCACTCGTAGGACAGTATTGGTTCCTGAGAAGAGGTTCACTCAGGAAATCTACATGACAGGTACAGACAAGATTCCAGATAGCAACTGAACAAAACTCTGGGTGCAGTGCAGCACTTTAGAAAAGTTTCGGCGTTTTCCAAAAGTCGTTACCTGTAGAACATCATTTCTTTCAAGTAACAATAACCTCAAATGTCAAAACAGCATGCAGACACACATCTTTCAAGCTTTCAGGGTTCTGATATCACACACACACAAAAACAAACAAACAAACAAACCCCCAAAGACAATAAGGAATCTGTAGGGAATCTTCACTTTTATACTGAAGGCCTGTGATGTTGGGTACCTACCAACAACTGTTGGCTCCAGGTCCACAAACACTGCCCTGGGAACGTGTTTACCAGCTCCTGTCTCACTGAAGAAGGTGTTAAATGAATCGTCTCCACCTCCCACAGTTTTATCACTAGGCATTTGACCATCAGGCTGAATTCCATGCTCCAGACAATACAATTCCCAACATGCATTGCCAATCTGAACACCAGCCTGACCAACGTGGATGGATATGCATTCACGCTGCAAATTGAAAACAGAACAATGAGATAGGGCCCTACCCACCTTCCAGATTTTCTTCTCATAATAACTAGTCACCTGTGGGTTGTATCTTTCCATGAGTTTTCTCTGCTTCAGCATCCCTTGGTTGCTCGAGTGACTATAACTCACCAGATTGTCTGCTGCTTGCAAGATTCTACTTACCTTAGGTGACTCGGGTGAGAATGTCGGCAAGATCTTGACTGAAGCATAGTCTACAAACACATAGGTGAGTATAGATTCATCCTCCCTTACCATGCTGCATGGATATTTTATCTTAAATACTCTGCTTAGTCTCTTTTTCATCTTTCTTTAGTCTTGGAAGACTTCTTTAGAGCATTCCCTAATTTCCTTTATTTGTTGCCAAATCATGTACTGGGCAAGAATTCTTCCTGCATAGCAGCAATTACTATGTCTTCCTTTATAATAAGCAGATCTCTAACCCCTGGCAATTCATACACATTTGGGTTGCTTTGCAAAACCATCCACGAGTCCCAGTCAGATGTCACCTGCCCACCTTTGGCCAGCTACTTTGACTGTAAGCAACTGTGCCACATATGTTTGATCTCTCAATACCTTGATGCTGTCTCACACCCGAGGTGGAAATGAGCTGTTTTTCTCGCTTCGTGTTATAGCACATCTAGGAAAAAGCCGGGGTGGAAAAAAGCCCGGGCTGCTCTCTCCTCGGTAGCTTCACCAAGCCTTGTATTCTTACTTTCATGTTTCAATTTTCACGCCGGGGCTCTGTCATTCGCCTTTTGCCAGCCAGACTACGTCTGTGCTCACCCCTACTTCTACTCAGCGCCACCGAGAGGCAGCTCCCCTCCCATGACGCGCAAGGGCCCGGCGCAGCGCAGGCTGACAGCAGCCCGAAGCGACGGAGAGCACAGGCTCGGGCGGTCACTGCCACGCTTTCCCGCCACCCAGGTCAGGCTTCGGTCTGCCCGTCGCCTCTCCGCGACAGGCGCGAACTTCAAAGCCAGGCCCCGTCGCCTTTCCACATGTCCCGTCTCACCAGCCACCGGACAGTCTTCCTCCCTCGCTTCCCTTTAACTATTACCACACAAGTTTCTCTCCTCCCCCCAGTCCTTTCACCTTGCTGCTGCAGCGGGGCGCGCTCAGAGACCGCAAGTCCTGCCAGAGCACGCGCTATCTGTCCCAGGCTCCCCCGGCCGCCGCCGCCGCTCCAGCAGCCCTCCCAAGCGCCCTCCCTCTGCCCAGCCGCGAGGGGCCCGTTCCCCACCATAACTCCCGGCCAAGCTGAGAGGCTCCGGCTCCAGCGCACCCCTCCCGCAACCTCCCGCCGAACACCGGCGACTGACGGCGGCAGCCGCCTCGAGCCCCTTTCCTTCGCGCGCTGGTTCCCCATTGGCTGTCACCCGGGCGGCGCCTAGGCGAGCGGAGCTCCCTGATTGGCCTTTCCGGAAGGGCGCGAGGGGACCACCACCTCACCACCCTCACTGTAAAGAACTTCTTCCTCATATCCAATCTAAACTCACCCTGTTTAAGTTTGAACCCATTACCCCTTGTCCTATCGCTACAGTCCCTCCTGAAGAGTCCCTCCCCAGCATCCCTATAGGCCCCCTTCATATACTGGAAGGCTGCCATGAGGTCTCCACGCAGCCTTCTCTTCTCCAGGCTGAACAGACCCAACTTTCTCATCCTATCTTCATACGGGAGGTGCTCCCATCCCATACTTTATGCCCTGGCCCATAAAGCGCTAAATGCAGGAAAGAATGTAGATGTGAGCAACCTAGAGAGGTAAGGTGTGCTGGTGAGCCCTTGGTATTGCTGTGAGGCTGCTTTCCTGTCGGCTTGTACAAGCTGCCCTAGAACACCCTGCCCTGACCCAAACCTTCCTCTCCTCTCCTGCCAAAGTCAAGCCTCTTGGGAAGCTGTACTATCTAGTACCTTCTTTTCAGCAGATACTGATTACATTGTTAATTGCCTGCTTTACTACTGCTCTTGCAAGCCTCACTGAGCTGAACTTCAGAATCTGTTATCAAAGGGTAATGAAAGCTCGTTATTGTGCTTCTATATGTCAGTACATTGGGACTGCTATAGAAATTCTGTATGCCATAGTCTGTGGGTTTCAGCCAACCGCTTGCTGCAAATCCCTGTCCCTCTGCACATGCATTTCTGCTGCATTGCTCCTTCCTAGACACAGCAGTATAGTAGATCAGCAGCTTGGCTGAAGCTGCAAAAATGTTGGCACTTATTGAGCGCTGCATGTCTTGAACTCCTAGCAGTTGTGTTGCAGAGCAAGCATTTCCCACCAAGCATGGCTTTCCTGTTGAACAAAAACCACAGGCAGAATCTTGCTCTCTGTGCCATCCATGAAAAACAGCAATGTGTGTTTCTTTCCTTGCTCCAAGAGAGGACACAGAGTCTGAACTGGAGTTCCTGGGCCTCCTGGTGATGGAGAACGGCTTGAAATAGGAGACAAAGCCTGTGTTACAGCAACTGGCTGCCGCCCGCATCAGGAGTGTCATGGTCACAGGTAAATCCCCTAGGCTCTTCCCATGGCCATGCTGGCTGCTGCAGGGCATGCAGAAGAGATTCACTCCTCCAGCATCTCCATGGTCTTTACCTGGACTGCCACCATGCTATGGCAGACTTGAGGAGCCTGCCTCTTCACTGTCCTTGCAGGAGACAACTTGCAGACGGCTGTCATGATGGTCAGGACTGCGGATATGATTCACACAGCCAGCAAAGCCATCCTTGTTGAAGCAAGCAAACCAGAGGGCTCAACTCCCACTTCCATTGCCTGGCAATTAGCAGAAGATTGCGAAGCAAACACAGCTGTTCCCCATGTAAGCACAGCCAGGGATGATCACTTTCAGAGCCAGGAGGAATTAACAAAGCTTTTAATGTCTAATAACTGGCTCCTTGCCAGGGATTTGGAAGTAGCTCTGAGGAACAGAGGAAACCTAGGAGATAGTTCATACCTACCCCAGGGTATATGCAGGTGTGCTATGGACCTGTTAGGGAGAAATAATTCAGTGGTTCTTTACTCAGGGCAACATGCAAAATAACTATACAAATAACTGGCAAGGCTTTGCAGATGCAGTGGCCACTTCAGTCATGCTTGAAGTATGCAGAATTAATGCAATTACACATACTTGTCTGTGTGACTATTTGCTGGGCCAAACTTCAGTGTCTAAACTAGCATCCTGTGGCTAACAGGGATTAGTTGTGTGTGGAAACACAGCTAGAAAATCAAGTACTGCCAGGCATAAAGTTTTACAAAAGGATGCTGCAGAAGGCTGTGTCCCTGGTTGCCTGGTGGGAGGCTGACAAGGTGGAAGTCAAATGACATGTTATGACCACTCTGAAAATAAATGTCTTATTTCTAGGAGGTACATAATAATACGAGGAAAATATCACCTTGGAAAAAGAAACCTGCAACTACCATTTTTCAGTGAATGGAAAGTCGTATCAGGTTATTATAAAGTACTTCTACAGCTTGCTGCCAAAAGTAAGTTCAGAGGAAACAAAGCATTTACTTGTCCTCCCTGTTTTATTAAATGTCAGTGGTGTTCTGGCTGGAGAAAGGTGTTTTTTTCTTGATAGCTGTAATGTCACTTCACATTTTGACAGCTTCAGTCAGCCTCCCACCATGCCTCAGGTTTAACCCGAATAGCCTGTTTTCAGCATCTTAGACCTCAGATAACAGGGGTGGCTGTGGTGCTGATTGCAGTTGTGCAGTGGAGTTACTCCATGGTCACCTTCCTAATTTCAGTTTAATTAAAAACATCAACCCCATTCCCATGTGCCACTACAATAGCTGGCAATGGCCTCTGCTCAGCAAGGGCACCAGGAACAAAAAATACCCACATATGGCTGCAGAAATCTTCAATTCCTGTCACCCAGTCCATAAAATAGCTGGCACTGGGACAGATCTTTTGATTTTATATTTTCTGCCCATTCAGGTAGGAGAAACCACAGGCTGAGCAGTGTTATTGCTGCTGTCATCAACAATCTGTTCTGCGCTTGGGAAACATTTATAAAGCCTTGCTGCTTTAAAGGCTCCTGAGGATCACATGATGATCGCTGGCTTCCCAGCACCTTCTGCAGAACCAGCAAGGCAGAAAACAGAGCAGGGTAAATCTGGTGTTACAGGAAATCCAAACCCAAAGGGTAGCAAAACCATGGTAGTGTTTGGGAGATGGTATTAGAGTGTTCTGCAAGTGTCAGGCACCCATAAGGGAGGCCCAGTCCTGCCTTGGTGGAGCAATGGAGGCATAAATACCTGCCCAAGGCAACTTGTTGCTCTTTGTCGCAGATACTGGGGAACGCAACTGTCTTTGCTAGGATGTCTCCTGGCTAGAAGTCCAGTCTTGTTAAAGAGTTTCAGAAATTCGAGTAAGGCTCTCTTTGGTTTTCTTGTTGAACCAAATCAATAACACATTTTCCTGAAGTCTGATTGTTCCAGCTAGTGGTGTTTCAGGCCCATTTTTGCAACTCTCCATTCCTCCACACGTGACCCCTGTTCACATCCTTTGTGGCTGCTTTCCTCCCAGTTCCCCTGCAGGTATCCCTGTGGATCAGGAGTACCCGCACCCCTTGCCCAGACACAGCCACTGCTTCTCTGTGGTGCAGTACAGAAGGCAGAATTAAATGAGGTTGGGAGAAAAAACACAGAGGCAGATCCCTGCATATACAAGTCACCCCCCTTCCCAGCATGGCTGCTGTTGCAGTCCTAGCTGCAGCAAAGCTGAAAAAAACATGACTTAGGAATTTGACCCCAAAGATGCTCCTCCAGGACCCACAAAGGAATGTTTCCTCCCCCCAGCAGGACTCATGCTTACAGTGGATATTGCTTGCTAAGCATAAACAATACATGATCTGAAAAATAAACAGTTAATTATTGGTTATGCGGTGCTTCCTCTGGGGATGAAGTTCCCTGTCCTCTCAGAGGGACCTCATGTGAGGTGGTTTGGGAGCTGTTGTACTATTTCAGCAATTCTTGTGCCTTTGGATCTACAAAGACAGTCAAGGAGAAAATGCTGCTAAAAAAACAAGCTTCAGCCGCAGGTGCTTCTGCAAATGCACACACACTGCTCCCTTTCTGTGGCCCCTGATACCAAGGGGAAAACACTGTCTTGAATTAAGTGGCAGTGTTCTTTTCCCATTAAAGCTTCTTTCAAAACTTATTTCCTAGTTTTCCTCTGTGTACTTCGCCCCAATCTCTCCCCAAATACATCTTGTCCTCTGGAAACATCCACTGTCTTCTTGGCAGCCATCCCCGCTCTGATGTACCTACAAGTGCTAAGCCAGTGGGTGCTTCACTGGAGAACCAGCTATGTGCAAGACTTACATGTTTTCCTTCTTTTTCCTGCACCAGTTACTAAGTGGGTATGTGTGGTGATGGCGCCAATAACTGTGGGGTACATAGGACATCATCACCCATTCTTGTTAAATTTCTTCTCCTTCAGCTTTAGGAGTGCTGTAACGAGAAGTCATCCAACATCACTTGTCACCAGCATTTCCCAAGTTAGTCTGTGGCTATGCTCCATCAGCATGTCACTGTAAAATACTATCTATATATTTTTTTATAGTAATGTATGCACTAACAGAGAATTATTGTTTCTTTGTTTGTCCTCAGAAATAGGGGCAAGAGACATTTTCCTTATACGTCTCTTACACAATTGGAAATCTGAGGGTCTTAGCCATAAAAGTAATTATTATATTACCTATTATAATAATAATCTATTATATATTGTGTTTAGTAAATTATATATACTGTGTTCTGATATTATTATAATAAATATGATATAGTAATATAATTTTATAATAATGCATTAACTTGCTTTGTAAAAGTTGTCTATAGCCTACACCTGAATGCTCAACCAGAGGTGAAAAGGCCAGCAAGCTCATAAGAGAGTAATAAAAGAAATATGAACAGGACTTTGAAAGAAATAGAAAGGAGATAAAATGGTAATTTAAATAACAGCTTAGCAGACTGTTTAATAGGAAAAGTGTGCGCAAACTCCAGTATGGGAAACTGCACACAGAGTAGTTCAAAGGATTGTATTTACAAGGTAAAATGGGATTAAATGCACAAAAGAAATATTTAAGATCCAGGTAAGGGAAAGGATGTGGGAAATGAGATCAACTGGGCCGCAGAATAGAGGAAAATCAATTATAAAGGACACTTAAAGCAAAACTTATAAAGCAGAAATAAATGTGCAGGGTGGGAGGAATGTCTCTTCATCTTCTGACTCCAATGGATTTCAGGCTTTGAAAATGGCTCATGCAGGGATATCACTGTCAGAGCAGGAATCAGCCGTGGCCTCGCCTTTCACCTCCCAAATCCCCAACATCCAGTGTGTGCCGGAGTTGATCAGGTGAGTTGGGTGGGTGCTTGCCCTGGTGCAGTCATGGGGTGCTGCTGCCTGCTCTAAGCTCACTGTGCGGGACCGTGGGTAGGAGTGTGCTGCTCTCGTAGGCGCTGATGAACCAAACCTAATTCCTCAGGAACTATATAGAATATAACAGAAGAGGTTTTCGATTGGTTTTGATCCTCAAATTCCAGTGGTGGGAGTTTTTCTGTGGCTGTAGGAGAGTATTGCCCATGATGGCTGGTATTTTTGAACAGGTACAGCAGCAGAGTTGCACAAAAGGGCAAGTTTTACAGCGACCACATTTGCTTGCCATGACTTTAAAGTATATATATCCATATGCTGCACACAGTCATGGAGCAGCCAGTATTAATGCCATTCAACCAAATGTATGTGAAGACAATTACCTGTTTGTGTAGTATTGCGCTTCATTCTCAGAACTGTTTGACCAAATTAGTAATGAAAAATCAACAGCTTAGTCCAGGTATTTAAATTTTATGTGCAGAATAAACCCCAAGAAACAAAATACTACAGATGAAAGGTAATTAAGTGGCTCTGCAGTATCTTAAGGCCAAAATAGTTGTCTATGGAATTTGAATTGTTTTCTATTCTTCTTAGAGATCCTAAACATAAATCCTAAATGCAGAAATTGTCTGTAGTACTAAACCACAGTACTGTAGCTGTAAGTGGGGATTTTCGCTTTGTTTTGTGTTTTGAGCAGGGAAGGTCGAGCAGCTTTGGTTGCTTCCTTCACTGTGGTTAAATATCTGACCCTTTACGGCCTGATTCAGTTTGTTGGTACAGCTCTGCTACTTTGGGTGTTTCATGCTCATCTTTTATCAGTACACTTTGCTCACCATAGGTTTTTATCTTTAGTGGTATTAGTCATCAGAGAATAAAAGGCATACAGGGCTTCAAGGAGTAACAAAAATGTGAAAAGCTGGGTAATTACTGGTAGGCAATAGATTGATTGTAAGGACCCCCAAAATAATGGAAAAAGCCCAGTGATAAAACTTCATCTCTTCCAAAAGAAGAAAGGGAATTAGAAGGGGGTGAGTCCTGCTTATCTGGTTGGTGGAGGCCCAGGAGCAGGACTTCTGCAAAATGGGAGCTTTGGGAGAGCAGCTGCCTCTCTCTGCTGGAAATAAAGCTTGAAAAGGGAATGTCTCAGGTAGATGGAGGGTAGTTAAGGAAGAATTACCATTGTGTATCACCAGTATGTGATGAATCTTCTAAAATCTTAATACATGAGAAGAAAAACAGGGAAGGAAATTCATGTATAGAGTTGGTGACCTGGGTCACCTCTCTTGCCCAGTTCATGAACATCATCTGTGCACAGTTCCATGGAGGGTGAAGGGCACAAAGCAAAGTAAACTGGCATGAATCTACAAGGTACAGCTGAGGCTTAGTGGCAAACAAGGACCACTGGTGTGTCACCACATGGGAACAGCTTCCCCATCCACTAGTCTGGGTAAACCAACTTTGTCGATGTCCCCACTACCCAAAGACATTTCAAACCTGGCATAAAGTGAAACTCTAGCTGTCACTGCTATTACTGTGGGCTGGGAGTGCATGACCTGGCCTAACTGGTCCAAGCAGCATTGGTATCTGCTGGAAGAAGGGTGAAAAAACATTCAAATGCCACATTCAGACACTGGGTCCCCCACAGGTGCTATGAATTAGCAAGGGGTTTTGTGGGACCCCTACGCTGGAAGGAAGGAATGCCATCCAGAGGGACCCTGACACGCCTGGGAGGTGGGCTGATGCCAACCTGATGAAGTTTAACCATGCCAAGTGCAAGGTCCTACACCTGGGTGGGAGCAACCCCAGGCACAGCTACAGGTTGGGCAGAGAAGAGATTCAGAGCAGCCCTGCAGAGAAGGACTTGGGGGTGTTGGTCGATGAGAAAATGAACATGAGCTGGCTCCAGTGTGTGCTCGCAGCCCAGGAAGCCAACCGTATCCTGGGCTGCATCAAAAGGAGCGTGACCAGCAGGTCGAGGGAGGTGATCCTGCCCCTCTACTCTGCTCTTGTGAGACCTCACTTGGAGTACTGTGTGCACTTCTGGTGTCCTCAACATAAAAAGGACATGGAACTGTTGGAACAAGTCCAAAGGAGGGCCACAAGGATGATCAGGGGACTGGAGCACCTCCCGTATGAAGATAGGCTGAGAAAGTTGGGGCTGTTCAGCCTGGAGAAGAGAAGGCTGTGTGGAGACCTCATAGCAGCCTTCCAGTATCTGAAGGGGGCCTAGAGGGATGCTGGGGAGGGACTCTTCATGAGGGACTGTAGTGAGAGGGCAAGGGTAATGGGTTCAAACTTAGGGGAAGTTTAGATTGGATATAAGGAGGAAGTTCTTTACTGTAAGGGTGGTGAGGCACTGGAATGGGTTGCCCAGGGAAGCTGTGAATGCTCCATCCCTGGCAGTGTTCAAGGCCAGGTTGGACAGAGCCTTGGGTGGCATGGTTCAGTGGGAGGTGTTCCTGCCTGTGGCAGAGGGGTTGGAACTAGATGATCTTCAGGTCTTTTTCAACCCTAACTGTTCTATGATTCTATGATTCTATGACCCATCTAACAGCTGGCAAGCTGGGCTTGCTAGCTCTCATGTTATTTCATCAGGGCTATGAGGCTGCTGTTGCTGGCATGACACTGCTCTGAAATAGCATCAGGTGCTGTGGTTTGTACTGTCAAAGTTGTTATCAGTTCTCAGGTGGTGCTGCCTTTGCAGCAAAGATTCCCAAATCTTTGGGAATCGACAGTATTTGATACCAGATGCCGTTTGTCTAACAAGTAAGCAGCCTGGGGAAGAAGCCAGGTGTGTCTGAGAGCCTGAGTTATAAATAGTTGACTTCATTTCCCAATGAAAATTAAAATGAGGAGCCAAGTTCTGCTGTGTCAGTAACATCATAACCACTGATGCTAGGTCAATCCCTAGGGCCCAGAGATATGAGATTCGGCTCAAAGCTGCAGAAGTCTCTAAGTAGACACTAGGGTTTGGATGTGAGACTTGACTGGAAAAGGAACAGTTGCTTTGGTGACTGCTATGGGGCTCCTGTGTGTCTGTCATGAGACCCACTACAGCTCTTGAACTGCTGTGGAGATGCCCATGGATAGGATGATATTCCCATCTTCTCTGTGTGTTTTCCTAAAGGCGGATTCAGAGAAGTTTCAGGTGGAAAATAATGAAGATAATAGCCATTTCTTGTCTGCTTGTTAGGGCCACGCTGTGCAACTTTCACCTGTGATAAGTAGATGAGTGAATCTGCATGTGGCTCTGCTTGCCCAGCATGTACAGAGGGAGAATGCTGGTGGGCCGGGTTGCTATGGACTGTAAACGCCTCTTGTTTCTCTCCAGTGAGTTTGACTGAAGCCTGTCCAAAGCTGGTACCTTATCCCCCTCCTGGGCAGCTCATCTCTGCTCCATTGCTGTTCTCCATCATCCTCAACATGTGGTTTACCCTAATCATGCAAACCTGTGGTTTCCTCCTGGTGAAGCAGCAGCCCTGGTATGTAGCACTGGCCAGCCAAAGGCAAGGCTCTCTTTTTGTCTCTGACCTCAAACTTGCAGATCACATTGCTGCTACATGAGGGGACAGTTCAGCCTCGCTGTGGCCTGCTGCTGGGCACACCACAGAACCTGAGTGGGACAGTTCTCCCCCCCCAAACCGTGTGCGTACTCAGCAGAACATTGCCAAGACAATATTAAGTTGCTGCAGATGCCACACTGCAATCTAAAGGGCCAGCCCGAGGCCTAACGCGCGGTTTCCAGCTGCCCCCTCTGAAGCACGCAGCACTCGGCCCATCGGAAGAGCGGGACAAGCGGCGCTGGCCGTCCCTCCGCTCCCCTGTACTGCCTCTATCTCGGGGGCAGGCCGCACAGCAATAAACAGCCCTTGGGCCGGGCTCTTCTGGGACCCAGCTCGGCTTACAGAACAGTTACGAGGTTGGAAGCCGCACCCGTTTGTGTCTGTGAAAGATGAAAAGTCTCCCCATATTCCAGAGCTGAACTATATGTTATATACATACATTGCATCAAGATTATAATATATATTAATGCACAGCATACCATCATGAACCCGTGGGGCAGGAGGCGTTCCAGTGGGGATGCTCCCAGGTGCCAGGGCTCAGCCATGACCATTTCCCTGCACACGTGCACTGCAGGGTGAATGTGCCAGAGTGGTGTGCAGGCAGCTGGGGTGTGCATCTTCATAGCCTTTGTCTCTCAAACACTGCTGCCGTTGGTCACCTGAAAGCTGAGATTTTGCCACAGACCAGAAGATTAAGATGATTTTTTGGTTGGTTGGTTGGTTTGTTTTGAAGTTTCACTCCAGTGGGTGTTACATGGTTATGGCAGTAGGCTGGGCTGGAAAGAAGAGGGAATCGCTGTTTGCAGCTCTCTGTTGCTATACAGGGCAGGAACAAAGTGCTGTATGTTACCTTACAGACACTGCTCTCCAGGGAACCAAGACCCTGTTCAGCAGTAGCCCAGGCAGAAACAGTACCAGCAGCGGTACCCAGAGCAATGTACTCAGTTATGAAGACACTATGTTGTGGCCACTGTCCTCTATCAATTGCATCATCGTGGCCTTTGTCTTTTCCAAAGGCAAGCCATTCCAGAAGCCCATCTACACCAATTGTGAGCAGAGCTGGAGTAACATGTACTCCACAGGCTCCTGTTCCTGCCTCAAAATAACCCTGGCAGGAGAGGCTGCTAGGGAAGGAGTGTTGTGGATTTTTCTGTATCCACACAGGGTACTGGCATGTAGAATAATTGTTAGTATATGTGAGCTCCTACTTCTGAGTTTGAAAAAGCTCAGTGAGCACTGCTTATTTTAGCTTTTCCCTTGAGATAATAGGCAGCATAGCTGAAAAAGGAGACTGCATCTTGATTTGAAAAATGTGCTTTCCAGAAGATGATGTACTGGATTCAGTGCAGAACTGTGTATTATTGTCCACACAAAGAACATGAGGATCAGATATATTTGTTTCAAAATACATCAGAAAGAGTTCCTCTGAGATTCGCAGTCTTATCTTGTTTGACTTCCATTCCTAGTGATGAGAGAGAAAAGCCTGTGATAATATCACTGTTAAAATCCTCTTACAGTAACCTTTTTTTTCTGAGTTTTGCAGAGAAGATGTAGCCTTTCTAGCCATGAGTTGACTAGTAGCTGCTTTGCAATTGCAGCATTTTTTCTCATGGATGAGAGGGCAGGAGGTTGCTTCAAAGAGTTGATTTTGTTAAGGATTTTGTTAAAAGGCAGGTCCCAAACCTGTTTCACAGAGCATTGGTCGCCTTCAGAATACAGGTAAGAACAGAAAAAAGCTGCCCTGCAAGCAGCCAGGCTGAGACGGGACAGAGGACTCTGTCATCTGAGAAATCTGCACATGCTTATCTTGTGTTTTATCCCCGTACTGGGGCAGTGCCTAGGAGGAAGCAAAGGGCAATTCCCTTGGTTCTGCCACCCACTCAGCAGCCTCTAGTCCCTGGCAGCAAGAAGGTTGCCAGGAGGCTGTTGGAAGCTATTGACCCAACCTGCCAGCTAGTTTTAAGATGTTCAGCTCCTGGTCATTGCCAGGAGTTTGGCACCTCTGGATGTCTGAGCTATTTGCCATCACTCTGTGGCCTCCTGCCCCTTTGGAAGAGGAAGCAAAGCCAGACAAACCCTTCCTGTGAAGGGCACAGGAGTAGCCCACCTTTGCATTCTGTTGGTGCAGAAGTACTAGGCTCTTCTGGAGAGGAAGACAGGCAGCTTCCTCCACTGCTGGTGCTCCAAGCACGCAGCTGAGCACATGGAGAAGCAAGCCCAGGAGGAATGCTGGTGTGGCTCACAGCAGTGCCCCTTTGGGGCAGTTTTCTGTGGCTGTATAAGAATCAGGATGTGTCAAATCACTTCTGCAAATAAAAAGTGTAGGTGATGAGCTTTGCTGGGGAGTCGTTCAGTTCCTCAGCTCTTCTTTTAAGGAGGAGGAAAAGAAAGGCACTTTACATGATAGCATTTTTACAGTATTAGCGTTTGGGCTTCTGTCAGCATATTTGCTGAGTTTTATCACCAGACTCCCTCCTTCCCAGGGCCACAAATGCTCTCCTTTCCATAGGTGTATTTTCAGTGCTCCTGGCCCTCCAGCTTGCAGTCTGCCTCTTCTTCTTCTTCGCAGACATTGATGCTGTGTACAGTGGAATGCAGGTAAGCACAAACTAAATATGTATTTCCTCCTCATGCCATGAATTTGGCTGGCCCTTTACCTAAGCATACAGAGCAGAAGCTGTACCTGCAGTTTTGTAAATTAATTTGCTGATCTGATGGTGATTGGGCAGCCCTTTCAAACTTCTCTAACATCCCTCTTACAAGAGCTTCATTAATGAGGTAGACCTCCTCTTTAAAGACTGGGCATCAACCAGAAGAAAAAGTGCTTATAGCTCGCTGGGCTTTACTGACTAACAGAAAGGCACAATAGGGTGGATTGTGGTTTTGCACTGGAGGAGGCTTGTTGGCCAGAGAAGTGAGTGGGCAAGGATTGCTGCTGCCACTCCCTTCCCTAGGAGCACCATGAGCATTACATGGGGCCAGCTGCTTCAGCCCTCCTGGGCATTCAGCCAGGGCACAGTGCAGACAGCTGCCTCAGCTGTGCTGCGCAACATCAGGAATGGCAAAGCCTTGAGGATCACCTCCAGCCATCCTGCACAGGATGAATTCGGATGGGGCCCTGCCATTAGGGCGAGCATACACAGAGGGAGAGAAGCCACACGTCGTGCATTAGCTGCAGCTCCCCAGAAGTATTTGAGCACCAGATCCTGACCCAGGCACCCAATCTGCATGTTTCAGCAGTAGCTTAAATAGCCAAGATAAGTTAGGCAGTTCTATGCCATGGGGGGATCTGGCATCAAACTTTCCAAGATCTCTGTGACAAGGATTTACTGTTTTTTCCTACTGCCTCCTCCATAGTTACTCCTGGGAAAACTTAGTCAGCTTCTCAAATCATCAGGAACAGATACAAATCTTGGCAAGGCATTTAAACCTAATTGCTGTTCATGTCTTTTCCAACAGTTTCTTTGCACTCCTCTCATCAGCAGTTTATGTCTTACTAATGCTCTTAGTTACCTTTTGTGTTTATTTACAGAGGTGAGTGCCTTTGTTTACCTACCTGATCCCTGGGGTGAACAGGAGCAGCCCCTTGTGAGGTCATTCTACTCCCATTTACAGCTGAAATGTCCTGCAGAAGCATAAACCTTCAGGCCTTTTTTTTCCTTAAGACTCAATGTGTGTCAGTCAGATACATTTTATGCAGCCCCAGAGATGATTTAGACCACATCTCAAGCCTTTAGAGAAGGAGTGAGCTGAAGTGCAGCTGCCCAGGAAGAGTCTGTGGCAGCACAGGCCAGGCGCTTGTCAGTGATTTTGAAACAACCAGTTCCCTCTTGACCTACAATTAATCAGGCCAGAGATTACACTGGCTTGTGGCATTGGATACGGCAGTGATGATTAAGCCCTGAAGTTTTCTGTGGACTGAGGCTGGCTGTATCTAGCATCAGGGATAGTCCCCTGCAAGAAGCAGCAATGCCTGGTTGTCCCACAGCCCCAGGAGGAAAATCTTGCCCCTTGATTATCCCCATCTGCTAAACTGAAATCAGTGCTGTCCTGACAGAACTGAGCAGAGCCTTTGTGTGGATAAGGAAGCTGGCATTTGTCAGCTGTGCACAGAGCCGCCCAGCAACATGGGGCTCAGGGGTCTTGCATGTAGCAAGGGATGGCTTTTTTCCCAAGTGGTCCTCCTTTCCGGTGAAGCGCAATAGCACTGACCCTGCATCAGGTCACTCCACAGGACATTATCTTGCAGCACAAGCACCTCTGGCTGCTGATTAAAGCCCAGTTTGGGTACCAAACAGTCAGTACTGAAAATGGCAGAGGATGCTGCAGAGGGATCCCAACTGGCCTCCTGTAAACACAGAAGACTTTGCAGCAAAAAGCACAGGTGAGATTCACATTAACCCCACGTCTGAACACAGTGACAAGGACTAGGTGAGACCCTGCAGCTTTGTGTGGGGCTGCACAGTACTGGTAGCTGCCCTGTGAGACAAGGAGGCACAAAAGCACAAAATGTAATCAGTTCTAAGTAACATTAAGTTTGATGGCTTTGTAATGGAAATAACTGAAGTGCTTGAAGGTAGCTGACATAGTTTTAGGTCCTTATGACCTTAGAACAAAAAGTGTAAGAAAACCAACAGGAAAACAGGACCTGGGGATGGGGAGTATCTGGGGCTAGCAGATGTCCAGGATGGGCACAGTTAAACTAACTGATAAGCAGAAGGGCTATTGCTATGTCTGTAATGTTAATTAGCTGATGCTTCAAAGACTGTCAGCAGTGATGAAGATTGTTGGAAGAAGTAAACGACTGTCTAAGACCGCCACCACATTTTTGTATGTATGCGGGAAACTTTCTGGAAAATGATGTAATTCACGTGTAGCCTCACGAACGTGTATGTGTGCCCAAGTGACTATACAAGCATGGCCTGCGTGGCATATACGGGGACGCACGTTAGGAGGAGCTATCGCCCATGTCTCCCGGCGCCGCAATAAAGCATACCTGCTGGTCAATTTAAGACTCTGTTGGCGGGTTTGTTCCTGGAGTTTCCTCCGAATCACCTGGCTTGCACTGAACAGCCTGTGTTTGCATACTGTGTGTGCTACCTTCACATATTTGAAATCCCTGCATAAACCCATCCATTCAGTGGCCCCTGGGCCTGTGCTGGTTGTGCCTAGGGGACAGGCATGGATTATTGTCTTGGCTGCTAGTAAAACAACAGCCTTGACTTTACTCTGCGGCAACAGCAGTTCTTGGGCCTTGCCAACAACTCCTACAAAGACTCAAAAATACTGAATACAGCAAAGCAATGGCTCCTGCTGCTCCACTTCACACTCTCACTCCATGTTTCAGCCACTGCTCCACCACATCCTACCAATGCGCCCATGAGGCTTGAAGGAACGCAATCCAAAGTAAGTCTTAACTGCACATAGGAGCACGTGTACAATTGCAAAATCCTGTGCTTAACATAACACTGCAGCTTCCAAGAACTACAAGAAAGTTCCCCAGATGAAGTAATTTCAGTTTTCTTGCATCGCGGAATGATTACAGATCACATTATAGATGTGAGAGGGTGCCTACGCTGCCCTCTCACAGCTCTCCCTTGCCAGCTCTTGCAGGCATAATGCTCCAAGTACACAAAAGGTTAAAGCTCATGGATTGCCGCGTGACCAGGCTGGGAAGGCTGGTGAGGATATGCCCTGCTTAAGGTTGCAAAGGACAGCACAACTGCTGCATCCATGACACACACACCCCCTAGGGCCCCCCCTTCCTCTCACAGGTCCTGCCCTGTGCTCGCTGTCACGCAGCGGAAAGCAGGGCTAAGTCTTGGCTTCTCACTTTGACTAGGTCATGCCACTTTCATCTGCAAGTGGTTCAACCACCTGGTTAGTTCAGCTATGAAAGATCTCCTGCTTACCTTTGCAGGGAAAAAAAAGACTTTCGGTTTTCTTATGCTTTCCCATATTAAAAAAGAATAACTTTATTTAAATGCAGTAACAGAGGGCACTACAGAGTGGGACCAGAAGTCTTGGGTTTGTTATTTCAAACACTGAAACAACTGATGTTTTAAAAAAAAGCTTCTGATCCCTTCATGTACATGTTAAGAGCAGACAAAAACCAGCAAGCCTCTTATGAACAGCAATTTTGCTCTCATCTCTTCTTACAGTCCAGGCAGTTGCCTGTGGCAAAAGCCACACAGGACTTTATTTCTTACATGCCATCTGTAAATAACATGGTTCCAAATAAATCAGCCTGATACTCCTGCTAAAAAGTAATAAGCCACACTTTCCTAAGACAAGCCACATGTCAGCTTTGCAACAAGGAAATAGTAGGGCTCTGTACACATGGACATGGGGCATAGGTACTGCACAGCTCATTCTCCAGGTACATCACCCACAGCACTGTAGGGCAAAGGCTCCTTGCCATCCATTGCGATCTTTAAACCCCAGTGCTTTGGCAGCCCAAGGAGTAGAATCCTAGAACAGCTGGGGTTAGAAGGGACTTTAAAAATCATCTAGTAAGCCTGGTAAGATACAGTGCAATTACTGTACTTACAGCCATAAAGTATTACAGTGGCACAGCAGCCCCAACCTGGAACAAACAGCTGCCTGTGAAAAACCTACCTGGTTTTTTGCAAGACCACACCACCATCCCCCCACCAAACTGGGGGTCTGCTGCTTCCAAAGGGAGGCACAAGAGCCAGGGAAAGGGATGGTTTCCAGGCAGGAGAAAACTGACCACACCACCATCGTGAAAAAATAGTGCGCTCATTTAAAACACTGAAGGATATAACTTGCAAGACCAGCCCTTCCTTCCTACCTCCCACCCTTCACAGGAGCAGCTCCATGTAGGCAGTGCATGCAGGCTCCAAAACACAGTGCATGCTTTGTCTGCCCTTTCGCAGGCCTGAGAACCTGGGGTTTTCCACTTGCACAGGCCCTTAGCTGAAGGACACACAAAAAACCCTCAGCAACACTTTTACATTAGTTTTAATTAAAAAAAACCCCAAACACCCCAAACAAAAGCACAAAGTAACAATGTTAAGGTTAAACCAAGTTATTCACAGCAAGAGCCAGCAGGGTATAAGCTAATAAAACCAGGATGTGCACAGAAAGCCTGCACCAGTCCTCAGCAGAGCACTGGGTGCATGAGGATGGAGAATTTGATTGCAAACACTCCCAGACTACCACAAAAATAATCATAGGCAATGAAATAAAAGCTGATGTGGAAAAGTCTAGTACTGCTCTCAGCAAGGCAGACTGCAGTTGTTAGTAAATCTTAGTGGCAGCTGTGGCCACAAACTGTCCCAGGTACCTCCCAGTCAGGGCCTCTCTGCCCTGCCCTGAGCTCATCCCTATGGCCCATCAGTACTGTCTCTCTCTGGATCTGCTCCGGAGCAAGCCCAACAAGGAGAAGGCACCGGCGGCAGCTGTCGCAAACCCGATGGCACTGATGGCTCTGTTGGCCTGCAGAGGAGAAGTAAAACACAGGCTGGAAACATGATGAGCTTTTTTTTTTTACCCCCAGGCATGAATAATAAAGAGCAGGCAGAGATAATCAAAGCAATTAAATGAATGAGAGACACCTTCCCCATAAGCAAAAAAGGCAACACCCAGGCTTTCACCCTTAGGCTATGGCATTTGGTAAGAGAGCTCTATCAGGGTGCAGACAGTGAACCATCTGGTTCATGGTCTCCTGTGAGGCGAGAGACAATGACAGTCTGGATCCCATGCCTTGGACTTTGCTGTCCCCAGCCAGTTTCCAGGCTGTGCCCCAGTCCAGGGACTCACAGCAGCAAAGAGATGCACTGTGAGGCATACAGCAGCTTACATCATGTTACTTACCTGGCTAGAGACACCCTCGCCATAGCGGAGCAGCGTCACAAAGTGCTCACAGTTGTTGCTGAGCAGGTCATAAGACACCTCCTGGTCAATGAGGTACTCAGCGCGCCGGATGATCTCCTCCACTGGGAGGGGAGCATAGGTGCTGTCATACTTGTTGTTGATGTGGTAGGTATCGTTTCCCACCACATCCTTCAGGAGCTGCATCCTCACCCGGGCCTTCCTGCTGAACACTGACTTTGCACTGGAGAACGTGGCTGGGGGCCCTTCATCTGGGGAAGGCAGGGATAGGATGAGCCAGGCGGGCCCCATCTGGCCCCTCCCAGACCTCAGATGGGTTTCTGGAAAGGTCATCTACACATAGAGGGCTCACCACCAGCCCATGGAGAAGGAGCTCCCTGGTCACCCCAAAGGCCCATCTGCACCCTGCCAAGCTTCACCAGCCTTACCTACAGGTGTCACGTTGATGACATACCCATCTCCCAAGTAGAGGGCCCAGTGCTGGTAAGCTGGCCGGAAGACCTCAATCAGGTCCCCAGGCTCAGGGTCACAGGGGTGGGTGGCACTAAAACTCTGGATGGCTGCCATCTCCAGAGCCCAAGGTCAGGACATGCCCCTCTCGCTGGGCAGGCTCAGTGCAAGGCACGGTGGAGGGGAGGTCCGCGATGTGCACAGAGCATCTGCTGGGAGACTGCAGGCAAGAAGATCATTAGGGCCTACCACTGGCACGCTCTATCTATCGCAGCCGGCACCTAACTAATGCTGCGGCCGCCCCACTTTCTGCAGGGCCCAGCGCCGCGCCGCCGGGGAGTCAGTGCTGAAATCGCCACCGCTCCCGCGGAGGGTGAAGTCATTTTACGGGCTGGCCTCCAGCCTGCAGCGCTCGGGGCTCTCCCCGACAGCGGTCTGCTGTTCTGTCCCGGCCCTGAGCCTTTCGGGGCGCCGCTCGTGCCGGTACCGCGGCAGCTCCCGTAGACAGCCGCAGAGCCCCGGGGCGCCGGGCCTGTCCCAGAGTCAGCTCGTCCCTCTAACGGCCCGAGAGAGCTACGTCCTGCTGGCAGACGCCTGCCCGCACCCCAGTATGCCCCCCAGTGCCCCGCTCACCCTGCAGCGCCAATCCCGCTGTCACCGCAGCCGGGCTGCGACTCCGGGCCGGGAGCAGCGGCGGAAGCTGGGCCGGGTCTTCGCTCCTCCCGGCCGCTATAAATAGCGAGGAGGGGCGATGCTGAGCAGTCGCTCCGCGGCTGGAAGCTCTGCTGCGGGAGGTGTTGCTAAATCTGTCCGTCGTGTGGAAAAGCTCGTCCTTCCCCTGGGAAAGACGGCCATCGCCTCTTCACTGGGAGCTCCCGCCGGCCGCGGCGGTGAGCTCCAGGGTGCGGGGCCGGGACTGTCCTGCCGAGCGGGGTGCGAGCATCCCTCACCGGGGAGCCTTGTGATACAGAAAGGGCACACTGCCGTTCCACTTCTGTTTTGCTGGTGAAGAGAAGCAAAGGAGGCTCAGAGGAAATCCCAGTGGCGGTTTTAGGGCAAAGAAATTTCTAGGATGGCTTTTCATGTTGTGGCCGGGGAATTTCCTTTAGGACATCAGAGGAATACCATGATTGGGCCCAGCAAGAATCCTCTGTGCTGAGAGCTGAGCAGGTGTGGTTGTCTCCTCTTTGGCTGTTGCCAGTACAGTATGTTAAAAAGGAGGGTTCATTAACAACAAACAGAGTCCTTTGGGTGAACTGGACTTAGCAGTGTATTTAAAGGTCAGTGTTTCAAAAGTCAGGTGAGCAAGCCGGTTGACTTAAAAGATTAGAGCTGCAGATTTGGCATTTTTCTGGCTTCTACTGACATAAGTCAGTGGAGCGGTGTATTGTAATTCTTTCTGTATCATCCTCTGTTTCAAGTATGAAGTATTTGCAGAGCTTTGTAGTGAAAAACAAAGGCAATTCTTGTGGTATTGGGGGGGGGGAGTGGATCTATGGAAACCCAGAAATCTGCTTTACCTGTGCGCAGCTGGGCCCTGCTGCTTGTGAGAGCTGGGGCTAGGATCCTGCAGGGTAGGGGATTGAGCGCGCCCTCAGCAAGTTTGCTGATGACACCAAGCTGTGTGGTTCGGTTGCTATGTTGGAGGGAAGGAATGCCATCCAGAGGGACCCTGACACACTTGTGAGGTGAGCTAATGCCAACCTGAAGTTTAACCATGCCAAGTGCAAGGTCCTACACCTGGGTGGGAGCAATCCCAGGCACAGCTACAGGCTGGGCAGAGAAGAGATTCAGAGCAGCCCTGCAGAGAAGGACATGGGGGTGTTGGTCGATGAGAAAACGAACATGAGCCGGCAGTGTGCACTCGCAGCCCAGAAAGCCAACTGTATCCTGGGCTGCATCAAAAGGAGAGTGACCAGCAGGTCGAGGGAGGTGATCCTGCCCCTCTACTCTGCTCTTGTGAGACCTCCCTTGGAGTACTTGTGTGCAGTTCTGGTGTCCTCAACATAGAAAGGACATGGAGCTGTTGGAACAAATCCAGAGGAGGGCCATGAGGATGATCAGGAGAGTGGAGCACCTCCCATAGGAAGATAGGCTGAGAAAGTTGGGGCTGTTCAGCCTGGAAAAGAGAAGGCTGTGTGGAGACCTCATAGCATCCTGCCAGTATCTGAAGGGGGCCTATAGGGATGCTGGGGAGGGACTCTTCATGAGGGACTGTAGTGAGAGGACAAGGGGTAACGGGTTCAAACTTAAACAGAGGAAGTTTAGATTGGCTATGAGGAAGAAATTCTTTCCTGTAAGGGTGGTGAGGCACTGGAATGGGTTGCCCAGGGAAGCTGTGAATGCTCCATCCCTGGCAGTGTTCAAGGCCAGGTTGGATGGCATGGTTTAGTGTGAGGTGTCGCTGTTTATGGCAGGGGGGTTGGAACTAGATGATCTTCAGGTCCTTTCCAACCCTGAGTACTCTATGACTGGCCTGTGCTCCTACCAGCTGCTAGGGGAGGTGAGCCTGGTCAGCAGTGCTCAAGGTTCACAGCGTTGCATGGTTAGCTAGTGTGAGAGTGCAGTAGGAATCTGCCACTGAGCCAGCAGGAAAGATGCCTTTATAATTAATTGTGGTGAAATTCCAGTATAAGGTTGACTGTTCATTTGTGCATGAGTAGATCTCTCTTGTTGATTCATTTTCATTATGTAATGAGGCTGAAAGCCCCTTTCCAGTCACATCCTCTCCAAAATAGCTGTGCTGTGCATGTGTGGACAGCTAGCATGTTCTCGAATGGATCAGAATAAAATGCCTTTTATCTACCTTACTGTTCGTGGAGGTAACAGTGCTTTTCTTGCTAACAGCATGCATGAGTTTATGGACACAAGGGAAAGGAGGAAGGGTAAGTAAATAATAACCCGCATTATGGCAGCGACAACAGGAAGCCCACGTTGTTCCTCACCATAATCAGAAGTGAAGCTGCAAAGAACTGGAAAATCATCAGCAAATGGTGCATTCCGTAAGTCGTAAAGCTTCACTCATGGCACAGGAAATAGTTCAGGGCTTGGATGACGCCCAGTCAGTGCCTCAGTTTCCTGAGTGTTTTGAGTGGTCTGTCATGGAGTAGGCGTCTCACACACTGCATCTTGTTGTGCCTTGCCACAAACACATTTGGCCTTCTGCTGTAGGGGTGTCCTTAGCATGGTCTGGAACTGAGCTAATGCGGATGTCTACACACATTCATCAGAGTGTGGCAACTTCAGAGCCTGAAAAAACCTCAAAGAAGAGTTTATTACAGGATCTTATTCTTCAGAAAGTTTTTGTGAAGTTATGCTTTGTGAAGTTAAGGCCTTTGCTTAGGCTTTTCAGGCAGGGGACTGATGATAGCCCTCCTTCTTGTCCACTCCACTGTAACAGCAAGGAGGCAGCACTCCTTCAAACAATCCCTTCTTTTAGTCCAGCACTCCCATGGGGGACTGTGGGTGACGGGATAGAAATAGTTAACGAAATGGATTCAGGCTTTATCGCCCTGGTCCGGTTTAAGCCTTGGGAACAGTGAAGAAAACACCAGGTACTATAGCCCTGGTCTGGCCTAAGCCTTGGGGACCGTAAAGACAACAATGAAGGGTAAAGATTGGTTAGCAAAACAAAGCAGACTTTGTAACCCTTAGTAGTTTTGCTAAATCGGGATGATAAGGAAGCAAGAGAGTGTTACTGCTTAGCACTTAGTAGACAATAAAAGGGATGCGAGATGCAAAATGAAGGTCTTCAGATTTCACCAGAACTGGAGTCCATCCTTGATACACCACAGGGGACAATGAGGGTCATCTTTTTTTCCTACACCTGTCACCCCATGAGCTCAGTGGTTTCTTTATTCTTTCTCTCCCCAGTTGAACGTGCCTTGCCAGAAGAGGAGTAAGAACTGTGTCCAACTCAGTCAGCTAATCCCCTCCCCATGGAAGGATGTGGGGTAAGATGATTTCTTGAAGACCTGCCTGGAATGATACAATGAATTCTAAATTTATCAGTCAATGGCTTGTACATCTGTCAGAGGTGGGTATGTGATGGTGTGCAGCACACTTGTACTGCCAAATTCTGCCTGGATGTTGTGTTTTTCAGTCTCTGAAGACAACACAGTCTCTGAGGTAGGATCTATTTCAGTTTGGGTCTGTAACATGAGATCTGAGGGATATTTTAAATGAACAACTTCAAAGGTTTTCAGCAAATGCAATGATTTATTTATTTCTTCTCAAAATATTAGAAATACTATTAAAATACAAGAGCAGAAAGTAATACAAATTAATTGGAAAAGTATTGCTAACTATTGGTATGTAGTTTGGGATTCATTTTGATCAAATGCATTGTTCACAATCCAGCCATAATTGTGCTCATGTACTCTGTCCTCCAGTACATTCCTGGGCTGTTTCAAAGAAGAATTCCTTGATATCTCGTGTGTACCCATCTTTCTTTTCCTTCTGTACAATGAAAATAAAAGTAATTAATCTATATTTTATCTATATAGTGAGAGGTCAAACAATGGTGTGAGCATGAATGAAGTCAGAATGTGGAGAAGTCCAAGTTTTGTGATAGTAATGCACATGGATAATGGAAATGACATATGTTAATTTCTGTAGAAAAAGCTGTATTTTCCCTGACATTCTTCAAATGAGATCCTGAATCCTGTGGTTCCTTTTTGGTCCTGCAGGTATGTGACTGATGGGATTTTTGAAGTTTACAGGTGCTAAAAGGGGTGTATGTATCTTGAACTTAGAAAACTTGGGAAAAGCCTTACCTGTACAAGTACACTGCAGAGGAGATGAGAATGGTGACAACAATTACACCTGCCACAACTCCAGTGACGATGGCAACCGTATGGTTCTCAGGATCCTCTGTGGCAGAGACTTCAAATGAAGAACAAAGAGGAGCCCTGTCAGTGAAAGCTCACCATACTGTGAACAGAAATATTTTTTTCAACCCTTGCCTGTCTTCTTGATTTACACCATGTTCTCTAATGAATGTGGATTTCTGGAGTGGCATCGGACCAGGGTCCTCTATGCTCTACACAGCCTTGCTGTCATGCCCACTGGGGGGTTTGACACTCTTCTTTCTTCTTGGATGACCACAGGCTCTTACCTACTGGGTTACTCATTTACAGCTCAGAAATAAAGAGCAAGCTCCATCTTCTCCATAATTGCACCCATTTTTGAAAATGGTGTGTGTAATGCAAAGAGTGAAACCAGAATAGTTTTATTACCCCTCTTTTCAGCCTCGCAAGTTTGTCCTGTATACAATTCTGAACATTCACAGTGGAAGGAGACAGAGGTGCTGTCAGTAGTTTCAGAGCAAACTCCATCATTCTTACAAGGATTTGGCATACATGGTCCACCTAGCAGCAAGGAAGGAGAAATGCTTCAGACTCTTAAATAATCCAACCCTGAGAGAACTGTTCATGCTTAGATTATACTGACTCCTAATGTTGAATATCCCCTATATTTTAAAGCATGTGCTTGTACTAGACAACAGGAACAAGGGAAAGAAACACTGTTTCTACAATGAAACATCAGAATAAGATCCCTTGTATGTTTTTCTTCCGTACACACTCATTCACCCCAGCTCAGTGATGTCTTCTAAATAGGAAGTCAAGACTTCTTAGCATCAAAGACAATGTGATAGTGGATAACTTACTCCTGTAGCATCCACGACTGTAATTTGAAATGCCACAGATTTCATCAAATCCACACACTATGTTTGAGCAAAAGACAGTGGAGCTTTCTGTGCACTGGCATCTCTGAGAACAGTCATCAGTGGTGAATATTTCTCCAATCTGGAAGACAGCAGTGAGATGTTAAAAAATATCAAATAAAACCAGGCAGAAAAAGCATGAATGAGTCACTGGGGCCCCATGCTGCTCTCTCTGATGTCTTCCTGATGAATGGCAACAGCGCAATTTCTTTTTCTTTTTTTAAGTAGTTTGTAAAATTACAAAAGAGTGAGCGGGCAGTTTATTAATCCAGTCCTTTGAAACTCAGGGATGGCCCAAGAAAGAAGGCAAAAGAAGAGTCTGGCATACAATATCCTAGCCCCAGGTGGGATACAAGTGCAACCAAGAATGTCTAACTGTTGCTGGAAATAAGAGAGTGGCAGATACATCACTTTGTGCCTCTGAGGCAATGTGGAAATGCTATATGCCATTTTTCTGGGAAGTGCCAGCTTTTCATAGTAAGTGTCTCCTTCCTCACATAAAAAACAACCTTTACCGACTTAGGCCTTTCCTCTAATAAATCTCTAGTGTTAAAACACAAATCTATGAGATTATGAAGCTGCTGTATCCTGCAGCAGCAGTGTAAGTTTCTCCATATTCCTCAGAATCCAGCCTTGCTTGGGACTGTCTTCATGTCACAGACAACTCCACAGACTCTCAACCTTGCCTGTACCACTCTTCACTGAGAGGAGACTGACCACAGTGACTGACAGAATTTTTCTGAAATTGGTGTGTTGTAAACTTCAGAGCCTATGAGGCTATTATTTAGCATAATAGCATCATAGAATAGTTAGGGTTGGAAAGGACCTTAAGATCATCTAGCTCCAACCCCCTGCCATGGGCAGGGACACTTCACGCTAAACCATGTCACCCAAGGCTCTGTCCAACCCAGCCTTGAACACCGCCAGCGATGGAGCATTCACAACTTCCCTGGGCAACCCATTCCAGGGCCTCACCACCCTTACAATAAAAAACTTCTTCATATCCAATCTAAACTTCCCCTTAATAATAAAGGTGAAGAATTAACATGGAGGTCAGAGTGTAATCATATACTTTCTCAAAAAGTCTGCCTTGTATTCTGGCAGGCAGAGTTTCAGAGGCAGACAAGTGATCCTCTCTCTCTTCCCTTACTCCATGGAAATTACATGCTGAGGAGAATGAGGAGACTGTCAAAATAATTAGCAGAAGAAAATACTGTTTGGTGCCACAGGAGCTGTCTGACCCACAGAGAGACTGTACCTCATAATATTTGTCAAGGTATGTGCAGCCACACTGCCTGTAAGGCACACAATCAAAACCACTAAGAACATAGCCAGGGAGACATTCACAGCCCTCAAGACAAGGTGATTCACACTCAGAGGGGCTGGTCAAGTCATTGCAGGACGCTGGGCATGCAGACATGCATGAGCTGTAGTTGCTGTTGGCAGGACATGATATACCTGTAAAAATAAGGAGAGTCCAGTTACAGCAGGCTGCTGTGCATTATTTACACAATGCCTTTTGAGATTCAGAGGATGTTACCAAGTTGTAGGGAGCAATATAGTGATCACACATATACCGAGATGTGATATATAATAGTACTCAGAGTTCTAAGTAAAGCACTCAAAAGTCAAAAATGCATCACCAAAGCTATTTGTGTGCTGTGTTCTCCTTCCTGGTGCTCACTGACCACAAATAACTTCTCACACATTCAGGATAACTATTCCTGCAAGTATCAGGAATACAGAGTCATCTAACCATGGGTGATGCAGGGGAAGTGTGGTTTGATGAACCTTGACCCTCCCAATTTTGGGGAAAGAGAAAAAAAGGATTTTAGACTATTATAAGTTTTATGTTATCATTTTTTTACTCTGAAAGATTTGGAGTTTTCAGCTGAATCTTTTTTATCTTGAAATTTCACAGGCAAATAGAGAACTAGTGTTTGTTGTAGATTTAAAAAAGAGATTGAAATTAAATGCTTTTCCCTTCAGATTTGTGGCTTGTGATGGTCTCCAAAATTTCAACTTTTTTGCCCAGTTGGGAATGGGGACATTTTTTCACTCACAAAACTTCTGACAACTGACAGATCTGCTTTCCTAAGTAGCTTTCCAAGCTGGGATCTAAATGCAAAAGTCAGCATAAGACATAAGAAAGGCCAGAAGAGCAAGTGTACATGCTAAACTGTGAACAGTGATTTAAGTGTGAACCAACATGCTTTTACTCCCTGAGCAGCTTTGATGTATGATACATCTAGGAAAAGCTTTGAATCTCAGATTTGGAGAGTCCTTTAGGCAGAAAGAAGTTCCTGGTTCTTCCGTGCTTACCACAACCTGTCTGTTGCCTCCAGCCTTCCATACTGACTCCTTGCAGCTGACAAGTCAGCACATACTCCTCCAGACTGCGACATAAGGTAGCATCCTCATCTTCTTCCTCATCTCCTTCCACACACATATCAAACAGGCAGCTCCTATGTGCAACATGAGAAAGTGTTCATTCCCAGTACCTTTGTTTTTGTTTATTTTTGCTGCTTTTCTGCCTTACTCTGAGTTAGTTCCATTTTCTGGCTGACAGGAACACAGAGGATCAGGTCATTTGTTGTGCAGTTGCTGCTAACATGTGAGGTATTCATATATGAACAAGCAAAAAACAGGTACCTGACTGCTTGTCACAGCAAGTTATTCTTTGTGATCAGCTTCTGTTTTGGGTTACCATGGCTGCATCTTGCTTATTGAGCACTTTCTAACACTGCTAAGTCCTTAGAGCTGGACTTCACACTTCTTTCAATACATGGGTGCCTTCCCCATGTTCATATACCTTGAATATTGACACAAAATTCTGTTTTTCCCAGTGCTTGTTTGCCAGTGCTACCTTCTCAGCTTTCCTTATCTGAATATCCATGAGCTCATTTTCAGAGGCATTAAGATCTGAGATTAATGGGATCTGTAATTATGCAGCATCTCAGAAAAATGAGGCAACCACTAAGAAGATAGAACAGGCTGCCCAACAAAACTCTTGACTGAAAAGTAAGCTTATGTTGAGAATC
This sequence comes from Myiopsitta monachus, assembly GCA_017639245.1. NCBI lineage: Eukaryota > Metazoa > Chordata > Aves > Psittaciformes > Psittacidae > Myiopsitta > Myiopsitta monachus. The sequence goes on from CM029923.1 coordinate 24,193,983, forward strand.
AGGATACATATACGTTGAAGCATCAGTTTCTATTAATACCCTAGAGACAAAAGATGCACAACTCCTGTCAGAAACTAGTGCCAAAATGATTTTTTGCAAATGGGGAGAATGACTGTCTGCAGTAGACACTCACGTGAAATAGAAATCTGGTGAGACCGTGGAGTGACAGTTTACAAAAGGACCTTTCGAGTCAATCAGGATATGACATCTCGAAGTTCTGTTTTCTTGTCCCAGTTTATTTTCACTGCAGCCTTGGAAGAGCCCTGGATCTGGTTCCTCCTCAGACTCATCTTCTGAGCTGACATCTCGCCTATAAATTAAGTCATTATGAAACCATCAGTTCTCTCTACAACCAACATTCAGGGTACTACTCTCTAAGAAATACAAGAGTACTTCTGCCTCATGGTGTAAGTGGAAGCTTATTTCTCTCTCATGATTTATCCTGAATGGGAAAGAGATAGATAAAGCAAGTCAAAGATGTACTAGAACACTTACTACCATCTCAGAGATTTATGGATATTAAAATCAAAAGGGATATATGTAATTATCTCTTTGGAAATGCTGCATGACACAGGCTTTATCCAGTACCTCCTTCATCCAATCTATTCAATAAAACTTGAACGTTAGTCAGAACGATGCAGCTGGTATAAGTTACTATTTCTTGGACATATATTCATTTTCACTGAGTGATTGTCTGCATGCCTGAAGTGCCAGAATTCTCCTCCTATAGCATTAGCCTCCAGAGCCCCTTTATGCTCAACACTAGCCTACATACTGCTTTCTACTATTCTGGCAAACAAGTTTTTGGAGCCAGATTATACCCTAACAGATAATAAAATTACATGTACTTGCTGATAAAGTTCTGTGTTAGTGGCTAAGCAACTTCCAAAGGTCTTTCAAAGGAAGGATGGAAGGAAAGAAACTCCCCTCCCTACCTGTTTCAATGTTCTGTATGGACTAATTAGCACAGAATTTGTCTGGCCACAAATATCATGCTCATTCATACTGAAAAGAATATCCTTTTTGTGTACTGGCAGAAAACACTAGATAGGATAGCCATAGAAGTAAGGAAATCAAACTCTTCAAGAACATCTTCTGGAAGGAATTGCGAATTCATCTTGATGGACTTCAAAGCTATTTTCATGTTCCAAGGGACGGATGACACTGAAACAGGATTTGCTCTCCCTTGGGCCCATCCAGCACAACATGATGTATTTATCTTTGCCAGGAACCATGAGCTTGGCAAAGATCTTATTAATTCCTGCGCCCTAGCAGTTGTAATGTCTGTGACTCCAAAGAGGGATACTGAATTGGAGTAATGCAGTGATAGTTCAGGCCTCTTTTGGCTAGATAGAAGGGCACTGATAGTTCACCCTAGTTTTAAGCAGGAAGAGTCCCCACACACAGACCAAATGATAAAGACTAGAAATAAGACAGCGTAGTTATTCCTGGATATTAACTGTGGCTTAATTCGCTCACTTCCAGTGGCTGTGCTTGCTGTGGATATTAAGTAGAAAATTAAGTACCTGAGGCGAGAGGTTGTTCTTGTCACAGGAACTTTCCAGCTCTCACCAAATGTATTTACATTCTTCACCCAAACACCATCTGGTTTTGTGAAGTCATTTTTATATCTTCCATCAAAGTCACCACACAAGCCTTCCACTCTGTTGCTGTAGGTGCTGGCCAGCTTTATATCTATGGAAGTTCAGAGCAAAAAAAAAACCAACAAAAAAAGCCATTACACACAAATCTTTTCTTCTGAGCATATGGAAGAGGTGGGAGGTGTAAAGAAGTGCCAAATATCACATTTCATGATTCAGATTTGAGGTGGCAATATGACATGGGCCTCAGAAACATGAGCACAGGCCAAAACACGTGTTCATATATGTATTCACAGGACTGTTTCTGTACTCTGCAACATGGATCATGAAGTAATTTCTTGCAGCCAATAAGGTATTATATAACATGACATCACTACCTGGTTGCTCTTAGTGCCCACTGCTTACTGCTTTGCAACAAACTGAATGCAGCACCCAGTTTTTGCCCTTCACTTACAATGACCTTGCTCATTTTGAAACAGAATTCCTATAAAATAGACTTTTTCTTTCTGCAGTTGGAATTTTAGGGTTTGGAATGATGGTCATATGTATAAATGGCCTGGCACTTTCACCATACACTCAGAAATAACAGGGCTATATTCTGTTGTAAATCAGGAGTAACTCTAAACCGAGGAGGTAGTAATGTGTTCAACATGCATGAGTGAGTTGTGTATACGTGACATGAGTCCTGCTAAGAATCATTAAAGAATGGGATTATCTGGAATAGGTTTGAGAGGAAGTATGTAAAAGAATGCACTCAACAGCTGTATAGCTTGAGGACCTCAGTCCTATGACTGGTTTAAGTTGGCAAAGGGGCAGATCCAGGCTTCATCCCATCACCCTGATCATAATTTTTAAGTAATCTGCTGTCAGTTTTATCATTCAGGCCTTACTTAACAGGAAAAAAAGTAGAACAGTATGAATCTACATCTCAATTCTCCTAAGTTAAGGTGGATTCAGATAAAGAAATGCCAGCTTTATGTTTGTCTTTTTGGGGCTCCTGGGAAACACTTTGTTTTAATTTTCTGAAAGGTTGTATCACAAAGGGCCATAGGCTCAAAGGGTGAAGGTTTCTTAATTTTGCTCTGGGTTTAGACCTCCTTTGGAAAAACAACACTTTTTGAGACAGTGCATAAATATTCCTACATGTTGGCTTAGTTACCTGCATTTTGATTGCCATCAAAGCTCACGTATAAGCCAAAATCTGTTTCCAGGTAAATTCTTGTTGTCCTCTGATATATACGAATACCTTCATGAGGACGAGCAGGTGGTATCACTCTTACACCATCCAGCTAACAGGGAAAGAATAAGTAAAAATTCATAATATATAAAGCCAAATTTAAATCTTTCTTTAGTACAGGTCAATGCTACAAGTGAACACTCCACTGATTTTATGATAGGTAATTTAACCGGATAAAAACTTCAGCATTCAATTTATTTTTTTTTAATTAACAAAATCGTGTATTGAGGAAAGTATCTGGACACAGTATTTTCGTATCATCCTTAAAGATTTTTATTATTGAGCTAAAATATACGTGAGCTATGTGTACTCTTACACATTAATAAAGAGAAAGGAAATTAAGTTTTCCTTGCATAATTCACACTTCGTTTTCTCCTACCACTGATAAAAAATATGTATGGCATCACAGTAGGTCTTGGAATATTTGGCACTTTATTCCTAAATCACTTTTTATTCATTTATTTGAAGAGAATTGTATCCTTCATAGCTACAGAGAAAAAAAACATGCAACACACTTAAAATCACATTTGTGGTTGCCCCATAGCACTGCTGTTATAGATTGCTTAAATACTTAAATTCTTCAAAACAGACATTTATTACTCAGAGGTGTTTTACTCCAAGGAAAGGCCTTTCTCTGTACTCTGCAATCAGTGAGAGACTTACCACAAGCTGCTTGTTCTGCCTGAATCGCACTGCTGTGACCGTAAACATTGACAAGAATCTCCTTCAGGTTAGTAATGCGTCGACTTCGACGAAAAGGATAGTTCATGCCTTCAATGCTGAACTGCGTTAGGGTATCAGGCAGGTCAGGGATGGTCTGAACCAGAATATATGTGTATTTCCCTTGAAAGTGGTGCACTAGACCATCAAAGGTGATGTAGTGTGGATCGCCCATGATCTGGCATTTCCCAAAACCTAAAGGGTCAGAACTTCATTACTCTCCAGTCTGAATGTGCATGTGCTAGATCCTATGCATAGATCAGTTTAAAATAAGTCAGGTAAAAATGATTGCTGCTAGCATGCAGGTCTCTGAAAGTAAAGATGGGTGCTCAGGCATTACCCTACGCAATGGGCACTCAGATGAAGAGATGGACTGAGAAGCCTGTTCCTCTGCCAAGAAGCAGTGCAAGCCAACTGAACAACTGACTATTACCTATCTATTCAGATCTGTTTTGTCCTGCTCTGTCTTTATTTTTTTCTTTTCTCAAATCAACATGCAATGTTAAAAACAGTATCATTGCCAAAGGATTCACAGACATATCTGAGTTTTGGTAGATAATAATAATAGCAAACCATATTTATTTATTTATCTTTACAATTAAAATAGTCAGACTGAACTGTCAAATTTCTATATGTAAGTAAATTTTCAAACTGCTGTTTCACATTGCTCTACAAATTCTTTTTCTTGTACTGGAACTTTCTATTCCGAGAACGGGGGCCTTTTTGCATTCATCTATCATTAGTAGCACTGTCAGCTGCCTTCTTTCCTTCTGGAAAAGACTGGAAGTGCCATAGGAAGAAAGAATGGACACCCACATCCTTCCTCCTTCTCCATCCCTCATGGAACACAAGGTGAAGACCTGCCTGCACATACCTGTTGGTTTGCACTTGTGTTTTCCGTTTTTGATCACGCAGGTTTCTTTAGAATCACAGCTATAGCTGTCACATCTAATGACACCATTCTTCTGACATGTGCATCTTTTGGTGCAATGTGGAGTTATCCAGGTCTCCCCAGCCTGGACACAAGTTGTGTTAATAATACGTTAATCAAGGTGCTCAGCTTTACAATGCAACAGACATTCAATAGCAAAGGATGTGGGGGCTGGCTAGGTGCAACCTGTCCAGTTGGTGATTCCACAACTGCTCTATCCAGGTGTACTCTCACTAAAAGCCTGGGAGGGGGGATCCCAGTCCATTTATCTTATTGTCTTTGACATGAAAATTTGAACACAAAATAGGACTAGGACAGACTGCCTGAATAACTCTGGCCAATTGAGTGGTTTCAAATATGCCTCAGTTTTGGCTTCAGGTGCAAAGTACCAAGCTCCTGCATCTTCTAGTACTTGAGCCTGCAGCTTTTACTAATCAGATGAAGGGTATTTAAGATGCAGACCCTGAAGATTTCTCTTTCCGTCTCATATTCAGATGGGCAGGAGACCAACTTTCTACAAGTTTTGCAGCCAGAGATTTGCTCCTCAAACTACTTACGCTGTGGTAATTGTTGTCATCATCCCTGCAGCCGCAATTGCTCAGAGGTACACACTCGCCGTTACTGAGGACATAGTTATCATCACACTCACAGCCCTCTGTGCACTCTTCAGTCTTCTCACAAAGGGAAGAGGCAAAAATGTCATTGCATGTTGACGGGCATATGGAGACACAGTCTGTGTAATGGCTGTGGGATGGACAGGGCAATGCTGTGTGGGTGGAGAGAATAGAACCAGCGTTATTAAATACATTTTAAAAGCGCACTGCAGACATATGTGCCTGCCCAAAAGCTACAACTTGGCCTATAAAATGGTAGTATAGAATTGCCTTTTAATAGCTGATTTTGATCATCAACCAGTTCTGATTTTTTATATCTTATTTAAAACAAACACCAAGTAAAGAACCCTCTCTGGAGCTGCTGATTTCAGTTCTATTACAGGTATGCCTGAAGTGGTGGCAGCTGGCACTGGATCATTGAGATTCAGTATTCCAGTTCAGCTGTAAATGCCTTTTTGGGCACTGCTAGACTCTTCAGCCCTCCACTGATGCAAACCAGGTGTGTATCTGGCTTAACCACAGACATAAACACATGCAAGAACAACAGATAAACATTGTCAGACTGAAGATTCATCTTCAAGAAACAGTTCAAAAACAGGGCAGCAGCAAAAAGGGTTCTTTTGTTCCGTATTTTCCCCCACGTGTGGCAAGGAAGAAACTGGGTATTTCTGAATGGAACTATTAAACCTTCATCTGGCTTTTTTTTTAACCAGTTGCTCCACACACAAAAAAAAAAAAAAAAAGGAAACCCACTAAATTGTGAAAAAAACCAACAAACAAATCAAAACAAAACAAAAAAAGAAACCCATAGTGTAATCTTTAATAATTTTTATGCAATTTCTTTGTAGCTTTGTTGAATGGACAGAGTGAGGCACATACACTGGAAATTCATCCAAGAACATGGCCTTACTAGGCAGCTGGCCAAATTGCCAGTTTTCATTTAAAACACAGTGAGTGGCATTGAGCCCTGTGTCAAAACACAGTATTCCACTGTTTCGGTTTGCTTCTGGTTACATTATTGCTCCATTTTAGGTTTATTGCAAGTATCTCATTTGCCTACTAAACTCTACATTATTATGCATAAGTTGTTTAGTCCTGAGTTATCACTGGGTTTAGCTCAACCTGAACACAATTCAGTGCAACAATGAAGCCATAAAATCATAATAATAAAATTACATTTTGTAAGAATTGGAGTTTAATTTTCTTTTGCATAACTTCATCACCTAATCCAACTAATTTGTTTTCATGTTATCAACCATCCAAGTTTCTTTTTTTCACTTGCTTGTGCACTTACGACAGAATGTGCTATTCCTCCATTTAATGGTGGTTCCATGATTCCTGCAGGTGTCTACATAGACTTGAACTATGTCACAAAGGGCAGACTTCATGCCATCATACTGGCACATGTCATAGACACAGATCTGTATGAAGTCTTCAGGCTTGACTAGATCATGACATGCTTTGAAATTGTCTGATTTTAGGACATTGCACTGGCTTTCAATGACTGGTTTACTCTCAGAAGTGCAAGGAGGAGCATCATCTTCTCTTAAGTCTGATAAACAACTGCATGAAAGCACAGACATAGCTACATTAAAGTTTCAAAGGCATATATAAGACAGAGACTGAAACTGAAAAATTTGTTTCTACTGAAATGTATTAAACGAACAAAGCTGGATACTTTCTGTCTACCTAGTCTGTCTATGAGTGAAAGATTAGGCAGAAGTAGATCTGCCTGGCAATTACCATGCTGTGTCTAACCTTACTCCCACTGAACTTGACCCTGACTAAAGGACTGACCTCAGACCACAGACCATTTTGTCACTGCCAGCTTGGGTGGTGATATGGACTCTTGGCCAACCCTGACTTCCACCCTTTGGCCTGCCTTGCTTGCATAGTGTAGGATGGGCCCTGGCTGGTGAAAGCACCATTCTCTTGGCTGTTTTATCATACTTGTCTCCTTGTCCCAGGCAGCACCCAGCCCTTACTGTTGCTCAACACCATCTTCCTGCTCTAGGTGTTTTCAGTGTAAGCCAGAGGCTATGTCTGCACTTTGGATTGCCCCAAAGCTAATTCCTCAAGTGTGTATGTAGATGAATAAAAAGTCTGTGGCTACCCTCTGGCCTGTGCAGTGTTCTTCTGTGGTATGGCTCATTTTTGAGCTTCACATTTGTCATGGGTTCAGCAGCAGCAGTCGTTTTTCTCCTTCTTGGTAGCTGGTGCAGCGCTGTGTTTTTGATTTTGGGCCTGGGAACAGTGCTGATAACACCAGTGTTTTCAGTTACTGCTTGGTAATGTTTTGGTCTGGCCAAGGACTTTCTGAGTCTCATGCTATGCCAGGGAGAAGGGGAAGCTGGGAGGAAGCAGAGACAGGACACCTGACCCAAACTGACCAAATAGGTATTCCATACCACAGCATGTCATGGCCAGGATGTGAAAACAGAGAGCAGAGCCCTGGAAGGGTGTGATGGTGGACTGGGGGTGCACGGCATGGTCAGGTTTTTGGTACTGGGGGGGTCGCTGCTGGGGGGTGCACTGGCTGGGTCAGGCTTGGTGAGCAGTTGTATTCTCTTTCTTTGTATTTCTCTTGTATTATTACTGGCGGTAGCAGCAGTGATTTGTGTTATACCTTAGTTACTAAACTGTTCTTATCTCAACCTGTGCAAGCTGAATTCTTTTAATTCTCCTCCCCATCCCCCCGGGACTGGGGGAAGAAAGAGAGAAGAGTGAGTGAGTGAGTGAGTGAGTGAGTGAGTGAGTGAGTGAGTGAGTGAGAGAGAAAACTGTGTGTGTGGGGGTAGAGACTTAAACCATGACAACATTCAAGAAAAGAAAAGTCTCATATATGCTACTTAAATGTTACAAAGTAGCAAATAGTCAAAACAATTGAAAAGATACTTTCTCAAAGATAGAAAATACTGAAAAGAAGTTACATTTACCCTTCATCACTGTGTTCCTCCACTTCCCAGCTATTTCCAAACTGTGGTACACTGACGAGTGTACCATTGGGCAAGGACAGATCATCTTCACGATTATCATTGAAATTACCACACATGCCTTGTACCTGCAAATGAAAAAGAACCATAGTCTACGCACAACCTGTTCTATATCAGCTTCCCCCATAACTTCTTGTTCCTTGCCTGTGAAATGATATGACCAAATCACCACCAACACCCAATCTTATACCAGACATTGCAGACATACTAATAAGAAATAAAATAGAAACTGCAGTAAATCTGTGGTTCCCTAAGCCTTCAAGGTGTTTAATTCTAGAAGCTAGATGCATTCCCCTAGCCCAGCCATTTTCTTTCACTACCCCTTTGGAACTCAAGGACATTGTTGTGAAGAGAAAAAAAAATAGGAAAAAAAATAACGTGCCACAATACAGCTACAAAGAAAGACGCAACAGCAAAACACAGAAATAAAAGAAATTAAAAGTAAATGCACAAAGCAGCAGTTTTGAAACAGTCCCACATGTGTACATACTAAATCTTACCTTTGAGAAATAAGACTGTGGGAGGGTGATTTCCAGGTAGTGATTGCTGTCATATTTTATTATCACACCAAAGTCAGTTTCCACTACTATAAATCTGCCAACATTTCCAATGGACACGCCCCGCAACTGGTTCTCAAATGGAGTGTAGACTCTCTCATTGTTCAGCTGGAGAGACATGTAATTTGTCAGTATGGACATTCTTCCATGAAAGCTTTTCTGCTTACAGTCTATATTCCTTGAAGTGCTGAAGACTCCTCAATGATGATTTTACCTCTTTTACACTTCCACCATTGTGTATTCCAACTACGGGTTGCAGGAATGAGACTTTTAGCTGAGGAGACCTGGATGGGATTCAGCCTGTGCCTTTAACAGGGAGCTGGAAAGATCCTTGGTAGAGAGCAAGTTCTTACCCATCCATAGGGTGCGTTCCCTGCCTCTGGTAGTGCCATAGATTCTCATGCTGTGCGAGACCAACACAGTATGATTCTCTTTTCCTCAGCTCGTTAGCTAGCTACTGACAACAGCTATTGAAGTGAAGCCCCATTCTTTGGTTCAGGCAGCAGTCTTCCAGTCTGGAGGCTCTGGGCTCTGCCTCCAAGATACGTCCAGTAGAACAGTAAACCCCAAACTGAAGCCTTGGGAACTAGTGAGAAATTATGTTTCCTTGTGATACCCAGTTAATGGAGGTGCCCACGGGTACATATTCCTTAGGAAACATAGTTTTTCCTATAGCTACTGTAGTGAGCTAATCTTAAGCTACTTCTTGACAGAATAAAGAGCACCACCACCTACCAGGATTCCTTGTTTTTTCTGAAGGGTGATTCGTACACCATACACATCTATGTAGACTTCTTTCAGGTATGTGGCCCCTCTTAGTCCTCTGTCTTCATTCTTGCCAAGGATGGTTATAGGAATAACACTGCTGGTGTTGACAACCTCAACCAAGGTGTAGGTGCAGGTACCCACAAAAGTGTACATCATTCCATCAAAAGTGAAATAGTGGGGATCTCCTGCCACTTGACATGTTGCTTGGCCTGAAGGTGAAAAAATGATCTAAGAACTTTGGACTGGATTTCACCATGGATTCAGTTAACGAAAGTGCAACCATTAGTGCAGCAACCTAATCGTTATCATCATTATGTGCGCAAACCTTCACAGAGGTATCTCAGGTTCACGCTAATTTGGAAATTTCCAGAAAGTGTCTCCTAAATTAAATTTGCAAATTATGGCAAACTGGCAACTTGGCAGCAAATGAACCATTTTATATATTTCTATATATATTACAATATTATATATATTGCTATATGTTGTAGCTATGATTTATAGTTGTTGAGACTAATACAGACCTTTTCTACATAGCTATATAAAAATACATACAGGTGTAGATCTAAAAGTAAATATATTTTCATTTATATATATCTGTACTTAATGCATTTACCATTACCCAGACTCTCAGAAATGCAGTCCTCAATAATTCTCAAATTTAGAGCTTGTAGCACTGGTGATGTAGGCCTTGAATTTGTATTATCAAGACAAAAAGACCCCAGGTGACCTTGCAAGCTTTTGGGTGGCATCAGTTTTTGCTGATATCCACTACAACAGGAAGGTATCTATGCTTTCAAGAAAGTTCATCATATCTTTTCTTCTCTTAGCACTGGCAGCAGTCATTTGAGATTTCTTTGCAATCCCGTATATAAAGATACTTACAATAATGCTAGAATGAGAAGAAGGATCTAATGATAGAACTGACACTAAGAACTGTTTTCAGGCAGGACTTACCATTGGAATAACATCCCAGTACTCCATCCTGAATACTGCATTCCTCTTGGACTCCACACTCCCAGGGTGTGCATTTGATGGTGTTATTAGCCTTGCAGGTGCAGCGTTCAGTGCAGGGATAACTGGTAAACCAGCTTTCATCCAGCTGAGTGAAAAAAACAATGTAGAAGTATATACTATAAAATAAATCAGAAGGTAATACCATAAGGGACAGCCAAATTATTAGTATTTGAATGTGTATGATATATGATGATTTTGGGAAATTGTATTACAGAGCTCACAGATCAAGAAGGCTGGCAAAATGAGTCTATTTGCTGCTATTAATGGCATAAATAATAATTGTATTAGTGTTTTTAACATGTTTTGCTCTCACGGTGATAAAGAATGAGATCCCCTGTTTGCGAGGTTTCTTGGTTGTTTTTTTTTCTTTAAATGCCAGAAGTAACTTGCCTGATAATACTGGTTTTTTTCATCAACACAACCACAGCTGTTTTCTGGCACGCACTTTTCTCCACTCAAAACATAGCCTTCCTTACAGAAGCAACCTTCCACTGGCAAGGAACTGCATGAATCAGCTGCTGAGATGTTCAAACAGGTAGAGGGACACCTAGTACCGCAGCTCTTGTAGGTGCTGCCTCCAGAACAGGACATTGCTAGAGAAAAAAAGTAAGATCACTCAAAAGGGCAAAATAATGATAAAGGTTTTCCTGACACTCACATGGTTTGCTCCTGAAAATATTTAAAATTGCTTTTAGAAAGTCTGACACTGGAAAGTGCTGCATACAAAGGATTTTCTTGCTGGAAAGCTTTATTCTGAGAAATAAGAGTTCATTATATGAAATTCCTCGAAAGGTCATTCTGAAGAAAATTAATTGGGAGATAAGTGAGTATACTTGATTTTTTTGCTTTATAGAGAAATACTTGTAAACTTCCTAGAAACTGCTATTTCTCAAGGTTTCTTATTAAAGTAGCTTTTTAACCAAAAGCCATCTATAAACATTTGTGTATGGAGGACTACCAGCTCTGCTTACACTGAGGATGGCAGATTTTCAGTGGAGCAAAGCAACAGTTACTTCCCCAATGCAGAAGCTCACATAAGATAGTTGAATGTAATCAAACTTTTCCAAGAAGCTAGTAGTAGATTATTAAAACTTTAAGGATTAGACCTGCATATCCAAATGTTCTTGAAAATTAGTGTTTTATACAAATGCTGGAACGGTACTGAAACTGAAGCAGGCTTAAGATATGTCAAAAGGTTATACTCAAAACATTACATAAAATGAAATAACATGTATGAAAAAGGTAGAGGAAATGTGTATACTTTTGATGTTTTAATCCAGAATAGATCTTTATAAGTCAAAACACTCACGGCAAAGGGTAGCATTCCTCCACTCTATGCATATCCCAGCATTGATACATGACTCAGCATAGGCCTGCAGTCCATAGCATAAGGATGTTGCCTGTCCATCAGTGAAACACATGTCATAAACACAGTTGTCAAAGAAATTCTCTGGAAGCACTCTGGAATGACAATCCTTGAAGATTCCTGTGTAAATCAGGATACATAGAAGGATAAAAAAACAAAAGTGGAATTACTAGATCACCAACACCATCTATTTTCTGTCATGGTAAATGTATTGTGAGTGCTCCAGGCTAATTTTATTTAATAAGTTAAACCAACACTTGAAATGGAGCACGCACAATGCGACTTGGCCCTCCAGATCAGGTTTTCTTCTTTCTGCATGACTGATACGAGATAGCTTATATAAATTAAGAGTTGTTGGCTAGGAAAGCCACTTATTCTAAACAACTGCAGGGGCTGTCCAATGCAGGGATCATGTACAGTATTTCAGATGAAGTATATGTAATACATGCAATTACAGTGCTCTCTAAACTGTTTCTCTTAGCAAGCAGAGTGCAAGTCATTATAAAGCAAAGAGCAGCTATAGCTCCCTACACAGATGCTCAGATAATCTTCATGGACACAGTAGCACTGTCTGAACATTTGACATATCTTGACCAAGTACCTGTGAGTTTTATGTTGGCCATTCACACTGAAGGTTTTATATGTTTAATACAAGCTCAGAACAATGGACTATAGAAAGGAGAAAACACAAGCTATACAGTGCCCCATGACATGGCTCACAGAGAAGTACCAACATACTACCTGTTGGGTCTGTGATCATGCCACATGCTGTGTTCTTCTTTGCTTCACTCTCCAGCACAGGATCACACTGCTGTTCTGTTCCACTGGAGCATCTAGGGAAAACAAGCAAAATCAAATGTGTCTTACATCACTTACCATCAGATCTGGAAGTGGAAGATTGACACATGACAACCCTGCACAACAGAGTGTATTTTATTAGTCACAAGGCTCACTGATGTCAACCTTATCACTGAATGGACTCCCTTTTCAATGCCTTCTGAGCTATTCAAAGGCTTATTCTTAGCTGCAAAAAGAGCCATGGGATCCAGCTAGTTACGGTTTCCAATCAGGGAACTGGACTGAAGTCCCATCCCCCTTCACATTCAGCAGACATTTCTTGCCTGGAAAAACAAGACTTAAAGGACACAAGCCCTCATTCCCTGTTTAATGTAAATGAGCAGGTCCCGACTTCTAATGAGCAGCTGAAGGATGTATAATGGTACTCGATGACAAAGACAGTGAGTGGAGAGATGTTTGGATTTATAAAGTTTGATTAGCAAATGCCATGTAATTAATTAATATACATACATGGTGTTATTCTCAGGCACAAGCCAGCTTTGTCCAAGATCAGTAGAACCACTTGCAGTGTCACCATCGGGCTTTCTGTTGTCATCATTTGGATCACCATTATAATTACCTGTGAGGGTAAAAAAAGATTCATGGGACACATGAAGTTCTCACCTGTAGCACAAACCTAGGTTTCAGGCTGTAAAATAAACTACAATGAACTAGGGAGAGTATATATGCAACATCACTGTGTATATGCAAAATAAGAAGAGCTCAGTTGTGGTTTAGAATTTGACCACTGACAAGAGCTGCTTTTCAGAGACTTGTGGACTTGAAGCAAGTAGTCTGTAATTCTTTTGTAACTAGGTTGTATTGCATACAAGAAAAAATTGCTTAGCTAAAAAAAAAAACCCAACTTATTTCCTTGGATCCTACCTGTAGAATGCTGGACTAAAACCCAAATGGTGGTTTTTGCACCATTACATTCTTAGGTAGATTTCATGAATTGAAAGTGTGAAAAACTCATGGGGAAATAACTGAAGTAGGAAATTTCAGATGATCCAAATCAAAGAATAATCAGAAAATCACAAGACAAACTACTCTTGTAATTTCTACAGTCCCATTTCCATCCTGAAAATCACCTGGATTTCAGAATGTTGTTGCAACTAACTCTGCTCAGGTTCAGACATTAGCAACGTTGCTGATGAAAAATTAATCACTACTAATTCCAGCAAGCTCCTACTCTCATTAGCTATATAAGCCACCTGTGACTTATTTACTTTGGTATCCTATTGCAACAGAATTTCTTACAGAACACAGCAGATTGTGCCCTTTTTGCCTGATCTTTCACAGAGGACTCTAAAAGGCCTCTATGCTTTGTATCATATATAGCATTTAATATTTGGTGATATTTGAATTTTGGAAATAAAGTACGAATTTTCTTTCTTATTCATCAAGTCTGTCAGCTCAGGTTTATCTGTTTTGGATCCTTGTCATTGCTTTGTTTTAATGTAGATACAGCATATTTTATCTGGAATAAAAAAAAAAAAAACAGGTAAAATAAGCTTTAGTGGTCTACTTTTTCTTTTGTTTCTTCAGCTTTTCTTCTTTCCCCTTTGATCATATAAACACAATCATTCAGATTGTAAAAATACCTCCTAAAACTGCACAGGAAAACAGCAGCAGGAAAGCTTGAGGATGTTGACAGTAAGCTATTCTGAAGATTTCTCTCTACTGTGGAAACAGACTCAAGTTTTTATGATTCGCAAATGAAATGGTATAGCATTCCTCACACCCAACAAAGGACAAATACATCAGAATGTAAATAACAGGAAAATGTAGAGTTCTTTTGTAGATGCATGTAAATCATTACTCTTCCTGAATTTAAACTGTAGAACTGAAGTGAGGGCTTTTATTTGGCTAAAAGTGTAATTTGTAGATATACCTCACAACATTCCAAATGGATAGCACGTTAACAGGAATTTTGTAAGTAACATTTCTTAGAAACTTAAAAATTCCAGGAAGTTTTCTTCACTGCTCTAAATTCTAGCCCACTTGGCAAGGAACAGTTGTGTGTAGAAAAAATATGACATCCTAAGAAAATAAGTTTAAGTAATTACCAGCCTCCACAACTCACTAAAAAGTGACTAAGCCTATGACTTACCACAGAGGCCACAGAGCAGACCGCTGTAATCAGAGGGCACCGAGATTTCTGCATAGTGATTTCCGTCATATCTCACCCACAGTCCAAAGTCAGTTTCCAAGAGAACATATCCACCAGTGCTTTGAATACTGATTTTCTTTTCAATATATACAGGCAGGTTCATTCTGCTGCCATTCACCTATACAGCAAGTTGTAGAAGTTAGTGTATGGCTGCTGGTATTCCTACAACTTCCAGCAGCTAGAATAGATTCATGAAATATATGACCTTGTGCACAAGGGAACTGGAAGTAATTAAACAGCACTTCATCTGAGCAAATTTGTTGGACATCTCACTAAAAGAGGTACATTTAACTAATAAAAAGAGGAAGTTTGCTGCAAACTCTACAGAGAAAACATTTCTTTACCTGCATGTCAGCTTAAAAAGATACATGTCCATTAAATAAGTATTCTCTTACATTCACTTTCCTGTTTTTCAGCAAAGATATATGGTTGCCATAGACTTCCACTTGCACTGACTTCACATAAGAGACTTTGGTGTTGGCTCCTCTGTGTTCATTCGTTGTGGATACATCAAAGTATGGCAGCCCCTCAGAGATGTTGCACACTTTGGAGAGGGTGTAAGTGCAATTTCCCATGAAATTATGAACTCTGTGGTCGAAAGTGTTATAATGTGGATCCCCAGAGGCACTGCAGAAAGCACGACCTGGGCAGAAAGAAAGACAAATTCCCTCTGAATCTCTACCAGACTTCCGTAGTTGCTTTGTTCCCACTTTGTTTGCTTCACTTTGTAATTGCTGCTTAGATATAACAGTGATGGAATCAGTCAAAAAAACATTCCAAACCCCAACACAGTCTCCTATCTTTGGCCCAATAAAAGAATCTGTACTCTTGTGTATCAGAAATCTGTGCTGGAGTCTGAGGGTGAAATATAAGCAAAAAGCTTTGATATCAAGAAAAGCGTCATTATTAAGACATCATTACATAAAGTGGAGCAGTGAGTTTTTAATGTCCATGTCTGAAAGGTTATTTCTGAATAAATAAGAAGAATTTAATCAAAAAATGTACAGGGTTGCTTAGCTGAATAGACTGCTGCACTACCAGCTGTCGGGGGTTCCATACTCACATCAGTTATAGCATTCCTCTTGAACACTGCAGACATACTTCTTAGAAATATCAAAATTAACTAGCCAGAGATGCTATGTGCAAATAGAGGTGCACAGCATGCATGTGTGTGTGAGCTGGGTAAGGTTTTGAGTGCTAATAAGAAATTCCCATTTTCAACAAAAAAATCTTCCCCTCAAATCTTAGCAGAGCTGACTTTGCAGGTGCATTATGATTATCAACCACAACAAAAAAAAACTGAAGAGACGTCTGTCCTTCTTTGATTTTCAAGTGGCACATTACAAAAGTAGCTACACTTAGGGTTGTGTCTACCTGTCAACCTTAACCACTTACATATAAACTATTAAAACCCAGGAACTATATATAAAAACATTATTAAAAAAAATAAAAAATGCAGAAGACATCCAAACTGACGAGATGAGCTGGCAGTCTCTTGTACTTAGCAAGCCAGCATCTGTAGAAGAATTAGTGCTTAAAATTGGAGGAAAGAAGCACTTAAAACTTACCTAAACTGAAAAACAGAGTGTTCCCTAAGCATTAAAAACACAATAATCAAAACAACTCAGTCTTTTTGAGGACAAATAATAAGCTTATATACAAAAAAATGGGAAGCTAAATTAAATTTCAAAATATTACCAACAATAACTGTAAAACAAAAATACTACCAAAAAAAACCGTGTATGACACTTGAAAACTTGCCACAGAACAGGATACTTTTTATATTTATGGACAAGGCAATAAAGGGTATGGGAGATAACTATCAAGCAGCTGGTCTACTGTTACCAAAAAAGCCCGAAACTGTGGCAAAAGGGACAAAGGGCAGGAGTTACACTGTCATTACTCAGAGATACTCCAACACTGAAGCACTGTCCCACCAGCGTATATTGGGTGAGCAAGAAAAGCCTCTGACCCTCCACTATAAAAATCATGTCACCTGGCTGAGGAAAATGGATTAAACACAGAGAAATTCTGACAGGCAAAAAAAGAATGGGAAAGAGATGAGTACCTAAGCTTAGTGCAGGTCCAGGGGGTGATGGCATGCATGGAGACAAGAGAGAGTTAGCAGACATTTCTGCCAATATGTGTGTTTTAATAAAGGAAGCTAGCACAACCTTCCCAAATAAAATAACACCATGTCCAGAGAGGCCCAGGGCTGTGATTCCAGTGGCTCCTCAGAAAAAAAAAATAGGACTTAAGTGGTCTCCAACAAATATCCTTGGGATGTAAGTGGAGGTAGGCAGACCATTCACTAAGGAATCCATACACCATGGCCATAGGCTTCAAAGAAAGACAACAGAACACTTGCCACAAGCAGTAGAAGACAGGGACAGGACATGGCAGTACCTGAGCTTGGTGTGGGCCTTGGTGTATGAGGAGGTGCTGCTGTGCTTGGCAAGGCGGTCCCAGGTTCTCCGGTGGATGGACCTAGAACAAGAGAAAGGTAGAGGAGAGATGCACCAATGTGGGAGATTTGTGGCAAGCAAGACCCTTTCCAAACATCCAACACAATGACCAGAGCGGTGCAGGACAGGGATCCGACAGTGGGTCCTCAGTTAAAACTCCAGTACTTGAGTGTCCTCCACTAACATAGGTGAGTGACAGAAAGAGATACGCAGCTCCTTCACTACAATCACTTCATCCCTTAGTCTTGAGGCTTAAATTAAGACAACCAAACACTTGCCACAAGCAGTAGAAGATAGAGACAGGATGTGGCAATACCTGAGCTTGGTGTGGGTCTCGGTGTATGAGGAGACTGTGTTACAATTGGCAAGGCAGTCCCAGGATGTGCGGTGGATGGACCTAGCAGAAGAGAGAATTAGAGGATACCAGCACTGACATGAGAGTATTGTTCCAGGAACCCAGGCCAACCTTCCCAAACACCCAACTCCATGACCAGAGGGATGCAGGACGGGAATCCCACAGAGAATCCTCAGAAAAACTCCTCAGGACTCAAGTGCTCTCCCACCAACATTTACGGATATAGCAGGAGACATGCAGTGCATTGACTACAGAAATTTATGCCTTGGCCATGAGAACCAAAGACAGACAACGGAACACTTGCCACAAGCAGTAGAAGACAGGGACAGGACATGGCAGTACCTGAGCTTGGTGTGGGCCTTGGCGTATGAGGAGGTGCTGCTGTGCTTGGCAAGGCGGTCCCAGGTTCTCCGGTGGATGGACCTAGAACAAGAGAAAGGTAGAGGAGAGATGCACCAATGTGGGAGATTTGTGGCAAGCAAGACCCTTTCCAAACATCCAACACAATGACCAGAGCGGCGCAGGACAGGGATCCGACAGTGGGTCCTCAATTAAAACTCCAGTACTTGAGTGTCCTCCACTAACATAGGTGAGTGACAGAAAGAGATACGCAGCTCCTTCACTACAATCACTTCATCCCTTAGTCTTGAGGCTTAAATTAAGACAACCAAACACTTGCCACAAGCAGTAGAAGATAGAGACAGGATGTGGCAATACCTGAGCTTGGTGTGGGTCTCGGTGTATGAGGAGACTGTGTTACAATTGGCAAGGCAGTCCCAGGATGTGCGGTGGATGGACCTAGCAGAAGAGAGAATTAGAGGATACCAGCACTGACATGAGAGTATTGTTCCAGGAACCCAGGCCAACCTTCCCAAACACCCAACTCCATGACCAGAGGGATGCAGGACGGGAATCCCACAGAGAATCCTCAGAAAAACTCCTCAGGACTCAAGTGCTCTCCCACCAACATTTATGGATATAGCAGGAGACATGCAGTGCATTGACTACAGAAATTTATGCCTTGGCCATGAGAACCAAAGACAGACAACGGAACACTTGCCACAAGCAGTAGAAGACAGGGACAGGACATGGCAGTACCTGAGCTTGGTGTGGGCCTTGGCGTATGAGGAGGTGCTGCTGTGCTTGGCAAGGCGGTCCCAGGTTCTCTGGTGGATGGACCTAGAACAAGAGAAAGGTAGAGGAGAGATGCACCAATGTGGGAGATTTGTGGCAAGCAAGACCCTTTCCAAACATCCAACACAATGACCAGAGCGGCGCAGGACAGGGATCCGACAGTGGGTCCTCAGTTAAAACTCCAGTACTTGAGTGTCCTCCACTAACATAGGTGAGTGACAGAAAGAGATACGCAGCTCCTTCACTACAATCACTTCATCCCTTAGTCTTGAGGCTTAAATTAAGACAACCAAACACTTGCCACAAGCAGTAGAAGATAGAGACAGGATGTGGCAATACCTGAGCTTGGTGTGGGTCTCGGTGTATGAGGAGACTGTGTTACAATTGGCAAGGCAGTCCCAGGATGTGCGGTGGATGGACCTAGCAGAAGAGAGAATTAGAGGATACCAGCACTGACATGAGAGTATTGTTCCAGGAACCCAGGCCAACCTTCCCAAACACCCAACTCCATGACCAGAGGGATGCAGGACGGGAATCCCACAGAGAATCCTCAGAAAAACTCCTCAGGACTCAAGTGCTCTCCCACCAACATTTACGGATATAGCAGGAGACATGCAGTGCATTGACTACAGAAATTTATGCCTTGGCCATGAGAACCAAAGACAGACAACGGAACACTTGCCACAAGCAGTAGAAGACAGGGACAGGACATGGCAGTACCTGAGCTTGGTGTGGGCCTTGGCGTATGAGGAGGTGCTGCTGTGCTTGGCAAGGCGGTCCCAGGTTCTCCGGTGGATGGACCTAGAACAAGAGAAAGGTAGAGGAGAGATGCACCAATGTGGGAGATTTGTGGCAAGCAAGACCCTTTCCAAACATCCAACACAATGACCAGAGCGGCGCAGGACAGGGATCCGACAGTGGGTCCTCAGTTAAAACTCCAGTACTTGAGTGTCCTCCACTAACATAGGTGAGTGACAGAAAGAGATACGCAGCTCCTTCACTACAATCACTTCATCCCTTAGTCTTGAGGCTTAAATTAAGACAACCAAACACTTGCCACAAGCAGTAGAAGATAGAGACAGGATGTGGCAATACCTGAGCTTGGTGTGGGTCTCGGTGTATGAGGAGACTGTGTTACAATTGGCAAGGCAGTCCCAGGATGTGCGGTGGATGGACCTAGCAGAAGAGAGAATTAGAGGATACCAGCACTGACATGAGAGTATTGTTCCAGGAACCCAGGCCAACCTTCCCAAACACCCAACTCCATGACCAGAGGGATGCAGGACGGGAATCCCACAGAGAATCCTCAGAAAAACTCCTCAGGACTCAAGTGCTCTCCCACCAACATTTACGGATATAGCAGGAGACATGCAGTGCATTGACTACAGAAATTTATGCCTTGGCCATGAGAACCAAAGACAGACAACGGAACACTTGCCACAAGCAGTAGAAGACAGGGACAGGACATGGCAGTACCTGAGCTTGGTGTGGGCCTTGGCGTATGAGGAGGTGCTGCTGTGCTTGGCAAGGCGGTCCCAGGTTCTCTGGTGGATGGACCTAGAACAAGAGAAAGGTAGAGGAGAGATGCACCAATGTGGGAGATTTGTGGCAAGCAAGACCCTTTCCAAACATCCAACACAATGACCAGAGCGGCGCAGGACAGGGATCCGACAGTGGGTCCTCAGTTAAAACTCCAGTACTTGAGTGTCCTCCACTAACATAGGTGAGTGACAGAAAGAGATACGCAGCTCCTTCACTACAATCACTTCATCCCTTAGTCTTGAGGCTTAAATTAAGACAACCAAACACTTGCCACAAGCAGTAGAAGATAGAGACAGGATGTGGCAATACCTGAGCTTGGTGTGGGTCTCGGTGTATGAGGAGACTGTGTTACAATTGGCAAGGCAGTCCCAGGATGTGCGGTGGATGGACCTAGCAGAAGAGAGAATTAGAGGATACCAGCACTGACATGAGAGTATTGTTCCAGGAACCCAGGCCAACCTTCCCAAACACCCAACTCCATGACCAGAGGGATGCAGGACGGGAATCCCACAGAGAATCCTCAGAAAAACTCCTCAGGACTCAAGTGCTCTCCCACCAACATTTACGGATATAGCAGGAGACATGCAGTGCATTGACTACAGAAATTTATGCCTTGGCCATGAGAACCAAAGACAGACAACGGAACACTTGCCACAAGCAGTAGAAGACAGGGACAGGACATGGCAGTACCTGAGCTTGGTGTGGGCCTTGGCGTATGAGGAGGTGCTGCTGTGCTTGGCAAGGCGGTCCCAGGTTCTCTGGTGGATGGACCTAGCACAAGAGAGAGTTGGAGGAGATCAGTGCCAGCACGGGGGATTTAATGCAGGCAGCAGTCCCACTCTTCCCAAATACCCAGCATGGTGACCAGAGAGGACCAGGTTTGAGATCGCACAGTGATCCTCAAAAAATACTCCAGCGCTCAAGTGGTCTTACATCACCTAGCATACCTACGTGATAGGAATTGACCCACAGCTCCTTCAGTACAGACACCCCCCCTCTTGGCCATGAGCCTCAAAGAAAACTAACTGAAAGCTTGACACAAGCAGTGGAAAACTGGGAGGGAGCAAGAGAGTACCTGAGCTGGGTGTGGGTCTTGGTGGTGATGGTGTGCGTGGAGGCTGTGTTGTAGTTCCTGGCAAGGGGAGCGTGGGTTTTGGTGTCGATGGATCTAGCACAAGAGAGCGTCAGTGGACATCTGAGCTGACATGTGAGTTTTGCTTCAGAAAGCTGACCCAAGCTTCCCAAACACATCAACACCACGCCCAGAGATGCCCAGGGCAGGGGTTGGAAAGAACCGTGCCACTCAAGGGCTCTGCCACCATCACAGCTGGGTGACAAAGGCAGATTAGACTCTTCAGTACCTATGCTCAGCGTCTTGCCTGTGAGCCTTCTAACACATGAACTAAGGAGCGACTACAGCCAGGGCCAGTGCTCCAGCCTCTCAGAGCAAAGCCTGCGTGAGCACAGGCTGCACCGCTGGCCTACAGGGCACTGCAAAGAGAACCCGCGCTCCTGCCTCTAAGCGTAGCCTTCCACCTCGGTGACATCTCTCAAGCTGCCCTTCCCCAAGACAAGCCTTGTACCTTCGCAGGATCCTTCTTCGATGGACAGATCATCCAACGCTATGTTACTGCGGATATCTTCACCCCATTCGCCCTCCAGGACAATCTAAGGGAAGGGACATTCCCCAGCATTAGCTCTGGCCGCATGTGTGAAGTGCCATTAGAAAGCACGGTTCATCTCAGACAGCAGCGAGAGCCTGTGCCCTTACCTGCATGTTTCCTGTGCTGTGCACTGTGACCTCTCCCAAGTTCCACCTGTCCCCATGGTTCCCAACGCTGCTCCAGACCAGCTCTAGGTCTTCATCCTTAACCACGTACACCCGCAGGGCCATTGTTTCAGCCGTCCCGTACATGTGATACCAGAAGCGGAAGCAGTGTGGTCCTTCTGAATTGCACACCGGACTGATCAGCTGAGCCACAAAGCCAGGGAGGGCATTGCTCCCTTGCAGGTAGATGTAGTAGCCGTCTGAAACACAGTGTGAGACACACCATCACATGTGTATCAAATCCAAACAAAGCAGCCAGAAACGACCCAAGCACAGTCCTGGAGCACCCCTCCAGGGCTTCAAGGCAGGCAAAAGGAGGGGACAGCAAATAGAGGTCCTCTGCTAGCCGCAACACTCCCCAGGCCTGAGTCCGCCTATGAACTGTTTTCTCTCTATGGCTTGGACCTGGTAATGGCACCACCTCCAATGCGTTGCCACAGTTCTCGCATGGCTCCGCCACTTTGCGTCCCACTCATCGCTGGCTACTGGAGAAGCCACCGTCTCCCAAAAAAGAGACCCGTTCTTGTTCTGAGACAAGCCAGGTCATCGAACTTTTGCATCACTTTCCCCCTTGCCCTGGCAGGTCCTTGCCTGCCCTGAGGTACCACAGGCTGATTCCCAGCCCTGCAGCGCTTCCTGAAGGATGGCTCTGGCTCTGCAAAAGACAGCCACAAAAAGGCTCTGGATCAAGGTCAGGCAACACGCGGCCTGAATTTGCTCTTAGAAAAGGTTAGTTGCATCTTCCCAGGGACACGCCTCTGCCAGAAGGACCGCTGTGTACAGATTGCTGTTCCTACCTCCCGTCGTGTGGTCAGATGAGGGACCGGTATCCTGCGTGGGTGTTGGACCCTTGTTCCTCATCCAGTCAATGCTGCTGTAATCTGCCTGGACCCACTCACAGAAGTCGTTGTCGAATGTGCAGTCAAAATTGCAGTCTGCTGTGGGAGCTGGGTATGGCGCAGAGAGGAAAGCACAGATTCTAGGGTGAGGACGGGACAGCTTTTCTCTGTGTCCCACAGGGCACACTTACATCCCTGGCATGCTCGGGCCAGGTGAGGATGGCCGATCGAGTGGAAGTGCACAGGCTGGGTGCCTAGCACACCCCGTAAAACACATGAATGGGACGCAACAGTACCTGTGCTTGTCCCAGGCGCAGGTGATGTTGTTGTATGTGGAGGTCGCGTTGAGGTGCCCGGCAATGGGGACGAGGTTGTAGGAGCTGCTGGATGTACAGTGAAAGAGAGGTGGAGATGACGGGTTTCATAATGGAGACTTGTTCCCAAAAGGGGATGTTGCACCTTCCCAAACACCCCCACATCGTGGCAAAAGGAGCACAGCAGAGGAAATCCACAACATCCCCGTCACAAAGAGACTCTCCACCCAAGGGCTGGCCCACCAGCACTGTTAAGTGACACATGGGCAAACCTCCACCACCACTGCCCCGTTCCTTGCATCTGGGCCACAACAGAAATCAACAGAACACTTACCGCAGACAGTGCCAGCAGTCCAGTCTCCGAGGGCAATGCCTGCCTCAGCACACGCTGCAGCATAGGCCTCCAGGTCATTGCAGAGCTGCTCTGTGCTGCCGCCCGTGGCACACTGGTCATAGACGCAGCTCTCAAAGTACGTCTTGGGCGGTAGAACTGCATGGCATGGCTGGAACGGGCCACCAGGTTGCGTGAGGATTGCACACTGCTTGTCAGCTGCCTCCTCCTCAGAGGGGGAGCAGGACGCAGGCGGGTTGATGGCTGGGTCACACCTAGGAAGCAGACAGGCAGCCCTGAGCTCACAGCACCCTGTGGGCTCCAGCCACACCATTTCCGGACCTTGTCCCAGCCAAAACCTCAGCCTCTGGAGTCCACAGCCCTCGGTAAGAGAAGGCACCCAGGGCTGCCTCTTGCAAGGGTGGGCAACATGGTCCACAGTGGACTGGGAGGGCACAGCCGTGCACAGAGGTCAGTCACCAAGGACCCCAGAGCTGAGTGCCTACGGGGAGAGAGCAGAGAGCACCATGCACCCTGACCGCATGGAGAGGCCTGGACAGTGCCACAAACAGGCCAGCCTTGAGAGGAAAGGGGAACGGCCACACGTCTGGCACCCACTTGCACACAGGACAGCCTACTGTTGGGTGGAGCACAGAGGTGAGATGCAAGGATGATACGTCTGTTGCAGTGGAGCTTCTACGTGCTCTCACGCGCACTGTCACAACTGCCTGCCTCCTCTCCCACGCACCATGTGCCCATGCCTACCATTACCAACCCTCCCTGCTTCTGCCCCTCACAGCTCCCCTCTCCCCTGCTCCTTTTTGTCTGTCACCGATGCAGTGAAACAAAGACTCACGGCCATTCATCATCTGGCACCATCCAGCTGGCCCCAAAGTCATTGAAGTCAGGCACGACAACCCCATCAGGTCGCATGAAGTCATCCTGCTGGTTCCCAGTGTACGCCCCACACAGCCCACACAGCTTGCCCTTGTGCTTCTCAGACACCTTCACTAGGAGATCATCATCCCCATTGAACAGCAGCTGCAGGCCCAGCTCGGTAGAAACCCGCACGTAGGAGCCACTCAGGGAAATGTTTACACCGGGGGTGGGAGAAGCAGGCAGGGAGGCCAGGGCACCGTTGATCTGAATAAGAGGGACAGAGCGAGACAGAAGCGTAAACAGATGCCCTCCACTGACAGGTCACTGCTTTCACTGTGATGGTGCCAGGGCCCCAGGAGTCAGGAGTACTGATGGCAGGAGAAACCCTGCCCAGGCCTATGAGAACAGCAGCAGCTCTACAGATGCCACACCAAAAGCTAAGGAAAACAAGCCAAAAATCTCTTGCTGCACCAGCAGCCATTTCAGCACCGCTCACAGCCTCGCCATGCTCTTACGTGAGCACACCAGCGGGCTCAGGGAGCATCAAGCTCTTCTCGGGGACAGAGTGGTACTTAAGGGTGGCCAGGGCATCTGTTGTTCCCAGGTGTAAAAACGAGGGGCTTACGTAGACCGCCTTGTTCTTGCGCAGGGCAATGTGGAGGCCTTCCACGGACAGTGCCACCGAGTTCAGAGCTGTCCAGCTCTGGCTGCCACGATGTTTGTTGCGGGTGGTGACACTGAACCCAACGGAGGAGTTGTCACAACCTGTCACCACCGTGTAGTTGCAAGAGCCCTGGAAGTGGTGAAGCTTCCCATCGAAGGTGCTGTAATGCGGGTCGCCATAGATGTGGCAGAGAGCAGTGCTGGCTGGGTAGCAGCCCCTCTGGCCGTCCTGGATCTTGCAGACCTCATCCTCACCACAGGACAATGGAGAGCAAACCATCTGGCCGTTGGCTTCACACCGGCACTGGCGAGCGCAGTCCTCGCTCACAGAGTACTCGCCTTCCTGCAGGCAGGCAAGCACCAAGCGTCAGTCTATCAGGCAGGAAAACAGAGGCAAGGGAGTGCCCTGGGAGGGGTGCAAGCCAGGGCAGGGTTTTCACTCACGCTGTAGTAGTTGCCCTCAAAGAGGCAGCCACAGTGGGCCTCGGGCACACACGTGTCTCCGCTGAGGAGGAAGCCAGAGGTACACGCGCAGCCCTCCGTGCAGGGCTTGGAGCAGTTCTGCGGGGCTTGTCGGTCAACACAGGTGGCTGGACAGCCAGTCATGCAAAGGTCATAGTAGCTGTTGTCGGGGCACAGCAGGGCTGCAATGGGAAGGGGACAATTGAGACCAGCAAGCCTTCAAGGAAGGAGGACCTTCTGAGAAGTGGAAGACCAAAGACTTGCTGTGGCCAGAGGTTCTGGGAACAGGGAGCGGAACATTTCCCCTCTGGCAACTGCAAAGCGAGTACTCACGGCAGAAGGTGGCATTCCGCCAGGGAAGAAGAGTCACACCGGCTGCTTGGCAGGCGTCAGCGTAGGCCTCCAGAGCGGCACACAGGACCTCCGAGCCGCCATTCAGGGCACACAGGTCATAGAAGCAGGTCTCAAAGTAGCTCTGGGGGTTGATCACGGCATGGCATTTCTCAAAAGAGCCCGGCCTGGCAGTCAGCATGCCACAGAACTGCTCCGATCGGTAGAGCTTCTCCTCTTCTGCACTGCAGGGTGGGGAGGGGTCGGGGACACCGCAAGATGAGTCACTCTCTGGGACCTGCCAGCTCTCCCCCAGCTCATTGGAGTCTGCGGCTTGCTGCCCATTGGGCATCATGTAATCGTCCTCCCTACGGTTGTTGAAGTTCCCACACATGCCACAGGTCAGGTTGAAGTAGGTGGTGGGCACCTTCACCTCCACCGAGTGGTCAGTGTCGTAGGACACTCTGAGGCCAAAGTCCGTCTCCAGGACAATGTAGCGGCCACTCCTGCTCACCGTGATGGCACCTCCTGCTGCACTCACCGGCAAGGTCTGGCGCACATTGTTCACCTAGGGCAGACACACCGCAATGGGCCAGGGCCCTGGACTTGTCCCTGGCATCCCTGCGTCTCCTGCCCCAGGCAAATCCGCTCCCAGCCCGGGCGCAGCAATCCAGAACCCGCAATGCCCTCACACCCACTTGCCCCTCTGGCTTGCAGAGCCGTGGCTGTGGTCTGCTCCCTGCAGGGGCCGCTGTTCACCATCGGCCACATTCCCCATTTGCCTCTTCCTCCTCAACCCCTCCAGAAAAGAAAAAGAAAGCAACCCAGCGGCTTCAGGGGAACCCACCCACGCCTGGGACAATAAAGGTGGCTGGTACACGCCACGCCATGCCATGCCGGGCCAAGAAAAGCCAGCCCTGCCTTGCTGCCTTGCAGCTGTGCCATGCTCGTGCCAGCCCCACTGCCTACCAGCACTTGGCTCTTCTCCTTCTTGACAATGGCAATGCGCTCTCCGTACACCTCAACCAGGACTTCGCGCACGTAGGACACTCTGGTGTTCCCACGATGCTCGTTCTTCGCCTCAACGTTGAAGTAGGGCAGGGAGGTGGTATTGGAGCACACTTTGGCCAGGGTGTAGGTGCAGTTGCCCATGAAGTTGTGCGTCACCTTGTCAAAGGTGTTGTAGTGAGGGTCACCGTGGACATGGCAGATGCCGTAGGACTGCTCGAGGCACTCGGGTCTCCCATCCTGCACCCCACAGAACTGGCCCGCAGGGCACGAGGCGTTAAAGCACTGGACTTTGCTTCCCCGCCCAGGACACGTGCACTTTGACGAGCAGGTGTTGTCTGTCCAGAACTCGGAGCCCGCGGGGTAGTGCTGCCCGTTGTGCCAGCACCCACACTGCTGGCTGGGCACGCACTGGTCATTGTAGAGCAGGTACCCGCTGTCGCACACACAGCTCTCCACGCACGGCAGGCTGCAGCTAGCAGGAGCCATGGGATCGACACAGGTGGCAGGGCAGGCTGCAGCACATGGCTCGTAGTGACTGTTGGCTGGACAGGCGACAGCTGCCGAGACAGAACACATGGCCATTACTTGGAGAACATGACGTCTCTTCGTGCTGTATTCTCCCCTTTGGAAAATTAACCGTCTGCATTATTTTCTCTGTGACCTGCTTGGCTCCATGGGTATTCTAAATCATACCTGAGCAAATGATGCAGAAAACAGTGCCCCTGGTTCTGACAACTACCAGTAAATCCCCTAGGCACGTAACAAAAAAATTTCTTGTTCCTCACCCCACTCTTTCATACAAATTCTATGTTTTCCTGAGAGTAACAGTCTGTGGTACCATGTGTGGACTTACGGCAGAACGTTGCGTTCCTCCACACAGGTATTTTGACACCAAGCGACTGGCAGGCATCCGCGTAGGACTGCAAGCTCTTGCACAGGACTTCGCGGTCCAGCTCCAGCTCACACAGGTCATAAGCGCAGGTGTCAAAGTAACTGCTGGGGCTCAGCACAGCGTGGCACATCTGGAACGGGCCGCTGGTGTCGGTGAGGAGCCCGCAGAAGCGGCTGCTGGCAATGACTTGCTTGTCCGTCTCGCTGCAGGCGGGGGTGGGGAGTGGTCCGGCTGAGCAGCTGTGGAAAGACAGGACGCAGGGCCCCTGAGTCACCTGTGGGCTTCTCCTGGTGTCTCCACATCCCCTTGCCCAACACGTCCCCAGACCTGCTGGGGGACAGCACATACCTGCTGTCGTTGGACACCTGCCAGCTGTTGCCCAGGCTGGTGGAGTCCGGCTCCAGCACCCCTTCCGGGTTCAGGAAGTCATCTGATGCCATCCCGTTGAAGTTCCCACACATGCCACACACCTTCTGCCCAAAGGTGCTCGGAAGTGTCACCTCCACCCGATGGCTCCCGTCAAACTTCACTTTCAAGCCAAAGTCTGTTGCGACCACAGTGTAGAACCCGCTGGACGAGACCTGCACACCCGCGGATGGGGTGCAGGGCAGGACCTCTGCCACTCCATTGACCTGGAAGGACAGAAAACAAGACAGGGTTGGAGCAACCCGTTTGGCACGGTCCTCTCCTCTCACGCAGCACAGCACCTCTCTTCCTTGTGCTTACCGTCACCACTCCGCCCTTCCCCAGCCTTATCCGCCGGCCAGCCACATCGACATCCACGTATTGGACATAGGACACGCGAATGTTGCCTCCCCTGTGCTCATTGGCTGCTTCCACATTGAAGTAGGGCAGCGAACTGTTGCTCTCGCACAGCTTAGAGAGGGTGTAGGTGCAGGTGCCCATGAAGTGGTGCAGCTGATTGTCAAACGTGTGGTAGTGAGGGTCTCCTTCTACCACACAGGTCCCTGACAGTGGAAAGACCAGAGGAACTGTTCAGTCAACATGGGAGATTTGTGGCAAGCAAGACCCTTTCCAAACATCCAACACAATGACCAGAGCGGCGCAGGACAGGGATCCGACAGTGGGTCCTCAGTTAAAACTCCAGTACTTGAGTGTCCTCCACTAACATAGGTGAGTGACAGAAAGAGATACGCAGCTCCTTCACTACAATCACTTCATCCCTTAGTCTTGAGGCTTAAATTAAGACAACCAAACACTTGCCACAAGCAGTAGAAGATAGAGACAGGATGTGGCAATACCTGAGCTTGGTGTGGGTCTCGGTGTATGAGGAGACTGTGTTACAATTGGCAAGGCAGTCCCAGGATGTGCGGTGGATGGACCTAGCAGAAGAGAGAATTAGAGGATACCAGCACTGACATGAGAGTATTGTTCCAGGAACCCAGGCCAACCTTCCCAAACACCCAACTCCATGACCAGAGGGATGCAGGACGGGAATCCCACAGAGAATCCTCAGAAAAACTCCTCAGGACTCAAGTGCTCTCCCACCAACATTTACGGATATAGCAGGAGACATGCAGTGCATTGACTACAGAAATTTATGCCTTGGCCATGAGAACCAAAGACAGACAACGGAACACTTGCCACAAGCAGTAGAAGACAGGGACAGGACATGGCAGTACCTGAGCTTGGTGTGGGCCTTGGCGTATGAGGAGGTGCTGCTGTGCTTGGCAAGGCGGTCCCAGGTTCTCCGGTGGATGGACCTAGAACAAGAGAAAGGTAGAGGAGAGATGCACCAATGTGGGAGATTTGTGGCAAGCAAGACCCTTTCCAAACATCCAACACAATGACCAGAGCGGCGCAGGACAGGGATCCGACAGTGGGTCCTCAGTTAAAACTCCAGTACTTGAGTGTCCTCCACTAACATAGGTGAGTGACAGAAAGAGATACGCAGCTCCTTCACTACAATCACTTCATCCCTTAGTCTTGAGGCTTAAATTAAGACAACCAAACACTTGCCACAAGCAGTAGAAGATAGAGACAGGATGTGGCAATACCTGAGCTTGGTGTGGGTCTCGGTGTATGAGGAGACTGTGTTACAATTGGCAAGGCAGTCCCAGGATGTGCGGTGGATGGACCTAGCAGAAGAGAGAATTAGAGGATACCAGCACTGACATGAGAGTATTGTTCCAGGAACCCAGGCCAACCTTCCCAAACACCCAACTCCATGACCAGAGGGATGCAGGACGGGAATCCCACAGAGAATCCTCAGAAAAACTCCTCAGGACTCAAGTGCTCTCCCACCAACATTTACGGATATAGCAGGAGACATGCAGTGCATTGACTACAGAAATTTATGCCTTGGCCATGAGAACCAAAGACAGACAACGGAACACTTGCCACAAGCAGTAGAAGACAGGGACAGGACATGGCAGTACCTGAGCTTGGTGTGGGCCTTGGCGTATGAGGAGGTGCTGCTGTGCTTGGCAAGGCGGTCCCAGGTTCTCTGGTGGATGGACCTAGCACAAGAGAGAGTTGGAGGAGATCAGTGCCAGCACGGGGGATTTAATGCAGGCAGCAGTCCCACTCTTCCCAAATACCCAGCATGGTGACCAGAGAGGACCAGGTTTGAGATCGCACAGTGATCCTCAAAAAATACTCCAGCGCTCAAGTGGTCTTACATCACCTAGCATACCTACGTGATAGGAATTGACCCACAGCTCCTTCAGTACAGACACCCCCCCTCTTGGCCATGAGCCTCAAAGAAAACTAACTGAAAGCTTGACACAAGCAGTGGAAAACTGGGAGGGAGCAAGAGAGTACCTGAGCTGGGTGTGGGTCTTGGTGGTGATGGTGTGCGTGGAGGCTGTGTTGTAGTTCCTGGCAAGGGGAGCGTGGGTTTTGGTGTCGATGGATCTAGCACAAGAGAGCGTCAGTGGACATCTGAGCTGACATGTGAGTTTTGCTTCAGAAAGCTGACCCAAGCTTCCCAAACACATCAACACCACGCCCAGAGATGCCCAGGGCAGGGGTTGGAAAGAACCGTGCCACTCAAGGGCTCTGCCACCATCACAGCTGGGTGACAAAGGCAGATTAGACTCTTCAGTACCTATGCTCAGCGTCTTGCCTGTGAGCCTTCTAACACATGAACTAAGGAGCGACTACAGCCAGGGCCAGTGCTCCAGCCTCTCAGAGCAAAGCCTGCGTGAGCACAGGCTGCACCGCTGGCCTACAGGGCACTGCAAAGAGAACCCGCGCTCCTGCCTCTAAGCGTAGCCTTCCACCTCGGTGACATCTCTCAAGCTGCCCTTCCCCAAGACAAGCCTTGTACCTTCGCAGGATCCTTCTTCGATGGACAGATCATCCAACGCTATGTTACTGCGGATATCTTCACCCCATTCGCCCTCCAGGACAATCTAAGGGAAGGGACATTCCCCAGCATTAGCTCTGGCCGCATGTGTGAAGTGCCATTAGAAAGCACGGTTCATCTCAGACAGCAGCGAGAGCCTGTGCCCTTACCTGCATGTTTCCTGTGCTGTGCACTGTGACCTCTCCCAAGTTCCACCTGTCCCCATGGTTCCCAACGCTGCTCCAGACCAGCTCTAGGTCTTCATCCTTAACCACGTACACCCGCAGGGCCATTGTTTCAGCCGTCCCGTACATGTGATACCAGAAGCGGAAGCAGTGTGGTCCTTCTGAATTGCACACCGGACTGATCAGCTGAGCCACAAAGCCAGGGAGGGCATTGCTCCCTTGCAGGTAGATGTAGTAGCCGTCTGAAACACAGTGTGAGACACACCATCACATGTGTATCAAATCCAAACAAAGCAGCCAGAAACGACCCAAGCACAGTCCTGGAGCACCCCTCCAGGGCTTCAAGGCAGGCAAAAGGAGGGGACAGCAAATAGAGGTCCTCTGCTAGCCGCAACACTCCCCAGGCCTGAGTCCGCCTATGAACTGTTTTCTCTCTATGGCTTGGACCTGGTAATGGCACCACCTCCAATGCGTTGCCACAGTTCTCGCATGGCTCCGCCACTTTGCGTCCCACTCATCGCTGGCTACTGGAGAAGCCACCGTCTCCCAAAAAAGAGACCCGTTCTTGTTCTGAGACAAGCCAGGTCATCGAACTTTTGCATCACTTTCCCCCTTGCCCTGGCAGGTCCTTGCCTGCCCTGAGGTACCACAGGCTGATTCCCAGCCCTGCAGCGCTTCCTGAAGGATGGCTCTGGCTCTGCAAAAGACAGCCACAAAAAGGCTCTGGATCAAGGTCAGGCAACACGCGGCCTGAATTTGCTCTTAGAAAAGGTTAGTTGCATCTTCCCAGGGACACGCCTCTGCCAGAAGGACCGCTGTGTACAGATTGCTGTTCCTACCTCCCGTCGTGTGGTCAGATGAGGGACCGGTATCCTGCGTGGGTGTTGGACCCTTGTTCCTCATCCAGTCAATGCTGCTGTAATCTGCCTGGACCCACTCACAGAAGTCGTTGTCGAATGTGCAGTCAAAATTGCAGTCTGCTGTGGGAGCTGGGTATGGCGCAGAGAGGAAAGCACAGATTCTAGGGTGAGGACGGGACAGCTTTTCTCTGTGTCCCACAGGGCACACTTACATCCCTGGCATGCTCGGGCCAGGTGAGGATGGCCGATCGAGTGGAAGTGCACAGGCTGGGTGCCTAGCACACCCCGTAAAACACATGAATGGGACGCAACAGTACCTGTGCTTGTCCCAGGCGCAGGTGATGTTGTTGTATGTGGAGGTCGCGTTGAGGTGCCCGGCAATGGGGACGAGGTTGTAGGAGCTGCTGGATGTACAGTGAAAGAGAGGTGGAGATGACGGGTTTCATAATGGAGACTTGTTCCCAAAAGGGGATGTTGCACCTTCCCAAACACCCCCACATCGTGGCAAAAGGAGCACAGCAGAGGAAATCCACAACATCCCCGTCACAAAGAGACTCTCCACCCAAGGGCTGGCCCACCAGCACTGTTAAGTGACACATGGGCAAACCTCCACCACCACTGCCCCGTTCCTTGCATCTGGGCCACAACAGAAATCAACAGAACACTTACCGCAGACAGTGCCAGCAGTCCAGTCTCCGAGGGCAATGCCTGCCTCAGCACACGCTGCAGCATAGGCCTCCAGGTCATTGCAGAGCTGCTCTGTGCTGCCGCCCGTGGCACACTGGTCATAGACGCAGCTCTCAAAGTACGTCTTGGGCGGTAGAACTGCATGGCATGGCTGGAACGGGCCACCAGGTTGCGTGAGGATTGCACACTGCTTGTCAGCTGCCTCCTCCTCAGAGGGGGAGCAGGACGCAGGCGGGTTGATGGCTGGGTCACACCTAGGAAGCAGACAGGCAGCCCTGAGCTCACAGCACCCTGTGGGCTCCAGCCACACCATTTCCGGACCTTGTCCCAGCCAAAACCTCAGCCTCTGGAGTCCACAGCCCTCGGTAAGAGAAGGCACCCAGGGCTGCCTCTTGCAAGGGTGGGCAACATGGTCCACAGTGGACTGGGAGGGCACAGCCGTGCACAGAGGTCAGTCACCAAGGACCCCAGAGCTGAGTGCCTACGGGGAGAGAGCAGAGAGCACCATGCACCCTGACCGCATGGAGAGGCCTGGACAGTGCCACAAACAGGCCAGCCTTGAGAGGAAAGGGGAACGGCCACACGTCTGGCACCCACTTGCACACAGGACAGCCTACTGTTGGGTGGAGCACAGAGGTGAGATGCAAGGATGATACGTCTGTTGCAGTGGAGCTTCTACGTGCTCTCACGCGCACTGTCACAACTGCCTGCCTCCTCTCCCACGCACCATGTGCCCATGCCTACCATTACCAACCCTCCCTGCTTCTGCCCCTCACAGCTCCCCTCTCCCCTGCTCCTTTTTGTCTGTCACCGATGCAGTGAAACAAAGACTCACGGCCATTCATCATCTGGCACCATCCAGCTGGCCCCAAAGTCATTGAAGTCAGGCACGACAACCCCATCAGGTCGCATGAAGTCATCCTGCTGGTTCCCAGTGTACGCCCCACACAGCCCACACAGCTTGCCCTTGTGCTTCTCAGACACCTTCACTAGGAGATCATCATCCCCATTGAACAGCAGCTGCAGGCCCAGCTCGGTAGAAACCCGCACGTAGGAGCCACTCAGGGAAATGTTTACACCGGGGGTGGGAGAAGCAGGCAGGGAGGCCAGGGCACCGTTGATCTGAATAAGAGGGACAGAGCGAGACAGAAGCGTAAACAGATGCCCTCCACTGACAGGTCACTGCTTTCACTGTGATGGTGCCAGGGCCCCAGGAGTCAGGAGTACTGATGGCAGGAGAAACCCTGCCCAGGCCTATGAGAACAGCAGCAGCTCTACAGATGCCACACCAAAAGCTAAGGAAAACAAGCCAAAAATCTCTTGCTGCACCAGCAGCCATTTCAGCACCGCTCACAGCCTCGCCATGCTCTTACGTGAGCACACCAGCGGGCTCAGGGAGCATCAAGCTCTTCTCGGGGACAGAGTGGTACTTAAGGGTGGCCAGGGCATCTGTTGTTCCCAGGTGTAAAAACGAGGGGCTTACGTAGACCGCCTTGTTCTTGCGCAGGGCAATGTGGAGGCCTTCCACGGACAGTGCCACCGAGTTCAGAGCTGTCCAGCTCTGGCTGCCACGATGTTTGTTGCGGGTGGTGACACTGAACCCAACGGAGGAGTTGTCACAACCTGTCACCACCGTGTAGTTGCAAGAGCCCTGGAAGTGGTGAAGCTTCCCATCGAAGGTGCTGTAATGCGGGTCGCCATAGATGTGGCAGAGAGCAGTGCTGGCTGGGTAGCAGCCCCTCTGGCCGTCCTGGATCTTGCAGACCTCATCCTCACCACAGGACAATGGAGAGCAAACCATCTGGCCGTTGGCTTCACACCGGCACTGGCGAGCGCAGTCCTCGCTCACAGAGTACTCGCCTTCCTGCAGGCAGGCAAGCACCAAGCGTCAGTCTATCAGGCAGGAAAACAGAGGCAAGGGAGTGCCCTGGGAGGGGTGCAAGCCAGGGCAGGGTTTTCACTCACGCTGTAGTAGTTGCCCTCAAAGAGGCAGCCACAGTGGGCCTCGGGCACACACGTGTCTCCGCTGAGGAGGAAGCCAGAGGTACACGCGCAGCCCTCCGTGCAGGGCTTGGAGCAGTTCTGCGGGGCTTGTCGGTCAACACAGGTGGCTGGACAGCCAGTCATGCAAAGGTCATAGTAGCTGTTGTCGGGGCACAGCAGGGCTGCAATGGGAAGGGGACAATTGAGACCAGCAAGCCTTCAAGGAAGGAGGACCTTCTGAGAAGTGGAAGACCAAAGACTTGCTGTGGCCAGAGGTTCTGGGAACAGGGAGCGGAACATTTCCCCTCTGGCAACTGCAAAGCGAGTACTCACGGCAGAAGGTGGCATTCCGCCAGGGAAGAAGAGTCACACCGGCTGCTTGGCAGGCGTCAGCGTAGGCCTCCAGAGCGGCACACAGGACCTCCGAGCCGCCATTCAGGGCACACAGGTCATAGAAGCAGGTCTCAAAGTAGCTCTGGGGGTTGATCACGGCATGGCATTTCTCAAAAGAGCCCGGCCTGGCAGTCAGCATGCCACAGAACTGCTCCGATCGGTAGAGCTTCTCCTCTTCTGCACTGCAGGGTGGGGAGGGGTCGGGGACACCGCAAGATGAGTCACTCTCTGGGACCTGCCAGCTCTCCCCCAGCTCATTGGAGTCTGCGGCTTGCTGCCCATTGGGCATCATGTAATCGTCCTCCCTACGGTTGTTGAAGTTCCCACACATGCCACAGGTCAGGTTGAAGTAGGTGGTGGGCACCTTCACCTCCACCGAGTGGTCAGTGTCGTAGGACACTCTGAGGCCAAAGTCCGTCTCCAGGACAATGTAGCGGCCACTCCTGCTCACCGTGATGGCACCTCCTGCTGCACTCACCGGCAAGGTCTGGCGCACATTGTTCACCTAGGGCAGACACACCGCAATGGGCCAGGGCCCTGGACTTGTCCCTGGCATCCCTGCGTCTCCTGCCCCAGGCAAATCCGCTCCCAGCCCGGGCGCAGCAATCCAGAACCCGCAATGCCCTCACACCCACTTGCCCCTCTGGCTTGCAGAGCCGTGGCTGTGGTCTGCTCCCTGCAGGGGCCGCTGTTCACCATCGGCCACATTCCCCATTTGCCTCTTCCTCCTCAACCCCTCCAGAAAAGAAAAAGAAAGCAACCCAGCGGCTTCAGGGGAACCCACCCACGCCTGGGACAATAAAGGTGGCTGGTACACGCCACGCCATGCCATGCCGGGCCAAGAAAAGCCAGCCCTGCCTTGCTGCCTTGCAGCTGTGCCATGCTCGTGCCAGCCCCACTGCCTACCAGCACTTGGCTCTTCTCCTTCTTGACAATGGCAATGCGCTCTCCGTACACCTCAACCAGGACTTCGCGCACGTAGGACACTCTGGTGTTCCCACGATGCTCGTTCTTTCGCCTCAACGTTGAAGTAGGGCAGGGAGGTGGTATTGGAGCACACTTTGGCCAGGGTGTAGGTGCAGTTGCCCATGAAGTTGTGCGTCACCTTGTCAAAGGTGTTGTAGTGAGGGTCACCGTGGACATGGCAGATGCCGTAGGACTGCTCGAGGCACTCGGGTCTCCCATCCTGCACCCCACAGAACTGGCCCGCAGGGCACGAGGCGTTAAAGCACTGGACTTTGCTTCCCCGCCCAGGACACGTGCACTTTGACGAGCAGGTGTTGTCTGTCCAGAACTCGGAGCCCGCGGGGTAGTGCTGCCCGTTGTGCCAGCACCCACACTGCTGGCTGGGCACGCACTGGTCATTGTAGAGCAGGTACCCGCTGTCGCACACACAGCTCTCCACGCACGGCAGGCTGCAGCTAGCAGGAGCCATGGGATCGACACAGGTGGCAGGGCAGGCTGCAGCACATGGCTCGTAGTGACTGTTGGCTGGACAGGCTGACAGCTGCCGAGACAGAACACATGGCCATTACTTGGAGAACATGACGTCTCTTCGTGCTGTATTCTCCCCTTTGGAAAATTAACCGTCTGCATTATTTTCTCTGTGACCTGCTTGGCTCCATGGGTATTCTAAATCATACCTGAGCAAATGATGCAGAAAACAGTGCCCCTGGTTCTGACAACTACCAGTAAATCCCCTAGGCACGTAACAAAAAAATTTCTTGTTCCTCACCCCACTCTTTCATACAAATTCTATGTTTTCCTGAGAGTAACAGTCTGTGGTACCATGTGTGGACTTACGGCAGAACGTTGCGTTCCTCCACACAGGTATTTTGACACCAAGCGACTGGCAGGCATCCGCGTAGGACTGCAAGCTCTTGCACAGGACTTCGCGGTCCAGCTCCAGCTCACACAGGTCATAAGCGCAGGTGTCAAAGTAACTGCTGGGGCTCAGCACAGCGTGGCACATCTGGAACGGGCCGCTGGTGTCGGTGAGGAGCCCGCAGAAGCGGCTGCTGGCAATGACTTGCTTGTCCGTCTCGCTGCAGGCGGGGGTGGGGAGTGGTCCGGCTGAGCAGCTGTGGAAAGACAGGACGCAGGGCCCCTGAGTCACCTGTGGGCTTCTCCTGGTGTCTCCACATCCCCTTGCCCAACACGTCCCCAGACCTGCTGGGGGACAGCACATACCTGCTGTCGTTGGACACCTGCCAGCTGTTGCCCAGGCTGGTGGAGTCCGGCTCCAGCACCCCTTCCGGGTTCAGGAAGTCATCTGATGCCATCCCGTTGAAGTTCCCACACATGCCACACACCTTCTGCCCAAAGGTGCTCGGAAGTGTCACCTCCACCCGATGGCTCCCGTCAAACTTCACTTTCAAGCCAAAGTCTGTTGCGACCACAGTGTAGAACCCGCTGGACGAGACCTGCACACCCGCGGATGGGGTGCAGGGCAGGACCTCTGCCACTCCATTGACCTGGAAGGACAGAAAACAAGACAGGGTTGGAGCAACCCGTTTGGCACGGTCCTCTCCTCTCACGCAGCACAGCACCTCTCTTCCTTGTGCTTACCGTCACCACTCCGCCCTTCCCCAGCCTTATCCGCTGGCCAGCCACATCGACATCCACGTATTGGACATAGGACACGCGAATGTTGCCTCCCCTGTGCTCATTGGCTGCTTCCACATTGAAGTAGGGCAGCGAACTGTTGCTCTCGCACAGCTTAGAGAGGGTGTAGGTGCAGGTGCCCATGAAGTGGTGCAGCTGATTGTCAAACGTGTGGTAGTGAGGGTCTCCTTCTACCACACAGGTCCCTGACAGTGGAAAGACCAGAGGAACTGTTCAGTCAAGCACCTCCTGTTGCCTCTTCTCCTAAGCCCACCTTGCCCGAAGAACATCAGCCCTATGACTGGTCTACTTTACTCACCTGAGCCTGGCATTGGTGCTGATGTTGTTTTGTCTTCTGAAGGCGTTGTGATAATGGTACCTGGTGTTGTTGGTGTCACATCTCCTATGAAAATGTTACAAGCATATAAATTCTACTTGAGTAGCTTTTGCTCAAGACAGGAACTACATTTTCAGCCACAAGAAGCATTATGTTATTTAAGCTGCCCTTCCCTGATCCAAGCCTCGTACCTGTGCAGTATCCTTTTTCAATGGACAGATCATCCAATGCTATATCGCTCTGGAAATCTTCACCTATCATGCCCTCCAGGATAATCTAATGGAAGAGATGATTCCCAGCATTAGGTCCATACACATATGAGAAGTGCCATTAAGAAGCACGTCTCATCTCAAGTGGTATTTACAGCCTGGTCAACTACCTGCATGTTTCCTTTGCTGTGCACCGTGACCTCTCCCAAGTTCCATCTGTCCCCTTTGTTTCCAGCCTCTTTCCATTCCAGTGTTGATGTTTCATTGTGAACTACATACACCCGCAGAGCCATTGCTTCAGCCGATCCGTACATGTGATACCAGAAGCGGAAGCAGTGAGGTCCTTCTGAACTGCACACTGGACTGATCAATTGGGCTACGTCACCCGGTTCTTGTTTATTTCCTTGCAGGTAGATATAGTAGCCCTCTGGAAACAGCAGAGTGTCATTTTTTTACATTAATGGGCCAGCACATGATAAATTGACTTCATTACACATTGTGTACAGTACAACTTTTCTTCACCCAGCTTCTGCATTAATCTTTCAGTCCTCAAATGGATTTACACCAGATTACACTGGTCTCTTACTTAGGGAAAGGAAAGCCTTCTAAAGGAAGACCAAGTGCCATAGTGATCCAGTGTCAGCCTGGATATACCTCTGCTGAAGCCTCTTTACAGGAAGTGATGCTAACAGGTCACATGCTCAATGTCCTGCAATGTTCATCCACCCCACAACAGATCCTTACTGCTGCAGAAGGCACTGGATTGAGCCTAGGAAACACGTGGCCTGGATTTGCCGTTAAAAGAGGCCCCTTGCCCTCTTCCAAGAGAAACACATCCACATACTGTCTGCTGTTCCTACCTCCAGTTGTGTGGTCATGGGAAGGGCCGGTATTTGGTGTGGGTGTTGGCCCCTTGTGCCTTGTCCAGTCAAAGTTGTCACTGGTTGCCTGTTCCCACTCACAGAAGTCGACATCAAATGTGCAGGACATATTGCAGGCTGTTGGTGCAGCTAGAAAAACAGAGTTTTCACATTAAGGTTTGGAATCTTCTCTCTTTTCTGACATTGCCCTTCTAGGTCTTCTGCATCCATGTTCATGAAAAATTTGAAGACATCATAATGGAATGAGAAGAAGTAACCGATATTGACAAATCGGCCATAAAATATGAAATTTTAAGTGACTGAGATTGTGTGTTATTTTATGAGTCATTTCCTCAGTTATCATCATAATACACTAATATTCTATATTTTTACACTGCACCACAGTCATAATCCTTGGTCATTGCAAATTGCTCAAAGCTGTCCTATTTGGCACAGTAATATTCATCTGGCTCTCAAAGTCCTGTTTAGGCAGAAATCTAGACATTGTAACAAGAATTGTCTGAAATTTCTTTCTACTGCTGATGAACTGGGATGAGAAATATTGTCTCAGAATTGGAAAAAGGTTATGTAATGCATTTTAATGTCATAGCTTCATATTTAGGCTGCGATTTCTGCTGGCTTTGGTAATCACCTTTGGTAGTTCTAGAAGAAGCAATTTAAGGGTATATGGAAAAAAATATTTACAATGAGGGTGGTGCAACACTGGACAGGTAGCCCAGAGAAGCGGTAGATGCCCTATCCTTGGAAACGATTCAAGGTTATGGGGCTCTGAGCAACCTGATCTAGTTTGAGGTGGCCCTTCTCCTTGCAGGGGGTGGGACTAAATGACCTTTAAAGGTCCCTCCCAACCCAAACTATTCTATTATTCTATTAATTTCTTGTCTCTAGCCTTAACTATTTGTTAACTAGTCTACCTA
Source organism: Myiopsitta monachus (assembly GCA_017639245.1). Lineage (NCBI taxonomy): Eukaryota > Metazoa > Chordata > Aves > Psittaciformes > Psittacidae > Myiopsitta > Myiopsitta monachus. The sequence goes on from CM029923.1 coordinate 24,234,205, forward strand.
GGTAAGGGCCCAATAGTGTTACAACTGGAAGGCTGAATGGACCTCAAGGTGCGCAATTCCCCTTTATTCATTTTAAAGCCCTGGTTTATATACTTCTGAATTCATTTTACATGCTTCCTGAAAACCTGGGTCTGTAGACAGGTTGTGTAAGTCACATAATTAACACTTCTCAAAAACATAAAATATTTTATCAAAGTCAAAGAAGTGATTTGTCAGACAGCGCTCAATTGCCCCTGACTGAGATGTTAACTTACAATGTATGTTGTATTTCATGACCCAATTCTGAAAACAGTCTTAGGTTAAAAGTGTTCAAACATCACCTTCTCAAGTGAATAATGGAAGACCTTTAGAAGCTCAGATTATAAACCAAATCTCCAGAGATGCTAAGCACTTGAAAGCTTCCTGTATTTCCTTTAATCCCCTTTTCTGAAATTCTGCTCCACCTCTTAGTCATTCAAATATATACTTGTAGCATGAAGGTTTAATTGGATGGCTATTTGCTAAATGACCTAATGACTTACCACAGATGGTATCTTTCTGCCATTCACCCAGATTTACACCTCCAAGTTCACAGGCAGCAGCATATGCCTCTAAAATCTTGCAAAACTGATCAGAATTCCCCTCTGTAGCACACATGTCATAGACACAGCTCTCAAAGTACAGCTGTGGGGGAATGTACCAATGGCAGACATGAAAAGGCCCGCTATTTTTCAAAATAGTTTTGCAGAGTTCTTCATATTCTTTCTCTTTTGCTGTGTCACAAGTAGGTGGTACAACTGCAACTGGACTACACCTGCATCAAAAATAAGCAGCAGTTTGGTTATATAATACATTTTTATATTTTGTTCTATCCTGCAAGGCATACCCCAACAGTAACAGAACCCTATGCCAAATTTTGTAGATTTGCTGTGTATAGTCATCTTTAGTGTGTCAAACCCCAAAGTGAGAAATTATTACGATTCAACTAATAATTCCCCATTAAGAGTATAACTGTGAATTGCTGATGTATGACTGCCTATCCATAGAAATAAATTGAGAAGGAACCAACAAATCAGCTATCTAAACCAAACAAGATAATTTCAGTTTACTATTGCGTATAATAAGAGCAGTAATTTGTAGGTGAAAGCATTAATAGACAGATAAATATCCGATGGCTATGTTAATCAATGTGGAGCTACCTTAAGAGCTGAATCTGAGAGATATTTAGACTTCTTATAGTAAGATAATATAAAGAGGATATTTTAGAATGGAGAAATAAGAAACAAAAACCAAATTATATGAAAAAAAAAGGAGTCCAGTTTCAAATATCATCCACGAAGTTCACATGGAAAACATCTCAAGGGTGGTTTTAAAGTTTCAATGCTTTTCTACTAAAAAGTGGAGGTTTTAAAAGGTAAAAACACTAGCAAACAAGTAATACCAAAGAGGGGCTACTATGGAATGTAAGTCATGTATGCTAACCCTATAACTAGATGATTTATGTTTCAGGCGTTTTGCTGTTTCCTAAAATATCAGATACTTACGTCCTGTTGTCATCCTTCACTAACCAGCTGTCACCAAATTTATTTGGATCCTGTTCTATGACTTTATCTGGTTTTAGAAAATCATCCAGTTGGTTGTCATTGAATGTCCCACACAGACCACACAGCTGTCCTTTGAGGCTTTCATCAGCCAGAATGAAAAGCTCCTGGTCACCATCAAACTTAACCTGTATCCCTACAGTGGTATCAATGACCACATAATGTCCTTTTATAGCTACTCTGGCTCCATGATTCAAATCCACAGGAAGATAAACCTGAACTCCATTCACCTAAAGAAAACAAAACCCACACAACCAGGTAAGTCAATAAAGTTCCCAGTAACAAAGGGGGGGGTCTGTACTGCCAGAACTATATCATTCTTCAACAAGTCAGCCTAATGCTAATGAACAATGTAGACACAGAAGTTTGAAGCTTAGCAGAGGGTTACAGGCCATATACTTATCCCACATTTTGAATAGTGCTTTTTTAGCATAAGTTGAGCTCCATGCTGTCACAACTATGCACATAGCAATACTTGGAACCGCTAGTTTAAAGTTCTGGTAAGTATGAGCCTGAGAGTGTATAGCAAGAATACTATTTATATTTTAAAGACCAGATCTACAAAATTCAGACTGAGATTTAGCTCAGCAAAAGCTTTCTATTTTAGATGAGGCTATGGATGAAATTGGTACTTTCCTACAACCTCATTTAAAAAAGATTTGAATTGACAGAAGGAAGCTATGCTGATTCCTGCCTTTCTGGGGAAGAAAAAAAATCCAAACCACCCCCACCCCCATCCAAAAAACCCCCAATTAATTTCTGTGACTTTTAGTATGTGCAGTCTTGGAGCTGAATAAAGCAGAGAAGCCTGATTCGTTTCTTTTAGACAGAAACGTAAAGTGAATAGATGTGACAGATTGTTTATGCTTAAAGTAGAACACTTACATGGGTTTCTTTATTTTTCTTCAAAACAATATGAAGATTTTTCAGTGTGACAGCAACTGAGTTCAAGGCTGTCCAGTTCGGGTTTCCTCTATGCTCATTTCTGGCTGTCACTGAAAAACTTTCAGAAGAATTTGTGCATGTCTCAACAACAGTATAATTGCAGTCTCCTTGGAAATGGCACAGTCTCCCGTCAAAGGTTATATAATGTGGATCCCCAAAAATGTGGCAGGTGCTGGGATGCAATGGATAACATCCCAGGAGTCCATTCTGCACCTTGCAAACTTCGTTTACTTCACAAGTGTCTGAATTGCAAACTAAAGTGCCATTTCCAGTGCATACACATTGGTCTGCACAGTCTGTTTGCCAAAAGGCCTCTCCTTTCTGTTAGAGGCAACAAAACAAAAATAAATTAAAGGAGTTAATGGTAAAGTCAATCTGTGAAATAAGCCCCTGAACTATGTGCCAGAACAAACCTCATAATATCTGCCATTCTGAAGGCAGCCACAGTCGCTTATGGACACACACTCTCCACCACTGATGACAAAACCATTGCTGCATTCACATCCTTCTATACAAGGTCTGCTGCAGTTCTTTGATGCGAGAGGGTCAATGCAGGTTGCTGGACAAGCACTGGTGCATGGATTGTAATGACTATTGGGAGGGCATGCAACAGCTGAAAAACAATAACAGGCACTGAATTGACAATCACAACTCACATAAACCACAACTCAAGACTAATTATTTCGAACAAGTGACAATGCTGGGTTTTTTTAAGCCTAAAATTCCTTTCCTGATATGACAGCAGAAAGCAAAAAAGAAAACATTCTACAAGAAATAAGCTTGAATGCTTAACACATATATGCTAGATGCTAAGCATCTTCAAATCCAAGTGAAAACTATGCCTCTCTAACCTAGGTGTAATACTTAGCTGGTGCATTTCTAAAAGTACAGGGATTGTTAAAGTCATTGGACACAGTCTGGAAATGAACCAACATATTAAAAGCAAAATATCTTCTAAAACTCAGAAGTGATTTCATATTATCAGGACCTACTGTTACTGCTTTAACAGATTCTTGAGATAACGAACAAAATTAACTTCTATCTGACAGAAAAAAAATAATGTGACATTTACAAAATTTTCTTTCTAAATATTTTGAATGTTATGTGAAGAACATAAGATTTCTTAGCTTTGTCAGGTAATGGCTAAAATCAACCTGTTCACATAAAAAGGAACTATTCAATGATTCAGATCTCTACAGAAACTCACGGCAGAAGGTGGCATTCCGCCAGGGAAGAAGAGTCACACCGGCTGCTTGGCAGGCGTCAGCGTAGGCCTCCAGAGCGGCACACAGGACCTCCGAGCCGCCATTCAGGGCACACAGGTCATAGAAGCAGGTCTCAAAGTAGCTCTGGGGGTTGATCACGGCATGGCATTTCTCAAAAGAGCCCGGCCTGGCAGTCAGCATGCCACAGAACTGCTCCGATCGGTAGAGCTTCTCCTCTTCTGCACTGCAGGGTGGGGAGGGGTCGGGGACACCGCAAGATGAGTCACTCTCTGGGACCTGCCAGCTCTCCCCCAGCTCATTGGAGTCTGCGGCTTGCTGCCCATTGGGCATCATGTAATCGTCCTCCCTACGGTTGTTGAAGTTCCCACACATGCCACAGGTCAGGTTGAAGTAGGTGGTGGGCACCTTCACCTCCACCGAGTGGTCAGTGTCGTAGGACACTCTGAGGCCAAAGTCCGTCTCCAGGACAATGTAGCGGCCACTCCTGCTCACCGTGATGGCACCTCCCGCTGCACTCACCGGCAAGGTCTGGCGCACATTGTTCACCTAGGGCAGACACACCGCAATGGGCCAGGGCCCTGGACTTGTCCCTGGCATCCCTGCGTCTCCTGCCCCAGGCAAATCCGCTCCCAGCCCGGGCGCAGCAATCCAGAACCCACAATGCCCTCACACCCACTTGCCCCTCTGGCTTGCAGAGCCGTGGCTGTGGTCTGCTCCCTGCAGGGGCCGCTGTTCACCATCGGCCACATTCCCCATTTGCCTCTTCCTCCTCAACCCCTCCAGAAAAGAAAAAGAAAGCAACCCAGCGGCTTCAGGGGAACCCACCCACGCCTGGGACAATAAAGGTGGCTGGTACACGCCACGCCATGCCATGCCGGGCCAAGAAAAGCCAGCCCTGCCTTGCTGCCTTGCAGCTGTGCCATGCCTCGTGCCAGCCCCACTGCCTACCAGCACTTGGCTCTTCTCCTTCTTGACAATGGCAATGCGCTCTCCGTACACCTCAACCAGGACTTCGCGCACGTAGGACACTCTGGTGTTCCCACGATGCTCGTTCTTCGCCTCAACGTTGAAGTAGGGCAGGGAGGTGGTATTGGAGCACACTTTGGCCAGGGTGTAGGTGCAGTTGCCCATGAAGTTGTGTGTCACCTTGTCAAAGGTGTTGTAGTGAGGGTCACCGTGGACATGGCAGATGCCGTAGGACTGCTCGAGGCACTCGGGTCTCCCATCCTGCACCCCACAGAACTGGCCCGCAGGGCACGAGGCGTTAAAGCACTGGACTTTGCTTCCCCGCCCAGGACACGTGCACTTTGACGAGCAGGTGTTGTCTGTCCAGAACTCGGAGCCCGCGGGGTAGTGCTGCCCGTTGTGCCAGCACCCACACTGCTGGCTGGGCACGCACTGGTCATTGTAGAGCAGGTACCCGCTGTCACACACACAGCCCTCCAAGCACGGCAGGTTGCAGTTGTATGGTGCTATTGGGTCCACACAGGTGGCAGGGCAGGCTGCAGCACATGGCTCGTAGTGACTGTTGGCTGGACAGGCTAATGCTGTGTAATAAAAGAAAAACCTTTCTATTAATCTTTTCTAAGTACTGAAGGATTGAGGATTTTTTTACTATTGCATGTATTTGAATATTTATCCTATTTGAAATATTTGGGTATATCTTGGAGTTCTGAGGCAGCTTCCCTTCTGTTAACTGGGTGTCTGACCACTCTGAAGTAGAGAGGCTGGGAATATAGGAGAAGGCAGCTCAGACACTCAGCAGGAAGGGTGCATAAAACTCTCAGACATCTACTAAGCATGTGCAAAAAGGTTGGTGTTTTTTTTTTTAATCTCAAAGACACTTAAGTTTAGGCACAGCTTCTTTAGAAGTTAAAAATCCCTCTAAGTCATATGTCCGTGACACACTTAATACCCCTGATCAAATATTAAGAGACACTAGAGGATTTCAAAGCAAAAGCCTCCAATTCTATTTTAAGATGTACTAGACAGTATTTTCTCCTTTTTTCTGAAGCAGCTTAACTATTTTCATTAGACCTTTCCTGAAAGAATCAAACTGAGGACTGTATGCAACCCTGAAATCTTTAGCATGATCAGCCAAGATTCACAATGGCATATGAATTCAAAACAATATTTTGTACTGTTCTGTACAAGAAATACAGAAGTTACTCAGGAAGTCCTAATAATATATCCTCCTGACAAGTGGTGATTTCCAGTAAACTTTGATACATACAGCAGAAGGTTGCATTTCTCCATGGTATCAGCTGGACTCCTGCAGATTGGCACATGTCTGCATAAGCCTGCAGGTTTTGACAGAGGGCTGCATTGTTCAAATGAAGTTCACAGAGATCATACTGGCAGGCTTCAGAATAACTCTGTGGATCAATTACTGAGTGGCAATTCTGGAATGGACCACTGGGATCTGTGATCAGACCACAATATTCATTGCTTTGGATGACATGTTCTTCATCAGCAGTGCAACTTGGAGTATGACCATCATCTGGCAAGCACCTAATATGGAAAGAAAAAAAAAAAAAAAGATGTGGAAAAAATTCACGAATTAAATTGGTATGGACTAGCACCTAAGACGCTTTTCAACTCAGATCGAACAAAACCACAGGGCTGACCCAGGATAGGCATGACATATTTTAAAGCTCTACATTTCAAACACTTGTGATAGAAATTCAGATTTTTATACGATTTCAAACTCATAACCTTAGAGAGGCCTAGAAGAAACCAAAATATTTATTTCGGCTTTCTTTTGAGTCAAGCTTTCTGCATGGAAAATACCTAGAGGAAGGGCAAAAAAAGTAAAAGCATTCAAAGTTAAACCTCTACTACCATTAAATAATATACATGTGAAATTATAAAATAAATAGTGAAGTGTCTTCAGAGGAGTTCAAACAGATCTTCAAGTATTAGCATTAATCTACTATAACAATACAGAAATCTTAGTGGCATCTGCAGTGGTTTATTCACATTTTCTCTTTTTAGGCACAGTTTATGAAACTTTACCCAGACAGATAAAAGTAAGCACACTGACAAGAATATATTTTGTCCCATGTGCCTGACATTTTTGGCACACATACATTTGCTGAAAATACTCATCATTGCATAACCAACAACTAAGGCCCAACACTGCATTTGCAGACCTACCTGGAATCGTTGTAAACTTGCCAACTGTTGCCAAGGCTGGCTGAGTTTGTTTCCATTTCTCCATCTGGGTTAAGGAAGTCATCTGCCTTGTGCCCATTATAATTTCCACATATTCCACAAACTTTAGACATATAGGTACTGGGAAGAGTGATTTCTGCTCTGTGATTTCCATCAAACCTGACATTCAGCCCAAAGTCAGTAGTAACCACAACATACTGCCCACTGAGGGAAATACTGACACCCTGCGCCAAGGTCAGAGGGAGCACCTGTCTGACTCCATTAACCTGCAGGCATAGAGAAGGGCAATCATTATAATAATGTTAAAAGAAGTATTTTTAATCATGACCCTCTTAGATCACACCCCTTTATTGAGCATAGGACACACAGTGAGCAGTAAGAATTCATATTGTGTTAAGTATTATTTACCATGAATGTGGCATATGCGGGCATAGTTTACGACCTGGAGGCCATAATAACATAGCTACATAGTTTCCAAGTGCAGTCAAAGTGAGCTTGGCTAACCAGACCCAACTGGCAGAAGTCCAAGACTTAGCATGATCTGTCAGCAGTAGTCTTTTATTTTGGATCAGATAAGATCAAAAAAATGTAGTTAGAATCAATTACACAGAAAATTTTCAGAATAAGTCAAATCTTGAAAAAGCTTCTTTTTGTTTGGTTTGGGTTTTTTTTTAATCTTTCAATTGTCATGTTTGAAACACCAGACGATAAAAAGCAAGCATCCAAACAAAAAACTTCAAATTCTTTAAAATTTACTAAAATTAGTACCTACTTTGAATATCTGTTCTTATTACATATGTAAGAAAGTCTGGTTTACTTAGAAACATATATATAATAAAATAAACACATACATAATAAAAAATATAAATAGAAGGGAAAGCTATAAAAGCTATACAAGTTATGAAAGCTATAAAAGATATAAAAGAGAAGCCATAGACAAATGTGGATATATGAGTTTACTATGTTTCTAAGATCAAATGCAAAAGGTCTCAATGTGCATTTTAAACCTTGTCTCCTGTCACATAAATCACCACACTATTTTCTTAAAAGAAGGGTAGTAACAAAGTAAGGTGACCTACTCATTTTTGGGGGTTTGAATAAAACATGTATGTTGTCCCTTTATGGATAGGTGGCATAAAGAAGCCTTAAAATGCAATAACCGGCAAAATAACACGATCAGTGAGTGTGAGGAGAGTCATCAGATTGTCACTCTAGGACTCTCATCTGGCCACTGCTTTATAGCAAATGCCACGTGTCAAGGGAAGTTAGCAGTGATGTCTAATAATTAGAAATCAGGGATAAGCATGCAGTTTTACAGGCTACCACTCCGAATCAGGAAATAACTACCAGCGTAGACTTGATTAATGCAGGGCCTTTTTATTCCCTGATTCAGACCAAGCTGGAGCATGCAGGGCAAGCTAGAAAGACAGGCTAGCCCACCAACACCTTCTGGGGCATCAGTTCTAATCCCAGCTTGTAGCTACGAAGCATAAAATTTTAGCCTATGATTTCAGTTCTGAAATTCCAATCTTAAGAACTCCACACTACTCCTACTCCTAAATATATGACTGCTCTCTAAATATTACTGCATGTGTGCTGAAAATTTGTAGTCATTATTCATTCAGACAATGAATTACTAGTGATAGATAGTGGGCTCTAACCTTACCTTAACAACTCTGGCTTTACCCAGATTGATCCTGTAGCCATACACATCGACATCCACGTATTGGACATAGGACACGTGAGTGTTGCCTCCCCTGTGCTCATTGGCTGCTTCTACATTGAAATAGGGCAACGAACTGTTGCTCTCGCACAGCTTGGAGAGGGTGTAGGTGCAGGTGCCCATGAAGTCATGACGCTGCTTGTCGAATGTGTCATAGTGAGGATCCCCATGTATGCTGCAAATTGCTTCTGGAGACAGGAAAAAGGAGTATGTTCTCATTAAAACATGGATACATCCAAAAAAGCCACCTTGCTGTCCAGTAGGAAAGCACAATCATCCCAATTTTATAGATTACATATTGAAGAACTGAAACAGAAAAGGTAGATTTATATGGCCATAACAGAGATACCCAAAGAAATCAACAGCAGCAAATAAGTAGCATAGAGAGTAAAAACTTTAAGTGTCCTTCTACAACCCATTGGCTAGCATATGATTGGCTAAAATTACCTGTCACTGAAGATGGTGTAGATTCTGTTGGTGTAGTTGTTGGTGGTACAGGGGTAGGGACAGCTTCTGTTAATAGAAAAGAAATATAGTGAGTTGCAACATTATAGGGTAAACACTACTTACACACCAACCTACATTAATTTCTTCTTATTCTTCACCAGCATAAAGTTAGAAGTGGAGCTGCCTATATTTAAAAATGAGGATACATGGGTCTTTCGAGTGCTTAGAAAAGCTTGTCTGATTCTTAGGTTGGTCTGCAAGTGAGTAGCCTGTCAACAGATGCCTATAGCAGAAAAAAACAATTCTCAGCACACTGGTAGTTTTCAATCAGAGAGTTCTGTTGTTTCTTCAAAATTATATTTATTTCTTGGGAATGTGACAGCTGTAAGAGCTTTCTACTGACAGACACAACAAACAGTCATGTTGTGGTGTCTTCCCTCCTGCCTGCTCCTGCTTGCTAACAAGCATTAGCATCTTCTCCACCTATTTTTACCCAATAGAAAGATGTCTTCTAAAATAAGTGGTCCTTTTGGTGTACTTGTATGTGTGGTCTAGAAACACCAGGGTGAGTATTCTGACGTCATGTTCATTAACCTGGTGACATGCTAAAGAGTGTTGGATCTGAATCTCTGGAAGTACAACAGACTAATTTCAAAGCATGCACGCATTCACTCCTGCCCCTTTGCAGAAAAACTCTCCTCATTCAGGTACTCTTCTACTGCATCCTAATAAGCCTTCCACTGTGCACTGGTGTGATAACAGTTAGTGCACAAGTAGATGACCAAGTGATGAACTGATTCATGGAAGGCAATGCTTTCCAACCTACTTATAGATGCACTATAGGTGTATAATCATCCAAATGAATCCACAAGTAAGGCAGTTGCTCTTCCATAGCACTGACATTGCTAATGACATTATTTATAGGAATTAAATTGCAATACAGAAAAGAAGTTATACAAGAACAAGTTAGAGATTTTTGAATAATGATTCAGTAACTACATATTATGATCATACTGCTTTTGTGCTAACTACGTGATTCAAACTGAGCTGGATGTGGGGGTTTTGCAAAATACCATTATAATTTAGAAAAAACCAATAGACTTCACATAACTTGAAGTCTAGTGTATACTGAAAAAATTCTTCACAAACATGCCTTGGAAGCTAATTTTTCATGCGACAAATAGACATATATTTAGGTTTTTATAAGATGATTAAAACACCTATTCAATCAAACATTCTTGTGGAAACAAAAAGGTTGGGAGGACTTTGACTTTTCTGGACCTAATAACTCACTTAACTTCCATCACATTAGTAGCCATATAGTACAACAGAGGGAGAAGCACTTTTGGAGTTATGTTAGTGCACCATCCAGTGGCTGAATCATGTGCAAATACACCCGAAAAAACGAACTGGCTATCACTAGCCCTCAAGAAGAAAAGACCCCAAGTATTTTTCACAGAATTTAAAAGAAAATTTTATGTTCTAAGAGTGTGGACCTGAATAGAAGTCCTTGCCTTGGCTAGCATAAATTTGAAACATTTTATTGCCATTATATGAGTAGTATTTCACAAAGACTGAGGCCTAATAAGACCTAACAACACCTTTTATGTGGTTTCAGCAAGATTCTTGTTCAATTCACATTTCGTGAGTATTGCATGCTTGTCAGTAAAGATGGGATGAAACTGTATTTCACTTCCAGACACTAATCATCCATAGCTTGTGCCAGCCTTAGCCGATTTGTTACAGGGTCAAGGCTCAAGCTCACATTGTTGATTTATAGTCAGATGTGGTAGTGTAACTCAGCTTTATCAGCTCACTGTTATTTCAAAGTTATTTCAAATTTGTTATTTACAAAGCAGTGCTTTGTATTTGCTGAGCTTGTATGAACTGAGATTTGCTGCAAAATGCCAATTAGCGCATTAAATCTGGAACCCACGACCAATATGTATACCTTTGGCTGGGTTTAGAGTTGCACTTCACGTTTTATGTAAAGTTTGCTGGACCTTGTGAAAATGGTCATGTTTTCAGAGAATGGGATAGCTTATTTTCAACATTTGAGGTGGTGTGAAAAGATTTAGGAAGAAACCACAACAAAACAGATAGCATTCAAGTGAAGTGAGCTGTAAAGTTTTTGCCATTTGTCTTTTGTGGTTCAAGGTCATGAGGAGTTTCTACATGGAACTGAGTCATGGGTCAACAGCTTGAACAGAGATGAAGAAGTATACTCTAAGGTGAAAAAACAGACTTACCACAGGACCCATCCCTTACTCTCACATTGTCCAGTGCCGTATCCCCATACTCTGTCAGTCCTCGGACAGCCTCAAAAATTACCTAGACAGGAAGAAACGTGACTCACTGCATTTCTTTAGGCAAATGACAGACCATTTCCCTTAGCATGTTTTCAGAATATTCCTTCTGGTCTATCTCTAAAGGCGCTAAGTAAAACTGAGGCTACAACAATTTTCCTAGCTTCCCTCAGAAGCCTAGAATATATATTCTGTAATAAGGCAAGGACTTCAGGAAACATTGCCCTATCTTCTGCTGACCAACAAATCAGTTGTCTGCATTCTACAGAGAAGTCCAATACAAGCAGCATCTCACAATTCAAACCCTAACTCAGAGCAGGCAAAGCTGCATTTAATTAAGGCACCTAAAGCCATTGACTTCCTTTGTGAAGAAGGGAAAGAAGGAAAAAGAGGAAAACTAACTATATTTTTATCCCCTAACTAACAGCACCAGTAAAATTTAGAGAGTTGTTTCTTTCTTCTCATACTTCATCAGCATAGTGCATGAGGTCATTATATTTACAAAATATAAACTGAGCAAATCTTGATTATATTTTTCTACCTTACGTGTTCAACCTTTCACAGCCTGCAAAGGGAGAATAAATGCTGATACTGTACAAGTAAATTTATTCTGAAGATATATTACCTTTATCTTTCTCTCTGTTGGAAAAGTATAAGTGATGGCACCATAGTTCCACAAGGAATTCTGGCTTCCTTTCAGACTCCACACTGTAGACTCCCCCATGCTGTCTTGGATAAGCACTCTCAGCTCATTCATTTCTTCTGACCCAAACATATAGTACCAGAAATCTATGCATATTTTTTCAGACACTACAATATCTGGGCTCTCAAGTCTGTTAGTGTCAAATGGGATCAGATTACTTGCTTCTTGGTAGATGAAATAGCCTTCTGCAGAGATAAAAAAAATAAAGGATATGGTTGAAACTTCAAAGATTGTCAGATGTCATTTAAAACTGAAGTACAACCCAACTCTGACAGAAATCAAGGGCATCTTTAGTAGTGCAAAGTTGAGGGTGTTTGGAATTTACATTGTAATGGTTAGCACCATGTAGTTAGCCAAACCAGAATGTGAGCTGCAGAGCAAAGCATATCCCATATATCCATATATATATATATATATATATATATATATACCCCATATATCCCATCTCACATTAACCATTATTTTGGGATCACAAATAAAGATGTAGGCCTCTTTCATGAGACAGCACCTCCAGATACAGTGCCTTACTGATCCATGTTCAGTTTCCTCTTTCCTCTAAGGAAAATAATGCAATCTGCTATACACCTTCTCTAGTAGGATGTATTTTTTTCTGAAGATTTTGGTCTCAAGAGCAAAGCCCAAGCACAGGGAAGATTCCAACCTGTCAGCATTTTTTTTTATCTCAAAATGGAAAGGACAGTAGTTAATGCAGATATTTCCATCAACATATTTAGGTTTTACATTATGAAAAGGAAGCAAACTTTCAAAATTCAGAAACTCACAGTATTTCTTTCAGGATTTGAAACACTTTAGTCTGAATTGCTTCAATATGAGATCATGTTTTGCTTTACTAGGGCTGAAATCTTTGCTTCCCTTGGGCTAAGATCAAAGCTACATTCCCCAGCATGGCTGAAATCAACTCTCCCTTCTGACTATGGAAAGGAATCAGAAAGGAATGGATAACCATTTCTGTATGGGAAAGTATGGTTCCACTACATAGCATCTAACATTCATGTTTTAGTTGGTGAGAAAATATAAGTCACATTTAAAGGTATATAGTCTGTACTGATTCAAAAACCAAAACATTATTGTGTAAATCCAAATTAAAAATATTTATTTTCTTCTTTCAAAGGGCAATTTGAATTGTTCAGTACCAGAATACTTAAAGTGCAGAAAATCATTCAGCAAAATATTGTAACACTATTCTGATCCACTTACTGAGCCTGACAGCAGTTGAGCTTTCAGTCTTGGGATAGTTACAGAAAGCCATATGACTGCAGGCTGATCACCCATAAATGGTTCTGTTGGTGCAAAACTAGCGGTTCAAACAGATAAGATGGAGCAATAAAACCCACTTGTTTAACCATACAACCATGTTAGACCTCAATTTTTCATTCACGTGTAACTGAGAACAAGCTTTTTAAAGATAGTCCTTGATTTCAAACTTGATCTTTTCACATTTTGCTAGAGTGAACATCATCTAGTGCCATCATTAAGTACAGCCACTATTAAATTTATTGCCATTAACTGGTATCAGTGTAATTTGGGCACAAGACCTCTCTTGAATCTGTTGCACATCACTGCATTTTCTGTGAGGCCTTAACCACAACATAACTAGCTTACTTCTACTTTCATGCAGTGACAAAGTTTACAAACTCAGTTTAATTTACTTGTAACTGACAGTAAAAAGTCAAAGACAGGTGTCAGCATGAAACAAAACTGGCACATTGCAAGGGGTTTCATGAATCTCTTTTTCAAAGAAAGAAGAATAAAGATAGTCGTAAGGAAATCAACAATGCCATATTGGAGCGCTTACTTCCGTCAGGATAGTCTCCATCAGGACCCTGTTCCATCAGTCGGAGTATCATGCTTGGTTCGTATCCACAGTCCCTGGTTGGGATTGCAAGGCTGGGTCCAGTCACAAAATGGTCTTGAGTTGTTGTTAAAATCACATCGGGTGAGGTAAGCTGAAATACAGCACATCAAAGTAAGGAAGACCAGCTAGTATGTTCAAAATCTGCCTGGATATTAACAGCACTAATTACATGCAGTTACCTGTTTCAGGATCCCACACTCGCAAGCCACCAGTTGGTCTTTGCTTGATCCTGCCAAGAAAAACAACACAGTGAAGGCCTTGTGGAATTAGTGACTCAAAAACTATTTAAGAAAGAATGCTGGGATCTCAACGTATGTCTTTGGGTGTTTCACTGAATAACTGAATAGATCCAGGTCCATGTCTGACTCTTTCTCTTCCCATACATACTTACTCCTTCATGATAAAGCTCAGAGAGTAAGTCAAAGGTGGGATATGTTCATTTCATCTAGTGTGGAGGAATCCCCTGCTTTGTATCCCACTGAACTGAAAGGAGACTAGCTCTCCTGGTACAGGGAGCTACATAAGGGATGGATGGATGTAGCTCAGCTCAGACAGTACTAGCATAAGAGCAAAGACTTGCTCATGGCATTGTCATCCCCGCTGTTGCAAAGTAGGTAAATGCCTGTGAACTAGTGTACTATGTAACTCTGTCATTTGCTGGAAGGTTATGTATTTCTTTTAACCCCTGCAAGTCTCTCATGACACTGAGAGTCACCTCATTCACCTCATGAGCTGCCACCTCATTCAGCTCTTCTAATTAACCCCTGAAAATGCTGCAGAATGAAAGCAGTTACAAATGCACAGTCCTTGTGGTGCTACACAGTCCCACAGAGAAGATTTGACACAAGACCAAAATCCCACCACAGATTACAGCATAAATATCTCTGCTCTTTGGGTGCTGTGCGTCAGGACTGCAAGGCCACAATAGTAGTTCTTGATGTACTCTGACGGTGGCCCACAGTTTCAGGAGGCAGGGTTCAGTTCCAACCTCTGTGGTACCTCCTTAATTGTTCTTATTGTACTTGACACAGTATATAGTATCTGCCCTTAAGTTAATGCATCACAGTGAATGGCCCCACTGCCCTTCAAAATCCAAGCAATGATATTCAGAGAAAGTAGGGAGATTAACAGCAAATATCACACAATCAATTCATCAGTGAAATGCAGCAAGTAACTGGAGAACTGACCAAGCTAAGGCTAAGGAGGAAAGAGAATATGGAAAGAGAGATAAAATAAGAAAATTTTCTTCACTGTTCCTTCTTGGATCTCTTCTCTCATGAAAAAGAGAAAGCTGTGACAAGTTGCCACTCATCTCTATTCAGTGCTATCTTTTAACTGTTACACATCAGGTAAGTCCTGAGCCAAAGGTTAGTCTAGATATACTCAAAGTGTTCTGTAACTAATGTGGTTATTCTGTCAAGATCTCTCTTCTTCAAATGTGCCATTAAAAATCTGCATTACAGGATTTTCGCACAGACAGGAGCCAGTGCAGAATTAGGCAAAATTAAATTATTCAACTGAATTAAAAATTTAAATTATTTCTTCTTTTTTTCAATGACATGATTCAGTTGTACAATATTCCACATTGAAAAAGTGAAGAAACATTCTACATATAAAAAGTGAAGAAAGGATATTTATCATTAACAGCTGAGCTTCCTGAATTAAGCTGAATTCAGTACTGTGCTACTTACCCTGTGGTATTCAGCACTGAAATACAGAATAAAATCAAAGTGTATTGTAAGTGCCAGAGTGTCTCCATGCTAGAAGACAGAGTAAAGTCTTCTGTGTGGTACAGTTCGCATAGTAATCCACCAGCTGTACTCAGTGGGGAGGAAATGAGGATGACCAACAGTGAATGGAAGAATATATTGACCAGAGGGTGGAGGCGATTATAAAAACCTGTCCAATCATATATCAGTTATGTTTCCTGGGTTATCTGCCTCGAGAAAAGCACATGTGATCCAAAAGCTCATATTCACTTCAAGTGTCACTTGCTTTGACACTCTTGGTTGCTTGCTGGAGAAACTGACTTGATTTTGGCAAATTTTGTTTTTGTTGTTTTATATTTTTTAAAGTCTGCAATTCTAAAGAGTTTTTTTCTTACATTGATAGCAAGACAACTTTCTTCATTTAAAACTCCTGCCCAGCTTTTACTGCTATCATAAGTGAGATTTCTCATATTGACTGAATTTCTCCCTTTCTGAAATCAGCATTGAGCAGAGCTGATAACAGCTTTCAATTTACTCAGTCATGTTATTGTGGCACAATTCAGAAACTTGCTGAAATAGTATTGTTACCATATTGGCCCTGCTTGAAAATCAAATGGTAATTTTCTGGGCTGCAATGAAGTCTCTGTTGGTTGCTGGCACAGAAAAAACAAGTGAATCATTCCCACTGACACTTCATCCTTAGCTATTCTGTTCTTTTGCAGCATTCCTTGCATCAGGGCCTGCAAAGAAATGGTTCTAAGGCAGCCAAATTCCCTACTTCATCTGGATTTTATGAGTGATGAGAATCAAAGGAGAATCAGAAAGTGTACAGTGTTTCCTTGCATTGCCTAGAAACCCCAGACCACAGCTCTATTTTTGTATAAAAGAAGGATGTCTCTGGGAGTGGGGCTTTCTGGGAAAGTGGCCCCTTAGTTACAAGCACTTTCCCTTTGTGATTATATTCCAGTGATTAAGGTCATTAAGGCTTCATAATGTAAGCCTGTAATTTCTTCTACTCCCTTTCCCCCTACTCAGCACAAAATATTTTCACTTGCCATTAACAAGTAACTTAGGAGGCTGATCACATAAACGAGAAATAAGGGAGGATCAAGTAAGACTAAGCAGAAATACAAGCAGAAAAACAAACATACTTCAAGTTAGATGTTAACTGCTGTATTGACAATGGGTCTGGGGCCAATTCTGCTCCAGGCTCATGCCCCACACAAGCCCCACCAAAGCTAGATGATGGATGCTTATGTAACTGGTAATCATCCCTCTCCAATGAAAATCCCTTCCTAAGAAAATGTGTGTACTTCCGCTAATCAGTAAACAGGGAAGAGAATTTCTGTGACCTAGGCAAAGAAACTTATTCCCTGCACAAAACCATTGAGCACACTCAGTGTGAGAGGGAGAATATGACTCACCTTCAGATGAAAGTTGCATTGAGTGCACTGCATTTTCAGCAGGGCTGCTGAGATGCTGGTCCAGCAAGTGGCAAATCCATAAAGGTAAATGGTAAATCCTTCCATCCAGATGATGCACAGACTTTAACCCCTCCTCACCCATGGCAAATATGAAGCGCTGCAGCACATGAACACTCCTGTCAGTAGAAGATGGTATGCTCTCCAGCTATGCTGTGTGACCTTTTCTGTCAATCTGTCACTCCTGTTTAATGCCAGCTACTAATACAGGTACTCTGTAAAAGGTGACCTGGAATACTGTTTAGGGCTTTTCAGCAAGGGACAAATAGTAATAACTACTTTTATATATGGGAAGGAGGACAAGAAAATTACTTGCTATTTGATGCTGTGGGATGTGACAGTATCCTGCAGTCCTGACAACCAAACTGATCACCTTGCAGGCCTACTATTTCTCTTCTCCACCCACATGCTTTGTATCTCTGAAAGGCTCCTGGGAGACACTGCCATTTGTGTATCGGCCTGCACTGCATATCAACCTGAGGAAGAAGAACAACAGTTCTTCACTTCTAATATCATGAAGCTAAAATTCTTTCCAAGAAAGGGCATTTACTTCTTCCTTAAACCAAGGATGCAGGTGATGGACACCTGACAGTTAATCCCCATGGCTGGCTTCTTAGTGCTCCGTACTGCTGTGCTTCATTTTGAAACCAGACACTAGACTTCACCCCATCTACCGCCAGCATTAGAAATTCTCCTCACCTGCTGCTTGTCGACAAGGCCCACTGGGGCCACTCAGTGGGAACAAACATACAACAGATTACCCACATAAAATCTGCATAAGAAGATGCCAACAGTAGAGCTTATCAGCGACATGCAACATTCTCAAAAGGACAGAGATAATATTGCATACAGCTTCATTTCTGGCTGGTGATCAGAAAGGGACTCTTAGTTTTTGCAGGATGAAGTTATGTTTCCCAGGAGACAGGATCAGGCAGATGCCTATGCAAAGGGACAGCACAAAGAAGATATAACCAAAAAAAAATTGTCCCAAGCAAGACAAATCAAAGAGTAAAAGAAGCAAACTCAGCAGTTCATCCGTTCTAGCGAGTGCTAAGTGCAGCTTTTGCTTTTTTGCAGCATACATAATTGTCCTCAAGTATCTAAATCTAGTTACTCCAATTTCTTGAGTCCAAGTGTTCTCTGATGAACAATTGCACTTGACCATGTTGATAATGCTTAGTCTGTGGTGTTGTAATCAGTAGAAAACTAAGGATTTTGACAGCCTTAAAGAATGGGGAAAAATATGCAAACCCTCTTTTTCCTAAGTCATAGGTTTGAGGCTAGTTGAGCCTCATAGCGACACTATGGGAGACTGCAACACTGCTACATAGCACAAAGCAGAGAGGTCACTGGATGATATGAAATGCTGATGTCTTGTTGGGGTGCACTTGCACCACATATATATCCCAGGGCCTATTCTGTCTGAGGCTCTATCTAGAAGAAATTTTAACTGAATTAGCCAAATGGCTGTTCTTAATGGCAGAATTCTGTGCAGATTCTCTTAATCTGGAATATATTTGTATGTTATGTGATTTTCAGACAATGAATGTATCTCATTGTGGTTTGCACAGATTTAACTGCATTGTCTTTTTGCATTAATTTTAGTTAAATTGGTACCATTTGTGTGAGTAAGGGGATCCCTCTGTTGTTTCTATTCAGGTAATAATTCAGCCCTTCCTCTACCTTGACAAATGACTGAGCCAGCTTTTGCAGCGTGCAATACCTCTGTCACTATTTCCGGAACCCCCAGTGCCCTCTGTGCTCCACTCTGCCTTTGCGTGAGAAGGCACAGCCAGATCTCTTATTCCTTCACAAATCTGTCTATGCCTGAGCTACCCAAGTCACTGTTGTAAACCTTCATTAAAGAGTTACGAAACAAGCAATCAGCACTCATGAATCTATAATCAAATGAATTTAGATTATGCAGCAGTGCAACTAATCCCATGTTTACTATGTTGAGTAACATGCTTTCATAAGCTGAGGAGGAAGTACACAAAAAAAATCTCTTGTTGCTAGAAAATAAATGGATGCTTCTTTGTTGAGTAAAGCGTACTTGTGTTCTATCGAGCACAAGCTGAGGTTGTTTTCCTAACTGCTGGCTCTCCAAACTCAAGTTTCAATTCGAAATTCAAGTTGTCTTTTTCCTGCTTTGATAGCTGTAATGATTTTGAAGATGAAATGTAGCATTCTTATTAAAGTGCAGGTGACAGATCAACATTTCATTCTCTTTCTTATGTTTTGAACACTGCAGCGCTAACAGAAATAAAAATATAGCAGTTTTTCTGACAGTATTCTCACTTGTCAATTAAAAAAACTCCTGCCTGCAAATAGAACCTGTGACTTAAAAGAAATGCATTTTCAAAGTAACATTCATAAGTTTACCAGGTGCTTACAAATGTGTACTATATGGGTAATGTATAACTAAAATCATAACTATTAAGGCCTTTATTATCTTTCAGTTGAAATACATCACAGTGTATTTCATTTCCAGCATAACAAGGTAATGAACATGACATTTCTCCCGATCAATGCAATAAAGAGGTTTTGCTGGCATCCCAATCGATTTTGAATAAAGACTGTCACAGGTAAAACTGCTTTCTTCTTAATTTCGGGGTACTACACTTGCAATCATAGATTAATAAATCAGTTCATAAAAGCCCAGAAATTTTCCCAAGTCTGTCTATTAATAACAGATGAGATATAAAAGACAGTTTAAATATGTGTTCCAGGAGCAGACCTCTGGCAGGAGGAAATTGTTTATACTTATCTCTTTAACTGCCTTCTTTCTAGGGTTCTGTTATTCAGTGATAATCTAATCAGCTGCTTTTGGCTCACTGGAGTTCAATAATTTCATATCTGCATCTTGATGTATTTTACATTTATTGGTTTGGATCTACAAGACACAACAAACCTGTGGTATGCAAAGACTATTCTGTAACGGTAGTTTCTTTCAGAGGCAGTGATGCTTTTTTTTATTTCCATCAATGGGTTTGTGAAACCAAGCTACCTACAGACATAAAAGATTTAGACTACTGTAAAGATCTGATTCTGCTCTGTTTCAGTTCCAATATGCTACTGTAAAAGTTGGTGGTGCTAGTCCTGGTTCATTCTAGTGCAAACAAAAGAGACACATGGCTCATCCTCTATAACATAACTCAAATTACAGATGCAGCTGTGTCTAAAATAAGAAAACTCAGGCCTGGCTTAATGAATGCTGAAGTGTGACTGAATTTTCAGCTCACCAGTTGCACACTTCCTTGAGGCTGATGAAGCTTACATTGTCGCTCCAGTCCTAAGCACTCAAATATTAGCAAGCCTTTACTTGAACCAATTTTAAACAGCTGTTGTGTGCCTGGTTGATTTTTTCCATAGATCCCAGATGAACTGGCGCAGTTCCTTGCCTTCCAGTCCAATTTCTCATGTCTTGAGTAATCCTACAAACCTCTTACCCCTTCCTGGTTGTTTCGGGAAGGATGACTTCTCCCATCATCTGCTACCTCATGGATAAGGTTGCTTCCTCTCAAGATATATTCCTAAGGAAAGATCACTTCTTACAGCAAGAGAGCCCTCTAGATATCCAATGGCTCCTACAATTAAGCTATTAAACCTTGTTACTACAGTTGCTTCACAAAAAATTGTAATACAATTTCCTTTTTATGTAAATATATAGAGATGTACAATTATAAATGACTATGTGCAATTATAGATTACTTTAAAATTAAGAAGCTTGTCAACATCTATTAATATGGTCTGATCTATATCCTATATTTCCCATGATTCCTGGAACTATGTACTGTTGCTTTCCATTACCTAAATCACAAATACCTCTCTCCCCGGTCAACAGGAAAACCCATTAAGAGATGACTGAGTTGAGCTAAAAAAAGTCGCAGTCTGGCAGCGCCTGCTGCTTCTACAAGCAGAGACAGACAGGAAATTTAACCTGTTGCACAGTCTGTCCCCAGATCACAAACTAAACCCACTCCATACCCTAGCAAAGTATGAAACTTGTGAAATTCATTGCTATTTGTACTTTGTTCTACAAGTTCTACATCTGAAATGAACTAAACTGAAATGGAGATCACTTGTGTCATTGACAGGTTCAGAATGAGTGATCAGCATTCTGCTGTTTGCTTTGGAGTGAACTGTATTTATAAAAAAGCACTTGAGTTTTGAGCCACACAGGAAAACAAGGCTTATGTTTTGCAAACATATGAGAATATATGATATACCTGGATAGTGGTACACAGTGCATCTGTGCCATGAGCAAGACTTAAAACTGTGTTGAAAAAATCATGTTAGGTTTCAGAAATAACCTTGTGATAGCTTAACAGTCCCAAAGCTCACCCCTCTGCCTTTTCTTCACTGCCCTAAGAGCTCTGATCCTCCAGGTCATATCAGGTTATGCTTTCAGGTTTTCACAGAAGCAGAATACTTTTCTCCCTTGATTGTTTTTAAGCAAAACACCATCTGTGAGTCAAAAATATCCACTTCACAAGTTTAGATTTATGAAAACAATTTCTTAAAACTAGGATCAAAATGAGAGGATTAGCAATGATACAAAAACATGTGGGTAAAGCTGGGAAACAGGAGCAGGGGCAATTCCCTTCACACTGTTGATGTTATAAGTACAGGACTTCCAAGAAAGGCAAACTGTTAAATCTTCCCTGTACTTTTGAATAAACCTTTTAGAGATGGATCCCGTGACACCTGCAAGTCCTGGTAAATTCTCTTTATTCTAGGCCTGCTATACAAAGAGTATAGCAGAGGATAATCTGTGAAAAAAGCTTTATGGGGGGAAAAAAAAAAAAAGAGAAAACAGAAAAGAAAATTTAGTATACTAATCAGTTGAGATTTTACTATGGAAAATAGCTTTCATTTTATCCCACAGTTCTCCTACTGCCCGTGTTGACATGTAAATCCAGAAGATGAATAAAATAAAGACTGCTAATACAATATACTTAGAAAAGTCTTTTAAGCAGCCACAGACTGTAAAGCACTGCTCTTGTCTCCCTTTGCATCCACACAGCTAGGAACAGGTTTCCAGATTGCTGTGTTCCAGGGATCAAGTGCAATATAGTACCCTAGTTGCATTCACTCCATAAAGCCACAGGGGTTTGCTCCTTATTTCTGAAAATTTTTCCCCAGGATCAGGTTTCAGAGCTGCTCGTTAGTTCCCATTTCCCAGGGTGGAACCATGATATGACAGGACTTGTCAGAGGTCAGAGTAGAAAGAAAACCCAGCCTTTATCTCAAATGCCTGTTCTGCTGGGTAAGCTCTTGTACCTTGTTCTTCCACATCCCACATGAGTCAGCCTGTCTTTCTGGCTCAGGTGCATTTAATTTTTCACAGCAAACGAGCAAGTCCAAATAAGAAAAATGTGAGTGAAATTACCTGGTTAGTTCAGAGACGAGCACTCACCTGATTTGTAAAACACCAAAGTTTCACCAGAATGAAACAGTGGCTGTGACGGAGGCTACAAGTAGATGAGCAACCCTTAAGTCTTAGAGGTGGTCAAACTTGCACTGTGTCAGCCATCTAGGAAAGAGAAAACTATGTACTGGAAAATACAGTGAAGGGTGAGGCTTCTCCCTGGAAGGCAAGTAGCTGAAACACGGCCAAGCTTCTCCTGGCTTTTGTAAATACAAACGTGCTTTTGGTGGGACAATGGTAGATCACTTTTGGGAGTTGCCATGCTGAACAGCTGGGATGGCTGGCCTTGCTACGGACACTCCCCAGCACCTGTCAGCAGGCTGAGACAAATATCAGAGATGCTGTTAGCAGAAGCTGGTGGTAAGTAGGGAGTTTAGGTTTGGTACTTAAAACCTGAACTAAAAAGCAGCCCAGCTTGGGGCTGGTCTTTGGTCCATGACACAGCCCTGCCCTGCCTGGCTGTAGGCCCTGCAGGCTGATGTCCTGGCTTGCACTGCTAGACCCCACTGTTCCAGGCTGTGTCTGGGCCTCAACGTGACCCCACACATGGGCTCACACCTCAGCCTGGTGGCCAGGAACTGCCCTGAGCTGGTCAGCACTGGCTCAGGCACTGCATGAGGGGCCCAGGCTGCACGCGGTCAGGGGGCTGGTGGTGTGGTGCCTCTGCTGGCCAGGGAATAGACTGGCACACAGGTGGGAAGCCACAGAGGGCAGGACCTCACACCACCTGTCTCCTCACAGGAGGAGATTCTCCATGTTGAGATTGTTTCACCTATTACACAGTTCCCTATGGGCCTTACACAACCAGGG
This sequence comes from Myiopsitta monachus, assembly GCA_017639245.1. NCBI lineage: Eukaryota > Metazoa > Chordata > Aves > Psittaciformes > Psittacidae > Myiopsitta > Myiopsitta monachus. The sequence goes on from CM029923.1 coordinate 24,257,616, forward strand.
GATCACCCAGTAACGTCACAGAAATTTTCTGTTTGCGCTGGAATCGCTCTTTGGTTGTGTTCCTGGTACCTGGTCTGATTTCGGTCTGTGGGGAAGTCAGTTGCTGAGCAAGCACCATGGCAGTTTCTTCCTGAAGTCCAAACTCCATCTTCACCACACCTGGTGTTTAAAAGAGTAAGCTTTGATATGCACCATGACATCCCAGCCCAGCATTTAGCTGGAAGGAGTATGGTATCCATTGCTGTTAGCAGACCCAGTGAGTTAGCTCTTCATCACAAGCCACTTCCCTTGACTTTCATGCAAAGTTGTCAACTTTGTTTTGATATCTGCAGACAAAACGTGTAAAACAAGAAAATAATTATTGTTTTGGTTATCCTTCAAGATTTTAATGTTGGTGTTAGGTTGGCATAGACATGAAAACCTTGGGTAGTTTTCCAAGGTTAAGTCAAACAACCATCAACCATGACCCTCGCCCTTTGATTATTTTCTTGAGATTGGATAAGACCAGGTCCAATCTTTTGCCTTTCAGGCTCAGTGTAATGAAGCATCTAAAAATGTCTTCTGGCAGGACTGTGTTTTGCCCTATTGATCCCAGCAAGCCTAGCCAAGGTCTCAAGTGGTTCTGAACTTTCTTGGACATTTTGCAGACTCCAGCCCTGGCCTGCTATGAAACTGAGGATAAACCTCCTTAATGTCTGTCAATCATTCTTGTTTCGGTACTTGTGCGTATCTTCAGGCACTGTCCCCTCTTCCTTTCCCTCCAAACTCTGGGGCTGAATTTCACAAATAACTTTCTCTCTTTAATAGACTGAAGCAAAATCCATGGAGTCAAACACCCTGGCATCAAAACTACAGACAGTTATGGAGGAAAGACAATAATTTCTCTCTTCTGATAGTTTGGTGCTATTCCTGCTCAATTTTGTCACCTCTGCTACCTCCAGAGTGCACCAGACACTGAGGAGGCTGCCTAAAGTGAAACAAGGGTAAAAGCATTAGGCAGGTGCATCCATTACTGCCAGTCTCCAATAATGCCTGGATAATCTCAGCTGCAAGTGATGGCCAAATCAAACTGTGCTGTGGTCCTTTAACTAAAGAGTTACTGACATATTAACCTGTAGAAGAGATGTACAAGGATGTTTTCGAAGAGATGCCCTGCTTCTGTAGGTGCAACATCTAATACTTTGTGTGATCATTCACACATTGTGAATGCTTGGATAAACATTTTAAGTATAGATACTTTCACATGCTCCCTACCTGGCAGTCAGTAGGGTTTAAAGAAAATACAGTCCTCTAGGAAAGCAACATTCTATGCACTGTGTAATATTTTTTTGTAAGAACAAGTTTAAATTCTTAAGGAGTTCCTTTTCCAACTCTTATTTCCTAAACCCCAGAGAGTAACTATAAACAAGGGATTATTATAGATTGGGTGTGCAGCTTATGCTCAGCTCTTGGGTGGATGCTGTTTAACATTCTGAGCAAAGATATGGTAGAAACCATAAAATCATGACTGATGAGGTGTGCAGTGACACAGATTTATGACTATATAAGATAAGGAAGACAATAGAACAGTGATACAGAGATCTGGAGTGCTTGCAATATGCACGCACATTCACTTAAGGCAAATATAAAGTTGTACTCTTGTTACCAAAATACAGGCTATACTTTAAAGGAAGGTGACAGAACAGAAGAAATTTTCCAAAAGACTGGATGTTCACAGTGTACAATCAGCAGAATTCAATATCATAAACAGAAGGTATGACCTGATTTGGGGTGGAGAATGCCAAATCAGTTATGGAAACTATAGTCATCTAAGCATTTCTGCTTATTTGGAGTATGTCATTTTAGTCTGTACTCAAAGATCCAGGAAACCTGCTGAAAATATCAAAATTATACAAAAGAGAACAGGTAGAAGGAGCTTTAAATATTGAAAAATATTATATTGTTGATAAATAATATGCAGATATGCACTTAAATGCCATAGTGCCTACAGAGAATAAGGCCAAAGTGATGGAAGGAGAAATGGTAGTTTTAAATTCTGTCATTAAGCAATTACAGAGTCTTGGACTATACAAATCTAATAAAGGCGTGAGGTTTCTTTAGTTTGTTGTTAGTTGTTTTTTAACACAGTTCTGCATGTGGTGGAATAATTTTCTTGCGTGTCATAATTCCCTCCCTTGTTAGAGTATGCTAAAGAGAGGTACTTCCTCGGATTTGTAACTTCAAGTTACCAGTGAGATGAGGCTCATTAGCTCTGCTGTTTCGTGGCATTACCAGTGGCTTTTTTAAATTCACTTACAGGGATCTGGCCAAATTGTATTCTGGCCAGAAGTCTGGGTCTTCATGAAGTTGAAAAGTCACTGAATTTTAAAATACAGACCAAATAGAATTTTTGTCTTGTTTTGGGAGAGTTTCATTTAAATCACTAGTGTTCTACTTGGAGTACATCAGGAAAACCAAACCTGAGGCCCACAGTCCTATGGAAAATGTCCCAAACTGTTCAGTTTGGTTATATCATCAATAACTGCAAACAGCAGCAGAGTATTTTCAAAAGTAAGTATTCTGTCTCCATTTCAAGGTATTCAAGTGCTGAGCTCCTGATGGCCTCTGAAAACCAAGCTTCTTCAGCCTAATTTTAAACAGGGCGTAAAGCGTCCTGATCACTTGATACTTTCATGTGGAAGACTTTCAAGTTCTACCATGTATCTGTTGGTCTTTTAGGCAGTCTGACTAGGAGCTACAGAAGGGTGCCTTTTAAATGTTTGTCCACGCATAAAAATACTTCAACTTTTCCCATAATCTCTGATACTTTGAAGGCATTGAAAGATCCGAAGTATTGTAACAGACATCTCAGCTCGGGCAGCTGCACATAATTTTATTTTTTGTAATGACTCCTGGGAGTCATGGCAACTTCCACTATGGGATGAATGGGCGGTAACTGAAAATCTCTGCACTGCACAGACATGCCCTGAGGCATATTATTTAATTGCCTTCAGATTGTAGGCGTAGAAAGTTCAAAGATAAAAGGGACCCTCCACAGTTACATGACTATCTTAACCAGTGCCCTTTGACGCTGCATGACTGTGAGCACAGCAGAAATGAAAGCTTAGGTAGGAGTTGTCTGGTTCTCAGGTTAATGGAGCAAAGTGGTGGTTGAACAGGAGTCTTTCAGTCATTCAAATTTGAAAGTGATGGATGGTGACATTTAGGCAGATTAAATATTTTTCAGTTTTTCCAAGTACATCAAGGTAGGGTCCTTAGCATGGGAGCATTCCAAATCATGAGCCCTTCCTGAAACTTCTGGGTAAAAACTAGCTTCAATATGGAAAAAACATACTCTGAGATACATATAGATGAAAGATGGTGTATAAAAGATTTTTTAGGAATATGAAAGGGATCTATAATAGGCCATTTAGGAAATACCTTCAAATTTCTGTGAGGATTCTAAACTTTGAGGAAAATTAACTTTGCTCTGAGGTTGTTTCTTCACCTCTTTATATCAGGATTCATTGAGTGACTTATGTGGTGATGGATGACAATGAACAATGAAATCTATTTATCTATATGTAATCTATATTATTGCAGTGGTCACTAAAGAAGCATCACAGTTTTTATTAGCCAGGTATTGTCAGGAGGAAACTTTAATCTTCCTCAGGCTAAATCAAACTGATGGTGAAATGATTGCAACTACATATTCACTACTGTCACCTGCCCCAACTTTGAAATACATCACCCTTTACTGACAGCCAACCTGAAAGTTTACCTTCAGTGAGATACTGGACATAAGACCCAGGGTTAAATCCTGGTTCTTACAGCCTATCCACATAGTGATGGGTGTTTGCTCTGGTGTACATCCAGATGTTGACTTTGCCATACTAAATCTGATGAAAAGAAATTCAAAGAAACTGAGAGTGAAGAGCCAGAGCAGCTGTGTAATCCCCAACCTCAGTCTGGAAGCAATCTAGTTATACTTACAGAACACAGATCTGTGAAGTCAAATGAGAGGTGTGCTAGCTCAAGACAATGTCGTAGGGTGCTGCCCTTGCCTGTCCAATAGTGATTTTTAGCAATACCAAGCATTATCAGGTGGTTCAGAGATACGAGCAGCAGTGTACAATTTCAAGGTACACCTTACTCCACTGTCTGTCTATAGCACAGAAACAAAACCTCTCCCTTTTTTTCACCTTCATCTATTAGGACTGCAAGGCCTTTTGGGCACTGCACATCTGTCAAAGTACTTTTGTACTACACCTTTTCTGACATGAAGCCAGATCTCAGCAGAGACAGTTTGTGCATAGCAAAAAGGCCTTTATGGAGTCATAACAGACTGCATCAAAATTGTAGTTTTAGTTTATTAGTGGTTTACTCACTGACTTTAATCAAAAAAGCCTTTAGGACCTGCCTTACAGAGCCCCTCTTGCCAATGTATCATCACAGCAGAAGTCAAGCAGAGTGTCTCCAACATACCTGTCAATTGGGGAACCAAAAGAATTACTGAAAGCTCTGCCCTTGGCTATCAGATCTTCCCTCAGTCCAACAGAATTAAGCAGAATGGCAGGACAATTAACAGATTATATTTTGGGTGAGGCTTCTGTCTGAGGGTGGGGAAGAGTACACATCACTGGGTGTGAGCTTATTTTTGCAGCCGAATAAACCCAACTTAATATAGTGACATTTATCTTGTTCCATCAACATGAAAATATTCAACCCACAAGATGACTCAACAAACAAAGCTTCGCTGTCTACCAAGAAGTTATGCCAGAAGGGAAGGAGGAGATGACAAAATTCTTTGCCTAAAGATAAGGAAGGTACTCAGCGTTTGTATCTGAAAGTGCTGCCAGCTTCCACAAATTCCTTTCTGGCCTAGAGATGACCTGAACTAGATAGCAGGAATGGACAGCAGAAAGATCAGGTTTTTCCTAGAGGAAACGATGCCAGATGAGGCAGGCAGGAACTGGTTGCTCCTGTGGGGCAGAGACCTGCAGCTCTTCTATGGGTGTATTTCCGTTCTGACAGCAGTATGTGTGGTGGGTCATCTCTTGGCCACCTGCGTCTTTGCTGTAAGGATTCCCTGTGGTTTTCCTGTGTGGCAGCTTCTGAGAGAATCCTGCTATCTATGCAGAAATTACAAACCTAACCATATGGCTGCTATACAATAAATCAAGGTACATACTGATGTTATTTCTGTTGTCTGATACTCACCTCCCCATAGCAGTTTTTCTTTTGCTTCATCTACAACATCATAAAAATAGATATAAAAGCCTTACATCTTAGGGCTTCAGTAAGTTGGTCTCTTTTCAGACAGACTGGACAGAAGATGCACGTTAAACAAATCAGGAAGACTGAGTACACCCAACTGAAACAGATTTGTTTCCCAAGTATAAAAGAGAGGGTTTTATCACTCTTGGCACATACATTTCCAATGCATTATACTGCAGGAATTCTTATTTCTAAAGCTTCTTTGTAGCAGTAGGTGAAAGATTAAGGGCTGATTGTTAGAATAATTTTTTTCCCTCAATGAAAGTTTAATCGTAAGAAAGTGCCAACTCTATAAGCCTTTGGCAAAGGGTGAACATCTGTAGTCAGGAAATCTTCTGTCTGTGGGAGACATTGGCTTTCTCCTCTGTTCTACATAAGAATCATTAATCAGAAGGCTGTAATAATGAGATAGCAAAAGCCAGCTTCTATTTAAACATGGCATGTGCCCATACCAGCCTCAGCCGGGCCTGCTGATGCTGCAGTACAGACGTATGGAGGTGGGTAGCTTCCTCTGTATGACTACGAAGAGTAAAAGGCCAGAGGGATTAATTCATTCACAGCAGGGAAACGGGGATGTACTGAATCAGCAATCTCCTCTGCATCAGTAGGTGAAGTCTCATACTAACAGTGATGTGAAAAAGATTCCTGAACTCAACCCACTTCTGACTAGGCTGTGGCCTACCCATATTCCCTGACTAGTCCTGAGGAAATTTCTCTTCAAAATGCTGACAGAGGAATGGTAAAAGGAAGGAGTCCAAACTGTTGCCAGTTTGCAGCAGGCCAGCACATTTTCCAGCAGCTCAAACCTGCACAGCTGCTCAGACACCTCTTGAGGGACACCATCCATTAGACAGATGTAGCAATCACTTCTGTTCACCTCAGACTGCAACAGAGCATGTTCATTATCCCAAAAAGCCTGTTGCCATTTCTCCTTCTGATTGTAATTTTAGACAAATACAAGATTTTTTCCCTTTCCAATGGAGCTCATTTACCCAAGTACCTTTTAATGTTCTAGTGCATACTTGTTTGCCTCCACTGTGATTCTAGCTTAAGAAAGACTGGTGACTCTTTCTCCAAGAACTTCTAGTAGTAATCCAGTCACTGGTCTTGCTTAGTTGCACCAGAAGGTGACGGTGCACAAACCCTGCTAACTGGGCTGGGACTAGCCAAGTGGCAGTCAGCAGAGTCTATAGGACTGCCATGAGAAAGGCCAGCCCTGGAGTTCATATCTTCTGAATTCCATTTCCGATGGGCGTTTCTGTGCCTTTTTCTGCTTATGCTACCTTTTTTTGCTCTGTTATTATAGAGCCTTGAAATAAAACATCTTCCTGAGTGTAGTTGTATGCTATTCAACAGATTTGTTATTCCACCACCTGATGTGAAACATGCTGAACAGCACCTGACACCAGAGTGCTCTGCCAGAGCTCCCCTGAGTTTTAGCAATACAGCTAAGGCTGCCAGATGCAAGTGTTTGCAGAGCAGAGAACAAAAGAAGCCATAGCAAATGTCTATGTATCTATCCTCATTTACCTTTTGCAAATTCAGAGCAGGGAAGATGGAAGAAAGATGACAACAGCAATGCTGGGATTAGCTTGTGTCTGCAAAAGAAACATGCAACTCATCAGCCCTCAAAGGCAGCTGTGCCCCAGCAGCAGCATCCCCTGGGGCTGCAGCCCCCTCACACAGAGGGACCATCACCATTAGCCACACTGGCCACCCCTAGGCTCCTCCACCCCAGAGCTGCAGCATGGCCGCTTACACGCACCGAGTAACCCGGGTTCACGGCCGCCCCCCCCCGGGACTAGGGCCGGGCACGGGGCCTTGTTGCGGCAGCACCTGTACGGCGCCCGCGCTGCACCACCACGCTTCGCCACGAAGCGGCAGCACATGCCGGGGGGGGGGGGGGGGGCGTCCAGGAGCGGCATGAGCGCGGCAGTCCCGCGCTTTGCCCGCCGAGCGCCTGCCGACAGAGGGAGGCGGTGGCGGCGTTTCCCTACCGGGAGGCAGCACCCAACGCGGCGGCGTCCCCCTCCTGGGCACCGCAGTGTCGCATTGCCGTTACCGGCGAGCGGCAAAAGCGGAGCCCCACGGCGCCCACCTGCAGTACTGCGCTTCACTAGCTAGGCGGCAGCAGAAAACGAGGGCGAAAGCGTATGCGCGGCGGGTGAGCTGCAGAGCTGTCGTTCGGAGGTTGGGAGGCGAGAAGCAGCTTTAAACCCGCAGGAAACAGCACTAAACCGGCACCAAAACCACGCTTGGTGCTGCAGCGATGCTAAGGCCAGAGAGCGGTGTGGCTGCCCGGCGGCCGAGCCCACGAAAACCACTGGTCCGGGCATGCACCGGGAAACACCGAAAGACTACACCTCCCGGCATGTCTCGGGAGACAGCATGGCCGATCGGAGCCCTGTACCCCAGCGCTGCAGCTACCAGCCTGCCGCTGTCTGACCTTGCTGGACCCCGGCGCCCAGCACCACCCGACGGGACCGCCGTTCAAGCCGCGTGACCCCACACACCTTCTCCCTTTGTGCAGCCGCAGCCCCCGGGCGATCAGACACTGCTCCGCTCTTCACCGGCCCCTCCACGGCCACCCACGGCAGCACTAGCCCCTCTACCGGCTCCTCTTTACAGGAAGGGGCTGTCAGCATCTGCTTCACTGCTCGCACCTGGGTCTCCTCCAGCCCCGGCCCGCAGCCCAGCAGAATCAGGGGGCCCTCTTCTGACCTCCACAGTGCATCATGTCCTCCCTCACAGCTCCTCACCCAGTGCAAAGGAAGCGCAAACGAGGCCAGGAGGGCAAAGGAGGCAGCGAGGAATATTTATTCAGTCACCTATGTAACAAGTCCTAGAAGTGAGTCTGCTCCAGAGCTGGGGGCCTGCCCCTGGGATACCCCTGCAGTCATTTCTGGAGCCACGCTTGGTCAGCGGGGCAGGGACCACACTCAGTCAGTTGGCTTCTGGAGCGATGGGCTGATGGGCAGAGCTGGAGACTGCAAAAAATGAGGAACAGGCTGCAGGACACTAGAAGAAAGGAGAAAAGTGGCAGCTGCTGGGCAATGGGTGTGTAGTAAGAAAGCATGAGGCAGGGAATGGAGCAGCAAGAGAAAGCTGAGGACAGAGAGCCAAGCAGAGGTGGAGAATGAAGCAGCAGAGAGAGAGAAGTAGCAGGACAGAGAAAGAAAAATAAGGACATGGAGCAGGATGGAGATGTAGAAAAATCCTGGGACAGGCAGCATGAGGGGGCGGGGGAGAAGAATAGGAGCAGAGGGCTGAGGGGAGAAAGACATAAAAGCAACAACAAACGGGGCAGAGAGAGAAGATAAAACAAGGACAGGTAGCTGGGACAGCCAAGGATGGAGGAAAGGGGCAGGGCATGGGGAACAACACAAACCAAAACATATAGCTACACACTACAGGGCAGAGAGGGAATAATTAAGAAATAGGGACAGGGAGCCAGAAAAAGGAAGATCACTGGAGAGCAAATAGAATAGCACCGTGTACAGAAAGAAGCAGAAAGGGGGAATTCTAAAATAGTCATCAGGAAGCCAGAGATAGTGAGATGGAGAAAGGACAAAGGCAACAGGCTACAAGGTAGAGAGGGAGGAGTTGATGAATAGGGACAGAGAACTGGCCTGAGAGAGATGGATAAATGCAAAAGATCACACAGGCTATGTGGCAGAGGGAGAAATTAAAAATCCAGGGACAGGGAGCTAGAGGAACCAGCAGAAATAAAATGTGAAAAAAGTGATGGGCCACAGGTCTAAGAGGAAGGAATTGATAAGTAAGGACAAGGACCAGACAGAGCATGATGGAGAAAATAAAACAAATAGCAGTGGGCCACATGGAAAAGGGAGGAATTAAAGAACAGGGACTGGGAGCCAGACAGAGATATGGAGGAAATAAAAAGAAAGCTGGGGTGAAAACCAAACAGTAATGGTCTACGAGATGGATAGGGAGGAAATAAAAAATTGTAGAGGGGAACTGGACAAAGAGACATGGAGACAGACAGACAAACAAATACATGGGGCTATGGAACAGAATGTGGAATTGAAACACAGGAGAGAGATGGCGGGAGAGAGGCAGAGAAAGGTAAAACCACAGTGGGCTCCAAGTCAGAGAAGGAGGAATTTCATAAAGGAAGGGACAAGGAGCCGTACAGTCATAAACACAGAGACAGAGAAAGGGAAGGTAGTGACAGGCCACATGGCAGAAAGGGAAGAATTAAAATGTAGGGACAGGGAGCTGGACAGTAAGCAATGGAGAAAGAAAGAAAAAACTGCAACAGGCTGCAGGGCAGAGAGGGAGGAAATAAAGACTTGGGACAAGGAGCAGGACAGAGAATATTAAAATAGTGATGGGTTGCAGGACAGAGAGGGAAGAATTAAAAAATGGGGGCAGGGAGCCAGACAGACAAAGAAGGACAAAACAGTGATGGGCTACAAGACAGATAGGGAGAAATTCAAACATCCTGGTGCGGAGCTGGACAGGGAAAGATGTCAGAAGAAATAAAATCTTTTTGATGAGAGAGAGACTGAGAAATAGAAGCAGGGAAGCAGCAGGCTGCATATGAGCACAGCTAATTGCATGAACCAGAAGAGTATCTGTTCAGAATTTACTGCCTGAAAACTTTGTTCCTGCAGTGTTTTTTCACTCTAATTTCAGATCCTGGTATATTATATATTTGCATCTACTGGGGGGAACAGAAAGAAAAAAAAATAAGTGTCAAACTTGATCTTTAAGGTCACTTCCAATCCAAATCATTCCATGATTCTGTGATAACTGGGGAAGTAATCCCTTTGTGATTCCCACATCTTCCTTCACTAGAGAACAGAACTAATAAAATACTGTGTTTCTTGCTTGGGTCAGTAGCAGTTGGAAGTGAAACTGTTGGATGTGTTACACATTCAGGTAACCTCCAAAGAAGGTCTTTATTACTGAATTTCTTTGGAATTGAAAGTTCCACAGGATTAATCTTTGAAGAAGTAATTAAAACTTAGTTGTGATAATTCCTAGGACTACTGTTCTGTTTGTGTCCTGGTAAAGTTTTAGGGATGTTTGCTGGCAGAGACCTTCATGTTGCACCAGAATCAGTGGACTCCTTCTTTTATTCATCCCCACTTCGGAGGAAGAGATTTCAAATTCCTCTAGAGGTTTATTTCAATAGCAAATATGGGAAACAAGTTGATGCATAGAGGGGAAAAAGTGACAGAGAGGCCGGACAAAGTGAGGCAAAAATGAGAGAGAGGGAGCAGGACAGAGATAAGAAGTGAAAAAGCCTAAGGACACATATCAGGACAGATATGTGGAGAAGGCCAAAAAAGCACTGGGCTGCAGAACAGGGATGGAGTGAGAGAAAACAGTGACAGGGAGCAGGACACAGTGACAAAGAACAAAAAAAGTCCTGAACAGGGAACAGGACAGAGAAATGGGAGAAAAGAAGAACAGAGTGAGAGGGATGGGGAGCAGGCCTGAGAAATGAAGCAAGGAAAAAAAAAAAGATGGGAGGCAGAACAAAGAGAAAAGGACAGCGAGCAGGATAAAGGGACGGAAAAGAAAAATAATAGAGATGAGCTGCAGTCTGATGGAGGAATTATAAAAGAGACACAGAAATCATGACAGAATGACACAGAGAAAAAGCGACAGAGAGCAGCACAGCACTGGAGAAACAAACAAACAAACAAACCCCAACTCTGCTGTGATGGGTATTGGGAGATACCGAGAAAGAAAAAAATAGGAAGAGAAAGACAAGAAGAGACAAGGTAGCTGGACAGGGGATACATTTAGAAAGGACGGGAGAAGAAATGCGACAAAGACACAGCAGATAGGAAGAGGAAGCAGGGCAGAGAGACAGTAACAGCTGGGGGGCGGGAAGGAGGCAGGGACCTGGAAAAAGGTGGACAAAAAGTAGCCGGGATGGGAGTTGCCGGGGGGTGCTGGACGCCCCACCTGCAGGACCGCCGTTTGGTCCCCGGGCGCAGCAGCGAGCGCCGCCTAGCGCCCTGAGAAGGGCAAACGGGCCCTGGGAGCACAGGACGAAGGGAGAGCGCGTGGAAATAAAAACACGACCCTGAAGCACACAAAAAAGCCGTAGTGATGAGGCGGAGTATCATCAAGCCTGCAGATGATACAAAACTGTGAGGAGTGGCTGATAAGCCACAGTATCATGCTGCTACACAGAGGGACCAGAGGCCAGAGAAACAGGATATTAAACCTCATGAAGTTCAACAAGAGGTGTAACTGTCAGTCTGCTTTTCCCTTAAAGAATAGGATGCAGTTCTGTTATTCGAGGCAGAACCCTGATCTCACCTGTCTGTTTCTGCCTTACACCTAGACTAGAGCCCTGCAAGAAACTTTTGGCTGTTCTCGACTCATCCACTATCTCAGCAGAGGCAGCATGTCATGCGTGCAGCGTCAAACTGAGACCCAAGCTCTGAGAGCACAGAGGGGAACACTGGGTGGCACAGGGGAAGGTCACTATAGTGATCCTAACCAGAAGACTAATGTACAGTTGGGGCATTAGTGACTGGCTTAACAGTCAACTTGAGAAGGCATGCGCTGCAGCTGTGCTATGCTGCATGTATAGCTTGGCCTTCAGGAATGTGTTACACTGTACATTGCACCTTGGTCACAGGACAAATGTAGCTGACTAATTGGGACAAAGGAGCCTGAAGGCAGTTCCTGCTTGCCACTAGTGATTATATGTACTTGTCTTTATCTTACCCTGAAGCAGAGCATTCTCAAGTGGACATTCTCTTGTTAGATAGTAAAAGGGTGGATAGCATTATTTTCTTCCAAGATAATCCTGTAAAAGCTCTAAAGACCAAGATGTCAAAAGGTCATCCTCAAAGACAGGAGATGCACTGTGGGCCGTGCCTCAGTTGGAGGACTCTCAGACTCTGCATAATGTTGTTCCCAGCATCTGAAGGAATGTATGATTATACTATGCTTTTTGCCTGCTAGTATTTGATAAATGGAAATTAGATCAATAATTTACAGAGTCTGAGTGCCTTTCTTAGATCACAGTGAAACTTAGCCCTGCTGCATGATGGTTGCAAACCCCAGAGAAGGGTTCACAACCTACTGTTAGGGTTCAGGGCTTACACTTATTACCTAGGAACTCAGAGTTTTTTATTTCATGCAGTAAACCCTAAAGTGATAAACTACAAATCTCAGAATCCAAGCAGGCATTAGATTTGATTTTTACATCCAATGCCCTTGTCAATAAATGTGTAAACAGTAAAACCTGAAAAATACAGAGCCCCACAGAATAAAGTAATAAACTATAACCCCTGAGTGAGAAATCACTGACACCCACAAACTGGAAACAATAAACCATAAGTGAAAAACTGACCACTCAGTTTTAAGCAAGACATGTCAAAGAGTAGCTGAGCAGGAAAAGAGTAAATAGAAAAGTAAAAAGGAGATGAGAATTTTTGCCTGTAGCTTTACATGTTTCCCCTTCATTTGGAAGGGCACGGAATGGGAACACAGACACACCAGAAACACTTTGCAATTGCTGTTTATAGGCTTGGTTTCAGCCACCATTCATAAGTGACCATTTGTAAGAATCAATCCATAGAATGTTCCATTGTACTGAGCTGTACTTCCACTGAAGCTACCTGCAACACAGCAAGCATTAAATCTCCATTACAGACAATTAAATTAGTATTTGTGGTTCTCTCAGCTCTGTGATCAAATATCCAAAGGCTGCTACCTGTAACCACCAAACAGCCTCTCCTTAAAGGAAGTGGTACCTGCTGAGACAGAAATGTTTGTGACAACGGGTAATACCTTTCCTGCAGTCACTAACACCGCTCCAAAAGTCTCTTCCATTGTCCAGTAAATCCCACTCTATAGACTGACTGGAAAAATGCCTCACAGAGTTGGCAGAACAAGAGCGAAGCACTGCAGCTGGGAAAATACTTTTTAATATGTAAAACAGACCGAGGTTTTAGGCTACATCCTGGGTTCAGCAGTAGCAGTCGTTTTTTCTCCTTCTTAGTAGCTGGTGCAGTGCTGTGGTTTTGACTTTCAGCCTGGGAACAGCACTGATAACACCGATGTTTTCAGTTGTTGCTCAGTAACGTTTACTCTGACCAAGGACTTTCTGAGTCTCATGCTCTGACAGGGAGGAGGAGAAGCTGGGAGGAAGCAGAGACAGGACACCTGACCCAAACTGACCAAAGAGGTATTCCATACCACAGCACATCATGCCAGGATGTAAAAACTGGGGGCAGGGACCTGGAAGAATGAGTTCACTGCTGGGTCGGGCTGGTTTTCAGTTGGCAGGTGGTGAGTGATTGTATTCTCTTCCCTTGTATTTCCCTTGTCATTATTATTATTGGTTGTAGCAGCAGTGGTTTTGTGTCATACCTTACTTACTGGACTGTTCTTATCTCAACCCATGGGAGTTACATTCTTTTGATTCTCCTCCCCATCCCCACAGGAGTGAAAAAAGAGGGGGGAAGTGAGTGAGCGAACCTGCATGAGTTATACATGGGCTGAAACCACAACAGTTGTTTTTTTTGGTGCCCAACGTGGGGCACAAGGGGTTGAGATAACGACAGGATTAATAGCCACTCGTCAAAATGCTAACTTATTGGCTCTCAAAGTTGTTGCTCTTGATTCACTTGAGTGCACAGTTTCAGCCTGTTGTACCTTAATTACAGGCTGCTATTTGCTGTCTTAGTGTTTATCAGATGGGGGGCTTGGGCTAAGGTTCTTGTTTCATTGTACTTTATTGGAATGGCTTGTAATATGGGCAGGCTCCTGCAGCAGGGGGGGATGGACGTGGCCATGGACTTGTACCTGGCTGTCCAGCTGCTCTTCACTGTCCTGGACCTCATCCTCACCTCTGTCTTTGTGAGGCTGTGGGGAGCCGAGGGGAAGCAGCCCCGGGAGCCACCGGCGGCCGAACCAGCCCAGGAGCATGACCCCAGGGACGAGGAGGCTGGGAGGGAGCGGCTGCCAGTGGAGGAGGTCAGGGCAGTCGAGGAGGGGAAGGACCAGCTGCCAAGCAGTGGGAGGAGGCAGTGGAGGAGCCAAGCCCCACAGCCGAGCCCAGCCCCATGGCAGCCAAAAGCAACCCCTGGCAGCTGCCTGCAGAGCCCCGCGAGCTCGAGCCAGAACCCCAGGAGGATGCAGGAGACCACGCAGCACTTCCCAGCAAGGCAGAGGAGGAAGATCTGGACTCAGACAAAGAGCAGCTGGTGGTGAGAGAGCCGGCAAGCACAGCAGCTACACCAGCCCCACTGACAAGTACAGCAGCAACATTTGAGAGCTCTGAAGGTTTTAAATGGCCTTTGGGTACCCTTGAGACCTGCTTGCTGATTGTGATGGGGATCAGCATGTTGGCATGCATACAGAGTGTGTTTTACCCACGACCATTTTGTCTGGTCCCGAAACTTAAGCAGAGCCGGGTGTGGGCCTTGTCTGGGGGTAGACTACGATATAGGATGACCAAGAGATTTTCCCCGAGGCTGGACAGTCATGAGTGGCAGGGTGTGTGGGACGGTATGGGCAAGTATCTAGGCCAGTGGGCCCCTCCAGTGCTTTGGAAGCATCGGAGATGGAAGGCAGCTGTATGGAGTCCCCAGCGACAAGCTGCAGAAACTGCTGGAGGGGAGGGTGAATTATTTTGAGCCTGGTGGGCCCACGACACCTCAGGCCATCAGGGCAGAGATGCCGCATACAGATGGACTCATGATCGAGGGGTGGACTTAGCAGTGGACACTATTGCCCAGGTTACTCACGAGTGTGAATACTGCACACAGCCTCTCCTGCTCTGAAAGACTGTTACAAGAGATGGAGCCCGACATCATGGACCGGATGGACCAGCTTTATAGGGATTGGTCCATGTGCTAAGGAATGATCTCTCTCCCTCTGTGTGTGTGTGTGGATGTATACATATAGATATGTATACAGGTAAGAGTGATGGTATATTGAAAATGTGGGATCTGAGCATGATGTGAATTGTATGGAATAAGGGGCAGATATTGTCATGGGTTCAGCAGTAGCAGTCATTTTTCTCCTTCTTAGTAGCTGGTGCAGTGCTGTTTTTTTGACTTTCAGCCTGGGAACAGCACTGATAACACCAATGTTTTCAGTTGTTGCTCAGTAATGTTTACTCTGACCAAGGACTTTCTGAGTCTCATGCTCTGCCAGGGAGGAGGAGAAGCTGGGAGGAAGCAGAGACAGGACACCTGACCCAAACTGACCAAAGAGGTATTCCATACCACAGCACATCATGCCAGGATGTGAAAACTGGGGGCAGGGACCTGGAAGAGTGAGTTCACTGCTGGGTCGGGCTGGTTTTCAGTTGGCAGGTGGTGAGTGATTGTATTCTCTTCCCTTGTATTTCCCTTGTCATTATTATTATTGGTGGTAGCAGTAGTGGTTTGTCTTATACCTTACTTACTGGACTGTTCTTATCTCAACCCGTGGGAGTTACATTCTTTTGATTCTCCTCCCCATCCCCACGGGAGCGAAAAAAGAGGGGGGAGTGAGTGAGCGAACTGCATGAGTTACAGCTGGGCTTAAACCAGAACAGCCTGTTACTCACACAATGAACATTTGTAGTCCAAGGTATACAACTACTTGGCCCATCAAGCAAATTCCCATTGTTGGGCCTGTACATCACCCACTAAATGCCCAAACTTCACCCTCCCAGATAAGATTTCCAACTCCCTCCACCCAGCAGTACCCAGACTGCCACACAGTATGGCTCATCCCCAGGGAGGGCACAACGACCTCCCACTCACCCAACCTCCCTCATCTACAATGCAGTCCCAGGACTTAGCTGTGCTGATGCTGTGAGTCAGAGCTTATCCTTTGTGTCTGGCCACAGATCCCCCAAGCTTCAATCTGTGATACTCTCTCAACCACCAGACTATGTTTCAGCACCTGCAAAAAGCCAGAAAAGTTGTTACCAAGAGGCCAAGAAACTGCACAGCCCTTCCAGAACTCTCCGATTCCTGTAATTGCTCCCAGAATTACAGCTGACTCTCTGTGGTGCTTCAGCCATGTTTTTTGTCTCTCCTCCATCACCAAGATGCCACAGTAGTCCTCACAGATGGTCAGGCTGGCTCAGGCACCCAGTTAACTGCAGCCTATGGCAGATCATACTCCTCAAGGTAACTGCTGCACAGCACTGCAACACTTCGTCTGTCTTACTTGGCATAAAAAGCATAGAACCCAATTTAAAGAACAAGCTGGCCTTGAACACTGACAGGGATGGGGCAGCCACAGCGTCTCTGGGCAACCTGCTAGAGTGTCTCACCACCCTTGCAGTGAAGAACTTCTTCCTTATGTCTAATCTAAGTCTGCCCTCTTTCAGCCTAAAGCTATTCCCCTAGTTCTGTCCTTACATGCTCTTGTAAAAAGTCCCTCTCCAGATTTCTTCTCATCCCCTTTAAGCACTGGAAGCTGCTCTAAGGTCTCCCCGGAGCCTTCTCTTCTCCAGGCTGAACAACCCCAGCTCTCTCAGCCTGTCTCCATAAGAACGGTGCTCCAGATCTGTCAGGGAGAGATGGAGCAGAAAAGCTGTAATTGAAGCCAAGTGGGATGTAAAGTATCCCACAGCATTAGTACCTGTATGCTCAGTGAAACTGATGATTGTGTCTCAGTCACTAATTTCCTAGGGAGGTCTTGCTATAAAGAAGCTTGGCTAGTGCCCCTCTTATTTTCTGTAAGTCTTTCTGGGCAACGGTTTCAAGAGATGCTGCCAAATGTCCCTACCTAACAAAGCTTCTCAGCCTGTCTTCGAACTTCTCTCCCATACGATTCTTTAGCTTCTGTATTCAATTAGCCTCAGCACAGAAGCCTTTTAAATATTGATCTCACTTAATGTTCCAAAGTCCCTGAGTTTGTCTCTCCCCCCTTCACTACATCATTGTCATTTCATCGCCAAGAACCCCAAAGAAACTTTATTTTTATTCTTACAGGTGTCTTCATTTTCAAATTCTTAAAACTTTTACAGCTGAAATTCTTTTCAGCCTTTCTTCTCTTTCAATTTCACTTATTCTCATTTATGCTGTGTTCCCTCCAGCCTCTCCTCAGTTTCTGTAAACCCTCTCCTTTTCCAAGGACTACCTCATGCTTTTCTTTCTCTCAACCACTTCCCTTTCCTTTACAGTTTTTCTTGCATTCTGACTACACAGATGCAGAGAAATTGTTTTTCACTCCACTGCAAGCTCATCAATCAAGTGAGTCTCAGGCCCGTTCAATTCAGCTGAACTGCATTATTTTTTGGCCTGTCTACTCTCTTCCATTCCATAATAAAGGAAGTCAAGGAGCAGACTTACAGCCTACAGAAACTTTTGTCTGCTGTATGTTCTCTGTCTTTGTTGAAAAAGAACTCTGAGAAATATAAATTGATGTTTTCAGCTGGCACTGTGAGGGCAAAAGGTAGAGGGAGACTTATGCCTCCATAATTACAACTGGGGCAACACTGACACCAAGAATGGAAATATTCCTGTTGCAATGTCCTAACATTCTGGATCTTTCAAAGACTGAAACATAACAGATGCTGAGAAGATACAAAATACTCAAACACTTCTGTTTTGATGCTATAAAGGACACACTAATCATTCAGTACTTGTCACCGAATGTATTTGTAGCAAACTCAGCCACATGAAGAGTATTTTCAAAGAACTGAAAGTCCAGCAGTGAAGTCCCAAGAGAAACTTGAGAAAAAAAGATAGAGAAAAAAAAGCATTGGAAATGTGCATGACTTACGTCCTTTAAAGATTCATCCCAAGCAGATGGGGGGAGTAATTTTACTGGTTTTATCTGATACTTAAAGGTCTGGCAGCAAAGGGCTAGGAACAGCCCCAGTGGTGGCCCTCACACGAGCATGTGTTTGCTCATTCAGATTTATTCATAAGACTACTTGAGAACTGAACTAGGGCCACTAGTGGTGCCAGGAGGTGGCACCACATGGTAGATACAAATACTGCAAGCTGCCTGGTTGGATAGATAACAGTTCATTGTTTTACAGCAGGTTTGCTCCTATAAATGGTGTGACTGAATAAACAGCACTTAGCTTTAGAAAAGCTGTGATGGTCAATAACCTTGTTGTTGGAGAAAGCAAAGCTGTAGAAGTTGTACTAATTATTCCTGGTTTCAGAAGACTGCATGCTTGAAGGCAGCAAAATAAGTTTCTGCCCCACTAAGCTCAGCAGAGTATAGCCAAAGGTCTAAGTGTCAATGAATATGCCCAAGGAAATGAGAAAAGGGTGAGAAATGCACTTAAACCAGAAATTGATATGAAGATCTGTCACAAACATGACAACCCTGGAAACGCTAGGTGCGTATCAGTTAGATCTTCTCTGACAGACAAGATAGCTGACAGCTTTGAAGTAAAAAAGAAGTTATTAAAAGAGAGGAGACAATGTTAGGGCAGAGAAACAAGCAGCTTGTTTCCTATGGAACAGAGAGGTTAATGAGGAGGTATGTTATGATATGCCATAAACCCAGTAAAGCTACTGAGTCCATGGTTTTATTTGAGCCTCGTGTGTCCAAAAGCTTGTCTTTCTCCTACTGATTAAGTAAAAGACCTCCACCTACCAATTCTGTTTATGTCCTGCTCTATTGTCCATGGTCATGTTTCACTATCACAGATGGCATATTTACATTAGTGGAATTCCACAGCTGACTCTCCATTACCAGCACTAAAACGCTCTTCATACCAACCATTATTAGCTATGAAGGTGTATTTGTACACTGAGGTCTTTGAAAGATGTGATGAGCAGTTACCAAACAAGCATTATACAGATCTCCCTATCTCAGTTGTTCAATATGACCAGCTTTTAAAAAGCTAGCTTAAAAATTTAAAGAAGCCTACTGTAATCTACAGCTTCTGCTCCTGTCCATCTATGTTTATCATCTTTATAGTTTAATGACCACCTTCTCCAGCATGATTCTGCAGCACATAAGAGTTCTCCTACCAATTATCCCCTATCACAGACGCTAAAAATTGCTACTCCTGCTGTTGCCTTACTTCTTGATCTGTTTTCATTTCTTATCTGGACCAATGTACGGCTTTGATCTGTCTTAGCTCTCCAAGTTCAGTTAAGAAGCAATACAAAACTGAACAGAAAAACAACCTAAAAATAGTAATCATTAGGAAAATGCAGCACTCTCTCCCTCATTTCTATTACTCCAGAACAAAACTCTGTCCTCTCTAACACAATTAAACACAAAAGGGTCTCATTAAAGATTTCCATATAATATTTGAAGCCTACCAGTGGTTCTAAATGCTAGAAGGAAAAAGCACTTTAAGTGAAGCTATGGACCTTAAATGAGCCAGGGCTGAAGTAGATGCTGGAACCAAAATACTTTCTGCTATGATTTTCATAATTGTTACTGGCTTCATAAACAAAGGTTTGCTCTTTGCTGTACCTTTTCCTAAATGAAACAAATCTCCTCAACATATTTTCATATAAGCGATAAGATGCTTTATCCAAATGGGCCTCCTGAACCTAAGCCATATCAATGTAAAGTGCCTAACAACTACAGGCTAAATCCTATGATCTCTCAGTTGGACCATTATACCCATTAAATATCTAAATAAAACATTCTTCAAATTATGTACAAGTAGGGTAGTTTTATTTTTTTAAGCAAAAATCATATCACAAATAATTCTGTACTACAGTTTTTATAAAAGCTATAAAATATTCATTTAGATGAGAAATAATGGCTGGGAGTTCCTACCTACAGAATTTTTATGCCTCTTGTGCAGAGAACACAAACTTCACAGCAGTCAGCCCTATGTAATCTAAAGTATTCAGAACATCCCTTGTAAATAATAATTATTAGTAGAACATATAGAACAAGTCAAATAACAAAAAAAGATGCTTTAAACCTTTTCTGCAACACTAAAACAATTACTTTAAGTAAGGCTTCTTGAGAAGATACTGGGGAACACAGAATGGGAAGGATCTGTAGCACTAGCACTGACAAAATGTTAACCAGAGGAGTTCAGTTCATAAGATGTTGTAGTCAGAAGCATTGCAGGGCTTCTAAACATTTTACATATTTATGGAAAATAAAAATACAGTGCAAAAACAGTAATGAAAAACTCTAAGGTTCAAAATCCCACTGAAACCCACCTGATACAGATCTTAACTGTCAACCACAACAGCTGTATCAGTGTAAATTGCTATAATAAACTGATCTTCATAAGCAATAGGCTGCATCAAAACATAAAAGGTCACTAGCAAAAGCATCAGAAAGAAGCAAATGGAGCTTAGACCTTCTTATTATGTCAATCATGGCTTTTAAAACAAGCAACCAAGTGTCCATCCATCCTCAATTAGTACTAGCTGTAATTAAATCTGTCTTCCTATGAACAACTAATGTAAAGAATGCAGGGCATGGGTAATGGGATTGCTGTTCCCAGCCCTGTGAACAGAACTGCTGCATCTGCATTGTGAACAATCTGGAAGCTGTGGGGAAACATTGATAAAAATCCTGATAAAAGACAATGAAAAAAATAACCAGACTGTACAGTGAGAAAAGCATGAGATGTTGTTTCAATGTTCATGCAGGATAAATAATGCTATGGTCTGTGTGAACTATGCAGCTAGAAATTCATCACTGAGCCATGCCTGATACACACAGACCAATTCATAACAGAAGGCATTGTCAAACTAATTATGCCCAGGTTCCTAATATAGCCCTAAAACATTTTAAGAAACCCACTTTACACAGCATATACTGCAAGGTAGCTACATTTGACAGCTATTGTAACCGAGATGGAGAGTAAACTTAAGGATCAACCTTTTAACATGGGGATATTTACTTGGAATTATAGCCCTGAGATAGCAAACATACCCAGTACAGCCAACATGAATGCTGGAAATATGACACAGCAAGCACGAAATTGTTTTCTGCAGACTTCCAACAGGAAAACAATTATCCATCTCTTAATTGGATACAGAACTACAGCACACAATCAGCAGGAACGAGGAATGTGTAAGGCTGATTCAATTAGCACTCCTTTAACTGTCCACCAGATACATTTCTCTTTATATGCAACCAAAGTATTTTTCAGCATTGTGACAAGACCTTTCTCCTTCAGCATGTATGACACCAATTTTAGCACAGAGATGGGGTTTAACACCTACAGATCACTTTGCACTGCGATGGCTTTGATAACAAGGACTGCTGATCAACATCTTGTAAGCTTGACTAATGATCTTTTTCTTGTGCAAGCCTGACAGTCCCAAGATAAAACTCCACTTAAAGAAGACATTTCTAATCAGCCCTCAAGCACACTGGCATGCTTAGGTCAACAACCCAGGAATGTGTACCTCTAGGTTCACATCATTCTGCTTTGATGAATACAAGACCTTGTCAGTGAGGTCAGGTGTGGAAACCACTACACCTAGGATCTGCACTGCTAATGTTCTGTGCAGTCCTGAGGAAGTCCTGTAAGAAAGACCAGTGTTGCCTGAACTGCTGGTGTCATACTGAAACAATTCTTTGAGGTCAATTAAAATTACCTCCCAACTAACACTGCTGTTGCTTTATGCTAGCATAAACTGCAAACTGTCTTCCCATTTAATCTAATAAAACCCTATAATCTTCAGTGAAAATGGATGTGGCAATAGTTAACTACAGAGATATGGGATTAATACTTACATAGGTTTTGCTATTTTTATAGCAATAAATATAATTGCTGAGCATTAATGTTAATCTGTCACTTCTCTAGTAACATGCCCCGAAGCGGTCAGGCAGTTGTAGTAGATGAGCACTGTTGGTCCCTTCCAACTATTCCTATTCCTATTCTATTCATGTTGTTATACTTCTTTATCCATGAAAGGGGTTGAAGCATTTGAACTTAATGATACTAAGGTCTTCCAAATGGAACTAATTGAATGCACTTACTATTAATCAGAAATGTAATTCCCAGGATATCATCCTGATTTTTTTTTTCCCACATGAGACTAAAGGTGATTACACAGCCTAAAATGGAGAAAATACTTGTTTGAAATTCAGCAAAATTCTAGCATGAAACCAGAGCATTGTCGTAAGTCTGAGGAACTTGTTGAAAGTATTACCATCACTTCTTCCCAAATCCCTGCTAGAATCTCTGTATTTTCAGCACTTTGCATCTCCAGAGTTTTTATCATCTGCTAGTTTGTTTGCTTCAAGTACTAAAGAGTTTTAGCACTTCCTGTAGTAAGGAATGAAAGGCATGTTAATATGAGGTACTAGAAGTCTTCTATTTTGGAAGAGCCTTTTGCAAGATTCTGGTCAGCACATCTGTGCAGGTAAGAA
Organism: Myiopsitta monachus; assembly: GCA_017639245.1. Lineage (NCBI taxonomy): Eukaryota > Metazoa > Chordata > Aves > Psittaciformes > Psittacidae > Myiopsitta > Myiopsitta monachus. The sequence goes on from CM029923.1 coordinate 24,280,152, forward strand.
ACTGTTAAGATTGATTATTACCTACTCAAGCAGTAGCATCTACAGCTTGGATACACGAGTGAGACTCTGCTGTACAGAGCAACAGATGGCATTACTGGTTTCAGTCTAGTAGTGAAGAGAGAAAACAAAGGAAACAAGTATGTAGCTGCATTGCCCACCCTTAGCATCATGGCAAATGAGTGAACTGGTGACAAAACCTGGCTTCCTGCTCCCAGGCACCATGCCCTTATCTGTCGGTCTCACATCCAGAAGAATCATTTGCAAAGAGAAGCAGAGAGAGATGAAGCAGAGCGCAGGTTAGGAGAAAAACACATGTACACGTGCCTTGCTCAGCATATCTGTTGAAGGAGAAAGGCTTCTGAAATAATTTGTAACTGGTTCTGCATTCTCCAATAACGTTTAAACCTTTTCACTAAGTTTAAGAAAGAAGAAAGAGGTCTCAGCATTACTACTTTTTAACAGGTTTGGAAAGACTGATGAGCAACAGAACTATTCGTTCAATGAGAAGAAAAAGCTCAGCACCTATTTACTTAATAGATGCCAGGTTATTCATGCAACCAGAAGAGAAGCTTCTATTGTACCTTGCCTTATAGACCACTAGGATTCAAACCAAATGATGGATTTAAATCAAAAGAATCTGAGATGTACTTGTTTCACTGCTTATATAAGTGTTTATTTTATCATGTTAGCTAAAAGGAATTGTTAAATTGCTGAATGTGGTCACTGCCATGTGTTAAGTAACACACCAAGCAAATGCAAGATCTAGAAGATAGAGCCTAGCTTGGCAGGGGACTATTGCATTGATATAATAGGTGAATTTCTTTGAAGGAAATGAGGCCAAAACTATTAATGGACTCTGGGAGAGGCAAAGAAAATTCCCATAAGGAAAAGAGATTAAGATGGAGTGACAGCATTATATTTTAATTATTCAAATAGAAACACCAAAGCTTATTCAGTCCCACTGGTATAAGTTACATTATATTGAAATCATAGAATGGCTTGAGTTGGAAGGAACCTTAAAAATCATCTAGTTCCAACTCCCCTGCCACAGGCAGGGTCACCTTCCGCTAGACCAGACTGTTCAAAGCCCTGTCCAACCTGGCCTTGAACACTGCCAGGGATGAGGCAGCCACAGCTTCTCTGAGCAACCTGTGCCAGCGCCTCACCACGCTCATAGTGGATCTAAGCTAAATCTCCCCCCTTTCAGATTTTCAGAAATCCTAGCCCTAGGAAAAAAAATGTGTCAAATTTTAAAATTCTCAGCAGACTGTTCTAAGTTCTCAAACAATAAACGTCCAGTCTTAGCTTCACAGTAAGGTCAAAGTGAGAAGGGCTTCAAAAAACTGAGGGGATGACCCAAAACAGTTTTTGCCATCAGGGAAGTTTATGACAGGGCAAGACAGAGATGGCAGGACAAAAAACAGGCTATACGCTTTTTACACACCCATCTATGCACTTCACATGACAGAATTCTCTTTCCTAACTAGACAGATTATCATTTCTGTTGCAGTGCTCTGAAAACTGAATTCCAGTACTTCAAATGGACTGAATGCATGGAGTTGACTATTTTTCTTTTTTCCTCCAGATTTGGCAGAGGCAGAAATAATGTTTTATATTGAAACTTGCCTTACAACGTTTTATTAATTTAATGTTTGGACTCATTGCGCACATTTGCAAAATTATTATATAAAGTGTAAATGGCTAACCAAGAGCTTTAGAAGTTTACACTTAACGCAATTACAGGGGCAGCAGTTTCTGTTACTGCTATGTAAATCCTAACTGTATTTCAAAGCTGCTGCTTAGTATTTGGTGTTGTGAAATGTCTTTTTACTTAATTTATAGACAAGCTCCTACTAAAATAACAGTATTAGTCATTAAAAATAGGATGTTCTATAATGCAGAATTGTGATTTGACTTCTGTGATAGGCACTGTGATGTAATTTTGTAATTGCATAATCACAAGCTAATTTTCCATAGGATTTGCACCTTGTTCAGTATGCCAGTATTCACTAATGAGCTGCTATGCAGCACTTCGTCCATTCTTTCCAAATGTTGTCTGCCTCTTTACCCAGCAAAATGCATTCCTTCTTCCTCCTCACCAGATTTTTATCAAGTCCTATAGTGTCCTAGGCTTAGATGCTTTCCCATCTTAGCCCTCATCTCCTGAGAGCTTGTCCCAAGCATTCCTTTTTTTTTTTTTTCCCCAGTTTTCTCTTCTATTTTCATATCACATGACCTTTTCTTCCTTCTGACCTGGAAGCCAATGGGACACTGGACTATCTCTCAGGTTCTTCCTGTGACTCTTCGCGTTGTAGGGAAAGGAGTGTTAACCAGTCAGTGCAGGGCATGTACGTATAAACCAAACACACAAGAGAACCACAGAATTTACAGCCTGTTCAAGCATAAACATCTGAAAAAACTCAAACAAGCGTGTGCAAACAGGACTGTGCGTAGGGGTGGGGGAGCATTTCTCTGTCACACTTTAAGGCTTAACACTGGCAAACCTGATTGTTTATTTTATTGTTTAACATGGAAACCAGAAGGAATTATGCCCTTTTGCTCCACTCTAACATAATACAAAGGATCCGGGGGGGGGGGGGAAGGGGGGGGGAGGGGGGCGGCGGAAAGGGCAATCACCAACAGCGGCTATTCTATTGTTTTCTCTCAAAACTTGGCAAAGCAACAAGCTAGACGCAGCTGAAATGTGCTGGCTAAAAACTTGTCAAAACTTTCATCTGAGACAGACACAAACTATGCCCAACACCATTACAGAGAAAGTTTATCAAGCCATGGATACCTGAAAAAGAGCTGCGCATGGGAAAAATATTAGTAAACCCTACTCACGTACAACATATCAGCATTGTCTGTAATTGTGACTCGTGCGTTTTTTTGCACATGCTGTTTTATAAGTTACTGGTATTTTCTAAAAGCTTGTTTGTTTGTTTGTTTGTTTGTTTTCTCTTGGTCAAGGAGCACTTCCCTGACTTTGGCATTTTTATAAGTAAGCAATTTGATTTTAAGACATGTCTACAAAAATTGTCTCAGCTCAAACATAATTTTCCATATTGGGTAAATTGGAGGTGAAATATTCTTTGTCCATCAGTTTGCATTTGAGGGTTTGTTTAGTTTTTAAATCCTTTCATGATAAAACCCCTTTGCCATTTCAGGTTAGAAAGGGGTCCACTTCCTAACAGATTTTCCTCAGGTGAAAATTTTTATTCTGGTGAAAAAGCAGGTATAGGTCATTGTCTTGAGGAAGACAACAGACTGCAGAAAAGGACCTTGGAGCCCTCGTAAATGCCAAGTTGAATGTGAGCCAGCAAAATGCCCTTGCTGCAAAGCGGGTAAATGCAACCTGGGCTGCATTAGGCAAAGCACGGCCAGTAGTTTGACAGAAGTGATCCCTGCCCTCTGCTCAGCACTGGTGAGCCATCACCTGGAAGACTGTGTCCAGTGCTGGGCTCCCCAGCACAAAAAAGACATGGACTTACTGGAGAGAGTCCAACAAAGGGCCATAAGGATGATGAAGGGTCAAGAAAGCATCTGTCCTATGAGGAAAGCCTGAGAAAGCTGTGACTGTTCAGGCTGGGGAAGAGAAGGCTCAGGGCGATCTCATTGATGTATTTAAGTACCTGAAGGTGAAGCATAAGGAAAATGGAGCCGGGTCTTTCCAGCAGTGCCCAGTGACAGGACCAGAGGCCATGGGCACAAACTGACACACAGGAGGTTCCCTCTGAACATCAGGAAACACTGCCACTGTGAGGGTGACTGAGCACTGGCACACAATGCTACTCAGAAGCCATCAGGGCATGGTCGTAGGCAGCCAGCTCTGTATGACCCTGCTCGAACAGCGGGACTTGACCAGATAACCTCCCAGCCTCAACCAGTTAGTGATTCTGTGGCCTAATTAATCTCTTGTTAGGCTACCTTGTACATCTATGCCTTTCGCTATTTGTCATAATTTTTAATTGCTTAGTAGGTAAAGAGTCATGTGAATAACAAAGGTGCTGTATTAAAGTCTAAATACTTATAATGCTTACAAAAATGATAAAGAAGAGCACAAGAAACGTATTAATACCCTTCCTATAGTCCTGAAAAAAAAAAGTACAGCTTAGATGTCTTCAAGGATTGAAACTGAGCCACAAAGAAAATACTTAAGTGTAGGTGTATCTCCTCATCTCACCTGCTGACACACAACCCCCAGAGGTACCAAGCATTGCCAACAGTACCAGTTATGCTGAACAGAAGCACGACAGTGTAGCCCATCAAATTAAAACACCTTGTACCTTCTCTAGAGACCCTCCTGCCACCTCACAGCCCCCTGCAGCTCCCACCAACAAACCGCCAGTAACCCTGCCTGTGCCAACACCTGCATTTGGAAGCCCACTAGTGATCCCAGCTGTGCATGAAGCTGCCTCATGGGAACACCACCCTCAGCTATCATTTTGTGCTAGCATCAATGAGGGCTCACCAGCAGACACACTAACCCAACACGGCCACAGGACTAGGGGTGTCTGGCGTGTGCCTATGCTGTAAATGCGTTCCTTGCTGCTGCAGATGGCTTTCTGGCCAAGCGTCGTTTTACTCCGCTTTCTTACAGGGCTCGACGGACACAGGAAGAACGGTCTCCTGCGCCACCGGTGCTGCAAATCAGAGCCACATCACCCCGATACGGGCTCCTATCCCCTGCCCGCACGGCGGAACACTTTCAACCTCCATCTGGCGCAGGAAGCACCAGGGAGGACAGCACCTCCTCACGGCGCCGCACCAAACACCGCCCCCGCGCCCCGGCCGCCCCTGCGCGGGCCCGGCCACGGCAGGAGGGTGGGATGACGTGCCGCCACAGCCCGAGACCATGGCGGAGACCCCGCCCCGCGGGGACGCGAGGACTCCTTAGGGCGGGGCCTCCTCCTCCGGCCGCGGACGTCTGCCCCGTGGCCCCGCCCCTATATAAGGGTCGGTCCGAGCCGGGCTCCGGGAGCGCGGCCGCGCCCGTCCTGCAGCCGATCCGCGGAGCCGGCGCCATGGCAGGTCAGTGGGCGCGGCCGCCCCTCCCCGCGGCGCCCGCCACGCGCGCCGCGACTCGCGAGGGCTGCTGGCGGCGCGGGCCGCGTTCGCGGGGCCGCCGCGCGCCCCCGGCGGCGTTCCGTCCGCGGCGCGGCCCGCGCGAGCCTATTTTTAGGTGTCGGTCCCTGCCAGCACGCGGCGAGCCCGTGCCGCCGGCGGTGGGGGTAGGGCTGCGCGCGGGGGGGGGGGGGGGGAGTGGAGGCTTCCCTCCGGGCACGGCACCGCGGTTGGTTGAGGGGATGCTGCCTGTGCAGCCGCCCTCCCTGGTACCCCTATCCCCAGCTGGAGGGATGCGGTCAGCGTGCGGGAGAGCAGGAGCGTCTGGGGGGGCCACTGCAGGGCCGCAGCGGCTCAGAGGAAAAGTTAGCTCTCTCCGGAAACGCTGAGGGGAGAGTGCAGCTGCCGTGCGCTTTGATGCTTTTTCACGATTCTTGCCTTACCTGAAGCTGTCAGCGGAGTCGGTTTCACTTTCGGATCTGGAAGGTTGCAGGGAATCTGGTGCTCTGCCTTCTGATGCACGTCTCGATTAGATGCTCCTGTTCCTAGAAATCCTGTATTCAAAAAAGAAAATAATCAGATGTGCTAGAACCAAACTCAGAGAAGAGGCAAACACCTGCAAACTCGGCTGTGTCTGAAAATGCTTCCTGGGAAATTTCAGAACATCTAGGGCAAACACTCTAATCCCCTCCTGCATGCTGTCACAGGAAAGATTGCTTCTAGCTCAGACTTCCAGGATGCTCTGGGGTTTGTAAGGATCCTATAGCCTATGAATTGGGCAGCCAAAGATGTCTCTGAAGTTGCTCTGTTTTGCCTAGGTAAATCAATTATGAAGTTGTGCAACTGTCTCGCATTCTCTGTGGTTTTGCAGCCACACTGTTGCTAATAGTTCATTATGTTTCAGGCATAATAGTGACTGCTGTGTGTACAACCTACCGTGGAGAGAGTGTTCACAGAGAATGGAGAAGGGGGAGAGGATGGGAAGGGAGACTCACACAGCTGAAATACTTGTGATCTAGGTAGAATAGACTAGTCTTGCAGAGATGCGGGAGATGAAGGACAACGAACTCTGACACAGAGGTAACTTCTATATTAAAGAACAACTGGTCTTGCCAAAATTGTAGTATGGACTCATTCATAACACGTGCAAATGGACTTTAGAGAAGGTATGAGACAGAACATAATTCATTCAGAAATTTGGAAAGCCGTACTGGCTTGGATGCTCTACAAGTTGCTAGTATCCTCCTCCTATGAAGCAGTCAAAGTTTCCTGCTGAGGTTGGGATGTAATAGGGAGCTTTTTAGCCTTTGCTCCATCATAAGTTGACTTTATTTCTCTAAAACCATTGTGAATACTCAACTTCAGCAAGATAAGATGATGTGGTAGAAGCACACCTGGTAACAGTTCAATGAAAGGTCAGTGGCAAGGCCACTTAAAGAATTAGCCTTGCACTGCTGGGGAAAAAAAAAGCAAACCAGAAATAAAACCAAGGCAACATTCAGATGAACGTTGGGCACAATCCCACCTTTACACTGGTTTTCTAGTAAGCTGTCAGCCAGCAGAGTGTCAGGCTTCTGTGTGTTGAGGAGTAACGTGCAAATTAAGTAATGAAAAATGTTGCACTATTAGGGGGATGATACAGCACTTAAAATGGTACATGCTTACCATTTGTGAAGCTTAAAGGAACACATTCTGTACATTTGCTGAATGCATGTACTAGTACAAACTGGTGGCTAAAGTGAATTGCAGGGATAAAAAAAACCCAGTAAACTTTATTTCTGGTATTGTGGAAGTTTTTTTTGAACTTTATAATTGGCCACTATAATCTAAATCCCTTGGGACTAGTTGGTTTTGCTGCTAAGCAAAACAGAAGGTTTTGTAGCTGGTCTGTAGAGCTTGCAAACCGGGTTTCCAGTGCTTATGTACAGTTATGGTACATGGCTTTCTGTTGTCAACTGTTAAGATAGTATTAAGTTAAAAAGATAATTGATGACTGTCTCATGCTCTGAGCTGTACCAAACAACAATTTCTCTGAAAGTAGAGCAGTCAATAATCTTACTACTAGACTCGATAGCAAGCCTCCAAGTACCCAGAACCCTCACTCTCCATCCTAATCTAGCCTAGTTAACAACTTCTGTAAAGAAAAATCACAGTTTTTAAAATAAATTAGAATGTGAAAATCTACTCTCAAAATTCCTGGAAAGAAGCTGTTTTGTTGATATTGTCAAAAATGGCTTGGTAAAAAAGAGCACATTTCCTTTTCAAGCTACAGTGCTTTATAAAAAGAGGTCTACATGACAATAGCTAGCAGTGAACTGAAGAACTTGTTTGCTTTTGTCTGTCCCACCCTGGCAGTTTAAAACAACCTGACAATTGAAAGAATGCAAAGCTTGTATTACATGGCAAAGTATACGACAAAATGATCCATCTTAATCTGTGTTTAAGGTAGAGCTGGAGTAGAAGATCCTACTTGATAGTAACAATACAACTTTACTTCTTTTTGCTTGAAGAGCAGAAACTGTTGTTCCAAGTCTTATTTTCATCCTATTACTGGTTACTTCCAATTTAAAACTTGCATTCCTGTGACTGGGCTGCAACCACAGGTTGCAGAATAATCTGCAAAATCCTGAGCTAGCAAAACTTAATACTGTTGTCCAAGATCTAACTCAATGCTTGCTTATATTTGAAAATGAAATGAAAATTTTATGCTGCCCTAGCTTCAGGGTTGAGAGCTGAACCTAGAGTAACTCTACAGAACTGCTAACTCTGACCAAATGCAAGCTCAGTGACTCCCAATACTTTTAGCTTAATATTGTATTAATGGCCAGAATAAGGCGCTCTAGACCTTTTGGATTGTGTCTAACATTTGGCATGACTTATTTAACCTGTGGGCAAACTGAAAGTGGTATTCTATTGCAACAGTCTTGATTTTGCTGGGGGGAGGGTGTGGGTGGGGAGGTGTTACTGCATTTTGCCATGCGTAAAGTTACTGATAGGAAGTATAGCTATGTAAGTATAATCTGCTTAATTCAGCTATCTGGGTAGACCCAATACACAGAGTTAGAGGGCACATCTCAGGGGTCTTATAGCATGACTATCTAACAATACTAGGTTTCTAGTATATCTGTCTTGGAATAAAATAGTGGATCATGCTAACTTGACCAATTTCTTCCAGACCAGTCTTTTGTGACTCTAGCCACAAATGACTCCTATGTGAAAGGAGCACTGGTACTTGGCTCATCTTTGCAACAGTACAGAACAACGAGGAAGCTGACTGCACTCATAACTCCTCAGGTCTCGGATCTTTTGAGGTAAGGTCATTTACAGGCCTGAAACTGCCGCAGTTCCTGCTGATATGAATGTTGAAAAATGGAAGTTAAACTCCTTAAAGTAGCCTTCCAAAATCTGGAAGCTTGATTGCTAAGCTCAGCAGAGTTCAATTTTTACCGTTGTTTTTTTTTTTTTTCCTAACACGAGTTAACAGATGCTCTGTAGATAGAGCACTAAATTGAGTTGATACTGGTATTTCAACTGGATCTTTGTCCTTTAATAGTTCTGAACTTCTTTAAGTTCATAGACTGTCCAACAACATGGTATTGCCTGTGTGTTCAGTAGTGCTGTGTGTATGCATTTGGAGGTGAGAGTAGAGGATTGGTATTTGTCTGAGATATTTTCCCAACTGAGATAATGAAACAGAAGCTCTCCTGAAATCCAGCAGACACTTCAAGTTTCATCATGAGAGAAGAAAATGAGCAGAACTAGAGTAACACCAAGTATATCAAAAATAAGCATGTCAACAGAGGCATCTAATGCGGTTACCATAGTACAATAAATGAAATTAACTGCTTTCTACTGCCTCTCTAGAATAGTCTTGGTATGGAGCAGACTGGGTGCTCTTTCCACATGTTATAGGGTGAAAGAAAAACCAACCTAGAAAACTAAACACCAATTAATAGCTATATGAACTACTGATGACAGGTCAAGATTCTCTACATGGGGGATGTTCTGAAAAGGTCTCTCTATAGAGACAGAGAGGTGGCTCAAAAAAAAAAAAGTGTGACTCTCCCTGGAGTATTTTGACAGGTAAACGGCCTTATTAAGATCTTACATATAGGAACATCTATTTTAGCCTATTAAGTGAGTGTGCTCTTTTAAGATGACTCATAAATGTGATTATGTGCTAGTGTAAGCCAGCGATACCTGCCTACCTAGTGGTGTAACTGGAACTTGAATTTCTCCCTCTTACCCACTGGCAAGGTATGCCTGAAGTTCAGAAGCAATTGTCCATACCAAAATGTCAGTATAAAGACAGCCTTGTGAGGCAGAGTTCTAAAACACATGTACAAGCCCTGTGGCTCAAATTGTACTGATAATTGCTGAGCATTCAAGATATGTTGTAGAATAGCATCGACTTATAGATGCTTCATATTGTAAGCATTGTAACTCCTTAACCTCTCTTGAACTAATGGTAATGACTTAGTGACGGTAAAGCAAAGGTTGTCTATCTGCCACAATTTTACTACACTGTCTGAAAGCCTGTCCTCGTTAGGTGGATGTGATACTGGGTCAAAACACTGCTATGCCCACAGCCATGATTAAGTAAATAAAACTTTATGGGATAAAGAAGGTTCTAGCAACTGGGTCTAGTGAGATGTCCCCAAGAGTCACAAATCCAGAACAGTTGTCATAACTGTTGTACAAACTGGTTAGGATTTAGCTGCTGTCCTGCTTAAGCTACTCTAACGGCTTCCCGTTTCTTAATTGTCTGCTCAGAGTAGGCTGTTAACTTGCCAAAACTGAGTCTGGCTGAAAAAAAGCTATGTGGAAAGTTTGTATTACATAGCCAGTGACCTACTGGACTTCGTAGCAATGCCAGCTAAAGCCCTATTTGGGGAAGGAAAAAAAACCCAAACTACTTAGTTCCCCAAAATGTGGCCATTATAAACTAGAAACATTGAGGTAGACAGGTACACTTACGCATTCCAACACATGCAGTCAGCTCTTACTGAAGGCATAAAAAATACTGCCAGGTTCCCTGCTATTCCACTTCTCCTAATAGAATCTGTCATGTGGTCTGGCACTGCAATAATGGAACTAAATCTTGTCAACTGACTCTTTCCCCAGGAGAGTACTGGAAAAAGTCTTTGATGAAGTCATATTGGTAAATGTCTTGGATAGCGGGGACTCGGCACACTTGGCATTAATGAAAAGACCTGAGCTGGGTGTCACCCTAACAAAGCTTCACTGCTGGGCGCTGACGCAGTTCTCAAAGTGTGTTTTCATGGATGCAGACACAATGGTAAGCGGTTATGTCTCATGGTACTTCTTAATGACCTGCTATGGGAGTTGTTGGATTTTTTTTTTCTTCTGTAGATTGGCTTTTTGTGTGTGTTTTGTTTTGTTTCGTTTTTTTGGGAAGGGAGGCTGGCATTTTTTTGTTTAACAGGAGGGGTAATAGAGGCCTTTTTGCTACTTGGACTAGTAACTCTAAAAACGTATATGCCTTTTCATCTAAATAAATTGAAATGTAGTCTGTGGGGACTATCTCCCTAAAGTACTGTCTTCTGTAAGACCATAGCATTGATATAAGAACTTTATTTCATGTCATAAGGTGGATGTGAAAATTCACTAAAACATATGATACCCCAATTCCTAGTGTAAAAAACAGATAGCAAATTTTCTTTTACCCCTTTGCAACTAGGTTTTGTCAAATATTGATGAGCTTTTTGAGAGAGAAGAGCTATCTGCAGCACCAGATCCAGGCTGGCCTGACTGTTTCAATTCTGGAGTCTTTGTTTACCGACCTTCCATTGAAACATACAATCAGCTGTTACAGTTTGCCACAGAGAAAGGCAGTTTTGATGGTAGGTGTTAATTTGTATTTCAATGTAAGTTAGAAAATGGTAATAGTGGTTGGGATGGCTCACTAGTTACATATGTGTTACGGAGACTCTAGGATGGAATTCAGAATTCTGTGTAACTACACAAAAATCACATCATTCTCACAATAGAGGCTATAGTTAATTACTGTATGTAGTAAACTTTTTTCCAGACTTTATGAAATAAAAAGATTAAGTTAGGCCTCCAAACTAGCAGCTGTAAGCATCAGCAATGTAGAATCACATAACAAATTTTACATGTAGTACACACAGTGCATGCACTAGCAAATGAAACTGCAGTAATATGCATCATGCATTCCTGACACTCAAGGCTTGAGTGTTCTATGCTAACTCAAGTTCCTGTGGGGTGGGAGGGAAAGCAGAACTGACCAATTTCAATGCAGCTTCAAAGAAACAAACATTTGAAGATGAACCATCTCTTCATGAGTATGTGATAGCTTCCTGTCATTATAGGGTAGTGACTGTCTTTTCTTTCGCAATATCAAGTGCATGTAGCCTTGGCTGCTTCCCACTGTGAGTCACTTGGGATTGGCCAGTGTACCAGACTTGAGCTTGAGAACTCAAGTTCTACTGTCCTGTAAGTCTCCTAAATCTATTACTATTACAGTAAAAGCACATGCTGCTTGAAGACTACTCTAGTTAAAGGCTTCTGAGTGACTATCACTATCCTGTCACTAAATTTCATTTTGCAGCTACTGTGGTACAAAACAATGTCTAACTGAAAAAGCTTCAGAAAACTATGTAAATAAAATGGTAAAATGGAACTCTTTATGGAAGGTGATTAGCCAGCCTGTTGATTTACCGTGCAGTACTTCGTAAAAAGTAAAATTTCTAGATATCCCTCCTGGTCTGCAGAGTAATTTTTTTTTACTGTGTGGACTCTTGTGTGCCGTCTCCTTTAGAACATCAGTTGCATGCTTAATGCTATTATATGAATAAACTTCAGTGAAAATGAGTAAATGTAATGAAGGGTCTGTCTGTACCTCACTACTGATGAGGTAGCAGTTGGTAGTTCTAGGAGTGCTCTCAAATATTGGGTGTAAGCTGACCACCAGCTATGGCAAAAGCTGTACTGCAGTACTGAATTTCTGCATTAGAAAAAAACCTCAAACACAACTTCCCCACTAACCTGGGGGGGGGGGGTAGAGGGGAGGAATGACACCAAAAAACAAACCCCCATCTTTGTGCAAACTGACTGCTGAGTAACTCCAGGAACATGTGAGTCTTGGTGATTGCCTCCTCTGAGCTTTGTGCTTGACTGCTAGCAGACCCCATCATCTAGGTCTAAGGACCCCATCCTTTAAAAATACAGAGCTGCTTCCATTATATACTTTCTGACTTGAAAGCTGAAGCCACACAATAGTGAAACTTCTCAGTGTCCTAAACATGAAGCAATTGTTGCAGCTCTTAACAGCAGAAATGGTGGGTTAATGGTTTACCGAACTTCTAGAACTGTAATTTGTACTTCAGCTTTAAAACTTACTCAGTTTTTATTAAATGGTAGCACTAGTCTGAGTAATGAGACCACAGAAATTTATACTACCTGCACAAGCTGCTGCTGAACTCATGAACTCAGTGTGGAGAAAGGGGATTTAAACTTAAATTTACCTAGACAGTAATAAAAGTTCCTAGGAAACCTTTTATAAGGGAAACTCCTTTTAAGGTCACTGCCCTTAACAGGACACAAATGCAACAAGCTACCAAGCTATGTATAATTAAAGTCAAGCTCTAAGAACCCCAACTGCAGTACTAGTAACTAGGGAATGTAAGACTTTTCAGAATATATAATGTTTATGACAGATGCTTCCTATGTAATGCTGTTGTTCAGAAATGGAGTGATAGCTATTACTTTTATCTGTTTAAACTTTGCCTTTCTAGATACATGCTACTCTTAGATGGTGTGTTGGAAAGTTTGGTCTTAAAAAATCTGGCAGTACTGATACCTTAATGTTGCTATTGCTTTGAAAATCATCTAACTCTTCAGCCTAGGATCTAAAACTATTGTTTTATATATGCAGATATAATGCAGCAAGACTGTAGCTGTAGATACTGCCCGATTCTTTCACCTTCTGTCTAAGGTCCAGTTTATACAAGACGACTGTTGAAGTCTGAGCTAGGACAGCTAAATGCCACTTTCAGTGGCTGCTTTTTCACAAATGCATGCAGGCTGGGGAAAAAAAAAAAAGCTGAGTATGTAAAACAATTGAGTGAGAGAAAGTCCTGTAGAGTGAGTTCAATACATTGTTGCTGCCCCTTCAGTTATGAGCTATCTGTTCTGTGAGGGCACCCCAGGCTTTCTTCCCTTTTAGATGATCTTACTGTTAACATTCACATTCTTAACACAGCATGAAGTTAGAAGTTAAAATCAAACATAGCTGAGGAAAGGCCAGGGGACTTGTCTGGTTTCTTTAACTGCATGCTCTTATGATGGGCACAACTTCAAAAGTGCTTTTCTTCCTTTATGGTTGAGAGGCAAGTCAGAGATTTGAAATTACTGGACTGAGTCTCTAGGCAGTTTCTCACTCTGCAATCTGCATATGTGCTAACAGCTGTAACAGGATACTTGGAATTTATATTTGTTGCTATACTGTCTGTACAACTAAGTTTATGGCCAGTGTCAAGATACTTCAGTGGCCAAAAGCAAACTCTGCTCAAACAGTGGTGAGGGTGTAAACCTTAGTACTGCCCTAAATGTAACTGTGGGCCAATACGAAAAACCTTTCTTTAGTAAGCAGATACTGAGTGCTTTAATATTTTAAAGATTAAAATAAAACATCATCTCTTTTCTAAGCTATCAATTTACCTGTTGTTTAGGAATGCTACTTGTGAATGCAGTTACAGGTGAAGACAGCGAAGGGAAGTTGAGAGACTCCCTTCAGTCTCCTTCATAAGAGGAACTACTAGCTCTTAAATACTAAGTATATTCACTGTAATAAAGAATGAATGGATATAAATAAGTAGGTTTTACTTCTCAGTAGCTGCCTATAAACTTGTCTGCTTTGGGCCAGAGGCTATGTTTCTAGCTACTTTAGCACTGACATACCAAACACTTTCAGACTCATTTGACCTCATTAAAACCTCTACTTGCAAGCAAAGAGATGACCACTCCCAACACAGTAGGTCTGGCCATAACTTAAATTGTTGCCCTCACTCAGGGGTTAGTCAGCAGCTCTGGTTTTGCTGGAGTTGTCACCAGGCTTTTCTTATCACATTACAGGGTAGGTAGATGCATCCTGATCTAACAGACCACTGATACCCTAACTCTGGCACTGAGATGTTGGTCATGCATCTGAAAGCATAAGTAATAAAACTAATTTGTGGCACTTCAGCTTCTGAAATGTATCTTTCCTGAAGCTGAGCAGTACTCAGTTGTCAAGTCCTAGTTTTTGCTGCTTTATACACCTTGAACTTAAGCTACAGAAGAAACTGAATGGCAAGGTTTGTAAGCAGCTTGCTATCTGTTATTAAAATGTAATGCCACACTATCTTTTTAACTTCCTTTTTTTTTAGACTTTCAAAAGCTGTAAGGTTTACAGGTTTGTTCACAAATAAAACTTTGGTGCTGTGTGCCAAACTCCTACTGGACATGACAACTGCATTACCAACTCTTAATTAGAAGCGATTGAAAGAGATCCTAAAACAGCTCTCTGATTGTACTCTACTAATGCTTTCTGTTTCAGGTGCAGATCAGGGGTTATTAAACACCTTCTTCAGCAGCTGGGCAACAACAGACATGAGCAAACATCTACCATTTATTTATAATTTGAGCAGCACTTCGGTATATTCCTACCTTCCAGCATTTAAAGCGTAAGTTCAAAATTCTAAGATGACTTTTGAAGCTTGTACAAGCTACTTTCTTCTCACAGAATAAGCAGACACAATATGAACTTACACAGCTTTTCTAAAGGGAGATGATTACTGTAACTAAAAGAAGGTATAATAGCTTCCTCTCAAAAAAAGTTTAATATTAGTTAAATTAATCATCTCATGATAAATGCAGAGGAAAAGCTGTATCTGTAGCTTGAATTACTAGTCCCTGGTAGTAACACTGAAATTGATGTAAACACACTTGACAGGTCACTTTCAAAAGGAAGAACCACTGCTCCAGTGTGGGATGCTGTCTGTTACAGCTCTAATGAAAAGCAGTAGTTCATGAATCTGCTTCAGTTGAACTTCAGCATGTCACTGGTGACATTGCTTCCACCTAGATAGCTTGCCCCATCCTCACTCAAATTACTTAAGGCATTTAGCAACCAGTAGTTATAGTTCATCTAATTAACATATCCCATTCAAATAAGCATAGTGAACAAAGACTTGTATAAAGCTAAAATTCTCTCCCAAGTCTTTCTAGATCTCAATATAAAGAGGGAACAGACTATAGCCAACCACCATACCATTGCATGTGCACTGTGTAAAGTAAAAACTGTATTGTCCCTAGCTAGCAGTATTAGATTTGGCATGCTGGTAAGCTATATGTCAGTGGCAGGATCAAAATGTTTGAATAAACACAGAGGGAAGCATAGGAAGCTGAAAAGTTACACAAACTTAAGAGCTGCAGAAGCTGGGTGGGGGAGGGAAAGTACCAATTGCATAAAACCAATCTGATCTGAGTGACATCAGGTTACTTGTGTTAAAGCAGCAGCCAGCATAAGCAGGACTGTTGCTGGCTCAAGATCAAGCTATGTCTTGTGATCAGAATACCATCTGAAATCATGTCATGCTAAAAACAGAACACTTATTTAAAGAAATACATGCAAGCCTAAGAATGACAAAGCAGTTGGATAGCATTTAATAAGCTAACATCTATTGTAAACTATGTCCATTTTTCACGGCTGGCTGGTTGTTACATGATCTTAACTTTACAAATGTCCTTGTTGCCATAAAAGACTAACTGGATTTGGGGGCTCCTGACAAAAATTCCATTTAACTAATTGAATCAATTGCCTAACTGAATTTAGCAGACCTTCACAAGTAGAACACTTGAAGTGCAGCCCTTCTAAGTAGGAATGACCTGCTCAATAGGTGGAACAATTTCCCTTGGTTAGATCAGCAGCTATACTTCCTGATAATCAGCAGTTGGAATAAAGTGAAATTTAAACCTACTGACATCAATAGCTAAGTTTTTCACAGCTTTGTACAGTGAGACTAGATTTCACAGCAGTCTCGGTAATCCTTTTTCCAAAGGAAAATGCCAATTCATGACAAATGTTCTCTAACTTCAAAACATTGATGAAGGACTTTTCTGGGAGATGGGGAAAGACAGATTAGTTGCTGAGGCCAGTGTGGACAGAAACTTCCTAACATTTGAGCTTAAATGGCAAAAGAAGTATTGCAGATCTAGAAAGTATCTAGAAAGCTCATAATGAAAACATCATAGAAACTTGGCATCTGTCAACTGTTGTACAGGTCTTAAGTAGACAGAATACTAAGAATACATTTTTCCGTTAGCAGCAAGTGTAACATAACACCTCTTAGGCATTCTCTAGCTTAAACAGCCTTGATTTTTAAACAATGACAGATTTCCTCAGAACAGCAGCAGCTTAAGATGAAGTAAACTTGGGCTGTTAAGTAGCGCGGTGACAGCTAATAAAACTAGGGTAGTCCTCTTATAACAAATCTTGACATAGGGAGTTTAAGCTTAAAGCCCAGGAACTGACCTCTTGAAGACAGATTTTTATTTTTTTTTTCTCCTCACCTTTAATACAAAAACTTGACCCTGTTTCACACATGCATAGGTTTTCATTATGCAATAAGATCACTTGCGTTCAAAACATTGAACATGAATACTGAAATACAGTCAAGGATCTTACAGTAGTGCAACCCCCCCCACCCACCCAAATGCATACTGCCTTGTTATGTGTTTTTAAAACTCACCTGCATTGCCTCTAAATGTAAAATTCCTTAAACAGCCAAGTTCTGGTCAAAATGACATGTTAGACAAACTAGATGGCATCATTATTTTAATCATGATTGGAAGAAATCCTAGGGTGCTACAGACCAAAGTAGGTGAGGCAGTCACTGTTACTAAAGAGGCTGGATTTGCTTGTTCACAAAACTGACTCAAGCTGAACTCTAGTTCTGGAGCCATAGATGTATCTCTTTTAGTGTTAAGTTCCTTACTTCAAAAGGGGGTGCATCTCACCTACACTTAGTATGTTCTTTTAAATACATCTGAGACAAAGCTAGAAGTCCATACTGAAGAACCAAAAAACCCAAACAGAAACAAAAAAACCCAAACAAACATCTGTGGCTCAGCTAATCTTATTTAGAAAATAAGGGTTGGTTGTCTAGCAAGATCCCAGTACACAAAGATTAGAAGTCCTCTGAAATGCTGAGGTAATAGAGAGCTGCTATTTTGCAGGGACATGGTCTTTCTGCAGGAGTGCCTTCCAATGATCCTTTTCTATAGGGCTGTAAACTGAAAGGGTAACTAACACTGACCCTTGTCTAAGTAATGCTTGTCATGCCTAACTATCTGGATCACTGACTTTGGAGGAGAATCTTTTTCACTTTCAAAACCAGTTCCGATTGCAGCGGCTGCTTGAGACTGCTCTTTCCTGAGCTATGGACATCTCTGCCTAAAGACTTGAGTTGGCTGTAAGTAAATAGCCCAGGCAATTATGTTTTGGCTGTGTTCTCTAGTGTAATGTAGAATTTTGTTTGCATTTTTTCTGTTGTATAGCGATGCTTTCCGTCCCAGTAGGCATTGGCACTGCGGTCATTTAGCATTTAGCCTCCTAAATATATTCAGATTTCTGTTTTCTGGACACCTACAGAAACTGTAGGCTAAAAAAAAAAACAAAACCAGAAACCAATGCCTGCCAGTCACTTTCTAAGCACATTTCCAGACCCCTGCACAAACTGGGTTCTAACTTTTTCTGTCCAACAGGTTTGGTGCAAATACTAAAGTAGTGCACTTCCTGGGAAGCACAAAGCCATGGAACTACACATATGACTCCAGAACAAAAAGCATAAAAGGCAACATGGATGACCCTAAAATAGTTCACCCAGAATTCCTCAACATGTGGTGGAATACCTATACAGCTGATGTTCTACCATTACTGGAACAGCATGGAATTGTTGCAGAAGTTACTACCGGTGTAAACATGGTATGTGCTTTGATATTCTTGCACAAACTACCTAAGTATGGATGACAAGTTCTTTACCATTCCACTGACTTCCCTCTGTCCAACTCAAAGCATGGGTGTGGTTTAGTTTGTGAGATGCAGGTTTTTTTTAGTTTTCTTCTTTTTAAGTTTGGAAGAAATAACGCTACAGAAGAGAAGCATGCTGTAATGGTCTTGAACATAGCTGTCTGCTTGCCTAGAACAACCTATGTAAGTAGCTAATGGTGCACCAGAAATTATACTGTAGTAACTAATTTATACAGAGAAGGGCCCTAACTCTTAATGTGTTGCAGCTATTGAGGTTCTCAAACAGAAACACGCCTCTTCAGCATGCAATGTGTACATACAAATCTTGCATGGTGAGATAAATCTAGGTAAGATTAGGATAACTAGAGAGTGAATACTGGCAGTGATGTATCCCAGTACTTACAAAAGCCAAGGTAACGCTTCTAACTCTGGTTCTCATTCACAGTTTTGTAGCTTTCATCTGACTGCAGACTATCTTAGCTTAGTACATGGGCCAGTTTAAGTTCTCAACCTTTCTGAGACTAAAGTTACTGATCTCTTAAGATGTGCTTTCTCTTGTTAATCTTACATCTTTCTAATGAACTATTTACAGCTATCGGGCTTGGTCTATACTCTGGCTTTCTCTTGTGGCTTCTGTAGAGAGGTATGAAGAACTTAAACTTCACCTTTTTTTTTTCTCCCTGCTAACTTCTGTAACTGTTATTTTGCTAGGAAAGCTGCACAATCCCTGTCCTTTGGCAATGCTTGCTGCTGTGCATGAGAATGTCTTTGTTGTCCCATTCTATAACCTGTTGCTCACTTTAGCTATGCAAAGTATTTCTATATTTTTACTCTATCTTTGCTTTTAGGCAGAGGTTACAGAGGCAGTGTCCCACATATCAATATCGGCACCATCACCAGTATTACCAACTATATCTTCAGAAGAACGCAAAGAACGGTGGGAACAGGGCCAAGCTGACTATATGGGAGTGGATTCCTTTGACAACATCAAGAAGAAACTTGATACCTACCTTCAGTAGAAATGCCTGTCAAAACAGTGGTGAGGCAAGGACTTGTTCCAGAACTAACAACTAGAAAGGTGTAGATGGTGGTCAGTTACACTTGCTAGTAGCTTGATGAAAAACTTCTTGGCTGAAGGCCTCTGCAGTGCTACAGATGAAGACTGAGCAAAAGCCAGGAAGCAGAATTCCTTGGGCCACCTATTACTGCCCAATTTCCAATTCTCCCTACTAGATAACACCAGGTATTTTCAGCTTAAATTTTCTTCTGTTGTGATAAATTGGCTCAACATACTCCTTGAAACTGGGTTTGTTACCTCACCTTATTAAGGTGATAATTAGCATTGATTCCCTTTGTTTGCTGTTTTAGATGTAAAATCTGATTCATGGGATTGCTCATACACTAGAGTGGTAGCCATTCTGCTTTACCATAAATGTATTTATGACACTGGGACACATACAAATGTAACAGTAATAGCACTGCTTTGCTCTTCCAGTCACAATTGCACTGAAGTTTTGACCAGGTTTTTACGCACAGTGCCTAAAGCATGGCAGGAAAGCGTTTTTTGGTTCTGTATACTACAGGACTAGTATAAACTTGAGTTTTATCTGTTACTTGCAATGTTGCACTTGATGCAAAAATAAAAGCTGTCATGCATTTCTGGCTTCCTTAAACTCTTGAGCAATTGGGGAGGGGGGAAGAGAAAGCTCTGAAGCCTTCTAATATATTCAACAGATATAAACCTTAAGCTTTGCTAATGCTACTCTAGCTATCATTAGCAAATGTCCAGCTTTTAGCTCTGTAATTATTTACAGAGTATACAGTCATGTGCCAAGGTGCTGTTTAGGACTAATCCTCTGATTAGACTGCCGTAAGTAGAGGATTGGGTAGTGGAGGAAGTACCTGCTGAAGCTACTCACATAAGCAACACAGAGCTTGGGAAGAGGGCAGCTTCCTTTCTGTGACTAAAGAAACGTCATCCTGAACATAAGCCCTGTACACTATGTACTTGCTTTAAGCACCGTAGTGATGTTGTTTTGGCAAAAGAAAGACTTAGGTAGTTGCTTAAGTAACTACCTTCCCTGACTGGTAAAGTATTTCTTCCATGTGTGCAGAGAATAAAAGTGCTTTTTTTGCCCCACTCAGGCTACATGTTGTATTCTAACGCACGTGGAAAAACAGTAAAAATACCGCTAATAACAGAAGCATGCTGAAAACAGACTGGCTGTTCTGTACTAAGTTTCAGATCCATGCTTTAGCCAAAAGTCTAAACAGAACCAAATTGGTGTTCAGTCTTTGACAGCTATGCTCTGTACCAGTCCAGAAACACTAAGAAAATATTTCATTATTTCCTAATAAAAGAGGATTGTGGCAGGAAGCTGATGCAGGTGCTAAACTTTTAGCCTAGAGAGAGAAAATGAACAACCAATGAACTCTTAGTTTGCTGGTAAAGCAGATGATGTAATCTGGGTATGACATCGAGTTTATTTTTACTACTAAGTTGCTCTAAGATTCCTTGGTCACCATTTACCAAAAATGCTATAGATGAGGGCCAAACCAAAGTAAGTTGTAGCTATTTAAAAGTACATAGCCCCTGAACTCCCACTTGTAACTAGCCATTCCCTGTGTGGGTTTTAATTTTGCTGTGTTATTGGGTTTTTTGTTGTTTGATTTGGTTGGGGTTTTTTATTATTATTAAACAGATAAAGCTAAAGTTGTGTGAAATCAGACAGGATTGAAAGTTACAATATATAGTGACAAAAGTATACTTTATCCAACAAGTACACATATTAGAATTCTGTGTGCTCACAAAATATTTTCTGAAAAGTAGTTGAATGCTCTGTTGAAGACAACAGTCTTAGTTTTCTGCCCCTTGGCTGTAATCATAGTAGAGAATACGCACATTAGTTCTTTTTTACGCTTAGTTGGAGAGAACTGGAAACGTAAGAGCATGAGACTATACCAATGTGAAAATTTGGTTTAGCACAGAAGTTTTATTCTGTTACTACAAGAAGATAAGGAGAGATGCTAAGTTGAAAACCTGCATGTTTTAGGTTAAAATATGCAGTCAGTAAAGAAAGAAAACCTGTAAAACTGTTCTGTCCTAGTCTCTGTGACTCATACTATGGCCAAGCGTTTACCAACAGCCTCAGGAAAGCAAAAGGTATGACATCTATACCAAACTATGCAGCTTATTTTCAATAGAATTACCTATATGTAATTATCAGCCACTATGTATTATCCTTCATAATTACTGTAGGCAGCACTTGCAGAAAGGAAAACCTCTTTTTATCCCTTGCAGGAATATTACTTGATACATCACATGATCTTCTCCTCTAATCTGTATGTACTCAAATCAGTAGCTAAATTAAAGCACTATACTCAAGACATTATTGAAAAGAATCATAGCCCTACTTATATTGCAGTTCAAGTGTTTGAACTCAGTTTGCCTTTAAAAAGCATATAAACTAAGGTGTTCCTTAGATGGTGACAACTCAGCTTTTTTTCTTTTTTTTTTCATTTATGTCTTTATTTTACACATGGAGTAATTCAACCAACCAAACAAAAACCACAGAACAAACCACCATGACAGGCCACTCAGTCTTTGGAATTAGAAATGTTCAGTTCATAATTCCAGAAGTTCATTTCTAGAACATGCCTCAGAACATAGTATTAGAACTTCAAGAAACAAAATATTAACAGCTAAAGACTGCTTACAGATCATGAAAAGCAAAACTAAACCCCAATCAACCACAACACACTGGTTTTTAACCACCCAAGTAACTGGTCAATCAAATTAGAGGGGACTTTTTCTGCTCTCAGCTTTGATCTTTAACTGTTCTCTCATATACATTAATGGTGGTTTTGGGAGATACTTTAATTAGACATACAGCTTAGTAATAACACAAGTTTTTATTTGGCCTTGGAACATGGAAACCATCATCTAGTAGAGGAAAAATTATACTAGTAATTGTTTTCATAATCATAACTTTGCCATAATCAGCAGGTTTTAATGCAAGTAATGACATAGCTTCACTAGCCACTGAAATGTGTCTCTTCTTTATGGAATTTAACTTTGAAAGAATGACACAAAGCCAAGTCTTTCATTCATAATGAGAATTATTTCTCCAGCTTCTCTCTAAATGGCAAAATCTGAACCACAAAACCCCAAAGTTATATAAACTCAATTTAAAAAAAAAGAACAAACAAAAAAAAAAACAAACAAAAAGAAACACCAAAAAATCCCAAACCAAAAATCATGCATAACTGTTTGCTTGTTCTTTTGTCAACTTTCCAGTGACAAGCAGTTACTGGGGTTCATGATGTTTTCCATTATTCACATCTTTTAAGTCAGTTAGAGAAAGTTAAAACCACACCTTTCTCCATAGCTAAGATGCTGGTTCCCCAGAAAACTGCATCAGGCTGCATATTCTGAATTCCTTTCTCACTCCTTCCATTGGCTCACTGTGTCTCTAGATATCAGAGATCTTCCCTTTATTTCTCATTCCCTTTCCATTTTCTATGTTTGCAGTTCATCTTATGACCAGGTGACTGATATTCTAAGACATAAGAAAAGGTGAAAGGCATCAGAAGCAAGTCAGATTCCACTTCTCTGCTGCCAAACACACTTCCTGAATCTAAACATAGAATCTAAATAGGACCTAAATATAGCAATCTGCTTCCAATTCAAAGTCTGAGGAAGGCAGCACAGTACTAGGAGCAGACCAGAACATTCAACTAAGATTTTCCAGTGCTACTTAATACTTTGCAGTACATGAATATGAGAAGCTTACCAAATTCTTCTATATAAATCAAGATGCATGCAGATCAGCATTCCATTAAGACATATATATGGGACTGAAAAAACACTTAGCAGTGCAAGAAAACTGTTAGAAGTTGGCAGGTATTAATTTATTTTGCAAGGACTAACTGATTCATTTGCAAGTGAGTGGGTTGTATTCTACTTTGCATATAGCACAGTTTTACTGTTCAAAGTGCCTACAGAAACTAAAAGAAAGCACGTTATCAATACAAGCCTACGATTCTAGCATTTCATTCAATCATAAAGCCTTTATTTTTACAAAAATAAGTGGAATTCTGCCAAAGGGAAGTAAAATATTACAAAAGTTTTACAGATTTTAAGTACTTCATTTTCCTTATCTCCTGAAAAGTAATCAACAGAGGAACCCCCTGCTGCACCTGTGTATCATTTAGAATATTTTAGAATTTTGAATTAACTGCTGTCTTTGAACATAGTCTGCAAAACTAAGAATTCCTTCTGAAGTTGTCAATGACCACCTATTCTGAAACAAACAATCCAGATGATCTGTTTGGGTATCAGGAACACACCAAGACTGAAACATGAAGCTAATTCATTTCTTAAGGGTTTTATCTGAAGAACAAAACCTTTTGTTACCTTTAAAAAGACATTAAATTCTTGCAAATTAGAAGACATGAATATGCATTTCTGTTTCAGGGAATTTATGTGTGTTCTTAAGCACTGTACATAATAGGCAACATTTCAAAGGAGTGAACACTAGAAAGATTTCAGGAATACAAAACAAGTTTATGCATTTCTAAAATTAACATTTAGGAGAAAATTAGATTTTATAGTTTATGTGAAGCATTAATGTTTTGACCACAAAGACAGCAAAATTAGAAGTTAACATGAGATATGTAACTTGAAGAGCAATATTAACTAAAATATTAATATTATTTTACCACACTTTCAAGCTATAAGTCAATTAGAGCCTTAATTTCCTTAATTTTGGTTTGTTTTATTTCACTTGGTGAAGGCTTTTTGGTAGCAAAGGCTCCTGCTGCAAGTTCCCTCTTCTTGTTCTGAATTTTCAGCATATTTTCTTCCACTGAATCCTTCACAATGAACTGAAATACAAAAAAAGGCCCCACTGAAATGTTTGGGTTTGTTTTTTGGTTGGTTTTTTTGTTTTGGTTTTTTGGGGGATCTTCTTGGGGGGGGTTGTTTTTTGGTTGTTTTTTTTTTAATTAAATATTTAGGATGGGACATTTAGGTACTTTAGGGGGAAAAAATAGCTGATTAAGCCTAAAGCCCACTTACATTTTGTTACTACTTTGTGAAGCAAACACAAAAGGGTTACAGTGTAGATAGAAAAGAAGGGTTTGTATTTTAAACACACACACACACACACACACACACTTTTTTTAAACACTTATTGGAAGAATATTTCTCTCTTATTTGCTGCTTACATGAGAAGAGAACTGGTCTTCAATTTCCCAAGCAATGTTTTTTGTGACCAGGTATTAATGAGACATACCAGCTGCTCTTCTGCAGCTGAACAAGCTGCTATGACAAAAGCAAAAGTATTCTACATACTTTCAAGACAATAAGCTAACAGCCAGGCCAAGCAACAGCAATACTACACCATCTTAATCACTCCAAGTAGCTCACAACAGGGACATCTGATTTCTAAAATTATTATTTCACAGGAAGTGGTTTACATTTAATATAATCTCACAATCCAAAGTCCACACTTCAAAAATCACATTACAACTTTTGAGTTTACTGGTGAGACTATGATGTCACAATTCTTTTAAAAATACAACAAAGCTTTCTGGAAAATATTTTATTTATTCACAATCATAACACTGGTCCAACAGATCATCTCTCAACTCACCTTAGTAATAACAACATTATGCTTCTGACCCAGCCTGTGACATCTGTCAAAACATTGGTCTTCTGCAGCAGGATTCCAAGCCTATCACAAGCAGTAATGAAGAAGTTAAATAACCAATGGTCAAAATACATAGTAAAATGCACACAGAATCACAGGGAAGTTATCTGATGATGACAGAAGTACCACCATCTCTTGTACAAATACTGCCTGCAGATTAATTACTCACAACCTAATTTCTCACTTAAGTATCCCAATATAAAGAAAGCTTTGAGAACTTCTGGTTATATATTCATAACAAGCAGGAACTTGTAAATGGGCAAACGCTTTAAAAACTAGGTTCGTCATGAGTCTAGGAGACATCAAGACAATCATTTTAATTCAGAAATAAACACTATATATACTAATTGCCTCAGTACTCTTCCTGATAACAAAATCTAAACCAGCTGAACACAGGCAGTTAATTCATCAGCAGACTAAGTCCCCTTGTTAAAAAAAGAAGGCCATGTATACTTCCATTAGTACATGCAATAATCATGAAGGTACTTAAAACAAGGAACTTGCAGAACACAATAGCATAGCTATTCCTACTTATGCTTAGGATATAACACTAAATATAAGGATTTGGGAAATGCCAAGCATGCTCTTCATTTTTCCAGCATGTTTTTTCTATTTAAAGGTATAATGCTACTCATTGTCACACAACAGATATTTAAATCTAGCTAAAATGTAATTGTATTCTGTGATAAGCAAGTCTCATGCAATGGGCTCACCTTGCCATGTCTCCCACGTAATGAAAGTTACGTAGGAACTCTTCTTAACAACTCCTTTCTACAGAATGGGGAAAAGAACAGCACTAGACTAGCACAAAAAAAGATTTAGATTCTAAGAACCTGTGATGCCTAAACCCACTTAAGACATCAAGCTGCAAGATAGAAGCCAAACAAGTCTTGCTTCTCCAATGTAAGATAGTGAGCAGAAGTACAACAAATGGTGTATCTGTCACTGTAAGGTGAACATTCCTGGCTATGTAGAGCAATCTGTTCCAATACTAATCTGACTGTAGGAAGATGATGTCTTGAGGAAAAGACCTAGCCCAATCATGCACAAACATGTTCCATTCTATCTTTGGTGTAATCAAGTAGGACCAAAGTGTACTACTCTCACTCTTCTTCTCTCTCATCAGTTCAAAGGAAAACTGTACTGAAATACCTCTCTCTGTGCCTTTCTGCAGTATCTCATACAAAGGATACTGTGTTTTACATGGGAAAACATAAAGAAACTTGAGCCTCAGAGAAACTTGTGTACTTGTGGTACTCTCAGATTAAAGGTCTGTATTTCTTCCTAAAGGTGAGAATTCAGCAGATACCACTGTATTTAAACAAACAACTGTAGAAAAGGGGAGGGAGGGGCATAGTCTGTGGTTGAGTAAATGTTACTCCCTTGCATTGTGATACAACACCTCTCAGCAGACCTCCAAGCTACGGTTCTACAACAAATCCACAGAATTTGAGTAGGAAAAAAAATAGGTTTAACACTAGCTCCTGAGGTATTTATGCTTCTTAAATCCTATTATTGCTGCTCATTCATTTCAAGGAACACTAATGCATGACTGCATCTCATTCAGCACTGAACATTCAAACATGAGATCATAAAGGTCATGTGGTCCCACTGTCCCTTCATCAAATGTAAGGAGTCAACCACTGCCATGTGGGGTGGCTACCACTATAAGATGGTTACCAGCAGGATGAGGAGTTTTCAATGGTATAGATGTATAAAAGCTCCAATTATATTTGGTTGTGGTTTGTGAGAGGTAACTATATACTATAGATGAGTCAGTGTCCGCAATGCTTAACTTATTTTCGTACAACTGCTTGCTGCAGGACAGTGTACGCATAATACCTTGTTATCTTCACAGAAAACTGAAATTCTCTTGGACTTCCCATAAGTTTTCTTATTCAGAGAATTGTTAAAAAAAACCTCAACCAAACAGTTGGACTAAATGGTGTTACGGTGCTGAAGGTCCCTTCCAACTGAACTATTGCATGAAACACATACAAAAACAGTACTTGTGAAGATGTATGACAATTCATAAGAAACCTTTTCCAAGGCAACTGCTCCATATTCTCACTCATGTTTAATTCCTTAGTTAATTATGTAAATAGCTTTTGTCTTTATGCTGTTGTTATCACTAATCTGATGTTCAATCTAGTACTTTATTACTGGTATAACCAGATGCCCAAGTCCAAAGTTACACTATTATTTTAATCTACTTTGGTTTGTTTTGAAGTGCAAAACTGGCAGAATTTGTCTCAGTTTCCAACTGCCAAAAAAAACAGGACATCAGAGAGAGGAGCACAGAGTGAACAGGGAAATTCAGTTTTGTACAATGACACAAAAAGACGTAAGCCAATTTAAGAACACTGCTTTCCTATCAATAAATGTAATTTACATTTTTATTCCTTACAAATGATTTTGCACTCCCAAGTGCTTTATTGAAAGGAAAAAAATGTCATAAATTTAGGTGTCACCATCTTTCTTGGTCTCCTATAACTACAAAAAGTAACCTCAGACTAATATCTGTATTTTTTAAATAAAATCACAAAAAATAACAGAAGAGCCTAGGGCAGAGAAGCACTACACTGTACCACAGGAAAAAAAAATACACTGTTCCTGAATTTTCACTTTATGGCTTTTGAAGTTATGAAACAGAACAAACAGAAAAACACATTCAGAAGTGTCAGGCAGAAAGAGAAAGAAATAAAGAAGGAAGAGATATCAAATGCTATACTGTGTCACAGCACTTTGTTAACATACCACTAATATTCTTTCTATTCACAGTAAATAGTAGCAAAAAATACTGCATTAGAATAAAAACATGCTGGGGAAACAAATTAAGAAAACCCCTATTTGCCCTTTAACAGGTACTCATCAGTGTCATTCATTCTCAGAGGGGCTTTATTTATACCTCCTAGGAAAACACCAAAAGGAGGTTCACCTACACGTAAGCCAGACCATTATTAACAACCTATTACTCACGGGATCCATTAAAAACACTTGGGAAGCTGCTGTCAGATTTAATCCAACTCCACCTGCTTTCAGAGACAAAAGCATTACAGTTGGGGATCCTGCTTGGCTGCTTTGGAAACACTGAATTGCTTCTACTCTTTTCTTCTGTGCCATTGACCCATCCAAACGAGTAAAGGCAAACCCTGATTCTCTGAAGAGAAAGCAAAAATGTTCAATTTACCAATCCATTTTCTGTAACAATGGGGGGGGGGGGGGGGAATAAAATCAAAATCCCAACCACTATATTGAAATAATTTTACTTTGAGAAAGTTTCTAAAACACTAAAAAAAATGTGTTTATTAAAAATGACAGCTGTTCTACTTACTTCAAGGGGTTTTCTATCAGTGACAGGAAAGTTGTAAACTGAGAAACAACCAGGCATTTAGCAGTTGGATCATCCCTCCGTAGTTCTATCAAAGCATGCATGAGAGCATTTATCTGAAATCAAATAAAGACTTATGTAGCTTACTCTGACTTGGTTAGATCCTACTCCTATAGGTGCTTTGATGAGTTTCAACTGAGAAATTACTGTTCAGCAATACCTTTTAAATGAATTAATCTTAAATTCTGTGTGTAGGGTTTCTTTTAGCTTCCAAAGGAAAATAAGGGCTGAGCACTTTTAATGGTGATTGACGGTACTTTGGGGAAGAGGATTCACAAACCCATTCTCCAGACATACTCTCCCTGTCAGGGGTCAGTAAGGTCCCTACCTCCAGGACATATGAAGGGGAAAAAAAAACATGAACAGAGTACTGGAATTCTGAAAAGTAAGGCTTAAGAAAGGTATAGCCATGAGGC
Source organism: Myiopsitta monachus (assembly GCA_017639245.1). Lineage (NCBI taxonomy): Eukaryota > Metazoa > Chordata > Aves > Psittaciformes > Psittacidae > Myiopsitta > Myiopsitta monachus. Next base: position 24,308,790 of record CM029923.1, read on the forward strand.
AAGTGTTCTACTTAGCAATAATCATGAAGCAAGAAAGGCTTCGCCTGGGAATATTCAGGCAAACAAGCTATGCAAGACCCTTAGGCTAGGTGTGACAGAGAACAAGGAGGCACCAGAAGCACTCGAGACCAACATGAGAACAAAAAGAACATGGAATTGGATCTGAGGCAAAAGAACATTGCTGGTTTTCTCATGTAAGGTTTAGCTATGATGAGGTAAAGAACCACTAACTAAAGAAGGCAAATAACTGCACCAGGTAAAAAATAAAAACTAATGAATAAATAAGAAAATTTATTCTAGAGCACAATGTCCTAAATTAGGTCTTAGGTCTCCACAGAAAAGTTTTTAGGGAATAAATTTATAGTCAAGTTTTGAAAGAATAAAAACTTCATTACAAATTAAAATTAAAAAAAAAAGTTTCAGAAAAATCGATCTCAAAACAAATACGGTCAAAGTACAAGCAGGAAGATTTAATTTCTTGCAGTGAATGCACAATGAAGGTGGGGCAAAAAATGTGACAGACCTTGAGAAACCGGTCTGCAAAGCAAAATAAAAATGTCTCACTAGTTTATCTGAGAAGTGTTATGTTGAACATATGATGCCCGGTTAGTTTTGCTCTCTAGAGCAAAATGTATATTCTTCAGACAAGTTTTAAGACTGGACTTATGCAGCTTTTTAGTTTTTAAAAGTAAATTAAGAGCTGAATAATCTCTACCCTATAGTAGTTCTATACCCACAGAAACCTTCAGAAACAAAAGGCAAAGCAACAGCTTTTCTCATCGAAAGTCTCACATTAGTACACATCTCTGTACAGCACAATGACCGTCATCAAATTACAACAGGTGCTCCTTTTCTCATTTCCCTGCTGCAAAGTTTGTGATGAGATTTTATTATGTATTTTCTCCTGTGCTGACTAGTCTGTGAAGACTTCCAAAAAATAAAATGATGCATATGTAAAGTATTCAGCGTATTTACATAAATACTCTAGAGTGCTCTACAAAACCATAACAAAGCCAAATAAAACACATTGAAATGTACCTTTGAACTGGATATCCACTCCTGATCAGACTTCTTTTCATTACTGGAATCTATTTTCCCTTCTAGGGGACATTCCACCAAGTGCTCTGCTCGAAGCTCACTCCTACATAGAGGGCATTTGACATTTGGCTACAAAAAAAGCCCAAATGACATTAGAAGAAACAAATTATTTAGAGTGCTAAAGACCAACTTTTAGAGGTACCTTTCAGGAAATTATTGGTGTTAATAAAAGTCCTCAAGGATTCACTTGTAACACAACTGCTTTGTCATTTCTGACATGACAATAGAAACATTTCTGAAAACATCACATGACACAAATACTACATGTTTTAAAACAATCTTCCTTAAAAACTGGTTGCCTTTCTGACCATACTTATACCTGAAATAAGCAGCTAAAGATTTAAAATCAATAAAATATTTGGACTATGGGGAGAAGACTAAAATATCAGAAAAACCATCTTTCAATGACAAGTCATTCTTTGTAGCTAAGAAAAATCTTGTTAACCCTTTTTCTTCAAAGCCTGCACAGAAATAATAGCAGTCTGATGAAATAGCTTTGTCAGGGCCAGACACAGAGTATCTTTTCTTCTTCCCTAACAGAGATGAGAAATGAGGCATAATTTAACACCAAGGTTTGGTGTTTTTTTTTTCTCCGAAGTATACTCGAGATAAGGCAGAGTTTGTAATTTATGCAATAGCACTCCCATGAGACTACTGACAAAAATTAACAAAGACTGAGCACAGTATGCAAATACACAACTGTGCAAAGCGAAACTGACAAGCACAAAAAGCTTTTGCCTAACAGCAACCTTTTAAAAATTAGCTAACTTAGTTTATATAGCAATCTGGCCACGGAACCAAGGCATCTTCAAACAGACTGCAAAGCAGACCTCACAAAAACAGATGAATACTAGAAGCTGCTAATCTGGAATGAACCTCTAGCCAGTTAAAGAGGCTGGAGGCCATAGTCTGCATACATGAATTTATTGCAGCAAGAAAAGATAACCTTTGAAGAGACAGAATCTCAACACAAATGAACCTGAAGTAAGTTTCCAAATGTAGTTACAAATGAATCATTCCCCATTTGTCAGCAACCCAAAAATATCCTCCAATAACAAGACAAAATAAATGAATTCTGATAAATCTGAAAATAAATCGGGGGGGGGGGGGGGGGGGAAGAATCCTAATAGTGCTCACGGAGACTTCTCAGTTTGTTATACACATCTTTCTGCGTCCCTTCTCCAATTTAGTACTAATCAAAGTCAACACAAAAACCCAAAATGCAACTAAACAAAGGCAATGCAAATATGTAACATTTGCAGTGAAAGTATGTAAGAGTGAAAAAAACTGTCTTGCTATCAACAACTAGGGAAAAAAACAATACTGTAGAGATTTTACAGCTTTACTGGGACTTCTGAAGCTAACCTGAATGAAAGACTGAAATTAAGGTGTTACTTTTCAAGCTGCTAACTACTAAGAAAGTTTTTCCAATTTCAGAATATATTTTTGGGTTAACATTAGAAAGATAAAATGCTATCCAAATCTGTAACCACTGAAAGGCTAAACTTGTCACTCAGCAGTTTTGAGCTCGCAGGTTAACATCCCATGCCTCGCTGATGGCTTAATATTCTCACTTGTATTAATAATGGAAACCACAGGCATCTTGCCTGGCAGAATCCTGTTTGAACTCAAGCTGTTTTGTAGGAGGAGGCATGCTTTAAGTTGGTTTCCTTTGTTTTAAAGCTGGTAAGTACCTTCCCGAGCTATTTACTAGGAGAGAGTTGCACTGTAACCAGTCAGGCACAGGAATTACCCAGCTGAGATGCAGCACTAGCACAGATACTTATGTCAAAAAGTGAATTCCCCAACTCTGGAATTTAGATGTCTGTCACTGTTTCAGCTGGAAGCTGTAAAAACTTCCTTGGAAATTGATTTAAATTAGCAAGCATTTTGAACATAAGAAAAGCTTACTCACTGCTTTAGAAACTCATGATAGTTCAAGAACAGAATCTACTATTTCACTACTATGTAAGCAATCTATGGAATAATGTGGGATTGGACAGAGGTCCTAGTTCTGCAGATTCCAAGGTGCCTTCTAGGCAAAGCATAGTAAATAACTTGACTCTACAAGTCAAGTAACCCTGGTTCCATCACATCATAACCTGATTTATTTCTCTGCATGCCTTACTACACCTGAAGGCTAAGTAGGGGCACTGACTCTACTACAGACATATCAAGAACCTCTGCACTGGAACCAGGCCTCTTCTCTATTCCTTAGAGAAGTATTTCACTCACTAGTTTCCCCTCAAAATTCTTAAAGGCTTTCAACTAGGACAGCTGCATCAAGATCTTGAATGTCTGGCAACGAAACAAAGTCAAACTGCATGCCAGATAGATAACACTTCCTAACTTTGTCTTGTTGGGTTGACTAATTATGCACAAGCAGGTACTACTTTGTCCCCTGCCACCTCCTATAAAGAACACCACCTAGATTTAGCCTGGCACTTGCAGCTCTACTGTGGCTGAGAACAATTCTGGAAAGGAAGTGCTGCAGCACTGGATACTGATGGCGAGACTACCGCACTACCAGATTGCCCTAGAAAGGAAAAGGCAAACAAGAAGAAAAAGTACAGCTTAGAAGGCACACAAGAAAAAGACACACTACGTTTTTTAAAAAAAAAAAAAAAAAAAAAAAAATATCAGTCAAAAGACCCTCATGCACAAGCTTATTCTGGAGACAGTCCAGAGATGGGCCACAAAGATGCCCTCTAGCAAGGCAGCTATTTCACAGCAGAAGGTTATCAGCTTGGAATAAGGAGAACAGACATGATTCATGCAAAACAGGAATGAATCCAGCACACTTTTCTGCTTTGATGACCATCTGAATACTTTTGCTGTTATTTTTTAGATTGCAACGTTTAAATTTTGATGTATCATCTCCAAATGGAGTTCTTCTCTTCAGAGAGGCTAGTAAAATGACTTGTACGTATGGTAGGTATTCATTAACACTTCCTCTGCAGTGAAAGTCTTTGCCTGTCTCATGATACAAACATCCTGTTAATTAATATTGCTGAGCACCGATGGATTTGTGGAATACGTAGCAGGGCTGTATGTTTGGTTGATATTCAAGGATCACCTGCTGCAAACTCAGGAGCGACGCATCTCAACTAGAAGGAACTGCTGCAGGTGGGCCAGGAGACCTCCTTCGATGGATAAAGAGCTGCTGAGGAAAATTCGAAGGAAAAGAGGCTTATAAAAGGTGGAAGCAAGGACAGGTGGCCTGGGAAGAATACAGGGATGCTGTCCGGGAAGCTAGGGGCCAGGTTAGGAAAGCTAAGGCCCACTTAGAATTAAACTTGGCTAGGGATGTTAAGGATAACAGGAAGGGATTCTATAGGTACAGTGCAAATAAAAGACAGACTAGGGACAACTTGAGCCCCCGCTGGAAGCTATTCGGGAGAACTGGCTACCCTGGATTTGGAGAAGGCTGAGGTTCTTAATGACTTCTTTGCCTTGGTCTTCACCAGCAAATGCTCTGACCACACCACCTAAGCCTTGGAAGGCAGACGCAGGGACAGCTGAGAATGAAGACTCTGGGCCCACTGTAAGAGAGGATCTGGTTTGAGACGATCTGGTTTGAGACAATCTTAAGAACCTGAATGTATAGAAGTCCATGGGACCTGATGAAATCCATCCGTGGGTCCTGAAGGAGATGGCAAATGAAGTTGCTAAGCCACTGTCCATCATATGTGAAAAATCATGGCAGTCAGTGAAGTTCCCAGTGACTGGAAAAAGGGAAATATAACCCCCATTTTCAAGAAGGGGAAAATGGATGAGCCGGGGAACTACAGACCAGTCAGCCTCACCTCTGTGCCTGGCAAAATATCGGAGCGGATTCTCCTGGAAGGCATGCTGAGGCACACGAACAACAACAAGGTGCTTGGTGACAGCCAGCATGGCTTCACTAAGGGGAAATCCTGCCTGACCAATCTGGTGGCCTTCTATGATGGAGCTACGGAACTGATGGACAGGGTCAGAGCAGTTGATGTCATCCACCTGGACTTGTGCAAAGCGTTTGACACTGTCCCACACGACATCCTTGTCTCTAAATTGGAGAGACATCAGTTTGATAGATGGACCACTCGGTGGGTAAAGAACTGGCTGGATGGCCGCATGCAAAGAGTTGTGCTCAATGGCTCAGTGTCCAGCTGGAGACCAGTAACAAGTGGTGTCCCTCAGGGATTGGTGTTGGGACCGCTCTTGTTCAACATCTTTGATGGTGACATGGACAGTGGGATTGAGTGCACCCTCAGCAAGTTTGCCGATGACACCAAGCTGTGTGGTTTGGTTGATACATTGGAGGGAAGGGGTGTCATGCAGAGGGACCTTGACACACTTGTGAGGTGGGCTGATGCCAACCTGATGAAGTTGAACCATGACAACTGCAAGGTCCTACACGTGGGTTGGAGCAATCCCAGGCACAGCTCCAGGTTGGGCAGAGAAGAGATTCAGAGCAGCCCTGCAGAGAAGGACATGGGGGTGTTGGTCGATGAGAAAATGAACATGAGCCGGCAGTGTGCGCTCGCAGCCCAGGAAGCCAACCATATCCTGGGCTGCATCAAAAGGAGCATGACCAGCAGGTCGAGGGAGGTGATCCTGCCCCTCTACTCTGTTCTCGGGAGACCTCCCTTGGAGTATTGTGTGCAGTTCTGGAGTCCTCAACATAAAAAGGACATGAACTGTTGGAATAAATCCAAAGGAGGGCCACCAGGATGATCAGGGAACTGGAGCACCTCCTGTATGAAGACAGAATGAGAAAGGTGGAGCTGCTCAGCCTGGAGAAGAGAAGGCTGTGTGGAGACCTCATAGCAGCCTTCCAGTATCTGAAGGGGGCCTATAGGGATGCTGGGGAGGGACTCTTCATGAGGGACTGTAGTGATAGGACAAGGGGTAACGGGTTCAAACTTATACAGGGGAAGTTTAGATTGGATATGAGGAAGAAATTCTTTACTGTAAGGGTGGTGAGGCCCTGGAATGGGTTGCCCAGGGAAGTTGTGAATGCTCCATCCCTGGCGGTGCTCAAGGCCAGGCTGGACATAGCCTTGGACTGGCATGGTTTAGTGTGAGGTGTCCCTGCCCATGGCAGGGGGGTTGGAACTAGATGATCTTAAGATCCTTTCCAACCCTAACTATTCAACGATTCTATGATTTTACTTCAACAGTCAACTTCCAATACACAACTTTGGTCTCTTTCAGGCACAACAAAATACACATATATCACATCACATAAAAGCAGTAAAGAGGCATCAAGCCATAAGGAGGAATACAATGCAGCACTGATTACCATCATTTTTACCCTAATACAAAGTAAGATGAGAACTGGGGAAAAAGTCTTTGAAAATACTGGTGAACCTTAAAACTGTTCATTTTGAAAGCCACTCTCAATAGTTTGACATTAGGCCAACAATTTTTATAACTCTGCTGATAACTAGGTTTACACTGTTCATGTATGATTTAAAGGAACAATAGCTAGATGTCCTAAAACTCGTAATACCAGTTCATCACTTTCAAATAGCCATTACAATTAATTGCAACCATAGAACAACTAACCTGTTCACTTCTAATGACTTCAAGAATACATGGCCTACAAAACACGTGCGCACAACGTGTTATCACAGGAAGAGTCAGTGATTCCAAACAAACTGCACATTCTTCATCTGAACCAGAGCTCAAAACCAACTTCATTTTGCTCACTAATACCTCACGCAGTTCTTCAGGAGTTTTACTCTCTGCAAATATAGAAAGATACTTAGAAACAGAGATTTTTATCCAGGAAACACTCTGAGGTGGCATACATCAAACAGTTCTATTAATCAAAATGTAACTAGGACAGTTTATACACAATGAGGATATAGCCTACCATGTATAAAACCACAAACTGGCCAGTGCTACAGAAAACTCCAACCTACAATTTCAAAACTCATGAAGAGTAATCTTACTTGGAAAAACAATTAGATTTCTAGAAAACTTGACAGTGGCACATACATATGCAACACAATGCCTAATGGGAACAAGCAGTTTTCATATGGCAGCTGTTCAAGCAGTAACACTGCTACAGAGTTGACATCATTGTTAAGATTGCTTTATTTTATTTTTAAGAAATTCAAATCATACTAATTACTAATTAACTTCTAAATAATTGTTGAACAATTATCTAATCACTTCTCCACCCTTTATTTTTCAGGAAGATAAATTACAACCTTCTAAATAAGATTCTGACCATTATCTTACAGTCTTTCAGTTTCCTGAAAAACCATGCCTATAACCAATGGCATCCCAAAATAGTATTTTTCAAAATATCAAATTTGAGAATTCTCAAATTTAGAGTATTTCAAACAGACTAGACTTGCTTCTGAAAGAAACGGATGTAGTTTTTAACACTATGCAGCTCTACAGTTCTGGCTTGTCAAAAATAAAATTACACTATTCTTTCACCCTTTCTTACAGCCATAACAAAGTCAGAGCTGATAGAGCTACCAATCTACAAGCCATTCCTGGAAGCTCCTCTACATCTCCTTTCCTGAGGCAAAGAAAAAAATTTACAGTAGAAGCACTTCTGTAAATTATTACAACAGATACACTGCTCTTTAACAAGCCTTGTGCATTTTGGCTCTGTAGAGGACCTCTTTGTTCATATTTGAGTATGTGCTAGGGTACCCTCTTCTCAAACATATGGTATGAAAAAAATAAAGGTAACAAAGCTAAAAGTTCAATAATCCAAGCTGAAAACAGGAAGGCTGAAGCTAGAAAGCTTGGAAAACAAACAAATGTGTCTCTGTTCTTGAATATGAAGTGAAAGCCCTGTTTTTAAAAACACAGGAACCAAAAGCATTCACTCACCAGCTGGAAAGCTAGACGAAGATGTATTTACACACAGATGAGGATGACAACAAAGCTGCCTCAATCTGAGGAGAACGCCAAGGATGTCAGCATAGTGAGCTAGTACAGTCCCTTCACTGAAAAATCTGAATGTAAGTTTTGTTAGCGTGAAATACTACAGCCTGAAGTAACAGATGACATCAAGTGAGGAAGTCTAACTATTAGAATGATATTCTAATTTTTCACTTTCCCATTTGAATATAATTTTCTCAAATCCTCTTCTGTAATGAGGTCCAAAGGCTACCAGTAGCATGTTCTACACAGAAGAAATACTAACACATGGTCACAAAAAATTTAAGGCCTTTCTTTACACATCCAGTATCCCTTTCTAATACATAGCTATGCAATAGTCTCTACTCTTCAGAGCTGAACAGATGCTATACTCATTTGCAATTTTTAGCTTACAGCATACAAATTGATACACTTTGCTAACAGAGCTAGCATAACCAAAACTTCCAAAACACTAAGTCTGTGGTATCAAACTCCAACCTTCAGAATTAAGAAAGCTGCCTACTCACCTGCTAATAGCAGCTTTGCCCTCCTTCTTCACCGACTGATAGATTTGTCTCTCTTCCTCTGTGAGTGTAACATACTGAATGAGTACTTTTCGTTCTGGTAACTCCAAAACAGGTTTTCCTTTAACCTTACTTGTTTTAGTTCTTCTAAGGGTAATACTCCTAATCAGAGACTGTAAACGCCTAAAAAGATATATATCAACAATATATTACCCATCTGGAGTTGTTTCATTTTCACTTCTGCTTTTCTAGTTTATTACATAAATACATGTTCTGTACTAAATTCAAGATCAACAGTACAATATAATTCATTAATCTGAAGTATCAAATAATTTGAATTATTTAATATTAATTAGAACTACAAAGTTGAAATGAGAACTGATACTAAATGCATTTCAGGGTGAAACACTGATTAGTCACACTGCCCAAGCACTGCTAGTCATACTCTTTCACAAACCCTTTGGGAACACTTCGTACCCAAGTCCTCCTGGAGCTCCCATTGCGACTGGACGTTGAATTGTTCTGTGCCACCACTCTCGATCAGTAAAAGGCTTCAGTTTTAAGAAGGAAATAAGTGACCACAAATCCTTTACAGAATTCTGAATAGGAGTGCCTAAACAGAAAAGAAAAGATTGCAAAACCTCAAAGAAAGTAAAAAATACAAATTTTAGTCAAAGTGAAAGTTTAGGGCTTTCTTCAAACCATACACTACGGATGAGGTCTCTTATAACTAGGCTGACATGTCATTAAGTACAATGTGTATTTTTTAAGTATCATGAGTGAGAAAACTGCACCTCTGTAGGAAACTTGGCTGTTAATTTTTCCATTTCAGCTTCACCAGCAGCGATCACAACCATGATCTACTTTAAGTTACATTTAAGAATCACATACTTGCATGGTCCCTGGCAGTTTTTAGGATGACTATTACATTTCAAAAGCTACTGAGGTTCCAATAAGTACATAAAAGTGTGAACTTTCAAACTGACATAACATGACAGATCATCAATAGGCCCCTTTTTCCTTGCACTTCTATCAAACCTGTATATCAAAAGTGATTTTAAAATTCGTCTAACTGAATAAAAACTGAAAAAAAAAACAACCCAAACAAAAAAACCCCAACAAAACAAAAACCCAAAATCCACATAAAACCAAGCAAACAAAGCGAAGAAACAACTAAAAGAAGGACACACCTAAATCACTGCTAAAATGCAAGCTCAAAAACATTCCAAATGCATCTGAAGCAGACAGACATTAACCCAGACATCTTCCAGAAAAATCCAAAGTGGAAACACTAAGCAGAAAACACAAGATGGTGTTACACTAAGACAATCTGCACTGCATTTCCTCTGGTATCAAACATTTTACCTGTAAGTACCCATCTTCTGTGTCCATCCAGATTTAAGGCAGCTTTAGTTTGCTGAGCATTTGGATTCCGTATAGTGTGCCCCTCATCCAACACAATTCTCAGCCACGTGACTTTGTGTAAAGGGCTGTCACCTCTCACCTGAAACACAGTATTTTTTAATATTTTTATCTTTATATTTTTATATTTATAACTTTATGTTTTTATTTTATAATTTATATTTTTATTTATATATATTTTTTTAATCTTCCACTAAAATTAAAATACTTTTTCGCAACTTGGATTAAGCAAGCTATTCATATAACAATTCCGCAATTAATATTGGAGGATATTTATGTGCACCTTGTTTATTTATGAGTACAGAAGAGTAAAACTAAGAATGAGGCATTCCTCCTTTTAGATTTAATGATTCCTGGAAGATGTTACCAGTCTTGTCATACTTAGTATGAGGAACTAACTACAGCAAAAATAAGCTCAGCCTGAAAAGAAAGGCTTCAAACACAGAGATACAGAAAATGTATCACAGAACTAATGTTAAAGATGTAAATCTTCAGGCTTTTACAAAGGCTAGAATTTCTATAAAAACATGACTTTACAAATAAATCTCATGCAATGAGTTATCTGGCTGCAGCAGCCTACATCAACAAAAACTATGGAACTATGGTTTCATATGTTCCATATTCTTTGAATATAACAGGCAAAAGGCAGAAATGGGAGCCTCACACCTGAAATTTGGGAAGATTTACATACCTCCCATTTTTTTCTATCCTTAAAAAGTGTCTTCCTTAAGCTATAATTGCAGTCAAATAGTTTTCTCTGCAGATGAAATCAACTAAGAAAATAATTAAGAAATAAAATCAAGGCCAGGTTGGACAGAGCCTTGGGTGACACGGTTTAGTGGGAGGTGTCCCTGCCCATGGCAGGGGGGCTGGAACTAGATGATCTTAAGGTCCTTTCCAACCCTAACTACTCTACGATTCTATGAAAATAAAAATTAAAAAATAAAATATAAATCAAATAAAAATAAAAAAATAAATTAAAGAAATTAATAAAATAAAATAAAAATATAACCCCCTCTCTTCGTTATTACAGCAAACCAGCAAGAAAGTATGTAAAGCAAAACTACAACTATAACCTTTTCCTTACCTGCCAGAATAGTATTTCAATATACTGCCATCATTAGCCCAAACACTGGAAGTCCTGAACAGTGAGGGGTTTTCAAAGAACACTTTCTCTTATTTACTTACTCCGTGATCAGTAGCCAAGATGTTGTATGTTGTCAGTACAATGTCTTGTTCTGAAAGAAATGATGGGTCTCTGCTACGGTCAGAACCATAATAAATATAAATATTGACATGAAAATCTTGGTGGATGTGTTGTTCAAACTGGTCCTGAAAGAACAGTTGCCAAAAGTCACAAAAAAGACACTTTGTTAAACTACATGGATTGTTAGCATAATATTCTTTTATAGTTGCCTTAGCAAAAAAACACTTCCTCTAACTCTGTGACATTCTACATCCACTTTATATAAACAAAAGCCATTTGAATTTGGGTTTCTTTTTAGCTCTTCCCCCAGGTGAAAAGAGGGACCAGAAGTAGTCACCTCAGTTATTAGTAATAGATACAGTATCACATTCTGTTAACTCTAGCTCTACTTTTTGCAAGCTATCAATTCACATCTGGATGCTATATGCACTGCAAACCCCACTGCTCCTCCCAAACTGTAATGGAAGAGCTTTTAAGTTTCTTTTTCACTTTCTACCTTCATCTTCTCTTTGTTCATTCTTTCAAAACCTTACTGGGTTAATGACCTACATTTTAACATAAATGACTACACAATTGTTAAAGTATTCATTTTAATACCAGCGTTTATATGTTCCCTACATATGTGCTGTGAAGCACATCAGCATAACACTACTCTTGACAGCCAATTAAAAAAAAAAAAAACAAACCCAGGTGAAAAAAAAAAAAACGAACAAAAATTTTAATTTTTGAAGTACCAGATTCTCAAGTTTTCTTTTAAAATACTGATTTGGTTTTGAATTTATGAAAAGATTATTTATTTTACATTATTTGATGTTTCTCAATTACATTATTTTAGTGTTTAACCTACAATCTAAGATTGTTTCCTTTTCCTACTAATGTTCTAACCAGAGACAGCAAAATCTTCCAGATAAAACATAACTTGAAAGTGAAAGAGATCCCCTTAATATTTGTATTCAAAACTGTCATGAAAACAAAAATTAACCAATGCAAAGATAGAGCTTCAGACGGCCCCTTCAGCTTGTTCACCATAGCAGACCTACTCCAACATATCATGAACAGTGTGTCAATAATCAAACACCTCTAATGTCACATGCATTATCAATAAAGTACAACAGTATTTTATTCTGAGCATGCAAGAAGAAGGACCTGTCTCTTCCACCTTCTTCATCTGGTTTAAGGAGTCAAACCACTCAAGTTCCAGAAGTGCCAAAGTGAATCTGCCTTGTCAAAACCAGGGAATTGAAAGTGAGCTCACTACTCATGGAACAGCACTCTCATTAAAATACTGACTCTATTTTATAAATTTCTAACAAAAATCCTCTCTCATGAAAGCAGCTGTTTCATAAAAGAGGAAAACTATAACATAGCATGAGAGACTATAGGGAGTACTATTTCTACTGCACCATAATCAACACACATCACATACACACATTTAGAAAGCTTAGCACTTACAATCCAGTTGCTTAAGACAGACACCTGGACACACAATCAGTGTTGCTCTGGGGCCATCACCAGAATATTTCTTCTCAACTGACTGAATGCTAGTGGTACCTGAGAAAACAGAAGTCATATGTAGTGGCGTAACAGCTCACTTTAAAGCTAAGTACAAGTTCAACAAACTTACGGTTTTCTGTAAGTCCCCTCTAAATTTCTTCACATGCAGCACCAAAGCTATTTACAAGGACATAAGCTTCGTTTATTAAGTCACATACGCATAATACTTATGCTTCAAAAAGCAACTCGCAAAACAGTATTATTTTTATTCCTTCATTACCTTTTCTCTTTGTTCGTCTTTTTAAAGAAGTAGATGGAGGTAGAAGAACAGATGCAAAGCCTGGATCTTCTTGGATAACAAAGGAAGTTGCTGCAAAGCCCAACACACATGGACTTTTCACACCATGAAGAATATACGTGTGCATTTATTTTTATGACATAGTTTCATCAAACCCGTTATCCAGATTACTTCTCCTTTCCTAGGCAATAATGGAGAATATTTCCTGTGCAGTAATTTAGAATATCTTGAGTTGGAAGGGACCCATAAGGATCATCAAGTCCAACTCCCAGCTCCTTGCAAGGCTAGCTAAAACTAAACCATATGGCTAACAGCATGATCCAGATAGTCCCTGAAGTTTGAGAGGCATATGTACACAATTATAGCATCCTATACATCTATTTCAGGTTATGAGTTTTCAGAGGAATGCAGTTTACCAGTCATTTACCTTAGCATAGGTTTCACTCAGTATTTTAAACATAAACTTAACTGCTTACTCCAGGGTACCATTAGCCCCCTTTTTTTTTTTTTCATGAATACTTAGTTCAAGAAATGACGTGTTCTTGCCTCTTCAAGACCACATTTCAGGTATTTACCACAAAAAACAAACAAACAAACCAAAAACACAAAAACAAACCAGATTTTTTAAATTTGTTTTTCCAACCCTAGTGCCCTGACAACATGTCTATGTCAAACTCCAGAAGTCTTAATAAATTGCACTTTCACCATCTGTTTTACCCTGCTTATAGCTTGTTACACCATCTCTCCTTTAGCTAAGGAAACAGACCACAACACTTGAAACTAAAATACTGCTTTCCGGTTCAGCAGTGTCTAAAATTTTCTGCTTAAAAGTTCTGGTTGAGGAAAACACAAAAAACCAAAGCACAAACCCCCCAAGTTTAGTTAATTCCTTTTCCAGTTAATTAGAAATCCTTTTTGGGTTGGCTTCAGGAAGACAGACACCAGGTGTCACAGTAACCAGCTAATAAAAAAAAAGAAATTCCTTGCAACTTACTTTTGGTTTGTTGCAGTAGCAGATCTTCAGATTCTCCCAAGTCACTGCTTCCTGAATATCTGGGTTTCTTGGCTTTATCACTAAGGTATTATCATTAGGAAAGAGATAAAAAAAGAAAAAAAAAAGAAGAGAGAAAGAAACCCCACAACTCTACTACTGCTCAAATTTACACATTAAATCTCAAGCACATTAAGCAAATGAACTTGATATTGCAAACAAGATACCACTATGATTCGAAAATTCACTGATTCTAAAGATGTGAAAAAGGAAAGCACAGAACACAGAGCTGCAGGGTGAATGATGCTCGTAAAACTTGGTACAGATTATCACTGAAGTTCACCGCAACTGCAAGAAGAGGCTAGGGTGGTGGGAAGGCTCAAACATGTCAAACATGTTAGCAAGCTTCACAACTTCATCAGCCCAAAGCTGTTCCTGTCAGAAACATGCCTGCAAAGTATTTCTAAACACCTAAAAAACTAATTAATACTAAAAGGAAGATTTACTTCACAGCCTGTTCCTTAGCATGCCACACACGGATGATATTAGACTAGTGAAGGAGACATGCAAGCAAGCAGTCAATACAACCCATGCTGAATAAGTAAATTTTTTTTTTAATATATTTCAAAGTGCAACACAGATACAGAACACTTAATCATAACTGTAAAGCAGAACTACAGCATACAGGTGAGGAGAAAGCAGGAACACATTTCAGGCTAAGGTTAGTAATAACCACATATCACTTCATGTTTACTCAAAATCTATGTACCAAACCAACAAAAATATTATTCCAATAATCTACCTGTTTGGAAGACAACTTGAGTTTTTCAGTGGAGCAGTTTCCAACTTTTTTCTGCTAGAAACACCAGGGTCCATCACATTGCTAGAGTCTTTATAAAGAAAATGGTATTTATGAAGAATATACATAGTCTTAAGCTTGATTATCAAACCAACTTTAGCATAAAACAGGTTAATCAAGAACAAGCGTGAACTACTTTTAAAACAACCTTAGTTCTGCATGGGGCAAGTGCTACTGATACTGTTATCAAAAATGAAAAATAGGAATACTCTTTAAACAATCTTAAATATTTACGAAGTCATAAAACATGTACCCTGTTTGCAAGTGGCCAAAACCTAACTGCCAAGTAAAGAGAATAAACACAAATATAAGCATTGCACCGTTAACAGTAAAGTTCTTTATTTAAGTCTTCAGTGCTAAATGACCTTACTAATAACCACCATCACTTAGTAAGGTTTGACCTTACTAATTTCTACATTACCAAAAGCTAAACTAACAATGGCAACATTAAAAGAACAAAGTGGTAACATCACAGATGTCTAGGGTGTTAGGGCTGTCACAAGGGGAGCTGTTTTGGTTTGGGGTTTTTGGCAAGTTTTTGTTTTCTTAAAGTCTTTATCAGGTAGTGAACAAAACATCACCTCTGAACTCTTTAGATCAGAAACAAATGCAAAAAAGAAAACATATCAAGACAGAGTTGCTACCAAACTGAAAGCACCAGTGCTTGCAGAAGGAGTTTTGGTATAACTCAGGTAAGTGAATTTACGCTTGATTCCAGATTTAAACTTTAATACAGATTTAATACAGTCCTGAATATGGCAAACCTTGCAAAGGCTCCATAAACAGATACTAATTTGATGTTTAATAGAATAAGAAATGGGAGGCAGGGTGTAGTAAGGGTTTGAAAGATGTTATCATCACTTTTTTCATATTGAATAATAGTAGAAAGAAGCTCTCCCCTTACTGCTGTAAGTAGTAACTCATTAGAATGCTTGATGCTCTGGAACAAAACAAAACAAAAATTTAGATGCTATTAGGCTTTTCAATTTTGGTGAAGGTTCTGTTTTTTCTGGAAACACTCATATTGACCTCATGGAAATCTGCTTTTCTTCCTTTCCAGAGTACTGGTAAAGATAATTAGCACCAGAGGCACTTCATACTAATGTGTTCTCTCCTTATCAGTTCTTACTTTTACATTTCTCTATTGTAAGATTGGTGAAGCACTGGAAGAGGCTGTCCAAGGAAGCTGGGAACGCTCAATCCCTGGCAGTGTTCAAGGCCAGGTTGGACAGGGCCTTGAGCAAGCTGGTCTAGCGGAAGGTACCCCTGGACATGGCAGGGGGGTTGGAACTAGATGAGCTTAAGGTCATTTCCAACCCTGACCGTTTTATGATTCTTGTGCTATCAGTTAGGCCACCTATATTAAAATTCCTCCACAGGACAGTGAGGAAGAGGTACCACAAAAAAACTTCAAGCCCCATACATTTCTTTCACCATTTTCAAGAGCATGAGGAATTACAAAACTTACTAACAGCAATTATAATTTTTCAAATACATCTGCACATTCTTCTGATACAACCTCAAAGCTACAGGTGTGACAAAATCCTTCCAAATACTTGTCATTCGCTCATTACTTAAATATATATATAAAAAGAAAAACTTGATACAGAAGCTAATTGCAATTAGCTACTAATTTTTAAACAAACAAGACCTTAAGAGATGTGTAAGTGCTCCTGTTTTATCTACAAGGAAGTAAAAATGAAAGCAAAATGAATTCAGAATCCACTTCTGGAATGTGGTAACTTTCCTGGCAGGGTTCAACTTTCTCACAAGGCACTCATCTTTCCATATGTCAACTGAAACATCTTTAAAAGGTATGTTTCAAATACCTCTCTGAGATACTTAGTTTGTCAAGAGTTTGTGAAGACTAGAACTGACCACAGACTAAGAGTACTCCAGATCATAACATTATCATGCGAACATTACTGGACTTTTGATAGCTTGCTGTCACCTTTACATAGTCTGCGTCCAACGCTGTTCATGCTGTTAGTACCAGATTCCTATTGAGGAACGGAAACTTTTATTCTTTAATGTAGCAACTGGAAAAAATGCCAATAGCATTATTACACTAATCTGACCAGTGATTAATTACTGTTCTGAATCATGAAAGGCTCATTCAGTGGCAAGTCAGTCACCCAAAGGTGCTGAAAAAGCTGTATTTATATGAAACACAACTCCCAGCATTAATACTGTCAGAGAACATTGCATAATAAAGACCTAATCCTAGCCTTTATTTCATTGTCTTCAAAATCCTGTCTTAATAAAAACAAAAAGCACTTGAACTGTACTACCCAAGAAGAGTTTGCACATTGGCATTAGCTCACCTACTGTAGCTTCCCCTCCTCACTTCATTTCAAGTATTTGGCAAAAATAAAAGCCAAGACCTGTACTTATTTATTTATCTGCTTGCTATCTTAGTTGTTACAGGCACTTCCTCAAAACTTCACAGGAACTACACATGCATACCCCCAGACAAAAACACCATCCCTATTTGTGCAGTCACAATTTGCCCTCTAGACAAATTTGTAAGAAACTTCAGAATTTATAAAACTCAACACTCAGAACTGTTTATTCTTCCTTATTCTTCTTTCAAAGATACTTAAGCATATACTCCTAAGATAACACAGTATACAGCTCAATTATACACTCTGAAGTAGCATAGTCCACCTACCTTCAATTAATCTACCCTATTCTTCCTCTTATTTAATGTACTTGAGTAACATTCATTTTCTACAAACACACACAAAGTTCACCATACAGAAAGTTACTAGGCACAGGTTTTTTCATTAACTACCTCAATGGTTTCATAACTCACCTCATAAAACTTATTGCTTGGGATCTTTTGAACAGGAAGAGGCTTGCCATCTTGAAAATTTGTGAGAATCAATGCAATAGTAGCAAGTGTTTTACCCTGCATCACAGAAAAGAATGTCGTATCTTCCACAGAATGAACCAAATGCCCAACCAATCAAGAAACACATGCACATGTTCTGTATTTATAAACTCCACCTCCCCAAACAAAACACAAACAAAAACCAAAACAAGCTTCGTAAGTATTACCAGTCCCATATCATCAGCCAGTATTCCTCCAAGGACATTTTTAGGCCGCTTCTTTTCTGCAAAATTTGTAAGCGTATTATAATAGAAGTTACTTCTCTCTTCCCAAAACGGTGGCAAATCATTACTGTTCTCACGTGAAACCATCCAAGCTAAAGCCTGCTTCTGATGGGGAAGCAAGAGTGTGGCAACAGCCTGCAAGTTAGAGATACATTATGTACTATTCACATATTAAGTATGACATTTCATTTCTGGAACAAAAAAAATTTTTATAAAGTCCTTATATCTATTTTTTCCCCAATTCAAGCATCTCCTGTGTCCGGACAAAGCTAAACATGCATCTACATATTTAAGTATTTATATTTTCGTATAAAATGGTTTCCAGCTTAAGAAATACCTCTGCTCCTTCCAGTTCACAAGTTTTATCATCTTCCTTCAGATCCTCAAAAAATTTGTCAAATTCACTTTTAAGCTGCATAAATGAAAACAAAAAAATTCAATTAAAATTATTGCAATTAAAAATAATCTCACTAAACAATCAATGACTACTAAATTATTTGTCATATGGTAATCAGTATAGATAGATCTAGTTATATAGACAGATCTATAGAGAGGTCTCACTTTAGACCTGATTTGCTGGAATATGTTTGTTAGCTACTGCCATGTAAAAAATGAAGTTCAGTTTTTTCCAAGACAATCACATGCCAATACAAGCAAGAGCTTGAGAAGGGATGCCTAAATATATCTGCATCCTTGCACAACACTCATTAAAGTAACTACTTCACTCTAATTCGAAAGAGCAAACAAAAAGCGAAACCAAAAATAAACCACCACCCAATCCTTCACACATCACCCTGGGCCAATCTGAAGATAAAGTCTGGAAGTCTGATTTTATTTTCACTTGGGAACATACTTGTTATGTGGTAAAGCATTAGGACAGACACCACCTCAACAATGTAAAAAGTAAGTTACTGAACAACTAGAACTTCCCAAAATCACATGGGACTCAAGGCTGTCACTGCTAAAATGTCTCCTCACAGTATAAAAAAGTTCAAGACGACTTCAGACTGGTGGCTCACAAAAGGGGAAAAAAAACTCACCCAAGACCAAAAAACTACATAGTTCCACTTCAAAAGAACTGCTTTGTTAGTGAAAAAATTAAAGGCCTCACTGTTTGAAATTCAACTTCCAGGTATGTAAATACGAAATGCAAACCTGTTCAGGTGTCAACTGCACAGCAGCATGAACTGGAGCACTGTAACTAGGACCAGCTCTCCCAGAAATCCACTTTGATGCAAAATCACATTCTGAACCTATGTGTCATTAAAAGGACAGCATTTTGAAACACTATGATATGATGACTTCCCAATCTCAACCTTCATTAGCTTCTAAGTAACAATGCTGATCAGATTGTGGGTTATAAAACAGAATCTTTCACTGTCTCTTAGCCTCAATTTACCCTTTACTTTCACTGGGCCAAAGACTTTCTACAAAGCTTTGTAAGACTCACAGGCAATGAGCTATACATGGGATCCTTCAGGATGGCAACCATGTTTCTTAAAAATTATTGTGTCACATGGAATTTGACTTGGTGATAGTACAACAACTGATAATGTAAAATCCTTTTTTTTTTTTTTTATGCAACCTGTAAGATAAAAACTGAACTCTGAGTATAAGCAAAACAAGATCCATCACTCACCAGGCATTTATTTCTGTTCGCATCCTTATCCTGACTACCACTGCTTCAACAAAGCTTAGTTCCAGGAGCACAGGTGCTTTTTGTGCAAGGCAAAGCATCATGCCTGCTAAGCTCATCTGTTTAGAGACATCTCATCTCTATTTGCTCACACCTCACAAGTAGCATTCATACCCTAGAGCTCTTCTAAAAGGCAGCAGTGTCCCTGAAAACCTCTCCCTATGAAAGGGTATGACCTGCTTTTTTAAAAAAATACAAAATAAAACAATCTAGAGAAACTCAGGGAATCATTATGGATTTTTAAACAACTTAAAGAATCAAGTATGTTTGCTCAACTGTCTCTCCAGTTGCTAGCAGGTAACATAAAATACAAGAAGTATACTTTTGTGGCCTATAAAGTTTGAAATCAATAGCTGTGGGGTCTGCATTATTCCCCAACTAAGTTGAAAAATCGTTTTGTGAATGACAAGATGACAAGGATTAAGCTCTCAAAAATTTCTTCCAACCAGTGGCAAGTTCAATCTGAATATTTTAAAAGGAAAAAAACCCAACAACTCAAACCCAAAACTTCAACACTTGCCTTTCAGAGGAGGAGCCAATTTAAACCCGTGACTTTTTAGCTGATCTAGCACTGCTTCCTTGTTTTCTTCTCTTCCCCAAAAGCTCATTTGTACAGGCATGGTAAAGGCATTTTTTGCTCCATAAGGGACAACCCTGATAAAATGCAGGGAAAAAAAAAAACAACAGTATTTTTTTTTTAGTGTTTGACTCTTCCATAAAAATCTTGTTATTTTTTCAGCAAGATGCTCCAGACAGGCATTAGTTCTCATACTCCATGAACCTTTAATACAAACCACCACATGCAGTTAATTTAAGAGTTCCACAACAATCACTAAGGAAATTTGCTATAATGTCTACATTTATCATATACAGAAAAGAATGAACTGTACGCATGTAGTTCAACAGAAGAATAAAGAATCTGAAAACATGAAACTTTATTAAGTATTCCTCTACTCTGCTCTCATGGGAGCCCACCTAGAGTACTGCATTCAGTTCTGGGGCCCCAAACATAAGAATAACGTGGACCTGTTAAGAGCCAGTCCAGAGGAGGCCACAAACATGATCAGAGGGCTGGAGCACCTCTCCTATGAAGACAGGCTGAGAGAGCTGTGGTTGTTCAGCCTGGAGAAGAAAAGGCTCCAGGAAGACCTTAGAGCAGCATTCAAGTACCTAAAGGGGCCTACCAGAAATCTGGGGAGGGACTTTCAACAAGGGCCTGTAGTGGCAGGACAAAGGGAAATGGCTTCAAGCTGAAAGAGGGTAGATTTAGGTTAGATATGAGGAAGTTCTTCACAATGAGGGTGGTGAGACACTGGTACAGGTTGCTCAGAGAAGCTGTGGCTGCCCAATCCCTGGCAGTGTTGAAGGTAAGGTTGGAGGGGGCTTTGAGTAACCTGGTCTAGTGGAAGGTGACTCTCACCATGGCAGGGGGGTTAGAACTATATGATCTTTAAGGTTCCTTTCAACCCAAACTGTTCTATGTTATAAAGAGCTGCCATGTGAGTCAAAAGAGAACCCTTAAAGTTTTCAGAATTTGCTAGTGTAGCAACCAAAACCGTTTCAATTAGTCATGGAACCAAAAGCATAATCTTCACACTTACCCTTCAATTAATGCTAGTTTGTTGTCCATAATGCCTGCCAATGCTGCTGCTAGTTCTTTTTTTATATGGCCTACCTGGTCTCCATTCACATTATTCACTTTCACTGCATTTTTATCATAAGGATTATTGGGCTCTCTCTGAAGTGCAACCATCTCATTGTTATTAACCTAACAAAGCAAAACAAGCAAATGTCAGAACACGTTAATTTAGTTGCAAATAATTTGCAGAAATATCACACATTGCCTTAAGTATCATAAAGATTAAAGATTAATTTGGTATAGTATTCTGTTCAGTCAGTCAAGCTACCACTTACTAGAAATACAAAAAGCAATACAGAAAAACTACCAAAGAGTTACCAGCAACTCCAAAAGTAATCCTGAGAGCAAGAATTTCCTTCAACTCCTAACAAATTTCAAAAGGGAATAAACATCCCTTTCTGACAGCACAAACAGCTCAAAGACCTATCTCACTTCTTGTGTTCAGTCACTTTCATTTCCCTTATATGGATGAGCAGAGCTACCAAATAACTAAACCAGATTTGAAAGCTTGCTACAGTAATTACATTTTGAATCAGAATGTTTTAGATTAAGTACTTCCTGTGAAGAATGTTTAAAACAGCAAGTTAGGAGAAAACATCTATCATAATTATACTTAGTCAAAAGTCCCACAAATTATTAAAATTTAGTTAAATGTATTTTTTCTGAAGCTCACAACTTTTTATTTTGCTTTATAATTTATCATGCACTTACGATCCCCATGTAGTACCGTAATCCAACAACACTTCCTCGCAAAGTTCCATACAAAACAGCTGAGTCTGTGTCCTCCTCTGCTCCAGATGTGTCACTTACAGAGAAGTCTTCCAACCCAAGACTGGTGGAAAAGTCAGAAGAGGATAAATGGGAACAGTTTCCCTCTCCTCTGTAAATGTTATATTGAGAGCATCCTCTGGCAGCATCTCTGCAGAAAGACAAAGTGTGAAATATTTGACAATAACTTTAACAGCAATAAGAAGAGAGAAGTTATTTCTTTGTAATCTATTTTACCGCTTTATATATGGCTACCTAAAAATTCCAAGCTTTACAACTTTACTCAGGTAATTTTTACCTAGAAACATGAGGGGAAAAAAAAGTTTTGTATTAGAAGAAAATGCCTGCCATTTTTTACTCCCAAATAGATTAGTTTAAGCCAATTACAATAAAGAGCTGACAACTTAACTCACTAAACTATGGCATCTGTGCGTTCCACCCTACCTTCCCTCACAGGCTTAAAACCTATTTGTAACTGCATAACTGTGTATGTGTGGCTTATAGCCACAAAAATTGAAAAGCTAAAACAACTCCACATATTTATTAAGCTCACTTTCACTCTCTGACATGTATCACTGCTCTATAATAAACTTCAGAAATAACCAGCTGCGCCAACGTAGGCCAGGTAATTACACTATGTATTTCTAACACAAACTTCTGCTAGCCAGGCTTCCTTTCTGCTGATGAAATACACCTAGTAGCTCACATTACTGAACATGAAGAGATAGAAAGATCTCTGCCTACATATTTAATGTGTGCTTGAGTGAAGACTGACATACTAACAACTGTTTTTAACACGAGTACTTTAACAATAAAATCTCAATACAAGTTTCAACTGATACATAACAATTGTGACCTTTGGTGGATCACAAAACCATGCTTCTGTGTTGCTGGATTAATTGAAGAGTACTGCCAATATAAATAACTAGATACCATGGGCTAGTTATTCAGAGCTTGGCACAGCAAACTTTGTTTTCCTTTGCAAATGATACCTACAGTTAGCCTTCAATAGGCATTCCATTTCCCCAGACACAAAGTTTAAGAGGCTTTGCTGTGCTAATTGCAGACGAGCCAGACAGGGCTTACCACAAGCCGTTTTGCCGCGGCCCAGAGAAAACCCTCTCCGCGAGCCCTGCCAGAACGCAGAAACAGCAGGAACGGCTCGGCACCCACCACACATCAACAAGGACAAACATAGGGCGGCGGAGGCGCAATTTCTCCGGCAGCCACTCAGTTCACCGCAGCCGCCCCTCACAGAAAGGCGCACGCCGCGAAGCGGGTCAGCACCGGCACGTCCCAGCGTCCGCCACAACCCCTCCGCCTCACCTGGGCTTCTTCCACGACATGGTCGGTAGCAGCACCGCCAGGGAGGCTCCCGCGGCCCGCAGAACCAGCGAACGCTAAACCGCCGCCGCTCCTGGTCGTGTACCGACACTCCGAACCCAACACCAGCCACTAATGCCAGCCCGAAGCTTCGGAGACGCTGGCCAATGAAAGCACCACGGGCCAGACGAAGCCGCTTCTTCCCTGCCCCTTCCGGCGTCGCGGAGTCTGCGGCAGGCGCCGTCGCCGTGACCCGGAGTCACGCAGCCGACATGTTGCGCGACCGTCGCTGCGGGGCAACCGACTTCGCCCGTGTGCAACGTCGCTTTACCGAGCAAGTGGTAGTGGTAAAATAGTCGGTACACGGCAGTAGAGAACACGTACAATTAGTTAACCATAAGTTATAGACAGAACACTCCTCAAGAGTTTACAAAGTGAAAGGACAAAGCATAAGGCTGTCCAGAATGCAGTTGTCCCATCTTGTAACAAAAATCTGATGTAGAAGGATTCTAATACACTAAACAAGGTGAAAGCATATGGTATGACACCTTATGCAGAGATACGCACCTTGTTGATAATCATTAAATATCTCTCTGTGAAGTCATCAATCACTGCCACGGTGACAATTAAAAACATTTATACCCTTACAGGATAGAACCTTTTGAAAAACATCCTCATGTCACTTAAGGGAAACCACTCTGAAGTTTCCTGCAACTCCTCCCCAAGATTGTAACCAAACGAGCTGTAATTTTAAATCAAATAGGTAACTTGCTGTAACTGACAGCAGCTGAGGGAAAGATTATTTTTCTTCCGCATTGGCTTGGCCTGCAGTTAATTAAAAAAAAAAAAAAAGGGCAAGTTTTGAAAGTTTCCTTTGCTAAAAACTGAGTACTACCACCCACCATTCCAAGGTACTACTACGTGCCATTAAATAAACTACGGAGCTGGCCACAGTTATCCATTGAAAAATGTTTTGTCAAAAAAAAAAGGACTTTATGCAGCAGTCTTCTTGGATAAACCTGGATGATAGATGAAAGGAAGTCATGTAGTTTTATCTAAAGATGCTGGTTAATGTTTAAAAAAAAAAAGAAAACACACACACACCCCCAAAAAAAAAAAAAAACAACCAAAAACACCACCCCATGAACAAAAAAAAGAAACCAAATTCCAGCTTTAACTTACATTTAAAACTTCAATCCTCAGAGGTCAATGCCTATGCGTGATATTACAATTCATCCTCATCCCAGGTGAAATTACTAACACAAAAAAAAGATTATGCTGTCAATGGTCCTGACCACATTAAATATTTCTAAATCAAGGTAATTGTGTCTGTAAAGCTGAAATATATCCTTTAGAAAGAAAACCACAGATTTAGTGTTTTACTACTTCAGCTGTTAGGGAAAAGATTTCAGATTTATCATAGAATCATAGAATAGTTAGGGTTAGAAAGGACCTTAAGATCATCTAGTTCCAACCCCCCTGCCATGGGCAGGGACACCTCCCACTAAACCATGCCATCCAAGGCTATGTCCAACCTGGCCTTGCACACCGCCAGGGATGGAGCATTCACAACTTCCTTGGACAACCCATTCCAGGACCTCACCACCCTTACAGGAAAGAATTTCTTCCTCATATACAATTTAAACGTCACCTGTTTAAGTTTGAACCCATTACCCCTTTTCCTCTCACTACAGTCCCTCATGAAGAGTCCCTCCCCAGCATCCCTATAGGCCCCCTTCAGATACTGGAAGGCTGCTATGAGGTCTCCATGCTGCCTTCTCTTCTCCAGGCTGAACAGCCCCAACTTTCTCAGCCTATCTTCATACAGGAGGTGCTCCACACCCTGAACATCCTGGTGGCCCTCCTATGGACTTGTTCCAACAGTTCCATGTCCTTATGCTGAGGAAACCAGAACTGCACACAATACTCCAAGGGAGGTCTCACAAGAGCAGAGTAGAGGGGCAGGATCACCTCCCTCGACCTGCTGGTCACGCTCCTTTTGATGCAGCCCAGGATATGGTTGGCTTTCTGGGCTGCAAGTGCACACTGCCGGCTCATGTTCATTTTTTGATCAACCAACACCCCCAAGTCCTTCTCCGCAGGATTGCTCTGAATCTATTCTCTGCTTGCTAACTGTTCTTGTTTTAAATGAAGACTGAGAGGGACTCTGACACTACTGGCACTTTATGGGTACGCAATACTCTTTTGAATAAAAATCTTGTCATTTTTATTTCACTGATGGGAAGCTGAAGCAGTAGTCAGGTAACATCCAGCCCTTTAGCTACTTCTCTTTTCTGAGCAGCAGCACTGAGGCAAATATGATTGGACAGCTTGCAAAATTCTGGCCCCCAGACATCAATGCTAAGCCATGAAACAGGGCTGGATGCCAGAACTGGTTCCGAGTATGCTTGTGAGCCCCATTCTGCATCTTTTAACATAATGAACATCATTGAGATGGATAAGCTCCTACCTTTCTTTGGGAGCACGGTGTAGGTTGCTTCCATACCCGCGTGGATGTGGTCAGTAACATGACAGTGTAATAGCCAAGTGCCAGGGTTCTGCGGGGTCATTTCCACAGTTTGAAATGTTCCAGGGAACAGATCAAAGACGTCTGCCCGGTAAACCTCTGTTTGCTTCAGGACAAGAAGAAACAATGGTTAAATAGTGTGGCATTACCAGATGGCAGTAATTTAAGCTACCTTTCATGCATATTCCCAGCAGACTTCTTACAGTTGAGTGAAAAGACATTTACTGCGTATCGTTTCCACAGAAACATCATTTTGTACGTCCACTTCATGCTTAAAGGATTAATAAACTAGCAACTAGGTGGAAATGAAGGAAAACTACAGCTGTGGTCGTACCACAGCCATGAAAATTCACAGTCCCCGTGTCAAAGCATCTTGTGAGGTCAGTGTTCAGCAAATGCTACCGGCAGATACTCCGTATATTGCATATTGGTCATACGCAGGTTTGGGGCATAAAAACTTTATGGTCAAATTACAAGGCCTGCTTAATGCTGTAACACCTGACTTTTCACTGGAGATTACAGTCCTTGGTATTTGACATAGCTTTCGTTCTTAACACAGCGAGAAATGAGTGAAAAGGACCTGTTACCTTATAGTCAAAGCTGTGGCCATGGAAGTGTGCTGTGTGAATGTCTATTTCATTGCCCATTCCCATCAAGTACCAGCTTACTTTGTCTCCAACATGCATAGTCAGGCCATGCAAATTTCCAAACACCTTTCCATTAATGGCTAAAAAGAGGAAAAGAGCAAGAGAGAAAAGAAATAAAACTTTGTGTAGTGTTGTTCTCTAAGCTTTAATGGAAGGTAAGATCTGAAAGCCAATGCCAGGCAAAAGTAATAATTTTGAATACTAGATGATCTTAAGGTCCTTTCCAACCCTAACTATCTATCCTATGATTCTATGATTCTATGAATGGTATATGAAAACAAAACAAGTGGACAGCATATTATGAATGGGTCTGATTATATTCCATATACAACTAGAAAGCAAGATGCAGTTAAAAGTTCTTTGCTGTACACCATTGCTTATACTGCAGTTCTTAAAGACCTGCATTTCCCGCAGCTCTTTGTGGAGGGTAAGCTTTCCCAGGACGCACATCGCCTTTCCGGCTTATCCAGAACAACTGTTTGCTGACATAAAATCAGAATTTCCAGTGTCATTTTTACATTTTTATTCCTTCTCCTGAAAGGATGAGAAAGTCCAATTTATAGGTAGCATTTTCAAATACATAGTTACGTGGAGTTTCCAGATTTACATTAACTAAATTGGGAACATACCATGCATTTTATTACTTTCAAGGAATTCTTCATCCTCTTTGTCAACAAGGTGAGGGTTGGTAGAATACGTTTTAATGTTTTCATCCAAGTACCACGACTCGTTTTCATCAAAAACCATAAAAAGAAGAGCAAATTGAACTTTCTTTTCAGTATGAAAAGATGGCAAGTAATGTCTACGGCACACAACGAGCGTGCCTATTAATCCACTGTAAGTGTCCTGAAATGACAAATGAAAAATCCTATCATTACGTGATGTGACCAAGCAGTAGCGTTTCTTAATGCCAGACATGACTCTTCCAACCGTTTTTACAGCTGTCAGTATCTGGGAATAAAGGTAGCCAGACAAACAAGGTTATTATTTCTTTGCTGTTACGTGGTACTAACCATGGATCAAGTTCAATCTACTGTGAAGAGCAACTACCTCTTTTTCTTCTCTTGCCAGAAATAAACATTTGTTCCATTTTAATTTCTTGCCTTTAGGGTTTTTTTAATTTTATTTTTCTTTTCCAAAATTCTTTTCAGGCTTTAGGATTTTGAACTTGGTTTCCATTCAAAATCCATTTCTTGAGACTTTTTTATTGGTGTTTTCTGAGACACAATGGAAAGGATCCTTTAGTTTACCTTAAAAATTATTAGTCATGGTAACAGGTGGCTTGTACAAAAATGTTGGATTTATGTTCCACAGTTGCATGTTAGTTTTCCCATACATGACAGATTAGATGCTGAGGAAGCTATGAAGTGTTAGCTTTAAGAATGAAATCTGAGTGAGGTGATCTATACCAACAGCAGAAGAACCAGGGAACAAGAAGATGAAGGGCTGTGACGGAAATTCTACAGTACTGTCAGTACTTCAGTCAGGGCCAGGTTCTACCAGACTGACAGTCTTCCGTCTGATCTAATCAACAGCTTACTTGTGAAACCCCTATGTCTCTGCACCCTAGGAGGATGATATGTTAGCAAATTTGCTTGATGGACATACAAATAATCTAAAAAGAGAGCTCTCTAAGAACTCCGGATTAGTCCAATCTGTAGGATTTACGTCTTGCACAGGGTGCTTCAACCGTGAGGATGCTGCTGGACATAATAGCTATTTCAAAACTTAATCTCTGTGTAGTTCAATCTGTAGGTTAAACATACTCCTTTTACATCAGGAGTTTAAAACCTTGGAGAACGATTCTGAGTGCTCTGTCCTTCCGCTTTTGTGACAAATAGCTTCTCTAACTCACAGGGATATACATCATGGAAAAGTGGGATACAGACCATGTAAGAGCGTGAAATTAGCTTCTAAGTATTTCATATGGTTATCAAAAAAAATACGGGAAACCCTCCAAGACAGGGGGGTTGGAACTAGATGAGCTTTAAGGTCACTGCCAACCCAAACCATTCTGTGATTTTATGAAATAGAGGAAGATACAGGGAAGAGAAATTCAGACCATCTCTGCTTATTAGCCAATGCACTTTCCAGAACATGTTTTTGTCAGCAGGCAAGTTAGCCTGCCTGTCCCTGTGCCCCGTGCCCAAACATGGAATGAGCCCCAAATTTTTTGTTGGCAAACAGAAAATCATGATTACCTTCAGTAAGAGGCAAACATCATGCTATTGTTTGTCTAAAGTTGAGGCTTGCAAAAGCACAGCTGTGCCAATTCCTGCCAACTGACAACAATTTCCATTACAGACGACAATTTCCGTTACAGACAACAATTTCCTTGATTTCTGTTGCTATGTGCTCAAGCCCATCTAATACACTCCGAGGTATTCTAACTACTATGAGAGTTTTGTTTCCTAGAGGAGAATATCGTCTGGTTTATAACCAGGTGTTGTCAGGAATACTGTAAAGTGACTCAGGAAACTCTTAGCTCAACCTAAAAAAAGAAAAGAAAACCCGATCTGAACTTATTCTGTACCTTTGATATGGTCATTCACTTGGCAGCTGAGCATCCATTCCCCAGGACTCCTCGGTATCATGACAGCATCAATAAATGTGGCTGGGAAGAGGTTGATGGTGTCAACTCGATGATGCCTTTCTATTAAGGTCTGTCCATGGAAGTAGGCTGAATGGATATCAGCTTCATTACCCATGCCAAAAAGATGCCATTCTACCTTATCTTCCACACACATTGTGAGGTTTGGGAGGTATCCATACATGTACCCGTTGATTGCTAAAAGAAAAGTTATTTATTACAGTTACTTTCACAGACCTTAGGATTTTCACTTCAAAAGTAGGTGTCATACAACCATTACTTTATTACTCAAAATAGAAAGAAGCTCAAACGAAAACAAAACTCTGCACCTTTGAAAGTGAACCCACTTCATCTGCACAACTATCTGCATGACTAGTAGCTCCTGCTAGGATTCCGGAATCCACGTCAGAGGCAAACGTGGCTTCTTTTTTGACACACACACTAAACTGTTCTTCTAAACTGCAATGTTATAGTACAGGCTTCAGGACTAAGGAACAGAACAAAGTAACACAACGCTGTTTAGACCGCGAGAGACACCCTGGCAAGGAGGTTCTTGGCCCCTAAGAAATTCTCATCATAACTCCAAAGGTGTATTTGCACAGCACTTGCCATCGCGTACTATTTCTTTAAAACTTTCTTTCTTAATCTTTCAAGAAGATGGCATGGCCGCAGCCGACTGTAAGCCCCGCACCTCCCGGCCGCCTCAAGTAGTTCCCTGCAGCGCCTTCAGAAAGCCGACTTCCGCCCCCACCCGCTCTATGTAGGTCAGCGCGCGCCCTTCCGGGAAGGCCAATCAGGGAGCTCCGCTCGCCTTGGCGCCGCCCGGGTGACAGCCAATGGGGAACCAGCGCGCGAAGGAAAGGGGCTCGAGGCGGCTGCCGCCGTCAGTCGCCGGTGTTCGGCGGGAGGTTGCGGGAGGGGTGCGCTGGAGCCGGAGCCTCTCAGCTTGGCCGGGAGTTATGGTGGGGAACGGGCCCCTCGCGGCTGGGCAGAGGGAGGGCGCTTGGGAGGGCTGCTGGAGCGGCGGCGGCGGCCGGGGGAGCCTGGGACAGATAGCGCGTGCTCTGGCAGGACTTGCAGTCTCTGAGCGCGCCCCGCTGCAGCAGCAAGGCGAAAGGACTTGGGGGGGAGGAGAGAAACTTGTGTGGTAATAGTTAAAGGGAGGCGAGGGAGGAAGACTGTCCGGCGACTGGTGAGACGGGACATGTGGAAAGGCGACGGGGCCTGGCTTTGAAGTTCGCGCCTGTCGCGGAGAGGCGACGGACAGACCGAAGCCTGACCTGGGTGGCGGGAAAGCGTGGCAGTGACCGCCCGAGCCTGTGCTCTCCGTCGCTTCGGGCTGCTGTCAGCCTGCGCTGCGCCGGGCCCTTGCGCGTCATGGGAGGGGAGCTGCCTCTCGGTGGCGCTGAGTAGAAGTAGGGGCGAGCACAGACGTAGTCTGGCTGGCAAAAGGCGAATGACAGAGCCCCGGCGTGAAAATTGAAACATGAAAGTAAGAATACAAGGCTTGGTGAAACTACCGAGGAGAGAGCAGCCCGGGCTTTTCCACCCCGGCTTTTTCCTAGATGTGCTATAACACGAAGCGAGAAAAACAGCGCATTTCCACCTCGGGTGTGAGACAGCATCAAGGTATTGAGAGATCAAACATACGTGGCACAGTTGCTTACAATCAAAGTAGCTGGCCAAAGGTGGGCAGGTGACATCTGACTGGGACTCGTGGATGGTTTTGCAAAGCAACCCAAATGTGTATGAATTGCCAGGGGTTAGAGATCTGCTTATTATAAAGGAAGACATAGTAATTGCTGCTATGCAGGAAGAATTCTTGCCCAGTACATGATTTGGCAACAAATAAAGGAAATTAGGGAATGCTCTAAAGAAGTCTTCCAAGACTAAAGAAAGATGAAAAAGAGACTAAGCAGAGTATTAAAGATAAAATATCCATGCAGCATGGTAAGGGAGGATGAATCTATACTCACCTATGTGTTTGTAGACTATGCTTCAGTCAAGATCTTGCCGACATTCTCACCCGAGTCACCTAAGGTAAGTAGAATCTTGCAAGCAGCAGACAATCTGGTGAGTTATAGTCACTCGAGCAACCAAGGGATGCTGAAGCAGAGAAAGCTCATAGAAAGATACAACCCACAGGTGACTAGTTATTATGAGTAGAAAATCTGGAAGGTGGGTAGGGCCCTATCTCATTGTTCTGTTTTCAATTTGCAGCGTGAATGCATATCCATCCACGTTGGTCAGGCTGGTGTTCAGATTGGCAATGCATGTTGGGAATTGTATTGTCTGGAGCATGGAATCCAGCCTGATGGTCAAATGCCTAGTGATAAAACTGTGGGAGGTGGAGACGATTCATTTAACACCTTCTTCAGTGAGACAGGAGCTGGTAAACACGTTCCCAGAGCAGTGTTTGTGGACCTGGAGCCAACAGTTGTTGGTAGGTACCCAACATCACAGACCTTCAGTATAAAAGTGAAGATTCCCTACAGATTCCTTATTGTCTTTGGGGGTTTGTTTGTTTGTTTGTTTTTGTGTGTGTGTGATATCAGAACCCTGAAAGCTTGAAAGATGTGTGTCTGCATGCTGTTTTGACATTTGAGGTTATTGTTACTTGAAAGAAATGATGTTCTACAGGTAACGACTTTTGGAAAACGCCGAAACTTTTCTAAAGTGCTGCACTGCACCCAGAGTTTTGTTCAGTTGCTATCTGGAATCTTGTCTGTACCTGTCATGTAGATTTCCTGGCTGAACCTCTTCTCAGGAACCAATACTGTCCTACGAGTGCCTCATCTTCCCCTAAACTAAAGAGCTGAAATTGTGACAATTTTCGAGTGTTGTCAGGCAAGCTGTCTATAGTCAAGGATGCCGTCTACGCTCTTTTGACATGTGCGCTTCGTGTCCAGTCACTAAGTAGCACTCACAGAATTGAACAGGTTGAATCTGTGTTGTGGTCATCTGTTTTCTTACAGATGAAGTACGTACAGGCACATACAGGCAGTTATTCCATCCTGAGCAGCTCATTACTGGGAAAGAAGATGCAGCCAATAATTATGCCAGAGGCCATTACACCATTGGAAAAGAGATTGTTGATCTAGTGCTAGACCGCATTCGCAAACTGGTAGGAATTCATGGTGCAAGTCCATATTTAAAATAATTGGTACAGCTCTACAGCTATCTATAACAGTGGTTTGATGTGCTTTCTTCCCAAAGAATTTTGTGCATAATTTATTGTTTAAAATTTGGTCTTCTTGCTCCCGCCCCCACTTAAATAAAAATTCAGCGAATAAAACTTTCTACTTCCCCCCCCCCCCCCAGCTTTTGAAATCCCAGTATTTGAAAGTATTTTAAGGATACCTCAGAAACATTATAAGAGCCTTAAACAAGTGTAACAACGCTGTTATACTTTATTATTTGTAGTTTTCAATTAGATTTCATGCCCATTATAGGTGGTGCAAAATAGTACCCTCAACCTCAGATTCTGGTTGAATACTTAAGATAAAAAAAAGTAATTGAAATGGCTGGCACTGCACTGAGAAGCTCATATAGGATCATGTGATTCAGAGTTAAATGGTGATTGTCTTTTGATTTTTGTAATTTGAGATAAAAAACTTGTTTTCACCATCTAATTGATACTTGCTGAGAGCCACAATGGGAACAAACAGATTCTAAAGATATAACTGAGCTGTAATTTATAATACTTTATTTCAGTGGTGCTCAGCTGCTCTTACAGTAGAATTAAAATGGCATTACAGACAATAAAGCAGTTTTTAAATATTGAAATACTCCTATTCTGAAAAAGTTACACAGCGGCACTGGTACTTTTGAGTAAAAGGCACACAGGAGAAAAGGAAGACCACCTTTCAAGAATGCTGGGGGGGGTATTTTAAAAAGCTCAAACACTTAAGGAGGAAATGCTGCTGAATGATTATTTTAATACTGCTTTCAGCTAAATAATAACTTTTTTTTTTCCCCTCCCACTCTTTCCCACCCCATTATAGGCTGATCTGTGCACAGGGCTGCAAGGTTTTCTTATCTTCCATAGTTTTGGCGGAGGCACTGGTTCAGGATTTGCATCTCTGCTCATGGAAAGGCTCTCTGTTGACTACGGCAAAAAGTCTAAACTTGAATTTGCGATTTATCCAGCACCACAAGTTTCCACTGCTGTAGTGGAACCCTACAACTCAATTCTAACCACCCATACAACATTAGAGCATTCAGACTGTGCCTTCATGGTAGACAACGAAGCCATTTACGATATATGTCGTCGTAACCTTGACATTGAACGTCCTACTTACACTAATTTAAACCGGCTAATCGGGCAAATTGTTTCATCCATCACCGCTTCACTGCGCTTTGATGGAGCCCTCAATGTAGATCTGACAGAATTTCAAACTAACCTTGTTCCGTACCCGCGAATCCATTTCCCCCTGGTAACATATGCCCCTGTCATCTCTGCTGAAAAAGCCTATCATGAGCAGTTATCTGTGGCCGAAATTACTAATGCTTGTTTTGAGCCAGCCAACCAGATGGTAAAATGCGACCCTCGCCATGGCAAGTACATGGCCTGCTGCATGTTATACAGAGGTGATGTCGTTCCCAAAGATGTCAATGCAGCTATTGCTACTATCAAGACTAAACGTACCATTCAGTTTGTGGATTGGTGCCCGACTGGATTCAAGGTACTTGCAGTGCTTTTTAGGCGCTTGATGTTTGGTTTATGAGCAGTTGTATAGTATTTAGAGGTAACAGTCATTCCAAAATGTTGTGATGTCCCTGTTAAATATTTTGATGAAGTGCAGGAGAACTGTAAGCTATTTTCTCTGTTCATAACCGTGGCGATTTTTGATTGTTAACAGAAAGAAGTCTTTGAGCCTTACCACTCATAAGGAAAATTTTTGTGTTTTCTTGAAGGTGGGCATTAACTACCAGCCTCCAACTGTGGTACCAGGTGGTGACCTCGCAAAGGTGCAGCGGGCTGTGTGTATGCTGAGTAACACAACTGCTATTGCTGAAGCCTGGGCTCGCCTCGACCACAAATTTGATCTCATGTATGCTAAGCGTGCTTTTGTGCATTGGTATGTTGGGGAAGGAATGGAGGAAGGAGAATTTTCTGAAGCCCGGGAAGATCTGGCTGCCCTTGAGAAAGATTACGAAGAAGTCGGCATAGACTCAGTAGAAGCAGAGGCTGAAGAAGGAGACGAGTACTTAGAAACCTAAACTCTGGAAAAATGCAGAGAAAGGGCGGGGGGGGGGGGGAAGGAATTGCAGAGCCCTGTTTGCAGAACATCTGCTTGTTTGGCTGTTTTCCAATAAAGTTTTAAAGGTTCTACCTTCTATTTTTTAATTCTTTCCTATGTATGTGCGTACTCGCTAAGTAAGGACCATTTGAGAGGGCGTATTTCAGTAGTATCTTGTTGTGCAAGTTACAGAAAAACTCAGGAAACTAAACACTTTCCTGGGATACCAACACACTTTGAGCCTTACTCCTTCAGTGTTGGTTTTTCCCAAGCAGGAAACTGCTTCTGCTTGTTACAGTACTGGTAACCCCTTTACTATCCCAAGCCTGTCTGCATGATCCGAAGGAACCTAAACTTTCCTGAAGACGTTTAAGTATCCACAGTTAACTCATACTCTACTTCTGACTAGTTATGGCAGATGCCACTACACTTTTGAACAGAACTAGCACTTAGTACCGTTGCTAAGGACACAAAACTTTGTAATTTAGAAGTGTTTAAAAAGCTTTCCAACTGGAACCCATACAACCACCTCCTGCGTTTGATTCACATAAAAAATAGATGTGTAGATCTCTTACCTGCTTTAAGAATATTGTCACTTTTTTTTACGTTCCTACGTTTGCCTTGTGCTAAAAAACCAAAACAAACGCAACCCCCAAAATGGATGTCATTTAATGGGTATGTTCAAATGACTATGGCTTTATACACATCGGAAACCGTTAACTTGCAGGGTGCTTGGCTGCTGACCTGCCATGTTCAAATTTTTAGTCCTACATCCCGAAGAGGAGAAGAAACTAGTGCTGTGGTTTGGGGTCGTGGAGGCTTCGTTCTGTTGGTTTTTCCCTTCCCTACCTCTTCAAGAAAACCAGCAGGGAGAAAAAGGGGTTGCATATGCTAAAAATACCCTGGATTCTTGTCAGAAGTTCCTGTAACCGGCACCTGTAGAGCATGCGCTGTGTGCGCGGTTTACGGAGCTCTGAAAGAACGAACCGCTGTACCAAAGATACCTTTGGTTCTGGTCCAGAAGACTGCACGGCCCCAGAAGGCACCGACCAGACGCGTGAGGCACAGCCTCCTCCGTCCCGCACCCCTCATCCCCGAGCTGTTCCAGCGGCGTCACACCCCTCACCGGGTCGCTTCCCGCGCCGGACACTGCGATCCTGGAGGATGCCGGTCCGTGCTAACGCGAAGTTACGCCGGCGCTACACAGAAACGCTGTGTGCAGCCCCCCCCCCCCCCCGAACGAGCCGTGCGCTGACGGCGAACGCAGCCCCTGTGCTGCCCACGTTCCCTTCCGCTCTCCACCGCCGGGTTTCGCCGC
This sequence comes from Myiopsitta monachus, assembly GCA_017639245.1. Lineage (NCBI taxonomy): Eukaryota > Metazoa > Chordata > Aves > Psittaciformes > Psittacidae > Myiopsitta > Myiopsitta monachus. The sequence continues at coordinate 24,344,421 of CM029923.1, forward strand.
GGTTGGGCCGCGGGCCGGGAGGCGGCTTCGGTCGCTGCGCGCGCCGCTCCGCCGCCATACGGTGCGGAAGCGAAGCCGCCGCGGCCGCCTCTGGGCGGGAGTGCTGCGCTGCTGTGCCCGCGGCGGGAGCGCAGGCTTTCAGGGACCATGGTGCAGCTTTACAACCTGCACCCGTTCGGGTCCCAGCGAGTAGTGCCCTGCAAGCAAGAGCCGGCCCGTTTCTGCTGCGGCCGCGACGTGCTGTTCGTGGCCAGCGCGGCGGCCAGGTGCAGGGTGGAGGTGTTCGCCTTGCGCGACCAGGGTCGCTGCGAGCCCCTGGGCTCCTTCGCCACGCTGGGCCCCGTCCTGCGCATGGCGCACAGCCAAACAGGTCAGTGTGCTGCTCCGGCGGGCCCGGAGGCGCTCGGCTGGGGGGGCTCGGGCGTCTCCGTAGCTGGGAGCGGCCTGCGGGCTCCGCCGGGTGGAGGCGCTCGGTTTGTGCCGAGCTGGGCTGGCTCCAGCCGGGCCCGGTGGGGACGACGGAGGGCCGGAGAAGATGGGGGCGGCGGGGATTAAGGCCCAGCAAAGCGCTGGCTGCCGCGGGCCGGGCGGGACAGGGCTGGTGCTTGCAGAGGCACCGACTGGTGCGAGAGCTGTGCGACGGACTGGAGCCCTCGGGCTAGCGGGAAGTGCAAAGCCAGCAGCGCATTGAGGTTTTTTGCCGTCTTCCTCTTCCCGGTTGAAGCCTGTCCTCTTGCCCCTTTTATTGTTTTTTATTGCAGAGCACGGGTCGGGCAGTCAGTGCAGTCGATCCCACAGCTCTTTGTGAGTCTGAGGCTCACCCCGGTCTTCAGAGAACCAAACATGTTCTTGGTAGCGAATATTGTGAGAGGGAAACACCTTGACTGCAATCACAGTTCATAAAGTGGATTCACTTGGGAGTTAGTCTGCACCTGGACCTAGAAGTCCTTTTGTTTTTAATGATGCGTGTTGTCCCGTCGTCCGTCCCCGTCCCCCCCTGCAAAGAAACTTGCACTTCAGATCTCATTGGAGAAAAACTGGTGGAAATGGGTTTTGGAATTTCATGTAAGAGCTGAGAACTTAAAATGGTTTTTGCAGTGTACTGTAGCAGGTAAAGAGCTCAAAACCTGTCCCTGTTCTTTAATGATATATCACTATCACTGCTTTCTTTTAAGGAGACTATCTGGTGACAATTGAAGAAAAGAGCAAAGCAACGTTCGTGAGAGCATACGTGAATTGGAGATGCATGTCTGCAGGGAGTTCTCGTGTTTGTGTTCGGATGGTTGGTCACAAGATGGAAGAGTCATACAGTGAAACCTTAAAAGAACAGATGTCAATTGTGGAAATGCCACTTTCAGATCCTCCGCTCTGCATTTCATGCTGTCCTGTAAATGGAGATCTTCTCGTGGGCTGCAAAAATAAACTGGTCATGTTCTGCTTGAAATACCTCTTTATAAACCAGAATTTGACTGTGTTAGACTTTGAACGCTCCTTAATTTTGCACATTGATAACTTCATTCCTGCTGAAATTGCATTTTGTGCCAGACATATAGCCATAACAACAGAGCTGGATGTTCTCATCCTGAAACTGGAACTGGTCCAGCAAAGTGCAGACGGGACAGAGCAATGTGCGCATCGCGTTGTGACGCTAGAAAAGCCTGTGGATGGAGGTAAGGACAAAAAAATGTTTGTCTTTTTATTTCCAGGAATCCTCTAACTGATCTGTGGTGTTCTCAAAGGAGAGAATTGCCCTTCAGCAAATGTTTCCAGATCATCTTAGTACAGTCAGCTGGATATTCTAGTACATGGGAAGTTATACCGCCTGCTCTTGGAGGTAACTTAAATATGCCATCATTCCGCAGGCACTTCAGGATAGCACAGTCTCTACAGAGATAGAATTGGGACCCTGTTTTGGGGTGCCACCATGGGCCAAAGCGGTAGTAGTTTGGTGTGCTACGTTCAGAAAAATTATCCTGTTAGTGTCACTTCCCAAATAACTCTGTCTCTTCTAAGGGGCAAGTGGGAGGCCAAATGGAGGAAGCGTGTCATGGGCCTCGAAGTCAGCCACGTGTATTGGCTTACACAGTGGCAGTGCATATGCACTCTGACAAGACTCAGAACCTGCATAAACAAGGTGTCAGCAAATTCACCTTTTCCAGGCCTTTGTGTTATTCAGGGGCTTGCCTCGGAATCCTAGAAATCCCGAAAATGGATTTACCCAAACAGGTTTCATTCCTGTGTATTGCGAAAAATCAATCCATGTGTAATCAGTTCCCATGTTTCCTAAAGTATCAGCTGAATACCAAGAAACCTTAGGAAAATCCTTCCTTTATAATTGAAGAAGCTTAAATAAGAAAAGAATGGTCTTTTAGAAATGGACACTGTACCAAAAAAAAAAGGGTAAATAGGGAAAGCATAAAGTGGAATGTTCTTGCTTGAGTGAAGATGGATCTTAACTGAGATAGTGGCATGCTGCTCCTAGCTGGTTTTGTTCCTAAAAACTAAGAAGAAAAGTTCAAATTACTCTGAGTGCTGTTAGGATTTGCTTTCCAGAACTGAAGTGAGTGTAAGATAACGCAGCTTTCTATCGTAGCTGCCTTTTCCTTCTAGAAACCTCTTCAGCCAACATTTTTGGAGGGCAGCCATTTGCAGCACAGGTTGCCCTGGACTTGCCTTCTGATGAACAGTTTACCTGTTCTTTCAGAAATCTCCGCTCTTGGCTGTTGAGATTGTTGAGGCTTAAATAAAGGATTGTTCTCATCTTCTAGTGTAGCTGTTTTCAAAATCTCATGGTTTGACGAAGCCAGTGCTAGTTCGGAAGCTGTAAGTGAAGTATTTAATTGATGCTGTGTTGTCGTATAGTTTTGTTACTGCTAAATGGAATGGTTTGAACAGTTAATACAGCATTTTCTTTGTTAAGGTGTGAAAGATGAAGGCCCTTCAAGACATGCTTTGCAGCTGGAATTAGATGAGTTCATCGTATGTCAGAAGCCAACGGAACTGCTTGGGGAAGAAAGTAAGCTATGTGAGATACCCATCACACTGGAATACACGGAGTTACCTACGGAAGACACAGAGCGCTTCCAAGTGCGGTATCTGCTTTTCAGGTATTTCAAACGTGTTTTGCCCTTTACAGGCTAATTCAGTACACAAAACCGAAATGAGCTGTGGCTCGCATCTTGTGGAAATTAAAATCCTGGCCTTTTGACCTCTGGGGTTTTTATAAGGTTGGAGTGCTTTTTGTGCTGAGGAAATAATGTGATACCAAAGAAAGCCCATCTTTTAACAGTGGAATATTTCAGTTGGAAGGGATCTGCAACAGTAATCTAGTCTAACTGCCCAACCACTTCAGGGCTGACCCATTGTTAAAGCATATTATCCCTAGGTGTGCCATGAGCTTCTTGGCACTGCCATGCCGATTATACTAGTAGTATGAGTGCATGTTGTTGAGTGTTGAAACATCAGCTATGCCTAGTTTTAGCTGGTGCCGTTTACTTGTCCAGAGCAGCTCATCGTAATTTCTCGCAGAGGTCTCATGTTGTTCTTTTGCACTTTTTTCTCCAGATGTTTTACACCTGACCAGTCGCCTTTTGGGTTTTGTGAAGAGACAAAGCTGCACTCTGTTCAGCTGCTTCCCATATACCAGACAGGTATGCGGATATGCATGGATGCATTATGGCCTGTGTCACAGGTGTAGACACACATTCTGTGTCTACAGAACAGGTTCTGTTCTGTACACCGTTTCTGTATGAAATGGTTTTAAATTCAGTCTTTCATGACAATGATTTAAACTGAGCTTTTATTAACAAAAAGTCTTTTAGTTTCTCCATGTTCTGCATAACCTTTGAACTAAAATACCAATTTGCCACACCAAAAGAGGGAGACTAAAACAGCCTTTATCAGTTTCTCTGGTTATAACACTGAGTTATTTTACATCGCAAAACAGTCACTCTTTAAATTGCATAATAAAATTATCCTCAGTGTTAGAAGATACTAGGCTGCCTCTCATTAGTCAGCAGTGGAAATCAGAGTAGTAAACCTTAATAATCATGAAGATACAGTTTACCTTTCTTCCAGGCTTTAATTAAAGTTTTAATTGAAGGGAGGAATGCAGATTTTCGGGGTTCACTAATCACAGTAGCTCAAGCCACAACAGACCTGTGGAAAAATTGAATGCTGTATGTTATCAGTCATAACTGACTGCTCACCCAGTTTGTGATTGTTTGCCTGTCTGATAAGCAGTGAAGTCTCATTTAAGTTGCACTTGACTCAGAAGAATGAGCTGCTTGCCATTGCTCCAGCTATCTTTCGTTCTCTTGTGATTTACCGACTTTGACAAGAGGGTCTGTAGAATGTGAACACAGCATTTACCTGCCAAAGTGGCTTTATAAATGAATTGTGCCATTCCCAGTCTTTCTTTCCCTTAAGTGAGGGCATGTATTTTGGTGAGCTGCAGCTCTGGAGGACCATTCATCCCAGCTCACAAGTAGTTGTCTAAGATCACGCTGATCATTCAGTCCGTGGATGCTTATTTGTGATGAATCTGACAGGACTCTCAGATGTGGTGACCTCTCTGGAATGTCTTCACTTGGTGGTACAGTCACGCTTTTGTTAGAAATGCCTCCAAATGAGGTAACATGGCATAAACATTTGCAACCTGTGCTCTGATCCAGCCTGTACACTGGTCTTCATATGGCGCTTTTTCTCTTCACTAGCTACTAACAAAACCAGTCTACAGCCTGGGCAGGTTTGATAGTATCTTTTAGGTATGGGGCTTGCAAAGGAATTGCTAGGGTTTTATTTATGAGGTATATAAAATGCTTTTCTTATTGTTACATCTAGGAAGTTCTGTGACAGCCCATGAGGAAACTGAGATCAAGAAAGAACTACTGAGTCTCTTTTGCTTTTTCTCTTTACCTCATGTTGGATATCTCTACTCTGTTGGGAAGTTAGTGGAACTGATTTCTACTTACCAATATTCAGAGAAGTCAGAGCAGGCAGTTCTCACTCCACAGTTCCTGCACGTCATTACAAGGTACAAGGTTTATGATTTTGCTGGTAGTGTTTTTCTGTTCTGCTGCCTTCTTTCATGCCCATTCAAGGCCCGTTTCTACAAAGGAAAAGGATCTGATTCTCTATAGCCTTGGCTGTACTTGATTTGAGCAAGTCTTCTTTTTTTCCCTTCATTGTTGTGATTTCATCTTTCCCTCTAGTGAGAACCTGCAGTGCTTCACAGTGCGGTGCAGTGCAGCAGCAGCTCGTGATGAGGATCCATATATTGACACGACCGTGAAGGTGGGGGTAGTAGTATGGCACGTAGTTTTCTTGTGTTTCCTTCTGAAATTCCATTAGTTTCTATTAGCTGAACCAGTAAAATACCATGAGAAATTAGTGCTTCAGTCTGTGGCATATTATATTGTAGTGGTCTACAAATGTCTCAATGACACAATCCATTATTGCTGTTTAAGATTCTAGGCCACTAGTGGTGTGTTTTCAAAACCATCAAAAGCTATAAAGTCATGTATATTTTTAAACTAAATTCTCTGCTTTGCTGTATAAATCTGAATGAAGGGTACAGAGTTCACCCGTATTGTAGCTGATGATGTTTCTCAAGTATCCTTGAAAAACCAGTTTTTGTAAGAGGAGTGCAGACACCTGAGCATTCCCTGCTTCCAGTCAGCAACTGCGATCAAGGCTTTTATACCCATGTCAGGCAATTTTTTACAACTTGGCCAAGTTCAGACTCTTTTGTCCTCATTTTTCCATGGAAGGCATCTCCCTCAGGGTCTGTTATTTTGAGAGACACAGCTAAAACTCTGTAGTTGCTTTGAAGAGTGAAGTGATTGTTTGTTGGCCCATTGTTAAATGATGTATGTCATAGTTTTGGGATTCTTTTCATTCGCAAGCGAAGCGCTCAAAGATAGTAAAGCCAGTGAATGTTTGTAGTGTCGTGGCGAAAAGGTTACCTTTTCATATTTTGTTTATTTTGCACTTAAAGGCTCAAAGAACATACTAACCGAAGTTACGGAACAATCACTTCCCTTTATAGGCTTGTCCACCTGTCACACTGGATGTCTGCACATTAAGAATGCAGCTTTTTATAGGACCAAGAGCTATCTGTCATTTCAAAAACCATATCATTCTTTTGACTAAGGCGGACACAGAAGATATTACTGAAAGAAGAAAGCCTGCAAGAAAGATGCTGTAAGGATTTGTGTCTTTTGGGGAGATGGTTATTTGTAGCTCTGTGTACAGTGCTCAGTCTGTGGGTGCTGGAGTTGAAGAGAGGTTCCTTTGGAAAAAGTAGAGACAATTTCTAGTTAGTGCATGAGAACAGGAGCCAAGCGTGTGTTTTTTTCAATTCTACTGTATTAACTGACTTAAATGAAATAAGGATCGGGTCGCAGATGCTTGAAATGAAGAAAGGAAGTCGCTCAAGTTTGTAAACCACTTAAGTTTTATAAGGAATGTTAAAATAACATTCCTAAAAATGTATCTGCTACTGAGAAGAAGAATTATTTATTGTGAGGAAACAAACAATACATAGGAGTACTGAAAGTACGGGCTCACAAAATGTGTTGTGGCACAAAATGAAAATACCTTACATTTGGCTGAGGGGTACTTCCAAGAAAAGTTATGAATATTACTGTAGCAGTCCATGACAAAAGAAGGATCGATTTTGGCCTAAGATATTCTTGAAGCGTGCATGTAGCTAGGGGCAGGTCTGCGAGAACTGCTATTCCCGTTCTCTTTTGAGGGCCTTTCATAAAACGGCTGAACGGCCATTCTAAAACAGCTATTCAGGAATCACACTTATTAAAGTCAGTTCATTAACAAAAGTGGGACAGCTATAGTTGATGGAAGAGTCACTTGAGTCAGTGTTTCTTAAAGCCTAGAACAGACATTGTTCGTGAGAAGATGAGGATAAGCCAGCAAGGAAAATGGTGATTCAAAATACTGTTATTTTCTGTGTATAAAGTACAGTTTCTTCTGTCAATTGTGTTGTTTCAAAGATTGTAGTTGGCGTTTGAGAAAGATAGGTATTACAGACCCAAATTATGAATTTAAATTATGAAGTTTGTGATGGTTTTTTGGCTGCATAGTGTTTATTTGGAGACCGAAATCTCAACTTTTCTCCTTTTCTCTAGTTCCAGAAAGGCTGACAGCATCAAATCGCGAGCAAATTCTGAGGCAGAGCCTGGTTGGAATTTATATGTTATAAACACTGTTTCAACCATTCAGCTTTACAGAGAAATGGTATTGCCCATCTCCTGCTTTTGTTGTTTGGTGACTAAAATTAAGTACTGTTAATTAACCTCTGGTGCGTGTCATTGCTGAATACAAAGGAACGTATTTCTCATGAGCAGCCCCTAATCCTATTTCATGGGGCTGCTGCCCTCATTAACGCTATTCCTGTGTGTGCTTAATTTTTGCCAGCAGCCTAAGTATATCCTGTGTCTGTTCTAGGTAGATTATAGTAGAACTTACGAAAATGTAAAAACTGAGAGCTGCATCCATCTGCTAAGTGAGGCTCACTTACTGGTCAGAGCAGCTGTAATGGACCCTCATTTCTTTAAATCAGATGAGAAAGAAGAAATTCTAAGAGCATTCAGAGAAAGTTGTGCCTTCTTAGGAGACTGCTACAGCAGGTATGTTCCAGATGACAAAGTGTTACAGGTGAGCTTTTGCTTCCAGTAACGTCACCTTAAAACTAAAATCCATCATTCTTTATCGTTTTACACTAGTATTGCATATATAAATCTTTACATTCTATGAGAACAACTTAATCTAGTAATCTCTTCAGTATCTTGTTGTCTTTATTGTCATGGAACACAGAATATATTACATTGAGCTATGTATATGAGCTCTGCGTCTGCAGATACTGGTGGGTCTGCAACCCTGTTTGATGTATAACTTTAGTTCTTACAGTGATGGCAAAAGTATATCCTTTAGTTGTTTTGTTCTGGGTTTTTTTTCCTTCTCTGTTGCCTTTAGGTTTGACACAAAGGATTACCACCTTGCTTTGCCATACTACAGAATGTCAGGTTTATCCATGACTGAAGTTTTAAAGAGACTAGTTTCAGAAGGTGATGAAATACAGACATATGAGAGAGGATTTATATTTTACTTAACTCACTCTCTTAATGAAGACTTAAATGAGGAATTAAGTAAGGTAGGAACAAGTTGAGCTTTTTCTTCATCTGTTGATTTCCTTCTGATTTGAAGATCTGTGTATCAAATTTTAATTAAATTCCCTTTGAAACTGCTGAGCTGCATATTTAATTTTACCATTGTTTTTTTCACATGTTTTTTATTCTCCCGTTTTTATTGTCAGAGCAGAAAGCAGCACCTGTGCTGCTTTGGGCTGTTTTCAAGCAACATAGCATGAGTTTGGCCATCATGATGCATGTTGCTAATGATCTGGTTCCCACTCGCGCACAGAGATTCTTCAGGTTAGGAAAGCTTGCCTCAAATTTCTTTCATCTCCCGTTTCTGTAACAGAACAAACTCTCTCTGTAAATGTTGCCAAATCATACAGGTTGGTTAAACCAACTCACTGTGGTGGCGGATGTCCTCCTACCACCCCAGAAGATGGGTTGAATCACTGCTGGTTAGCGTTCCTTTACTTTTACCAGTGGGGAGGAAAGAAGCAGGAAAGGCACTGTGACTTTATCCATAAGCTGTACTTGTCTGTTAAACAAAACAAAGAAATGCAACAATACTCCCCCTCTCCGAAGCAACAGCAAACAAAACTGCAATACTTTCATATGCCATAATGGAGAATGTATATCTGGAAAGGTCTAAACTGTCAAATGGCTTTCATTTCTACAGGAATCGGCAAATAAAGTTCTGCAAATATTCTGTCTCGCTGACCCTGTGCAGCTGCCTCATATCCTCTGCAGCCCCTGCATGAGAAACGTATGTCCAGTGACAGCTGTGAGGTACCTTCAGAAAGTAGAAAAGATCGTGCCGTCAGTGGTCCTGACACTTACGAAGGCCTTCATGGCTCTGAAAATGGGAGACCTGACGATGTATGAACATGAGATGGACTCCTGTAAGGAGGTAAAGTATGCTGAAAGCATGAGCTATTCGCATTTTGCAAAGCCCAAATCAGTAGATTTGGCCTTAAGTTGTAGCTTACAGTAAAGAAACTTTCAGTCACTCTTCCTCCCGATACACTGTAGAGGCTCCACTGAAGGTTTGCAATTAATTACAGTAGAATCAAGGGCTGGCATATGCTGGGACTGCACTGTGTACCCTGCAGGTAGGGTAGTCTTGGCGAAGCCTTACCAAATAAGTGAAAGTTTTGAAGCTGTTAATTCTTGCTAAATTAAATGCTGTTTTCTGGGGTGTAGCACAAGCTCTGCAGAGCCAGTGCTCTTCAGCACTACGGCAGGGTTGTGTAGTACCATTTTTACACCCCTGCACCTCTAATTAGTATGTGATATGCCCATGAAGAAAACCTGTATGCAAACAGCCCTTATAAAATTGCATTTGAAGCAGAGCGTCCATGGTGCACACAAACTAAAGTTTCTGTGTACAGTTTCCCGTGTTAGGTGGAATCACAGCACTTAACCCTTCTTAAGATCAGATCAGAACCTACTTCAGTGCGGGCAAAGAATTCCACATCAGTGGGGGAAAAACATTAATGAAGCAGTCTCTGTCACAGATGTTCACATGCGGTTTTAGACTGAGGCCAGTCTGTAACTGTTCCTTCTTGTTAAGGTCGGTCAGGACTGTTGAATATTAAAAGGTGACAGAGCTTGAAATACAGACTCTTTCTGAGAGTGAGATACTGGAGGTCTAAACACTCTTAAAATAAGCTGATAGCTGTTCCACAGTTAGATGTCTTCTCCTACGCTTTGGTAGGAGAAGTCCTGGAGAGCTTGCAAAGTCAGCAGTTTTTGCATTGCAAGGTGGGAGCTCTGGAGTGCTGTTTCAGGAGTGGTACTCAGCCCCCCCGCTTTTGCAGCACAACCCAGTGGAATTTTCATGTTGTGAGCAAACTTCCACGTTCCGCTGCATGACTGTGGTTTAGAGAGTAAAGTGGTTGGTGTCTGGGTGTTGGGGTTTTGTTGGTGGGGGTTTTCCCTTCTTTTTAAGCTGACGTATCAAAAAGTGTTCTGTTGCACCTCATGATTAAAAAGCATTTTGTTGCAAAGTAGAAAAAAATAACAGTTTCAGGAAGATAAAGGAAAGATGGTTTGCGTAGCAGGATGAAATCTGATTTTTCCTCCTAGGTCTGCCTTATATTTCCTGTGTAGTTCATTAATCTGCTTAGGCATCATTTCCCTACTGTCTTTCTAAGTGGAAATAGTAATAAGTGGAAATTTGTAAGTGGAGATAGTATCTTGTCATGCTCACCTTCGAAAGCACTGATACCCAGAAACAGCTGTTGCAGGTGCTGATCATTGCCTCAGGGGTGTTTTCAAAACAAAAATCGATAGCAAAAGCAGTCTCCTGCAGTGTAGCAAAGTAGTCTGTTGACATTTCAGCCACTGATTTTGCACAACACCGTGTGTACTGAATGTCTTGGATTTCGTAGTGAAATCTCTCTTACGTGCACAGTAACTCCACATTTCAACAGCGTGTTACTCTCAGTGTTCAGGTAGCTGGCCTCTCGCTCAGAGTCACCGCTCTGGCGCAGGGTTTGGAGCTCAGTCTCTGGAGAGCTATTCTATAAATTGCAGAAAGGGTTTGTTCCCTTCCCCTGACTTTCCTTCATTTCATCTGTCTGAACTTCACTGCTTGAGGAAATACTGAGTTTGCTGAGTTGAATCATGTGGACCGAATTCTTCACATGATTTCTATCTGACTGTGTTTGTAGACAGTACTGGCTTGTGGCTTCGTCGGGCAACCAAAGCTCTTGAGGCACTGGAAGGAAGGAATTGTTATGCCGACTGAATTTGCTGTTCACCTGAAGGAGACGCAGCCCGGTTTGCTGGTAGCTGCCACTGTGGCTTTACACGAGAACAGTAAACTTGAACTAGAAGAAGCAGATACCTTTTTCAAGGTTGGCCTGTGATCATTTTTTGCTTCTGTTTTTCTCCTAATGGTGATATGGGTAAGCAAAGCAGCCTCGGTTGCTCCTTCACTCACCTTTCAGCATTTCTTCAGAAAGAGGGACATGAGGATTGGGAGATGAAGTCGTGATGGGTGCCTACAGAGTCAGAAACTGGACCCTCTGGGAAGAGATACTGGGTAAATCAAGAAAAAAGAAGACTGAAATTTTTTGTTTTGACCTTGTCAGTTGAATGCAGAATACCCTGATGTCAGAAAACCCTGAAGCCATTGAAAGACTTGCTAGTACTTTGGCTTCCTAAGGCTAGTGACATTTAACAAAACTTAGATAAATCATTCCATAAGCTCCTTTTGAAGAAATCATTAGGATTGAAACGTAATTCTAAAGACTCAGACTTCGGTATGAGGGTATAGAATGTTCTGGTGTTCTGTATACATTTCTGAAACAAGAGTGGGGTCTCTGCAGTTCATAAGAAGAAGGATAAATGGAATTGTTTTCTGGTGTCACTGAGGTTTTCTTTATTTAGACTGGGAATAGACAAACCTTTTTTATTTACAATGAATAACATTGGATTAAAACCATGTACTCTTCAGTGTAGGTATTCTGCAGTTTCCTATCTGCTACTGTGAAATACCAGTATCAAAAATACCGAGTCATGAAGCTCAAACTGGAAGGAGCGTTATTGTTTCAAGCCAGTTGGAAACCAAGTAAACATTCTTTTCTTTGTCATGCCAGACCTTAAAGCATCTCCCGTGGGGATCCTACCATTACAACCAACTGAGCTACACAGAATATCTTATCGTGGCCTTTAGAGCCTTCTTTTGAAGGCACCTGCTTGGCTGTTGGCATATAGAAAGTTCTCCACATTAGCAGTCTATAAATGGTTGCTGACAGTGTGCTGGCATTTCTGACAGCGCAGTAAACCTTGGAAAAGAAAACTAATCTATCATTTAGAATTGATGAGCTTAAAATCATTCCCGAACTTTTTACGTTGCCTAGCACTGTGTTCCGCAGAATGACAAGACAAAACAGGAACCAAAATTCTGCTTCTAGTAAAAGTGAAAAGCTGTTCCTCCTGCCTCTTCTAACTTCTGCTACTGAATAATTACCATACTCTGTGCTAACTTGCTGTCTTCTGATGGTTTTATTCTTAGATGTTGTGTGGTAACAGGGAAAGCGCTGTTCCTCAGCTCTTGGTAGATTTCTGGGAAGCTCTTCTTGTAGTGTGCTCTCAGGAAGAAATACTTCAGGGGCTTTTACTGAGGCTTACTTCTCAGTATGTGTCGAGAATACTGAAGAAGCAACTTCCAGAGACTAAGCCACTGAAAACAACAGAGGATCTGGTAAGTGCACCACTCAGAGGAGGTTTTAGGACCACATTGTACCTCCGCATTCTATCCAAATACTATCCTTAATATTTTAGTTCTGGACAGTTTCTCTCTTAAAGAAGCAAGACTGAAAGCAAGCAAGTTAGCGTGCAGTTACCAGATAGGTACCTCAGGCTCGGGGGACGCTACTCTTTGGGGACATTTCAAATACACGTCCAAGTGGAACCTGGGCTCTGGATAGAAACAAGGGTTAAAATGAAACGGTGGGCGCTTGTCAGGTGGAGTGTCTGCAGTTTTGCAGCGCTGACTAAATGAAAAAGGTGCGTGAAAGAGGAAAATTAAAGGATTCTGAATGGGAGATCTGAAATACAGAAATAAATAGAAGATTCCAGTTTATTTGTTACTAAATTGTATGAAGCAGAAGAAAGAGTAGATGTTATTCTAAATTTTCTTCACTTGTGGTGCATTTCAGATGGAACTGTCACTAACAGAAATTCTGCTTTTATCACAACTTGGCATTTTCTTGTGTAGATAAACTCCTGTAATCATTTTGGGTTGATTTTCCCGTGGGTAACTTCCATAATGTCAGTGGGATCTCCACCTGCAAAAGATTACTGTGAAGATATCTCCAAATTACAGGTATGAAACCTTTAAATCTTACTGTTTACAGTATAGATCCATTCTGCAAATATTCATGTGCGTATGAACAGCTCCTTTGAGCAGACTCCCCTTCTCCTCCCCCTACTTCTCTCTCTCCCCCCCCCCCGGCTATCCAAGGTGAACTAAAAGGCCCATTAAAATGATAGAAGAAAAAAATACTGAAGAGCTATGTTGACAATAATTATATTTGCAGTCCACTCTCAACTGGCTTTCTTCATTTTCAGTAGCCTTTATTAAAGGAAATAGTATCTCAGAATTACTCTCACAAGTAAGGGCTTCTGTTTTAAGGTTGTAGTTAGCATTTTTTTTGCAAAGTTTGTCTTAAATCCAAACAATACCTTTTGCTCTTGTCTGCAGTCTCTTCTGTGTAGTCAGTCAGTCAACATAGCTTCAGCTCTGCCTGTCTTGGAGCCTCTGACAGAGGATAGCAGTGTTGGCCTCACCGTCCACGTTCTCTGCAGTACCCGCCTAGGCAAATACGAGGAAGCCATTGACCTGCTTCTCAAAAGGTGTCCTGATGCAGCTGTGTTATATGCTCAGCATGAGCTGAAAGATGACAGTCGGGTGAGCTACTGTTGTTAAAGTTGTTCAGTATTTTTTGGTTTGTTTTTTTTCTGGTTTTTGTGTACAGATGGGCTCTGGATGGGTCAAATAGACCAGCTTCACGCAACCTAAATTGCTGAGCTTGCTTTCAGCTTCTTGCTTGGCATTTAAATTCCATATCTCAGTTCCCACAGGTTTTAATAGTATCGATTTTCTCCTGGTTTCTTTTGTGACTAGTAGATTTAAAGCATAGTCTTTTCAGGTGGCAGAGTGCGTTCAAAAGGGAGAGTAGTGTGTTCTTTATCCATTGTAAATGAAGAAGTAGCTAGTTTCTCAGTAATCAGTGTTCTCAATTGTTTGACAGGGTTGTACAATGTGAAATTTTAGTGATAACTAATAAAAGAACATGGTCCTTCAAATAAAAACGCTTAAATATGTTCTTCCTGTGTTCTAGTGACATCTTCGGATACTGTAAGCTCAGAATGGTGCTGGTGCAGTAGTGGGTGGTTCCTTATGGCCCATTTTCTGCTTGGGCCTCTACACAGTTTTTCTTTTGTATCTGATTTCATTCCAGTGTTCCACAAGTGCAGGACTTCACTCCATTGCCCGTCACGGCTACTCAATTAACTGTATGCAGTTTTGTTGGCCAGAGCTACCAAAGGTGATCATCTACCAGACAGCCATACTAGAACAGAACCCTCTTCAAAACCAGCTCTGTGCTTTTTAGTTTTATTTCACAGAAAATAGTTTCTGCGTTTATTCCCACATTTGTTAGGGTTGAATGTGATGCTGCAGTACAGAATCCGAATACAGGGGGAAGAAAATAGTTAACTGCCTTTGAAAAAGGAAAGAAATTCCTTTCCCCCGCCATTCTTGTCAACAAAATTCATGATTAACTATTGCAGCTGTGGAAGCTGACAGATGAGGTTAGGAGACAGAGCAGTGCTTATAGTAGTGCTATTCACCACCTTGCAGGGAGGTTGGAAGGAAAGTCCTTGATTTTCTGACTGCATTAGTCTTGCCAATTACGTGGTATTTTTAGCTTATAACCTTTTATCCATAGAGGCACTAAGGGGCGCTGTGTAAAAGTTTTTGAGTAGAAAAAGCTGGGGCTGAAAATTGAAACGTACAACGTGTGCAGAACCACTGCATGTCAAAGCAGCGTGTAAAGTAACGAGTTCATCATAACCTACCTGCATTTGTACGCATCTAAACTGAGGTCAGTGTATTTTTAGCAGGTCTTTTATACTCTTAATTGTAGTTTTTGTTAATGTCCACTTTTGCTGTGGCTTTTTTTCTGGATTAGGCTGTATGGTGGAACAAGCTGCTTCCTGAACTCTGCAAGAGAGCTAGACTTACTGGAAATGACTGCCCTGTTTTTATTTCATCGCTGAAAGGTAAAACAGTGGGCTGCAACTCAACTCCAGAAGCCTTTGTATGTCATCTGACATTCTAAATACTCTTCAGGCTAAGGACTACCTGATGTGAGAATTTGGAAAGAAAAGGGGACCTTTATAGTTAAAGCTAATACAGCTCAGCAGGCTTTCTAGTTCTTATCATAGCATTCCGCAACGTCCAGTGTGTTGCCTCATATAAAAATCATAGAATCATAGAATAGTTAGGGCTGGAAAGGACCTTAAGATCATCTAGTTCCAGCTCCCCTGCCATGGGCACAGACACCTCACACTAAACCATGCCACCCAAGGCTCTGTCCAACCTGGCCTTGAACACCACTAGTGATGGAGCTTTCACAACCTCCCTGGGTAACCCATTCCAGTGACTCACCACCTGTACAGTAAAGTACTTCTTCCTCATATCCAGTCTAAACTTCCCCTGTTTAAGTTTGAGCCCGTTACCCCTTGTCCTCTCACTGCAGTCCCTAATGAAGAGTCCCTCCCCAGCATCCCTATAGGCCCCCTTCAGCTACTGGAAGGCTGCTATGAGGTCTCCACACAGCCTTCTCTTCTCCAGGCTGAACAGCCCCCATTCATTTTGTTTTGAAAACAGTTAAATTGTTGGAATCATATTGTTTCTATGTAGGTCAAGAATAGACACCATTAAAAACTTATTAAACAGAGCTACTGGATAGTAATTGTTCGGTTAGGGTTTTTTCCTAGGCTAAGTGCCTATATGGTTCTAAGCAATGACAGCTAACCGGCTACTATTGATAAACCCGTGGGCATTTAAGTGTGTCTTGATGAGCGGATCACAGCGTGAAAAAACTCCACAACGTGTTACTACTAGAAGTGAAGAAACAAACCCTGGTAGTTGATGTAGTCCTCTTGATACATGTTAATAGGACATTAATAATAACGTGTATAGCTGAGGGGCCAGTGTGTTTGTTTTGGCAGAATACAGAGATTGAACAAAGCACATATTTTTTTAAAACACATCAGTGTAATGCCAGAGAGTGGAAAGACAGCAGCACGGGTCACCATGCCCTGTCATGAAGTTCTAGTGTCCAGTGGCAGCATTGTTTTCATGCAGTTGCTGTGCTGTAATCAGTTAAGAAGATAATGCTAAAACAGCTTGGTCTGGTCTGAGAGGCTGCTCGCAGAACATCCCATTTACAGGTAGTGCTGAGCTAGGGTACTAGTACAGATTTCCAGGGCTTCCTTTGCATTTGATACAGAACATGTGAAGTACTAGATGAGACTTCTGTAAGCATTAGTGCCCCGTTTAGACCTGCTGAGTCAGGACAGAGGTATAGTTTTAACCTAAGACATCATTTCAGTGTATTTTTGAGATTTCCTGCTGTTGTATTTGCTCCCAAATTGGTGTGTCTCAAATGCCATTCTAGTTGCAATATTTCGATAATTTGATGACTTCAGTTAGTAACGATATTGTTAATATTTTTTCATTTCTTTGTATGAAACTGAAAATACCTAAACAAGATTTTCTTTCCTGTGCTCCGAGCAGAAACTTTATCAGTTGTTGCAATGGAGCTGGAACTGAGAGATTTCCTCAGTTTTCTACCAGAGGATGGAACTGCAGCATTTTTCCTGCCACATCTGCTTCACTGCAGCCAGAGGAAGGTGCTGACCTAAACCAGTGGAAGCCTGCTATGCAACTCAACTACGAAGAATGTGACCGAGTAAATGAAACAAACAGAACTACATATAAGGTGCTGTAGGACTCCCCTCACATAAATTGCCCTTCATTATTTCTCAGTTGAAACCTGATGAGAAGTATTGAGTGACAGCTGTTGTCTGAGGCAAAGCAATTGTGTTGAAGCTAATACTAGTACACTCCAACAAAGGTCAACAAACCAGAACTGCTGCCAGGTAGAACTGAATGGTAGGTGGTTGGACTGGTAAAAACGTAACTTTCAACTGTTAGACAGGATCACGTGTCCTCTCAAGGAGGGCGAACTCACAGCCAAACAGCTAAAAAATACAGACTGTACAGTACAGTGGGACATTCGATGTTCACTGAAAGTAAAGCAGAGAGTCAGACTGAATTCTGTGTTACTTAGTTGGATTGCTCACCAGGGAGGCGGAGTTTAAATTCAGGCCGAGGTCTGACTGTGTGAGTGAAAAGCAAATGCCTTACTCTTCCAAGTGGAATTGGGCCCCACTTCGTTTTGCAACATAGACATTCCCTTGAATTCCAGTTGGTAAACCCAGTCAGCTGTTCTGGCATCTTAATCCCATACCCATGCAAGTGTTGCACTGAAAATGTTTTCATGCAGCAGTTCACAAAAAAGTCTCGAAGACAAAGAGCGTCAAATTAAACCACGAGTGCTTCCAAGGGCATGGAAGATACGGACTGCTGCGCGCTTGCTCTTTATTTTCTTTCTTCTGTTGTACTCAGTCACTACGAAAGTATTTGAAGTATCCCTAGGCCACAAATGCAGCTGAAAAGTCTTACTACTTCCAGGCTTTTCTGGTAAACCTCTCAGGTACGTGTGCATGTATGTACTGGTGTTTGCCTGTCTTTGGGCAGAAACTGTCCTCTCTTCCTTCAGCTGTAATTCAGTCCTAATCAACTGTTACTATGTTTCTGACCTTCTTCTAATGCAGTTTGGGTTTTTGAGAATCTAGCACAAATGGGACAATGACTCCATGATTCCATAACCATCTAAAGGCTTAATTAGCTGGCATTGCTCTGTGAAATCCGTTTTTACAAAAGCTGTAATGTTACTTAGTGTAGAAGACAGTCAGAAGAGATCATCTACAATGCAAATATAGTTAAAAAAAAAAGGTAAAACCAATAGTTCCATTTCTGTGTAGCATTCCTGCTGCAGCCAAAGTCAGTGATCTGATTTACTAGTAGGGATTATGCTGGTTTCAGTAGAATCTTTCTACCTCAGAAAATGGTAATGGCGATTTAGGCTTGTTAGAGAAAAGCAATTTCGTTTGTTCTGGTAGCTGTAAAGCCTAATATTTTGCTTGCCTGCCTGTCCCATAAATCCTTCCCTCTTGTTTGGCACAGGTCTAGGTGGAGTTGGGCTATAAAATCACACAACGGATGGCACAGCAATACTGCTCTTACTGCTTTCATTTTTGACCAGTATCAGTCATGCACTAATACTGCTGCTTCCATCTGTCAAGAAATGCTTCATTTGCCTTGGCCTGCCCTGCATAGCTAACAGCAAAATGATTCCACCGCAGGAGCTGTCTAAGAGGCATCAAAACAAAGCTCTTAGGTACAGCAGTCACCAAATTTTGCCCTTCACTCTCTGAATTTCATCAGGCTTATTTCAGCATAACTTTGTCTGTCTTGTCGTTATTTTCGTAACAGAAAACCAAAACCATCTTGCGCGACCGTGATCCCTCAGCCAGTGCATCTTTTCAGTTTACTATCTTGAAAGATGCTACTGGATAAAATGAGGAAATAAGAGAACTATTTTGTTAGGTGTTCAGTTACGTGACAGTGTGTGTGTGTATATATATATATACACACGAAGTGTAAACCTGTGCATAAAGTGATAACTAAATTCCTATTTTAAAAGCAGTAGCTACTAGTATATTTGACCAGTACAATGTGACAGCAGATGCCCAAACAAGTCTTCCTGTTACGCAGGGTTATTTACAATCTTTTTTTTTAAAGGGCATTCCATTTCACTCTCCATGTCCCTCAGCAGTTCAATAACAGGCACTAGGCATCACCTACAATGTTTAGATTGCAAGTTACTGGTTTTATTTAGAGGAAGAGATACTAAGAAGCTGTTTTATCCAATCAGCTGTCTTAGTCTATAGTACATTTGTTAGCCGCGGGCCACCAAATGAAATCTTCCAAAGCACACGTGGAAATGAACTGTCCAGGAGAGGGTATTTCTCAGGAAATGCTTTGCTGAAGGTAAACCTTGGAGAATCACTGTGGTAAAATGTTTTCATCATTCTGGTGTGCCCCATGTACCTTCACTCTTGAACTGATCAAATAATCTTGGTAATAAAGACTGTTTTTCTGGAAGGGAGAAAATAATAGCTTTTGTTACACACATTTCATCAAAAGAACAATAGTCTGCATGTGGACAACAGAATCCAGAATTAGAGCCCTGAGTCCTACTGTCTTCAGCGTATTGTGTAGTAGATTTTAGAACAGCTTTAAAATGCACTGAAGGGTATATTTTAGTGCACTTCAGATGGCTGGCTGTAAAAAATCCAACGTAACTGCTTCTACAAATTAAAGTCTGTTTCTGCATCTCTTCCTGTGTACTCTTACATCAGCCTTTTTATTATGAATTCTGAAATCTCAGTGGTTTATAAAATAGAACTGCATTGTGTTTAACATTCCAGCCTGTATCTTTAGTAATAGATACACGTGTACGTTATATAGCTGTGTGTGTATACATACACACGCATTTTGATATGTTCCTGCTGTTCTCTGTCAGTTAACTGCAATACATACCTATTATGCTCAGTCTTTTGAGTACAGAAAAATGGTACTTTAAAAACTGGATTAACTGTTGAAACAAGAACTTTCCAAATTCTTCAAGATGTAAGGTGGGGTTTTTTTCCACATTAAATATTTCTAAATCTAGGTAATTGTGTCTGTAAAGCTGAAATATGTCCTTTAGAAAGAAAACCACAGTTGTAGTGTTTTAGTACTTCAGCTGTTAGGGAATATGACTTCTGGTTTATCTGCTGACTGTTCCTGTTTTAAATGAAGACTGAGAGGGACTCTGACACTACTGGCACTTTATGGGTACGCAATACTCTTTTGAATAAAAATCTTGTCATTTTTATTTCACTGATGGGAAGCTGAAGCAGTAGTCAGGTAACATCCAGCCCTTTAGCTACTTCTCTTTTCTGAGCAGCAGCACTGAGGCAAATATGATTGGACAGCTTGCAAAATTCTGGCCCCCAGACATCAGTGCTAAGCCATGAAACAGGGCTGGATGCCAGAACTGGTTCCGAGTATGCTTGTGAGCCCCATTCTGCATCTTTTAACATAATGAACATTGAGATGGATAAGCTCCTACCTTTCTTTGGGAGCACGGTGTAGGTTGTTTCCATACCCGCGTGGATGTGGTCAGTAACATGACAGTGTAATAGCCAAGTGCCAGGGTTCTGCGGGGTCATTTCCACAGTTTGAAATGTTCCAGGGAACAGATCAAAGACGTCTGCCCGGTAAACCTCTGTTTGCTTCAGGACAAGAAGAAACAATGGTTAAATAGTGTGGCATTACCAGATGGCAGTAATTTAAGCTACCTTTCATGCATATTCCCAGCAGACTTCTTACAGTTGAGTGAAAAGACATTTACTGCGTATCGTTTCCACAGAAACATCATTTTGTACATCCACTTCATGCTTAAAGGATTAATAAACTAGCAACTAGGTGGAAATGAAGGAAAACTACAGCTGTGGTCGTAGCACAGCCATGAAAATTCACAGTCCCCGTGTCGAAGCATCTTGTGAGGTCACTGTTCAGCAAATGCTACCGGCAGATACTCCGTATATTGCATATTGGTCATACGCAGGTTTGGGGCATAAAAACTTTACGGTCAAATTACAAGGCCTGCTTAATGCTGTAACACCTGACTTTTCACTGGAGATTACAGTCCTTGGTATTTGACATAGCTTTCGTTCTTAACACAGCGAGAAATGAGTGAAAAGGACCTGTTACCTTATAGTCAAAGCTGTGGCCATGGAAGTGTGCTGTGTGAATGTCTATTTCATTGCCCATTCCCATCAAGTACCAGCTTACTTTGTCTCCAACATGCATAGTCAGGCCATGCAAATTTCCAAACACCTTTCCATTAATGGCTAAAAAGAGGAAAAGAGCAAGAGAGAAAAGAAATAAAACTTTGTGTAGTGTTGTTCTCTAAGCTTTAATGGAAGGTAAGATCTGAAAGCCAATGCCAGGCAAAAGTAATAATTTTGAATACTAGATGATCTTAAGGTCCTTTCCAACCCTAACTATCTATCCTATGATTCTATGAATGGTATATGAAAACAAAACAAGTGGACAGCATATTATGAATGGGTCTGATTATATTCCATATACAACTAGAAAGCAAGATGCAGTTAAAAGTTCTTTGCTGTACACCATTGCTTATACTGCAGTTCTTAAAGACCTGCATTTCCCGCAGCTCTCTGTGGAGGGTAAGCTTTCCCAGGACGCACATCACCTTTCCAGCTTATCCAGAACAACTGTTTGCTGACATAAAATCAGAATTTCGAGTGTCATTTTTACATTTTTATTCCTTCTCCTGAAAGGATGAGAAAGTCCAATGTATAGGTAGCATTTTCAAATACATAGTTACGTGGAGTTTCCAGATTTACATTAACTAAATTGGGAACATACCATGCATTTTATTACTTTCAAGGAATTCTTCATCCTCTTTGTCAACAAGGTGAGGGTTGGTAGAATACGTTTTAATGTTTTCATCCAAGTACCACGACTCGTTTTCATCAAAAACCATAAAAAGAAGAGCAAATTGAACTTTCTTTTCAGTATGAAAAGATGGCAAGTAATGTCTACGGCACACAACGAGCGTGCCTATTAATCCACTGTAAGTGTCCTGAAATGACAAATGAAAAATCCTATCATTACGTGATGTGACCAAGCAGTAGCGTTTTTTAATGCCAGACATGACTCTTCCAACCGTTTTTACAGCTGTCAGTATCTGGGAATAAAGGTAGCCAGACAAACAAGGTTATTATTTCTTGGCTGTTACGTGGTACTAACCATGGATCAAGTTCAATCTACGGTGAAGAGCAACTACCTCTTTTTCTTCTCTTGCCAGAAATAAACATTTGTTCCATTTTAATTTCTTGCCTTTAGGGTTTTTTTAATTTTATTTTTCTTTTCCAAAATTCTTTTCAGGCTTTAGGATTTTGAACTTGGTTTCCATTCAAAATCCATTTCTTGAGACTTTTTTATTGGTGTTTTCTGAGACACAATGGAAAGGATCCTTTAGTTTACCTTAAAAATTATGAGTCATGGTAACAGGTGGCTTGTACGAAAATGTTGGATTTATGTTCCACAGTTGCGTGTTAGTTTTCCCACACATGACAGATTAGATGCTGAGGAAGCTATAAAGTGTTAGCTTTAAGAATGAAATCTGAGTGAGGTGATCTATACCAACAGCAGAAGAACCAGGGAACAAGAAGATGAAGGGCTGTGACGGAAGTTCTGCCCTGACTTTCTTGCGTTATTCAAAGAGATACCTGAATTCAGAGGTATGGTAACGGGGAGAACAACTTGACAGAGAAAGCAGAAAGAGTTTCAAACGTCTCTTCCTTTTGCTGTAAGTATATTTGTATTGAAGTCATGAGCAAAAGCCTTTAGATTTTGTTAATAATCTACCTTAATTATGTCCACCGTTGAATGGTACGCCCATGCGATGCAATGTGCATCTCCTCTCTCGGGACTAGATCTCTCTGGGATTTTCCAGACATACCTTTTTGTTTCACCTAAATGAAATAACTATAAATCAATTTTAGAAGTTTTCTGTGTGCTGACCTATAAGAGGTCATCCCAAAACAGATGTTACCTCTATAGCTGATATTTGTCTTGATCTTCCTCTTCCCAATTACTGCACTGGGCAGCTTACTGCTATTTCCCTTCTGCAAATCCCTGACTCTTCTTGCCAATGCTGTTGTTTTTGGTGGCTGCACTGTCCAGCTCACCATACTTAATAAAAACAATCGTATCTTTTGTAAAGATCACAGAGGAACTTCTGAAATAACAGCTGGCATAAAGCTATGCTCTCCCTATGTTGCAAAATCTGATTCCTTTTATGAAAGCTGCAGCCACACTGCATCAACAAATTACTGATCTGCCAAGGGCCAGGATACACAGCAATAGTTAGCAGGGCCATTTTAATTGTAGAAATATTTTTTCTACAACTAAAACCTGAGATAAGAACAAAGAAACAAAAATGATGTCTTCCCTGCTATCCTGAAATGAAAGTTTGCTAAACCTTACTAGAAGGCTTGATGTTCTGTTAGAAATAGAAAAGAATGCTTTGATACCTGGGTTAGTTACAGGAACAACAGAACTGTCTGTTTTCACTCCATGGGCATGTATAGAATAAGGTCTTGATGCCAAGTTCTTAAAAACTATTACTATTTTATCTCCAATATTTGACATAAGCAGTGGCCCTGTTGAATTGGAAAGAAAGATTAAGTTGGTTTGACAAAAGATCAGAGCAGACAGCAAGACATGGTTACATTCAAATACGCAACATTGGCTTGTAATTCAACTAAAAACTATACATGGAAAATGACATTCCCTACGATGAGCCAAGCTGAGTAGCTGAAGTTTGACATCTAAAGTAGAGACCCAAGTCCCAAAGCACCATAATAAAAGCAGCAATTCCTTGTAGGTTTAAGCACTTTGTGTGCACACAACTATACACAGCCTTATTCAAGTAGTATCTTATTTTGTTTCACTGCGTTTTTCCCAGGTCAAAACTGAACTTCATGATGACTATACCTTGAATTTCCAGGTGCTGCTGCTCCTCTGTTCTGGTTTTGGGAGTAGTGAATGTCTGATCGGTGTACTCGCGATATACTGCCTTTCTGTATTTTGACCCAATAAATTTGTCTTCTTTATTTAAAAATGGATTGCCAGGACTGGGGAAAACAAACAAACAAACAAACAAAAAACCTATGTTGTACATTTCTTCATGTATCTTAAAACATCTTTTTGCAGGCACGGCAACTAACCATCAAACAAAAATCTAGCTCAGTGAAACAGTAATCTCATAGACCCCTGGTATCTTCAATAAGAAAGCATTCTTGTTAAGCTGGGAGGTTTCTCTTCACATGGAAGGTTTCAAAATCACTATAAATAGACCAAGTCCATAAAAAATTTGAGAGAATGCCAAGTACGTGGCCTGGCAGATACTTCAAATTGCAAGAAGTCATCCAACAATCTGCATAACAAAAAATAGAGCCTTCAGTGACTTCTGTAGATCTGAAATGAAGCTTGAAACTTCTAAAGCTTAAGTGCTTTGCTGAAATGAAACATGAGGGGCTGATTCTCTGCTGAGATCATGGGGGCTGGAGGCAGTGGGGGAAAAAAGCGGTAACAGCAGAGTCCATATTGTGCTTAGAACTATGAGAGAGTCCACTGGGGTGTGCAGGGCAAGGAAATGTGCTATCAAACTGAAGAACAAAATACAATTACATAAATAAAAACCATCGGCAGTTACAGTCTACTACTTTAACCTCATACGCAGGTGGAACACATAGAAATTAATCAGTTCATTGTTTAGCCTCTTCTGCTCATTGGCATGAATTATATGATCCAATCGGTTATCTCACTGAGATTCGAATACCAGGAATAGAATACCAAGGTGACAAGCTTCATAGTGAATGGATTAAGTCATGCATTTATCTTGTGTAAACTAATGAAACTGAGAGGAGTACAAAAGAACCTTATTCATAGTACAGAAAAACATGAGACAAAGACATGTTACATATTATAAGAAGTCAAATATCAGGACTAAGTAGTCCTCATATCTACAACTTAATGAACATTTTAATCATTCCACATCAAGAACTGTACCAACATCAGTAAGTGATAAATGTGCATGCTACCCAGGATCCATGAAAATCTGCAGCTGCCCCACAGAAGATCTATGCTGGACCATTTTGTGAACGTTACGCTGTCTGGCTCACAGTTACATGGCAACATTACTGGGAAAGGCTCACAAATTCAAGTGATCCCTAAAAATACATATGCAAGGAGTGTCTAAAAATGCCTCGAGGAGGAAAAGTTCAGAGAAGGGAGTTTCTCCTTTGCTTTTCTCTATCTTTTCCCTTGCATGTATTTCAAAGTACCTTTCCTCATGGTATTGATGCCGCTCAAATTCCCATGTCCTGTTAGGAGAATAGTCCCATTCAACTTCCACTGCAGCAATATAATAAGTCTTTTCATGCAAATACATAGATACATCCACATTCCACCAATGGCATTGTTTCACACTGTACTTCTGTTTCATGCCCCCTGTGTAGTGATCTGCCGTCAGGCACGACACTTCAAAAATTCCTAGAGGTCATACAAGAAATGAAGACTTGAGGACAAAAATCTATGACTAGTAGATTAATCTTGCGATTGCATTAACTACATTGGTTTAGTCTTTAGAGACAAGGACACAGGCTACTGCTCATAGAAGACCCCAATTTTTTGTGTAGCCTGGCAACTTGTAATAGTAAAATTCAGCACACATGGAAGCAGAAAAATCAAGGCTTTAGCATTAGGAACTTATGCCCTATGAATACAAATTTAATGCCCTTAAACACAGCTGTACACAGTTCTAGTATCCAAAGGTTCAAAATATCAGCTATTTAAAACTTGTCTCTAAGCATAAAATCTTCCCAGGTAAACAGTCTAAACTAGTAACACAATTTTTAAACAAGACATTTACCTTCAGAATCAGGCTTCATAATAGCTGTAAGAAATGTATGTGGAAACAGATTTGCAGTATCCCTTCTTGTTCCTTTAGTTACAAATGTGTTTTCTGAAAAGTATATCCCATGGACATCAACTTCTGACCCCAAGCCCATCAAATGCCAGGAAACCATACTTCCTTTACACATCTCCAGACCAGGTTGATTTCCATACATATAACCATTAATGGCTGTAGAAGATTTGAGGAAGCAAAACCCACCTCGATTAACACATTACGTAATTCTGCAGTACAGGTTAAATAATACACACTTCAGATGTAATGTGATGCCCCAGACTGTCAATAAGTTTCATCACATCAGCAAAACTAGAGAATCAGTTCAAGCAAAGCTTTTCAAACCCAGTGTTTAAAAACAATCCCTAACTGTTCTCCTTTTCAGCATCTCTTTTTTTTTGTTCTCTTTTTCAACGTCTAAAGCACAGGTAGCTGACTTGACTGGCTGGAACTTCCACTGTTTCATAGCTGTTAAGTATTCAGGATACATTAAGCATCCTGCTTTATACCCTGCAAGACCCTCCAGCCACACAATGGAGACAATCTGAAGTGGGTTTTAGCTACTCTTGTGCAAAGCTTTCAAAGCCTGGGCCTCACAGGTACCAATGAATGTTCAAGGGTCTGTAAATAGTAGGAATGTCCCCGAGAGCAAAATTTAAGAATGAGCACAAGTAAACACACTTAAAGATGAGGACT
Source organism: Myiopsitta monachus (assembly GCA_017639245.1). Classification (NCBI taxonomy): domain Eukaryota; kingdom Metazoa; phylum Chordata; class Aves; order Psittaciformes; family Psittacidae; genus Myiopsitta; species Myiopsitta monachus. The sequence continues at coordinate 24,370,534 of CM029923.1, forward strand.
AGGTACTGAAGACAAAAATATTCCTATACAGGAAACTTGAAGGACATTTATACAGTATTGAAACGTGATCAGTGTGAAACTCAACTCTGCCCTATTAAGGAAGTGAAGATTTTCATTCTAAGGGAGCCACAGTGCTGGTAAAGGAATCTAGACTCACCCATGGACACAAAATGAGCCCGCAGTTTACTCCTGCTGCAAAAGAAGGCTAGTGCTATCTTGGGCTGCATAACAAGTGCTGCTAGCAGGTAAGATTATGAAGGTCAGATTGCAGCTGCAATTGTAGAATTGTTTCAGCTGAATAGAGCTGGAAAGCAGCATGTCAGAAAAGGACCTGCCTGGTGGAAAGGAATGAAATGTCTCTGCTACTATACAATTTCCCAGGCTCCAACATGAGATCACAAAAGTAAAAACCTTATTATAGAAATGAATATCTAACTAATAATTTTCTTACAGTGCATTTTGTTAGACTCTTGGAAGTCTTCATCTTCTTTGTCAATTTTACTAGGATTTAGTGCAAACATCAAAATATTGTCATCCAAGTACCAGCTCAGATTCTCATCAAATACTGTGGCAAGTAGAAAAAACTCCATGTTCACATCTTTCTGTTGAGAAGAAATAGCACAAAGGAAAATAGAAATGAGGGAACAGAAAACGTCAGGGGAAAAATCTATGCACATAATAATGTATGATTCACAAAGTAGGATAGATGCATACACTGATACTTCATTCCGCTAATCACAAAGCTCTCAAATTGTTTCATTTGGTGATCAGATACCTGCTGCTAATGCTCTTTCTATCAGCAGGAAGCACCTCCAGAAACAAATGTGTGTTTTGGTCTTTTCTAGGCATTCTCATCCTAGCTGACTTGAACGCCAGTGCTTGCTTACTGCAGTGGTGGCTTCACAACAGCGTCTTATCTGCAGCCAGGCTCATTTTGCTTGGTTAAAAAAAATAAACAAACAAACCCAACAAACCAAACCAACCCAACCAAACAAAACCACACAAAAAAACCCCACAAAAAACCAAACAAAACCCAACCCAAACCAAAAAACCCAACCAAACCCCCCAAAAACCCCCACCAAACACAATAAACCCCACTTCCTTCATGTTATGTATTCCCCTGAGCACATAGGTGAGACTGTGAGGCGGAGAGAAGGTGCTGAGTGGTTGTTAAAATGTGGCAGGCCCTGAGGGCACAATTCAGGAGGAGAACTAAGACTCAGCTACAATGCTGCAAATGGTTCCAGTTTTCTTCTTTGACTGACCTGTTTCCCAGAAGGAAGCAAAGCTCCTTTCCTGCACACCAGGAGAGGACCCACGAGGCCAGAACTGGTGTCTCTGACTGCATCCACAGCTGAGTAATAAAGCCAGGTTAAACAGTCTGGATCTTGATCTGTGGGGCCCACATCTTCTGGCACATTCCACTCATATGTAAACGTAGCACCAGGACTCACATGAGAGGCTGGAGATTCAGTACCTATTATAGAATTCAACATTAGGAATTTTACCAAACAAATTTTGTTTATTTTACGAACATTAATACATTAACATGTACGACAGCTTTTTCCCTGGTGCTTGCAGGATTCCCATCTGTAGGCGCACCTCTGGAGGCAGCACCGTACCATGCCCCCTCGTCGCTCTTGCGGTAACTCACACCATGGGGCTGAATGCTAAACGGGTGGCTGGCATTGTTTCGGAAGGTCACCCTGATGCTCTCACCCACTTCAGCCTTAATAACAGGTCCTAGAAAAAAGCACATGGTCAATTACAAGATGTTTCTATCAAGCGATGTACAGGTCATCATCAGCTTAAAGCAATCAATGGCTGGCTGCTTTTCCCATCGCAGGGGGAACTGCCCCTGGGCCTATGTGGCCACAGACTAGGTCCTTGGCACGTGGCCTGAATCATATAGCAGCCCAGCAGCAGCTGGAATGTTCCATTCCCAGCTCCTCATGGGGGCCCAGTGACATGCAGCACAGTTTCTCCCTTTGGAAAGGAACCTACCAACACTAGTACCAACCTCAAACTCAGTCCAGAGCCATGCCAGAAGCAGACAGGCTACAAACAGGGCTAGACCTGCCTAGCCTGACCTTTGGAGACTGTGGCATATTCCCACAGGCAAGTTGGGGATCACCACAGCATTGCCTTCAAGAGCTTTCTTACACCCTGGGGTGTTTCTTAGAGGAAGCCAAAGGCACCAGCATCTGCAGGAGGCAGGGAGAGATGAGGGCGTCTCCTTCAGAGGTGGAGGGACACTGTCGGCTTGCCAGTGGAAGTGGTAGTTTTCTCTCATAGATCTTTGACATGAACTAATTTTAGATATCCTACCTAAGAGTCCAAGATGTGCTTCCTCTGCGAGTCTTTTTTTATGTTCAGTGAAAGAACCATCTGTGTATTCTTTGTAAACGGCTTTTTTATAGGAGCCACCAATTCTTGTCTCACTTTGTTCAAAAAATACACGAGATTCACTGTGTGAAAGAGAATTCAGTAGTTGCAAATAGCTCAAATCATAATGCTCAGCTTTACAAAGACGGTCAGGACCTCAACCCTATTATCTGAGGCATAATGACATGCCCAGTTTGTTTTTTGGTTCTCCTTTCAGTGGGCTGGCTGTACATTCATATGCAGTCCTACATAAGGACATGCAAGACTCTACTGTCCTTCACTAACTTCCCTTTAAGAAAAAGGCACAGTGCTGTCTTGCTGTTATAAAGCCATCATGCTTTGAGACTCATCAGCAATGATTTCTAGTCAACATTTCATAACCTGAAGTTTACTCTTCTTTTCATTAAGAGTTACAAATAATTCAACAACAGTAGATACGAACACCAAGAATATGTAACATCTAAACAGAAAGTGAGAAGATTTAGTTTACACTTTTTAATCTACACTTTCAGTCTTCATAAAAGGACCTTTCAATGTTTTACAAGCAATGTTTTACTTGAGCAATGAACTGTGCCATGTCCCTTGTGAAGTGGGTGAGTATTCTTTAACTCACAGATGAAAAATCTGAGGAATCAATGCATTCAGTGAATTGATCCAGGTCTTAAATATGTAAACACAGAGCAAAGGGCAAAGCTATCCCGTGCAAGTCGTTTACTAGCTGAGATGCCATTAGCGTCATTTTTATCAGCTAAGGATACGATGATGAATTCCTAGCTTTGTTCTCTAACTCAGAATAATCAACCATCTCGAATCATCAGAGTCACTGCCTATGCATGATACTACAGTTCATCCTCATCCCAGTGAAATTACTAACATTATAGCAAAATTTATAGTAAGATCACAAGGAAAACAATAGCCCTAATTTGGTCTGATGTTTATCCTAGCATTAATATTGAGGCAAAGATGAGAACAATGAGAAATTCCCCTTTAAAGTTAATTCTGCCATATGGTTTACCTTATTTAATGCGTTTACATCAATATTGCTTGGAAAGCAAAACTACTTTAATTAGAAGCATTTACCTGTCAGTAATTAATTCTTGTCCGGTAAAATGGTTCATCGCAGATGGGCCATAATTCCAGATGATTTCTTCAGCAGCAATGAAGTACTGTCTTATCTTTGTACTCTCATTGTGATTTGTTATGGATTTCCTGCAGTCTTCTACATTGAAAAGGGCTTGCATACCACCTAGGAAAATAATGAAAAGGTAGACAAAACTAGGGATAAAGAACTGCCCTTTGTTATCTCTTTCCCTGCTTCCAATAGCTCTTCTCTTTCCTGGAGAATTCCCACACCATTGATGGATATGCAAATAACAAATGAAAAGGAAAATAAATTATATAAAAGAAGGCATGCCAGATGAACTAGGATTTAGAAACATGACTACGCTATTTACAGCAGGCAGACAGGTGTGGTAAAGAGCATCCCTGCTTGTAAAGCTGCAACTGATGTGGTAATTACAGAGAAGATCAGGGTGGAGTGGGAACAGTACTGTCAGCACTTCAGTCAGGGCCAGGTGCTACCAGACTGACAGTCTTCCATCTGATCTAATCAACAGCTTACTTGTGAAACCCCTATGTCTCTGCACCCTAGGAGGATGATATGTTAGCAAATTTGCTTGATGGACATACAAATAATCTAAAAAGAGAGCTCTCTAAGAACTCCGGATTAGTCCAATCTGTAGGATTTACGTCTTGCACAGGGTGCTTCAACCGTGAGGATGCTGCTGGACATAATAGCTATTTCAAAACTTAATCTCTGTGTAGTTCAATCTGTAGGTTAAACATACTCTTTTTACATCAGGAGTTTAAAACCTTGGAGTACGATTCTGAGTGCTCTGTCCTTCCGCTTTTGTGACAAATAGCTTCTCTAACTCACAGGGATATACATCATGGAAAAGTGGGATACAGACCATGTAAGAGCGTGAAATTAGCTTCTAAGTATTTCATATGGTTATCAAAAAAAACACGGGAAACCCTCCAAGACAGGGGGGTTGGAACTAGATGAGCTTTAAGGTCACTGCCAACCCAAACCATTCTGTGATTTTATGAAATAGAGGAAGATACAGGGAAGAGAAATTCAGACCATCTCTGCTTATTAGCCAATGCACTTTCCAGAACATGTTTTTGTCAGCAGGCAAGTTAGCCTGCCTGTCCCTGTGCCCCGTGCCCAAACATGGAATGAGCCCCAACTTTTTTGTTGGCAAACAGAAAATCGTGATTACCTTCAGTAAGAGGCAAACATCATGCTATTGTTTGTCTAAAGTTGAGGCTTGCAAAAGCACAGCTGTGCCAATTCCTGCCAACTGACAACAATTTCCATTACAGACGACAATTTCCGTTACAGACAACAATTTCCTTGATTTCTGTTGCTATGTGCTCAAGCCCATCTAATACACTCCGAGGTATTCTAACTACTATGAGAGTTTTGTTTCCTAGAGGAGAATATCGTCTGGTTTATAACCAGGTGTTGTCAGGAATACTGTAAAGTGACTCAGGAAACTCTTAGCTCAACCTAAAAAAAGAATAGAAAACCCGATCTGAACTTATTCTGTACCTTTGATATGGTCATTCACTTGGCAGCTGATCATCCATTCCCCAGGACTCCTCGGTATCATGACAGCATCAATAAATGTGGCTGGGAAGAGGTTGATGGTGTCAACTCGATGATGCCTTTCTATTAAGGTCTGTCCATGGAAGTAGGCTGAATGGATATCAGCTTCATTACCCATGCCAAAAAGATGCCATTCTACCTTATCTTCCACACACATTGTGAGGTTTGGGAGGTATCCATACATGTACCCGTTGATTGCTAAAAGAAAAGTTATTTATTACAGTTACTTTCACAGACCTTAGGATTTTCACTTCAAAAGTAAGTGTCATACAACCATTACTTTATTACTCAAAATAGAAAGAAGCTCAAACGAAAACAAAACTCTGCACCTTTGAAAGTGAACCCACTTCATCTGCACAACTATCTGCATGACTAGTAGCTCCTGCTAGGATTCCGGAATCCACGTCAGAGGCAAACGTGGCTTCTTTTTTGACACACACACTAAACTGTTCTTCTAAACTGCAATGTTGTAGTACAGGCTTCAGGACTAAGGAACAGAACAAAGTAACACAATGCTGTTTAGACCGCGAGAGACACGCTGGCAAGGAGGTTCTTGGTCCCTAAGAGTTTCTCATCAGAACTCCCAAGGTTTAAGAGCACAGCACTTGCCATCACTTTATTTTTTTTTTAAAGGATCTTTCTTAATCCTTCAAGAAAAAGCTCTGCTTAAAAAAAAACCCAAACTAACACATATTTACAGCTCATCTTCAAAAGTGACAATACATAAAAGTATTACTTCACCGTATCAGTGACAAGTAACATTTATATAACGTTCTCTCACAATGCATTTTGTTGCTTTCCTGGAAGTCCTCATCATCTTTGTCAACTTTGGAAGGCTCAGAACAGTATGTCTTGATATTATCCTCTAGATACCAACTCAGATTTTCATCCATCACAGTAAACATAAGGATAAATTCATCATCAAACTGTTTATCAGTGCCCTTACTCATTGTATCTGAAAGAGAAAACCGTATATTCAAAGTCTGTGGCAACTGACATTATCTTTTCATGAGATAAAGGTGTAATATCATTAGGGCTGGTCACAGTTTATTGCTTATTTTGTACATTCACAGTTACTTTTCTAGAGTGCGAGTGTACACATAACCTTACAGACACACTCAGAAAACAAAAGCTAGTTTTGATAGTATAAAATAACTTTACTAAGAATAAATATGGCATGTGCTAAGATTAGAATAAATCTTTCTCATATCAGTATTTTCACATCCTTTTATATTATTAGCATGAACAGATCTCACTCTCATAGATTAGTGGACAAAGTATTCTGCAAATCATATCTGCTGTCACACACAAAATCAAACTATTTCCTGGACTATGGAAAGGCAGCTAATTGAGAAGACCAAAAGCTGCTATTTCAGAATTAACTGTAATCATCTTCTATTCCAGTAAATTATTTCTCTGATATTTATCAATAACCATTAACAATCACCTTGCATATGTATTTACTTACTCACTTATTTATGGTTTACCTTTCCTGCAAATTATTAAGGGCCCAACAAGCCCTGAGGCAACATCCCTTGGAGCATCTATGTGGGAGTGGTAAACCCTAGTTATGCAATCTGCATCTCCCTTAGCTGGACCTTGATCTTCTGTTACATCCCATGTATATGTGTATTGGCTTCCAGGCTCCACAGCATCATCTCTCTTTTGCAAATCTTTGGTGTTGTCAGGATAAAAGGCACCTGAAGAATGCCACACAGCCACCGTCAACAGAACACACTTACAATATGTTGTCAGGATAGCACTTGCCACGCTTCAGCATTGACTACATTTTTCAGTAAAATAGACTGATTTTGCAGTAAAATAGACTGAACATAGAAATACAGGGAAAAACAAAACCTTTAAAAGTGTTTAAAATCAGGTGAGTAGATCTTCTTATTCTCTTCATGAGTCTTGTCATTTGCCTTTGAATCCTATGGGAGAGCTTTGATTAATGGCATGTTAAATTTAGTCTTTTGGTTTCTAGGAGGGCACCATGTACTTCTGCTGAACAGATAACAATTCAAAGATTTGTAAAGCATTTGTTAAATATTAATCTTGGACACTGTTCTAAAATATTCCTTAGGGACAGATGCAGTATTGGTGTTGCTGAAATGAGAGCAATGGAAAAAAAAATTAGACACTGTTCTAAAAAGTGTGCGTACTGCTATAAAACACACTGTTCTGCTCCCACAGGATGTATCTGTATCAAGTCACATATTAGTTGTATGGCTGGTACTTCATAAATTCTTCTAATGAAAACACTTTAAAGATTGCTTCTGAGACAACATCATATTCTCAACAATTTACACACTCTTTTTAAGGCCCACTAAAAAAACTTTCAACAGCCATATTCTGGTGCCTTCTTTTACAGAAAATCCCCCACCACCTCAGTATGGCATGATAGGCTATTGCAAGGGCAAATCAACACTAATCCAGACAGCACCCCTACAAAACATCTTGAAGTGTATCAGACTTTTATCTCATTAATTTATTACTAAAGCAGTAGCTATTTCTCCACCTTAAGACATTTTTGTGTATCTTACACACCAAATTTTGCTCTAAGAATTTGGAATTGTAAGTTATCACTATTTAGATCTTTGTGAAAGCATCAATTTTTCCTTTAGAAATCCTCAATTCTGTATCCCATATACAATTATAGTCTTACTTCAGGTGGAATATTGATCTAAAATTGCCACCTTTATGAATTCCACTTCTGGCTTTGTATTTCACTTCCAATAAATTATCAAACTTCTTAGCTCTCACTTTATATTTATTGTGTCTTGTTTTAAATCTTTATTTATTTGACTAGTCTTCTCTTTGATGAGAGGGTATCACACCCAGGGGAATGATTAACTTCGTCTAAATCCTGCATAGAATGGACTCAAGCTTACCTTCACTTTCCTTTGTGTAGGTTACACCATGTGGATGCAGCGTGTAGTTTCGGGAAGCAAAGTTTTTCAAATGTATAATAATGGAATCTCCAACTTCTCCCTTAATAATAGGGCCTAAAAACCCCAGCCAGGAAGGTTTGTCAACTACCACATCATATAAATGACTGGTGTACTGAGTGTAGACAGCCTTTTTGTAAGTGCTTCCTATCCTATGTGGTCCTCTTTTGAGAAAGACTCCAGCCTGCCTGTAAAGAAAATACACAAATAGCATTTGTAATGGCAGCTATTCATTTTATATTTGAACGGTATTAATTAGTATAATCTCAAATATAAGACCAGGCCTCAGTAGCACTGTGCACAACTGTTGTGGTTTAAGTCTCTACCCCTCCTCCCCCCCCCCCCCCAGTTTTCTCACTCACTCTTCTCTCTTTCTTCCCCCAGTCCCAGGGGAGATGGGGAGGAGAATCGAAAGAATTCAATTCACACAGGTTGAGATAAGAACAGTTTAGTAACTAAGGTATAACACAAATCACTACTGCTATCCACCAATAATAATAACAGGAGAAGTACAAAGAAAGAGAATACAACTGCTTACCAAGCCCGACCCAGCCAGTGCACCCCCCAGCAGCGAACCCCTCAATGCACCAAAAGCCTGACCATACTGTGCACCCCCAGTCCACCACCACACCCTTCTGGGTCTCTGCTCTCCGTTTTCACATCCTGGAAATGATGTGCTGTGGTATGGAATAACCTCTTTGGTCAGTTTGGGTCAGGTGTCCTGTCTCTGCTTCCTCCCGGCTTCCCTCCTCCCTGGCATAGCATGAGGCTCAGAAAGTCCTTGGCCAGACCAAAACATTACCAAGCAGTAACTGAAAACACTGGTGTTATCAGCGCTGCTCCCAGGCCCGAAATCAAAAACACAGAGCTGCACCAGCTACCAAGAGGGAGAAAAAATGACTGATACTGCTGAACCCAGGACAACAACTATATGTGTTTAGGAGCAAATAGGCTTCTTACTGTGAAGAGTTAGGCACCCGTATAGATATTAGATACTAAGCACTAACCTGAATTTTTTATACCTACTTTGTAGACTGAAGATAAGGGTATTTGATACAATTTATACATTTATACAAAACCAGGCTTCATTAGCAAGGGAACAGCCTAACCCATGGCTAAGATGAGACTGATGTAGATGGTATTTCCTCATGTGGTAGGAAGTGAAGTGAGTACCCATCATGGATACACTGCCCAAACACCAGCAGCCAAAGGTCACCATGTGTTTCTGAAAACTATCAACTGGGAAAGGCTTTGGAGTCAACCTCTGCCTGTGCTGAGGGGACAGATACCTTTCATTAAATATTTTGCTCTCTGAGAAGAGTTATCTTTGTGGGAAAAGTGTTTGTATTTGCTAACTACAATGGAAAGAGAAACTGCCAGCACTGGCTGTTCAAACCAGTAGCACTACTTTTGGTGGATGCTGTTCGCCCAAATTCTAGAGTCTCTTTAACAACAAAATCTCCTGCACAGTTCTCTGCCCTATGCTATGAGGACTAGCTGTGAACGTAAACCTACTCCAGGAGTAGGCAATCCTAGGAGATAGAGCAACACTGCCTGAAGTTCAGCAGCCTCCTGATTTCTCATCTTACATGATGAGAAACCAAGCCAAGTTGGTTTCATATTCCCAGCAGGCTGTATTGTGAAGCAAGTTAATACTGCCAAAAAATGTAAAATATTTCCAACAAAGCTGAGCATTGTTTGAGCATGTGGGGAAGGGGAAACCTTAGAATACCTAAAGGGGGTACACATGAAAGCTGGAGAGGGACCTTTTACAAAGGCAGGTAATGATAGGACAAGGGGGAGTGGCTTTAGACTGAAAGAGGGGAGATTTAGCTTAGATATTAGGAAAAAATTCAACCCTGTGAGGGTGGTGAGGCACTGGCACAGGCTGCCCAGAGCAGCTGTGGCTGCCCCATCCCTGGAAGTGCTCAAGACCAGGTTGGTCAGAGCTTTGAGCAACCTGGTCTAGTGGAAGGTGTCCCTGCCCATGACAGTGGGTTGGAACTAGACTGGTCTTTAAGTTCCCTTCTAACCCAAACCGTTCTGTGATTCTATAGTTCTATGAATTGCTTGTACCTTTGTGTCCTGGGTTCAGCAGTAACAGTCACTTTTTTCCTCTTTCTTGGAGTGGGGGGGAAGAAAGAGAGAGAAGTGAGTGAACGGGCTGCGTGAGATTTACAGCTTAAACCATGACAGTTCTTTTTGGCGCCCAACGTGGGGCACGAAGGGTTTAGATACCTGGCAGGATTAATAGTCACTCTTCACAATGCTGATTTATTGGCTCTCAAAGTTGTTGCTCTGGTTCTTACAGGTTCAGCGTATGATATTTTACTTACAGCCAGGTATTTCTTAACATTTTTCAGACATGGGTTTTGGGTTAAGGTTCTTGTTACATTGTACTTTATTGCACTGATATTAATACAATAGACTCAGTGATCATCAAACTGACCTGGTTTTTGTTTCCAGTGTGGTCACCAACTCTATACATTGGGAGGTATATAATAGAAGTGCTTAGCAATTGCACATCTTTTTTCCCCTCCTCAGGTGGTCAACGTGTGAAGGAGACATTCCCTTACACTCCCAGCCCCCCCACCAGACTGCTTACAGCATCATTTGAGAGTTCTGAAGGTTTTGAATGGCCTTTCAGTACCCTTGAGACCTGCCTGCTGATTGTGATGGGGACCACCATGCTGGCGCGCATACTGAGTATGTTTTACTCACGACCATTTCGTCTGGTTCCGAGAGTTATGCAGATTCGGGTTTGGGCCTTGTCTGGGGTTAGAATGACTATAGGAGGTACCAAGAGATTTTCCCTGAGGCCGGACAGTCATGAGTGGCAGGGTGTGTGGGATAGTATGGGCAAGTATCTAGGCCAGTGGGCCCCTCCAGTGCTTTGGAACTTCACCAATGAACAAGTGCAAAATCCAGAAAAATTAGTAAAACATTTAAAGGAAGTGTGTTGTCATTCTGGTCACACCAGAGATGGATAAATCATGGCAACATGCTAGGGCTTGGCCTATGCATACTGAGCCCTGTTCAACACTATCCAGCACCTTCAAAAGGAAAAAAATGTCCCTGGATCTGAGGGTGGAGTAATGGACAGTGCAGCTACTCCAGCTCTAAGCACAGCAGCTACACCACCCCCAGGGAAAAGTACAGCCACTACTTCAACAGTAATGGGCAGCACAGCTACTCCAGCTACCAAGAACTGCTGTGGTGTAAGCTGTAAATCTCACGCAGCCCGTTCACTCACTTCTCCCTCTTTCTTCCCCCCCTCCTCCGAAGGGGGGGGGGGGGAATGGGGAGAAGAATTGAAAGAATGTAACTCCCACGGGTTGAGATAAGAACAGCCCAGTAACTGAAGGTATAATAGAAATCACTACTGCTACCACCAATAATAATAATGACCAGGGAAATATAAGGGAAGAGGATACAACCACTCACCACCCGACCGAGCTGAGAGAGAGAGAGAGAGAGAGAGTTCCGGGTTGCTGCCCCCAATTTTTTACATCCTGGCATGATGTGCTGTGGCATGGAATACCTCTTTGGTCAGTTTGGGTCAGGTGTCCTGTCTCTGCCTCCTGCTGGTGTCCCCTCCCCCCCAGCAGAGCATGAGGCTCAGAAAGTCCTTGGTCAGCCCAAAGCATTACCAAGCAGTAACTGAAAACATCTGGTGTTATCAGCGCATGCTCCCAGGCTGAAAGTCAAAAACACAGCGCTGCACCAGCTACCAAGAAGGAGAAAAGTGACTGCTGCTGCTGAACCCAGGACACTTGGCAAGCGCAGATCTGAAGTGTAATTAAAACTGCCAATTCAGAGTTCCTTGAAACTTGGAGAACATAAACTTCGTTGCAGAAGCTCTGTTACTGAAAGTCTGAGAGCCTGAAGCTTTTCAGCCACAAATTAAATCAAACAAATATACTACATCTCTTCTTGGACTGTTTAAACAGCTACCATTTAATTGTAGAGTATTCCTCCTAGCAAGGTACACCACCTTTTCCCTTCTCCTGTTCTTCCCTGCCTCTATAAATATCAATCTCCATACAAGCAGAGCTTCTTAGTTGACGGGTTCAGGTGAAAAAGAAGAATCAGAAAAGCTGAAATTAGAAGTAGGATAAAAGGGACCAGCTTCATTGCAGACATGCAAGCCACTGAAAAACTGCAATTAATTTAGCATGCTGCAGGCTGTCACACAGCAGAGAAATGCAGTCGAAGTGCAGTGAGCAGTGGTAGCTTGCTGTATTACAAAACAGCTCTGCAATTTACAGACATGATGCCATGTCCCACCATTTCTCTGCCTGCTGCACCACTGGCAGTGTCTTAAATGTCACTCAGTTTATGAGTAAAAAACAAAAAGTTGACTGCTTTGTCCCATGCCTGATGAAGCAGCAGATTATGGCTGAGAGATTGTTGGCTCTCACTAGAGAAAACAAACCACAGGAAATCTCCTAATCCCTCATCTACAAACTAAACAAGAACTAAATCTCACAGATTTTTCTGAGTTCTCTCTTCATTGTTTTTGTTTTAATATTGTCCTATTTCATTTTAAAGGCACTGAAAAGAAGGAACTTTCTCTCTCAGATATTTCTCTGATGCTTTTTATATATGAGTTTTTCTTTATTGAACATTCATATCTTCAGGTGTTCCCCGTCCCCTCACCACACTTATCCTCATCCTACTTACTCCTCTCACCCTGCACAGGACCCTCCTTGCCTTGTAACAAGCAACCCAGCTCCTCTACCGTGGGTGGAAAGACCCAGCAGTGCTGCTGCACCAGTGAAAACAACCCCTGCCAACAACGAATACCTGAAAACGAAACCTGTGCCCAGTAGGAACGTTTTAAATTTGTCAAACTTCTGCACTTAAAAACGTAATAGCAAAGTCTTCTCTTCAGCGCTGGGACTTTAGCCATTCAAAATTAAATATCATTAGACATTCAGGGTCATTTTCTTGTCTCCAGTTAGTAAACATTTCATCGCAACAGATTCACAAAAACCCTACATATATTCCAACGTTTTTAATTAGCAGACCATTGGAATGCAGCTCTCAAGGAAGCCAAGAAAAGTCAAAATTCCCTTATGATTCCCTGACACCAACAGAACTCATTTCTCTGCCTTCACCAGGCTTTCAGTCTGTCCTTAGTGTCTAAAGCACACAATGCTGTAAAATCAACCAACCAGTGTAAACTGTTCTACTTACTCTTCTTCTGCAAAAAGCTGTCCGGATATGATATTGGTATTGCCAGGTACATAGTTCCACTCTGTCTCAATAATGCCAATGTAGTATTCCCTCTTCACTGCCCCAACTTGGCAACAGCAAGAAACCGTCAAGCAACTTAGGAAGAAAAGCTTCATCTTGTACTCATGAACCTTGTGGAAAATGTGAAATACAAAAACAGGACAGGCACATGCAGTTTCCCTTTATATGTTGTCTTTCCCGCCCACCACCCTCCTTGCCTCCCCCCACTCCCTGCTCCTGTTTGCTTTGGTGAACACAAGAAAATGTTGCACAATGTCTCTGTGTGTCAAGAGTAAACAAAAGATTCTGGTAACCTCATCAGTTCAGATAATCTTTAAAGAATTTTCTTCAATTTCTGCCAAGCTACTACCACACAAATTACCATTTAGACTGTTACTGGACTGTAAATCTTGGAGCTGAACTGAAAGTACAGGAGATTTAAATGGCATTACATACATAAGCTTAATTACATTCTTCACAATCTTTATCACTCTATAGCTTGCATACTACTCATAAAATCACTTTGGTGATGTGCAGCACAAGAACACAACTTCTTAAGTGCAGCGTGAAAATCTCTAATGACACCTGTTTTTCCTGGTGTACCTGCTTGTACTCTGACATAACTGGATGCAGAGCAGGCCCTGTAGGTGCACAGTCTGCTGCCTATTTTCCTTGCTCATTCTTAATCTACAGATTGCTGTTTGTTCCCCTCTGCACAGCAATTGCTAAACTGGTACAACACAGATAAGAGAGGATTAGGTCACTGGTATCAGAGCAGAGCTGATGTGTCTGTGGATAAGCTCTGCTAACCCACCATGGTTCCCTTGGAAATCTAATTTTAACACAAAGTGTGGCACATATGGCTGGAGATGAAAAGGACCGTCTGGTCACCAGTGGAGGTGGAGGATGTTTGCATCTCATTTCCAAGCAGTTTCAGTATTGGCCAAATGGAAATGAGGCTCAGAAATTCCACAAAATTAGCTCCCTATGTTATCTTCCTCTTAGTCTATCACCAGACAGGATAAGTAGCATTCCTCAATTATTAAAAGCATAATAGATGCAGAAAGCTCCAGATAACCTTTAACTGTTACCATTATCTAAATGGATTAACCAGCACAGGCAGCTAGGCAGCTATACTTCTGCTTATTTAAGTTCTGTAAATATTTCGTATCTGTCTCACTGAGAAATAAGAACAAAATTGAGTCTTAAACACAGAACACACAAAACCCACCCAACTGAAGTTTGCAGTTGCATTTTTTTTTCAAGCATACATCCTGGGTGTATGCTTTAGACATACAAAGCCACCTGTAAACTTGTCAACTGTAAAGAGCTCTATGAAATATCAATATATCTTCAGTTGCTTGGGAACTCTGAAAAAAATCTCTTCTGCATTCTGAGCACTGACAGAGTCACACTCATTCTAAATGACATTTTTCACTGTATGGCAACTTAAAACTACCTGTAATAACCAGAATCTTCTTTTTCTTAATGGCCAGAAAAATTATGAGTATTTTGGATAGAAGAACATAACTAAAGTACAACAGGTTTCCTTTAATGGGCATACAAATCTAAAATTTATTTACTAGGACTGTGATATACAGAAAAATTACCAATTTTAATCACTATTCAGATAAAAAAATTCAGGCACTGCCAGAATACTGAAGTTCATAATCTCATCTTTTGAAACCTTCTACACATCTGCATTGAATGGATGATTCTGTTTCTGTTTAAATGACTGTAGCTAAAGCCAAGTTCTTGAAATCGGACCAAATCTATGATGAAATTCTGGAGTTTCCCAGGTTGGTATCACATGCTCAAAATGACTTCTGCAGGTGTCGTGGTTTAAGCCTAGTCAGCCACGCAGACTCTCTCACTCCTCCCCTTCATCTCCCCCCTTCATCCCCCACCCCCGCTCCCGGGGGGGATGGGGAGGAGAATTGAAAGAATGCAACTCCCATGGGTTGAGATAAGAACAGTCCAGTAACTAAGGTATAGGCCAAGCCCCAGGACGTTGCCATGATTTGTCCCTCTCTGGTATGACCAGAATGACAACACACCTCATTTTAAGTGTTTTACTAATTTTTCTGGATTTTGCACTTGTTCATTGGTGAAGTTCCAAAGCACTGGAGGGGCCCACTGGCCTAGATACTTGCCCATGCTAACCCACACACCCTGCCACTCATGACTGTCCGGCCTTAGGGAAAATCTCTTGGACCTCCTACATCGTCCTCTAACCCCAGACAAGGCCCAAACCCAAATCTGCATAACTCTCGGAACCAGACGAAATGGTCGTGAGTAAAACATACTCAGTATGCGCGCCAACATGGTGATCCCCATCACGATCAGCAGGCAGGTCTCAAGGGTACTGAAAGGCCATTCAAAACCTTCAGAACTCTCAAATTATGCTGTTAAATGGTCTGGTGGGGGGGCTGGGAGTGTAAGGGAAAGTCTCCTTCACATGTTGACCACCTGAGGAGGGGAAAAAAGATGTGCAATTGCTAAGCACTTCTATTATATACCTCCCAATGTATAGAGTGGTGACCACACTGGGAATTCAAGCCAGATCAGTTTCATGATCAATGATTATATTGTATTACAAGTCATTACCGTAAAGTACAATGAAACCAGAACCTTAGCCCAAGGCCCCCAGCCAATAAACGCTAACACAGCAAATACCAGCTGTAAGTAAGGTACGACATGCTGAGCCTGTGAGAACCAGAGCAACAACTTTGAGAGACAATAAATCAGCATTGTGATGAGCGACTATTAATCCAAAACAATGAATGCTTATCACAAATACAGTTAGACACACTCTGGTCAGATCTGCCAGATCTTAGTGCCCCACGCTGGGCACCAAAAAGAACTGTCGGGGTTTAAGCCTTGTCAGCCACGCAGTCTCTCTCTCACTCCCCCACCTTCCCCCCCCACACTCCTGGAGGGAGGGGGAAGAGAATCGAAAGAATGTAACTCCCACGGGTTGAGATAAGAACAGCCCAGTAACTAAGGTATAACACAAACCACTGCTGCTACCACCAATAATAATAATGAAAAGGGAAATAACAAGGGAAGAGAATACAACTGCTCACCACCCACCGACTGATACCCAGCCTGACCGAGCAGTGATCTAGCCTTCCTCTGACTGCCCCCAATTTTTACATCCTGGGCATGACGTGCTGTGGCATGGAATATCCCTTTGGTCAGTTTGGGTCAGGTGTTCTGTCTCTGCTTCCTCCCGGCTTCCCCTCCTCCCTGGCAGAGCATGAGACTCAGAAAGTCCTTGGTCAGAGTAAACATTACTGAGCAGTAACTGAAAACATCGGTGTTATCAGCGCTGTTCTCAGGCCAAAAGTCAAAACCACAGCACTGCACCAGCTACTAAGAAGGAGAAAAATGACTGCTACTGCTGAACCCAGGACAGCAGGGATTTTTTTTCTTTGCCAAGAATGAAGGTCAGTGGACAGATCAGCTTGTACAGGTTGCATATGCCCCATCTGTAAATTGACTACAGGTAAAAATGAGGAAATGTTTACCTTCTCTTATACTACTTAAATTCAAAGTCATTCCTTAATACTCAGCAAACAGGGTTGTTCATGTATATGTGGGCTATTTGCTTTATTCTTAATTTCCATCAGACTGAGGAAAAGAAAAAACGCACAAGCAGTATCCTTGAAATCTCCACATTCATTTGAGGGTAAAACCATAAGCATTTCTTTGCCTAAGTCCTTTGACTCCTCTAAATTACTTTTTCTTGATTTGCAGAAGAACTGCATGCTAGTTTTATTTAAAGATAAACAAAAACTTCTGACAGGCAAGATTTTTCTATTATAATTTTTAATTGTGCCTCACCCAAACTTTTAACATATTTCTGTGCCTTTCCCTAGTATCTTTCTCTTAAGGAACTCAAAAAGCTGACAGAGGTGACCAAGCTTCTGAAGCCTGTATTACTTAGCAATACAGGCTAAATATTGCCCTCTGGTAAAAAAAGGCCTAAAAAGACTAAGCACCTAATTTAACTGGTCACATTATGAGTCCGCAGTTTGGTGTCATGAATACCCCCTTATTGTTTTAAACCACAGTACCTCATTTCTCATACTGCGGATGCTGAGAATGCAATGACTGTTCTGGAAGCTTGCTTTGAAAATATAAAGCTGATCTTTTACTTCAAAAATGTTCCTTGATGAAACAAACAAACAAGAAACCAAAACAAAAGCAAGCATGGAATATTCTAACAAAAAAGTCTTCATAGAAGCTCCCAAACTAGACTGAAACCCCACAATTTCATAATCCCCTAGTCTGAATGATGTGCTTATAGTCTGCTGCCCATTCTGCTGTTCTGACCTCCTGCAAAAATTTGCAGGTAAAGTTTAACTTTCTGAGAAGCTTCATTTGTCCTCTGCTACACTATTCTTTTTTGATGTGGGAAAACACCTCCATCCAACATGTGAAGAATCAGGAAACTGTACTTCAGTGAGACTCACTTTCACCTGCACAAGGAATAATATACCCCAACATGCAAAGGTGTGTTTGGGGCTCCACAGTATTTTAGACAAATCTCAGCCCACAATTATTTGTGGTTAAAATCAAGTCTCTTTTTAATTTCCAGTTGCAGTGTTTTAAATGAATTATATTCTCATTGTAGATACAGCATCTTAAAACTCCGGCAAAATGCATAGGCTGTAAGGAACAAACACTGATGAAACTCTAGATTTCAATATTAACTCCTTACTTAGTGAAGTTTATAACATAAACCTGAAGCTTTGTTCCAGGCATACCCAGGATATTTTATTTAACAAGCAGCACATGCAATTCAGGTTCAGGAACACTTCTTCAAAAAAGGGTTTCTTGTATGCTAGCATGGACTGCGCTTTGCCCTGGCTCTGCAGCCCACTTCCTTCCCCCGTTGTCAGGGTGAGGTCTGTTTTCTGCAGCTGGAGAGCTAGATGGTCACATTGCCTTAAACACCACTACCAGAGTTGCCTGTTATGTCTAGATTTCAAGTCAGTTAATATTCCTTACAGGAATCTTGGGTTTGCAACAAGGTACAGTTAAAAGTACCTCTTCTTACAGACACCTTATTTAGGATTGAATCAGGTTTTAAATTGGTTAGATAAAGTTTAAATTTGCCTTACATCCAAAAGCCCTGTGTGAAACAAGTTGTTAAATTTGCAAATGCAACCCACTGTTAGCCTTCAGTATTCTTACCATCAATTTCAAATTAATAAACTGGCCATTTAAAAGGTGAGCTGCCAAGTCACAGTTGAGTCTGGCTATGGCAATGGAGATGCCAATATACAGACTATGGATGAAGAGGGCTGCAGAATCAATATGTCCAACAAGAACCAAATTACACACCTTTTATTTGATTTAAGCCACTAAAATAGGAGACACCAGTCTCTGATAGGGCAGAAATGTAAATTCACAAGGCAATAACATACAAGAAAAAAAAACAAAAAAGAAAAAAAGAATGAACTAAAGACAGCCAAGCCCCATCAATCATTAGGTACAGCCAATAATAATATTAATATGGAAAAAGCTGTCAAACTAGATACTGCTCTGTGTGTCTTTCATCTGCCAAACTCAAGACTTTACATAAGCAGAGTCAGAAGATACTGAAAAGTAGAAAGGACATATACAGGAGCAAGAAAAGCATTAAGTTTCCAGTGTAACTTTAAAGTGTTTCATTGTTCTCATCCAGCATAGCAACATCTCTCTCAGTAGTTCATGTTTGCCTAAAGATAAGCCTCTATTTTCCCCATGGATGAGCTGAAGTCTGAATAGAATACCCTTTTTCAGTGAAACAGCACCATTCACTTTAGGAATATTTCGCAGTCGTAGGGATTTTCTGCTTTGAATATCTACCCAACACAAACTATTTTTCAACCAAATAACCAAAATTTTTTCAAATATTTCTAACATCTTCGAAACAAACAGCTCCATAGTTTGCAGGCATGAAAATAGCAAGATTCTCCAAGATGTTTGGTAGGAGTATGGGTTGATTGTTAAGTCTTCCTTCCTTTCCTTCTGTCTGCAAACAATATCCACAAGTCCGTAAAAATGTGGGATTATCATTTAAGACGATTGGTGATATGATTTATATTTAAACCTAGGGAAAAACAAGCATGCAGATACAAACAGTCCCCATTTTATAATCATGCATCTCTGAACACCCATGCCACCTTGAACTACCTCCATTCTTAAACATCATTCTCAAAAGACTAGCTCCATTCTTAAACGTCATTAATTTCTTCATTACTTCTTGCAACTTAATAGTAACTAAGCAATTAAAACTTTAAATGCATTTTTCAAATCCTACAGGAAAAAGTCAGCTTTTCAAAACAATCTAGTAAAGGAATATCGAGGCAAAATACGAGTTTTGTCTTCAAAAAAAAAAAATTGACTGATATATTCTATTTTTTTTCTAAATATCTTACCCATAGCTGCTACTTACTGTACAGTTTGCAGTGCTAGCAGCATTTTGTATTTGATGTTGATATAGCTGAATACCACCAGTTCTGATGTATATGTCCATTACCGTAAGTCTGAAGTACATACTTTGATTTCGCCTGGGTGTTCACTCTCTTCATAACTAGAGTATTGAATACAGCCAAATTGTTGCCCATGCAGCTGCAAATGAGCCGAACATCCACCTTATTGTAAATTCCCAAATTCCCACTGGGATTTAAACAATAATTCTTTGAGAAAATAAAAACACTTTTTATCTGCTAATTTCAAATGGATTATTCTTTTTTCATCTGATTATTATTGCCAAGAATATTAGCCCTTCATTGCAGCAAAGTCAGAGTATTTAGAAGAGTATTAATAAGCTAGCACTGGGTGCTTTCAAAGTTCCCTTACATATTCCCTCAAGTCACATCATAATTGACTAAAAAAAGTTTGCCTCCAAGTATAAAATAAAAAGAAAGCCAGTGCAGCTATTACTGTGATGTAACTAGCACAGCTGACTTCAAAGCTGTGTATCTAATCTTTCACTCAGGTCCAGATGCTGCTCTAAAAGCCCTTCCACAGGAAGACTTGATAAACTTTTTCCAGTAATTGCTTTGTGCAGTTAAGAACTTCCAAGACAGAATGAGCAGGATTAGCTGCTGCCCTTCATCATGGTCTGTCTGTAACTAAATTTATTATCAGATCCTTTTGGAACAACAAATATTCCTGTATTCTAAACAAAAATAGGGAGTAGGAAAGCAGTTCTATGGCAGCATTACAGCAGTTCATTTTAAAAAAAAAAATGATATTTCATATAAAAGGAGATCCATGGTATTCAAATCTCTCTACTGTCAGAACAAGCTGGAGGGTAAAAAATAATGAAGAGTCTCTGCTAGGGACAACTGAACAGGTTAGAAAACAACCAGAAAAATGTAGATGTCAGTTCAAATAACTTCTAAGCTAGAGAGGCTTGAGACACGACGATTTAAAACAAGGGTTTCACAGTCTTTGCAGCACTCATATCTACCATCATAAATGTTGGAGAAGCCATGTATCTCTTTTTTTCTGAAGGATGAGGGAGAAGCAGTGAAGATTTCCTTGTCATTTTCAGAGAATCCCAGCCTGCAAATAAAAAAGGAAGGAAGTGATTGCCCTCTTTTTCTCAGATTAAGTTGTTTGACTGTTCCACCCTTCATATCCAATAGAAATCCAACACAATCAGACTCCCAGAGGTGACCCTACTCTGTGCTTGGGGACAAGCTGACAATATTGCTTTTGACTTTTCTGGAAGCTGAGCTGGATCCCAGGCTGAGGAGGCTCTTTCACTGGCAAGAATGTTTTGAGAGAAATTGCCTCAGGCCTTGACGTTATGTAGGTTGCTGTTACAGTAAATTCCTACAAGAAGCCTCCATTATCTGTCTGCCCACAGCCCTCCAGGGCACCTGCAGTTCCTCTGCCCCGGCTGACCAGCGCTGCTCAAGAGGCTTCATGCTGCAGAGGCACGGCCATCCTACTTGCTCTGCCATCCCAACATTTCTCACTTACATGACAGAACTAACCCCGTTGTCAGTGTGTGTATGCATGTGTACGTACACATGTGTGTGTGGGTGCACATGCATGCTACTGAGGGTTGCTACTTTTCCCAATTAGAAATCTCTCTCATTTGTGCTGTTATCACTGAGATTGTTGGCGACATAAAAATCTTGAGGGCTCCTGGATCGCCGTACAGATGGAGAGGGAAGGTTAAGGATGTCTAATCTGACCCTACCTCCACAGCTGGGGAAACTGAATACCACACTAAACTACACTACTTCACACCAGTGTGCAGGTGAGCAGGATCAGTCACTTCAGCTAATTCAGGTTCAACTAATTCTTCTGCCCAAAGCAGAGCCTTCTCAGTTATTGTTTCAATAACCTACTGAAAACATAGTAAAAATTGATGTCCAGATCATGACTACTACATATTGCCACTTGCATCTTTCTTCTGTTTGCTGTGAAACTCACACATTGGTAAGAATGTCGAACACACTGAATGCTAGAAGAAAGGTACTCAGAAGCCTCTGCTGACACAGGACTAATGGACTCAGCATCAGCACTGAATTGCCAGACACATTTTTCCTTCTCAATCCTAGCCTTAAAAGTCAGAGTGAGCAGCCACCAATATCTGTAACACAAGGAATTAGTGAATGAACTAAACACATTAGACTTATTATCAGTACATATCCTCTGGTAAAAAAATGTGGCAGCATAAAGAAGGCATAAACCGAAAGGGTAGGTCCTCAACTGAGAGAAATTGCTGAAGCTAAAGTGACTTGGAGATGGCTGAAGAAATCACCTCAGGTACTTTGTTACCTGGACAAACACAGAGTAGGTTCCACAGAGTGTCCGTTTCAACTCAGCAGCCACTTTGAGAAAACAGATGATCAACTGCAGTCCACTAAGAGCAATCAGAAGAGAGAGTAAGATGATATTCCATTCCACTATGTTAGCAGGTTCAGTGCACCGAGACCAAGCAGGGTAATCTGTGAGGTACCTATTAGAGAAACAGCAACAGTGAAGCAAATTAAATGTGGTGAGTGTAATTCAATTTAAATATATATATTTCATCTATAATCCATATAAAACCCATATTGGGCTTTATATGTTTCAAGTTTAGGAGCCAGCCTCTAGTCTTTCATTACACCAGCATAACTCCTGCCTGGGTTTATCAAACTCGGCTGCACTCGGGAACACTTATTTTCTTCAAATACATCTGCTTCAGTAGTTTCCCTGATAGACACCCAAGTGTTAGAAAGACACTGACATTTTTTCAAAAGGCAGAAGCCAAGTCTAAAATGGGTATTTTCCTTTCACTGATTTAATTTCATCTTTATGTGAAGGCCAGCTGACAACAGTTTCATGCAGAGAGCAGGAACACCCAACAGTATCAATCTAATCAGCACATGCAGCCTAAATGGCAGAGCTGAAGTGTCACCATGTGCAATTTCCAGTTGCTCTAGAGCCATGCTTTGCATCCTTGAGGATCATAATGTGGACAACAGACATGTGCCCTTTTAACCGAGACATGCTATAGCCTGAAGGTTAATTGCAAAACCTTAGACTCACTGACTCAGTGTCGGTTGCTTTTCTTCTTAACATTCATAACTGAAATGCTTTAGGGAAATCTGGAGTGCATTATTCAGCATCTGGCCCTTTATGTTGAACTCAGGTTTTCCTTTTTGCATTTCCAAATGGGAATGGCAGTGCTGGTGATGCATAGCAGAGATTGCAGGATACATTTCACTGTTTTAAAATAAAGCTGACTTAAGTCAGAGAAGGCCACACTTTAGGAACTACCCTGTTGGATGCTGAAGGAACTTGTTTGTGATCCTCTGACAAATTTAATCCTCAGTGCATTCAAATGCAGCTGGAAGACCTTGGCATTATATGACTTGAAATATTCAAGCCTTATAAGACTTCGACCTTTTAACTGGAAAACATAAAATCTTGTGAAAGCAGTCTCACGTTACAGATCTGAATCAACCTTTCATGCCTGTCGGAGGCTGGGGCACATACAACACTTCGTGTGCCTTACTTCGGTGTTTCATGAGATACAGCAGCTGCATGCTAAAACTACCACTGATCAAACCACAGACTTTACTGAGTTTTAGAAGTTCAAGAGAAACCTACTAAGTTATTAAACATAAAAATGCCATCTATAATCCTTGATTCAAAAACTTGAAGAATTCACTGGGAATATACTGAGAAAGCATCCATCTACAATCACTCTAATCTTACATTTTTCACTATATGTGATCATAACCATCACCAGATAAAGGACACTTATCTAGATGGACCTCCAGTTCTGATCAGTACAAAGATTATTACATTTAGTCTTTCCTTACAAGGAAGCAAATACCTTTCTTTGAAGGTTCTGGTATTCATTCAACTAGTTGAAAAACCTCACTCACCAATACAGGTCTTGTGTTCAAGAGACTATGCCATTTTGCATAAAACTCCAAGAGAATTTGACTGACTATTGTTTTGATAAACAGTTTCTTTCAGAGATTTACACTGATGTTTCTTACCCTCCAGCAGTGTCTTTGAAGATATAATCCCAACCATCTGATGAATTGCAAAAGGGGCCCTTGGATCAACCCCAAGGTAAAAACTGATGCAACTATATCCAGAGAAAGCAACTCCAAGCAGGGCCAGCACAATTGATATAAAACTCTGAAGAGGGAAAAAAAAAATAAAATAAAATTATTGCGTGGGGAACAGTGTCCCCAGCAAATAGTCATTCAGCCTGCCTAGCTACTTCCTTGAGGGTCAACTTCACACTTCATTTCCCCAGTCTTCAAAATGCAGAAAGAAAAATACCAGGTAAAGAACAGTAAACATACACACATAAAATAAAGACTGACAGAGTTTAAGACAGTCTCACAACTCTCAGTTAAATATTGTTTTGCTGTTTGCTTCTGGAGTTTGTTTTAACTTGCGTTTTTTCGCAACTGTTTCCCAAAATGCGAGAGGAACGCAACCACGCACTAAATATGTTTGCATCCCAGATAGTGTATATTGAGTCATTACTGGAAAAAATAACTTCCAAATACAATCAAGGTGATGAAGCTGTTTAGTTGGGGCATTCCGTTAAAGCTCTCAGGCCTTTGATGTTCTAATTTTATTTTACACGGGTATTTTGGTGTTGTTTCTTTTTTTGTTTAGTTTTCTTTCATCCTGCTTATGCATCAGAAGGAAGGAGCTAAGATTTCTGTGACCTCTCAATCCAACTTCGAATCCTTCTCTGTAAAAGGAAGTAGAAACATTGCCATGGAGAAGGCAGAAGGATGTGCTGGAAACACAAGAGCAGGAAGGCACTCAGAAATAATGCTGAAGATATGCACAAAAATAAAACACAGACTCACCCTGTAGGTTTTGTTACAGCTCTCACTCTGGCAGCACCGATAGAACACGCTACACTCCAGTGTTATTAGAATTACTGCCAGCAGAAGGATCTGTAAGGGGACGTTATAAGGTCAGTGAAATGACTGGAGATACTAAGCCAAAGTCTCCAACTATGGAAGATGGGGACCTGCATCTGTTATTCTCTATTTATATTTTAAAGGCTAAAAATGCTTCAAAATATGAATGTCACTGGCACAGTTAACATTTTCCCAAATTTTCAACTATGCTTTTCTGTTCAAACTCTGCCAAATAGTTTTCTCTTCACTAGAAAAGACTCTTTTAAGAATACCTCATTTTTTTATATCTCTTAATATATATCTTAAATTTATATTTAAGAATATCTCATTTTTTAATAACTCTCCCAGTTCAGCACCTTCATAAAACCACCTTACTTATGCACTTTTATTACATACCTGCTTTCTGTCCCCGAGCCTACAGCTCTTTATGAATGCAGCAAATAGTATGAGCAGTGGGCAAATCTGTGTTAGTATATTATTGGAGATGAGCATATTACAAATATAATGGAGAAAATCCCAATATGCCCATCACAGTGAGATAAACTTATGCATTTTGCCTAACAACAGTGGCACTTGATACGTTGTGAACTGTATCCATTCCTCTAAATACTGAATTGCACACAGCTCTTAAAAGCATCTAAACAGTTATGAGAAGCTTTTTTAGGTTTTGTTACATTTTGTTTTGGTAAGAGTTCTAACTTCAGCCTCCACAGAGGATTAAATCAACACAATACCTGGCTCCATAATACAAACATAAATTACACATAAAAAAAAGCCAGCAGAAAAAACAATCAACACTGCAAAACCACTTACATGAAATTAAATAGTATACACAGCACATCATTCAGGATATTCACTTTTTTTTCAGTTTGATCAAGTCTTTCCTACCTGCAGTGTTTTTGTGAAAGTAATCCATACTCTCTTTAAAAGCACAATTATGTTACTTGCAACAGGATACAATTCATTAAAAATTCATAGAATCAACACTTACCATCACACCCGAGAAACAGATGCCTTCAAAATACCACACGTAGTTGGGAAGCTGGTAACTGGCGGCATGCGAAGCTTTCCCATTAGGGAAGTATAATAGGATGTTAACAACAATACTCCAAAGTGCAAGAGGTATCAACAGACAACTCAAACAGTTTCCACATGTCTCTAAAGCCATCTCAGGAACTTTAGAAGTTTTGCTCTTCTAAGCTAACAAAAGATTACAGGGTTTTAGATATGAAAGGTGTTTTGACCTCCTCAGATTGATTCAGTCATTTCATATTCACAGGATGAGGGGGCGGTATGACTCCAGAGAGAGAAGTGCTCAACAGTTAGCAGAACAATAGATGAATATCACTGTCTAAACTCATTGTCCTTTCTAAGCATGTGTCTTTAAGTAGCAGTTGCCCATCTGAAAGATCCTCCTTTGTGATCTCTCAAATAAAATATGTCAAGAAATTGGACTCAGGAAGGAACTTAAAAAAACCGCATTTCCTAGCAACTGCTTAGAAATGCACTCCTCCCGAGAACACAGATTATGATGCAGATACTCTGTGACAGAAGGCAGGTTGCTCAGCCTTATTGAAGCCCAAAATTTTTCCCTATACCTTATATAGGGAAGGGGGGCTGTCAAATGTTAAATATGTCCACACTGCCTTACACTACAGAGAATTACTACCAGAGTTTAGCAGATACCACCCTAAGGGTAAACCAACACTTGCTGCTAACTTGGGGCAGCCTCACAAAAACACCCCCTGTGAGTCATCAGAAAAGTAACTAAGAATGAGCTTTGGGTTTACTCAATAGGAAAGTCACAGTCAGAGAACAAAAAAACACGGGCTTTATCAAAGGCAAGAAGGCCGATTTTAGAAACAATGATGTCATGGCATATTTTCCTTCTGTTTCTTCAATAGCTGTTTCAGGTTCTGCACACGAGGCTTCTCTCATGATCTCATAAAAAAACCTGGGTTGCATGTTGAAACTAATTCCTTCCTATTGCTCTGAATGAGATCATCCAAGGAAATGGGCATGGTGGTACTCATGCAATTACACCCTTTTTCAACATGTTCTCTGCTGTGACTCTCCATTTCCCCCTCTTTTTCTAGGACGTTTCATTTTGAAGTCCTTAAACTTTAATCTGATGATATTCCCATATTCCTGGTTTACTCCCTAATTACTACAGACACTTTTATCAGGATTCCCTCTAATATAAATTAGTGGCAAACCTCCCTTTGCAGGCTCACAGGCATGGACAGAACTTGTATCATCAATGCTACTGCCTTACAGTTCAGAAAAACCAGCTGAATTAGAAGCAGGAACATCACATCCCCAGGACTGATTTTTTTATTAAAAAACTCAGAGATCATGCGATAGGCTAGAAACAATGTAATTTGCTGCTATTTCCCCACAGTAATCTGCTGTGATTAAAGAAACATGGAAAACGACATCTGAGACAGCATTTTTTCTGCAGTACAGCAGTCCACATCATGGCTTATTTTGTACTTAAACTGAGCTCTGCAAATACCAAATCAAGGTGTGTATTTTTGTTGGCACACTATACTGCTAGAACAAAAGACAACAAACAAAACACCCAACCAAAACCAAAATCCACTTCATTTTATGCTAAGTATTATGCAAACCTGGGAACCAGTTTCTCAAATACCTTACCAAGTGTTGCAAGAACTGCTTTCCTGTTGCTGCCAATGTCCAAAAGTTGATGCCAAGCCCATTACTGGAAAACCATGTTTACTCTGGATGAGTGACTTCTCTGCTAACTGAGATAACCTAAACCCAACCTCTTGCCCATGATAAACTGATAAAACTCCCAAACCACTGTCTTATGCATCTGGCAACAAAGCAATTCAACTGGCCTTTTCTTAAATGGCAACATAAGCAATGAGTAGTAATACTGTGCATGAGCACTGCATGCATCTGAGCTAAATGTTTAATTCTAAACTCCAACCTAATCATTCTGTCCATTGGAATTTCTAAAATTAATTCGGTTCTTTAATTAGTTGGGTGTGCTAGAAAGACAAGTAATAACCATGCAAGCATAAAAGCAAACAAGTCTGTAAGTTGTATGGGGAATTAAGCCCTTTCCATCAAGACCCTCTTTTCCTCCTCCATCTCACTCTGCCCTTAATTTAAACTTACAGAGCTTTCTTCAAACAGTGTTTCTTCATATATAAAGACACCATGCTGCAAAGCTGCACGGAATTTTGTGTGTATACACATGTACACGCACATATTCTCTTCTTAGCAGGGCAAGACACAGATAAATACAACAAGCAGTTGCAGTAAAGTATGAAAGACTGCCCTCAACTACTTCTATGTATTTATGTATGAATAAATGACATTGAAAGAAGTAGTTATCCTGAGATGCTAAACACAAATTCTTCCCATCTGTGAGTTCTTTTGCTGCTGTGGATGCACATGTGCAATTTCATTTTCACAGTTAATTTCTTTTTTCAGATATACTTTTGTACTTGGCAGACTGGGCTGCGAGAACAGCCTGAGACACACCTCAAAGTTTCTGGTATGTTCTCCAGCTATAGCTCAACTGCATGGGAATGCCCCTCTGGTCCTTGGAATGGCTATCGGCAATGATCTATTAGCCCAGACCCAGGACTAAGACTCCATGCACATAGTTTAATCTGTCACAGAGCTGTACCTGTCACTGAAGCATCATACTCTTGTTGACGCACAATTGCCTGGCTCAGCTAAATGATCTAAATCAAACAGTGAAGCAGTTCCCACTCTGACAGAGCCTGCTGGAGAGGAGAAATAGGTTATAACCTGACTGTCTTATATTAATGTTTTAATGCTGCACTGCCTTTTACACTAAGACGAGGAAAGCAGTGTTTCAGCATGGGCAGGGAAAGAATCACTGACACCTGCTGGGTGTTTTTAATATAAATCTTTATTTGTGAAATACAGGAGTTCAGAAAACTTCTGAAAAAGGTGAAGCACATATATCTGCCCTCAGTAACCCATATTTTACTGCTGCTTTATTTTTGCTACAGCTGAGTATTCATTTATATCCAGGACACACCAGGTTGGGTTTGTGCTCATTCCAACAAAGTGCAACTTTACTGAGAAAACAACAAAGTACAGAGCTGTTTTGTCAGTAGAAAGAAAAAGCACAAATCCAACATCTATAGTGACATGTTCAGGCAGTTGTCCATACTAAAATGAAATGAACCAGAGAAATTCAGGATACATTTTGGCTTTAGATACAGGCAGGTTGTTGGAAAGCACGCATATGACTAACAAAGGCTGGCCCCAAGTCACTTAAATTGATGGCAATAGCACAGTTTGACAACAAACAACGTGCATTTTAGTAAGCATGGAATGCAAAAACAAAACAAAAGAAAAAAACAATGCCCAACCTTCCCCTCCCCCCCAAAAAAAGCCAAAATTAACCAACCAAAAAAAAAAAAAAAACCAACCAAAACAAAACCCCCAAACTTCCAAACTCCCAAACCCCCACAGATATCCCAATACATCACACATGTACCGACGTCAATACATTCTCAAGTTTCTAGCAAGCGTATGTCTGTGGGGGGAACAAAAAGAAAGACATTTACTAAGGAGAAGAAAGCTAATATTATATCCAACCTCAAGAGCTAAAATTAACCTGGTTACATTTAGACAACCTTAGCATGGCTCTTTCATACTGCAGTTACAGCACGGCAGACAGGAGTGAGAAAACAGTAATAGCTTTGATAAAACCACAGCATTCAACTACGTCAATTAAAAACGTGAAACATTCTTAGCCATAATGTGTGTGATATAAATCATACCTGGTTCATACCTTAAGCTACTGCAGTTCCAACACTACAACTATGATACCAAATTTAACAACATAAACTGTTTAACAGGAATCTAAAGAAGTTTGGGGAAATTTCCCTTCTTCAAAAAAACCCTCTTCCTTCAAAAAACCCATCAGATCTGTCTGCAGGTTTTGTTAGGTATGTGCAATTTAATTCTTTCCCTTTATCAAGGCCAGATGCTGCAGTTTTCATTACATACTGCATATTCTCAGTAAAACATCTGCATGTCAGCAAAAGACACAGCTAAAACAATATAGCTAGAACAAGTAATCTACCACAAAACTGCAGCACACTGCGCAACAATTGTTTAGGCTTTGGCAAATAACACCACCAGGAGATTTGTATTTCAGGTATATCACACCTATATAGTGCTGATGACCACATGTGCCACAGGGAAGTGAAAAGCTTTCCAGCTCCTATGCAGCCTAACTTCACTGTGACGTCCGAGAGATCAGCTGAAGTCATGTGGTCAAATACTACATGAAAATGCTAAACACAACAGGGCTTTAATAAAACCTGTACACTGGATTGTTGTTTAAGAATATGTACAAAGTAGCTGCTAAGTAACATTCCACAGTAACATCAGTAACAAGTGTTTGATGTTCATCTGAGAAGTAGAATCATAGAATAGTCAGGGTTGGAAAGGACCTTAAGATCACCTAGTTCCAACCCCCCTGCCATGGGCAGGGACACCTCACACTAAACCATGTCATCCAAGGCTCTGTCTAACCTGGCCTTGAACACTGCCAGGGATGGAGCACTCACAATTTCCTTGGGCAACCCATTCCAGTGCCTCACCACCCTTAGAGTAAAGAACTTCCTCTTCATATCCAAACTTCCTCCCTATATCCAAACCCAAGCATGGTTGTAACTACAAATGGCTTACCTCCTCATGACTACAGCACAACCCACATAGTCCTCCAAGAATGCCATTGATTATCTGTATGAAGCACAGAATGAACTCTATTCCTCCCAAGACAAGAAGGATTGAAAAGAGGGTGACATTCCACTGCACAATGTTATGAGGTTCTTGACATTCAGACCACCTGTTATATTCAAACAAGTACCTGCACAAAGCAATTAGAAGCATATTAACAGAGTGGGATGCTTACCATACCTAGAACAAATGACGTCTAGTCTGTAACTGCATTGAGGATACTCACTCTAAGTGGGAATAGAAAATGCAATGGTTTATTCCATGCAGAGTTTGTTCTAACAGCGTGTTGAACTATCAACCATACATTTTTGTTAAGTCTTAGTTTCTTAAAAAGAAAGCAAAAAAAAAAAGGCAAACTAAGCTATAAAGGCAGAATCTTGTATTACTGATTAAAGTGAGATACAAGCTCAAAGAAGCTGAAAGAACAAAGCTATTTCTCAAAACAACCATAGAGCTTTTCAGAACTGGGCCTTTATTCTGAAAACAGCAATTACTGAACCAAAGCAAATGGGTCACCTCCTCTCCTGTGCTGCTTTCTTCGGGCCCTCACACACCTATGCTGGAAGAGCCAAACACAGCAAATTCAGAGTATCCCAGCTGTTAGTCCACATCCATATCTTTAGAACATCAGCACTGATGAACCTTCAGCAAGGAGTTGACTCAGTTCTTCTATATTCAGTCATATGGGGTGAAAGGGGGTAAGGGGGAGGGCGAAGGGAATGAGGGAGGAGGACGAATGTCCCCTCCTGGGAAATGCAATTGAAATGTAAAATTCAAGCTCTCTGCTGCAAAGTTGCTTTAGGTGGTTTCTTAGTACTCAAACTTTCTCTAGTCTGTTTCTAGTAACAGTTTGTGGCTGATGCCAATCTCGAGGCTGCCAATCATACAGACATTGTAAAAGTATGTCATGATCCAAACCAAATCCTCTTCCAGCCTATAGGACTTGTGGGGATTAATGGGGAATAGCATACAATTCAGCTTGGTTTGCTGGAGAACCCTAATTAGGGATAGCTGGGTGCTTCTGGCCCTCCCAGCCCTGTGGTGTACAAAGATTCTTAAAAACCTTTTCTAGTTTCATTTACAAAGCTTCTATGCCATTGTCACTAATGAAGGTATTAGGCCAGTTTACAGCAACGCAGAGCAACTTCAGAAGCAAGCCTCACAAAATAGTCTTACACAAATGATGAGACAATTTTCGTAACAACCACTATTCACAGTCTGTAAATGCCTCAAAGTCCTAAAACTTTATGTTAGTGATATTCATTGATATGAACAGTAAGTATACAGTAGATCGATATTTTTACATATATATATGTTCAGATTCCTTTTTGTAGGACAGGGAATTTATATTGCTTTGGTTTTAAACTTAAGCAGTGTGGGTAACTGATGTCATCTGTTCAAGAGCAAGTGAGCAAGTCCAAGTTCAAGTGAGCAAGAAGCATAAACTTATGAACAGATCGTGGTATATGGTTACTGGATATTGCTGAAAGGTACTGAAATAAAGCCTAAGCGCACATGGGGGAAGATTTAACGTTCTCATGAACAGCCAACTTACCCTCCAGAGGATTCAGTGAAAGGATAGATCCAGTTTCTTTCGAAGTGATTAAAACAATATGGTCCATGAGACAAGCCCAGCGCTGAAATGATTATACAGTACCCAGAACCAATGATCCCAATAAAGGCGGCTAGAACTGAGGACAGCATCTGCACAGCAAAGACAGACATGAATTTTTGACACAGCCATCACCTTGCCTTTTAGATTATCTGGGATGGGAGTGTAAAGGCTCACTTACCGCACAGCTTTTCCCACAGTCCTCATGGCCAAAGCACCCACAGCAGTCATCATTGTGAAGCCCAATGAATACTGCAGCTGGAATAAGTACCTAGATGTGGAGCAGACACACCACGCTGTTCCATTTTGTTGCACATAGAGGACAGATAAAACACAGTCCTCACATTAACTTCATTTATATTGTTCTTGGCAGGGGGTTGAGGCAGTCTGCGTAAGTTATTTTCATTCCTATTTAACACAGTAGGCATCTTGCCTCTGATATCAGTAACACCAACACCAAGATAGGTGTATTTTTATTTTTGCTTTGCGTCTACACAGCACTTAAGTGCATAAAGAGCCTGCTGTGGTACTGCTACAACTTAAAGTACTTCACCTTTAAAAGTTTTTGTTCACATTAAAGGTTGTATCTGCCAAATAAGATGTTTTGCAAAAAAACCATTTACTTTCTGTCAAATGAGGACTATGAGAGAAGTCTCCTATAATTATTTGTTAAAAGACCCCAACTATTACTGACATATTAGTCACTGAAGAGTTGTCATCACTGCCTGCGTGACAGACCAGTATGACTAGAGTAGAAAGTCTAGGAATATTTTGCCCAATTCAGGCAAACATCTCATTACAGACACCTTGCTGCTTCTGGGTTTTCACAACCAGTTTCCACTGACAGAAATGCAAAATGACAAAGCAAAAGCTACCTGTAAAAACCACAAATCATCCATACTCCAGAGCTTTTAGCATAAAAATCAAGGAGGAGAGTTGATTAAACAGAGTATCCAACCCACCAGCATCAGGACTTAATAATAGTTTGCACTTAAAAAGATTCCACACCCAGGAGTACCTTAGAGAACCATAAAGAAAGAGCAAAGAGTTATCTGCAAACTGAATAGATTTACTTAACGAGACAGTAAAATAAAAACCACCCAGCTGAATAGTCACATACTCGCCAGCCCTTCCTCAGACCTATTGCTAAGCCCCAATGCTGCACATCCAGAAGAGATTGTACAAGTGTGTTCCAGGAGCAGTTAATTGATTTCACTCGTATTATTCTGTGTGTAAAGCCTAGTCTTTGCAAATCCCAGCTTAGGTTCCAATGGGTCTGTAACACAGCTGTAGGCACCTCTCACAAGCTGGAGTGCCTTTTTCAATGGTTTTGAACCTGCAATTTGCAGACATTTTCAGATCTGTAGCTTATTTCTAAGAGGACTTTTAAAAGCAAATTAAAAAGGAGGCCTGAAATCATGGAACTTAAATATGCTACAATGTGGTCCGCAAAATTATAAATGATAGAATCATAGAATCATGGAATAGTTAGGGTTGGAAAGGACCTTAAGATCATCTAGTTCCAACTCTCCTGCCATTGACAGGGACACCTCACACTAAACCATGTCACCCAAGGCTCTGTCTAGCCTGGCCTTGAACACCGCCAGCGATGGAGCATTCGCAGCTTCCCTGGGCAACCCATTCCAGGGCCTCACCACCCTTACAGTAAAGAATTTCTTCCTCATATCCAATCCAAACTTCCCCTGTGTAAGTTTGAACCCGTTACCCCTTGTCCTCTCACTACAGTCCCTCATAACGATAGAAAATAATAGCTTCAGACTAACAATGTCCTATAATGAACATACTCAACTTTTCATCCTTTGCTGTTACTGGAATGCAAAGCTCAGATAACTGCCACTTGATTCCTCTGAATAAACAGCTAAGGCAGAGAAATAACTGTCAGCATCTCATAATAGAAATTAAAGAACTATTAACTAAATGCTAGTTATCTAGCGGTATACTGTTGAACTTTTAAATAAGTAAAATGTAAGATTTAACCCTTTCTGCAAACCATGACATGCTCAGAGGCTTGGTTCCAGTTTTGCATTTGTATTCTAAAACCTAGACTCAGATTTTCTTGGCTTTAAAGTGACATAATTTTGCAGATAAGATAACCAATAACAGCTAATAATACCTATGGGGTAATTTAGCTAATTTATTTTGATATAACTTCAGAGATTCCTGTTGATGAGGTATTTGATCAAATTACTAGTGTAAATGGTAAAGAAATAGTATATCGAGTAGCTCCAAAATAAACTTTAAAGTTTATTAACTTATTATTTATTATTTAAGAAGCTCATTACTTACCAAAAAGCCTCCACCTAGAATGCCATGAAGGCACTCCACG
This sequence comes from Myiopsitta monachus, assembly GCA_017639245.1. Taxonomy (NCBI): domain Eukaryota; kingdom Metazoa; phylum Chordata; class Aves; order Psittaciformes; family Psittacidae; genus Myiopsitta; species Myiopsitta monachus. The sequence goes on from CM029923.1 coordinate 24,404,900, forward strand.
TATTTTCCAAGACGATGCTCTGAAGCGTATCTTGTTTCTCCATTGGGAAAATAAAGCAAAATGTTGGCCACAATGCTGAGCAAGGCCAGGATGAGCAACTTATAGCCAATACATCTAGCACACCTTCCGAAACACATGTCCTAAACTTTACAAATCCTTCCTTCACTAGTCCAAACCAATTTATCTCATACCTGTTCACACCTAAAAGAAGGTCAGCTTTTATTCTCACCTTCTTAAATACTCACGGTTACCTAGCTACATGGATGACGTTTACACCTCTTCGTAACTACCATTCCCAATTGCAGAGTGAGGGAACACGGATGGCAGAATGACACCACCCTTTTTAAATGCAATAATTGTTGACAAACCAGATGCAATCAAAGAAATATTGAATACTAGGTAATTTCACTCTAATATGATGCTTGGAATGATCATCAGTGAACATGATCAGACATGAACAACAGGCTTAAACCACAACACAAGTTCTGCCAGGAACAGAAGGAAAAAGGTTTTGTTTTCTTTGTTAGAACCAGCTTTGACTTTTAGGTTTATAGACTGATTCAGAACAACCTGAAGCCAAGGAATGACTCGGCTGACTTCAACAGTATTGAGTCAGAGTTTTGGGTATAAACAGAGTAAGGTCTACAGCAATGAGGAGTATGTAGAGCAACCTTTCACTTTTCTATCCTGTGGATGGAATAAGAGCAAACCTCACCAGGAGGCTGGAAAACAAATAAAATGGACAGGTAGGCTTCTAAGGAGTGTCCTTATTCTTGTCATTATATGACAACCTGAATTTAAATTAACAGCCATTTGTTACAGCTAAACCAAGCAAACACTGGTGAAAAATACTGCTTAGAAAAAAACATTATAAAATACATTCCCTGCACTGAAATTTCATGTCTACAAACATAGGAAAACATCACAGGTTTCCAAACTGTGTTACATGTACCAGTAACACTAGTTTGCATTGTAAATGTAGATATGAAAAGACCTGGAAAAATTGAGATCTAGCCTGCTCTCTTTTCCCTCATGCAAATTTTGCTAAAATATCCTAAAGCTTTCTCCTTCACATATATACAGCTCAACACAGCGGCATGAGCTGCCCACTACTGTAACATGAGAGAAAACAACTAAGAAGTGCACAGGCCGAGGCTGGCGCTGGGAGGTGCTGCTGCCGCCACTGTCACAATACAGTGTAATGCTCATTGCAAAAACATTAGATAGACAAACTGAGTTTGGGAATGTCCAGGATATTAGAAGACTATACTTAGATTTTTTCCAATTATTTAGGGAGAAAATACTACTCATTCACTCCTGCTGACTGTTTGGGGGGGGTGGCCTATTATTTTTTTAATAGCTAAATAACACTGTAAACAGAAGTCCAAAACAAATCCATGGTATTCTTGCAAGTGATGTGAGCAAGTCTTAAGCCAAGAGAGAGAGAACATGCAAAAAAAGAAGATGAGGGGGGTGGGAGGAAGAGAGCAGCCTTGTGCAGATGTGGTTTTGTGATGTAACTTCTCCGGGTATTGTAGCTGTTGACCTTGGAGACTTCCTTCATTATGAGAAATATCCTCCAATTGTAGAAACATAGGCTTACCATTATTGTGCACTTCACCTCTGATGACTAAACAAGCATAAATACCATCCTGTGAGTTTCCTCTGCAGGAGGAGATGGCTGCTCAACTGAAAACTCCCTTTATTGTGTTATGCCAAAAAAACCTAAACCATTCCTCCTGCAAAACATCACCCAACACCCTCCCCCCATCCCAGCCACCACATATGGCCACTGAAAAGTAGATCTGAAATATGTTCTAATCTGTATAATTGTTTTCTAAACACTTGGTCTGAAAAAAAATTTCATAAAATCAAATACTATCTATATTATTTATTACCAAGCACATGGGGCATTGCGTGGGCATTGCAGTCTGCAGTTCCTACCAAACCTCCTCTCACTTTCAACAATAAAATAGTTCAGACCACTCTCCTGTATAAACATATAGGTTACAAAAGTCTTGAGCAAGCTTGTTTACTTCTTGTGCCTGTTTTCTTCATAAATCCTAGTTTTACTGCTCAAAGTGAGCAGCAGTGGATTTCTGGAATGCATTTGAGCACATCAAGTTTTAAATGATTAACTGACTTGCACACAAGCAGTAGCCAAACATGAGCTCATCAACCCCAGGAACAGCAGGGCCCAAACTGCACCTTGTGACATGCTCCAGCACCATGAGATGGCAGAGTTTACACTAGTGTGAACAAAACCAGAATTGGGTTTTGAATCTTTTATACAAGAACCACAGTGTTTACATTTAGGGAGGTAAGATAATAATCTACTCACAGGTGCTTCCTCACAGGAAACTCCACTACTCTCTCTCACAGGACTATTCCTGTAGCTCTGACGCCTGTCTTGGACAGAGAACACTTATTAGAAGGCAGTCAATTAACCAGTGTTACTGGAGACAATGAAAATCTAATTCTAGGCTAAAGCCTAACTTTAGACTGTAGGCCAGGATTTCAGCTCTGGCCAAGAAGAATGCACTGCATTATGGTACAAGAAGGAGAAGACAATCAAAAGGGCAGTGAAGAAATTTTGACAGCACTCTAAGATCCAGCAGGTAGGACAATTGTGAAAGACTTTCATATCCTTTCCTGGCAAAAGGGGGCTAGTTTATAAACAATTAAAGCAACTGGCTTGTATCCCCAAATCAGCAATTCTGCAGGATAAAGTCTGTCAGCAAAATAGTGGGGCAGGACACTGACCTTTCATGCCAGGGAAGCAGCTAAAATTAGATGCCTTGTCCAATTTACTGAGGTATCTAATACTAAGGCTAATTTCACACAGGGTCCAAGAATCCAGCAGCTCCTCCATAAAACAAAAAACCTGACCTCAACAGTCATCATTATTTGGTTCTTCTGTTGCAATAGGGGGACAGAAACCTTATTCCACAAAATAAAGATGTTAGAAAGAGACTAGTGTTTCCTGAGGCCAAACAGTGGGAAACCTCACAAGTAGAAGAGCTCTCTACATTCAAGCTCTGAAAAACTGAGTGTTCTCTGGCTTTCCGTACCTGCTCCTCAGCCAGCATGACAGGAGTAACAAAAATTACTTTCTTGAGCTGAGCTGCAGTTTACCTACTGTAAAGAGAAGTGATTTATCAAAGACTGTCAAAGTTACCACAACTTGCAAAGTTACTAAATACTTGCACAGAGGGGGGGGAAAAAACCCCAAACCCACAGAATTTTATCAAGAAATAGAAAACTATCAAGTATCACATTTCTCCTACAAAAGCAAATTACTTCAATCACAACCACATGTAGCACCTCCACCCTAAGCCAGCTTTCCAGAGTGATTCATCATAATCAACAGAAGAAACTGTGTTGCAGCAGCAAAGAAAAGTGCCATACAAAAAAAAGGAGATTTTGGACTTCAGTGATGTTTCAATGCCCATGTTAATCCTGGAAACACCCACATTCCTCTACTAAACAGAAATCAAGGAGGACAGGGGGAGGGATATTTGCAAAATAAATACAGAAGTGGCCAGACCAACACAGACTCATTGCATCAGAGTGAGCATGCTGTCAAGAACAAGGTCACACAGACAGGTCTCAGTTTCCCTGAGTGGACGCTGGGCATGCTACTGCATTGAACCTGTTGCATGTGTATGCTGTAAGGCTCCTGAGCTACAAGGATGCCAAAGAACCCTCCTTCCTTGACTCTCTGGCACATGGCCAGGACAGCCTGGCTGCTATTCCCCCCATGGAAATGAGTTTTGTAGCTCAGCTCTCCCAAATACCCAGAGTTAATCTTGCTAATCTCCTGCAAACTGAATCTTGCTTTTTTTTTCCTTGTCTATTTTAGCACCTAAGGAGGTTTTCATTTCTTATAACCAGACAAAGGATAAAACATTTGCAACAAGTGTTTCTGCCATCAGTGTTTTCTGAGCGAATATAAGCAATCTCCTGATTTAAAGATGTCAGAAAGATGTAAAGAAAGATGTCATTCTACTGAAAAACACATTTCTTCCCAGTAGTTTCTTCTAATGCTCCAAATGGTCAACCCTTACTGCTTTATGCTGCCTTACAGCCATGCCTAGATGAGGATGGCTAAAAGACACAACAGCGATCAAGAGCCACAGCTTAAACAGACACATGACAAATGCCTTCCAGTTACCCTGAAAACAATCCAAAGAAAAAAAAAAAAACAACACCCAAACCCCCAAAAAAACCAAACCAACAAAACCAACCAAACCAACAAAAAAAACCCACAAAAACTATCCTCCCCCCCCCAAAAAAAACCAAAATAAAACACACCCAAAAGACCCCAACCCAAACCAAAAAGCCTTGAAGCACATAATTCTTGATATTATAAAAACTGGTCAGATGTAAGTCAAGGGGCCTTTACTAATATCACTGCCATTTGGATACACTATGCTACAACTTCTACCAGAGAGTTTCTCATTATAGCTTTTCGGGCAAAACTTCTGGTCCTACCCACCACTGCAAAAAGGTTAATGCCAGGGAAGTACCTCTTGAGGAAGCACTGGCAGGGTGTGGTGACTGCATGACGTGTGTAGATGAGACATGGCCTAGGAAATAATAGCACAGGCACCTTTGGAAAGCCTGGGTAGTACAATCCGTGTGTACTGACAGAGATTATGAATTCATACTTGTATTTCCTCAAAAGCTATTCGTATTTGTTCTTCCCTTATTACTTAGTAAGTTACTGCTCACAGAGGCAAATACCAGCTCAGACAACTGCTGGGAACATGAATATGTAGTCAGCTAAAGTAAAGGAAGCCTCTTTGCCTGCTATTCAGACAGGAACACCCATGACTTCCCTTTAATCAAATAAACACCCATCCATGCTACCATTCATTTCTCGATGTCCAAGTGATGCATTGCTCACGTTTTCCAGCCATCATCCACAAAAACATTATGAGGTAGCTATAACTGCCTTCAGGCATATCATCTTATGTGCGCATGTCAATCACCAAACTCTGTCGGGACAGTTACGAAAAGAAACTGCTCCCCTGAAGTCCTTGGTGTCTATAGTATCCTGTTCACAGCCAGAAGAAAGTTTCTGGGTTAGCTTTATTAAATTACATGACAGCTCCTCAGATGAACTAATGAGCTGTTTCTGAGGAGGAGAAACCACCTGCTGCCATGAGATATATCACTGAACACAAATGCAATCACTTCTTATACAGCTATAACACACATGCAGGTGCTCACTTGCTATCTCAGAGGTATCTCAGAAAGAAAACTGACCTGAACTGCAGAACAAGTCAGCCTGAAGTGAGTGCTCACACTTTCATGCAACACCACACATTGACACATATAGAGAAGAAAACTTAGTAGTAGTAATGCTGACCTAAGGAGGAGTACACAATGATGCAACAAAAGCAGTTCTGACACTTAACCAACCAACCCGGAGATTCAAAAGCTTATAATCAGGGCACAGCTACCACTAAATGACTGTACAGAAATACCTCTCTCAAAAGAGGAACCCATAAACCTTACTTAAGTACAATTACTACTGACCCTAGACTTGCAATGCTACTGTAACATCACTCCACAATCAAATAAACCACTTCAAAAAACTGTTTTCTGGTGACATATAAAAACCATGATGTAGCCTGCATTCATTACTTCTTACAATGTAGTTATGATAAAAAGTAGGACACAAACCAAATTCTACTTCTATTTCTGCCATAGCCTATGGATGAAGCCTTGGCCATGCAAAATTCTGTATTTCTAGCCTATCCCTAAAATTGTGACATTCCTCAAAAGTTAAACAAGCATGAAGCATTATCATCACTGTACTATAAGTATACTCTGTTCTATACTGTATGTAATGGCTGTATGAATTCAGAAATATGGATTAGCTTAGCACATATATCTCTGCATAGCACAGCATGAGGAACACACTGTCTTCAAGCTTGAAGTGAGCCCCTTTCATGACTCCCTTCTCCTCCAGCAATATGAATAAAACAGACATTCAGTAAGACATCCAATTCTGACATCCAATTCCATTTCAGAGAACATGCAACAAAGCAATCACAATTGTCTTTGTGTTTTGTGGTGCAAAAGTCAATCATTTAGCACTTTTGTGTTTCTCATAGGGTGATCCTGTGAGTAGTTTTCTACTTTTCTCTAATCAAGCAAAAAAGATTACCTGTATCATACCATATGTATTAAATCTATAGACTCAAAAAAAAGGAAAGAAAAAAGAAAACAATTTTATTGCCCATTTTGTTTCATTGGTATATGCTTGATGCACTGTTCATGCAGTCTTGTCTCTAGAATTAGCCATTAGTAAGTTCATGTCAGTTAAATTAAAAATATTCTTGCTGATTGATCCTATAACTACTGCTTGGCTAGGAACAGTCTATGTATTGATTCTATGGCAGTAAAGTGTGAAATTTAGTGTTTAAAATTAGCATGTCTTTCATATTATCATGACTGATATAGCAGCATGCTTTATTTGCATATAAATATTTCAGCATCAGTACTAATTGGATCACATAGATCACAATCAGAAGAGCAAATTAGACATGACCACAGACTATTGAAAGGTGATTTCCTAAACTGCACTCCCACCCTTCATCATTTAAATTGGAACTCTGAAGTTCATTTATCAATACACATTCAGCACACTGAATATTGCTTAAAATGGCTGTCAAACATATAGCCAACTATTTCAAGGTCATGTTCCTCCACCATCAAGACCTCAAAAATGCTATAAAGTGTAGCACATATTTTTAATTGTAGGAATGTTAATTAAGAAAAAAAAAATCAAAACTACAATTAAAGAATAGGTCTGACTGCAAAAGATCCCCTTTAATCTGAGCAACACTTGATAGAGAAAAGCAGAAGAAAATAGTATTTAACACTGAATATGTTTTAGCTTTTTTTTTTTTTTTTTTAAGGAAACATACCGGAATAATGCAACTGAGACTATTCTGTGTAAATATACAAAATACCTATCTGCCATATGGTGCCCCTACTGCATGCAGTACTTTGCTGCAGCTGCTGCTTTCACAAGATCCTTCTAATTCACATATGCGGTGCCATTCTAATGAACTGCAATTTGGTTTGGAGAGTAGGATGAGGTTAAGTTCCTGAATTAGGAGTTTTATATTCCTTTGAACCATAATTACAGCTAAAAGTATTTATGCCACTAGTGCACCTAAACATGGAAGTTAATGCTGCAGAATTACACGCATGTTCATTCCCGAGTAGTATTCCATTGCACAGCCATCTCCTCAGGTGTCAGATCCTGCCCACAGGACTTTCTGTAAGTACTTGGAAGACAGAGAACCCCAAGATTTCCACCAGCTCCCTCTAGTGATAATTGGGCTATGACCAAACAGGCTCTGCTGTGCCCACTCATGGGCTACTGGCTCCAGACAACTCTGGCTCTCAAGTCTTCTACAACAGCTCATGAAATACCATCTTCAAGTTACAGATGCCACCAGCCTTTTGCATAAACCAGCAACATTCACCAACACCCACTGATGGCACAGGAGCCACGTACAATGCACACTGCAGTAACAACAACTGAATTAAGGCATCACACACAGAGTCAAATCCTGGGGGCTTCAGGAGGACTGTATTAGGTACAGTTGACACTTCCTTGCAGAGGAAACTGCAGCCACGTCAAGAATAGTGCTTGCCTGTCGGGTAGAACACCTTGGGGTTTTTTGTGTTACTCTCCATGAACTCCCAAGATTTTGATCAACTACACTCTACCCTAAATTGAAGACTTTACCTAATTGAAGACATAGAGCTTACTAATTGAGCACTACTCAGGGACATACAAAAGGCTGACAGAAAATTCAGATATGTCCTGTGAAACCATTACAATTATAAAGCCTTTACACAGTTCTTCATACGCAGACTTTGTACGTGGGTTGCTGATTAATCCAGCCTATGATTAATCCACAATGAATATAAAAAGACTATCACAACAGGAATGAATGAGTCTCCACGCCATCTCATAGTAAATTTATTTCAGATTATGCACTAAGCAAGCAAATTACTCCTTTATTAACAGGCCTGAGAACAGCAGGCAAATACAGCAGAACAGCACTGCCCACCACTTCTCTACTACGTACCTATAATTCTGAGAACTGCTATTTATGTGGTCCTCACATTCACTTCTGCTACTGTGTCTGTGCTACGTCTGGGAACTCCATGCCTAACCACCTACTTTTCAAGCATTAAATTGAGATCATACCTCTTCTGGAAGAGTTCAAACAAAAGCCAGACTGCAGGTGCGGCTTGTTGAGGATTCATCCCAAACTCCAACACGTTTGGTAGCACCTTTAAAAAGGTTAAGCAAAGTTCTGCAATGAGGTAGAGTGTATGTGATGCAACAAATCTCACAAGACATCATCTGATACTTAACAGGAAAACTGCTGTCTTGCCCATAAGCTGCCTTTGTAGACATTATTTTGCATTCAATTTCAGAGGCCTGATATTTTTCCTTGTAGATGTTTAATACAGCCAGGTTTGTCAGTAACAGGAAATACAGGCTGAAGAAGCAAAAATTTGTTTGCATGTCCTATATTGCCCTATTCTTGAGCCTCTGTTTTCTTATGAAAACGCATCTCTAGACTCTATAGAAAAGGCAAGTGCTCATGTATAACACAGCAAGAAGAAGAAGGGTGTTCCTGGAGCCCTTAAGTGTACCACAAAGGGAAGGAAACAGGAAGAGGATTACTGTAGTGAATAAAACAGATGTACAAAAAGCAGAATAAGCTTAATCCAAGTCTTCATCACATCTGCTTTGGCTATGCTTTTTTTAAACTGTTTGCAAGCCTGTGTTAGCTCTCATCTTCCATCAGCAGTGACTATCAATACATATACTATACTAAAAAAGATGTGTGACATGTAAGGAAAGCACAAAACCAGTGACGGAAGTGGTTACAGACTCCACCTGGCAGTCTAAGGAACGAATACAGTTCTTCAGCCAGCTCTGGCTCATCATCCTCTCATCCCTCTCACACTTTCCATTTGCCACTAACAACATTCCATAGCAGTAACCAAACAGAATAAAAACACGCACAGATCACTAAAAAGGGCTTTCCTCCTCAAATTCCCCTCTGGGAGAGCATGATTCTTAGAGCTCTGGATGTGAAATTTGCTTTCGCAAGTATTTTAAAACTTTTTGTAGTATTTGTCAATTACACTGATGAACACAAATAAAAATGCTGTCCTGGTTTCAGCTGGGATAAAGTTAATTTTCTTCCTCATAGCTGGTAGAGTGTTGTGTTTTGGATTCAGGATGAGAATGATGTTGATAACACCTGTGTTTTAGTTGTTGCTGATCTCTCTCTCTTTGCATTATGTTTACAGAGAGCAATAAGAAAAGTTATCACCATTGATTACACGAGAGTTCCACACATACAGGTTACCGGGTACACAGTTGTCAGTGATGCAACCTTGCACTGCTAAAGGAGTCACTTTTCCCTAGTGAGGAGGCACAATATTTTAGAAGTCATGGAAGACATTTCTTTCTTTGCCTTAAAGAAAAAAAACTAAACTATGGCCACAGCACCCCAAATGTAACCTCACCAACAGTGCATCTGAATAGTTCTGCACAGACACAAGACTGACCTGCTGAGGCTAGTGAAGGCGTGTAACAATCTCACCCCCTGGACTTGGCCAAAACAGAATGAGAACAGAGGCAGTTGAGGCTGGAATTCCAACCCTGTTCTCCTTGCACAAAGTCTGTGTAAAAAAAAAAAGTGTGTTCCTTTAGTCAGACAGAGCTTAACAAGAACAGGAAATATGTAATAAAAAGAAAAAAATAATCTAAAAATTAACTAATCTGTCCTGTAAGATGAGTCCAGTTTGGACTCTCTGATCATCTTCTCAAGAGTGAAGACTTGAAGGCACATACTAGAACGTGTTATATTGGGAAATAATTTCTCATTTGCAGCGTAAATCCTCAGCCATCTGGAACCAGTCCTGTGCTGAAGACCATGCAGGTGCACTTGATGGAAGACCAGGCATTGCCTAGAGGACCCACCACAGTGAAGTAAACTGTCTATTCTGACAGCAAGTCATATTCAGAACTAGATTTCTTACTGCTCTGAAATGCAGAAAATAATAAAGTTTAGCACACACAAAAATTCTGGCTCAGTTAAAAATAAACCACTGTATACCTGCAAGACATAACTCACCCCATCTTGTGGACTGTCCTACTGGAACCAAAGGATATATTCATACAGACAAATGAAAAAAATATGATCTTAATTCATACTTGCTTTATTAAAGCAAACGGCTGGATTAGTAAAGACTCCACATACTAGCACAGAACTGGAAAAGGAAATAAAATACGGAGAGCAACTCCAAATTGGTAGTACAAATCATTATCTGAAACAAACATGACACACGGAGTTTCCGATGGACACTGTGAAATGACAGATGTTATCATATGAAAGACAAAGTAGTGGATTGAGCCAAAGTCCTCTTATAGCCACGTAATGCCTATATCAATAAAGCATTTCAACTTTATAACTAACATTTGGTTAAGTTCAAACACAACCCTGCCAATAAATTAAAGACACGTATCTAAAGTACACAAAACCAGACTAACACAGCCTGGTACTTACACACATGGGAATTCTTACCTGTGCATAAGTAACAGCTGTGCTCTTAGGACTTTCTTCATTTTCCTTCAGTAAGGCTGGCATTATACAAAACATGAAGATGATTCCTAGCTACAAGACCTTGCTAAGCACAGATCATACTGAATTTGACTGAAGTGCAAACGCCATCAGCCTCCAATATTTAATTTCTGCCCTTCAAACACACTAATGAAACAAAATCACTGAACAGAAAGAACAGTGCTGGCTGGTAGAAAAGCAAAGCCACATGGAGTGTGTTTGGAAACCTTTATTGCTGCTTCATTCACCTGTTCTGTGTTCACCTTCTACTTTCTGCTCCACACATGTAGATGCAGTTCCTGCCACGCTGAACTCTCAGTTAAGGACACAAATTTGGGGCCTGAACACGTGTCACAGAAAGCAGCAGAACTCTTAGAAGAGCTGCAGTCACCTTTGAAGGTAGGCAGAGGGGAAAGAAGAGGACCTATAGGAAGGATACTCCTCAACTATTTATTGCTCCTGAATGACAGAAATCAGTACTAAAGAAGCCAGTTGTCACGAGGCACAGACACCTGCAGATATACAAAGACTTAATAACTGGCGCGTACCATAATGTCTGTATGGTCCTCCTGTCATGCTGACGGAGACTTACAGCATGAGGTAAATTTCCTCTTTTGTTTCCTGACTCTCCAAGCAAAGTTTTTAGTGTTTTTCTTAGGCAAGAGGAAAATATGCAGTCATTGAGGAGTAATTTTTGAAATTGAACATCTTAACCCAATTTTAAACAAAATGCTTTAAGACATCAGTACGCCTCTTTCATTTCTGTACTTTAAAACCTGCAGACTAATTGTTTCAATAAGTCTTTAGTGCAAGTTATCAATTGTTATTTGCTCTTTTTCTGCTGCATTTCATTTTTTAAGTAGTACAACAGCATAAATGGACTAAGATTATAAAAACAAACTAGGTACCAGAGCTTTGTTGGGGTCAGCACAGACTGAATGCAGCAGCAAAGCCGAATTACACAGCTTCAGTCAGTCCATGTAGAGACTCAGCTGTATTGTGACCCATGACTGAAATCAGCAACAAAATCACAATAGCATTAGATTTGCCACACATTTTAAAACATCCAATATCACTGCATGATAAAGAGCACTGTGTCCAGACATTATTCATGTAACTTATTTAAGTTATTAATTTAATCATATTGTTCACAGCACTGTAGTTAGCAATGAGGAATGCTGAAGCAGTGTAAGGTTGTTTATAAAGATCAGTTAAATCATAGAATGCTTAGAGTTGGAAAGGATCTTAAGATCATGAAGTTCCACCCCCCCCTACAATGGGAGGGGATGCCTCACACTAGACCATGTCACCCACAGCTCTATCCAATCTGGCCTTGAACACTGCCACAGATAGAGCATTCCCAACTTCCTTGGGCAACCTGTTCCAGTGCCTCATCACCCTCATAATAAAAAATTTCTTCCTTACATCTAACCTGAACTTCCCCTTTGAGTTTAGACCCATTACCCCTTCTGGAGATTTTCTTTGAAGTTTATATTGTATACTGCAAAACATGGTATTTTCAACATAAAATTGAAATGAAAACAATTTCATACTAAGAACGTCTCACAAATAAAACCCCATTTCATTTAGTAGTAGAAAACTATTGTAGAGTTTTCTAGACCAGGCTTCAACAAAGACTTTCCTTGAACTGTAGATGGTTGTAAATTTCTACTTCACAGATTCATTCTGGTTCTGAATCATACCTTCAGAGTTGGCCAGACTTGAAAAACAAACACACGTCTCTCAGATCTCTTGCTGGATATAAAAGCCACACCTTAAACACTAGAATTCTCCAAAATGGTTTGGGTCAAACCTGTGATTCCTTCTCCACTTGGAAGTATTTCCCAAACATTCACATACCACAGAGAGAAAAAAGGATTCCCCAACCCCACCTTCTTTAAACAACAACAGAAAGATCATTATTAGAAATTTGTATTAAAGCCAGTATAGAGCAAAAGTATTTCTTCATAACACAAACACATGAACTTCCAACAGCAAGGCAGTGGCTTTCCCCACTTCTTCAAGAAACAAGCATTATAAGTTAGCAGTATTCTGCAGCAGTAGTCCAATCTGCTGTCCCATCCCGTGTAAGAAAGTGCTAATATTCTCATTATTGCTACATGGGAAGAAATATTAAGCCTTCACAAAATAGACTTCAACTACAAATCAGTTACAGACAGGCATTTTTCATAATGCATTTGAAGGTTACTTGGTGACGTTAGGGTCAGATTGTGGCCTTTATTTTTGCCTAGTATTCTCCATAGCTGAAAAAGCTCAGAACCTGTCTGCAGCAGAGGTGTTCCAGTCAAAATGGTTTGTGAGAAACACAAAAAATCATGAAACCCCCTCTTTTACCTTCAGCACAAGACCTGTAAACCACCTGCAAAGAATAAAAGCCTAGGCCACAAGTCTACTTGCTTGTAAAAGAACATCAGTAGAACTAAGATGCTTTCTAAATCCTGCCAAATATTCATGCACATAAACTTCTGCTTTATCAGACAACTGGTACCATAGGTCTATTGGCCAGGATACAGGTCCATGGGATAGGTGCTGCTCCACTGCAGCCTTGTGTCTCTTGAACCCTTCAGTTACTCAAGGTTGCACGTAAGCCAATGCAGCAGCACCCGCAGCAAGACCAGCCTACTGATAAGGAATTCCATGTTGAGTAAGAGATACATGGTTTAAAATGTCCTCAAGCTGAGGAAGGCTTGTGACTTTCCTTGTTGGAGAGGCATTTTAATGATCTGCTTTCAAGAACTGGACAACCCAACTTCTTCTACGGCTGTACTCTAAAAGCAGTAATGCTTGTTCCACTTCTAAAACTGATTCTGCACATGGATATGCCACAACCTCAAAAATTCCCTCTTCCTTTTGACGGGATCAAAGCACTACCCACTCCTCTTCCTGGCCAACAATATATTCCATCAGTCAGCTCACAGCCCTCTGCTATTGCAAAATCCATCCCTGTGGGAGGAATTTCCTCTCCCTCCGCTGCAAGGCAGTTCTAGCTCCAGTGCAGACATCCCAAAACCTGCTGGAAGTCAGTGCCAGTTCTGAGGCACCTTTGCAGGTCTAGCCATTGACCATGTCAAGACAGATCAAGCACTTCCCCTTTCCCCTTTTAGCATACATCATCCTGGCAAGCCACACTCTGGCTCTACAGAGCACATATACAAACGTATCCAATGTTTCAGATGCCAGACACACACACCCGCTGAGCATTAAAGCAAATGCCTCCTTTAACACTGAGCTAACCCAAATTATCTTGCTAAGTCTATAAAAAACTTGTAAAGTTTTATGTCTACTTCCAAAGCTACTAGGTATCTGGATGTTTTGGTTTCGGTATTACTCAGCACATGGATTTTCCTGCTTTGAAAATAGGAAATTCAGTAGCCTGACAGGTAGCTCACGAGTCCCAAGAGTCTGTCCTGTGTTGCACAACTTAGACACAGCTCACACTAAAGTAATTTAAAAGTTTCCTCAGGTAAAGGCTAGGGGCACAGGTGTGCACACATCCAGGCATTTCAAAACAGTCTCTGTGAGCCAAGCTGTGGACTTCTGCTTCTTTCTAAAAATATTTCTCAATAGGCAATGGGTGTGCCACTCAATGAATGACTAATAACTTTTCCCTGTAAGCCGTGGATTAGAAGGAATGCTTGCTCCTGGGAGTAAGAAGCATTATGGCATTGCAGGATAGTGCACCTAACAGGTGAGTGTGCAGAGTATGCTGACCTACTGGCTCAGACAAAGCAAGTAGTAACTTCTTCTATGGCAAGAATACAAACCTTCCTTTTCCCCCCACACATTCTGCAACCCACATACGATGTTATATAGTCTCAGTATAAAACAGAACTACACAGTTTTCAGAAGCATGAGGAATATTAAGGAGTATAATTAGGCAAAGCTGAAATATCTAATCAGCAAGAAATTAAAAAAGTATCTTTGCTTTTTTTTTTGCATAATAGAGGTATATGTATACATATGATAATATCTAGGCATTCTGAGTAGAAGCACTCTAACTGAAAAAACCTGGGAGCAAATCCTTTGTATCATATGCTCCAGAACGTTATGTAGAACTAAATATTGTATTGTCTTATTTTGTTGGGATGTTTTTGTTTGTGAGTTCGTTTTGGTTTCGTTTGCTTGTTTTCCATATTGTTATTACATTGTAACAATTGATACATACGCGACAGAAACACATGTTATCAGGGATAATGATTGGGACAGTCAAGTAAATAGAGATCATTTTTTAAAAAGTCTTCATCTAAACTCTTCTGTATTTTTTACTTTTTACAGACTAACAACAGTTCTGAAGACATTTGTCAGTACTCTATAAACAAAACCTCAGTGCACTTCTAGTGACCGCTTTCAGCATAACATGGCTGAACAAGCACGCAAATCCCTCAGCTGAATTCTGTGGCCTCCACAATGCAAAAGTCACAGCAGATATGCAAAGTCATCTGGAAAGTTACAGCTTCAAACAGAAAGTCACCACTTGAGCTTATCCTGAACAGCTGTAGGCTTCCTCAGATGAGATGCTTGCAGCTTCTCCCTTAACTTTGAAGAAGGTGGCTTTTTACCATCAGGTGGAAACAGCAGTGTTTTCAGAAGGAAACAATGTTGTGTGAACAGCCTAACATAGTGACTGCACAGAATCACTGAAGAAACACAGAGCCAGCCTAAGTACCAAGAAGATACCAACATAACTAACTGCAGAGGTAGTGGGGATGAGAGAAAAATTTCTTCATAAGAGCTACAAGTGTTTGTTGAAAAACATGCAACTACTTCAATTGCTGTTCATACTGAAAACTGGTTGCAGTTCCCATACTAAATCCCAAAGATTTCAATTAGAGTACAGGGATATTCAGCGCCTTGAAATTTAGGTCACTTACTCTGTTACCTAAATAGAAATTATAGGTGACTAGTTTTAGAAATCCAAGTTTGGCAGCATTAAATAGCAGCTACTTACAAAGATGGAATGAAAGAATTTATGAAGTGGAAGGTTTTATTAAAACACTATAAAAATCAGTGACTTCCATTTAAAGACAGATAAATACCTAAGAAAACTATGCTATTAAAATGCAGGAGTTTTGACAAAGTCAAAGTGCAAATCTGCTGTGCCTGGGAGCACCGAGGTCTTCTGGCAAGCATGAACGTCGTTCTGAGCTTGTGAGCAGAAGATGAAAGAGCTATGCAACCAGAGGAGATCTTAACCAGAGCTCCTCCTGCTCTTGAATTCTGGAGAAATGACAATTCTATTCCACATACATGCACATACAAAATGGCTTAGCACACTTCAGTGTTGTCGTCAAATTTACAGGATGAGTTCTATACTCCAGTTAAAGAGCTTGGTAAGTCAGTCTAAACAGCAGAATACAAAGATGAAGCTAGGTATAAAGACCTCATTAAAGGTCCTCTGAAGGGAGGGTGTCAAGACTCTTCTTAGTGGTGCCAGACAATGGGACAAGAAGCAATAGGCATAAACTAAAACACAGGAAGTTCCACCTGAACATGAAGAATTTCTTTCCTGAGATAGTGACTGAGCACTGGAATAGGTTTGCCCGGAAGGGCTGTGGAGTCTCCTTCCCTGGAGATACTCAAGAGCCATCTGAACACAGTCCTGAGCAATGTGCTAGGTTACCCTGCCTGAGCAGGGGGTTGGACTAGATAACACCTGACAGTCCCTTTTAGCCTTGAACATTCTGTCGATTGTATTAAGATGGGACTTCATGTAGAAGGTCAGGTAGCTTTGAGTTATTATAGATAATTATACTGCAAGAGTATACAATGCTTCTACTCAAAAAGGCGAGGGTGTGACAGCAGCTGAAGCACTTGCACAAGGTCATACAGTAATGACAGTCAGAGGAGCTGAGAAGAAACCCCTGTGAGCTCAATCAGGCACAACCTGGCATGGTATTATGAGACATCCTGGTAATGATCTAAAAGAACGTACTTTGCTACAAACAAGCTACAAGGTTTACTAAGGCTTTGAAATATATTCACCATTTAAAAAATATTTTAATCCCTGCCCAACAAAGAGCAAGATAATGGGTTACACTTCAAAACAGTTATTCCCAGCTGCTTTAAATGATACAAGTATATGCTACCAACAAGTTAATAAACATACAGCAGTAAAATCAATTCACATACACTGAATGTGAAAATATTAAAAGAAATCATTACTACAACATACTTAAGGCCATTCTCGCTTCCTAAAATCACACCCAGACTGCCAGGAGGCCAAAAGGAAAAACAGAGAGATACCTCAAAAAGCATTATAACAAAAAGATAACCCTACAATAGAGAAACCAAGGCCAGAGACCCCACTGCAGTATGTTTTAATCTGTTTCCAAAGCACTATATTACTGCTAACACACATCTCATACAAATTTTGTTAAACCCAATGCAGATACTATTTTAACCATGAGCAACCCTGACTACAAGCTGAAGTTTGACCCACCTGAACCATGGCTTGAGGCTGTACCTTCCCAGGGCAGGGAACATTAGACAGCATTTTGGGGAAACACACTTCCAGGGTAGCCAGCCACGCACTGCCATTCCTTTGGCAAGAACAAAGGAAAAAGCCTGCCTTGGCCTTACTTGCTCTGTGATTGCCTACCTGCTGAACGAGAGGGCAGGCAAAGAGGCCTGCTCCTGGATTTTTACTCCAGGCACACTGCACAGCGCACAGGGACATTCAGAACAGCAGAGGGACAGGAAAAGCATCTTGCGAGCACCACAACTTACACATTTCCAACATCAGCATAAACACTGGGTTTTTCTCCCACCCTCCACAACAGTAGTGGGAATAATTTACAATAAATGTGCCCAGGGATTTCTCTTCTAAGCAAAACCACCTCAGCACACCACTACAGTATCCAGCCACACACAGACCAACAGCAAACCCCCCAGCTCAAACTCCACCTAGCTCTTACTCACACTCATTTTAAAGGAGCTAAATTCCACCCAGGTCAGCAACAACCTCCTGACAAAGCATCTTGTTAATCAGGTCAGATTCAGACCTCCTGTGCAGAACAAACTGCAGCCAGCATTGTCTCATTTTATCTTAAACTCACAGAGACTAAGTGAATACGATTGGAAAAAGTTATCTTAACAAAAACAGCCATCCATAAAACTTTACTGTTACTGGCTACTGACTAAGTCACTATATGATTGTACTGCATGAAGAGACCAAATACCACAACATTCTGCTTCAAAGTGTCAAGGTACGATTTAACAGTTGACTTAAACTGATTTAACAGCAAGTTGCCGCTGGAGATTCAGTCCTGTTCTCTACTTGCAGCTATATATTCCTTCTTCTTTCCTAACACTGTGGCCTTGCTTGGATTAATGTGGATGAAAACTAGCCCAGTGGTGGAAATTGAAAAAACAGCAGACAAACAACTGGTTTTCAGCTAGGTCAGTCCCTTGATCCTCTGCACAGACGAATGAGCATTGCTGCCAACAAGCTGCTGCCACGTCTCCTCCTCTCCATGGTGGGGGAAGCCTAAGCAGACACAAGCTGGCTGCCAAGTGCATTCCCAGCCACAGTGAGGGGGATCTGAGCTCTGCTGCCCAGGCCATGGAAATGTCAGCCCTGGAGACTAGCACCAAGTGACAACAGAGGGAAGCAGCCACAGCTGCTTTTGACAGGGAAAGCATTTTCTGTCCTCTTGGTGAAGTATTAACAACACAACAAAGGAAGAAGGGAGAGAAATCGAAGAAGCTTAGCTAACTGCCAAAGAGGATAAGAGTCCATAAATTATTGTGGTGGCTTTTTTCAGATCCCTGCTTCTGCAGCACTGAGGTGCCTTCTTACGTATTTCTCTTATCAGTATCCCTTGCTCACAGGAAGATTACGGTGTGTAGAGCAGGCACGGACATTGGTGATGACCAGGGAAGCAGCAGGTGATGCAGAGCAGTGACAGGGGTGGGGAGCACAGCAGAAAGCAGCCCATCTCAGAGGCACAGCTAATCTCAGGCATTCATGGCAGAAGGAGATATAGGAAGAAGACAGCTTAAAGGACAGACATGAAAAAAAGCTGACTACTAAATCTAAGGGCTGCTACAGTCCCTTGACCTCTATCAAGGCCAGCTTCAAGAAGGTCAGTATATTTTTCACAATGAGATTCAGATAATTAACTAGAATGATTTCTAATTTAAATATTTTTCCCCTGATCTAATTTATTTCTAACATTTATAACCACTCTCAGAACCTTAATGTTTGCATTGCTAGGATCCATCACAGCTTTTACACAAAGAAGCACCAGGCCTTTGAGGCCACACAGTCAGATACCTGGTATTAAGGCAGGAGATGCATTATCTCTCAAAACAACATGGGAGTGTTTTGAAAGTAACAGGGTACAGCCTGGTACCATACCATTAAATATTAACATAAGTGATAACTAATCTACTCAAGGTGAGTCAACTCTGACCACAGTTTTAACCATTTACGAAAAATAAGTTTAACAAACCAAGTCTAAGCACAGTAAATTATTGTAAAATGTCAGATTATAGTTTTGAGAGGAAAGATGTGAAAAAGATCAGAATTTGATTTTGCTGTTTGAAGGAAAAAGAAAAAAAAAGTTTTGTAACCCCCCATGAGCTTGCAGTTCTTACAGCTTTATGGAACAACCCTGTCTTTTGCATTCAAACTGGATTACTTCCATGTCTTCAGAAAAACAAAACAAAACCCTAAACCCATACCTGATCTATCTCTGAAATAAACAGTGTCCTGGTAAACTTCTCTCTGAGACTTCTAATTGCATGGTAGCCAACTTCAAGTTTGAAGCAGAAGCAGGAGTAAGAGGGTTTCTTATAGACTGGATTAACAGTTACCTAGCTCTAGTCACACTGGTAAACACAATAAAATTTCACAGCAAAGAGGAAAAAAAAAACAAAACCAAAAAAGCAATGCATTATGTTTCCTACAGCTGAGATCCTGTATGTGTTTTTAGCATGGATGAACTAGCACTATCAATAGGCTCTCACTCTCAATTACCTATTTATTTCTGCTGACATTTGGTTCTCAGCAACCTGCAACATTACATTCCCTACACAACAAGGTTAAGTGTCTATATTTATCTGCTCATGATATGGAAATTTATTATAGTTGCCCATTTATTACTACACAGAAAGGCCTATCTTCCACTCATTTTAGTCATACATCTACTGAAATGAAGTTATCCAGGAAGCAGAAAGAGTTGCCATGGAAATAAAACCAATTTAACAGAGGCTGCTACAAAACTTCCATTAATTAACCGATTTATGATAAAACCATTTCTCCTCTCATTAAATGTGGTTGCTATCATTTCAATGACACAATAAGAAAAATACAGCTGCTCTCCACTTCTTGTATATTCCATGCTTTAGTGAGAACTGCATCAGAACACAGTCTTGCATCACTTTTTATACTTCATGACAGAGTTCAAACTGAAGTGGTGAAAAGGAATTCACAATTGGTGTCCTTCTATAAAACTGAATGTAACTTGTTACTGAAAAAAAAATGAAGATTTGTCTTGCTCTGTTTGAAACAAAAAGAACTCATTTAGAAGTTTAAAATTTGTTTTAACTTCTGAAATCTAGACTGTCAAATTCTTCCATTAAAATGTATCTTGAATGTTTTCAATAACTATGCTGACAAAAAGAAATGGTTCACATCAAATCTCAGGAAATAAAATAAACTTTAAAGCACAGAGTATAATAAAGGATACGCCTGTGAAACAGTTAAAAAATTCCAACTTTGCTCTTGGCAGGACACTAGTACACTATACCTGGAAAGACATGGGCTTTCAATGAGAGAGTAACTAACTTGGTTTTAGGCTGAGACAAACTTTGTCTGCAAGAAAAAAAGAAGGTGTAACTAAACAAAGGAATAGCAAGAATATCCTTTTGTTTAGTAATAGTTCAGCAAGGAAGCCCTGCCTAAATGGCTATCACATAATGACAATGACAAGAACTATGCTATAAGGAGGGACAGACCATACCCATAGGCAAGATTTTCAGTGTCAAGGATCATTTGAAGCGGATACGGTGTAATTCCACTCCTGGCCTGGCAAACTTGGTAACAACAAATCAATAATTACCAGCCAGAAACACTATGTAATACAAACCAGTTCAGACCATCTGGATGTTTATTTACAGAGCAACCAATTTGCTGCTGTACCTAATGCAAATTTCATGATTACAAGGTAATTTGTTGGAGGGTGACAGAGGAGTATGAAAAAAGCACCACCTCGCATGCGAATGCTCTGAAAACAGGCACAGGGTAAGTTTCTCAAAGCTGCAAAGCAAAGGAAGAACTGAAGGGGCAAAGAGGTTGGAAGCAGGTGTTAGGGGCTGTCATGTCCTCTCTTCAAAACTCAAGCAAAGAAATTCAATCAAAAAAAAAAAATCCAAACAAACAGTAGTAATAGTCTGATAACAGAAATAGCATGTCATGTCCTTGCCTCCATGGGCTTCTCCTTGGATAGCATGGGGCTGTCAACAAACAGCATCCAATTCACAGAACAGCCAATATTTTATACATTTTCAACTGGTTCATAAAAAGAATACAAACTTTCACAGAGCTGGTGAGAAATTCGGCTTACTATTGCATGAGCTGTCTCATTTTTTAATTTATTTGTTAATCAATGAACAATTGCAACAGTGGAAAGGCAAACTGTGCAGATTTTGCTCTCCACTACAACATAGTGGATAGGGAATAAATTCAGTGCAGGCAACACCACTAACATGTAATCACATGTTGCCCACAAGGACGAGCCCTCCAAGAATCTATGGAGCCTCATGCTGGCAACAAGAAACACAGAGACTGCAAAGTCAAGCCACCAGCAATTTGAGACACACTGGGCAAAATAATGCACTGCCTTAATTGTGGATTAAGAAAGATTTTGGTAAGATAACTCAATTCTGCATTTACTTTTCCAGCAAGGCTTCCCACAGAAGTCAGTGGGAACCATGGATACATACAGGGTATGTAACTAGATCCTTAACATACAACTAAAACCTACCAGTTTTATTCATTGGGGGGGGGCGGAGGGGAGGGGGGAACCCAACCAAACAAAAAAACCCAACAACACAAAACACCAACCAATCCAAACCAACCCAACAGTCACAGCTGAGAGTTCTAGACATCAGAAAGCTAAAAACCCAACTTGCTGCTTCCTTTAGAACTTCTTGATTCTTGATTCATCAGAGCTCAGCATAGAAAAAAAACCCAAACTCTTCAGTCATGAAAATCTCTGTTTTGAGCAGAATTCAAGCAGAGGATGGATAAACAAATAACTGAAGAGGAAATGAAGTGTAAACATGGACTCTGACCCCATTCTTAACAAACGTTCCCAGTAAAGTCAGCATGGGAGACGGACTAGCCAGCTGGAAGCATGTTTGCATTTATGAGTGAGATAAATATGAGGCATTAAGCATCCCAGTCTCACACGAGATGGATTAAAATTAATGCAGTACATAATAGCATTCCTATTGTCAATCAAAAGCTGTACAGAATCACATCTAAGTACATGATACGTACATCTTGGAAGATGTGATCCATCACAGTTCCTAAATTTGATCAAATTCATAACAGTCTTTCAAATTTGACCCAAAACGTGAGATAGGACTTATCCAGTTCCACAGGGAAGGCAGCCTTCCTGTCTCTTGTGAGTCTGCCTCCCTACACAATCACCCATTTATGATCTGTAATGATCTGTCATTTCGCACGGGAGATCTGGAAGTAAAACTGAAGTTACCTATACCATCCAGATAATCCAAGTACCAATATTATAAGATTAATATTATTTCCCACAAATCAGGGTCCATTATTTTCCTCTGTGACACATTTTCACATAAAGGCTTTTAGAGCAAAGATGATTTTAAGGCAGACACATCCCTTAGAGAAAGATGGGTGGGAGAAGCAAAAAGCCACTGGGCCACAACTGTCTCATTTCCGTGGAGCATGTGAACAATGCAGCTGGACAACACAAATTGAGGATATGAAGCCAAGCAGCACGGATGCAACTGGAGAGAGATATTCAGTGCAACTGATGTGCAGCTCACATCTCCTCACTACCACAGGAGCCCACATGGTGTTGAAGAGTTAGCATACAGGGAATGTTGTTAGCAGCAACACAAACAAGCAACAGAAATTAAGAGCTAGTTTTCCCTTGTGCTCATCTCCTCCACGTCTAGAAAGAAAGATAAGAAAGAGAGACGGGCATTCTTTTCCAGGGTAAAAACAAAGCAACTCCACAGAAATCTTCAGCATTATTCCTGCTTTATGTTTGGGGCCACTCTGGCCACAGTTTGTTCCTACATGAATGAGTTAATGAATTCACAGGTTTTTCCTCTCAATTGCACTGGTATCTAGCAAGGGATAAGAATACCTAGGCCTTATCTCTGGAACCTACCTTCCCTTAAGGTCATGCACCCACCACTTGATGTTTGCATCCCAGTAAAGACAGAAGCAATCTCCAGCCAGCACTGACACTGTCTTGTGACCCTGAGGGCAGTAGCCCCAGGCAAAGGCTTTAGTTCTAACATGCCTTCCAGCCCACTTCTCTTGAATACTGTTCATCAGGATACTTTGCTTTTCTGTATTCACAATCAATGTGCAACTTAAAATACCACCTAGGCCAAACTACATCTGTCACAAGCTCTTATTTGAACAGAAACGTCAGCAAGAGAACGAAGGTCAAACAAGATACTAGGGAAAATGCATGTTGCCAGCCCACGCTCAGAGGCCAGGGGGAAGTCTGGCAGCTGGGGCTGGGACAGGAAAACACTGTCACAGGGAAGCCCACAATATTGAGTTTTCTCTTAGACGTTTTTCCCTTTGCTGCTTTCACATGCCTCACCGCACAGCTAGCCTTGAGGTTTGACAGAGAAGTCTGTGAATACAAAAAGGAATTAACTTCTCCTGTGTCAAAGGGCTGATGATGGCTTTTACTTTGCATGTACGCAGGACCCATTTATGCAGTCCTGCTCTCCTACCATCCCACTGATAGGCATTCCATACCCATGCATTCCATAGAGAATGGGTGTGGCCTGTCTGAATCGCTACCAAAGAGGAATGGGGTCTGTACCCTCTGTAAGTCTTCCTGGGCTCACTACACTGGTATTAGAGCTGGGGGGCTTTTCTGTGCTCTCCAGAGGACAGCTTGTACTTCACTGCAGTGGAGATTGGGGTAACATGAAGAGAGACATTTTTCAACTCATTCTTCTTTGTTCTCTTTTCAAATAAAAGGGACTTGGTCCACAGCTTACCAGTCTCTCTCTAGTCCTCAACACAATGGCACAACACAAAATCAAACACAACATCACGTTAAGTGTGTTCAGAGTGATTTTATGCAGGAAATTCCGTCTGTATTTCTTGCTTGAGATCATTATGTCACCATAGTATATGAAATATATATAAACACACACACAAATTTACTTGCAGCAGAGTCTCGAACAGACCTAGTTTCATCTATGCTACTGTAAATCCAATCCTACCCATAAATTCGTAGCAACATCCTCCCTGGCTTAATAGGAGGAAGGATCAATACTTCTCACAGAAGCTTATGAAACTCAAGATATCCAAACTACATTCAGAAAACGGAAGCAGCTACACAAGTTTTAAGTGCAAGAACTCATGGCCTTGAGTCATAACTGTCTAATTAGTACAGTCATTGACACAAGAACTGACCAAAACACACCTATCTGCAATTAAAAATTAATAGATACATCAAAATAAATGTTAAGCAACATTTGCCTATCCAAACAAAATCAAAATCTGATTACCAAGATTAGCAAGAAATCCATGGCAACAAAAAAAAAAGAAACCGCTTGTGACAATAATACTGGTGGTATCTCAGGGGACTAGCCCAGGTACTGAGAAAAGAATGGTTAAAGAGTGTATGCTGCACCCAGGATAATTTACTTCTCAGGTTACCACCAATGCTACATCTGGTTCTGTTTCAAGGTCACTGCTTCCGATTATTGAACTTTATCACTTATAGCTACCAGCTCCCATGCACTCTGCAGGTTTATATACAGTCACAGGGCATGTAGCTGTATTTATATTTACCCTTTGTATTTCAAATTATCTGTGTCCTCTCAGTCTCCACGTAGTTTTCAGATCACCGCCTGTGTCTTTAGAAACCAGGCAAAAAACTGGTATGGTATCATCACTGATATATCCTACTGAAACTACCAAAACTGTCTGAGTGGCCTTCCATTACTGTCAATTTTCCATAGGAAAATATGTGGTTTCACCTTTCTCTACAAAGACTCTGGGTGATTCAGGAGGTGAGGTGAGGAAACACCCTCTAACAGCATTCCAGAAAGGAGTGCCTTCCATTGCGACTTCACAATTGCTAGGAAAACGCTGTTGCACAGAACAGCATGACACAACATTCAAAGACTGGCTCCACCCCAGTTACCTGCCTTCAGAGTCTCCACAACAGAGTACTTATGCCAGGACAAGCAGTTGTGGCTAATGCTTGACAATGGTCTCACTGGTCCTCTTCCCTTTGCAGATAGATAGCCAGAGTTGGAAAATGTGGACTAGAATGGAAGGGAAGCACACCCAGTTCCTCTCAAAGGGGTTCGAGACACTCAGTTTTTCCCTGGAAAAAGACATGAGCCAATCTCAGTTTTGTTTTCCAGCTCAGGCTGAATGCCACTTGCCCTTAAGCCATCCCTGCTGACAAGCAAGTGTAACTTAAACTCTCACCTAAAGGTTGGCAGTAGTTTAATAAGGCCATGCATAAATAATAATATAGTTGAACAGAGGAGTCTGGCTAGTTTTCTGTGGTACTGACAAAGCTGGTGAGTGCAAGAGCAGGACCGTTGTGAAGCTTGGCTTGAAAGCCTGGCAAAAAGCATCTGCTTCTGAGTCAGTTGCAGTACATCAGGATGGCAGGGTGCTGGACACAATACCATTTAAACCTTTTCCCCTTATTGCAAGCCAAGATTCACAACTGCAAAATAGCCACATTGTGACAATCAGACAGAGAAGGAGAAGAAAAACCAAGATTTATGTACCAGCTACAGCAAATATTTTCCCAGTACCTGCTACTGTCACCATGCTGTAACTGGGAGCCAGATTACACATGCTTTTTATCCACTGGGAACGTTATGAAAGTCTATTTAACATACCAGGTAAAGCATGGAGAGTTTTCAAGCTCTGCATCCTTGCCACAGAAGCAATAGCAGGCTGTAGAAAGCCATGGAAACTGCTTACATTGGCCTGACATCCTACCGAACAGCACATGTAGACTGTGCTATCAGCCAGCACTTCTTGTTTCTCTGCCTGCTTTTCTGTTGCGTAATAGCTGTCCTTCTTGGACTGAAACGTTAAATTTATGAACCTTTCAAAATGCTGTCAGTGGCCATGTGTAAAAGCGTGTTGCTTTTACACTCATAGGACCAGATGGTTCTCTCTCCTTTAGGGACCCAGCTAGCAGTTAGTGGCAATGCCTCCAAAAGGTATCTGTTCCACAAAGAGGAGGTCTGGTACATTCAGCTCCCAGGTTATATATGACACAGGCCAAAGAAGCACGGGGTTTGCCACAGGCAACTCCCAGAACCTGCCAAGGCAATTACTGTGGCTCAGCAGAGTGAGACGTAAAGGGCAATGCTTTCTGAACACAGGCTAACCAGCTTATATTGTTCACAACCTTGCAAGATGGCTGAAAGAGGAATCACAATGACACAACAAGAAAACTCAATGCAGTGCAACTCCCAGAAACTGTTCAGTTAATCATCAGCTCCTCCTAAAGCCACCTGTGCTCATGGCACTGAATGCACTGTGCTTGACAGGGATCTTCAACTCCACCGGCAACCATCACTGCCATCATCCAGACTGTCCTGCTAGATCTGCACCAAGAACCTGTGGACTTCATCCATGTTGCAAACTTGAGAAGCCACTCAAAATTTGTCTTACTAAATACCTGAACACAGCTCTTTTTACAAGGTGTGATTTTCTAAGGAATCATGAGTTTGCTTAGCACTACAGACATCAGCACTAAAGGCATGCTTGTTCCTAGGAGTGATCCTCACCAAAGAACCATCTTCTGGTCTTCTTAATACACAAAACAGTGCGTATGATTATTTTGGCAGTGTGTTATCCTAAAATGTGGCATATGCCACAATTTCAAAATACAATCCATGGAAGATACATTCAGGTTTTGATAATTCTTCATCATCTGAATGTTTCAGTGAAGAGGGCTATTAAAAATTAAGAGCATTTCTAATCCATTCTGTCCTGCAAACAGCCTTGCACCATATAGCAGAGTTCCAGAAATCACAGAATATATATAAAATCAAACTTTCAACCCCAAATATGTTAAACAGGCTAATTTATTCCACCTGTGTTTATACAACCTAAAGTCAATAGAGTGGTATTTCTCATTATTCTGCAATCCAAGAACTCTTCCAGATTTGCGGACATGCATCTTTATCAGTCTACGATGTCTCATCTTTGGATCCACTGTTTTATCTACTGTTTCAATTATGCAAGCATCTCATGACGTGAAAGAAGAATTTGGACCGTGAATATGTAATTGCAACAGAATTAACTTATCAACTAGTTAATAAAAAAACCAACCCTGCAACCAAACCCAACTGCCTTTATTTTCTAATATGTACATATCCAACAGAAAGTTGCCACAATACATTTGATTCAGGTTCTTGTTAAAGGCAGAATGCCAAGTAAGAGGTACTGCCCCTGAACTGAGCTTAGCTGTAAAATTTACACACCTGCTAACACCAGTCTTAGGCACAAAATCTTTCAGAAAGTTCATTTGGAAAACTCCACATGCTCTGGGTGAATGAATGACATGGGCATGTCATACATGTGTAGATGAATGACCAATAAAATGGTCACCTCTCACTGTTGTATGTGATTCATAAAAGGTCTTTTATGCCAAAGTGCAATGCTGCTGTACAGTCAGTGCGCAGCAGGCAGATCACAGAAGAGGACATGCTGACTACAAGAGTAAATAAATTCCCACCTATATGAAAGAAAAATTTCATAAGAGCAGTTCTGGAGAGTTTGATTTGTTGTTTTTATAAATGTGCCGTCTAATCTGTATGCAATAAACTGAATAGGACTGAAACATAGATTTGATGCATTCTGATGTGAAATACATCCCTATGTGAATCTGATCAATTTCTACTGAAATCAGTGCTGTAGTTACAGATAGCTTGGGTGGAAAAGAGATGGATCTGATCCCATTACTGTTCTGTCCATCTGTGTCTGTTACCCGACTTCCACCCCATTTTAAAAGGACAAAGAGCTGATTTCAGCATTCTGCAGTTCTAGTGATTCTAGGACTTACTGTAGTATAAGTCCCGGCGCTTCACTTATTTTTACAAATATTATCCTATCTCCCAGGCTTTTTCAATGTCTTAGATTTCTGCTTTGGTGTTTTGTAGTTTAAGAATTAAAATCCCAAACCAAGTAAAAAGGGGTAACCTCCAAATGCTCATGTCTAATTTAGATACATCTTTTTTTTCCTATCGCACCCCCTAGTTTCTCCATCTTCTGAGCAATGCACATACTTTCACCTCATCATCATAGTTTTCAGAGTTATCAGAACAGAATCATTAACAGTGACCCTGCGTGATGCTGTTGCAGTATGACTGACCTTGAGGCTCACAAGTCATGCAGAGTATGACTTTCTAAGAATGGCTTATGAGCATCACCAAGATTTTCTTAAGATAGTGAGGCCAAAGAAGACAGTGTATTTACTGACTACCTGTATCTTTTCAGCAGGCTTTCCAGCATATGGAAGCAGAGTCTTCTATGGAGTATGAAACAGGAAGAGAAGCTAAATATAGTTATTGGACTGTTATAAAGCATGGCTTCCTGGTAATAGAGGCCAAATAATCCAGATCTATTACCTGTATTTTCACTCAGTCTTGATAGCTTGGATACTTCAGACCAAGCCTGCTTATTACCATCCATCTTAAGTAATTCACAAATTACATCAAAATACTGTTCCTTAAGAATTCATACCCATACAAGATTTGATAAAGTTAAATTGTGAGACTTGGCTCCACTTACCATTTTGGTGGGTAAGTCTCATCAACCCAACATCTCCAAGCAGAGAAAATTTGGAGACATCAGCAACATTGCTGGGCAGCCACATTGGCTTTTCATTTCCTCTCTCTTGTAGGATCATCTGGGGCTCATTTTAAGAATCCAGTATCATCACCAAAAAAAAAAATGTTTGTTCTATTGCTTTTATATAATTTAACCTCAGTCACCTCAGCCCAGATTTACTTTCTGTTTCTGGCAACACAGTATTTCCTTTCAGCCTTGTTCTGAGACACATACTCCAGAGAGACTCCTTAACAGAGAAGCTGGCATATATTGCACAGGCATCTGAATCACAGTGTTATTTTTCCTTAGTAGTCTTTCTGTAATTGAAGCACCATTTTTACTCCCCAAGCCATTAAAAACTGTTTTAGTGACTGGTATTGGGAGTTCCATACATTCTCAATAATAAAAACTATTAGTATTTCCTACTTCACTTGATCTATGTAAATACTTATTTCAATTACAGTCACAATAGACACATCAGAAAGATGTGATTACCAGCTAACCCATCAAAGAACCTGACAGCCTTTAGCATTTGCCCACTTAATCCCTATTATCTAGAGAAGAACACTTTGGAAAAAGTAAGATTTCTTTAGAGAAATTGCTCCACTTAAGGCCAAGTGAGTCCATAGTAAATAAGTGAGCTAATTTTTTACCTGCAAAGATTAAATAGTACTGTGATAATTTCCTTAGTCTGAGAGCAGGCTCCCTGAAGCAAACATGAAGCTCAAAAATCATGTTTTAAGCCTGATGTGGAAATAGGTTTCATAGTTTCATCATTTAATCAAAAAACCAAGACCATTATCCTTCTGCCTGAAGTCAGAATTTAGCTACTGAAAATAATAGGACTATACCCAGTGCCACATCTCAGTTAATAGTAATTAATTTTCTTTACATTTGATGCGTATTTTACATTAGAACCCCAAAATACACCATTTGTCAGAGAGAGTACCTGTCTGTGTTCAACCCTATTGGCACCTTCAGAAAAAAGGTATTGGAGAGCACTCTCACAAGCTGACAACCTTTCCAATTGTACCTCATGACTACAAGAATTGCATACATAATTAAATAGGATTTCTAGTATTATTACTGTTACCTCAAAAAGATACTCACCTAGAAACATTAGGTTTGACCCTCTGTCTAATAAAACTGCTGCATATCCTTCTGTTTCTGCAAAGAAGCCTAAAGCTGAGAGGCCCATGCTCTGGTTCTTGAGCATCAGTGGTGGCTCAAGGCATCTCTGTCCCTGCTCTCTCTGCTTCCCTATGTTTGCACAACTGCTGGTATGGCTTGTGATGAACCAGATTAGGGACTTAGTCTAGATGAACAGTGACTTGGATTTCTTTCAGCATCATTTCTGTAAGGACAGTGGCAGCGAAAACCAGCTTATTCAGCACTGCCACCTAACCTGAAGCCATGGCTCTGTTCAGTTCAACACAGCTTTACCATGAACTTCGTAAGATTTTGTACTTGTACTAAGTAAAATTTTAGATATTTCTGGGCTGCCTGTCTTTGAAGAGTAAACAGAGATCCACTATATGGATTAAAACAAACACTCAAACATCTTTAAAAGCTTATTTCAAGTTTGAAAGAGAATTTCCTGAGCTTTATCCTTTAAGAAAAGTGGAAACTGTTGTCCATCTCAAAATACATGGAATTCTTATGTCCATAGAGGGATGGCAGTGGAATTGCATCTATCACTATTTGCTAGGAATGAAGATTGCTGGGAAATATTATCCTAATACAAGTTCAACAGGACAGTATACCAAGTATAAATACGATAGAGAAGGTATCCAGTTCCTGTTAAAGATCTGCAGAGGCTGGCTTAAAAGAGGTGCTTGCTTGAATAAAATGATGGATGCTAAGCCAATGAGGCTCTGCTTGAGCTCCTGAGCCTGTCTGCCACATGCAGCATAATTTTAAGTGGAAATTTTGCCTGAGTGCACTGAAATGCTGGGCTTTGAGGGAACACATTATCCTTAGAGAACACAAAATGACACAACATAAAGAGCAAGTCCACTGAAACTTCTTTTGATCATTAGCCTTCCGGAGATACCAGCTGCAAAGCACTGCCTCCATAAAAATTCATTACCTATTACAAATCTATTAGTTGCTTGAGTGCCTCAGAATAATAAATTAGTAGCTTGATTTTCGCAAAGAAAATTCACTAGAACTTTCCCACTGCACACAGCTGGTTCTTAACATCAGCTGATTTGTTATGTGTTTTCATGTCAATCTTTACAAAGAAGTATTTTGTACTGTGAAGAAGCACTGTGTTGTAAAAACTATGATCCAGAACTAAGAAGGATATCTACCCACGACCTGAGCTCAGATAATGAAACAACTCATCCATATTAGTAAAATATTAACAGAGGTCATTGGTTGTCATAGTAAAAGGAGAGGCAGCATTGAACGTAATTTCATTTACGGACGTTCAGAAAATTGATATCATGGCTGCAAGAATGTATAAATAACCAGCACACTGCATTTCTGGTCAACTGCAGCAACATCTCTGACGGGAGTATTCTACAGGCTCAGCTCCTTTAAAGACACGCGGAAACTGGATTCTGTAAAGCACACCAAGGAGCTCCTTTTTATAGAGCAGTTCTGAGAACATCTGAGAGATTTTTTCCTCTGCCTTCAACTGCATTTACCATTTATTTAAAAAAAAACAATGTGCACTGGAAGTTGTGCTAAGTGTCTGGGAACAACTCTTATTCCCCTGGCTGTGCTATGTACCCTCGCTAACATTTTGCTGTTTTTCCCCGGAGGAAAAGTGGCTGACAAAAACGAGCACATTACAGATGAAGTCTGGTACTTCGGAGGGATCTTGGGGTCTGGTGTATTGGTGAGTATATAAATTCAGATATCCCCACCTTTCCCTTCCACCCACACCATGACTTTGCATTGCTGAATTTCTTCAGTACTTCAAATGCAGGCTCCACAACTGCAAAATCTTCTCTGATAAACAAATAACTTACAAGCCATCCAACAGTTTTGCACTAAGTAGCTTAATTTACCGATAAGAAAAAAAAATACACAGAACTGTTATATTACAAAGCAAATGTAACTTGAAGTCATCCTAATTCAAACTGTATCTTTGTTATTGTTAGATGATCTTTCCTGCCTTGGTATTTTTGGGCCTTAAGAATAATGATTGCTGTGGATGCTGTGGTAATGAGGGCTGTGGGAAGAGGTTTGCGGTAAGTGTGAAGAAACACTGCAAAAATGTAAAAGCTAAATTATTACCAATATAATATATGTATCTTCTGCTCACAGTCATTGAGAGACTGTACAAATGCTGACCAGAGTGTAGAACACAAAGTGCTGCCATTTGTCTGAGTGCTGGGAAGTAGAAATAGAGGCTGTAAAAACAGCATTATGCCTTTGATTCTGTGCCACAGGTATGACAACTTGGTGTATTTTGCTATCACAAGATACTTACAGTTGCTATTACAATTAAAACTAATTTATGAAAGATCTGCACTTAGTTTTGCAGAGCATGACAGTTCTCTCTTTAGACATTAGCCCACACATTGGGCTGCAAGCACCTCATTAGGTTCATAGGAAATTTCAGGTTGGAAGAGACCACCAAGAGGTCACCTAATCCAACCTTCTACTTAAAGCCAGGTATATCAGGCTCCACTTTGAATTCATAGCTTCCTTTAGCATAAGTGAAAAGTTTTAAATGAATACCTTCAGATACTAGTAAACAAAATGCTTTAAAGCATTTTGGTTTAAAAATGAGATTAAAGAAAAAATAAATGTATTTCTATTAGGAAAGTCTGTCCTTTTGAAATAAATTGTTTGGCTCGAGTAGATCATTACACTTTTTCACAAAGAAGCAGGCTTTCAATTGGGGAAAAAAAAAAGGAAAAAGCAAATAGGAAAAGAATCACAACTATGAGGTTAACAAGGAGCCTTTCCTAAATCCTGTCTTTGATGCTGCTTGTATTCATTCAATCCCAACAAACCAGGTGGAACTTTGGGGGGGAGGGGGGGAAAGGCAGAGAAATGGAACCACATATTTCTCCCCACCACGCTGTATTATCAATGTTCTTTTAGCAGAAAACATATCTTAGATTAGCTTTGAAGACCACAGATAACTCAGGGACTATAAAAATTACTGATGTTTTGCTGCTGGGGGGCCACACACATCGCTAGGATGCAGCTGAACCAGGAGCACAGTTATACAGGGGGTGACCGGGGGCGAGGGCCTGCAAACCTGCGCCAGCTGCTGTAGGTAGGCGGAGCCACGCCCACAGTGCTGCCCATACAGCAACCCACGTCCTGCGGTGCAGAATCTTGCTGAGGACTCATGTAAGAACGCAGCTGACTAAGAAACTGGGTGTTATTGATGCAGTCACAAGTACTAAATACGCTGTACTGAAAGAGTCCCAGGGGCCTTACCACAGCATGACTGAGAACTGAATTTGGTCTTGTATGTTAGCAGATACACTGTTATTATTTAAGTTTGCCCCATCAGCTGTATCAACATAAAAATGCATGTGAACAGTCAAGGCAAGAGTCTCATGATGATGCCTGAATAAAAGCTGAATAAAAGTCATGGTTTTTTCCTCTACCTATATCTCTTTGATCCAGTAAAAGGCACTACCTCTACCTACAAACTATTACGGCTACAAGCTCTTCAGAATTCAAGCAGGGCATTAGTTTCTGCATTATTACGTATCAGTATGTTTACTTACATATCAATACATATCATGTTATAGCTGATACCAGTATATCAGATTATTTTCATATCAGTATATAAAAATGCCATAATGGAAAGCCAGAAAGATAAAGATGTCCTTTCTAATCCATTCCAATTGTACTATTAGAAATAATGCTGACAAGTACCTGAGAGGAGATAAAGTATACCAATATGAAACCTGAAGGGGAGACTCAGGAAATAAAACTAGAATTACTTGGTACAAATGTGACCAAGACACCAAAGCCAACTTGGAAAGCATACTGTAGATTATTAATGTCTTGAGTGGTCCAAGACCTCAGTCTTGCTTGTACGTCTTGAGAAAGACTTCCCCTTCAGTGAAACCCAAGACCTTGAACAAGATGACTGTTGGACAAACACTGTCTGAA
This sequence comes from Myiopsitta monachus, assembly GCA_017639245.1. Lineage (NCBI taxonomy): Eukaryota > Metazoa > Chordata > Aves > Psittaciformes > Psittacidae > Myiopsitta > Myiopsitta monachus. The sequence goes on from CM029923.1 coordinate 24,438,755, forward strand.
GGGGAGGAGTGCCATCTACTGTGGCAGCATCCACCCCTTTTGCCTTCAGACAAATGGTGCCAATTGTTTTAAAGCTTTTAAATACCAGTGTAGGTTAAGTGTTACACATCTGGTATGTAATTGTGAACTAATATATTTCAGCTGTTCAGAGTGTATGACCATTAAGAGCTGAATTCAGGGAATACACATTCACATTAATAGGATACATTTCATTGTTTGTATAAGAACAAAAAATAACATGATTTTTCTCTTTATCAGATGTTTTCTTCTATAATATTTGCTGCAGTTGGAGTTGTGGGAGCTGGATACTGCTTTATTTTGTCATCAGTAGCCCTAAACAGAGGCCCTAAATGCAAGACTGGAACAGAGTGGACCTATCCTTTCAAAGACGGGTAAGAAAAGACAATCAGAAAAAAAAAAAAGTTAAAAGTTTTAATTCTGTGGTATGATTTAACTTTCAAATCCGTAATTATACTGTTTGTCTACAAGACAGAAGCTCTTAGAAGAGCCAGCAGCTCACAGCAATACTAAGTAAGGTTCAAGAGTAGATATGAAGAATAGTGAGTACTATTAAAACTAGTGAGTTTCAAAGGAGCCCATAAAGGGAAATGCACAGCTTTCTAGGTTAACTCCTGGAATGATAAGCAGTATATGGTGATAAATTCCACCTAGATGAACAGCAGTGACATCTTATATTGAAATTTGATGGCATGCAATTAATTAGTATCTATGCATTATTCTGTCTTGGTTATGGAGTTTGGAGGTTGTCTGTTCCTCACACTGCAGCTCAAACATATTTGCTGTCATGTATATTTATCACTTTCAGAGAGGTGGTGTAAAGAACATGAGCAACCCCTAGCAATCCTGCTGCTGAAGGCTGAAGCCAGAAAAGGTCCAACTGAAAGCAGGGTACAATGTATTACCAAGGAGAGCAGGCATGAGCAGAACAGACCAATGAGGGGTGCAGTAAACTCCTCGCTGCCTCAGAATCTTTAATGCAGTCTTCCCCAGTCAATTGCTTCAATTGACCTACAACCTAAACCAAAATTATGTTCTAGATATGTAGCACTAGTGCAATAATGGAAACTATTTCTTGCACTAACTAAAGCTAACAGAGACTCAGCTGTATCACAACAGTGACAGCTTGTGACAGACCCCCCTCTCTGTGAGCTCGCATCATCTTCTTCATAACTGTTTTCCCTCCTCACAGGGATTACCTTTCTAACCATACACTGTGGAACATGTGTCAGTCACCTGAAAACATCGTCCCTTGGAACCTGACCCTCTTCTCCTTGCTGCTCATCATGAGTGGGATCCAGGCAGTGTTGTGTGGCATCCAAGTGGTGAATGGCCTGTTTGGAACAATCTGTGGAGACTGCAAATGTTGTGGGGTGAGCAACTGACTATTTTCTTTTGCTGTTTTTCTACAGATAATAGTTATATGCACACCTGACTAGCTGACAGTCTGAAAAACTAAACTAGCCTTCATTCAGTGCCATGACTTCTTAAGTATAGCTGAAGCCCTACAATGTCCCCAAGTGCTCAAAATACTCTCTCAGTCTATATTTATGGTGTTTATTCCATAGCCACTGGGAAATCATAAAAACATTTGAAAGAGACGGGAATGGTAGCCACTAAATTATCTCCATGCTTTTATTATTCCAGGGATCTGGAACTGTCTAAAGAATATGAATATTGCACACAACCTTCTTTATCTTGGGTGGCTCCTTTTTGCAACCATTGTGTAAAGAAGCCTTCAGATGCATCATCTCCAGCTAAGAAGATGAGAATGAAAGGCACTTCCCCTTAAGAAGCTCTGGCTCCATTTCTAACCTTCCTGAAAGCCTTTATCAAGAATAAAATAAGTGAAATTCAACTCTTAACATTCACATTTATTTTTGTAAACCAGTTTTCTATCTAAAAGAGGATATTCTCAAGCAAAATATTTTCTTTCCTGAGTCAGCTTTCCCACTGGGGATCACCAAATACTGCTGGTACAAGCTCAGCTGTAGTGCAGTTGCGTCTATTTTCTCAAGGTTTATCAGACAGAAATACCACAAGCCTAGCTTTTTTTGAGTATGCTATGCGGAAAAGTGAGAACTTCTCTTTTCCAAATCCGTTATAATTAAAATGCTGTCTATAACAAGAAACACATATACCTGTTTACATGCTGAAATATATTCTAGACCTGTAATCTTCATCTTGAATCTCTCATACAGAAACTATGCAGCCTGTGTAATTTAATGACATAGAAATATTCACCATGAGTAAACTAATCTGTTCCTACTTACGAAGGGCTTTTATCCCCCTGTTCATGGCACTAACCCACTGTGATCTCTTATCTAACAAAGGTGATGCAGTGACTTAAGAGTCACAGATTAACAGATCTAGCAGGCATCTTTGGAGCCTACCTTTGCACACAAAGGCAGCACAAACAACACAAAATTTCGTAAGACATCTGTGTAACTTGTTCTTAAAAATCTCCAAGTTCAGATGATTGTGTGGCCTGTGCTTTCAGAAAATATATTCATGTACTCTGCAGCTATATTAGAGAGATCTCAAGAACTTAAAAAGTATTCAGAAGCACTAAAAGCTGGTGAGCAACATGCAAAAATGTGAAATAGCTAGATTTAGGTACATTAACAAAAGCAAAGCAGCCTCAGTGATACATTGTGCAAGATGATAAAAGTAATGATAAAAAAAACTCTTCAGAAACAGCTGCTTCTCCCACCTGTTCTACTGCATTGCTGGGGAATCCGAGAGCACCCTTTATATCACCACACACTGATGCGACTATCTTACATCTATTCTTTCATCTGTGGTTAGCAGCTGTCCTGCACCTCATCTCACATTTGTCTCGTTTTATTTATATGAAGTCTTTTGGAAGATGGAATGTTTCTCAGCACCAATGAACAAAGGGATGGGTGGCTGCATAGTGTACAATTTTGATATATTAATAAACAGAATACATAAATCTTTGTGGGAGACTTGGGACAACAAATAACAGACAGGAAGCTATGATACCTAAAACCAAAACCAACAGGTGGTTCATGAGTCAATGCTTAAAAGATGCCCAAGTACATTGTGGTTTTCTAACATCAGCTAATATCTAGTAGATACTGAAACAAGGCACACACATTTCATCTCAACCTGGACTGCATTTGCGCCTTGGCCTTAGGATGCATTGAACAGGCGTAAATGAACTGGAATCAGCAGCTTAGCTGATCTAGCATTTTCAAGAGCCAACAGCACTGTTCCTAAATCTGTTCAGTTGTGATTAACATCTGAGGCTCTCCCCTAGCATTTAAATTCCTGCGAATCACACTTATCCAATTGTCAGTTCTGCAGCAATTAGAGATTGCTCTTTCTGTTTTTCCTGAGCAAGGCATCCAGTAAAATCAAGGGGTGGGACTGATCATAGATTGTTGCGACAGGGAAAGATGCAATGGGCCAGCATACTCCTGGTAGAAAAGTTACAGATAAAGAGAGTACTGTGTTAGACACAAACAGAAGGATGTTGCAAGAAAGAAACTACGAACAGCGAGAACTGAAAGTGTTAAACCTGACCTCAGTAGTCCTGACCAACTTGAACATCACACTCAATTTTAGTGTGCACAAATATCAACACTTACACAGATGTAGAAATCCTAGCAGCCCAAAGGAAAAATATTAGTATTGTCTGTAAAATCTCAGAGATGCACATGCTATCTGGACCTTCGTTATTCACCCACAAAAACCAGCTGCTCAGCGCCAGTTGACTGGGTGCTGAGAGCAATTCTGGAGCATCATTTCAGCTGAGAGCTTACATAATTATTTAACACACAAGCTATTTAACTCTGATTACAACACGTGAAGTGTGTGCACATGCTTTTGAGCCCATGCATTTCAACTTCTGCCCAACAAAACTGGTGCCCCTGCACAGCTAAATTGTACATAGTTGGAGCTCTCTTTATTGATCGCCTCTAATAGACTGCAACAAGATGATACATTAACCACAGCACAGCATCACCTGTCGGGAATGATACATTATCTAACTGGCAACTTTCTTTAAAGGTTCATTTCCAAAATGAGGAAGTTAACATACACAAAGTTAAAAGACATCTGCTTAGCCAAGAGCAAAGAATGTTTTGTAACATCATTCTAGTCTTGACTGGTCATCACCTGCTTCCAGTTCAACTTTAGCTCACCCTTTATGGCTTCTACATTACTCATGGTGTAACCAGCCACAAGGCAAACAGCAAACTACAACCCCTACTGCCCAAGGATGGGGAGACTGACTTGCTCTACTACATTGATAGGAGTGGGGTCTTTGCCCCAAGGGTGAACACTGGTATCAGTGATGGCCATCAATAAAACACCTCTGAAGTTTCTCCTTGCCAAATTACTCTTTCATGGAGATAGAATGCACTGTTTACGCTGAAATTACAAAAGCTCTGCCAATACAACGGGACTTCTTATAGGCATCTTCACCTGAGAAGCACCACCATTATCCTCCACCTGCCACTGCTCATTTGCTGCAGGACCCCTTCACTGAAATACAAATTGCTCCCACCTGTGGATCCAAACAACCCAAACCGAAAACCACCATTCGTTGGCACTGAGAAATAAAGTCTACCAACTAACTGTGCTAGTTAAGTTCACGGCAATACTTGGACACTGCGACGTGCAGAAGAAGGGCGCCAGTGGAGAGTCTCCGCTACATTTGCGCGAGCACGTTTCACCTGCCGGGGCATCTCCCGGCCGCTGAGGGCGCAGGACCAGCGGCAGCGCCCGGCCTCGGTCTGCATGGCTCCTTCCCCCTCCGCGCCTCACGTAGGTCACCCTTCCCCCGCCCAGGCATTCGCGGGGTCGAGGCGTCATAGGTCGACACTGCGGAAGCAAGGACCGAGTCCCGGCCCATCCCTGACCTGCGCAGCAGCCTTAGCCAACAAAACAGCGGCAGCCCCAAGGTACATCTCCCGCCTTCGGGCCAGCCCCGCGGAGGCGCCGCGGTCTCCCGCATGGCCTCCTCTTACCTGCCACTGACGTCGCTACTCCCATCCTCACCGCCCCGCTGCGTTCCTGAGGACAAGGTGGCAGCCGCAGCCACGGCGGGACAGCTGCCCGGGAGCGACCACCTGAGGTGGCGGCGGGGGGACCCGTACTGCCGCGTCCGGACTGGGCAGAGCCAAGTGGCCTCGGGCGGGGGCGTCTTCCCCCTCTCCTTTCCTCTCACCTTCCTCCCGCAGTCGCGCCTTCCCTGCCCATCCTCGCTCCCTTCGTCCTAACGGAATTCTGTAAACCCCAGGTTACAAGAGGGCTTGTTTTTAGCCTAGCCCAACGTAGGGTCTTAATTTTCCCAAAATATTCTAGCCGTCACATTTTGAGGAATAAAAAGGTACCTGGTGAGGGATACAGGCACTGCTGTTGGTACAGGGAAGAGTAAGCTTTGAGGACCAGATAGCGGAAAGGCTTAAGAACAAGTTTTAGTACCGCACTGAAAATAGCCATGTCAGGATGCTCTCCCGGCAAAACTGTCTGCAAAAGGGCGTGAGAGGTGAGATTCCCAGGGGCGAGGTGCACACCCCAACCCAGGATCGAACGCTAGCACTGGGATCCTTCGCAGCTGTGCAGTTGTATTTGCAGCCCGAAATGGCTTCCTGAACTCATGCACAGAAACCAGAACAGACGGCCTGTCAATAGGACTGCTACATTAAACGGTTATCTGGGAAAGCCAGAGTACTGACATGCCTCCTCTGAAACGCCTGGGGCTTCCTGCACATCACAATCTCGGGAAATCCCTCCCTGGCGAACGGTTTTCTTACAGCTCCGAGGCAACACCACACAGGAGCAGCTATCTGTGCGGAGCGCCACTGAGCAGCTCGGAAGGAGAGAGGGCTTCATTAGGAACAAACAGAATGGCCTTCATAAACAAACACGCATTCAGTGTTTCTGCCAAAAAAAAAACTTAATTAATATTTCCGAGTAAATAAACCATGAATTAGCAAACACAGTTCTCGAAACAACTACTACACTTTGCATTTCTGTTTAGTCGCCGTTCCACAACTTCTCTGTGTAAAAGCAAGATACCTTTAGGAGCATTCTAACAATTAATTAGAATAAATTATGTAAGGGAACGATTCAAGAAGAGTATTAAACTTAATTAATAGTAATAGTTGCATTGGATCATGTACCATGGCAGGAAAGACAAGCCTGATTATTTAGGTTTCATGGTTTGCTCCTAGAAAAGAAGAGAGTGTTTTCTTAATGCAGAATTTAGGGTGCTTCTTAAATAAGGGATCAGATTGAAAGCAGAGCACTAAAGTCCCCAAAACAGAACTTGACAGCAAATGGACTTGGTGTTAACTTTTCTGCTTAGAGATAAAGGTAAACCAAATCGTAACAAAACATTTGTGTCAGTGAATTATCAATTGCAAAGTGCCACTAAAAGAAACACGTAATGCTGGCACTGGGAAGGAAGATGTTGTAGGCATTATAAGTAAATCTGTAATTACCACTAATGGCCTAACAACTGCCAATAAACTAAAACATAAGGGTAAAATAACCCATCTGATTTGCTAAGAGCTCATAATTTAATTAAAAATGTACGCCTTTTGCACGGAATAGTATGTCTGTACCTTTATTCCAAGCAGTGTTATACATTTCCCTGGGAAGCACATACTAGAATCTCCAAAATAAAAAAGAAACAATTTAATAAACCAATATGCATCCAAAATCTTTAAGTTCATTTATATTTGGTTTTCATGTACAAGATCAAAGAAATAGTAAAAACCCCAGAATCAAACCCTGGATACAACAGTTTGATCTGACTGCTTTTGATACATATGATCTGTTGCAAGGTACTCAAAATTAAAAACAAATGCTCACACATGTCATATAACAAAATGAAAAAAGTAAATAAAAAAGTTAAAGTACTAGCATGTACATGGATGTAGCATATTAGGAAACAAGTTTATTTGAACACCCATATTTTTCTGTATTTAAAATACACATTTAAATCCTTCCCTCAAACAGCATTTGTTGTCAAAAAGTCAAACCCAATCCCTCCCCAAGTTACATTCTGACAGTATTACCAGAATACAAACTGTAATTAACAACATCCCGTTACTCCTGTCTCACCAAGACTTACATATGCCACTCTCAGTGATGGCTGACAGTAAATCTATCCAGCTGGCACATTTGCTGTATTTATAATACAAACAGACAGTGTGCATTTAGTAAAGTAAATGTTCAAAACCTGAAATAAGCGACACATTGGCATCTATAAATCTAGTTTCAGAAGAATTGCATATGCTTTGAGTACTTAAAAGTTCTGCCACAGCCTGTTTAAAGCTAGAAACTTTTAGAAAAAGAGAACTTTATAAAAAATAATTTTGTTGTTGCTGCTCTCCATCTGACACATCCTCTCCATTACAAAAATGAAAAGTTTACAGTGTAAAGTAAAGAATGGCTTTTAACTTAAACGTGATTCAGTTCATGACTGAGTAAAGATCTGACCTAAGATTCTGGCAGTTGTTTTACACTGTAAGTATTGTTTTGCACAGCTGGTTTATTATGGAAGCAATATGGAAAGAGTTTCTCATTGTTTTACCTCTTTATAGTCTTTGAACCAAGACACTTAGCCACACGGAACGCCAGTGAAAAGAGGAATCAAGTTTGTAGCTTCACAATTCTGATAAACATGTGACCTTATAAGAAAACAGCATTGGGTTTCACTGTAAGAAGCATGGCCTGCAGTTGATGAAATCAGTGTAGCCAAACAGAAGTCAACACAGGTTAGCTAAAGCACACCAGCAGAGAACCTGATCTGCTTGGAGTATCTTCTACTATGACAAAGCTTAAATTTCCAACAGTACAGACTTACTAGCAAATGAAAAAAACTGCATTTTCTAAATATAATCTAATGGTGAGTAGTATGAACTGAGTCACGCTAGAGCTCAGATCTGCAGCTACTGTATTCTAGCACCAACGGCTTTCAGCTTGCTAGGCAAATCACGCCGTGCTTAAGAGTTGCCTTACAAGTCGGCATCACAATCAGATGCCAAAAAATCTCCAAGTCAGTCATGTCACTAAAGAACAAAGCCTTAGGACCATATGGTTTTTGTTTGGGCTGACAACCTGAAGAAACCCTTAAAAGAGAGATTAGTCATAGTTACAGTAATATTGGTCAGCCCTGCCCGGTCCCCTGTTTGTTAAAAAGAAATTTCTGCTGTATCAATAGTTAGCACTCACAAAAAATGATTAAAAAAAAAAACAAAACCAACAAAAAACCACAAAATCCCAAAACAACAAATAACCCCTCCAAAAAAATAAACACAATGCCCATTCAGTAATTAAGTCCTGTGCAGACACAACTCTGCTGTCACATCTCATTTTCTATTAAAAAAAACCCAAACAAAAACCCAACCCATTAAAAGAGCTATTTTCCCCTATGTAATAAAACTTTATGACTGTAGGTCTTTACCTTCCACCTCTTTTTTTTTTCAAGATTTGTGTGTGTTTGCTGTTTGTTTTCTGCCCTCTGGTATCTTGTACACCCAGCAGTTCACCATGGACAAGGCAGTTCATTGTATCAAGTTCTGCCATTACATTTTTTACTGAATGCTGACGATGCATCCTCTGTGTATCCCTATCTGCAACAACCCTTCCTGTCGAGGATCTACATCTGTTACATGATCATTTGTCTTCCAAACCTCCTCCGTATTCCCATCTCTTCACCTCTGACCTTTTCACCTACCTTCACCCAACCAGATGGAAAAAAGTTTTTAGTGATCAATATTCTGGTGCATCAGTAAGACCTTGTTAAGTGTTGTCAGACCTGCCAAACACACATTTACACTGAGTGCTACATCTCTTTCTCTTTCCACTAGCCCAGCTTAAGCTTAGAGAAAAGCTTCAATGCCTTTCATAAAAAGGCATATTTTTCAATATAAAAAGCTTAAATTCACAGATTATAAATAACATAATTTCAAAATATTTAAGAATTTTAGGACTTCATTTGCATTTAAGGGGAACTGCAAGCTTAATGTCCTTGATGCCTTCTCAGTCCCAAACCTCTGATAACGAAGTATTTGTAGGATATACAACAGGTAGAAATACCCAGAACACACCTTGTGTCCTGTATACCAACTGCAGTAAGTAGAAGACTTAACAACTAAGTAACTTTACCAGACAAGTTCCAATACTGCTTTTGCATTGCCCTGATAAAGTTACCAGCTTTTTTTCATGTAAACAACTACATGTATTTTGACATTGTCAGTTAAAACATTCCTGAAAACAGTATAAGGCTTCTTTCCGCTACATATGACATTAACAGGTTGTGCCACATTTTCAGACCTGCTTTTAAAAGAATGTTTTTGCATTTAAGATGTTTGCCACAGATTTTATATACAAAAAAATTGTTTGTTCATGTGTTAAGTTAAAAAATGTAGTGCTTAATATAATAAACATCAAAATCTAAGATCTTTTTTAAAAATGCTTGTTTATAATACATTACATTGTTTGTAAAAGGCAGAGGTCAATACCAGTCTGGTTTATTCTGCAACAATATTGTAGTATAAAAACATTGCTAAACAATTCTGGTACTTTCAGATTGGAACTATTTGTTTTCCAAAAACTATACAGTAATATACTGAAAAAAAGAAACTGCAATAGTACTGTTTGTGCCTTTGCAAATATATAATGAGAATTATTATGGCTGACATGGATCAGGTTTAATCTGTATTCCATACGGCACAGTTAGTAACTAAGAATAAAAAGAAAAAAAAAAAAAAGATTTAAAGCTTAAGTAAATTGATAAAAAAAACCCCTTCTGATACTATTGTCATAAATGCAGTAATAAAACTGCTCTCATGGTCTAGTGCTGTGCATGTTTTTTGAACCAAGTGAGCTAGCATTTAGCTTTGGTGATTCATGAAGGGTTTTCAATGCTAATCAACACCTAGGAGATCAGTCAGGGACATACACAAACACCACCCACTTTCGGTCCTTAAAGTGAAACATTTCTGCCTGGTCTGAAAAGGTAAAGAAGTATACAGATATGTAGTAAAGATATGTAAAGTAGTGTGCTTGTTTATAAAGAGGAATAAATATATATGCATATATGTATTTTTTTAATATATATATATGTGTGTGTATTTTATATTTAAATTAGTGTCAATGAAATCCAGGCAGAGATTAAACCGACCATAAAGATGATGTAACAAAAGATATTAAGGCAGTAAGTTGTATCTCTTGAGCATTTTCACATATTCTACCTCTATCTCAAGAGGAAAAAGAAATGTTGAATTGCATTGTAGGCCAAATCAGCATTGAATGATTACAGCCAGGTAAGGAAGGGCTCATTTTTGTTGAGTACTGACTCCACGTCGTTGAGAATAGGGATCAAGTCTTCTGACTCTAGAGTCCCAAGATCAACATTTGTTCCTGGAAGACAGTCGAGGAAATCAGGGAAACGTGTTTGTTGTGGATTTATGTTCATTGTTGTCTGTGGTATAGTTTCTCCTAGGAAAAGTAAAGAAGAAATTTTTGAATGCCAAAACCTCGTCTTATGGGTAATTTAAACCAGCGCAATCCATATAAACATTAGATACCCCCTTTCCTATCCTCCTGTGGGATGGGAAAGCACTTGTGAGCATTCCCATCCTCTACAAACATTATCTCAAGACAATACTTGCTTGCAGAATGCATATTCTTCTGAGAGTTAATTTCTTATCTTTGCTATCAGCCTTTGACTTTCCCCTTGGGAAGCACAATAGTTCAAATTTACTAGTCACACAGGGAGCAATGCAATTGAGTCTTATGTAAAGCCTCTATTCTGCTCTCTGCCGAAGACTGAATGCTGTCCTGAGGGCATAACTAAAGAAGGAAGTGTTTTGCAGCAATTTAGACCTGCAATATTACTACTTTTTTCATAAATTAGTAATAACAATCATGAACATCTTTAATAGAGAAGGCTTTCACTCTTAGCATCATGTAGAACTTCTGATGAATTCAAAAGGAAGCTTAGGTAAGGAAGTGCAAAGAATTCCACTATTTGGAAAAAAGCTTGTCAATGTCTTAGAAATTTCTTTCAGTATTCTAAATACCACGAGGACAATGATATAAAAATAACTATGAAAACCTGAACTAGCTAAATACATTGTTTGAAGTCAAATCCAGCTTTGCCATTGTAAGAGAGATACTAGTGAGACTGATTTTCCAGAGCACCAAGAATGTAACTCAGATTTTTACTCCTCCTACCTTGGACTGTGGTATGAAAACACTAATTAAGGCTCACATTTTCCAACTTTTATTTATTTTGTTTAATATCAGTGTAAGGTAAAAGCATACAATCTGAACCTAAGTTAAAGCTGAGAAGCTTCTAGACACTAAGTACCTTTTAGGCATTTTTCCCCCCAGTCTCAGTCTGTTCCCTTGCATAGGAAAGCAAGAGATTATAGTTCAGTTATGCAATTATAAAACTGGTTATAACACAGTTATTAATATCACTATACTTTAAATCAGAGTGTCCCTACCTGTATCCATCTCATCCACATTGCTGAGGAAATCTTCTGGTGTCGTTGGTATACTGTAGCATCCTAATCCCAAGCCACTGTCAGTACTCTGTTCCCTGGAATGGTATGGCCCACTATAAATTAAAACATGAAAAAGCCTCAGTAAAGATGTTCTGGTAGACACAGTTCCTCATCATGGTGTTTGAAAAAAGACAGCACAGTAGATATTAAATACTGAGTCATTAAGCCTCATTCTCAACTGTTGGCCACTAAAATGTAGTCATGTTAAATCAGCCCAAATATAAAACAACTGAAGTAAGGCCACTCGTAAATTTTGAAATACACACATGTATATCTAAGTCTCTAGACAAAAAGAGTTCTGACAGCCTAAAAAAAAGAGTTTATTTATACTTAGGTTATGTACTTATTCTACCTAGAGTTATCTACATACACCTACAGTACAATTAAAACCATCTGTTACCATTTGTTTGATTTTTCTAAGATTCCTTTCTTGAAGTATAAACTTCAGGTCAGCCACTCAGCTGTACCCCGTGTTCACAGTAAGTACAAACGATGATAGTAGTAGGAAACTACTTCAGAAAGACAGTTTTCAAAGTGTAGAGAAGACAACACAACTAACTGCCTAATGAAGAGGACATAAACTTGCCTGTTCAAGAAAGGATCGGATCCATTGTTTGTAATAGGCCTCATGTCTTGTGTCATGGCAGGTGTATTCACAGCTGTCTGAACTGGGACCATGTTTTCTGAGTCCATGGGAAGCTGTCTGCACAGAGCAGCTTCCTGAAAAGGCAAACAAATATAAGGGAAGAGTTATTCCAGCAGCTCAGAAGTCCTGCAAGAAGTCTTGTAACAAGAGAACATGTAATATATACACATATCTTATTTATGAAAGGAATTCTAAACAACTTAACCGATGTCTACTTGTTTACAGTGGTGTGAAGAAAGTCGTAATGTAGACAGCATCTTTCATACCCACCTGTGCTGCCCTAAACCACCACAGAATCTACTTTTCAGTTACTGCCATAGCTGGAAGACAGTCCAATAGTTCAGCCAGCAGGCACATGTTCTGAGGACTTTGTAACACATTTCACGCTAAACCAGAGAGCTTGTCTGCCTGCTTAAACTAGCCTCACTCTCTTTGTGTGATGCAGATCACTACATACTCATATAAATGCTTTACTGGCAGAGCTGTCACACTGGTAGTGGCAGCCAGGGGGAAGTCAAACCACCACGTTTGCTCAAGGTTTAAGCCCAGCCGTAAATCAGCCACACAGTTCATTAGCTCCCCCCTCCCTACCTCCCCCTGCTCCCAGAGGGATGGGGAGGAGAATCAAAAGAATGTAACTACCACGGGTTGAGATAAGAGAAGTCCAGTAACTAAGGTATAACACAAACCACTGCTGCTACCACCAGTAATAATAATGATAAAGAAAAAAACAAGGGAAGAGAATACAACTGCTCACCATCTGCAGACTGATACCCAGCCCAACCGAGCAGTGATCTAGCCCTTCTGGGTCCCTGTCCCCAGTTTTTACATCCTGGGCATGACGTGCTGTGGTGAGGAATACCTCTTTGGTCAGTTTGGGTCAGGTGTTCTGTCTCTGCTTCCTCCCAGCTTCCCCTCCTCCCTGGCAGAGCATGAGACTCAGAAAGTCCTTGGTCAGACTAAACATTACTGTGCAGCAACTGAAAACATTGGTGTTATCAGTGCTGTTCCCAGGCCGAAAGTCAAAACCACAGCACTGCACCAGCTACTAAGAAGGAGAAAAAATGACTGCTACTGCTGAACCCCAGACAAAACACAATAACCTGCAAAATGGCTGCATCACTATAGCCTCGCTGGACCCAGAGAAAACCCCTACAAAACCAAATTACCTTGTCTGTCACCTCATCATAAAACACCGATAGGTCTGCACATTACAACTGATTACTGACAGACTGGACACATTTCATGGGCCAGCTAACACCAGTTGACAGTTCTGCATGTTGACATGCATACTATAGCTTACAATTTCAGTTTACTGTTCAGTAAGGACAAGTTCTCTGAGAGCCGGAGTGGCAATAATAAAGCAGTTTAAAACCTGCAGACTCAAATTTAATCTCCCATATATTTATTTCAAACCTGAACGGAAATTGCTCTCAGTTTAGTTTAAACTGGTGCAAAAGAGACGAAAATCAGGCCCTGAAACTATGTGAGCTGCTACCAGATTACATGATTTGCTATATACCAAAGCAGAAGATTACCACTTATAACCATAAAATACATAACATGCTGGAAGAAAACAAAGGAGACTTTGACCCAATAATCTTTAGAATGTATCCTCTGCCTAATAATAATATCTGCCTAATGACCTGTCTCATGTGTACTGTCATTAGCATGACAAACGAGCAGCTAGAGCCAAAAGAAACTTGCTTCAGAATTTTCTGAAATACAATTCTTCTAGCATTGTCTCTGTGAAACAACCATGACATCTAGTGGTAGAGAAGTCTATGCAAGGGTTGTTTGGCTCCATGGCGATGTTCCAAACAGGTATCCTAAGACCTAAAAATAATAAAGCTTTATCTGTATTTTACCTACTTTATTCAACCTTATCAGTATTTCTTAATGAAATAAGCAATGGAAATATTTCATTTAAATCCTAGTAGAAAACTTTTCTCCAGTGAATCAGTCATTCATTCTCCCAACTACAAAAAAGATTAATATGTTTTTGAGGCTACAATATGATAGTTTACTATGTTTTCAATTGATTTCTTCATTGAGGAGGACCAGTCTGGTCTCTTCATGAACAATGTAACAATTATTCATTGGAAATTAACATATATTGGTGCCAATTAATGCAATATTTCCTATATAATCAAAATATCAATATTTGCACAGATAAATAATAATTTACATTAGATGGTGTCATTATTTAGGAAGTGTTAAGAACAAACAGTCTGAAGGTTCTTAATAGCTTATGTATTTCATTACATTTGTTAAGTGACAACTCCACTGGTGATGTTTCTATTTATAATTAAATCAGCTGCAGTTTGTGAAAATATCACCTCAGAAAATGGTCAGACTGCATTTTTAACTGTCTACATGAAAATACTGCAAGTATTTGTTTAAATATAACAACTGCATCAACACAAGCAAGGCTAATACAACAAAACAGCAAGAAAGAAAAAAAGACAGCCATAAGGAAAAATATACAGAAAGGAAGAGAGAAGAAGACGGATAAAATGAGGCAGGATATGCTCAGCTAGGATTTTTATTTTTGTTTGAGTCCAATCTAGTAGTGAAGTGCATGGTTTTGATACTAGGGCAGTGCATTTTCAAACCTCACTGGACATTGATCCATACTAAAAAAAAGTACGATTAGTATGGGGTGGGGAGAGAGGGGGGGAAGGCAAAAAGAAAGCCTTTCCCTAGTTTGCCAACATATGAAATACATGTTGGTTATCATTCTGGTTGCTGTCATTTCTGAAAATCAAATGCTATTATTAAAAATAACTGAAAAAAAATCTGTTCAAGATCCAAGTATTTGCCTCTTTCAGAATACTCTAAGTCCTAATTTGATGTTGCTGTTACAAGCTTTCTAACCTCAGGTTAGCCTACACTTGCTGCAATCATACCTTCTTTTTACAGAAGAGACTCAGGCACTGTCTTTCTCCAGAGAGACGCAAAGGCTTTTCTATATTATACTGTATGGGGGAAAGTCCTAAACCACTGTTAACTTCTGTAACTTACTCCCCAGTAACTACTTAATTTACAAAAAGTTGCTCAGAATAGACTATTAACAAAGGAAGAACAAAGGCGCAGAGACTACATTACTGCGATGCATCAGGCTGTTTGTCCTATGGCCAGTAAGATGAACAGTAAGCCATTTGAGAAGGATTTTTGTTAAACTTGAAGGGTTCTCAATGAACTGCCTCCCAGAAACATGAACACACTGCAAAATGCCCATTCTTTTCAGGGCACTGACTGGACTTACTCCTGCATGAAGTGCTGTGAATTTCACACGTATCTGCAAACCTTAATGCTGGCCGGCTGTTCTCTGCCCTGCAGCTGACCTATGCAATTGGGAATTTTTTCTTTGGAAAATACGGTGCCAACTCCTGCTTGGTCCAACAAGGAGAGATTCATACCCAGGTTTATAATCACATCCCTAGACACGGTAATTGGCCTTCCCAACTGCTAACTGCAGCAGTGCCAGAAATCCATTCCAGGAATGCTTAATCTACTGCATGAGACAGACAGGCCCTGCAAAGCAAGACAATTTGTAAGTTGAAAAACCTTCAGCACCCTAAAAAAAGACTCACACTGGCATTTACAAAATCTAAGTTTGTGTCTCCTCTTTCTTGCAAGAAACACTAGATTTATTATAAAGTTACTTTATCTACTCTCACTTGGGGAATGACTTGGCACCTTCTGTGTCTTTATTTCAACATACTGCATGTTGCTTGTAATATTAACTCCACGTGTACTTTATAATACAGAACAACAGACTCCTGCATACTGGAGTCAGAGGTAGGCTGGGGAAGCAGTGTACTGGCTCTGCTATACATTGAACCAACTTTCTGCTGCTGCCTGATGCAGGTGATTTGTTCAGAAGTCACACCACAATTTTTGTATTGCTACAGATGTCAGACTTGCTTGCTGCTTTGCTTCTTTGACATTACTACAGCAGTGTCAATAGTAATGGATCAATTACACCATCACAAAAGCTGTGTGATAGCCCGTTATACCTGGTTCTCTATTCTAAGCATGGCATGACTACAAGATTCTTAAGAAGAATACTCAGGCATCTCCTTCCCTAGGTGAAGAAGTCTGGCAAAAAAAACAGAGAGTTCTTGCAGCCCTGTCAATGGCAATATTACAGTTGCAAGCTACCAGAACAGTCTTAGCCAGTCTAATTAGCTATTAGCTCCCAAATGCAGGAGTGCCTCCTGTTGGCCAGCACAGACAATTCTTAGCACGTAGGTTCAGAAAGGACTAAAAACCCATAAGGATCTGCTTGGCAGTACTGCGCGCACCATTTAAAAACCCCGAAGGGGATTTTCAAAATGAGTAACGTAACAAAATAATTTAAACCCCCCCCGCAGTACCCTGACATCACAAAGACATGTCAAAAAGCTTCATCAGTGGTTATTTTGCGAAACTTTTTAAAAGCTTCAAAGCACTGCAGTGAGCTGAATTATTCACTGCCTCTGAACACAATTCTGATGTAATCCCCCCCCTCCCTTTAGCCGTATGCCAGACAAATCTAGAAGTTCATTGTCACATTTCCTGGAACCCTCCTTGGCACAACTGAACTGAGCTCCATGCTTAGTTTTCAAACAGTCACTTCCAGCTGCTGGAGGCAAGTGAGGGCATTTTTACACTGAGTTTACATTGCTAGCCACTGGAATTCTTTTTCCACAGTTCCCATCCTTAAGGTGGAAAATGAGACAGCTAGATATAGCCTTCGCCATCAATCTATCAGGCTATCAACCAGTCCGTGCAGTGGAAAGAGTAGAGCAGGACATTTTTCTGTTCAGGCTGTAGCAGGTTGGTAATGTTCTACTCTGTGCTGAGGAAACAGTGATACAGGTTCCTCTACAGCTCCATACAGCACCCCTTCTACAGTCTCTTTTGAGCCACTGTATCTTTTTGTGCACAAATTTATAGAATAGGATTGGGGGATCAGAAAAGGAAGCTCTGAGAAGTGCTGCCTTTTTGTACCCTTCCAAACAAGGTGCAAGATGGCACCTGTGCACACAGGTAAGTACTGGAACACCATCCCCACAAGGCCCTTTCAGAGATTCTTACTGACACGACCTCTGACTACCTCAATTTCCAAGAAGTGCTTGAGCATCAAACAGGTTCTCCCTTTTCCTTTGGAAAACTGCCAAAACTAACCAGGGGAAAAAAAAATTATAATAAAATTGACTCTTTCCAGAATGACAGAACCGAGTAAGGAAACATTTACAGAGAAGCTGTCATACTGGCTTTCTGAAGCGCTGCCCTTCTTGCATATACTCAGCCTGCAGTTCTAGAGGCTTTACCAGCTAAATGAAAAGGAGGACAAAGAAGGAAACAAATTCCCTAAGAGGATCTTCCAGAGCTGCGTATTCCTCTGGGCTGGGTGTGCTGCTCCACCCAAGCAGCTGCAGCCTGGAATGGCCGTGGGGAGCCAGCAGCTGCTGCCAGGAAGTTTGCGACCCACCAAAAGAATTCCTTGCCTCTTGCTCAAACCCTCTGCACCCCCTCACAGTTGCTAGCAGCACTGTGCACACTTACTCAGCATTTTCCCCTTAGATAGGTTACACTAGAAAAGCAAAAGCAGCAGTGAAAGGTCAGGGCAAGAGAAACTGTACTTGAACACTGATGACTCCAGAGGGGTTTGTGGCATTCTTCTCAGCTGTCGGGGTTCAGAAGTGCTCAGGTTACTGGCAGGAACTTCACAAAGTTCTGTCAGAAAGGATGGATTTTGCATCTTGCTTTCCTTGGATGGGAAGCATGTTGTTTCCCCAAGAGCTACACCAGTGCTGAAAACGTTAGCAGTGCAAAGTGTTCCTGTCCTGCTTTATGTAGCGTGGAGCTCAACCACCATAGATGCAGGGTGTAATTTGGCATAGTAAGTTGGAGACTTGATGAAGTACAGCATACCTGCAGTGTGGTGTGTATATTAGCTTCAAAGTATAACAGTCAGCAAGGAAACCAGCCCTTGTATTAATGGCACAACTGTTTTGAAGCTCAATTTGCTCTTGTCCTGAAGCAAGAACAGAGCTGAAGAGTAAAAATAGCTAAATACACTGTTATCACGATGACAATTCAACTAAGCTATACCAGATATCCCCACTCTCTTTCCACACCCATCTCTGTTATGTTCTGAGCTCTTGATAGAAAAGGAGAAGGTACTCAAAAGACTTGAGATCACTGCTTATGTCAAAGACCATGACCTTGAGCATAGTTCTACACACACAGGTAACATATCTTAATGTAATTCCCCAAAATCACAGGTAGTGGAAACAGAACACAGTCACAAGATGTTGGTGTCTATAAAAGGTCTGAACCATGAAAGTCAAATTCAGCCCTGATGTAAGCAGGTAAAAAAAATCAGATACATTAGTGGAATCGTATCTGCCTTTCACCCCTGTACAGCATGAGCATTAAGCATTTGCTTAACCTTGGGCATGGACTGAAGATGATGGGAATAATAACACGCAAAGATAGCCAAGTGTCACTGCAGGAACTATAAAAGCTCATAATTACAATGCCTTCCCCCCCTCCCCCCCAATGCAGCTAGATGGTGCTCTGCAGTTTCCAAATGTATTAATGAGGTTTTGTTAATTACTTTTGCTAAGCATTTTATTTTAAGTTCTTAAACATGTATTTAGAGGAAGGAGGTAAAAGAGTAAAGAAATATAAATGAAGCAAATATATTGTTGTACAGCGTTTTTACAAATATTCGCACTAATGTTTTTGTGATTCTACTCATCAGACATCCATTTTTATTTTTACAAAAGCCTACTTTATGTTAGTATGCACATTCATCCCACTTTGAGTCTTTCCCTCTCTACAAGATGAAGTTACTAAGGTTCCAGTTGTGTAACTGAAGGGAAATTTGACTTACATATAGTTTGTACATAGGAAGAAAAGTACAATCATATTCTTTTTGTTAGAAGTCTGTATAAGTGATAAAGACCTGCATCAAACTGCATTTTCTGCATAAGAAGGAAATACCCACTTTCAATACAATTCTAATAACCTTTATTTTGGTGAGTAACTGTAATAATGTCTATTACTGCTTTTTGAAATGTGATGATTTGATAAAATGCCATTAAAAATATTTATTCTGAAATAAAAGCACAGAAAAAGAGCACCTCAAATTCTCAATCATTATGAACATGAAAGACCTTTTCTTCCATTAATTTTACAGAGATAGTATGTTTAAAAAAATATATTTAGCAAAACCAACATTCAAAGGCTGCAGAGAGAAAACCAAAATGCTGGCCATCAACTTGAGGTTTTCAAGACTGTTGCCTCTAAAAGATGACAAAACCTCTGTGAGCTCACAAACCTGCTCTGATCATCCAGATCTCTATTTCAGACCTAAAGGTTTTAAAGATATATGTTTCCCTTTCTTTGCTACCCACAAAGTTTTCCAGAGGTCACTGAGATGCTCCAGTCTGTTTTGTAATGTGCTTCGCTCAGTCATTCTCCTCCAGACTTGGAAGTAAAAGTGCATCGCTCCTCATTTACTGGTAACTAGTCAACCTATGACACACACTCTGCTACTCCACCTCAGAGGGTATCTTAGTGTGAGGATTTTCCTTAGGCTTCTTTTCACATTTTACACAAGTCACTAACATTTCAAAACATTACAGCAACTTATGGTTCTTTAATAAATCCTCAGCAAAGTTCAGCCAATTGGCGTCATTAGTCCAGTAACAACTTCTGGTTACTACCCGTCACAAAAAAAGTCATACTGCATTTCTAAATACAGCACAAACACTACCCTAAAATAACCACAAATTATGGTATAACCCCGAAGGCAAAAGGTTTGATGGCATGAAATAGTAACTCCACAAAATTGCTATTTCCACAGAGGATGGAAGCAAGGTTGGGTAACCTGGGAGGCACACAAAGACACTGCATGAGCACACAGGCATGACGTTAGGAAACCTAAAGCCCAGCTGGAATTGAATCTGGCCAGGGGAGTCAAAGACAACAAGAAGAGCTTCTGTAACTACCTAGGTAACAATAGGAATGTTAGGGAAAATGTGGGCATGCTGCTCTTCCGTTAAGAAAAGGCTGAGAGAGGTGCAACTTCAGCCTGGGAGAGAGAAGGCTTAGCACAATTTCTTCCATGTATATAAATACTCAAAGGGAGGGTGCAAAGAGGAAGGAGACAGGGTCTTCCTGGTGGTGCCCAGTGACAGGACCAGAGGTCAAACAGACATACAGGAGGTTCCCTCTGAACATCAGGAAACGCTTTGTCACTGTGAGGATGACCGAGCACTTGCATAGGCTGCCCAGGGAGGTGTGGGGTCACCATCCTTGGAGGTGACCCCACAGAAGCCATCTAGACATGGTCCTGGGCAACCAGCTCTGGGTGAACCTGCTTGAGCTTGGACCAGATGACCTTCAGAGGACCCTTCCAACCTCAACCAGTCTGCAATTCTGTGAACATTACCATTTTTAAAGGTACTTAGAACTGTAGCATTTACAAAGGCACCAATAATGGTATTATTCTTGATAAATATGCACTTTGTTCACACTGTTCCTGAGAGAAGTAGGTTATTTTTTTTTCCCTCTAAGGAAGCTGATTAATATGCCATGCAAAACACAACATCACTAGTAGAGTTGTCTGTAACAGAAGAAATGTAATTGTTAAAACTTTTTAATTCCGTAAGGCAGTGTAAGGGAAGTTACATATCTATTTTGCATAATAAAAGTCCTAATATAGATCTGAAACTTTAGAACAATAAACAATACATCCACAAAGAATCTCTGGCAGATCTTCAAGTCAGAGGTGCTCATGTAAGATGTGAATGAAAGTTTATTTTAATCCTAAGGCAATGGGTGCAAGTTACAGAGGTGGGATCAGACTCAAGAACAACTCCAGATGTTCTGCCTTTATCTTCAGTGAAGCATGAACATGGTCTCATATGCAAACCAAGTTAAACTGCAAATTAACCTGTGATAGTTGCTCTAGATTTATAAACAGACGCAGAACAGAATTTGGTCCTTATGCTACTGTTATAGCTGAAAGGAAAGATACCAATCTTTAACTCCTGACAGATGATAATTTTTTGTTCTGTTCAATGTTATTTTAGAGAGGAAAAAAAAAGAAAAAAGAAATGTTCTATTTATATTAGCTTTTTTGTTACCCTTACCTAAAACAATGGTTAATCTTGACAAAGTTACAGAGCTACTAACTGTACCTGGTAAAAATTTGGATGCATTGAACTAAAGGCTCTTGAACAAAATAAAAGTGCTTTGGCATTACCTGTCGCAGTAACTCCTCCTGACGCATCCTAATTCGCTCCCTCTCCATCTGGATTCTCTGGAGCCTCAACTTCTGCTGCTGCTGTTGCTGTGTGGTCAGTGCACTAGGCATGTTCAAAAGCCCTGACTGTGGAGTCTGGGGAGGACGACTCTGCTGCGACATGGCTGTGCTGGGTGTTATTTGGTGCTGGTGATTCATGACTGTGGGAGAAAAAATAAATCATGGCTGGTTAAGTAGAATTGTACTTTAACAAAGGGCCTAGGACACATATTACTCCTTTACAGTACAGAGTCATTAGAATTACTGTATTTCAAATGACTGAGATAACTACTCCACCTGGCAAGATCTTGTACTAGGAATTGATTAGTAAATAATTTTTCATATTTCATATGTGTATAAAACATGAATGCTTCTAATACAGCAAGTACTTATATTCCTCCTGGTATGTTCAAATTATCCAATGATACCTAGATGATCTTAAGGTCCTTTCCAACCCTAACTATTCTATGATTCTATGATACAGAGTAAATGACATGCTAGTTTTTTTAATTGAAAATTCCCCTACAGATGCGTACCTATGATACGGCTGGTCTCCTGTCCCAAGGAACAAGGGATAGGACAAGAGGAAATGATCTCAAGCAGCGCCAGAAGAGGTTTAGACTGGATATTAGGAACAATTCCTTCCCCCAAAGGGTGGTCAGGCCTTAGAACAGGCTGCCCAAGGCAGTGCTGGAATCACGGTCCCTGGAAGTGCTCACAAACTGTGCAGATGAGGCTCTCAGTGACATGGTTTAGTGGTGGCCTTGGCAGTGCTGGGGGAACAGTTGTACTTGATAATCTTAAAGGTCTTTCCCAACCTGGCTGATTCTATGATTCTGTGCTAGCCAGTTTTCTGCCAAATCAGGTACTGTCTTGTCTTTGCATCTGGAGTAACACAGGTTCACTGGCATTAGGCCAGCATAAAAACTTTGCCCTGCTTTGTTTGACAGAAATACTTACATGTGCTCACATCAGATCTGAATCAGATTTTTCCTTCCGGATGCTCCAGTATCACACAGGCCCAGCATGTAAAGACTGTGGAACCATTTGAGAGTGCAGCTGCATATTATTTTAGTTTCAGTGGCAAATCTAGCTCAAAAAATAATTCTAGTTTAAAAGCAGTTCTGCAGTAATATAAACTTTTCACAGATTCAGCTTATGTGTGGTCCACAAATAGCTGTATCCACGCAAATGACATCATGCTTCCACATGAAACCAGAGTGCTGCCATTTATCACCTTGTTCCACAGCCAGCTGCTGGTTCCTGCTCACAAGCTACCCCTTCACAGAGCTGGCAAAAACATTTTTGAGGCAACACAGCAAACTAAAAATTGTCTGGGGATAAAAAGAAGGTATTTTCTGGCTAGACCAGTTCCCAGCAAAAGTAACTGGGTAGCCATGAAACTGCTTATGTGCATGCAATGTAGGAGTCCAGAGGAAAAATAATCTGGCTGCAGGAAAGACAGACCAAAGCCAGCACTGATCAGTGATGTTTCAGTGGTACAATCCCAGAAAGGTTAGCATACTGCAGCGCTGAGGGGAAAAGTAGGAATGAGAGGTAGGTGCAGAAATAAAACCACTTTCATAATGGGAAAACAATAAATGGAGCCACATTTTAAGATTCAGTGAATCTAGTCTTAATCACATTAAGTAAGAAATATTATAAGTACAACTATATAAATTCTATCAGTGTATTTCTGGTGCTAAAATTGCCAAAACCATAAGCACTTAGGCAGGACTTTTAACTCTTTTCGTATGCATAAGTGTGTACTTAGAGTTTTGGCATGTTAATAGTTGAGTGAATAGAGCCACCATGCTAAGAACCCAACCTGGCTGAAGGATTATCACAATATAGTAAATTCTCCACAAGAAAACGGCTTTCATATAAGCAGCAAGTACAAATGACAGAACCGGGCAAAGTTAAGGTCAATAACCTGCACAGTTGTGTCTAGGATACACTCAGGGCGAGGGCATGAGTTCTAGTACTATTTGTCATGGCTATTTGTTGCCTTTGCTATATAAAAATCATAGAATCATGGAATGGTTTGGGTTGGAAGGGACCTCAAAGACCATCCAGTGCCAATCCCCTGCCACTGGGCAGCGACACTTTCCACTAGACCAGGTTGCTTAAAGCCACATCCAACCTGGCCTTGAACACTTCCAGGGATGGGGCAGCCACAGCTTCTGTGGCCAACCTGTGCCAGTGCCTCATGACCCTCATAGTGAAGAAATTCTTCCTGATGGCTAATCTAAATCTACCCTCTTCCAGTTTAAAACTGTTCCCCCTTGTCCTATCCCTGCATGCCCCTGTGAAAGTCCCTCTCCAGCCTTCTTGTAGGCCCCCTCTAGGTACTGGAAGCTGCTCTAAGATCTGGAGCCTTCTCTTCCCCAGGCTGAAAAACCCCACCCCTCTCAGACTCTCAAAAACACCTTTCTTCTTCATCAGCTGATCTGTACACATGTATCAACAGCTGAAATTATACATGCAAAAAGAACAAGACAATATGAAAACACTGAGAAATACTTCTCCCTGGGCCTATGGCCTCCAATAACCTTCTAAGTAATTTCTTCTATGGGACAGACAGAATATTTTGGTCCAATGAACTCTATATCTTGCAGTTAATTACTTTTCTTTCATGCAATATGATCCATTGTTACATAGCATCAAGAAACTACAGGAAGCTCAGTACAATGAGTAAACATTCCCACACTTTGACATTAGTATAGAAATTATATCACTCTAAATCTGACAATTCAAATATGCCTTATAAGTATGTCTTTTAAGAAACAACAACAACAACAACAACAACAACAACAAACATTCTACTGCCAAAAACGTTATTTGCATCATGTGGATTTCGTAAAGCTATAGCTGTAGAAAAGTTTTA
This sequence comes from Myiopsitta monachus, assembly GCA_017639245.1. Lineage (NCBI taxonomy): Eukaryota > Metazoa > Chordata > Aves > Psittaciformes > Psittacidae > Myiopsitta > Myiopsitta monachus. The sequence continues at coordinate 24,463,174 of CM029923.1, forward strand.
CAAGTTTCAGTGCAGGAGATGCACAGAAGGCAAAAGAATAACCAAAAGCCATCCTTATCCAATTTTATCACCTGCATTATTTGGCTCACCTCCTCTTTCAGTGAGTGCCTTTCTCCTCAGAGGTTTGTAGGTCTAAATCTCTGAACAAAGGTCCACAGAAAAATAGATTTGTTCAAAATTACCATTAATTGGAATGGCTTTTAAAGAACCATTGATTTGGCTCACAGAGACAAACTTACTTAAAGTCATTTGAACATACTGACACCACGTTTTTCTCCAGCATACGGTGCTTCAAGAAAAAACGGGATTCAGGTAACTCTCCATTCAGTTTGAATACCAGACAGCTACTTTCATGGCAGCCAAAACTGGATAGGTTCAGAAATATTAAGTGCAAGTACTCATGCATCTGTGCTTCCAAACAAGTACAGATAGTTTTGTCAAGGTATCTGGATAGAGCATGTTTATGACAAAGTCTATCTTAAAATGGAGCATTAAATCTATATGGTGATAGATTTTCTTTTTTTAATATCACTCAAAACTAGTTTATAAAAACACAGATGCTAAGGCCCAGGTTTTGATCCTACCAACTGCGTAACAGCATCATTCCATTTGAGTTATTCCGAAGTGCAATAACAACATGCCCCATAAGGAAATTTAGGACATATGCGGTCTACTTTTGTGAAGCAAGTTTAGTTTTTGGGCATGTGCATGCATGCATACATATAATGGACATTAAGTTAATCTAATCTAACTCAAAACAGTAACTGGAAATAAAAATAGTATAAAATGTGAGACCATTAGGCTTTTTTTTAATATATATATATTATAGAAAACAAAATCAAACCAAAACCTGGGACATTCTGCAGCACTTCCCACAACATCTGCTGCATTCAGTTGCTCTAAAAATATATCATTAGGGTCAAAATGTTACATGTGCAGTAATGAAACAGCTGACTCTGGGAAGTAGCTGAAGAGTAATTAAATAATTGCAGATTTGCAAGTACTCTTCTGCATTGGTTCCACTGAAAGGCACTGAAATTATTGTGAGCAAGCCTTCAGTTCATGTGTTAAGTTTTAGGACTTTTCTATACTGGCAGTGCACATGTTCTGGTATTTGGAACGAGCCACTAGCAGTCGCTGCTACTTTCCTCAGCACAGTGCTTGGCCCTGTGTTAAGGTGATTTGGGCACTGAGTAACTCCATGCAGTTTGTGCACTAGCAAACACCCATGGGCACAGATAAATCACTTGTATGTATGACATTTCCCTGTTTGCTCAGTTCCCTGTCACCCTCCTCATCGTGCAGGAAACCAGCTGACTCACTGACTTCACACTGATAGAAATTCTTGAGCTTGAGGTTGTATGTGAACATGTGCACATGCTTTCTTGCCTGTGACTGAGGCGCCGTACTAAGCAACACCTTTTCCAGGGGTTCAGGGCTGTGCTAGACAATTCAGGGCCATGCCAGACAATACTCTGCAAACACGGTATCAACAATATAAAGATCTCCCTTTCTATACAGAACTGATCACAGAGGATAAAAACTGAGAAAATGGTGGAATGATTTTATTATAGCACTGGAAAAAGTGATCCCCAAAAGTAATACAGATGTAGCAAATATACTACAAAGACAATAACTTATGGGTTAATCTTACACACATGAAGAGTCCCTGACTCCAGACAGGAAACATTCAGAGGAAGCACGACTGATGGCTCTCAGGAAAACAATGTAACTGACAGCAAAATGTCTTCCAACTACCAGGGAAAAATTTAACCAAAACATCCAGGGAAATGAACAAAACAGTAAGAGCCAGTAGCGCTGAGCAAATGTATCAGCTTCAGCTGAAAGAGCTGTGAATTAACAAGAGACAGGCTGATTGAAAACGTAGTTGAGGTAAGCACAGGAAGATAGTGGTGAAAATTCCCTGATCAAAAGACTGATCAATTCCCAAATCAAAAGACAGAATGAACAGAACCGCTTTAAGATTTCTGGTGTCAGAGATACCCTTGGGTATCTCATAGTGTTGTGTAAGTGTATCGACTGTTGGAACCAGTCATTTTCTGTAAAGAAGTCTGTAACTGCACAAGCAAGGCCAGCACTTCTGATATTAAGCAATTCAAAAACACTGGATAGGCTCTTGATTTACCCGAAACAAAAGATCTTCCTGTTTATGGTGCTAAGAATAGCATCCAGCACTAATATACTCCAGGTAAGCCAGGCGTGAAATACAGTGAGTTTTCAAAGTATTAACTATATGGTTTGTTCAGAGTGCAGATTAGTTTTATTACTCAGGCTAGTCGGTCCTAGCTGCATCGAACAGGCACGGATCAGACCTGTGCTATACCCAGGGCCAGTTAGAGGCAGCTTTATTACCTGTAGGTGGTGCAAAGCCCACACTAATAAACCCTTCTGGACTCCTGGAAGAGACGCAAGCATAACTAAACCACAAGTAAACTAAATCTTTGTTTATTCTTGAAAATCATTACTTAACATATGCACACAAAAATGACACTGTACAAATCTGTACAAATTAAAACATCCTAGACAGGGCAATTCCAGAAGTAAGTCTCAGTAGAGTATCTGATTCTTGCTATTATCAAACTCTAGTTTATACATTGATTGATAACAGTGTGCTTTTTTACAGGCAATTACCTGCATCTTTCTGGACATTTTCTTTACAGAATCAACACCATTAAAACCTGTGGTCACATTTGTCTCCCGTATAATTGTGCCAACACACATATGATCGCTTAAAATTATTTTCCTTTTTTCTCTACCCTCTCCCCCACCAGGTTTTCCAGGCACAACCCTCTAAGTAACACCAGGTGGGTTTTATCCTGAAACACTATCTACTTGGACACAAACCAACATCCATACAGAACTCCAGTCTCCTCAGAATAAGAGTGGAAGAGTATGATTATACAGTTATTGCAGGACCAAGACTTCTTAGTGCTTTTTCATTTTCCACTGTCTGAGTTCTTCAAGCAAGAAAACAAAAAAAAACCCAAACCAGTAAGCTACCTTTCTTAAGGATAGAACTACAATGGTATGCACGTGGAAAACAGAAAAATATACTATGTGGAATACCTTTAAGCATGTTTGAAGGCTCTGATATTGTCTAGATTTCAGTTAATAGTGAATCTTTAAATACAGTAGTTGGAATGAAAAGAATCCCAACAATGGAAAAATTAGCCCTGTGGTATATCCAGAAGCTTAGTTTGTGAAAAGTCTTCTACCTAACTGCTTTTCCTGGAACTAGTCAACTGAACCAGAGCCGGACTCCTGCACTGAGCAGTTCAGGAACACTGTTTTTGAATATTGCTAGTAACTCTTCGTAACTAAAGGTTTGAATGAGCCCAGTGAAGTCAAAGGGAAGTCCTGCGTCGACTCCAGTGAGCAGCTTAACAATACAGTGACATTCTGCAAATCTCTATTCCTTATGATATAATCATATGGTACATTTGTTGCGCTATTTATGCAATTTTATTAATGTCTGCTATTATTTATATTTGAATTCTCAATTTTTAATTGAATGCTATGCAGAACATAATGGAATTTGGGTTAAGAAAAACTAACAGTTCATGCCACAACTACACTACCCAATATGAAAATTGATTTCAGTACAATGACACTCATCTAACAAATCAGTGACACTTTAACACATCACAGCCTTTCTGCCTGTGATCTGAGGAGTCTTAGGACCTCTGGATTGGCTTTGAGAGGTCAAAAGGTAACTACGGAAAATCAGCTGGTCTTAAGTACACTTAAATTCAGCAGGCAGGGTTTGGCACTCCAGTGTAACATTTCTAAGATTCTGCAAAGGAAATTGGATATAATACAGCAGGTGAAAAATATTCACCATTACAGCAGACAGACTCGGGGTGGTCTTGAATTCAATTCTCCTGAGGAAAAATAAATTTATTTTGCAAAACAAAGTAAGTCCCTTTAATAAACAGCCATTACACAATTTTCCAGCTCAAATGAAGGCAAGCAAAAATGTGGAGCCAAGTTCCAAACATGGACTGTGTGGTCACAGTTTCATTGAAGTCCATGGAATTAAAACTATTTAGTTCACATCTCAGGTCAGACCTATGTAATCTTCTATTTCCAGTTAGATGGGGGAAAAAAAATGCTTTTGTTTGCTTTCGAATTAATAATGATATTCTAGTGAATTAGGTTTTTTGACATTGCAGGAGACCTTTCTGCTAATGACTTTCCTGGATATATACTAAGCAAGGATTGTTCTGTGGGCAAGAGACTGCAAGTTGCAGAAGTTAAAACAGGCAAGCGTAAATTGTTTCTGATGTGTATTGAACTGATTGTACCAACTTTTGTTATTTTAGTGTCAGAAGTTTCTGGATGCGACTGTGGATCTTTTTCTCTACTGCTGTTTATAGGCAGTCCAGAGCCTAATTCATATGAACTGGCCAGCATCAGGTGTCACGCAACACAGTCTGATGAAAAACAAATGTCTATAGAGTTGTTTTTTCTTAAAAAAAAAAAAAGAAAAAGAAAAAGAACAAACCCAGCCATGTTACAATTTTGACTTAGTCACGACATTGTGAAGAAAAAAAGTCTAGGCTCCCCTCCTTTTCTCTCTCCGCTTCTGCCAACAAAGAACTGCTTGTTTCACTTATTTCCCAGAAACAGCATTAGCCTTCCAACAAGGTCAGAAAAAAATGCTGCTTTTCAGTTCTGGTGCATTTTGTTCCAAAAATCTGTAAAGTATTAAACCAAAAAGTTGTACTATCCCAGTGCACAGAGACTCCTTTATTCAGATTTCTGGGCTGAAAATAGCTATACAGAAATTTCTCAACAGTTTCAACTGTTAAGTTCTGTGATATTCACTTTTAAATAATCTTTCCCATCTTCAATGACTCAAGCTTAAAAAAAACCCCAAATGAACAACCTGCAGGTGCAGCATCAAAGCTACAATTTAGCAGGAAGTTATTTAAAAGATTAGAGATTTACTTTGTAAGCACTGTAAATCAGTAACAACAAATAAGTGAAGGCTGTTTGGCAAGACAGCTTTAAAGCTAGTGATCAATTACAGATTATGATTATTATTTTAAATATTTATTAAATTATTTTTATTTTTGTTTCAGGCAATCTTCAGTTTTTGCATTTCACTCACTTTGAAACTATGGAAAATGACACTCCATTCTTGCAAGGGCACATGTTTGGATTACTAACCTTGAAGGGAAACGCTTAGACAAACAGGAACTTCTTTTGTGTTAAAATTAAAAATTACTGGATTTTGAAACAATACCATCATCTCTTCTGAGTACATCAACCTTTAGCATTTCAGATTTATTAGACAGACAGTTGCTGGTTTAAAGGTGTGCTGTCCTTTGAGATATCTGGATTTAATTTACCAGATACTGGAGTTAATTCCTGTTAGTTACTGGAACTATTAGCTACTGTCTTTAAATCATAAAAAAAATACAAAATACACCGTTTGAAATCTGCCTGATAAATTACTCCTTAGAGGTTTCAATTGCAAATGACAAAAAAAAAACCCACCCCACCCACCTTCTTTTCCAGAGCTGTGTCATGACTCTCATTCCCACAGAACATGCAAGTACTCCACAATGCTTTCAGCTCTCCTCGAAGTATTATTTCACTAACCAGAAACAAGCACCAAAATTATTCACACTGACCACAAAAGAACTATGTCCACTTCTTCCAGGATGTCCAGTAATTAAAAATTACCTGGAACAGGAATCCTTTCCACTGTGCAGGTGGTGTGAGGGCACTGGACTACACTGTGGGCAAAACACGTTTCTCTCACTGTTACACATCTGTAGCCAAATTTCCAGGCAATGCAAACTAAGCCTTGCAAAATCCAGACCATTTCATGTATGTTAGTTATCACTAAAATACGTACCAACTTGTTTTTAAACGCTGTGGGACTTTCTGTGTTATCTCCAGAGGCTCACTTTGACACAGTAACCAAAACTGCGTTTCATCATACTCAAACAATGGTAGCTACACCTCTTTTATCATGGCAGGATATGGAAACTTTGGTTCATGTGTTTATTGCTCTTAGACAGGATTATTGCATTGTTTTATTGGTTGGGTTTCCTGGCTGATTAAGAAAAATGAAAGCAGACGCAGTGTCATAACTCCCAGTTGTATCCAGACCCAATTACATACCGTTAGCAATGCAGTAGAAAGCTAACCTTTTTCAATTCACAGACAAATTTCTGTAACAGTTGCCAGAGTAAGAGGCTCTTCAAGTTAAATTCTATTGTGTAATATATGTCCTTCACCTTAGAGAACCAGTGTATTTATCCTATTGTCCTGGGTTCAGCAGCAGCAGTCATTTTTCTCCCTCTTGGTAGCTGGTGCAGCACTGTGTTTTTAATTTTGTGCCCGGGAGCAGTGCTGATAACACCAGTGTTTTCAGTTACTGCTTGGCAACGTTTTGGTCTGGCCAAGGACTTTCTGAGTCTCATGCTATGCCAGGGAGGAGGGGGAGCCAGGAGGAAGCAGAGACAGGACACCTGACCCAAACTGCCCAAAGAGGTATTCCATAACACAGCATGTCATGCCCAGGATGTGAAGACAGAGAGCAGAGATCCGGAAGGGTGTGGTGATGGACTGGGGGTGCACAGGCATGGTCAGGTTTATTGGTATTAGGGGGTTCGCTGCTGGGGGGTGCACTGGCTGGGTCGGGCTTGGTGAGCAGTTGTATTCTCTTTCCTTGTATTTCTCTTGTATTATTACTGGTGGTAGCAGCAGTGATTTGTGTTATACCTTAGTTACTCAACTGTTCTTATCTCAACCTGTGCAAGTTGCATTCTTTTGATTCTCCTCCCCATCCCCCCCGGGACTGGGGGAAGAAAGAGGGGGAGTGAGTGAGTGAGAAAGAAAAGTGCATGGGTGGGGGGCTTAAACCATGACACCTGTTCGTACCACTTTGGTAATGCCTGCTGGTGGACCTTGATGGGGTAAGTTTCTAAGGTTAAGAATATCTTTCTCTTCAGTAGAGAAAAACAAATAAAAATCAAATAGTTTTTCATCTGGAGTTTGACACAGTACGTTAATATGGTTGAACTCTCAGGATCAATGCATACACTAAACAAATTGATGTTGTTGGGCTTTCCACTGTTTTATGCCTGAACTGCTCTGTGGAGATAAATATTACCAGCTTCCTACCACAGATGTGCCATGATTTATTTTTCTTATACTCTGCATTTACACATGATCTGATGAGGTGAAAGTGCAACCAAAAGTATATTTAATATCCTTCTCACTCAGCCAGAAATCTTTCTTTTTTATTCTTAGGGGTGTATTTCACATTCCGAAACTCCACCACCCCATGTTGCTGATACATCATCCATTTTCCTTATGGTACCAGTCTCTTACTTGATGAAAGCGTGACAACTGCACCAGGGCCCTCTAAGCCGGCACAGAGATTTTTCAAGACCGGTCTGCTTAAAGCCCTGAACACCTGGTCTGACCTCATAGCTGACTCTGCTTTGAGCTGGAGATTGGGTTAGAGATCTCTCAGAGCCACTTCCCAACTGAATTATTCTGTGATGGCTACAGCCTTAAGTTTCACCAGGCCCCAACCCTCCACCATGTGTGGAAACTCATCCAGCTTCTTATCTCAGAACAGGCACCTTTACCTTTACAAGCTCAAAACATTATTACTTACCTTATGGCAGCTGTCCTCAATTCAGTACATCTGAATGAGTTCAGTTTCTTATAATACCCCTTTGAAGATGCCACTAGCAGATAACTGATAAAAAAGCAGCAGCATATAAATAAAACAATGTCTTCTAGATACTGATAGAGAATGGGAACACTGGAAACCTCAGGAATTTTAACACCAAGCATTTTTATGATTGTTTTTCCTGAATATATACATATTGATAAGTTCATCTTAACAGAACCTGAGAGAACACATAGTTATGAGGTATTATGTCAGTGTTCAGAATTAAGAGTGATTTGGGTACATTTTCTGAAGACAAGATTAACTGGGCCAATAGACACTACTCAAGAAGATGCTAATTTACCAGTTATGAAATTATCAGGTTACCGACCATCATCATAAAACAGCCCCTGTTAGAAGGGACCTTGAAAGATCATCTTGTCAAACTTATATGAAAAATAATAGATTATAAGGAAATAACTAAAGGGGGTAGGAGAAGATAGCTCAGCTCTAATGCATAAGGGATCTACACAAGCATCTTTCTGCTTGTCTCTTTGTTTCAACTCCTTATCACTTCTTCCTGAACAGCCAGCTCATACATAACTGCAGCTCTGAAAAGCCTTTCCACCTGTCAACCCTATCTCCATTCAAAGTCTGACAAGTCATACAAGTTCTGTTGTGTATCAGAAGTAGAAAACATAATGTGGTAAAACCAGGCATGTATGTCTGTCATTGCTGGTGCTGGACTGTCCAGTGTGAAGAGAGTCAAAGATGACAGTGGTAGCCAAGCACTAGGAAGCATTAGGGATGTCCAGCCTGGTTGGACTTAAGTGAGTTTAGAGAGACCAAGCATACATTTTAATCACATTTTCTAGATAAATAAATTGAAAGCCCCTATCCACACCCAAATAAACTCAAAGGCATTTTGCAAAGTGGCAGAGTGGCCAAAACTCTCAAACAACCAAACTCTGGACACTACCTAACACACAGCTCAGTCACTCACAGAGGACCTAGAATAACTGTGCCTTGCAGGCTGCGATTGGTATTTGTCCTAAGGCCTGAATTCTACAAACAACTGTACCGTAGAGCCTATTATTTCTGTATAAGGAATTTGTGAGTATAAATTCAAGCTAATTTATACAGAAGAGATAAATACTATGAGAGGGGCTTATTATTTTATGTCAAAATAAGTTGCAAACTGTTAAACTTGAAAAACATCTAAATGAAGACCAGATTGTGCTCACCAAAATGGATGAAGAGCACAATCACAAAAGAAATCTTTTAAAACAGTCCGAAGGAAGCAGGATGAAAATAACAATGGTTTTGAGTGTTGCATAATGTGGAATAAAGACTATTAACCAAGCAGTATTTAATTAAAAATTGTTGCAAAAGAAACTTTTATAAGCATCTGATTTTTTTCCCCTAAATCTTGCTAGACATAGCCAAAAACTACCCTCCAGCATCTTCTTACACCAGTGACTGCCATTAAAGCAGAACAGCTTCCCAAGCTTGGAGTTTGGCAATCCCTGAGAACAACTTAGTCATTTAAGTCAGACAGTAGTTTGACCATTAGCTTAGCTGCACTGCAACTGCTCTCCTTCCTTTCATTCACACAAAGTCCATGGAGCTGGGTCCCCTAATTCAGGGACCTAGGTTAGATGTCTAAAATAAGGGTGTACAAACACCTTTCCTCCCGCATACAGTCTTTGTTTCTACCACAATAACAGAATTGACTTGTAACAGATATTTAATACTTTATCAGTCAGCTGAAAAAGACTCTTTCAGAATGGGCAGGAAAATAATACATGTGCAAATTCAGCACCAAAGTAAATAGGATTTAAGAAGTACTTATGAAGATGGAAGAAATACAGCACTGAAGTTTTGAGAAAACCAGTATGCATATCTCATAAATAGATACCATAAAACCACAGCAGGAAAAAGGTAGAAAAATACAAAAGATTTTTTAAAGTATGTCCACTAATTTCAATCAACTTTTCACTATATGCTTCTCTATGTCTCAAGCACAGTCATACTGTGATTTGGTATCATTTAGTCACACTCTGTGCTTTTGATAGAATGTTCCTAAGTGCCTTTGTACACTTCCCAGCAAATACTGCTGAAAGGAGTTTATAAAGCAAATCAACAAGCTGTACAGAACAGACCGTATTTTCCAACTCTTCAGAAGAAGCATAGCAAGGAAAACACATGTGTTAGTAATTAAAGTGCAGACCAGCATGCAGACCTGGAATACTTAAATCCTTTTAAGCAGCACATCTTCAAAAGAAAAACTACTTCTAATTCCTACAGTACCAAAAAACACCAAGGCAAAAGACAAACGCATAGACTTCATTTGCTAAAGTTACAAGAAAAAGTTACAAATTATGTCCAGAAGAGTGGCTTAACTGGGTATCTTATTTCTATTTCCCCTCTGATGTCTCTAAAATGTTGGCACAAAAACTTCTGGCTTGGAGGTCTGACTGCCAGACCAACAAACTGCTCACTCCAATATCTGAGACCCAAGAAAGCAGGTTCAGCAGTAACACTGTTAGCATCACAAAAGAGCAGAAAGACCGTGCCTTCTGACCAAGATAATTTCAAAATAGAGACATTCTGTTTCAGTACTGGAAAATGCACTCACATGGATTTTAAACTGTCACACAAAGTATTCAGAGGCTACTGTATTCTGTTCAGATTCTTGCAATTTTCTGTGCGTAGTATATATATGTGCATATATATATAAACAGATTCTAGATTAAATCTTTTTAAATATATCTTTTAACAAAATAGGTCCACCTTGGTGTGTTCAAACAGGTATATTGGAATATCAGGGACTATGATGATGAATTTAATAGTACGGTGCTCAAAATTCTACTACGCTGTGCAAACATATTTGCTTTCCCCAAAGTGTCACAGTATGCTTTTCAAAAGCCACCAGAATGAGAAAAACTCCACCAAAACATATTGACAAAACACTTTCTTAATTAAATAAATATGGACACTGTGGAAATATTTACATACTATTTCTAGTGGGCAAATGTTTAGGAAATTCAGTCACAGATCTGAACCATGCCAAACACTGTATAAATACCTACCAAGTGGAACTTCATCTATAACTGCGAAGGTTACTGAATGAAACAGAGTCTGTATTTGATGTAACAGATTTTGAAGTCTTTGGAAATGCCCTTGTTGGGCACCTGAAGTCCCTTCAAGACACTTAATTAGGTGTATGCTTCTTTTTTTAACCCTCCATATCCTGAGAAAGACCCTCCTCCAAAATTCAGTATGAAAGCATTTCAGTACAGGATTTGGTTTTTATTCACTTCTGCTGACAAACTGGGGGAAAAAGCTTGCTGTACACTGTCCTGATTTATGGTACCTCCTTTATTTTATCATTATAGAGAATGTAAGAGATGTAAACATAAGCTGAGGAGTTGGTATGAACAATAAATCCCACTGTTCTATTGGCCATTTCAGAATTGCTATGAGCAGATTGACCTGAACACAGCTGTGGTCTGAAGTAACGTGCACAGAGCAATTGTTAGCTTTACCATGTAGTATAACACAACACAGTACACCCTAACCTTTCTGATTTTACCACAGTTTTCTTGGTAGGTGAAGAGACAGACAGCCCTGATGAACCACACTGAAAATAAATAATCATGAAATCATGAGACCAACATATCAAAAATTAACCTGGACAAGGATCAGGTCTGTGCTTTTAAAACTATCTATTTGACAGTTTTGTGATCTTACGCCTGTAAACTGACCTATCTGCTCCTCATTTTCTGGCGTGGTGGAACAGTTACAGCAGCAGATATTAGGGATTACTTGTAATCCTTGATTATACATGACATTTTTTTCTTCTATTTTTCTTAATGTTTTCTTTAAAATTGTCAGTGTTTTCACCACTTCATTTTCACAAGGGTTCATATCTGGCAAAATCAGACAAATGTAAATTGATGCATGAATTTCAGCTCCAAGTGCTGAACAGGAATAGTGACAAAACCACACTGTTCACAGAAAGTCTTCAGGTAATTCGGACTGCAAAATAGATTTTTTACTATTTTTCAGGTAGTTTCTGGTGCAGAACCTAATTATGCAAAAAAAAAACCCCTCACCACCATAAACAAGCAAGCAAACCAGATACAACCTCTGACCTGAAGAAACACAGATTATCTATCAGCACGCTGTACAGTCCAGCTTTGAAAATTATACAGTGGGTTTGCAGAGGCTTTATACTACCTCTGAATGAAAAAGCACAGGAAGACCTTATTTTATTATGTTCAATAATACATAAAAAAATTGTCAGAGAGACTCTAAAATAGAATGTGAGACATGTTAGAATTTCACCTCAAACAGTATGAATTCACTTGCTGCAAATTCCACAGAGGGAAAAATAAGAAAAGAAAGTGGAGAACATACTGGTAGGTCTTACAGCAGAATCAGAGCTAAGCAAAAAATACTTTGGGAAACAAATTAGTAAAAGGTGTCTCTCCTTGCTCTTTTGTATTTTCACCACAGAGATGACATGCAGAGATGACTCACCAAGATTTGGCTGAGACATTGCCATAGATCTCTGCGGTACTGGTGTGGAAGTAGCTGCATGATGGTGGCCCAAGTGGTTCAACGGTTGGTTCATAGTTTTTCGAGGATCTTGCCATGTTGTAATTTTCTCTATGTGACTGAAAAAGAAAAGATAAAACACAAGCTTAACACAAAATAACCAAGTATATTATGTTAATAGCTAGGCATAAAGTCATGAAAGTCCTATTTGCTTCTCTTACGCCACTGTTTTCCACCCTTCTGATCTCACTCTACACAAAATTATGTATCATTGTAAGTTATTCTTCTGATCTTCTGCCCCTGCCATTTTAACCTTTTTTATGTACTACTGTCGAATAACTACTATTACTTGAACAATGCGTGAATTCTATTATGATAATAAAAAATCTGTGATATACACTCATATTCCAGACTATGTAATTATCCACTGTAACCCCTCATATACCTATATTATTCTGAAGACAATGGAATAATACATAAATCTGCATGAGATTTTACACCAAGATAAAGTGTGATCTCTGTAAAATATTTTTTTGACACAGAATACAGTGGTAAAGGAACTGTGGTTTTGTTGCAACTGAAGGTTTTTGCTGAAATGCATCACATTTGAAAGAAACTTATTAGGACAAAGATTTTAAGGATCAGCATGTAAAGTCTATTTGAAGCAAGAAAAGAAAGAGGAACTATCTTAAAGCAATCAACAGTCTGGTATCTGTCTAGGGACTGCCTGGTTCTGTGTCCAGCATTCACCCAGCTGAATAACCAGGCTACTGATTACTGGCTGGACTTTGATGGTTTTTCCTCTATTATTTTTTTGCTAGAAAACGTGTAAAGAGGTAAGTCTTTAAGAAGAACATATAAAGAATAAAAATCTAAGCATTCTCTGGAAAACTGTTGCAATACAACCTTCATAAAAGCATGGTCTAACATCATCTTTACTGAACTCAAACTCATCACTGCTTTCACCTACATTACTAACACTGCCATTACTGCTGTAAGCCCTCCACAACTTCAGGCTCAGCTAATCAGCTGCACCACTTCACAGGCAAATTCCCATCTATTGTGATGTTACCACATCCAAACTCTTTATAGTAGGCCTCTTGTATTACCAAAAATAATGTGAACTACAAGCAGGAGTAAAAAACAGACAAACAAAAAACCCCAACTTGAACCATTTTTCGGTTCTTTAAAAAAGTGACAGTCTTTGTGGAAATTTTCTTTTCCTAATATTTTACATTTAATATACACTTCCAAAACTGTAATTGAAGATCACACTTTCACTTCAATGCTTGTCTAAGACTCATCCTTTAAGCTTTCAAGTCACCACCTTTCTTCACAGCTTCCAGAATATGTTATAATCCATTGCTTCTCCCTAGCGTTAAAGCCCCCCTCACTGAAAACCTTTATTATATTCTAGCTTTCATTCTTTTTACCCATACTTTTCAAATCTAAGAATTCTTGTACCCAGTTCAGTCAAATGATCTTTTCCCAAAATTAAAAGATGTTATTCTGAATGAAAGATGCTGCTAGAGCAATAAATTGGGCAACATTTTCTGTTAAATCCTAAAGGAGATGAAAAACAGTTTCACTGTTTTGTTTTTCTGGCATTTTAATTCAAGTAAAGAAGCTACACTTCATGAAAGCTACGAATTCTGGAATATCAACATATAATAGAAAAGATTTTTTTGCCCAGGGAGGGAGAAACATGTTTGTAAACAGGAGCTTTAGTGATTAAATAAATACTGTCTTGATGAAGCTTATGTAAAAACATTTCTTACTTTACAATGCTGGTTTGGGTTTTTGGCTTGGGTTTTGCTGTGTTTGTGGACAAAGGGAACTCCGCACCACCCACCATCTCTGCGTGAAACTTATCTCAAAATACAGTTTGATGTTCACGTTGTTTTGCTGGTGATAGGACAAGTCCTATGAGGAATTGCTGAGGACTCTGGGTTTGTCTCATCTGGAGAAAAAGAGGCTGAGGGACAACCTCGACCTCATTGCTCTCTACAGCTTCTGGAGGAGGGGACATGGAGAGGGAGGTGCCAAGCTCTTCTTCCTGGGATCAAGGGACAGGATACGTGGAATAGTTCAAAGCTGCATCCATCAAGGGAGGTTCAGACTTGTTATAATTAGGAAGCATTTCTTTACCAGGAGGGTCCTCAAACATTGGAACAGGCTTCCTAGAAAGGTGGTTAATGCCCCAAATCCCCTTAATAATATGTTTTAACATTAGGTCAGTCCTGAAGTGGTTAGGCAGTTGGACCTTATGATCATTGTAGGCCTCTTCCAACTGAACTATTCTACTCTTATCTCGACGATGTTATCACTTTAGGCAAAATGCAATGTAGAGAAAAGCAAAAATAATCTGCTCTTCTTTGCAAAATAGGTTAGCAAGTACTGAAAGTAGACACTGAGCAAAATACAGAATTTGTCATTTAGGTCTTGATCCTGAAACACCGAATTCACCAGAAGTTTTACAGATGCCAATGGAAAGTAGGCCATGCTCTTAATTTTGCACAGACACTGCATGGCAGATATTTAGGAAAGAGCACGGTATCAGGAATGCTTGGTTGCATCTGGCAGTCCATTACAATAACTATTAATTTCTTTGTCTTACACTATTTACACAGAGCCATTGGGTTTACTTTATTGAAACTGTAAAAAAAAAAATAATAAATTAAATCATATAGGGTTTAGGTAACAGAAGTCATTAGAAATGTTCTTCAGCAATTCAGTTTATATACTGCTGACAGTAAACGTTATCAGCTCAGCAAAACCTGGCAAAATAAAAACTTTGAAAAACTTATATAAGAACAGTACTATGTTTAGTGTTATGCTCAGTATACTTTAAAAGCCAAAGAGTCAAGCAATAGTTACTCTTTTACAAAAACATTCCTCATAACACCTCCTGTTGAAGTACTTGGTTTCTGATCACCACAGTAGGATGAAATGAGCAGTAATTCTGTGTCTTAGGTTCAGCAGTAGCAGTCATTTTTCTCCTGCTTAGTAGCTGGTGCAGTGCTGTGTTTTTGACTTTTGGCCTGGTAACAGGGCTGATAACACCGATGTTTTTGGTTGTTGCTAAGTAATGTTTACTCCAACCAACCACTTTCCGAGCCTCATGCTCTGCCAGGGAGGAGGGGAAGCGGGGGGGAAGCAGAGACAGGACACCTGACCCAAACTAATCAAAGGGATATTCCACACCACAGCACATCATGCCCAGTATATAAACTGGGGGCAGTTACCCAGAAGGGTTAGATCACTGCTCAGGTCAGGCTGGGTATCAGTCGGTGGGTGGTGAGCAGTTGTATTCTCTTCCCTTGTTATTTCCCTTTTCATTATTATTATTGGTGGTAGCAGCAGTGGTTTGTGTTATACCTTAGTTACTGCACTGTTCTTATCTCAACCCGTGGGAGTTACGTTCTTTTGATTCTCTTTCCCATCCCTCTGGGAGCAGGGAAGGAAGAAGGTGGAAGAGTGAGCGAGCGGCTGCGTGGTTCTGAGTTACTGGCTGGCCTTAAACCATAAAAGCTCTGTAAAGGAGCTTTTTTTCCACACTGTACCAGAGGACAATTTTTCTTCCCTTTCCTGTTTTAAAATATGCCCACTTAAAATGTCCTGCCTACAAAGGATTATGAGGAAGAGATCTGTCATTTGCTTTCCCTGAAGTACACATCTTTTCTTACTTATCAACATAGTGAGGCAATTGGCATTAATCCAAAGCAACCAGCATCAAGCTGGCACAAAGCATGAAGAAACACATAACCTAGAATCAATAATAAGAAAGTATTTTCTAAGTTAGTGTCTTTCTAGGATGTATTTTTATTGCCTTGCAGATCTTCTCCTTTTCAGTTGAAATACGAGTTGCAAATTTAAAAACACTCCATCAAGTTTTAATAAATTCATAAAGCCTCTTCTTACATAAAAGTCATCATAATAAAAGATTAAAATGTTCTGCAAATGGCTATGGAAAGCAACCAGACATGAAATTGTAGTTGAAAACTAATACTGCTTTTGTTCAAAATCTGTTTGATCCTTCTTATTGAGAAAACAATCTGTACCCGAGTTACACATGTGAGAAGCATGGCAATGACAACCATTTAGCAATGCTTCCTAATTTACAGAAGAGCTGAAAATTGATCAAAAATGTAAGGATCATAGGCTTTAAGGAGTCCAGCTGAATTTAAAATACAACAAAACATGGGAATTTTCTGTGTAAACATGATAACTTCTTCGCAGCCATAGCCAAGATCCAGGAGTGGCCTTGCTTACCCCCCTTGGTACCATCCTGGCAGCGTACAAACATATCTTCTTCATTAAAAAAACATGCAGACAGAGTGTCTGAAATAAAACCCTCAAATATGGCATTGATATTATGATTCGAGATCAAGTAATGACTGGCTGTTGCTACAATTTATTACTATGACCACTAAACCAGTTTGGTTTTATCCAGTTATTAAAGAAAAGGCTGTTAAACATTAGACAATGCTTATTTAACAACTTAAGACAGTAGAATTGAAACCCCAACATTCTCTAAAATCACACATGATTCCAAAATAAAGGGCTTGGTTTCACAATAGAAATGCCTCCCCCACTCTGATTTACATTGCTTATATAAATCTTGCCCCTTGGTTTCTGTACAGGTATCAAAAAGGTTACCTTAAACCTTTGCAGAAACAGGTACCAGTTCATTCCACTTTAAATGTATTGGGTTTATACTGGAATAAAAGATTTTGGTGCAATATCTTTTTATTTTTACAGAAGAATAAAAATGTATCAGTGACAGGAATTAGCCTTTTTGAGATTCTTACAGCCTCCTGGGTACCAAAACTGACAAAATTCGACTTGGAATACCCTATTTCTATTAAAGGCCAGTGGGTAATACATTAAAAATTACAGGTAGATTTCAAGCACTAAAATGTAGAATACTATCCTAAAATTATGGACCTTCATCACTAAATCCAATTCAAAGACAGTTACCAGGGTACACTCACCAAATGACAGGCTGCTCCCATCCATAACCCTGTTGCAAATGTTCGGTAATGCACACTGTGTCTGAGCAGCCAGATCAGATCTGGTCACAATGAGCAGGAGTGAGGGCAGCGTTTAGCCCTGGGGGTTTGTTTAAAAAGTATGATATAGTTCAGTCTTGGTGAAGCTGTGATTTCATGGCCAGCTGAGGACAGCCCAAGTCCATGCTGCTGCTGAGAGGGGAAGTCCCACATCCCCAGCCATGTGTTCTCAGCCCTTTTCTTGGCTTGACAGTAGTGATCCCGCAGTAATGCAGCCTGCCAGATCAGGCTAAGCAAACCCTTACAGCTAACACTACTAATTTCTTATTCTTTTCTGTTTTGCCGATTCGTTTTTTGCTGGCCTTTCATCCAACCAGCTATATGGTTGCATGATGAAGGGAGAAGCAATTCATGGGCTCAGTGCCGGAAGAGCAACATTGCTAATTATGAAACCACACCCCTTCACTGTTTGTTTCCACCCTAGGAAAAAAAAGAATGTCACTTATACATGTGAAATTTCAATGTAATCAAGACCATCAGCTCTGCAATGTGTATCTGTACACAAGAAAGAAAAACACTACAGAGAGAACCCCTAAATAGCCTTATCTTGGGTTCTATCAATCCATCTGTTCCTTGTCTTATTACTTCCAAAACTATTAATCCCAGAAGGATTTTTTCTTGGCATACATCACATGGCCTACAACGAGACAAAAAACAAAGCTTCAGACAAAAGCAAGTTACATGGGCTAGAAATCTTGTCTTCATTGCTAAACTGCACCTCACGGGTGACCTGCTTGGAAGACAGTAAAATCTGTACTTTTCCAAACATCTGAGCTCTGCCCGGGTACTGGACAAAGAATAAAGCATTAAACCCCTGGTCTAAGTGCCCCCATGGCACTGACTTGCATGCTAGTTTTACTCATTTTATCAATGGAATTAGATTGTTATAATCCCTTTACACATTAACTGTGGCGTGCCAGCGTCTATACAGAAAGAAAACCTGTTACACTGCATCTAAATTAATAAACAGCACAAAATATTTAATTCATATTTAATTTAATATTTATATTTATTTTATTTAATATTTAATTTAACTTTAATTCAGTCCTAAGTGTTATATTCTGTTTCTGTAAGTTGTAAGAGGTTTTCACTTCTCTTGAGAAAAAACTATTTTTCTATAATGCTAATCTATGCTTTTCATTTTTGCATAGTTTTCTGCAAATGCCAATAACATTTTCATTTCAAGTTTTTTGTAAAATAGCTCCAAAGTTACTCAAATAATATCTTTCAATTTCCATTTCCATTTCAATTTCCATTGTCATTCTTACTTTCTTCGTCCTGTGAAAGGTAGGGGGAGAAGAAAATAGGAGATGGAATAGTAACACAATCTTGGTTTAAAAACATATATGAATAAACCCAAATGCTTTCTGTATCAAGTATTATTATACTTTCTCAACCAAAGATGAAACTGAAACTCAGTATAAGAACAATTCTGAAAAAGACTGATTTATGAATGGTCCAAATATCCAATTATTTACTCTTTTATTACCTATTTAATAACAGGCAATATTTTTTATTGCTAATATCTTTATTGCATCCCATTTTCTGTTTATTGTATACACACATTATCCAAAATGACAGCCTGAGAGTTTGGAACAGAATTGGTGAAACAGTTCTTTGCTATAAATTTTGAAGGTAAGTGTCTCCATTACATGCGTATGAACCCAAAGAGGAAAAACCCCAAACTTTAAAGAAATCTTGCCTCATCTATACTACAGAAGCTTCACTATGAAGGAGAGAGAACTGCTATGTAGAAACAACAAACTTTTAAGACTTGTTCCTGTAAGGTTCTTATTTGAGGAATATTCGAACACATGACAAAGTAGCCCCAAAACACATATTCAAATTGCCATGTTTACGTTTTTCAGAAGCAATCTTTGCATTTCTTCTTCTTATAAATCCTAGTATCAGAGTAGGCCACTTCTCAAAAAGGTCTTGATTCATAAATCAGCAGGCTAGGAAAGAAGGGAAATTAATTTTAACTTCTATTTCTGCATCACAGATGAGACTGATGGAGGGTCTTCATAGCAAACAAGAAGTTTCAGTGTTCCCACTGAAATCAGGGAAGTTAAATATTTACCACTCACAGGAGATACCCCAAGTATATGTCAAGTATGACACAGAACATGCAATTATAAACAGCGCCCCAAGCTGCCCAAATCACAGCATTCACACCCATAAAAAGTCCTATGATGCACAAGCTCAGTAAATGGTAAATTGTTTTCTTATAGTGGCCCCTCATCAGAGAAAAATTAAAACAAAATTTGGATCTAAACAACTCAGTATTTTACTAGGACTTTTGTTTCTGTTCCACCTGTTGTACTGTAGGCTTTTGTTAAATGCTTCCTGTTGGGGTATCTGCTTCCCACTTTGAAATGCCAGTGCTCTTCAGAACTTGTGCTACTGCCGTGTACTGCATTTTTTAATCCACCACAGCCTTGCCAAGGCAGCTAAGTTATTTTAAATTAGCAAGCAGCAGCATGAAGTATACTAATTCTCTTTCTGCTTGTACTAATTCCAACAACAAATGTATCTCAGTGGGTTCTATTTTCAGACTCTTTTTTTTTTTGTTTGGTTTTTTTTTCTCTAGTATTAGGAAATTCAGATCTGTTCATCTAGTAAAGGTTTAAGGGGAATGAACTGATTTGAAATACATTATTCCATAAGCGTGCTGTCACCTGAAATAACACAACCTTAGAATTTGGCTAACACTGTAGTACTTGTATGGGATCCTTTATCAGGGCTTTGTCATATGGATTTTGTGACTGAGCCACATCAAAGTAAAGCTGCTTCAGGGCAAGTGGGAAGTCGATGACTCAGGAGCATGAACAGCCCTCATGTTCTGACTCATTAACTGCTCTGAACACGGCCACCACTCACACTGTCTTGGAGCACCTCCAGGCATCCGCTTCCGGCTACACCACCATTGCTAAACATTGGGAAATCTGTTTACATCTCTACAAACAGAGCCAAATCATTGCCCAACTTTTTCTCTGTCCCTCTGTTCCTTGTAAACAAAAAAGGGAAAAAAAGGAAGCCTGTCTCAAGCAGGAGTCCACTCAGTGCTTTGACACTGCATGATGTGGCAGACACGCTTTTATACAGATGGAAAGTTTTTTAAATTTAGGAAAAATACCTTGGGGCCACAACATCCCAGTCTATTGTGTGAGCTCGTTCATGGTACTGCAGTGCAATTTCTGGTAAAAACTACAGTCACAGCCAAGCCACACAGTATTTCAGTAACCTTTATCATGCAGGATCTAGTAGCAAATGAGAAATTGTGTATAAGCTTTTAGTGTCTTAGAAACTTACTTTAAAACATGCTGGTAGAAAACAAATTATTGACACAAACCAGAGATGCTCCCAGTAACTGCAGGAGCAGCCCCCCATCCCTGCCCATGGCAGGGGGGCTGGAACTAGATGATCTAAAGGTCCTTTTTAACCCTAACTATTCTACAATTCTGCCTTTCCAGGGCCTCAGCCACACTCTCAAGCAGGGTTCCCACTCACTAGGCAAGGTGGGCTTTCTCCCCCGAGGAAGAGCTTGTAGCTTTGTCCCTCTCTTTGATCCTTATGAAAGCAACCATTAGTATCACAAGTCAGGTGGCCCAGGACTCCTGAGAATCCACAACCCACATGAGCAGTCCACCTTCAACGAGACCACCAGCATAGCCCCAGCGCAGCCTGAAGACAGCCAGTGGAAAGAAGAAAGAAAAATTCATGTTTTTCTTTCATTAATACCTTCATCTGTGTAGAGGCCTAACCCACACGGCTGCTAAGCATCCAGCCCTTCAAAACATAAAAGGTTCAGCAGCATTTAAAGTTTTGCAGTACATTTTGTGAGGTCACAGTGTCACAGTCAGTCCTGCACCTTGCTCATCCTCAGTTCAGCTGGTACAACTAGCTTAAGCTATGGACAGAACTCAAATTAGCAGAGAGATCCAGATTAAAAACAGAACTAATAAAAATAATTATAAATATACTGGATCAGTTTAGCACAACTTAAGTGTTGCTACAAAAGTTGGAGTGATTGGTCAAGGCAGGAATTCTTTACACATTTCCTCATGGACTTTCACGCTGGGCTAGATAGACCACCAGCTGTCCAGAAATAAGGCCTTCTCTGCATGCAGACACCTGCATGCAACTTCCCCCTCAACAGCTATTCTGACACAAGAGCTCACCACCCCTGGTCATTTATCCCTGCACTCCCAATGCAGTTTGCCGTCTCCCTCCTTCAGTCACGCTACAGTTTTGTGGGGCTGCACCATAATCCAGATTCACAAAATTAAGTGGGTTATAAAGAACCCTCAATAAGGAAATAACTGCAGGCTCAAGCAGTTGCACTTTCTTACCTTTAAACATGCAAAGTCCTCTCACCTATTTTTCAGCAACTATCTTTTATAATCTAGTATGGTGACTTACGGCAGAGATGAAAGAAATCTGTATTATCACTATTAATGTTGTTGTTTCTTTAATAAGACAAGCCAGGGCCTGTCCAGTGTACTGCGCCCCTCAGACCTTTTGGCACTCACTCCTTGGCCAAAGGAGATGAGAGGACTAACCTCGCAACACAACGGGCAATTGTTAAATAGAAGGGTGTTTGTATGTGCTGCTGAATGCACAAAATCATTTCAGGGGCGAGTAGATTCATATATACATTCACATTAAAAATAAATAGTGAGTATCAAGAGCAAATCAAGACTTCGTTTTGCACACACTGAGAAATAATGTGTTAGCTTACTCATTAATTATGGTGGTACCTACTAGCTCTATCTTCATTTGCACCAAACAATAAATGTCAATTGCTTAGTGCACACATAAGCCCCAGTACATTCATGCATTGAAAAAAAAAAACCCTGTCAACTGCCTGAGGGCAGACAGTAAATCCTACTGAAACAGCCCCTCATTTCCTCTCCTACAGGAGAGTATTCACATAGAGCAGCTTGCTCTCAATTTCCCAGTACCTTTTATATAACAGTATCTTTTACCACACCAGTCCCATCTACAAACAGTTCATAGGTTTGCTGTTATTCCAAGTTCAGTTCAAAAAGAATACTCATTTTAGAACAGTCAATGCACTTGACAGTCGGCACCCAGCCAATTTCACAGTACTTTATCATTTAATTCCCCTCCCCGTATCCTTTGCTTATCTTGCTGTGGCTTGGTCTCTCTCACCAATTTGCCACAAGCAGACAAGGTTTTTGGGTTTGTGGTTTGGGATTTCTTTTGCAACTCTCTCCATTGAAAGGACCATCCTAGGTGGCTTTGCCTTGTAAGCTCCCTCAAAATTCCTAAATATGCTTAAATATTTTCTCCCTTGCTCTACTTATAAACTTATTTCACACTAGTCCCTTTTACTAGAGTTTGACTTCACAACTGCACAAAATCAGCTTTTAGACAGCTTTTAGCACGGATTGTTTTAAAGATCCTATTAAAAGGGAAATAGACAGATGTGGGAGCTTGGTGAGCTGTGCTGTAGACTAGAGAGAAAGGAAATAACCTACTAAGAAACAGTAATAAACAAACATATAAACCCCATGTCTTCTTGATAAATTATTTGAAAAAGGTTAAGAAAAGTAGGGTATATCTTGTACTCTCAGTGGTCAACATGAAAATCCTTCTTTTTAGACTATAAACTCTGGCTAGGTTTTCACAACCTTTGTTCTACTTGAGTGAATTGGGAAAGAGTAGATGCTGGCTGTTCACAGATAATGAGTTTGGAAGAATCTGGTTTGGTTTTCACTTGCTATTAGAGACATCAACATAAATATGTTTCGAGCCCAAAAGAGTTTTGACATAACAGCTATTTACAAGAAATTTTCTTTCTACTCCCTGGGCTTTAGTAAATGTTAAATATTTCAAAAAAACCTCCCTCCAGGCTTCATAAACAGCATACATTTTATAGGCTATTTTCCAAAATATGGCATTGTTAAAGATACAGTAAAAGCTGGTTTACCACCTGCAGTTCACATCAAGTGAAATCTATTTTAAGTCTTGCACTTTTTCATGTCACAGTTATGCCTTACCAGGTGGCATTAAGAACTAAAGTATAAGGATACCAAATTAACTCACTGTCTTTTCATTATAACGTAGATGGAATCAGCATTTTGAAAAGCCAACTGACCAATTCTACTAGTTAAACTACATTGTTCTTTGAATCATTTTTCAAATGCTAGGTGAACTCAACTGGTATATGAAGTCATGATTTGATTTAAAACATATTGCTTGAGACTGCTTCACTAGCCTCACAGAATCTTGTTCATTTGCGAAAGTTTAGTATCATCAACTTCTTAAAGATCTTAGCTCTCAAGTGACCTTTATGCCTTGCAGTCACTGGCGAGCAAAACTTAAGATACGAATTGAATAGAAATGACTTTTAGCTTTAGAAACAATTACCCTATGTGCATGTGTCCAATTCCCACAGAAATCAATTGTGCTAAAAAACCCCAGCATCAGGATCATGAAGATCCTTTACTATATTGTATCTCTGACATTGCACAAGTGAATAAGCATGAAAGGGAAGACTACAGGACCAGTATTCTTTGTCATTAAACAGAGAATTCAAACCCCATCATTAGAATCTAAATAAACAGAATCTACTTAGTACAGTCTTATTAAAAAAAAGTCACAAGAATCCAGTTCACCACCCAAAAAATCACATGAAGTGACCTGCAGAAGTATAATTTTACCCATTTAAGGTAAATGTAAAAAATCATACACAAATATGTAGTCCTGTGTAACAATTATGACGTAAAAAAAATAAAAATGACTGCGCATATAAAACCATCACATTTTTATTGCAGAAACCTTTGCTCTCATTTCCCTCACACGCTTCAAATTTCCAGACCTAGTGTCTGTTCCTAGGAAACTTCAGGAGGAAAACAGTGAGACCCACTGAAAATTAAAAACACTGTTTTGGGCAAAAAATTAACTCACAAATGAGTATTTTTAAATGCTTACCAGCTGTAGTTACATTTATCGGTGTGTTCAGAAACCTCCAAACCCACTGTTTACTATGGAAACACTAAGAGCTGCCTGAGGATCACAGTGGCAGCAGTGCCACTGTAATACCACCATGAATGCCTTGCCCTAAGATGGTTAGTTTGATCAAGGAAGCAGCCAGGAATCTCTGAAGGGGATGAAAAGGATCAAGGAAATTCTATAATTAAGCAGTATTTTACAGCAGCCTATGGCAGCTGTTTGAACCAGTGGGAGGACTGGCCAGAATTCCTCCTCACCAGACCACACGCAGCCTGTCACCCTCAGTATGGTCCCTGCCCCATGGCTTACCAAGGTTACTTCACACCAAAACCTGCTGGTTCTGCAGACTTCAGTTATTGCTGTCATCTTCCCAATCCTGAAAGGGGGAAGACTTCATTGTTCATTAAAAAAAAGTAACTGAGAAACATTTTAGATTGTCTCCAGTAAGAAAACTGTACATCCGCTATGTGCTCCCTTAGATATTAAAGAGAATTTGTGAATGCTTCTTTGTAAGAATCCTAGATTAAACCCTGTTCTTACTTATTTACAAAATACTAATGTCTTAATTCTTAACTTCAAGTAGCTTTAGTTTCAAAAGATGAACCTTTAGCATAGGCTATACTGTAATTTATTGTCATGGTTTAAGCCCCTCAATAACTCATGCAGTCGCTCTCTCACTCACTCCCCTCTCTTTCTTCCCCCAGTCCCGGGGGGACGGGGAGGAGAATCAAAAGAATGCAACTCCCACAGGTTGAGATAAGAACAGTTTAGTAACTAAAGTATAACACAAATCACTACTGCTACCACCAGTAATAATACAAGAGAAATACAAGGAAAGAAAATATAACTGCTCACCAAGCCTGACCCAGCCAGTGCACCCCCCCAGCAGCGAATCCCACCCTTCCAGGTCTCTGCTCTCCAGTTTTACATCCTGGGCATGATGTGCTGTGGTATGGAATAACCTCTTTGGTCCATTTGGGTCAGGTGTCCTGTCTCTGCTTCCTCCTGGCTTCCCCTCCTCCCTGGCAGAGCATGAGACTCAGAAAGTCCTTGGTCAGACCAAAACATTGCCAAGCAGTAACTGAAAACACTGGTGTTATCAGCGCTGCTCCCAGGCCAAAAGTCAAAAACACAGTGCTGCACCAGCTACCAAGGAGAAAAATGACTGCTACTGCTGAACCCATGACCTTTATACATAAATATATATAATACACACAGTATAATTTATATATATGTAAAAATATATATAATAAAATAGAAATATTTTATATTTCCTTGAAAATATTCTGTCTTCTCCATGGTCATTATATGTACAAAAGAAGGGCAGGACATGGCTTGGTAACTGTGAGCCATGTAGCATGCAGCTTGATTCTTTTTCCTTTGCCATGCTTCTTTTCCCTTTCTCTCACCACAGTCTGGAAAACTTCAAAAACCAAGCTCTGCCTCTCATCATAACACGGAAAAGCTTTACAGAAACTACAGCATCATGTCTTAACAGCACCCACCTGTGCATCTGGTAACTATAACTCCAGCAAGGAGACTGCAACAGTTCCCACAAACTGGGAACTACCTCCCAAACATGTAAGACACAGTCACTTCTCTTTAAACAGTAAAACCTGAAGATCATGGCATAAATTCAGTAGGATAGCCCAATTTTTACAGCTTGTCACTTGTTTACAGCTCTGTTAAACACAAACTTAAGAGGAAATGGGACTGAGTTAAATTAAGATTTCAATCACATACTGTTAAACAATGAGCTTCATCCTGGCATGAGCCCATAAAGAACATATTTGGAGAAAAATCTTTATTGGCATAGACAGTTTACACGCCAGACTATGCAGTCAAAACTTCGATTTAATTATGTTTGCAGTTTAGTCTTGTCTTTTAGCTTCTATTACACACACAAGAAAAGGAATGCAGAAAGTTTAATACAATGAACCACAATAATATTGTTAGCTTCTTTTGGTCCTCTCATGGTTGTGCATTGTGATACCATTGATAGTTATATAATTCTATGCTAGTTTTCCAGAGTGCACCTGCTTTACTTACTAAGTGCATGGATTAATCAAAGGCTCAGTTACTGACGTATTAAGTATTTTCTTTCGCTAGCATGCAGCTTCATCCTGTATTTACTACAAAATTCTCAACTCCATTCCAGTGACAGATGTAATAAACTGTCTTTAAAAGATAATGAGTAAATCGTCACAGTGCAACTTCAGATTACCTTTCAGTTTTACAAGGCTGTTCCATTTTATAGATCAGTACAATATATTTCAAAGTATCCAGTAATTTCAGGAAGCACTTTTAAACATCTAGGCCCTGACCTTACAAAACAGGTACTGCTTTTGTGTTCAAAACACAGTAGCTATCACTGTGAGTGCCTGGCATACTTAGAAATCATGGTGGGGCAGGGGGAGGGTGGGACTGAATATAGGTCAGGGGGCTTTTTCAAACACATATACCCTTTCAAGCAGTTAAATAGAGATAAAAAACAATTTTCATACAGCAAGCGCTAAGATGGACAGAAGATGAAGACTTTCTTCAGACTATCTTGTGAAGAAGCAGTAATTCCCAAAAATATTTTTAGCAAACAATGGGTAAAAATGGCATTCCCCACAGACATTTATCACATCCGTCTCTTGTAGATTATCCCCTGTAACAACTACATTGAAATGAATACCATCTGCAGAACAAGCATTTCTCTATTACCATCTCATTTTCCAACATCATGTAACAAAAAGTTGATAGGTCTGGTTCTCTTCCAGTTAACTCAAGGAACTCTATCACCTTCTCATACACACAAAAGGAACGTACATTTATTTTTAGATGGGTTCCATCTCCTCTAAGAAAATATGTGAGAAATAACAAGTGATTTCTGACAAAGGAGGGAAGAATAGTAAAGATGAATGGAAATCTACCCTGATATTTTCTTTTTATACCAAAACCAGAGATCAACAAACATGCGCTTTACTAGATTTTTAGCATGAACTTGTACAACTTCCCTCTCTTAAACGGAAGACATTTGCCTATTCTTAGGACACTCTCCAAACACATACTGGCACTCAGGACTAAGCCAGTACAGCTAGTCTGTGTTTACAGCTGCTGCAAAGCACGCCGGGTGGCCCCTACTGCGATCCTGGAACCAACTGGTAGTAGGCAGCCAGAACAGCTGTTAAGTATTGTTTTCTAGCTTTGGCATTTTAATTATCTGCTGACATTATTCACTGTTAATTGGGAAAGCAAAAAAGTCTGCCTTTCTCAAAGGCAAAGTTATAAAAATACTTTGTAATTTTATCAAAAATAAATGTATTAAGAGAAAATACCTACTAGGCAGAAGAGAGAAAGCTGCATGCTGTTGATTTCATTTATATTGTTCATGTCAGCAGCTGAAAGGAGTAAGATTTTATCATTCATTATATCAGTAAAAGCACAGAAACAAACCCCAGTATCTCAATCACTTCTCTTTTGAAAGTACAGAAATTAATAACTAACATTCAACAGTTCAACTATTCACTACTGCAGTAGGTTCAAGTGACAGTCTACAGTATTTCAACCTGCAGGTTTAGCTCTTAAAATTCATGGCACTTGCTTTTTTCAGACACCAATAACGTTTCATGAAAATTTCATGAAGCTTTAACAAGGAGACACAATGTAATTATTAAACTGATTGAACCATGGACTTTGTTCTCCTGCTGCATCGTAATTTCTAATCTTGAAGCTGGAACATTACATAAGTATCTGAATATTTATTATCCTATGCTAAGTACTAATTAAAATAACTTCTTCAGTGAAAAGAGTTGCTCTTTTCCTGAATTAGTTTCAGCATTATTTGCTACTGTGAAGAGAACTTTTAAGAATGTCCCTCTAAGCTCCCCTGTAACTGACTGATGCTATTGTTCATATACACTGAAGACTTAAAAAACATTAAACCAGTTATACAAATGGAAACAAAACACCCTTTGAGTTCTATTGACAACTTAACCTTTAGAATTTGGACGAAATCCCAATTCTGGAGAGAAAGGAAAAAAGGTACTGAATGAAACTATTATATAGAACATTCTTCTGGGATTTTTTAATGTATGCAATATATAATGGCATTAATGCATTTGTTTACTTAATGAGTGCCTGTAGCATTCATATTTAAAGAGACATATTAATGATTCTATTAAAACCATGTTTATCTTATTTTTGGGGAAAATGTAATCATCTGAAGACAAAATACTCCTTTGTGAAAGAGAGATGCATGACATTTTCAGATTCATGAAGTTATACTGTTATATAGGTTACCGAATGAAAAATAATTAACTGTCCCCACTTGAGCTGGAGGGCTATAATCAGGTTTTGTTATGAATGCCTTTATTCACCAATATAAAAGCCATATCAAAAGTGATCATATTTATGAACAATCAGGAATTACACACATAAAATACAACATGGTGCTGTTTTGCAACAAGGAACGGAGGAGCAGCCCCATCTAATAAATAGTCTTTTATTACCAAGCTGGCATTTCTAGGCAAGCTATTATTATTTTAACATATTCTGCATTCCAGTAAAAACAAACAAACAAGAAACCCCCCTTTGACTATGCAGAATCCCCTTATAGGGAAATAAATCAAAATCCTGCCCAGGCAAGGAGGAGGATTTTGAACAAAACATGGCATAAAATCCCTGGGAAGTTACAGGAAAAATCTCTTTTAAAGTTGTACCCCACTGCATTGGCCAGAGGCAGAGAAATGTATGACACAGACAACTTTGGTCCCAGAATTCTCTTCTGCAGTCTAGATTTTAACTTCATATTTTGCTTTCAGAGTCTGTCAGAATATCACCAGGAATGTTGTTTCCTGAGCACTGTACATTTTGTATGTGCATGAAAAAAAAATGGGATTTTCTTTCTAGTACTGGTGCCCTTTTGATCAGACAATCAATAGGGCTGAACTCATCACCATAATGCCAATAAAACTCTACTTGTGCTATTTAACTAATCATCATGTGCTGTTCTCTTTGTAATTTGAAGAATAACTGTCAAGAGCTTCAGATCATTGCAGTATATCCATCACACTTTTGTGAAAGGTTTTTGTTGCAGAAACAAATTATTTTCTACTCCAAAAGTAGACATATCTGCACTCCTGTTTACCTGCTGGTTTTGATATCATACAGGGACTAGTATTTCTTAAAAAGACAACAAAATGGTGTTACCACAGGCTCTAGAATTTCCTCCCACAAATGCACAGCAGTTGTTCTAACTTTTTCCTATGACAAGCTCTCTTTTTCCAGTTCTGCTTTGTCAGAGTTTCCAAACAATAGCATGAATTGGCTTGCAGAATATATTTCCCAAACAGACAATTCTCCTTCACTGGAAACCGAGCACTCTGGCTCAAAACACACACACTTGTGCAAAGCAGTGATCATTCTCACAACCTCAGGTTTCAGGTCATTTATTAAGCCCCAAGAAAGTCAAATAGCTTCTGCTCTCTGAACTTTACAGGCTGCAATCTTTATATTTTAATACAAATGCCAGTGGCTACAGCACAATCAACTTGCAGAGCCAAACTAGATCCTAAAATATATTTTTTTTCCTCAAAGCCCCAAATTCCTAATCGTTCAGACCAAGATTCACATCTTGTCAATAAGACTTTGAACTAGTTCGCCAAAATTCCTCTGGCAAAAGCATTTTAACTGATGATTTAGTTACATACAACATAAGCAACTAAAAATAAAGTTTAGATAACAAGCTTCATTCATTATATCACAGATATAACTACTTGGGTGAATAAAATTACTGTGGATGTATATTTACCCGCCACAGCAGTGGCTGTGAGGTACCCAGAATTATTTTAAATTTCAAGCCCCTCAAATCTCTCAGTATTTTAGAAAATAATGTTGTGTTGAAAAATTGTCAGGAACAACTTTGTGACTGTTAACTGTGCTGAAGTTTTATCAACTTGCCAGTGATGCAATGCACACTTATTTTTTGTATTTATTTAATGACAGAAGGAGACATTGAAAAAAGGGCTGCTCACAGTTGTGTTACAAGATTGCTGCTTGTGGAAGCAAATCTTCTACCAGTTTCATTGGAAGTGATGCTTGTACAAAAAGTATGGAATTGCTCAGAGAAATTAGAAAGATAAAAAAGAATCTGTGCTTCATGCTGCTTATCTAACCACCAAACTGTTTTTTCAAGTTCCTGCTCTTCTTCCAGCGTCACATGGTGTAGAATAATCACAGAATCGTAAGAAGTGCTCTTTCAAACCTATGTGCCTGAAGTTAAGTAAACATTTCTGAGTTCTTTATACTGTGCAATACGTATAAGGAAGCAGCCAGGTGGTTACTTGAGAGTTGCACAGCACAAGCGTTTTCACAAGGTTGAAGAACCCTGCCCTCCCACACCAGGGTCTGTACTAACTAGTCAGCGGTAACTACACACAGATGACATTCTTGCGGACAGTCATTGTCAGAGGGTGGAGGCTCCATACATATTTAAAACCCAGCCAACTAACCAGCTTGAGCTCCCTTCACCCCAATCCTACAAACCCAGAACTTTTAGATCTTGTTCACACAGTTGAAACAAGTCAGCCTCTGGACAATATGGGCAGAGAAAGAGGGAGAAAATCTGCTTCATTTAAACTAAGACTGAGACACCCATAAACTTGAATGGATCAGGACTTCATCTTACTTCCTCCATTTTTTAAACTAATGAGAACACAGTAAGGGCAAAAGACATTTCAAGATAAATACAGTTTCAATAGATAGAAGGTATAACAGAATGTTGCCCTCTTCAGTAAGTTCTCACAAGGTGAGGAAAAGGAAAGCAGTCAACCAAAATCAACTAATGTATGGCTAAGGAAAATGGAGGATAGCTTTTCTCTGTAAGATTAAGAACTCCATTAGCACTTCTGATATTCAAAAAAACACCATCACTTTCAGGACCTTATTAAATATCCATGGATTGTGTGCAAATAATGACAAAACCTTCTCATCAACATCTCTCTTACTCCATATTATATGTTTAGGGGGCTCCTCAGAACATGGGAAAATATCAAAGGGTTCAATCTCTCACATGGAATATACACACAAGAAAATCCCACCACTTTTTCCAGTGAATTGACTCACAGGATACAAATCAACATCAATCAAATTTCTCATAGCATCTGTAGGTTTACATGCTTTTATTACCACCTTGGTTTCAATTTTGAAGGTCAACTTAGAATATAAAATACATTAATGAAGACATGGTTCTTTTCACAGTAAGCACTGGTTATCCAGTACCTTGCGCTCACAGAACTTTAACTCACTGGTTATGTGTTTCAAGGTCCTCAGTACTCACTCCACTAGACAAAAGGGAATTCAGGAGTTTCTTACAAAACTTTGGCTCCGGAAATACTGGTTCTAGCTCCTCAGTTTTAGTACACAAAGGTCATAAAGTATCTTATTTTAATTCTTTTTTTCTTTGTGAGTCATTGTGCAGGTTGATTAGTTAACACATGAGTTTTTCTTGGTCCCTTTTTCTACCGTCCATATGATGAGCTGATTAGTTCCCATGGAAGAAAAGGCAGTACAAATAACCATACTAATCACTCCAGTTCAGAAAGCTGGCCTTTTACAATGTCAAACCCCTGTGTATCCAGGAAATCCTGCCAGACAGTCGCTGTTTGCAAATGGTTGGGAAATGTGATCGTCTGCCATGAAAAACAGATGAAAAGCAGGATCTGGTTAAAGGACCAAGTCTTTGCCCAAACAAAACCTTTTCAAAACAAAGAAACAATGTCTGGTAGCTGACAGTTGACCTCAGCTCAGGAAGGGTGACAGTTCTACATTGGGGCTATCTGTACTTAATTTGAGAGTTTTAAAATTAGGCCAGAATTTCAAATAAGATTTAGCCAAACAGACGGAACCGCTGTCAATTCTGATACTGTAGTAATACCCCGATCAAACACAATCTGTTTGAAAGGAAATCTGTCCTTTTAAAATTTAAGTACAAATGTGGACAACTCCCTTAAGCTGAGAATAATGTGTAAAAATATCACACACTTAACAGTGTAAATGTCACTGATTTACAATGGGGTGCTCTGTTCACTTAGAAGTACAAACGCACACTTTTCTGAAGGATTACCGGTACAAGTATAAGAAGCTGTGTACATTTCAAAAGAATATACTGTGCTGTGCTATAATGGCAGCATGTATTAAGTAGCAGAGTTTAGATGTAGGCCCTAAGCCTACTAATGCAAAAGAGAGTAACTGATCAGGTAATATTTAACCTACACATTAAACCTGGCTAACAAATCTCATTTTGGGGTGGGAGGAAAAGAAAGAGGTTTGCTACCCTCAGAAAAGGTGTGACTATTTTGTTTAATATTAGAATGCTATGCCATAGCTACAAAAAATGCTGATATTGATTGAAAAAAATGTTTAACAGTGTCATAATACACTGTAAAATTTCCTAATAAACCATTTAAAATCTGGTATCTAAAATCTGATCTTTAAAATCCAGTAGGAATGGAGTATTTTACACTGGCTTCTTACCTGAAAAAGCTTCCCTATATTTCAATTGGACTTCTTATTAAATAAATGCAGAATTATTTCATAGAACCATAAAATACCCTGAGTTGGAAGGGACCCACAAGGATCAAGTCCAACTTCTGACTCCACAGAGTAACCTAAAACTTAAACCAAGTGTCTGAGAGTTGACCCAACGCTTCTTGAACAACAGTAGGCTTGGAACCATGACCACTTCCCTTGGTAGCTTGTTCCAAACATGGTTTGACCTCCCTCTCAGTGAAGAACCTTTTCCTAGCATCCAGTTTGAACTTCCCTCGACACAGCTTTAACCCATCCCCTTGCATCCTATCACCAGACACCTGGGAGAAGAGACCAGCACCTCCATCTCTGCTTGCTCCACGAGGAAGCTGTAGACAGCAATAAGGTCACACCTTAGTTTCCTCCAAGTTGCACAAACTAGTCCCTCAATTGCTCCTCACAAGTCATGCTCTCTACTCCTTTCACCATCTCACTGCCCTCCTTTACAATTTCACATTGTAAATATTTTTGATAGACTGTATTTTATTAAGTTCAAAGCCTTAAAGTCCTTTATGGTCTTAAAAAAAAAAAAAAAAAAAAAGAAAAAGGCAGAGAATTTGTAATAGCCAAATTCAATGACATAGTAAATGAAAATGAATCCTTGACCAAAAAGAAACTACTAGATGCCCAAAGAAACTGTGAGAATGCAAATTAAGGTATGACACACATGGAACTCTGTCACCTTAATGAAGATTTGTGATGTTTTACTGGCATACTGAGTTCAGAAGAGATGAATAAAGCAGTCCTATTTAAAAATTTACCAGATATAATTTAACCATATGTTGGGACTTTCATAATTTACAATAATGAAAGTAATCAGATGATTACCTGAGAAGTAAAAGCAGTCATTCTGTATTTTTGTTTTCAGTTCAGCTTCTACCAGCCAAAGCAACACCAGCCTCTTTCTTTGAGTACAACTGAATTGTGACCCAAGATGAACATCAGGTATGTGCCCCTAAAGCCACAACCCAACAGAGATGAAGTCAGAGGGTACCGACATTACTGTCTGTGACACAGATAGCTTTGTGTAGTTGCCTTTGTTATTGCATATAATGAAGCAAGGGCAGGGAATCAAATGGAACTCTTTTCCTTGTCTCATCAACCAGACTCTTTATCAGGGGTCATGTCAGACCAAGAAGCCACTTCAGTGCCTGGCTGTTTATCAGCTCCTTGTCTCCATTAGTAAAACCAGCAGCAAGAATGAAGATCTAGCATAAGAGCTCTCTGCTCCTACCTGAGACAGAACTGAGAACAGTTGAGCAAGAGACTGAGTAACCTGAGGGGCAGCCTGAACCACTGAAAAGGAGGGGAGAAAAGATACCTTCTATGCTTCACTTTTAAAACCTGCTCCTTTCACTCATCTACAGAGTTCAACCGACTGTGCATGCTTATTTTGACTTCCCAATATCACAGGATCTTCCACTAGCAAGGGTATTGTTGTGGTGTTATTTCCATTGAAGTCAGTATCTGTGAGTACTTAACACTAATCCTCATTAGTCTGCATCTTATTACACTATCTTATGTACTGATCTGTTGACATAAAGCATGAAAATAAAAACAGAAAAGCACAGGAAAGAAACCAGAATTATGGTGGGTTTTGGTTTTGTTTTTTCCTCATGGCCTCCGATTGCTCTCTGCTGCCACAAACTCCTGATCCAGGGCAAGTGTGAAGCCATCAATCTTCTCTGGAACTTCCAGACTCTAAAACATGACAGTCAATAAATGACATGAGACAAATAACAACTTAGCATTGCCATATGACTACTGTTGCCCCCAACCTTTTCTGTATGCTCTCTGGAAACACTGCAACAATACTCTAAAATAAAAACCCCATGATATTAAACTTGAAGTATTTTCTTACCGACATCATCAAAACCAGACAGGGTGAACATATGGAGAAAAAACCCAAAACAGGCTTCTTTAAATTCAGCGTGAAATGAACATTACATGGAAGAACTTCTGCTGGAAAACCCTAGACGTAGGGGTCTACAGGTAACCCAGTTACAGAGCTTGGCTTTGACTCAGCTGAAAAATAAATCACTATTTTGTGCCTGTAACTTACAAGACATTTTTTTCACCCACAATTAAATGTTAAATTAAATTAGGAATTTTTAGGCATACAGTTGCCTAAAGTGACTATGGCCACTAATCACACAGCCAGAT
The DNA here is from genome assembly GCA_017639245.1 of Myiopsitta monachus. NCBI lineage: Eukaryota > Metazoa > Chordata > Aves > Psittaciformes > Psittacidae > Myiopsitta > Myiopsitta monachus. Next base: position 24,498,187 of record CM029923.1, read on the forward strand.
TACAAATTTCTTTTTTATTTTACTAGAGATGCACATTTGGAACCTCTAAGCTGCAAGGAAACTACAGATCCACCAGTTGTTTAAAAGGCAGTCTCTCCTAATTAGGAGAAGGACTGAAGAGATCAGAGAAATTACAAGGCTATCCACAGGACTGGTACAGCTCACCAAAAAGCACCACAAACTCCAATGAAAAGGTAGTGTTTCTGTCTTCAGAACAAGTTCATAGTGTACAGTCAGTAAGTAAGGTATGAGAACACAAGAAAGAAGATGAAGTAAAGCACCTATGTTTACTAACTGTGAAATTCTCAGACTGTGCAGTGAAAGTGTCAACAAGCCAGGGAAATAATATGCAAAAGCATAACTAAAGACAGCTTTAAGCTGTCAAAATAAAGGTTGCGCAGGGAAACAAAAACTGGACCTAATAAGGCAGCAGGAAGTTTCACAGAAAAAATTAGGTGAATGGGTCTGGTTACCATAAACATTAATGACAAAGTGCGGAAGGGGGAGAAATGGGTTGAGAAGTCATAATTGTTCAGGCACTAAATTGCTTGCAAGCTATACACAAGTTTCAAGTCCCCCTGACCCTTTTTTCATGTAGAACTCATGACTGCCTTCTATTTCTAAAGTGAGTTATCAATCCAGTTCATCAAAACAAAGCTTAAAAGGCCAGTGAGCATCTTCACAGTGTAATCAGCTGAAGATCAGCAAGAGTTTTTCACTACACCTTGTAGCAAGGAAAATTAAACTTCAGTGAGTTCTCCATGGGCACGACTGCAAAACTCATTTACTACTGTACTTCACAGCAGGCAGCCAGCTTGCTAAATCCACAGAGCAGGAAGCACTGCCTAAGGGGATGGGAACTCTTGTATGCCTTGCTGAGGCACATCAGCTTCAAGGACTAGTTCTGGGAGAGGCATCCAACTACAAAACCCCAGCAAGAAAATGGTATCTTCAGCAGAAGGAAAACACTTTGAATTTCAGTCCAACCATGCAGTTACAACTCTGTGGTCAGAGAAATAATGGTGGTTATTCCCAGAACAACTGATTTTTACAGATCTTCTAAAGGACACAGTTGTGATAATACACAGTGTTCTCTCTGTAACTTGTTCAACACAAATCCCTTTCTTCCTGGCAACTGTGATGTACATAAGTCAGTACTCTGTTTCATGCATATTAATATGTCTGTTCACCAGGACCAACCCTCTTCCACGGTCCCAGCTGGCACTATCAGAAAGGAGCAAGGGAAGAAAGGGAGGAGCTGGGCCAAACTCCTGCAACAAAACCCCTTTCCTCACAGCAAGAGCTGGAGAATATTCTCTAGCAGTTATGGAAATAAATTAATTATCCCCTATATTATGTAGCATTGGCTTACTTTTGTCTGTATGGAAACAGAGACCAAATGCTGTACTGCCTCATCATGCAGTGGTGGACTACAGTGGAACACTGATCAGCTAGCTCTCAGTCCTGTTTCAACCACTACAAACCAATATGATAAAACAGATTTTTTTTTTTTGCATTGGACTAACAGTCCAGTACAAAATATATTAAAATACAACCTTATAATCAACTTCTTATGCTTATTGAAAATGTTTGCTATTAATCTTCATTACAACTCCTTTTCTTAATTCCAAGCATATGAATTAAAGACAAAGCTCTATATCAAACAGTGAAAAATGGTACTTCCATTGCCTACTTTGTACACGCAGATTGCATTAAAACACACAGGCTTTTTTTTTTTCATACAAGTCCTTTTCTAGAATAAACTCATGCATATCATCTGCCTTTCAGAACAACTCACCAGACTATTAAATAAACCTACACATGGTTTGCATTGTGTATTTCTTTAATATTCGTAAAAGCAAAACTCTGCCCTGTAAAAGCCAAATACCTTGGAACTAAACAAAATCAGTAAGTTTTTTATCTTTATTTTGAAATACCTATATTTAAATGCTTTACACTGATGTGATCTTAACAGCACTCTAAGTTGAAAACAAATAAATGTTTGCAAAAAATGGGAATCCAGAATAAGGGAAGAGTTTGTAGGATTTATTTAGATCCAGCAGGTCAAGATTCTTGCATATCACATCTGGAACTAGACTACCAAAGGAATACTCATTCAAATGACTCAAAGGAATGAGTCATTTGTCAACTGCAATCTCTCAGCAGTTAACTTTTATCTTTTTAAAAAAAAAATAACGATGCTGTGTTTTGTGTAAAATTTCATCTATTGATTAAAATTAAAGACTGGCATAGGTTTCTCTCAGAAGCCCAAATGTAAAACACCAAAAGCAGCCTTCACAACTTTGGTTTTTTTTTGTAAAAAGGCTGGACAGAATAGAAACCCTTTCCCTTCTTCCAGCATTTGAAAAGGCAACCTGCAACACTGACATGCAGAACAAAGTCAGGACAAATGTCATGTCTGTACCAGGTCAGAAAGAACTTCCAACCCAGATTTCCCAATTTGGCCTTTTTCTCTTGCTTTCAAAGCATTTAGTCATAGTCAGAATCTATACCAGCCACAGCGCAGCAGCAGTACTGAACATTGTGACAGATAACATAGCCCACAGAGGCTCACAGACTGGATGTTGCCAAAATATCTGCTGCTGTACTGAAGCTCATTTGAGGTTTTCATATGTGTAGATGGAGTTTTTTTTGTTTTGGTTTTTTTAAATTTTGGAGGTTTTTTTTTTTTTTAACAAGCTCATCTTAAATTATTCTTTACATGAAGTTCAGATAATATGAGGAAAACAGTAAGACTGTACTATCCCCTCAGTACCTAACAAAGAGTTACTTCGTTTGCTTCATATCCTTATAAACTAAGTTGTAAGTAATAGTATGCATTTCATTTCAGCCGGTCTTCTTTACAGCTTCCTGTTTCTTTTCTAGAAAAATGAATTGGACATTTGTTTCTCCAAGATAAAAAAAGACTACTGAAAATATTGTTCTAGTAGAGGCCATCTTACAGAAAAAGGAAGTGTTCATGAGACAATATCCTCAGCAAAAGGCATGCTTGTAGTAAAGCAAACCTGACAGTAGCCCACAACTACTCAAACAAATGCAAACAGATGTCTGTGTCTACAGGAAAAGTAGCATATAATGGAACCTGGCAGTGCTGCTGTGTCCTAACTGCATACTCACTTGTTTTATATGCAAGCTTATGCTTCTCTTGCTTTTTAATGTACTACATGCCCTTTTAAGCAAGATCTGTAAAAACTGCTAAAAAAGTATACGTCAAAACATCACAATTTAATAATTTTTTTAGAAGTATTTGACTATAAATATACTGCACCAAATATTGGAATCAATTGCAATGCCCAAGTCTTGGCAATTATTTGACAAGAAAATCACAAAGAAAGTCTCTATATGATAATCAAGTGGGTCTCTTAAATCTGAGGCAGTTTCTAAAAAGCAGACTGTGGAACATGAACCAGATTATCTCTTTGAGCTAGCACAACCTCAGATCATGCAAGAGTTGCTTTCTGGAACATAAAGCACCTGAAACCACTTCTGGTGCCACAGACTGTTCACATATTTCCACGCAGCAATGCAAAACAGTGACCTGTCAGAGCAGCATGAACTTCATCCAAACAGAACATCATGGCAAGTCTGTCCCCATCAAATAATTCACAGGAAATGGTAGATCTAGCTGCTGACATAATTAAACAGAATTTAAGGAATCATAGCTAGATCATCTTTCTGTCCTCAGAGCAGTCTACTACAGGGAGGAAAGGAGAGCATCCACCAGGCACTGAAGGCAGTGCTAGGACAAGAAGAAAATAATACAAATCATTCAGTCACTGCAAGCAACTGCTTAAAATTGTTTCTCCATAGATTTGAGTATCTATGGTAGGGTGAGTATTGGCATGGTTAATACCAAGAGATGACCCTATAAAAGTCAAATTTTGAGGCAAGAACTATTATGGCATGCAGAACAGAATTATTTTTTCCCTCATCACAAGATAGAATCCAGGAAAAAAACCCCTACATTCAAGTCATTGTTGAAAAGGAGTTATCCAACAATACTGCTGTGTCTGGGTGAGACAAACAGAGGCATCAGCGAACAAAATCAGTTTATTCATCATGTCAGCAGGGTTATTTTAATTAACATCAAAAGACAAGCACATCTGGTGAGAGTCCTAACTAAAAAGTCTTCAAGCTGGGACAGCTACTCAACACATCAGTACACAGATTCCCCACTTCAGCTGTTGGCAAGAAAAAAATAATCATTACTTTTGGTACTAAAAGCAAAAATCCCAAATGAATAAGCCTTGAAAAGTAAACTTTTGCCTCATCTTGGTTAAATGTTAAGCATTTAAAACAAAGTTTTGCCTACAGAAATTATGGAGAGTTTGACATCTCTCAGATCATTAATGACAATCTAAACTTAGAAAGCCATCTAGTGAAACAACACAAAACACATTGCGGGTGGCATTTCCCATCTTAGAGCGTATCAGCCCTTTGTCACGGAACCAACTAGAAGAACCAACTAGGGAACCAAGTCTAGAAGCAGGAATACAAATTCTCTAGGGGCATTCCTGACTTTTGTGTCCTCTCCTCCTCTTTGGACAGGGGACCAAAATGCAATCACAATCACTGGCTACCAGCTAAGAGGTGAACTGTTTTGTTTAGAGCACAAAAGAGAACTCTGAGAACAAAGTCCCCCAACTGAGTCCCTAGGGTTTTCCACACTTGTTCAGGACCTGCTTGATTGGAAGCATGGGTCATTGGGTCCATCTTCAGTAAGGATGCAAGAGAAGAACAAACCCATAGATTCTAAATTTAAAGTTCTGGGACTCCCTCTTCTCTCTCGGAATATGAGACACAGAATTCTTTCAATGGAAAAACATATTCTCACTCTTACTGTCCAAGCTCAAACTGCAAGATACCAAGAGTCCTGACACTCACCCACTGTCACCAGCAGCTCAGGAACCTGAGCAGCAATGCACACCCTGCCACTGCAGGACCCCTCCGTACCAGATGCAGGCAGTCAGACTGCCTGATCTGCCAGTCCTTTGTCATGGTGCGACCCCAGAGAGAGAAACAGGACTGCAGAATGTTAACACTGAAGTCAGAAGCATCTCTCCAACATGACTAATTACTGAACAGAGCACAATTGGATGTTGTGATCTCCAGCTACTGCTTCACACTGCAGCCACCCCAATCACAGATATACTCTGACAGGTAACTAAGCACGTGTTTCAAATCTGAAGTTTCACACCTTTGTGAAGCAAGGAGGTCTGGGTCCTCCGCTTCTGGATTCCATTTTGAAAATGCTTTATTAAGTAATTCCTATTCACGAGATTAATCTATCAGAAGTATGGACCTGTGAGATCAAACTTTTAATTCACAATAAAGAAAAGCAGTATAACAATCACCTACTTTGCAAAGCATCTTTTCCAAGAGAGATGTTTCATTGTAGCGGTAAAATATCTAACTACATGTTTTTGCAACACTTCTTAGATTTTAGAGGTGATAAAGAAACTTTTAAAACCTAACAAAACAGCTGAACTTCTGCCTTTCCATTACATCAACTTGGTTTTCCTGCTGACTTATAAAATAAATAGTCACAGAAAAACAAGTCCAACAGCACATTTAAAACAAGAAAACCCTCTGAAAGTGCCTTAAAAAAATTAGGAAATTAAAAACAAGTCCCCAAACATTGAATTCAAAGCTAAACTCCGTCTAATTATGTGTGTGTCTGAGTGTGACACTGAAAAAAAAAAAAAAATGACCTGTCAGGCTCCCCAGAGAACATTATTTTCCCTTTGCAAATGTATATTTAAAGCAAGACAACAAGAACAATTAACAGCGTTCCCAAAGGTAGATAAAAGTATAGAATTTTGGCTGGGTGACTTTCAGCTAAGGCTCCACTACAGCAGATCACATTCATAATCTTTGTACCAACAATTGTCTTCAGAGGCCTTTACAACTGTTGCGGTTTAAGCCCCTCAGCCACACAGTTTTCTCACTCACTCACTCCCTCCTCTTTCTTCCCCCACTCCCGGATGGGGAGGAGAATCCAAAGAATGTAACTCCCACAGGTTGAGATAAGAACAGTTTAGTAACTAAGGTATAACATAAACGACTACTGCTACCACCAGTAATAATAATGACAAGGCAAATACAAGGAAAGAATACAATCGCTCACCACCTATACCCAGCCTGACCAAGCAGCTCACCCCTACCCTTCCGGGTCTCTGCCCTCTGTTTTCACATCCTGGGCATGACGTGCTGTGGTGTGGAATACCTCTTTGGTCAGTTTGGGTCAGGTGTCCTGTCTCTGCTTCCTCCCGGCTTCCCCTCCTCCCTGGCAGAGCATGAGACTCAGAAAGTCCTTGGTCAGACCAAAACATTACCAAGCAGTCACTGAAAACACTGGTGCTATCAGCAGCTGTTGCCAGGCTGAAAGTCAAAAACACAGCGCTGCACCAGCTACCAAGGAGAAAAATGACTGCTGCTGCTGAACCCAGGACAACAACACTGTCAGAATTACTCTGAAACTGAGCTTTTTATATTCTTAATCTATGTTTGTAGGGCACTTAGAACAAATCATACTGAAAAATTTAAAGAAATGTAAATAAAATATAATACATAATCAAAGTCATACAAAATCAGCAGCTCCAGAAAGTTTCATGAGATTTTTGTTTGCCTTGTTTTCTAGTTTGACTTGTGCCCCTCTTTTTTGTCTTTTGACTGATTTTTGTCTGATGACTGATTAAACATTTTTCTGCTTTCAAGTTTAGCAGAATTTGAAAAGGATGCCTTCTTAATCCTGAGAATGTAACAAATCTCAAACCAGGATTTCGCCTAGCTTTGACAAAGCATCTTTTACAACATACATACCGTTACTGCCTTCTCAGTGCTGAATCTCAGCAAAACCTTAATGTCTCTTAATTATTAACCATTTAATGTTCCACTTTAAGTAAGTTGTAAATAGGCTTACGAAAAATTTCTTTTACCCTAGTTATTCAATTTTATGTGGTCCATGCTCTCGCAGTGGCATGATTTCACTGATTCTCCACTGCCATAAAGTCTTTCAGTAGCAGATAAAAATCAAAATGACAAATGAAAAACACAAATAAAAAGCGGAACCCGCTGCCACCTCTAATAAAAATTAGTTTTGCCTAAGATTACAATCTACTATCCGGGTGATGTCAGGGCTGAGAGACAGTGATGGTAACATCTGTGAAAAGATCACCCCATGACTGGAAAAGTCTTCATTAAAGGAACGGTTGACAGAGAACTACGTACGTTCTATCCTCTGCAGTACGAGAGGGTGTAAGAATCACTGCCATCACTACACCTCTCCTGCCAACAACACTGTGATGTCAGTTAGAGGAGTTGTATACTGCACATGCACGCATTTCCTCCACAATTTTCACATTAACATCACATCACATCCTCATTTTTGACATGTGCCTATGCAATTAAGCCACATACATTTGCAAAAGAATACTTTTTCCTCAAGGCAAAAGCACTGAAATGTCTGTTTAAATATAAACAGTAGAATGAGTAAAATGACAAACACGACTAGGAAAATGTAGTGTCAAAACCAAATGTGAAATAAAAAAACTTTTTGTGAAGAACTCCCACACTAAATTCTGCTCTTATAAGCTCAGAAATGTTGACCTTTTACTGCATTCCCCACAAAGCTGTATAGTGATGACCCCACAGTGCAGATTGTACTCATGTACTGATGCAAAGCCTGATTTGTTCCAGTCCCTAGATATCTAATGCAGGTGAGTGAAGGCTCTGACAAGAGGATTCTTGCCAATGTAACTTCCTGGGCAGCTCTAAAAGCAACCACACAGAATACATGTTAAGATTAGAAAAGCTCCTTACATCCATACTGTCCAACTAAGCAGACAACCTAGACCTTCTCTCAAGTGGTAATTACTTTTATTCCTGAAGCTTTTGGAAATACCATATTTTGAGGAGATTCTGAAAATAACATTCGCATTTCCACCTTCATGTGTACAAGGCTGCTTAGGCAAATAAATGAAACAAACCAGTAGGGTTTTGTTCTTTTTCTTTCTTCCTTTGTTTAATAAAAAGATACTCCAAATCCACATATCCAAAATGATTAACCAGTTAAGAGACCTTTGAAAATAGGTCTCAAAATCTTATAAACTTCAGTTGGGCAAGGTGCCTTCTTACATCTGTGGAGTCTGCTCCTATGAAAATTTCCATGCTACCACCAAAGGTATTTTGGGTGTTGCTGTAGTCTGTACAAACCATAGTTAGCTTTTGTAAACAAATCCACAGGAGAAGTGTATTAAAGAGCAATCTGCGGTCCTCTCCAGGGATTTTAAACTCCTGCAGCTGGTAGAATGGCCAAGAACAACCAATGACTGCACTGGGATGCTCTAGTGGTTAAAGTCTGAGCCACCCTATGGAAACACAAGCTTTGTGGCCATTGAGAATGGCAACATTGCAAAAGGATGTAAGCTCACATTTCCACAGAGTAAAAGTTTAGTGCTTGTTCCTGTACACTGCTTCGATACACTGAAGTTTTTCATGGAAAAGAACAGACACTGATCAGTTCTCACTGCATATGTCCTGCATTATTGACGTCACTATGGAAACTTCTGAGTTTCATGCTAGTGCCTCAATCTTTAACGTGCTATTTCACATCAGCTACTAGAAAGTGGGAAAACCTATCTGTCTAGTTTCACATACCACAAATGAAGGCAAACACAGATTACGTGATTTCCTAAGAGTCACCCTCTGCAACACAACAGGAACTGCACTGCTGCTTCCTTTAACCTAGGCCATCTTCTCAATCACCCATGCTTCCTTCTTCTCTGATGCTCCTGTACTTAGGTGCTGCACAAGTGAAGGTGAAGCCTAAGAAAACACATCAATCAAGAAGTTCTGATAACTTCTTTAAAAAAACCCAAACCACACAGAATGTAAGACTCACAGTTCAAAACCAATTTTTTATTTTGGAAACACAATACAGTTTAATGCAACCTTTAAGAATTTCTTGATAGAAGGTTGTTATTTCATTTTGTGATGCTTACACCATTGCTCACTAATCAATCATTGAAAAATAGGAATGCAGAACATTTAAAAACACCAGCAGAAGATAAGAATAAGAAAATTGACCACAGGTAAAAAAAAAAAAATAAAGGATTACTTGTGGTACAGGCAAAACCTCAAATGTACCATGGAAATGTCCTTTTATTCACAAACCTGAAAGACTGTCAGAATATTGAACCCAAAAAGGATTAGGGACTGACTGATACCAAATGAACAAAAAGGAGCATTCTGATCAAGAAAATAGAAAGGGCCAGCAGATGTTACATAGGGTATGGGCAGACAAATGAGTTACTGCAGGAAAAGATGTGTCTGTACTTGCAGTTCTGCCACTGCTGCGTTTACACTGTAACTACCTATCTGCATGCCGTTAGCCATGAGAAAGTGCAAGACAGTGAACTCCTCTTTCATATCTCCCTTTATATTGTAGTGATTCATGGAACACTCTAAGCAATTATTTTGGTTCAAACATTATACATTCTGTTCAGTTCTCTAGGCAAGCCTTTATCTGTCTGTCTTCAGTCACATTTGCCTTAAAAAGTCATAGGTAGGGAATACAGCAGAACTATGCAATGTTCCCAAGTTTTACATTCCTGAGGAGTTCATACAACAGTCACAGACATCAGCATTCACACTAGGTCTGGACTTAGACTTAATCAATGTAGAAAAAAAAATTAAATAATCCAACCTCAGACAAACCCTCCACCTCCAGCCCACATCACACCCACCCATCTCTCTAAAATGAAGGGAGTGAATGCCTCAAGTCTGTATGTTGAAATTCAGCCCCCATGACATTTCCTTTGGATTTAATTGCTTCCATACAATTTGTATCTGCTAGTCACGCTAGGCCCCAGAGCACTAAATATGCTGTTACAAAGAGGCTCTTGTCCTGTAATCACTTCCTTAATCAAAGAGACAGAATTATGGGTAAAACAATTTTCAACTTCACCCAAAGCATCCAAACAGAAAACAAATCAAAGACAAACCACCAACTCTTCCAACATGATGTGAAGGAGTGAACAGTAAGAAGCTGGAAAGGACTTTGCAGATTCAAACCTCTTCAAAGTTGTTTTTCACTGGCTTGGGTAGCAGACAGCTCTGTGCACTGTCATTTACCATTTACGGGATAAAGATGGGCTGTAAAACTTTTAAATTGTTTACCATCTCTTAAACGTTGACTACAGCATCTCACAAAAACTGCAAAAACAAACCTACTCTTCATTTTTCTTTCTTTGAGAAACCAAAACCATTATCAAAGACTATACTCTTTCACATAGTTTCAGTAAAACCATTTGGTTTTCATGGAAGCTTTCTTAATTAATACCTATACCTACTGTATACTCAGCTTTCTAAAAATATGCTGATCAATATTACTTTCTAATGATTAATGCATAAAGCAATTTGATTTTCAGCTCATATCATGAGATGGATGCATGGCAGTTGTCATCCGGAAGTGCACAAATACTCCTGGACTTTGGGTTTAATACTAATACCATGCTGTTAATTCAAGATAAATTTCATTAAACCAATACAATTCTGCATGCACATTATTCATTTATTAGCTTAGACATGTACATCAGTCCAATACAGCAAACTTTACATCAACACAATAGTGCGTATAGCAGAGTTGTCATCAATTTCCTTATATCATTTAGAAGTGCATACACCTAAATTCAGTGCAGCTTTTGTGTGGAGACAACCCTTTACAGTAAGTTTCTTAAATGTTTTCTTAAAGGAAACTCTTCTTGGTAACACTTCTAGACACAGAGCAGCCTTCCTTAAAAGTTTTTTTCACTGACACTTTAGAGCTTAATCAAAAATGTAGCATACATCCTAACTCAGAAAGCCTGACAAGAGAGCATTAGATCACATCTGTAAATCAAATGTACCCTTGAATGTTACTGCAGATCTGCTTTTGTTCTCAAATTTTATTAAGCACTGCATTTAAAGCACCACATTATCCACCTAATTTTATTAAGCATCACAGGTGACGTGATTTTAGATTCTGAGAAAATAGTCTATTGATCATGAAACAACACTATCTTGGACAAGAAAATGAGTAACTTCTAGTTTTCATCAGAAAGTGTTATTGTTTCTACTGCCAAATACAGAGGGAGAAAAAGTAACTCATAGATAGCTTGGTAGGTTTTTTAAGCTTTTAAGAGGGACTCTAATGTCAACATCAAAATTAGCTTACTTTTTCTTTTCATTTGTATCAAATGAAGTTATTTGCCTATCCAGGTCAAAAATTATTCCAGTGAATCAGTCCAATTTTAATCTGTTCCAAATATTTGTAATTGTTAATGGGAAGATAAACTTTAATTTCCACAAAGTTAAACACATTAATAACTTTTTTCACCTCGCTGTAAATTGTAAGCTTAAGCCTGGCAGATCCTACTGCTAGTACTTGAAGCAGACTTCATTAAATCACCCATTTACAGCCATTATCAATGAACACAATCCATCACTCTAGCTGCAGATCTGTAGTCAGTCTACACTACAGTAACTTAAAACAGCATGTTTTGCTCTTTTCACCAGCTCTCTTTGGTCAACATCTGAATAGATCCCTACCAGGCAATAAAACATGACCTAGCTCTGAACAGGACCATCCAAAGACCTATAAATAGTTTTTAACTTACCACTGGATTTCTGCTATAAGGCCATTGTCATTGTAAGTAAATCTGCATCTGTTTACACACTCATGTGCCTTTAACAACAAATGCAGCTACCTCTAAAAAACCCGTATTAATTCAAACCAGACTTTTAAGCTCATGAAGGAAAATGCAGTTCACCAATAAGTTCAAACTTTCTGACATTCTGATTTTTAAAAATCAGTGTATTTAGTTACAAAGCTCTCTCCATAAATTACTAGGCCACTTGGTGTTTCACCATTTAATTTGAAAGCATGACATTTTACAATGTCAGCATGTGAGCCCCACCTCAGAGCACAAGCATCACATCCATGAGCAACTGTGGCAATAACTGTTGAACAATACTGCGAAGGCGTCACACATGGTTACCTTTTTCTACATTTTTATCAGAACTTAACAGAGTAACTGCCTTATGCATTGTCCATCTCCTCCTCGATTTCTAGTTGGGTAACTAACATTCCTGAGGCAGAAAAGTATCTTGATTATGAATACTGTGCAGCACCATGCACAACATCAACATAAAATAATAATAATAAAAATAATCTCTACAGGATTAACAGAAAAAGCTTTCAGGGAAAGGCTGTATTTGGAAGTCATTTGAGCACTTGAACTATCTTCACATTGTTTGTTTTATCATTGTCAGTAAAAAAGTATTTTCATGATATTTACATTACTTTTTATGTTGTCCTGCCGAACACGGTCAGTGATATAGAACTGATCATGTGTTAAATCAAACTTCCCCATCAACAGAAACCAGTAGAAAAAAAATGGAACATGTTGAGCAAATCAAATATTGAAAGTAACTAGCTTTCTTTCCCCTTGAGCAGGATTTACTGGCAAATATGTCCTGGTATGACAAATGTTCACTGTAACATTTAAAAAACTGCAGTGTGATAAAGGTAACAGCACCAACAGTTTCACAAATCTCTCCAGTGCAAATGCTGCCCTACTCTCTATATTCTGTTTACCTTCTGGAATGAAATCACAGTCTGACCAAGAAGCACTGTACACACACTGGGAAAACATTAAAACCTTAGTCTTCATTTGAAATATGAATCTGTACCACCTGAGAACAAAATCAGTGGAAAGTAATACTTGAAAAATTCTTTCTACAGAATATGTGTACACAGCTCAGTATGTGGATCGACAGGCAAGTGATACTCTCACTTATCGACACAAGAGCTATGCAAGGCAGTTTGACTGTCTTTCCAGAAACCATTTTTATCAGAAATACATCACACTTAAATTTTTTTCCACACATGCACACACAGAAAAATGCTTTAGATAACATTGCTGTAAGTGTGTGCGTGTGTGTGTGTGTGTGTGTTCATTAGTCTGTTTTCCACCCCCCACTTCTTCGGTTTGGTATTTAATTACAGGGTGGAGTGGTCCCCAGGCTACTTATGTTTCTTCCAGTCACAGCCAGAAAATTTCTGCAGGAGCTGACATGCAGGAGTACGACTGCTTCAAGTTATAGCTGGTTCCCTGTCAGTAAGGTTAGCTCACTCTTCGCTGAGACTCCCAGCACTGCTTTTGTTTAATAATTCTTCAAAGTATGTCTAAACAGAATAAATTGCATTCTGAACTTCAACAGGACCTAATTTAGCTATTTACTCTTAATTTGCTTTGCAATTTTCTTTTGCTAATGACTATAAACAAATCTTTATGGATAATTAACCTGGAAAGAAATGGCAAATTTTCTTTTCCCTTGAATTTAGGAAAATGTAACCTTCTATGCGTGGTTTGACCAGCTGGGATTTTCAAGGACATCATCTGACTTGAAAACTATGTGCAATAATCATAGGGTTAAATGCTGCTTTCCATAAACACTCTAAAAATTCTGCAGAAAATTCTAGTTTGACCTGAAAAATATTAGACCACTCATAAAATATTATAGTTCATATATGATCATTTTATGGTTAAGTATTACTCCCAAAAGTATTGGAGTATAAAGAAATACATTATCCAAATTAATTTTTATAGAAATGAGAAAAGTTCTGTTGGATGAATAAAACCGGGCAAACAAAATAAAGACAAACTTAAATTACATACATAATTAAACTTTTATATTATATCAGGATTATGATAACCAGACTATTACTGTTGACAGGATTTGGAAAAAAATTAAAGACACTTTGGGGTTTTACCCAGCATTTTTCTTTAAAAAGAACTTGCATTTTCGGCCTAAGCAACAGGAATCCATCAACTTGGAAAACTCTGTCTCTTTATAAGACGTGTGACAGGAAGGTGAAACCACATGAGCTCATTTTGATTATTAGTCAAGAAAAAGAGAGCAGACAGACTATGTTATGTAGTTTTTAGCCAGCGGTATCTGAAAACACCTGCTGGCCAAGCCCTAGCAAGAATTTATATGAAATATTTATTTACAAATGATCTTTTACAGTGCTCCCTGTCAGTCAGCCACTTCTCTGTCCTGTTCTACTGAGAAAAATACATGTAAAGTGCAGAGCAACATGATCCTCTCATTCAGGTGATAAACCTGATGATAAAAATCAGTTTTTAATAAAAAACTTCTAAGTTTGGATGCTGGCACATGTTCACTCAATATTATAGATCATATACAGTAACACACGGAATGGCAGAAAGAAAGGAAACAGTTTAGTGCTTTGCTAGTAGCTCAGAGTGTGACAAGAGAAAAAAACTAAATTCTGTGCAGAGCAATTTGAAGACTGGGGTCTTGAGTAATCCTTTGGAAAGTTCAAAGCCACAAGGCAAAGAAATCATTATAGAATCATGCAATTTATGTATTAATTTCTCTACACAGTAAACATCCGTTTTCTTTCCCCTCATGTCTTGTCTATATGCTACTTATTATGGCTGAACACAGAGTTGAATATGAACTCAAGATAATATTTTTCTGACTAAGGGCTGTAGTAAATTGGTGAATGATCTCCTGTAGCCCTGGCAGTTTAACTCCCTCAGTATCCTTGATCATCCTTCATCAGCAAACGTTTTATTGCATTAGGAAACATTTTGTCACTGTGTGTTTACCTGGTTAATACAGTGCCATTTAATTCGCAATGAAACTGGAGCAGAAATACAGAATCTACTGAAACAAGGCACTGTGACCTGACCACATTTTACAATAACTACATATTTTCAGGCCTATTAAACTGCTTCAAATCAAATTCCAAATGTCATAAATAAGACAGTAGCCAAAATTTCTGGCCAGAAGGGATAGGCAGTTATGTTACACTTCTCAAAATCTGTCACTAAAATAAGGAAGCCTCCCGTGTCCCTAAAGATATGGATGCTATAAATATACATACACACCACTTGTGCAGCAGCCGTGCATTCCGATTGTGAAAAAGCCACCCACGACCAGAGCACAACGGGCTCGCGGTTAGAACCGGGCTGGAGACCCGGGAGCCTGCGTTACGCAGTCCCTCCCACCGAGCCTGCTTCATCCCCAACGGGTCACTGGCACAGGGTGCCCTGTTCCCACCTCCTGGAAAACTCCGGGGAACAACCGCTATTAAACTTACTTTCAAAAAACTTTAATAACAGGTTTTATTCATGAATCTGGGACGGCTGGCCAAGCAGGGGAGAGGTGCGGAGCCGACTGCTCACAGGCTCAGGGAACTACCCTCCCTCCCGCGCCCAGCTTCACCCCGCTCTCTCCCCACTGCTGCACTGGGAAGAAGTTTCCTCCCCCCCCAGATTCCGCATCTACCTCACACTTGGAAACCCCCAGCGCCCTCGCCTCACGGAGAACCTCGCGCCGGCCACCACAGCAACCCCCTCTATCCCCGGCACTAGCCCCGGTTGGGGGTGTGAAACTTGGCCGACCACCTTCCCTCCCTCCTTCAGCGCGGACCAAGCCACGGCAACCGGCCCCCGGCCCGGGACCCCTACTCACTTGAGGAAGTACCGCTGTCCCGTGTGCGTGAGCGCCATCTCCCAGCCGGGCGGCAGCGGTAGTTCGTCCGTCACGTCGTAGGAGCGCTGGCGGAGGTGAGCGTGCTGCTGCGCCGCGCCCGAGCCCAGGAGCGAGGCGGGCGACGAGTGGGAGCGGACATGCTGCGCGGCAGCGGGCCTCAGCGGGGGCGCGCCCGAGTCCGTGCTCGACTGCCGCGAGTGCGAGCCCGAGTCGGGCTCCTTGAAGAAGGACTCGGGCAGTATTTTCTTCCTCCAGGAGCTGGGCGTGGGGTTCATCACCGCGTTGAAAAGCGCCTCCAGCTCCGTGTCCAGGTCCTGCGTGACGTGGATCACCTGCTGCCCCGGCGGCGGAGCCGCGGGAGCGGGGTTCATTTTCCACCCGTCGGGCGCCGGCGGTTCTGGAGCAGGCAGTCGCCGGAGCCGGCCCCGCTGCAGGCCACCGCCGAGGACGTGCCCTTCGGAGCCAGGCGGGCGGCTCTTCAGGAGTGGCGCCGCTCTGCCGGGGCGGGCGATGAGTGCCTCTGCGCCCCCGCCAGCAGCGTTGGTGTCCCGGGCGGGCGGGTCAGCCCGCGGGCCGGGCCACGCCGGGCAGCAGCGGGGCGAAGGCAGCACCGGCCCCTCCCGCCCGCTTCTCAGCACTCGGCCCGGCCCCCGCCCCGCCCGCAGTTATGCAACTGCCGTGAAACTTTGGGAGCCGTTGAGGGACGGGGGTGGTCTCTCCGTGCAACAGAGGGGGCCCTTGGGACGCCGGGTTACAGGCTGAGCCCCGGCCACTGACCTGCCCCTCAGAGCCCGCCGGCGCCTGTGTTCGCACCCCTTTTACCCCACTGCTCGCGCCGCCGCACCCCCCGTCCCGCACGAAGTTAGCAGGACCAGGAAGGCGGTGCCAAGGCCGCCGGGCGGGGCGTTCCGGGTGAGCGCGGCGGCCGCGCTCGACGCCGCCGGAGCCGTGCTCTGTGCCTGCGGAGCCGTGCTCTGTGCCTGCGGAGCCGGGTGGTCCGTTGCCGGGCGCAGCTGCATGGCCGGGCCATTGCCAGGGGCGGCCGCCGCAGGCGGAGCAGCTGCCCCTTCCAGTCAGGCAGTGCAGTTACGTGGAGCGTCGCTTCAGTGTTAAGGAAACTCGAAGTATTTTCTCTCCTGATGCAACTGAATTTGTGTAAACCTAATTAGCTTTGCTCTAAAACCATTATTCCTGAAGTTCACTGGTGATGCTAATTTCTGGAGGCAAATTGATGCTTAAATTAGTTCACATACGATCTTCATAGCACACTAAAGTGATGTTACGGCAATGGGAAAAAAAGGAAGGAAGCATTCGTAGTGACATGGCCCACAACTATTTTGTTGTAGTTTAGGCAAGGCTTAGCGCTTTGCTGACAGGTACGAATTTGGTGCTGAATTGTATCATAAATCTTTCCAACTCACTATCCATAGGTGGTTTCAGATACAGCTGTAACATTTCATGGATCTATCTTGACCACTTGTACACAGTTGCTTGTCCTCTATTTAGTCCGTACTAGAAGCCAGAGCCACTATCAAAATGCATTCCCCAGGCGTCTATAAAGTAAATGTAATACATTTTTATTTAATCTTGTCTCATTTGCTTGGTGCACTTGGAACACCTTTTGAATAGTGATGTGACCAGAATTTGCATCTGTAGCTGCAGTACATTCAGTGGCTGCATCTGTAAAGAATGATGTTCACTTTCCAACTTCAATGTTGTTTTTTACAATAGAAAGTGTAGAGGGGTTTTATGATTACACACATACAGATATCACACTGGTTATGCAAATGTACAACTTTATTTTAGTAAAGCATTTCTTCATTTTATTTTTGCACTTTGGACAGACTCCAGGTTATGCTCACTGATAAAATACATCCTCCTCAGCAATAAGAATCCACAGCAGAAAAGTCTTATGCAAGTAATTTATTTATTTTTTAACTTACTTATTTCTAAGAAGCATCATGAACTGTTCTGAACATCATTTTTGGCATCAGAGCTTGGACCTGGCCCTCGAACAATCCCTGTCCTTCTATCAGTGCAACATTTAATGTTGATAATGCAGAGCTGGTGCATGAACTCCAGATTAGAATGAGCCAGGTCTATGGAAGAGATCTTGCTTGTGCATTTCCTGATTTCCTTGCTTCAACAAATGTTCCCTGTCGTTTACTTTTCCTTACATTTCCTACTTGTGTTTCCATTAGCTAGGCAGATCTCCTTCTTGTTTTTGTTTTTTTTTCCTTCCCACATCTGCTATATTTCTGGTCAGGAAACCCAGTACTCCTGAGACTTGTTTACACTTCCTTTCCCTAAGAATTTTCCATGCTATCTTTTGTACCATTCTTCTCCTGCTTCCTTATGGGGTCACTTGCTGGCGTTTTTACTAGCCCAGACAGCTGTGCTCATTACAGCACCTGCTCCAGGGTTATGCAGCTATTACGTATCTTCCCCCCCCCCCCCCCCCCCGCAATTTCCATGTTTAAAACCTTCGGATATTAGATGATTGCATGTGTGCGTGTGCGTGTGGTTATTGCACAGAGAGTGATCTGAACATGAGTGATTTTTCACACAGCCTTTACAAGTGCTTTTTTGCTTCCTCCAGGCCTCTGTATCCTTGAGTAAAGGCACACCCAGCTACCGACTACATTCCTTTCCAGATGACATGGCTATTCAAGGGAAAGCTCTGATGATGTGGTACCCTCTCATCTGTGTTAATTAGACCACTTCCATAAGAGAGTGTTGTATCTCATGATAAGTATATTCACATCTGTTCTAAACTTAAACATTTATTACAGCTAGAAATGTCTCCTTCAGTAAGCTGTACTTTTTACTGAATAAGAGAATTAGCTACTATTTTACCAATGTTGGAGGCTAAAGCATCATTTTTTACTAATCTGAAAGTGATTAAAACTGTAAGACTAAATTCTCATAGTATTTTTGCTATTCTGTGTTTAGAAAATAGTAACTTCCTTCTTTGGACATAAAAATAGAATATGACCACCAGCCTTTATAGAAAATGACTCAACATGTTAAAGTTCATGAAAGACAGTGCCACTTCCATCACAATGGGACTGGATTAAGTGATAAAAGAAACAAACCACAAATGTGACAAAGTCTCCTTCTCATTACTTCTTTCTTCCAATTAAAGGATTGTACACTAAAAAAAAAAACAACAAAACAAACCACCAAAAAAACCCAACCAATAACATTCTTTTATCTCCATTCCATGTGTGGTTGAAATGTTTTTTAATAGCACAGACTTTTTTTGTTTAACTGAAGGATTTATAAAGTACACTACTTTGAGTATACCCTATTTGTCATGTATTTTTAGCAGCAACTTCAGTCTGTGTATTTCAGTGGCACACCAAGCAAACAGATACGAAGTTCACTTTCAAATTTACCCTTAGATAATGAGCATCTAATGGTTTGAAGAAACAATACCATGTTGTAGTTTTTAATCTAGATACATCACTGCTTTGCATTAAGCCCTATTTTTTTTTTCCTGAGAAAGCTCGCACAGGTGAAAATCCATGTGTGATGTCTGTTATAAAATAAACCATTCAGCATTCCCTGGAAAAATCTCATGGTTTTGGGGTAACTTAGTCACAATTACATAGTGCAGACCAGGAAGAGCTGCACAGTTCCTGCCTTCTGTTTGGGTATGTATTACACAAAAAGGCTTTAAAGTGGTCATTAACTACATCTACTTGTTTTCATATACTTCAGTGAAGAAGAGCTGTATATTAAAAGCTTGTATTCCCCCCAAATGAGAAAAAGAATACAATGGAACAGTAGACGTATTATATGAAATTTCACTACAGAAGGCATGTACGTGCATCGTACACATTTACACTTTGAAAAAATACAGTTTGTCATGCAAATGAATGATTTTATTTGCACTTGTGGGTATTGTTTCATAGGCATTTTTGTATATTATGCTCTTACTAATAGTTCTGTATCAATATAATTTTCAGGACAATTCTGGAAAGGTATACTTAAGAAAAATATACTGTGTTTTTTAACAAATAGGTCTGTTCTTAAGTTTCTGATTTTTATCTGCATGCATTTCATAGCTATTTGTTTCTCAGGTAACCTTAGACTTTGGTTGGCACCTCAGAACACACACAAAGCATATCCTATATGTGTAGACAACTGTGCTGTGGTTTGTTTAATACAAAGAACTGGTGTATATTACAAAGTTTCACAAAAATAGCTATGTAAGCAGACGTCCCTTGCCAACATCTCCAGGCCAGCAAAACCTCTAATGTGAACACAGTCTGAAAAAAACCCAAAAACAAAAACAAACCAACAATTGAACTTGTGTCAGCTTAGTTCATGTTGTTTTATAAGTTGATGTAATTCTGCTGGCAAGGAAGCTGTGTGAACATCTATAGATGACTGCTCAGACATTCATTTCAGGAACAGCTGTGCTAATCAAAAAATTGCACTAATGTTTGTGTCTCAGGGGTTATTCCCCTTAGAGCAATGCCAGTGGAATGGGACATACAAACACTGCTCATCACATCAGTACAAAGGCAGATTTCACAGTAAGCAATTTGGAGCAGTGATTTGGGAAAAGCTGTAGTGCCTGGTTTGCAAACAGCTGAAGCCCTGTCAGTAGTCACCATGCTACAGCTGTTGCTTTAAGCTCCTTCACTGAGGTTAGCATGGCTCCTCCCAAAAAGACAGGTGAACAAAATACATAAAGTACATAGGCATGCCATAATCAATTTTTCTTGGGTAGCTTAAACTGCTGCTGAAAATGAGGTTTGCTAATATAGCTGACTTTGCACATGAACAACTTACTTAGGAAACAAATTCACATTTGTGGGAATTGTAGTAGTGTTAAAAGGACAGAAACACAGCTAGTCATTATGACTTTCAGTTACTCCAGATAGATTTGGAAGATGATTTTTGGCCAAATTATCTGGGATAAGTAAGTCCTAAAATAGTCATGTAAAATAAACTGAGACCTGATCTGTTGCTTCAGACTAGAAGTCCATAATTGCAATAAGAAAAGAAGAAACTGCTTAATACAGTGTGATCTTATTGGCAAGAGTTGTTCTGGAACTAGTTATGTCAGTCTGGCTCCCTGTGTGAACTCTGCTGACAATACTAGAATAACAACCCAGCTAACAAGACTGAAATACACAGGAGAAGCAGCTAAAGAAGAAAAATATTTTGGAATAGCTCTGCAAATAATAGCTGAAGGGTAGCATAGAATTGTGCTGAGAATCATACCAGCATGAAAAATACTTTTTCTAGCCTAACTAATTTACCTTGCAGGAAGATACAGTAAGATACACCATTTTGTCTTGGTAATAAAAACTGCATGTACACAGAGGGTTTTCTGGTGTAGATTTTGACAGGAAACAAAGCTAATAGTTAAATTACAATCGTTCAGATTTGCTACTTTGGAAGAGTCTTCCAGTTTGCATTTCCTTTGTCCAACACAGAAGGTGTATGATTTGCTTAAGCTTAGCAGAACAATTTGAAATGAGACTGATTATTCTGACATCTGCTATTGCTGTTAGTGTAAAACATTTCTGCTGTTACCTAATAAGTGTACAGATACATATAAATAAAAGAGCAGTGTCGTATACTTCATAACACATCATGAACATGTGCTGTTGGTTGCGCTTGTTGCTCAGCCCTCTGTATTCACCTTTCCCCACTTTGTAGAAGATAAGGCCTACATAACTTGTTCTGCATATTTCTGAATTGGTGGATCCTCTGTTTCCCCTAGCGACTAGAAACAACACTCAGGATCAGTATTCCCCGTTTTTGTCATGTGTTTACTTTTTGCCTGGAAAGTCATCCTTGGTACTGATTTTTAACCTTTGCAGGAGAACAAGCAGGGATGAGAGGGAAATTGTTGTTCTAGGAAGCATAAAAGTTGGCTAGTATAAAACAAGACATTTAAGATGTGGTCCTGCCATTGAGCACATACATGACAGCAAGAATAGTTATCAAAGCAGAAAAAGAAGTACTTTGGTTCCATGTCCCTTTTTGTCTAGCTGCACAGGGAAAGGCCCACAAGTGGGGTTGTAAGTATGTAGACCAGTGAATTTAGCCTTCAGCTGGACAGAAACAGGCAGCACAGAACACATAAACATCTCATGCTTGGCCTGGGTTCAAACAGTGACCCACTGAAAGAGACCAGCTTCATCAACACCACAGGCTAAGACAGCTCCTGTTACAGGAGTGGTTATGGTGATTACACACTTCTACTTCAGACTGCTGCCTGCCAGCAAACCTGAACTGCAATCTCCAGCAAGAACTGAGAAATATTTGTGAAACCTGTAAATTCTTAGATCTTAGAAGATACATTTGGATGTAGAAGGACACAATGGTGATTTTAAAAGCCATTCATGTCAAACTATTAACCAACTCCTGAAATTCAGAGCAAACTGTTTACAAGTTTTGTCTCAGTAACAGCGTAAGTACTAACAGAGGGATTTCTCTAAAATCAGGGTTTGCTTAGGGCTTCTGCTAAAGACAAACCTAACAGGACAGAAATTCTTCTGTTATCTTATGGTAGATTTACGAACGAAAACACGTGAACAGCTGGGTAGAGAAGCTTCCCAACTTCTGCAGTTCTGGTATTTTAAGCATCTGTTCTAAGGAGTACTACTTTGAATGTTCACGCACACACACACATGCCATGGAATAAGACAGATTCCATAAAGTGAAATTCAGTTTTAGTCTATTTACCTAAGTTGTTTTTTTTTTGGAAGGAAAAAAACCAACCAAACCTAAAAAAACCCGAACATCATCTCCCTCTCTTCCCCCCCAAAAAAAACAAACAAACAAAAAAACCCCACCAAAAAAAAGAAAAGAAACCCAAAACCCAACAAAACCCCCAAAACCAAAACAAAGTAAGCCCACTTTCACAGAGCAATAGATAGGGAAAAGGAAGAGTAAGATCAGTAGAAGGTTCTTACATATTTAATGATGGCAAACAATGTACTTAATGTGTTTTGCAGCATATTTGGTCATTATGGTTTGCGTCTTAGCCTGCATATTACCTACATTTTGGGCCAATCAGAATGCAACTATTTAGAGTAGTATCCCTATTACAAACTTTGTTATTTTCACAGACAGGGTGAGATTGCCTTTCCTTATGTAGTTAGAATAAGTTTTAATGAAGAATCTAGAAGAAACAAGTTGTAAAGCTGATATTATGGTAATTCCTAAAATGTATTCTAAAATTTATTACATAGTCAAAGTTGCACTTTTATGTACATAAAAGCACTCTGCTCACTATCTGCCATAGAACTACTGGCAGCCTTTAAAACCTGCCACATTTCAAACAAATAAAAATCCAGAACCCTAAATGAAATAATAGTATTTGCTACAGATACAAATAATCTGATGGACAAGTGAAATTTCAAGATACAACTGCAGTAATAAAACTGCCACAACTTATACCTGAAAATAAAATCAGCAAGAGTATTTAAAGAGATTGTGCTGTAATATACCTGACCCTGAGCATAAAGCCAAGCACAGTGTGAGAAGAGACTTCCTTCCCTTTGTTTAGAGCAGTAATGACCAGCGGAGCTTTACTCATGGAGTTTTGCCAGGTTATTCCTAACCTTGGGACTTCCTTTCCTACGCACTACCTATTGTTAATCTTACAAAGTCACAGTATAGGAAACAAGCCTTCTTACAAAAACCAGAACTGAAACAAAGTCCCCATTCATACCTCTGACTTGATACATGGACACATTTCCTAAACAGCACTACACTAAATTTAAACCAGTAATACATTTAACATTAAATTCAAAACACAGTGTTAAGACAAAATCTTAGTTCAGTGAGGTTTCTGTTGAATGAGAATTGTAGGCCTAATGCAAAGTTCAGGTATTGATTTTATTTATGTATGTGTAGACCTAAATTAACTTCACCTGCTGTTTAGATGAAAACAGTTTTCCACATGTAATACAAGGAACATCTAATTAATTAGCCAGGTGAAAAAATACTTAGTCCAGTACATTAAAAACTCATGAGAAAGCTTGTCAGGGACAAGCAAAAGTACAAGGAAATAAAGCTTACAGGAGATCCTAAATACACTTCAGAGATGAGGAACTGATTCAAACCTGGTTCAGAGACATAAACAATAGATTTTACAAAATGGACAGCAATTATACGAGTTCATTCAAAGGATAAAAAACCAGTGCAGGAGGAAGAAAAGTGTTGCCTCTTGAGTTTGCTCAGTGCTTAAAAGAATACAAACATTTTTCAACACCAAACAAATCATGTTATCCTGTGCTTTAAGAACTGGGGGTTATATTATGTTCTTAGCTAAGTGGCTTAGCAAATTCATTAGCAGAGAGAGAAAGAATGTTTTACAGTTATAGAAAACTGGAAGTTCTATTGTTTTCTGTTTAAAATTAATCATGAATTCAAAAAATATAAAGTGAAATACATCCCAAGCTAAGTATTGAGACAAACAATTCTTACTGGAAGACAAACACTGAAATGATTATGTAGCGGAATTTCTGGTTTGCAGACAATAAAAAACAAACTTTCTGCCCCCTGCTGTTTAGACCAGGAAAAATAAGCTGGGATACAAATTTGTTGAGACATGTATAGCTAAGCCTGACCCTAACTCTGCTTTTAAGAAAATAATCCAGTTTGTACTAGAACTAGTTAGATGTTTAGTTGTTCTGTGCACTTGGACTCTGCACTGGTATGACGTTCACCTGAATTTAGTGCTCCATGAAAAAGGTGCCAGGGAGCCACTCACAAGTTGCTGACTTGGTAAACCCAGACCTTACTGACACCCACAGGAAAGGCAGCTCTGCAAAACAACGTTAAATCTGACATGAAACAAAACAGTCAAAAGTTCTACATCAAGGTCAAAACATTATACTCCAGATTCAAAAGATGTTACAGGTGAAGCAGTAATGTAATACACTCAGAACTTAATTGATGTTTGTAAACTGCTTCAAGGTTAAAACATTGCATTGCCTACAGATTGACTTTGATTGGCCACTTTGGGAAAAAAGTTACTGAACTTTCTAAGACGCAAAAAGCTTGTTGGACTGGTACCCAAAACTTCTATTTTGCTGCTATGAGTCCTAAACTACAGCTACAGTGAGAAGCTGGAATAAAGAGAAAAACCTGGCCTACATATAAGCTGTTTTGTATTTCACCTGAAAATGTAGACTAATTACGGGGGGGGGGGAAAGTACTAATCAGAAATCCTAGGTAGTAACACTTAATTACCTTTAAGTACCACATACTACATGTGAAGAAAAGTTTTGTGACTCTATGAAAAAAGTCACCACATATGAATGGTAAATGAAACCCGTTACTGACTTCCATATAGGAGAGGAAACTGAAGTTTGTTCATACAACCATCACATTACACAAACCAATGGCAGAACAAGCAACTCCCTGTTCCAGGAAACTGACCTCTTTAAGTGAATGTTACTGATTAAAGCATTTTTGCCAAGCAAGTTTCCTTTGGAACAGTAGTTCTCAGAGGTCCAAGCAATCAAACCAACAAGAAAACAATGCATTTGGGACTATAAAGATGCCAGTCAATGCAGAAATTTGTGGTGCTGCCATGACAGACACTAAACACACAGCTACTGCCAAGATGCATGTGTTACAGTTCTCTCTTGCCCATCTGTCCTCTTCAATGGCTTTATGATGCACCCTCACTAGTGACAGTATAACATTAGGAAAAATATTGACCCTTAGTCCCAGAAGCTACAAACATTTGCATTAGATTACAACTGAAAAAATATTTTTGACATAACCTTTGTTAAGACTTTTCTCTTGAAAATGGAAAAGCATCATTTACACTGCAATACTTGGCTAGTCTTTCCTTTGTGAGCACACTACCCAAGCAGGAGGAATAAAATGGTTGTGTCTCAACACAAGATCAGATTCAGAAGAAGTTAGTACTATTAACCTGCCTCCCAGCCTGCAGTTTTGCTTCTGCCATTTCTCAGATCACCTTTTACCTCTAACCACTATATGCTAGCTCATGTCTAGGGTATGGGGTTGTCTGTGGCAACCACTCCCTGCAGAAAGCTGAGGCTGCCTAAGGAGGGGTTACAGCTGACTGTGTCAGAGTGGGTCACCCTGGTCATACTTACATAGAAGGGTAGAAAAGCAATGTAATGTCCAGCCTCCAAATTGACTAAATCTTCTGCAGGAAGAGGGCAGCAGTCCCACGTTGATGCCTGCATGTACATGGGTCTAGATGGATACATTCTAGATGGAAGAGGTTAAGGACCACTCCCACCAGTATAGTTTTGTGGGGTTTTTTATTTTATTCACTTCAAAACAGAAACAAAACCAAGAGAAAAAGCTACTTGATAAATGTAAAAATAAATGTGCAGCTTCATATAATATTGGGACAGCTCTACTTAATGTAGGAGAGCTCTTCAAGTGGAACAATACTAATTTAGAGCTAAAGAAATTCTCAGCATAGCACACTGCATTTCTACATTTGCAATTAAAGCAAAACTAATTACCTATCTCCTATCAGGCAAGTGTGTCAGGTTAGCACCCAGAGGACATTTAACCTATAATTACTATTGGTTCAAGATCCTGGCACAGGACAGCATTTCATCTGATCCAGATGTTTATTTTTCTTCAACATCCATTTGTGAATACTGTTTTCAGTCATTTCACAAACTGCTTAGTAAGACAGCAACCACCAATCATTGTTATTTCATGTTGCGCACTATTCTCCTGCAATGGTTCGTTTTCATTTCCCCCAGTGCCTGCTCCAGCTGTTGGATTAGGTGCAGGAGGGTGGAAGGGTCCGTTTGCAACACGTGGGCGGTCTGATCATCGCTCTCATTAAGGTGTAGCTTTATAGTCACAGCAGGCTTGATCTGTTGTCTTAAACTCCTGCTTGCAAGCTGCATGGCGGGGTTCAGATGAAATGGGAACAGGGAGACAAACAAACGAGGGTTATCAGCTTTCACATTTACAACTCACAACTGGCTTGCAGGACCTGCTCGGACAACTGCTTAAAAATCGTTTTCACCCACATGAAAGATACACACAATTACTCAGTTTTCTCATTAGGCAATACAAATCCACTTGAATCAATGGGATAATATTTCTGAAAATCAGGTGACAATTTGAGATTGAATATATTTAGTATATGCAAGTATTTTTAATAGCACCAATGGAGCTATGAGATCAGTTTTCGTAAAGCAACAAATATATTGCATCATTACATATCCTAATCACCTCATAACTAGCTATCTCTGGGGCAATCACAAAATTATGTTGGTTTTAAGCACATGAAAACCTGCTGCCTCTATTTCTTCAAACAATATAAATTGTTTAGGACATTGTTTATGATGTTAAAAACATGTAAAGTAAAATGCTGAACACTAAGAACAGCAGTTACCTGCACATCCAGTCTCCACTCAATGTTGTGGTAGCTGGGAAGCTTTGGTGCCAGCTCACCCAGAACACTCCTGATCTCTTTCCTGTTTTCGAGGTACAGCTGGAGCAGCAACTTGTTCAGTTCATCTGAGAATCCCAGAACATGAATGGAATCTTGGAAGTCTGTCTCAGAAATCTAGAAGCAACAATTTAGGCCTTAATACAGAACTGTATAATAACCATTATTTGTTGAGAAAAAAACAAAACTAAGTAAATATTACATATGTTATGGTGAAGTTGTTCTCCTGCACGAACATATGAGGACAGATCTACACCCAGGACAAAACAAATAATCCAGGTCAAGTGGTTTACATATGTTGATGTATTACTGCTGATTATTATGAGCTTCAGGAACAGTTTTAGATCAGGTTTTTATTAAAAAAATTCAACACCCTCACATTTAAGCCTTCACACCAGAGAACAAAACACAACACAACAAAGCATCTGAGCTTTGTCACGAGGAAGTATGTATTTTGATCAATTTATCAACAGTATGCAAACATAATACTGATACTCAAATACTCTGAAATAACCTGAATGCTGGCAGAGGTAAGCAAGCACCAGGTACAACTTCAAGGCCCATGTTACAGTAACTCGGCACGGCCCCAAGAAGCCGATTCCCTCAGCTTCAGCCTTTGTGCTGAACTGGAGACACATGGTTCACCCTTGTGGCAGCAGTTACATATTCAACAGCAAGCACCATGCCTTTACAGCACATTCATTCATAAACACAGTTTGTGATCAGCTATATTCTGCCACAGTACCCTGTATTTATCTGTTATTTAAGTCACCCTACCTCCCTCTAGGGAAGATTCTGCACTATTTCAATCCCTCCTCCACTTCACAATGCCTGCTTGAGTTTTATTTGGAATTCCTTGTCTCTTTATCCCTTCTCCATGTTGTCATTGTTCAAATGGCCTACTTTATCAAAAGTAGGAATTTCTCCCAACAGAAACAGTAATTATATCATTAATACCTGCTTACACCCACCCAAACTTCTGATAATTAGGAGCTGGAAAAGCTCTCAAACCCACCACATCAGACAAATGTTAGGATGCTTATCAGGCACCCAGAACAGCACACATCCTGCACAGCAGCTGAACAACAATAACACTTTCACTCAAGTTTTGTTATTTAAAGCACGCTTAATCCTGAAGTATACTTCCCTACACAAACTAAATGACTGCAGTTCTCCCTATACATTATTAAAGCAGGGTCAAGTGTTAGCTTCAGACATGGAATACAAATTCCAGTCATCCAAACAGACACAGTGTTTCAGCAAGAGATATCTTTTTTTTTTTTTTTTAAATTAACACATGCCATCAGAATTGTGAGCTAGGTTTTCTCTATTCATCGGTATTTTCAGAGCTGTATGTGTTTAGATAACACCTCTTGGTGTATCCCTGAGATTGAGAATAAAGGGATCCTCACCATAAGTTTGGAGCTTTCAGTGAGAAGATACGTCAGTCCTTCTACTCCATGCTGAATGGTGTCAACGTCGATGTTAAGTTTTCCTTTAAAGAAAGCATAAAGCACCTTTTACTTCCCCATTAAGCTGCCAGAGCATCAATGCAAAAAACGGCAAATTCATCCCAAGCCAACTTGCAAAATACGCACAGAAAAGTAAAAAAACCCGAGAAGGTTGCACACCCCTCAAATACGAATGTAAGCGGGACACACAGCCAGTTTGAACCCCCATCCAAAACAACCCAGAACCCCCAGGAGAAGCCCAAACCGCCTCTCACGGCCCAGTAAGGAACCTGCGCGCTCCCGCGCGACGTCGGACCCGCGCACGCAGCAAGGTTTTGCGGCGGCCGGGCCGGCACGTCAGTGGGTGACACGACCCTGCACTGGGTCGGCCAAGCCCTCTCTCTCTCCTCACCATACCCCCTCGGGCACCGTGCAGCCCGGCTCCCCCCGCCACTACCCGTGCCTTACTGGCGGCAGTCCTCGCAGGCCCGCGGCGCCGCTCCCCGCCGCAGCAGCTCCACCGCCAGGCGCCCCAGCTCGCCGACAGCTGAAACGAGAGAAAACAACTCCGCTGCAGCCCCGCCGAAGCTCACGCCCGTGCCAGGTGTCCCCCGCCGCCGACCGAGCCGCACCCCCGAAACGCCCTGCCCCCCACGGTGCCCGTCTCGGTGCCGAACCTGCGGCGTCCCGCCCGCGGCAAGAAGCCGAGATCCGCCCTCTGGGCCTCCGAAAGCACCAGCAGCATCGCCGCAGCCGGCGCAGGAAAAGGCGCGGCTCTGCACTGGTACGCGCCTGCGCGGGGCCGTAATGGGGGGAGGTCTGCTGGAGGGAGGCGGTGGCTAGCCGCGTTTGTGACCGCCGTGACGCCGTTCCCGGTCCTGCCGAGCTGCGCTGGACTGACGTAACGTGTCCCAATCCCTTGTGCCCTTCGCTTCCCAGGAATCATTAACTGAAGGTGGTTAGTAAGTTTGAAAGTGAGAAAAAGGAATATAAATCTTATGCTTGAAAAGCAAGTATAAAAATGATGGGAAAAGGTAACAGAGAAATAAAACAGTGGAAATAACATGCATGAAAAAAAAGAGGGGGGAAAAAAAACCCAAACCTGAATACATGTGAGTGGACTTCTCTAGGAATCCTAATAATTACCTCAATGGCAGCTCATCTCTTTCGTGCCAAGAACATCAATATGACAGTGCAGAGAAATAGACTGTACGCTGGCAAGGAATAAAAATGCACAAAGCCAAAGAATGGAAACATAGAATGAGCCAACAGGTGATACATGCTATATGACCCCCACCTTGCTACCTTCCTTCTCCCACTCTCTCCTCCTATCACTTTTTGTGTTTAGTGTAACATCTCTCCAGGGTACTTTTCTGGTTGAATTTTTTTAATGCAGAGTGGGGCTAAAGCTGGAGGAGGGGGAAAACCGTCTTGTCTCCCGCACAGTGCTGGAGCTCGACGTGGCAGTTTGTTGAGGCCCTTCCCTCGCCGGGTGCACCCCGCCATTCCGCAAGACCGGCGGGCTCCGCACTGAGGTAGAGGCATGGCGGCTACGTTACTCTCCGGCACCCGATCCCCACGTACTTCCGCGGGACTGTTCCGCTGTCCCTCGCTCCAGCTGAGAGCTCAAGGGCGACGGCACACTTCGGCTAAAGCACGATTCCGCCACGCTCGAGGGGCTGAGGAGGCCGCTCTAGCAGCCAGTATCGGATAGCCGTGATAACACGCACGGCGCTCGCCCGCCTTAGGTTCCACTACTACTGACAACACAAGCGACCGAGGAAAGCCCAACAAACCACCCCGCCCGCGCACGGCGAGACCAGATCCGAGGCCCCCCCGGCCGCGCCCCTCACGCTGTAGCCGGCGCCACCCCGGGTACCGCCGCACAGCAAGCCACGCCCCCCGCGGGCGGGACCGGCTGCGGAGCCCGCCTCGCGTCACGCGCCAGCTCCTGAGTGGCAGCCCGGGGAAGCAATGGCAAGCCCCTCGGCCGACGTCTCTTATTGCTCGGCGGTGGGCGGGACTTCCGCTGTGACCGCGGAGCGGACGGAGGGCGCCATGGAGTCGGCCTAGGCGCGGCTCTCGGCTCCCCGCGCCGGGCCCTGTGCCGGGCCTCCAGGTGAGGGCCGCTACGGCGGGGGCGCGGTCGAGAGGTCCTCTCGACACCTTTCCCTACTACTGGGCGTCCTGGCTTCGTTGTGGTTAAGGAGTTACCGGCTCTGTCGCGCCATTGCGCAGCGTTTATTGCCTCCACCCTTGGAGCAGCGAGGTGGGGCCGTCCGCCCGTTCGGCTCTGGGGAAGCCAAGGCCGGCCCCGCTGCGGTGAGCCTGGCTGTCCCTTCCCGCAAGTCCTCACCACAGGCTGCATGGAGGTCCTGCCTCATCGGAGGGAGGGAGGGAGGGAGAGAGAGTGTGTGTGAAGGAAGGAGCTTAAAAACTCTTCGAGCGTTGCTTCCAGACTGGGTAAAGCTTGAAGTCTTGCTCTAACATGTTACGGCCCCGCCTGGTGTGTGATTCCCCTCAGGCTGGCAGTGCGCTGTAAGACTGGTTGTTCTTGGAAGAGCGATTAGTGTGGAGCCTGGCTGGCTGACAACTCCGTTGCTTGTAGAAAGATAGAAACTGGTTGAGAGGAGTAGCTCGTGCATCTTACCACATCTGAACACGGAGCTTGCTGTGTGTGTGTTAATTTTCAGTTCTGTGGATGGGTGGATGTTCAGTTCTGTTGATGGAGATTTCAAATGTTTGTCACTGAGTTTGCATCAGGACAAGGTTTTTATGTGATCCTATGATTTTGGGGATTGTTTCAAGCATTGTAATCCTCTTCAGCACTAAAGTAGAAATGTACAGATATGCGAGTTTTTTTTTTCACTAATAGAAGGGGGAAGAGCTGTTCTCTTGAGTTGTAGTATGAGCATAACTACTCAGATAAGGAATTGCTTTGTGTTGTCCTCTGCTGTGAAATGCTTTTTGAGCTGATAGACAGATAAACATCAAATTTTCAGAAGCTTCTATGTAGTTTGTGGAGCTTGGTTTGTGGATAGTTGCCAAAAGCTCTGAAGATTCTTATCTGTGTCCCAAGCCATGTAATTTCTTTATGACATCTGTCTTAAACGTGCTCCTAAGGCTTGTTCATATTGGCAAGCATGAAACTAGTATTTTTGGCAGGATGCAGGGACTGTATCCAGGAGAATGTTTTCCACTGAAATTGTCTATTCTGGTTTGGGAGTCAAGTGCATTGGTGTTAAAACCACTGTGTGTTTCACAGCCCCTGTTATTAATGCAGACAGTACTGTTAATGAGTTAAGAGGTAGGCAGGACATTCTTAGTGTCCAATACAACAGATAGCTGTATCTGTTGTGTGTTGTCCTTGTGCTGAGCTTATCCAGCCATCTTTATCTTCTGATAAGAAGGGAGATTTTGCTCTTCCCTTCCTTTGAAGGTATAATCAGAAACATGTTATCTGTTGTACAAACAACAGTATTACTGCTGCCTTGTCTGGTATGTTCCAAGTCAACGTGTTTTCTTCATGGTTGTCTTGCTGCTTGTAGATGTGCTGTAATACAGCACACCCTACGTTCTCCTCTCCTCAGTTCTGACCTGGTGATCCTTTTCAGTCCTGTGAGGGAGTGGTGTAGCTCCTCAGGCTTGTGAGTTCAAGAATGTAGTGTAGGAGGAAAAATGATTCTCAAAATACCTGGAGTTACTTAAGGAGGACTTACACAGGAAAATCAGATGTAAAGTGCTGAAGGTTAATGCAGAGTCAAGTTTAACTTCTTTTGTGTGGTTTACTGTATAGTCTTTAATTACATAAACCTATATGTCTGTGTGTTCTAAGATGCCTTGTTCAATTGTGTAATCTACAACTGAGCCATGGAATTTCAGGAATTGTAAGGGTGATCTTTTTGTTTGGTTGGTTTTTTTAAAACTTGTCTTTGAGGCAATAGTTCCAGAAGAATCTGTGTGTACCTCTTTGACAGAGAAGACTGTACTGTGCATGCATGTTGTTAGCAAGAACAGCTGTAGTTCTGGTATTTTTCTGACTTGCTCAATACTATTTTAATGTTTCTCTGTCTTGTATGTGCTGAATTTACTGTCTTGGTTAAAATACTGTGATAGCTTCAAGTGTATTGTTGCTTCTGTCTGGTAGAAGTTGTTATTTTTTTGAATTTTTTTTTGTTCTTTATCCTTTCAGTTTCACTCATCCTCTTTTTTAGGCCAGGATGATAAGAAAACTGGTAAATCTTAATTTAGAAATAAAAATTCATGAATGTCACAATTAATTACAGGTTCCCATGACTGTAGCTTCTGTTCCGCTAACTAGTTGAAAGTTGCGCAAAGTATCACGTCTGAATGACCAAGTCAGAATCATGAGAACTGGTTTTGAAAATACAAGCTGTTTCTTCCCATTAGTAATGGTGACCTTTAATTATCTTCATGTTAGTGTCAGTTTAAATCAAATTTAACTGACTGGTATTTGCGGTAATTAATGTTGAGGATTTCTGATCATGGGACAATGCTTTCTGCTTAAAAACCCCACAAAGAATAAGACAGTAAGACCGGAGTTCTTAGGTACTTCTTGATTGTGAAAGAAAATGTAGTAGTCCTGAAAGAAAATGTAGTAGTCCTGAAAGAAAATGCGGTAGTCTTGACTGTGATTCCTCAGTTAGGTCAACAAAGTTACAATTTTCACTATGAAACATCTACAGTCAAAACAAATCCACATAGAACCGTTTACATAAGAAGCCTCAATTTTGAGGTTTTTAACATATCATACAAACAACTTGAATGACCTAATTGAGTTTAATTAGAAGTACTTCTGATTTCTCCAATAAAAGAAGTTAGAGGAGCTCTGGATGCTCTGATAACATTAATCATGTACCATCTAGTTTTAAAATTTGAACCTGATTTTTTTTAACTATTATAGCAATGTTGGATCCAATGTATTTGCTGCTGTTCTGTGTTACCATTATTTTAATTTTATGTCATTTTAAGTAATTCCTCACTGTGAGATTATAAGAATCGCGGCAGAGCCTTAGGTGTTCATTTGTGGACCAAGCAATTCTTCTAAATTCAGCAATGCAAGTGGCTAGATTTCACACAGAAGGTAGCACTTAGTTGTTGCTTGTTTCGTACTCTGAAGTAGGTAGTGCACTGGATCACATGACTTTTGTTGAATATGTTGGATTTTTTAGCTCAATCACATTTAGGATGTGAGTTTTTATAAGGGGCATAAGGTATTTTGTACCTCTGTGTTCTTAAGAGATTGCCTGTGCATGATCGTGCTATAGCTAATCCAAAGAGGAATGCGGAGTTCCTCTGTAGACAGCTAATCATTGTCTGTCTTAAAGACTGGATTATGACTGTAGCAACAATGCAAAAAGAAATTGTCATATGTAACTTGTCAGTGGAGAGCAGAGATCATGATCTTTGGCAGTGGGTTGTGTTTTTGCAGTGAAAGGCATTTGGAAGTGAGAGCTGAGGAGGAGGTTCTTCCTGGCTGCTCTCGTAAACAGTGACTACTATTCTTCTCATGGGGATATTCCTGGTGCCAGATGTTTTCTGGGAATTAATTGTGATCAGGCTGCACACTTGTATCTTACTGTATCCCAAGTTAGTTAGAGGCTGTGTTAGGGTACTTATCCATTACTATTTATTCTAAAGAGTTTTTGTTGTTAAAACAGTCCTCTTCAAAGGAAAACTGAAAGGTATTTGTTTAAGCACTAAAATGTATTGCCTCACTTGTTGAGTAGTATTGTTTGGAATAAACTCATTCTCTGTCACTCCTTTTTAAGACCCT
Organism: Myiopsitta monachus; assembly: GCA_017639245.1. Lineage (NCBI taxonomy): Eukaryota > Metazoa > Chordata > Aves > Psittaciformes > Psittacidae > Myiopsitta > Myiopsitta monachus. The sequence goes on from CM029923.1 coordinate 24,532,466, forward strand.
GTCCAGCAGACTCACCCGTTGTCCAGGTGGGTTGTTATGAAGAATCCCATTTAAACTTTTCTCTCTAAGCTTGTGTGCTTGTAGCTGTCCCACTAAACCTGCTTACTAGGGTCAGATCATAAGAGCATGTCACACAGAAATGAGCCATAGTTGTTGTCCCTCATGTTCTGTAGATGGAAGTGCTGTTAAATGATCTAGGTTATTATGTAGCTAAAATGTATTCTTTTAAAATGCAAACTCAGGAAACATCTCCAGTGTTATCAATGTTTATATATAGGCTCATAGATTAAGTCTATTTTTTTTGACTTAGAGTATTGATGCAGAACATGTTGTGTTAGGACTTCAAAATTGTATATTGATACTGAGTTCTGTTTTAATAAAATGAAGTTGATAGAATGTGGCATCTGAGGAAAAGAAAGTGAAAGGATTGAGTCAATAGAGAGGTACAGAAAACAAACGCTGGTTTAATTCTTTTAGGGGCAGGGCAGAGACACATGGCAGTAATCCATCCTGTCTTCTGGGATCATCATACAAGACAGAAGCCTCAACATGTAGTGCCTGAGAGATGGAGAGAAGATAGGTGGTTATCTGTCCAGTATTCTTACACAGCTCCATGTCATAGAATCATAGAATAATTAGGGTTGGAAAGGACCTTAAGATCATCTAGTTCCAACCCCCTGCCATGGGCAGGGACACCTCACACTAAACCATGCCACACAAGGCTCTGTCCACCCTGGCCTTGAACACCACCAGGGATGGAGCATTCACAATTTCCCTGGGCAACCCATTCCAGGGCCTCACCACCCGTACAGGAAAGACTTTCTTCCTCATATCCAATCTAAACTTCCCCTGTTTAAGTTTGAACCCGTTACCCCTTGTCCTATCACTACAGTCCCTCATGAAGAGTCCCTCCCCAGCATCCCTATAGGCCCCCTTCAGATACTGGAAGGCTGCTATGAGGTCTCCACACAGCCTTCTCTTCTCCAGGCTGAACAGCCCCAACTTTCTCAGCCTATCTTCATATGGGAGGTGCTCCAGTTCCCTGATCATCCTTGTGGCCCTCCTCTGCACTTGTTCCAACAGTTCCATGTCCTTTTTATGTTGAGGACTCCAGAACTGCACACAGTACTCCAAGGGAGGTCTCACAAGAGCAGAGTAGAGGAGCAGGATCACCTCCCTCCACCTCCTGGTCATGTTCCTCTTGATGCAGCCCAGGATATGGTTGGCTTCCTGGGCTGCAAGCGCACACTGCTGGCTCATGTTCGTTTTCTCATCGACCAACACCCCCAAGTCCTTCTCTGCAGGGCTGCTCTCAATCTCTTCTCTGCCCAACCTGGAGCTGTGCCTGGGATTGCTCCCACCCACGTGTAGGACCTTGCACTTGGCATGGTTAAACTTCATCAGGTTGGCACTTGGCATTAGCTCACCTCACAAGCGTGTCAGGGTCCCTCTGGATGGCATTCCTTCCCTCCAACATATCAACCGAACCACACAGCTTGGTGTCATCGGCAAACTTGCTGAGGGCGCACTCAATCCCACTGTCCATGTTACCGACAAAGATGTCGTCTTTCCAGTTCAGGTTGCATTTCTCAACAGCACAAGTTAAGCCTAAATCTCAAACCCCCACATTACTGCAGGCTGGGCAAAGTATATATTGCAGGAATTTAACCCTCTTTAAAAACATTAGGAAACTTGTAAGTCATGGGAGAAGTATTAAAAGGTACAGTTTATGTGGAAATACAAGGACTCTGAAACTCGGAAGTGCCACTTTTATGGCTGGTTGCACAACTTCAGTTTATCCAGTTTGCCCTTTTGTATAGAAATGGCTATACAGTTTAATAAATTATTTTCTCATATTTTTCCCCGACAGAACCTGGCTTCATTCAGTGCCTGAGTGGCATGCACTAAAAGTCATCAGTCATTATGTAGAAAGCTGAGATTTCTTTCTCTTCCCTGCCCAACCCAAGTTTTTGGATGCTTGATTTTGAGATTTAGCTAGTAGAATCTTAACTTTCATGTGAGTGAGTGTGTTGCCTGTTGTTTCTATTACCAGCTGATAGACCCAGGTGAGGTGAAATGCTCATGGGCATTTAATGTTATTAGGCATTTTAAATGAGAGCTTTGCAGAGACACCATTTCTTACTGCCTTAAGTGTGATATTTAGTAAATGTTGCAGATTAGTACCATGTTGTTCTTATGTTTGTGGATTGCAAGAGCATATATTTGAGGGCTCTATAGCTGTGGAGAAAGTTGGTCCTTCATAGTCATATAGTAAATTCTGTGATCCTAAGGAGCAGCCTTTGTCAGTCATGGAAATGACATTTCAACCTGCATCATGTTTATTGCTTAGACTAGGGACTCTTTGGTGCCAGAAAGGTAGTTATTTAGAAGAGACAAGTGGAAAGTAATCTGTAACCCATTTCAAAGAATACTGAGTTTCTAAGCTGTGGATTAATATCTTGTGTTAGCTTTTGTCTTTGCTGAAAATAATTGAAATGTTCAAAATCTAAACACTGTATCCTTAGCACTTGTGTTGTATTTGATGGGCCAGATTTTGTGATTCAAGATACACATGATTGTAAAATTGGCCAATTTTTGATAACGAGAGATTACAGAACAAATCTGTTCATTCAAATGTTTGGTTTTGGGCATGGTTGTTGGGGGTTTTGGGGGAGTTTGGGTTGCTTTTTTTTGTTTGTTTTTGAGGGAAACATGAAAGTCTCAGTGACTTCATTAAGGGCGTAGGTATCATTCATTGCTCATACAATGTCTAAAGATTATTAATACCATATGAATGTTCATTTCTCTATATTGTTTGCATTGATACCTGTTTCCTAAAGCTCTTTGAAGTGGTACTGTTACAATTTTTGGTTTATACATGCATTCCCATGGAAGTTACAAGCAAAGGGGGCTTCTATGTCTAAAATAGTTGAATAAATTAAAGATTACTTGTAATCAAAAGTAAGCATAGAGCAAAGTTTTGCATACTACTTTAGAAATTTTAACTGACCAGTAGAGCCAAGTAAAAATCACAGAGGAAAATATTTGCTATATGCCTTGACTCTGGTTTGTTGTTTTTTTTTTGTTGCAGGTACTAAACAAAATATGCTGTTGTCAATAGGAATGCTGATGTTGTCTGCCACTCAGATATACACTATTCTGACTGTTCAGTTATTTGCGTTTCTGAATCTTTTACCTGTGGAGGCAGATATTTTAGCAGTAAGTATAAGAATGTTTTTCTACATAGACAAAATCTCTATAAAACTGCATCTTCTTTTAAACTATTCTATTAATGAATCAGTAAAATAAATGTTATAGTAGGTTGCTCAGAATGGGATTGCCTCAACATTTTAGTTCAATAAAAAAAAAAATTGTACATTTTCAAATGAGCTTACAGATGATGTGTGCTCAGATACCATGACAGTGAGAGTACTTCATTCCCTTAGACATTTTAAAAGTTCAGATCTGACCAGATACCCTATAGCATGTTATAATCCTGTTAAAAAATGTCAAGCTTCATTGGTTTAGACAGCAATTTAAGTTTTGATGATGGATGCTGTTTCGTACGGTAATGGTATCTAAACAAAGTAAAATGATCTTTTGTGAGTAGTAAAATTTATGTGTGTGCTAGAGGCCTTGTCAGTTAAGTGTTTGTGTGTTGCACCTAGATAGATGTATGTATATAATTTTTTTTAATAGCTGATAATATCTGCATTAAGAATAATATTGGTGGTGCGTGTAGAATTTTAAATTATCAGGTTAATAAAGAATATAATGAACAAAGGGTTAGTGGTAAAAGTTGCTGTGGGGCTATGTATTACAAATTTTATATATAATTAAACATAAGTACTGCAGTCTTCATAGTCTTTGCTAGTTACAGTAATATCCATGAGTTGTTAATATCAATTACTTTAAGAGAACAGCGTGAAAAAACCTTGAAACTAAATGTTAAAATAAAAGTACTTAAAACATTGTGGTAGTGTGGGGTTGATGAGTACTATATTATACAACTTGGATCTTTAGGATGTTACTGTTCTATTATTTTTTGTAGATACAAATTTTAAGGAACAATGCAGATAGATGATTGCTTTATTGTGGAACTTACATCACCATTCTATTGTGAAATCTTAAAACTACTTTCTACTGTAAAACTGAATTTCCCTCCCCCCCCTTTCCTCTCTAACCAAGCCCATGCTTCCTCTTTTCATAAGAAACCTCTTTTTCGTTCTTGCTACTTCCTCCCTTAGAAAAGATATTTAAAACAAAACAATCCACCAACCTAAAAAAAAAGGGCATTTTTTAAGTTATGTTTAATTTTTTTTATTTAAACTTGTGTACAGTATTCCAAAATAATTCCATCTAAACATGATGTGTGTTATTCATGAAGTGTCTGGGTATTTGGAAATTGCGGATCTATTCTGAGAATATCTTTGCAGCAGGAAATGAAAAGATGAACTAGCACTTCTTTAAAATTTGCTATAAAAAGAAGTCAGTGGAAAGCTTACGAGACACTCAGAAGAGGGATTGTTTGCACACTGTGTCACATGGAGTTGAAGGCGTATAAATATTTTATAATCTTGGGAGTTTTCATGGTTTAATGATTGTCTGTGGAGCGAGATTCTACTCAAATTTTGGGTTCTCCAACAAAAGAAATTCTTTTCCAACTGATTTATATGTATTATGCTTCAGTGTTCTCATGTAGTTGCAGCCTCAAATGAAGGATTGTGTTTGTATAAAGTAGTTACATGTGTATGAAGCATTGTTGTTTATTTTTAAAATAATGGCTAAAAATAAACAGGCTTGTGTCTGACTCCCAGCTTAAGTTGGGGCTTGCTAAGTGATTCAAAAGAGTAGCACAAGCTCAGGAAGGACATTTTAAGAAGGTGGATGAGTGAATAGTGAGGATGGAGGAAGACAGGTATTACTGGCGCAATGCTGTGCTATGTGATGGTTGGATGGAAGATCAGGAGAAGAGGTTTTTATGGAGCAGGTTGATTAAACAGAACAAAAATGCTTCCTTCAAATTTAGTTCCATTCCTGTCTCTTCCCCCTCAATTTTATTAAAGCCTCTGGGAAGGCAGCTCCTTTGAAATGGTGATCCTTTAAAAGAGTTAAGATAAATCATGGTAGTGTTTTTCTGTGAACTATATTTTGAGTTTCTGTGTCTGAGTCTGGCTGTCACGAAATGCCCTGTCCCTCTGAAATAAGCACAATCCTTACTTAGGTGTTCTGTATAGGCAACTGTGTAATATAATGAATAGGCCAATGTTTCTGAGTCACTAAGCTATGTAATAAAACTTACCAACTGGTGTGCATTCACCTCAGTTATTGTATAATTCACAACTTTTGCAAGAAACTATCACTTTTAATGAAAAAATACAGCATATGTAATTTTTTTTTAATTGTGTGACTTTTGCATTGGTTAGGCATATCATATAGCTACAGAAGATGAGCAGAGAAAGGGGAAACCAAGTTTCCACAGATCTAAGGTCTTTGTAGTATTCCTCTGCTTTGAAATGAAAGTTCATCATTAATATAAAACAAAACCATATAGTTTTCAGCTGCAAACCTGTACAGACAGCAGGTAATTTAGAAGGGATAATGTATGGAAGCTCTTCTTTGCCTACAAGAAACCACCTGTTAGAAGTTGTTCTTCCCTGTATGCGAGAGAATTCGAAGGGAAAGAAGAATAATACCCAGACCAGCAAGAACACCACCATGCAAAAACCACCCACACCCCAGAACCTCAGTTCTTCTGATTTTTGAGCTTTTTGGGTTGTTCGTAGTTTATAGTCTGCAAGTATGATCATATTTGAATTGTAGACAGTAGAAAGAAAATTTAACATATGGATAATTTAACAGAAGATCTATTACTTCCTTGTATTGACAGCTAGTTAAGAAAAGAATGATGGTGCCATGACAAGTGTAAGAAACAGTTTTGTGATTTCATTGACATGGTCACAAGAGGTTCTATGTCTGATAAATACTTTAATCTAAAAAACAAAAATGTGGTTTTGTTTATTTCAGTTTGCACCTGTTATCTGTTTCTCTATTGTTGCAAATCTGAATTTTCTTCAAAATTTGTTTATTTTAGTATAATCTTGAAAATGGAACCCAGACCTTTGATGACCTACCTGCTAGATTTGGCTACAGACTGCCAGCAGAAGGCTTGAAGGTAAAAAAAAAAATAAATTAAAAAAAAAATCCCCACGATATCTGTTGAACTGTATCTGCTGAATATTTCTTCTATAAATCATGGCAGTCAGGTGAAGTTCCCAGTGACTGGAAAAAGGGAAATATAACCCCCATTTTCAAGAAAGGGAAAATGGAGGAGCCGAGGAACTACAGACCAGTCAGCCTCACCTCTGTGCCTGGGAAAATCTTGGAGCGGATTCTCCTAGAAGGCATGCTAAGGCACATGAAAAACAACAAGGTGCTTGGTGACAGCCAGCATGGCTTCACTAAGGGGAAATCCTGCCTGACCAATCTGGTGGCCTTCTATGATGGGGCTACAGAACTGATGGACAGGGTCAGAGCAGCTGATGTCATCTACCTAGACTTGTGCAAAGCGTTTGACACTCTCACATGACATCCTTGTCTCTAAGTTGGAGAAACATCAATTTGATGCATCACTCAGTGGATAAAGAACTGGCTGGATGGCTGCACGCAAAGAGTTGTGCTCAATGGGTCAATGTCCAGCTGGAGACCAGTAACGAGTGGTGTTCCTCAGGAATCAGTGTTGGGACCGGTCTTGTTCAACATCTTTGTCGGGGACATGGACAGTGGGATTGAGTGTGCCCTCAGCAAGTTTGCCGATGACACCAAGCTGTGTGGTTCGGTTGCTATGTTGGAGGGAAGGAATGCCATCCAGAGGGACCTTGACATGCTTGTGAGGTGGGCTGATGCCAACCTGATGAAGTTTAACCATGCCAAGTGCAAGGTCCTACAGCTGGGTGGGAGCAATCCCAGGCACAGCTCCAGGTTGGGCAGAGAAGAGATTGAGAGCAGCCCTGCAGAGAAGGACTTGGGGGTGTTGGTCGATGAGAAAATGAACATGAGCCGGCAGTGTGCGCTTGCAGTCCAGAAAGGCCAACTGTATCCTGGGCTGCATCAAGAGGAACATGACCAGGAGGTGGAGGGAGGTGATCCTGCTCCTCTACTCTGCTCTTGTGAGACCTCCCTTGGAGTACTGTGTGCAGTTCTGGAGTCCTCAACATAAAAAGGACATGGAACTGTTGGAACAAGTGCAGAGGAGGGCCACAAGGATGATCAGGGAACTGGAGCACCTCCCATATGAAGATAGGCTGAGAAAGTTGGGGCTGTTCAGCCTGGAGAAGAGAAGGCTGTGTGGAGACCTCATAGCAGCCTTCCAGTATCTGAAGGGGGCCTATAGGGATGCTGGGGAGGGACTCTTCATGAGGGACTGTAGTGATAGGACAAGGGCTAACGGGTTCAAACTTAAAGAGGGGAAGTTTAGATTGGATATGAGGAAGAAAGTCTTTCCTGTACGGGTGGTGAGGCCCTGGAATGGGTTGCCCAGGGAAAGTTGTGAATGCTCCATCCCTGGTGGTGTTCAAGGCCAGGGTGGACAGAGCCTTGGGTGGCATGGTTTAGTGTGAGGTGTCCCTGTCAATGGCAGGGAGGTTGGAACTAGATGGTCTTCAGGTCCTTTCCAACCCTAACGATTCTATAAGCTAAAAAAGATAGAAGTTAAATGAATAGCACTGAGGAAAAATAAGTACAGAATAAATTAATTACGGCTCTAGCAAAAGGGATGTGGAAAAGGTCTGAAATGAAACCTCAAGGTGGCACCGTTTTCATACCCACTGGTTTTATTTAGAAAGAATTAGAGCTGTGTAGTTGTTTACTGACTATATGAAAACCAGTGCAATTAAGTGATTTGCCCAAGTAGTGAGCCAGTTTAATAACATCAAAAATAGATACAAGGAGCTTTGATTCTAATCATTTTAACTGTTAGACATCTGTGTTGTAATTAAGGTGAAGGTTGTCACCTCTGTAGAACTAACAATGAGTCTTAGTCTTGAATATAATGCTAAAATTTTTTTCTTTTGATTTTAATTATTTTTAAAAAAGTAACTAAAATCCAGTCCAGTCGTAGTTAGCCTTTAGTTTCTGTGCATGGATTTCTTGAACTGCAACATAATGTTGTGTGATTTGTATAAAACTTCTCCACAAAATACCGTTGGTTCCAGGCGCACCACTCCAGTTAAGAAGAGTAAGTGCTTTGTGTGAAACTATGTAACATAAGTAACATTTGCTGTACAAAGTGGGGGAACTTCCAGGACCTAAATTTATGTGTCAGCAAATCAGTGCAGAATTTTCAGTGGATCTTGCTTTTGTTATAGGGTGTGTAGTGTTGTGCCTGTCACCACAAACTTGATAAAGAGCAGGCTACTGGGTGCAGCTTCTCTGCTAAAAGGGAAATTACCATTATAAAATCCTATTTCTCAAAACAAAATTGCTTCTCTGTTGTAGGCTAAACGTTATGAATAATACATACTTATGGATAAAATGTAAGATTGTATATAAAAAGTACATTTAAACTGACAGTTTGTAAATATATAAATTGGCTATTATATATATTTTATATATATAAACTATCAGTTTATAGCTATGTTTGTATATAATTATATAATTTCTACACAGGTGATGACCTCTCTATATAGCTAAATCTGTCAGTGGAAACAGTTTCAAGCTGTCAACTGTAGCAAGTTCTTGAACTCCAGAAGTGTAGCTTCTCATGATCTTTATTCGCATAAAACAAATTACTTGTATTCTTATTTTCCAGCAATCCACTGCTCTTTGTCTGTATGATAGCCTCCTCTGGCTTTAAAAATGATTTAAATCTTTGTGAATATTATAGGGATATCCTTATGTCAAATGCTACTCCATTTCATTAGCCTCCAAACTCCTCTGTCATGTTGTGACTGTACTGCAGACACAGAGCAGATTTTCTGAAGAGGTGTGTTTCAAATGATGGGTAGGCAAAACCTGCTCTAGGTATAGAGTCTGGATTTTTCTGTATCTTGATAATCAAAATCTGTTGTGAAGAGATTGACAGAAGGGAATCTAATTACTAACAATGTAATTATTAACTAATATTAATAAAATTAATAAAGCTGCTCCTTTCAGGTGATCTAGAGATTTGATCAAGGAAGAGAGCATGTTCTAGTAAAGGAAAAAGGAATGTCTGCTTACTTTGCAGCTGGAATGAATAGTTCTGTGAAGCATGCATGCTATTCTTCTTGACATTTGTGTAATGGAAACTTCCATGTCAGCAGTGTTTACAGAGTATTTACAGTAGTAGGGAAGAAATTTCAGAGGAGTAGTCAACCCTGAAGTCACACCGTTGTGGAAAGGGACTAGTGTCAGTGTGTTCAGTATTTGGGTGAGCTTGTTTTCCAGTTGAGGTTAAAGCATGAGGTTAGGAGATTTTCTACTCCAACCATTTTCAGTGGTGGAGTACTAATTCAGTTGCATAGAGACAATCCAAAGACTGCTTCAGGATTGGTATTTCCAGAACTTCCTATATCTGTGGATCTTACAGCAATATCAGATTTGAGGACCTGTAGTCTTTGCTTAGAGTAGTAAACAGCTATTCTGTATGCTAGTTCAGTGTTGATTTCACACGCATAACCTTCTTCCATTTTCCTTTTTTAATTGCCAAGTATGAAATTGGTGGTATTGCTTCTCAGGCTGTTATACTTCAGTTCTCTTGATTAGTCTCCATATGTCTTAGGTTACAATTCCACAATATTAATATAGCATGTGCAGTCATAGAATCATAGAATAGTTAGGGTTGGAAAGGACCTTAAGATCATCTAGCTCCAACCCCCTTGCCATGGGCAGGGACACCTCACAGTAAACCATGTCACCCAAGGCTCTGTCCACCCTGGCCTTGAACGCCGCCAGGGATGGAGCATTCACAACTTCCCTGGGCAACCCATTCCGGTGCCTCACCATCCGTACAGTAAAGACTTTCTTCCTCATATCCAGTCTAAACTTCCCCTGTTTAAGTTTGAACCCGTTACCCCTTGTCCTATTACTAAAGTCCCTAATGAATAGTAGTCCCTCCCCAGCATCCCTATAGGCTCCCTTCATATACTGGGAGGCTGCTATGAGGTCTCCACACAGCCTTCTCTTCTCCAGGCTGAACAGCCCCAGCCTTCTCAGCCTATCTTCATACAGGAGGTGCTCCAGTCCCCTGCTCATCCTCATGACCCTCCTTTGGACTTGTTCCAACAGTTCCAGGTCCTTTTTATGTTGAGGACACCAGAACTGTACACAATCCTCTTTATCTGCTGAATTATTCTGCAAAGTCTGAGTTATGAACTTCAGATGATGTAACTGGGAAAACTGTATTTTCTTTCTAATTCTTTACAGACATGAAGATTCTGATGAATCACAATAAACTAGGAATGTAGCAGAAATCTTTCTATGATGTAGGACTGAATTGATAATAAGAATTTGTTTAGGTGTTATGAAAAAGTACTTATACTTGTCTGCCAACTCCTTTGTTAAGACAAAGAGAAATGAGGCGCCTGTTTCTGTTCCTGTTTTCTAGGGATTTCTAATAAGTTCAAAACCAGAGAATGCATGTGAGCCTATAGCCCCACCTCCACTGAGAGACAATTCTTCCAGTGCTTTTATTGTGTTAATTCGAAGGCTTGAGTGCAACTTTGATATCAAGGTAAGATTCTTTTAATATTTCCCCCCCCTCTGTTTTAAGGGCTTAAAGAATTTACTGGTGCTTCAGAATAATACCTATAGCTAACATCAGGATAGATGCTGATTTGAAGGGAAGGGAAAATTTTGTCTATGGGCATATTAAGCAGTATAGTTACATGATTTAGTTTAAGATTACCTGTTTGGAGGCCAGGTTACATGGGAAATAAGGATGACAGATGCTGCAGTTTTAGAATAATAAGCATTTGGTAGCAGTATTAGCTTTTCTTGCCAGTTAGACTCTTTGCTGCAAGGGATCACAGTAGAGCTTAGGGAGTGGAGGTAACATAAAAGCGCCCAAAATCTGTAGGCCACTTTCCTGGGTTGTTTTGATTTTAGTAGTATATCATCTTGTGGCTCACACTGAGACCACGTAAACAATGGTAGTGTCATAGTTGGCTGATGGGGAGAGGAGACAGTGCACTGTTATGTAGAAACGGACACTAATGGCAGAATGGAAATGTTTTTTAAATGGCTACAATGTGTAGGTGTTATGTTGTGAAGTATTTATAAAACTTTTGACCTATAGCTGAAGTATTCTCTGTGTTATTTTTTTTTTTAAATACAGAATTAGAATTATTTGTGCTTGGCTAGAATATATGGTTTTCTTGAAAATGGCCCTGATACAGGGGCAGCTGAGGATATCCTAAGGAATGCAGTGCTCTTCAATTTGCATTGACTTCATTGCGCTAAAAGGAGATCCAGCCCTATCTGTTGCCGTGTAGTATGGTCAGTTATGTAGTATGGTGATTAAACAAGTGAATTTTACCCAGACTGTAGATTCCACTACTCATGTAATCTACCTTCACATCAAACTGGGAAATGTCATATATTTTGTATTGTTGAATCCTGTGTGTAAATGGCTTAGTGAGAAAAGGAAGGGCAAATGACTAATTGTCATTTTCGTATCCTCCTTGCCTGTCTAATTGCTGCCTCTAAACTTATGGAACAGTATTAGATTTGTAGAATCATAGAGTGGTTAGGGTTGTTAGGGACTTTAAAGATCATACAGTTCCAGTCCCCCTGCAGTTTTACTGCTGAAGACATGGTTAAAGGAAGAGGTCAGAATTTTTCAAGTGTAACAGACTTCTAATCAGAAATACATGCTGAAAATTACTTGTTTTGCTGAAGAAGCTGGCATTGTGACTGAGCCTTCAGCTTTTTCACTCTGGTGCTAAACCACAAAAATCTCATCTCTGTTGCTGGCCACAGAATTCTGAGATAGGGAAGCTTTGGAAAGCTACTCAGCTACAGACAAGAGTCAAGCAGGGGGAAGACATGCAGAATTGCTTTTCCACATAGCTATCAACTTAGTAAATGTAGTTTCTTGTACTTCAATTTTGCACACCTTGACTTGGCACGCACTGTTATTGAACATTCCTTGCAGAAAATGGAAGATGTGTACATTACTGTTGAGGGATTTCCATTTTCAGTCCTTCAAGGATTAAGTCACACTAGCTTGGTGTGTAGAAATTTTTTATTATGGTTTGTATTTCATGTCATATCCATGGAAAAGAGGATTCCCACACTTTATTAAACAAAGAGTAAGGTAGACAGTGGATCAGAAGTTCCAAGGCAAACATGGGTATCTATGTACTCACTGGCAAGTGAATTCACTCTTATGTTGTTAATGCTGTTGCAGTACTGCATTATATAATTTTATGTATAGTACAGCATTTTACCCTAAAGTTTCTGCCATGAAGTGGCATGTGCACAGAGATGCGAGTTATATTACATGTCAGCTACTTGACTGACAGGATGTTTATTAGAAAGTCCTGCCTCTTCTTCTGTTTGATATTGAAAACTACAGATACAGGTGCATAGTTACTTCTTGATTTTAATTGTGTATAAATATATACTGTGCGAAAAACCATCTCCCCTTGCAGTCTCCCAAGGTGTCTGCGTTTTCCAGCAATATTGTTCTGCTAGAGGGAGAGAATCTGAATTGCTGGCACTCTGAGGCATATAACTGTTGAGTAAAGAGTTGACTTATTTCCTTATAGTGGACTATATATATAACTATAGTTAACTATGCAGTAAGAAATCTTTTCCTGAAGGTATTTCATCCTGCTTATGTGTAGCTTAAAAGTGGGTTAGTGCTTCATTTTTGGTGCACAATTAATGCTTTTGTCTGTGGGGTCCCGAGTGGCAAGGGTGAGCTTCACAATGTGATTGAACAGGTAGTTACTACTGCTTTTTGCAGCTGGATGATGTCATTAAGCCTGTGGTAGCTTGTGTGGAAGGTGTCTGGCTGTGATTGTGTCAGTGTCACTCTTTATTTGAGTAACCCTGTGTCACTGATAGCTCAAAAGCATATTTATGTGTAATTTTACAGAAACACCATAATTCTATAATCAAATAATTAAGCAAAGGGTCTGTGTTATAAGGAAGTAGCAGAAGTGTGCAGGAACTGGAACACTTCCTTAAGTAATGTAGATTATTTACAAGTCTGAAGGATATATTTCAGTGTATAATGGACAGCTAATAAATACCTATTCAGGACATGATGTCAAGGAAATAAACCAAACAAACAAGAAAATGAGTACTACATAGAAACTATCGACTAATTACCATAGCACATTTATGTGGCTATGAAGATTAAGAACCTGTGATAACCAGGAAGCTTTAAAGCTCAGATCACTCAAACTTTTGTGTTTCTTCAGTTTCAGTGTTTGGTGACTTGTATGTTATCCATGATGACTCCATTACTGCCATTCTGTGTCACCAGCTCAGATATACAGATATTCAAAGCTTTTAATCCTTTTCTTTTCTTACTCTTAACTGTTTCATTTAAAATTCTCATGCCTTTTTTTTTTTTTCTGGTTTTTTTTTGCCTGTTTTTGCTGTTGTGCAGCATGCAAGAAGTCTTCATGTATCAAGCTTCACCTAGAGAACCTCTTTTATTTTTTTTCAGTGTAATCAGTGAAAGCTTTCCGGCTTTACAACTCATGTTCCTCATTGTTTGTCTCTTGAGGAGAGAAATTGGGAGTGTATGTGTATATACATACACATGTATTTTCCCCTCTCCTGAGGGTAGCAGTCTTGAAAAAGAGCACCCAGGTTTCCCCTCGGTTTTTCAGATCTGGTGATGATCGTCTGCTGTAGAAGCAAGGTGGTGGTGACTTCTTGTAGGACCAAGATTTGTTTGTGTGTATGATTGTAAGGAGGTGGTATTTGTTGACTGATAAAATTGTTGTGGTGCCATAATATCCAAATACTGCAACTGTTTTCCAGTTTCAAAGGCATTTAAAGCTGTGTTCTTCTGTTCATTTGTTCTTAATGATTGATTGCCTGTTACATAAATATTTGCGTTAGTTTCCTTAAGTAAATGCATGTATCTCAGTGCCCCATGCTAGCTTAGTTCAGGGCAAGTCTACCCAGCTATTGCTAAGCTTATTAATGTAGTTTTAAACAGGAGTTGATTAAAGGATGAAACCTAAATGTTTTGTCAAGGTTCTCTAGTGCTTTTTGCTTCTTGCTGTGAGTTTTGATGCTGCTGTGGATGCATTAAAGCAATATCTAAGATGAATAGTTGTAACTTGGTTATGCTTATGTTAGTAATAGTCACTGGAGCAAATTCCATTTACATGGCCTTTAGGCTTTGTCTGTATTGACAAAAAAGCCAGTATATATCATAAATGTAGCCAGTACATGATGCTTTTATAGGTTTGTATCTATATTTGTAATTCTATACATTTCCATGAGAAAGCTTCGGATACCTGGGCTGTCAAATTAGTTATTTCACATCTCTAAAGGCACAGAGAAGATACTACCCATGTGATTTCATAAGCTATCAAATGGTAATTTCTAGTTTACCAAAGTTAGTGCCTTTATTTTCAGTTATGATTAAATATTATTTTTATTTATCCATACGAAGTTTTAAATCCTCTTTTTAATATATGTAAAAAATGTCTGCAGACAATATTAAATTATTTTTCTGGAAAAGTAGTATAATTACAGCAGTATAAAGTAATGACATTTTTATTTTGGAACATGCTAGTATTTATAACTTGCTGAAAGTGTACCTTGTCTTAGAGAGGACAGACAGGTTGCTGCATTTTGAAGCAGTTGTTTTTCTAAAGTATTTTGTATGGCTTGCAGGTTTTAAATGCACAGAGGGCTGGATACAAGGCAGCTATAGTTCACAATGTTGATTCTGATGACCTCATAAGCATGGGATCCAACGACAGTAAGTACAGGTATCACTTCTTCTCTCCTGTTTGAAAATCATTTCACCCACTAGTGTACAGTATTAAAGTCAGTATAAAGTATTATAATGAACTCTCCCTAAAAAAGACCCCAACAACCAAAAAAACCCAAAACAAGCTACAAATGAGCCCTCCCAAACCACCTCAACAAACAACATAACAAAAAACCTCAACCCAACAAAAAACCACTAACACCATAAAAAAAAAAAAAACCCAAACAAAAAACCCCACAGAAAAATCCACCCCAACCAGAAATCTTCCTTTTAATATTTTAAAATAGGAGATGCTTATATAAGAAAGTATATATCTACTTGTATATTATTTGTGGCACTAAGTTTGTATATTCTTTGTTTCTTTTGGTTTTCCTTTAAATTTTAGTTCAGCTGTTCTGGGTTAAATTTTTAAATTTGAGATAGACTTGTATGACTGATGTGGAAAATAGTTGATATGGTCTTACGTAGAAATATCATAAAATTAAACTACTGTATTGGAAGGAAATCAAACTTCTAAATAGGGCTTTTTAGTGTTTGATTGTTGTTCAGTAGTTTTGTGGTTGCACTGTTGTGCACGTTTTCTGTTCCCTTGGACAAATGGATTCTAATGTCATATGAATACGTATTACATATTCTCAGTTTTTCACTTGGAAAAGAATCTTTAGAGACCAGTGCACCATTTTCTGATTATGATGCTAGTTGTTCCAATTTTAATCTTACATGGAATGAATGTGTTAGAACAGCTTGTAATCTAGTCAAAACTTTTGTTTTGTTTTATGGTGTATGTTTGTTTGTCTGTAGTGCTGTCATGACTTTCATTGTGGCATTTCTTTATTTTGTTTAGTTTTTGAGCGTGCTCAATATGGAACAAGAACATAAATGAGAGCAAAAAAAGTCCTTCCAAGTGGAAACACCATTGAGTAAACTAGGAAACGAACTTTCAGCAAACTAAATGGCAGCTAGGTAGCCCAGAAAGCTCCATGAAAGTGGTTTCAATGAATTTCCAACCCATGCGACTGTTATTTTCAGGTTTTGCTGAGAAATCAAAATGTAGAACACATTCACAAGAGATGCAGGCTTGGGTGGTGTGAGGTGACACTAAGCCATACATGCTTTTGCTTTGGGAAACCTGAATGCTTTGCTGTTAACTAAACTCAAGATACTTTGACCCTTAAAATGTGAAGCATAAGTTAGAGGTGCAAATCCATATAAAGTGAAGCTGAGGAGGTTTTCTACAATATGGGATTTTTCTTTCAATGTTTTTCATTCGTGCTGCATCTTTTGAGCTTCTTATTACTTTCACTATTAAGCAGTGAAGGGGGAGGAGACAGTTGCACTCAGTTTCTTGAGACTGAAATAAAAATCTGGGATTTATTCATTCTGTTCTTCCTTCTTTTTGACCTTTTCTAGCCAAAGCTGTTTCCAATATGTTCCTTTATGATTAAGATGAAAAGGAGGGAAGAAAGGTTAACTAAAATTTACAGTAACAGATCATAACATCCTCAGTTTCCCGAAATTTTGGATATTAGTGGAGACCTGTTACCTGCAAAGTCTCTGAATAAGAGTGGTGATCTGGTTAAGCTTACTCTGATGATTCTTCTTTTGTAAAAACATTTTGGCTGTATTTCTCTTAAATATTCCACTAAGAACTTTGATTTCTGTACCTGCAATAAAATACCAAGATATCGTGTAGGAAAGATACTATCAGTTCTTAAGTGATGTAAAGATACAGTATGTCCATATATCAGTCTGTATGTCATTATGTTAAAATGTCTTCATGTTGTAATAGTCTCATAATGTTAAAAAGTCTCATGTGTTAAGAATGCCCATAGTGTGTGCTTAATAATAGGGTTTTTTTTTCCTACCTTTTTTAAATACAGTTGAGGTTTTAAAGAAGATTGACATTCCTTCTGTCTTTATTGGTGAGACATCAGCTAATTCTCTTAAAGAAGAATTTACTTATGAGAAGGGGTAAGTTATCCCATAAGCAGCTGTGTTATTCCTTGCATTAAGTCATTGCCTCTTTTTAGTATTCATGGGTTTAAAATAGGATGCTTTGGTGACAGGGGCTATAGGTATTCCAGGTAAAACTGTGTGCCTGAAAGCAATGGGCAGAAAAGATTGAAAAAATTAATGTAAATTTATTTCCTGCAGGAAGGTTACCGTCTGTTTAGGAAATGCTACTTCCTCTGTTTTCGTACAGCATTAAACATGAGTTTAGCTAATGATCTAGGAATCACAGAAATGTTTGTGAGAGTATGTATTTCAGATCTAAGGGTGTATTATTCTTACGATGTGTTTCAGTTCCCATTGAAGTCAGATGCTGGTCTTTGGTGGATGGGAATCATCCTTTATTAATAGATCTAGAGCAAATCACAGATAACTTCCTATGCTAGGTAGATCTGCAGGAATCATTTAAGATGATTCTAACAGCATGCATGATTAGGTTTGCACTGCTTCTGTTCTGCTTTTAAGTTTAAAACTTGAAAAGCATTGTGAGAACAAGATGGTTGAAAAACATATCTTGAATAGGATGGAAAAGGAGGTGTGTTTTGTTACTAGTCTAACAGTCTTGCTTCTGTAGGTTTGCCTGTCCTTTCACTGAGTAAATCAGGACTAGACTGTGTCATCATTCTCAAGTAGAGACCTTGTTGATGAAACTACTTGATAAGTGAAGTGTGGTTCCACAAGAGTAGTGGTTATAGAACTACTAACACTTTTATACATTGTACTTTCTCAGGTCTTTCTGACTGTTCCAGCAGAATAATAATAGCATTTTACTTCCTCAAGTGTCAATACATACTGCTATTCAGATATGCAGTTGCCAGCATCTGTATCAGGTTGCCTGGGAAAACAGTTTGGTTACTGTACTGTATTTTATTGACTCCTCAGAGGACAGAGGGTGCACATTAGTATGCTTCGTGGTTTGAAACTGAACCTTCTGTATAACCCAGAAAACTTTAGTAAATAAGAATGATTTCACAGTATGTTTTGACAGAGTTTATATAGTCATGTTTAATGTATGGTGTCCCTGCCCATGGCAGGGAAGATTGGAACTAGATGATCTTAAAATCCTTTCCAGCCTTAACTATTCTATGATTCTATGTTATATTTTTCTCATTCTCATAGCTGCTTTGATAGCAGATTGTTTTCCTGGTTGCTTTAGATGTATTTTTGATTGAAGTCAGTAAGTAGTTTTGACTCCCAAAAATGTTCAAAGAAACACTGTTTTATTCTTTCGTTTGTTCTTGTCTTTACATTATGTGGTGATCAGCTGAATTTTCTATGTTGTTGTGCATAGGTAGGTATTCCTTTAGTGTGCCTAGTGATAATGCTTTATTTCAGTAGGGTTTTGTTGGGGTATTTTTCATTGTACTTATTCTTTAGTTCATTATTCTAACTTATTTAGAAAGTGTTATCTTTTTCTCCCCTTAGTGGCCATGTTGTGTTAATCCCAGAGTTCAGTCTTCCTTTGGAGTACTACTTAATCCCTTTCTTAATAATAGTAGGGATTTGTCTTATTCTCATCGTCATATTTATGGTAAGTTTCTTCTTTTAATAACTCTTTTTCTTTCAAATGATCATAAAAATCTGTCATTTACTAAATTTACATGAAGGGATACAGTAAAGAAAGTAGAGGTTGAAGGAGGTGATCCTGCCCCTCTACTTTGCCTTCGTGAGACCCTGCTTGCAGTTCTGTGTACAGTTCTGGTGTCCCCAACATAAGAAGGACATGGAGCTGTTGGAGCAAGTCCAGAGGAGGGCCATAAAGGGATTTGAGCACCTCCCATATGAAGACAGGCTGAGAAAGTTGGGGCTGTTTAGCCTGGAGGAGAGAAGGCTGCTTGGGGCCCTCATAGCAGCCTTCCAGTGCCTGAAGGGGGCCTACAAGGATGCTGGGAAGGGACTCTTCATTGAGAACTGCAGCAATAGGACAAGGGGTAATGGGTTCAAACTTAAACAGGGGAATTTCCGGTTGGATATGAGGAAGGAGTTCTTTATTGTGAGGGTGGTGAGGCAGTTGCCAAAAGAAGCGGTAAATGATCCATCCCTGGTGGTGTTGAGGCCAGGTTGGACAGAGCCTTGAGCAAACTGGTCTAGTGGGAGATGATCTTAAGGTCCTTTCCTACCCTGACCATCCGTTGCTAACAGTGAAAGCTCTGTGTACTGTACGTACCTGTACTTGTAATCCTTTATTTTTTCAGTGAAATAAACAGGTGCAGAATTTTGGCAAAGGGGTATCTTTAAGGGATCCCTTAGGATGTTCTGCTTGGCATATAACTACTTAAAAAGAGTTGTCAATGCTACCCTTTGTTTTTTATCCAATAATGACCTGTCCTTGTGTTCTCATATGCTGAGACTATGTCCAACATTAACAAACTTGTACTGCATAATAAACTTCAGTCCCTTGTTCCACATTGCAGTTTGTTACTGCAGGTGTGGTAATGGATCAGCAAGCTTGGAACATGTTATAGCATACAGCATATAACTTACAGCGTATACGTTACCTATAGAGGTTTTCAGCTGGACATGTGTCTCCTATACATAGCTATGCTATTTAACCTTTATTATTTCAGAATACTTGGCATCCCACTTCTTGGAATCTCTGCTGGTCTCTGACCAATGTATTATTTTACTTTTTGATAAAAATCAAGTAATGAATCAACTATTCTATAGCATTTTATTAAAATATTTCTTTGTTAGTGTTTTTTTCACTGCAAATTACGTATTTCATTGACAATCTTGGGCATATTTCGCACAATCAGAATTGCAACAGCTCTCTGAAAGCAAAGCAGAAGTGGTCAGCTAGAGACGATATAAAATTCACTAATGCTTTTTCTGACCTTCTGGTGACAACCTAGATTGGAGGACTTTGTCTCAGTTAATTGGGTGAACGTACAGCCTTACTGTATCCTGAGGGTAAGCACTTTGAGGTGAGGAGAGATGGTATGTCTAACGAAGAGCTATTACCAGGGATGATACTCTGTGAGCATCTGTTCCAAGGCTGTCAGTATTCGAACTTGAGCATCACTAACATGCTTATAGTACACCTAAGTTGAAAATTGAAACAAAATTCTAGTAATCTAATAAATGGAATGTAAAACGCTGTGAAAGGTACTGTAGTATCATTTTGAAAATCATAAGTACTTTCTTTGCACCTTATCAAAATACGGTGCTGTTGTGGTTTAAGCCCAGCCATAACTCAGACCAGCTTGCAGGCTGCGCGCTGCCAGCTCTGCTGCCTTCCTTCCGCCCCGAGTGCATGGTGGTGGCAGCGCGGCTCCCAGTTAAACCCCGCAGTCTCTCTCTCACTCTCCCCCTTCTTCTTCCCCCCGCCCGCCCCTGCTCCCAGAGGGATGGGGAGGAGAATCGAAAGAATGTAACTCCCATGGGTTGAAATAGGAGCAGTCCAGTAACTAAGGTATAGGCCAAGCCCCAGGACGTTGCCATGATTTGTCCCTCTCTGGTATGACCAGAATGACAACACACCTCATTTTAAGTGTTTTACTAATTTTTCTGGATTTTGCACTTGTTCATTGGTGAAGTTCCAAAGCACTGGAGGGGCCCACTGGCCTAGATACTTGCCCATGCTAACCCACACACCCTGCCACTCATGACTGTCTGGCCTCAGGGAAAATCTCTTGGTCCTCCTACATCGTCGTCTAACCCCAGACAAGGCCCAGTCCCAACTCTGCTTAACTCTTGGGGCTGACAAAATGGTCATGGGTAAAACACACTCTGTATGCGTGCTAACATGGTGATCCCCATCACAATCAGCAGGCAGGTCTCAAGGGTACTGAAAGGTCATTCAAAACCTTCAGAACTCTCAAGTGATGCTGTAAACGGTCTGGTGGGGGGGCTGGGAGCGTTAGGGATGTCCCTTTCACACGTTGACCACTCGAGAAGGGGAAAAAGATGTGTAATTGCTAAGCGCTTCTATTATATACCTCCCAATGTATAGAGTGGTGACCACACTGGGAATGCAAGCCAGATCAGTTTCATGGTCAATGATTCTATTGTATTACAAGTCATTACCATAAAGTACAATGAAACCAGAACCTTAGCCCAAGGCCCCAAGCCAATAAACACTAACAGAGCAAATACCGGCTGTAAGGAAGGTATGACATGCTGAGCCTGTGAGAACCAGAGCAACAACTTTGAGAGACAATAAATCAGCATTGTGATGAGTGACTATTAATCCAAAACAATGAATGCTTATCACAAATACAGTTAGACACACTCTGGTCAGATCTGCTGTTATCTCAACCCTTCGTGCCCCATGTTGGGCACAAAAAAGAACTGTTGTGGTTTAAGCCCAGCTGTAACTCAGACCAGCTTGCAGGCTGCGCACTGCTGGCTCTGCTGCCTTCCCTCCGCCCTGAGTGCACAGTGGTGGCGGGTCGGCTTTCAGTTAAACCCCACAATCTCTCTCTCACTCTCCCTCTTCTTCCCCCCCTGCCTGGCTCCTGGGGGGAATGGGGAGGAGAAGCGAAAGAATGTAACTCCCACCGGTTGAGATAAGAGCAGTCCAGTAAGTAAGGTATAACACAAACCACTGCTGCTACCACCAATAATGATAAGGGAAATAACAAGGGAAGAGAATACAACTGCTCACCACCTGCCGACCGATACCCAGCCCGACCGAGCAGTGATCTAGCCCTTCCGGGTGACTGCCTCCAGTTTATAACTGGGCATAACATGCTGTAGTATGGAGCAACTTTGGTCAGTTTGGGTCAGGGTCCTGTCTCTGTTTCTTCCCGGCTTCCCCTCCTCCCTGGCAGAGCATGAGGCTCAGGAAGTCCTTGGGCAGACTAAACATTACTGAGCAATAGCTAAAAACATCGGTGTTATCAGCGCTGTTCCCAGGCCAAAAGTCAAAACCACAGCATTGCACCAACGACTAAGAAGAAGAAAAATAACGGCTACTGCTATTACGAAGGAGAAAAATGACTGCTACTGCTGAACCCAGGACAGGTGCTGAAGCCCTGGTCTGTCATTTTTTAGAAGGATACTGATAAGGGAATGAAGGTAATAAGAATAGTCAGGGGGTCTCTTAGTTAAACAGCGGTTTATGATGTTACCAGTTGAAGAGAAAATAATGAAGGAGGGGAGACATATACTGTTGACATTACTGAGATAACAATACTGTTGTTATGAGGAGTGTGAGCTTGGTTTTTATCATGACCGCCACTGTGGAAATTCAGAAATAAGAGGTGGTTTTTACTCTGAGAATCTTCATATTTTGCTTCAGAGTTTTTCACCAGTTTATCTGCTTTTGGTTTTAATTAATTTAGTTGCTGGGCTTCAGTGCTGTTACCTACAGGTAAACTGAATGCACTAAGCTACAGGCTAATTTGCACCAATCACTTAACAGGGAACTAGAGCTACATAACACAGTGCTAATCCCACTGGAAGGCCATGTCTCCTTAGAATTGGAGGTGTTTCTCTTGCTATGAAAACAGCAAGTTTTTGCATCCAAAGTGTCAATACTAACATTACAGGTGTGAGTTAAATTTGTAAGTGTTTTAACTGTAGAGCATAGGTGCCTTCTCTTAGAAGGAATTAAATCACAGAATGATTTGGGTTGGACACAGGAGTTCAGTGCGCATGAAGTAATGATACTACAATCAGGTTGAATTTGGTCCTCATTCATTTTGGATTTGGTTCTGCTTATTTCAGGAAATCTTGTTTTTAACTAAGAAATTAATCTGAGGCTTTCATAGTTACTAAATACCTGAATTACAGAAGTAAATCTGTAGTTTATGCATACATATGGTAAAAAAAGAGTCTGAACAAACAATTTAGATCCAAATATGCTTAAAAAGTGAAGACAGGTGTGACTGCAGAAGAATAAATAGACTTTATTTTGGCAAAACCAATTACAGTTTCAAATGTTCCTAATAGTATTTGTGCATAATATA
Organism: Myiopsitta monachus; assembly: GCA_017639245.1. NCBI lineage: Eukaryota > Metazoa > Chordata > Aves > Psittaciformes > Psittacidae > Myiopsitta > Myiopsitta monachus. Next base: position 24,555,335 of record CM029923.1, read on the forward strand.
CATACACTCGTACTTTTTAAAAAATAATCTGTTGTGAAGTGTACCAGTGCCTTTCAGGGATTCCTAAAGTGAGAGATGTTAATGCAGTTTATAATATTAATATTCCTGCACTGTTTACCTTGCCCACAGCGTAGGTAGGTGTAGAGCAGTTCTGCAAATTTCAAATGACCTGTTAGTGTGTATACTTTGGTTAAGGCCCTTTGCTTGTCTGTCATTGTATTGGAAAAAAGAACGTTATATTGCAGATGCTAGAATTAGAAACTGAACAGAAACAGCATTAGGGACTATTAAGAAAATGGAAACAGAGTCTTTGTTATAGTTGAAGACGGCAACTAACTATGGCTGAAAGTAACCCATTTAATTGTTCCTAAACTACAGCTAGATACTTTGAAAACAGTTCTGATGAATGTGGGGATAATACCCTAAGAGAGCTGTAATAATCCAAAGCTGTGAGCAAAACCACTCAATGAATTGTGTTTTGTGTTGAAATGTGCCACCCCCAGTATACGTGGGCTTTGATAGAAGATTGTCGCAATGGACATTATTTTATATAGTATAGACTTCTTTTTTCATGTTTCCTTTCAAAAAAAAAAAAAAAAAAGCTTGTGTCATGGTCATTGAAAACTTCCTTCAGGCTTGTTTGGCTTCATCCTTGAGTTCAGGCAGTGGTCATTCAGTTAGAGCCAGGATTCCCTTTTGACTAACTTACTGTGTAGACTCATAAATCCAAATAGTTTTATAGTTCTTTTACTGTTTTAACTTTTCGTTTTGTCTTATGTCTGTTTCTAGATAACAAAATTTGTGCAAGACAGACACAGAGCAAGAAGGAATCGGCTTAGGAAAGATCAGCTTAAGAAAATTCCTGTACATAAATTTAAGAAAGGCAAGTGAATCATTCTCTGTCTAACTAATTAGACTCCATTGTTTTTAACACCAAAAACCATTCTAAATTGGGTTTATAGTTTTGGAGATAATTTTGAGTATGCTTGAAATGGAGTTTGGAGTCAAAGCACATGAAATACTTGACCCTGTTCTGATTGAAGTAGAAGAGTTTTAACATTTCTGTAACTGAAGCACAACCGATACCACATGCAGACTCTGGCTGAGAATTAAAGTGTTGGTTAATATAACACAGAATTGGTACAGAATTTCCACAAAAATTCCTTGTTGTACTGTCATTAACAACGACCACAGCAGTCAGTCACTGATGCATTTTTTCCATTATTTGGAACCCCCACTGAAGGACTGTGTCCAGCTCCGTGATTGTCTAGAAACAGAGATACTAGTGGTACATAAGTTGCCTGACATGGTAGAGATTATAAACCAAAACTGTGTTGTGGGTATAATTTATCTGATTTTCCAGAGGAGTGGTCTTTTCATTCAATCACCATACTTCTGTGAGGGCAAGCAAGATTTAAATTGAATGCCAAAGTACTTGCTGCTGTGATTCTTTGTAGTGATTCATTTTTATGCAATATCTAATGACAGGGTGCAAAACAAAGCTGTTACTTTATTCAGTGAAATAGAAAAGCTGCTGTAATTCCTTCTCTGTTGTAGTCTGTTCCTTAAAAGTATAAAAAAAAAATCTGCTAATTCATTTTGGGTTTTTTTTACATGTGCTATCATTTTACCATCGTTGTTCATTCATAGAAGCTATTGCAAGGCATGAGAAGAAAAGGTGGGAAAAGTACTTAATTGAAACAATTATCAACATAACACGTGTCAATAAAGAGTGTATTTTCTGAGGCACAAAGACCATGTTAGGGGATATGCCTGGATTCAAGGATAGAATGGCTTACTGTTCTTTCCCCCTGATAAAGCCAACTTGCATTATTCATGACATCGCTCTTACTGTGCAAAGCAGATGTTCAATTTGAGCAATTCCATGTTTGTGCAATGTTAGCCTCAAAGGAAAAAAAAAAAGTAAAGTGTTTTCTTCTGCAGGATTGACTGAACCTTGCGACAATGCTATGGATTTAAAATTAACCCTGAAAAATTATCATAAACCAATAAAACTAATCTTAATTTTGTTTCCTCTTCTTGATTCCTTGTGACATCAAATTAGAATGAAAATATGAAGTAAATTATGTTCTACCTTACATTGAAATTTGCAAAAAAAAAAAATTACTTCAAGAAGGTCAGTTAATGTCTTACTATAGATGCACACAATCAACTGAAAATCTCAAGAATTACATGACTAAGTAGCCAGTATAAGAAAATATCTTATTGCCCATTTACTTATTCTCCTTCCTCTTTGCTTTTGCTGAATCATGCACCATATGAATTGTTTGGAGCTAGCTCAGTCATTGTAAAGCAACCTGGTTGTAAATCTCTAGGTAGCCACTGCATTCAGTGGCTTATGAAAAACAGAACAAAAAGTTTATTTGTTCAACTACGACTTCAGTTTCTTTAAGCAAATGATCACTTTGGTTCTACTGCTGTGAAATTAATCTCTTACTTTACGTTAAATCCTTTTACTAAAAGGACAGAATTTGACCTAGTACTTGCAGTATATTGTCTTTAGTGATTACAATGAAAAATACATCGCTTCATGTTTCTTTGTGAAACACAGGCTTTCTCAGGACATTATTGCACAGTCCATTCACTTCAGATCTCTTGATGTTATATCCAGACAATCTTAACCTTGTGTTTTGGAAGGATAGGTGAAAAAAAACTCCTGTGGACTATAATCCTGTTTTCAGGAATGATGGATTTTCTTTTTGTCTCCAGTGTATTCTTAAAAGCCCATTAGTATTGAAATGTTAGTCAACTACTGAAGCTAAGACACCATAGATACTATTTCTTGTTTCTTGCCCTGTTTTTTATATCATAAACTGCATAATAAGTGGTTTCGCTGTAAAAGTGTTTTTAAGGGAAAGTTGGCTTTAGTAGTTGTCTGGAATTTTATAGGTTGATAAGCAAATGATGTAATGAAGATGCTTGTTCTATATGGGGGATTGCACCCTGACATAAGTGGAGTTGTTAACACAGAAAATATATGAATAGTCTCTGAATTATTATATGGTGGTCAAATACCACCATAACACATGGAAATTTTTTTACTGATTTCAGTAGGCTTTAAATCAGCCACTTAGTATTTCTGTAATGAGTAGCAGATGCAGAAGCAAGAAGATGTGGCATTGACTATCTTTGCAAAGCCTGAATCAACAAGCTTTGCCCTTTGGATAATTCCACAGAATGCAGGGTACTCTGAATGTGTTTTCTACACTGGTGGATTTTTTTGGACTGTTGTGTTGTGGTTCCTTACAAAATGGATTACAGTTGGGTCATACAAAAGTCAGTGGGGGTTTATATCTTTCATATGAATGTCTTTATAACAAAAGTGAATACAGCAAAAAAAGACGTCCATTTAATGGCTTGTAATTTGATCTTTGACGAATCTGAATATTCAGAAGAATTATAGCTTAGATGTGAATTGGTAGTTATAGTAGAATTTGGTTTTCAGAAATGCATAATATTATTTCCACATCAGCTTAACTAAAATGGAATCTAGCAAAGACTGAAAAGAAAATCAGATTTTAACATCAATGACATTACAGTGTAACCTCTCACTCCCATAGAAAAGAAAATACTGTAAATTTAGTGAAGATGGAGTGCTGAAAAAGAAGAAATGTGTGGGCATATCATTAAGAAATTAAAAATGAGCTGAGCAATATTTTTCTACATCGATTGTCGAAAACTTTAAGATCCCGAGTGGTTAGATACCTGATGAAGAATCCAGAATCTGGGAGTTGCTACAGCCACAAGACTTCTAAAAATGGAGCTGTTAGATGAAAAGAGTTTAATGGTCAGCTTTGAAATGCTTCATACGCACATGAAGTAAACCCCCAATATAGGGGACAAATAATAAGCTGTAAGAGTATGTTTCATTTTAAGTAAATACATATTTTTATGTATTGAATTTTTTTGTACTTATCTTTATATGCAGATTGATATATATGATTGAGAATAGTGGGGAATAGAGGTATCTCAAGGCTTTCTAAAAATCTGCTCCAGAGTAAGTGCAGTTCTGGAATTTACTGTGTATTCCTAAATTATTTTTTTCCCCTGCAAATGTGAGTGTAGCTGATCATTACTGACCCTTCTGCTTAAATGCACAGTACACTTATGGTCTAATAGAGAAAACAAGTCATAAGGTCTGCTGGTCTTTGCAGTTTTGTTTTTGCATTTTTCATTGTTCACAAGTGCATGAGTTCACAAGTGATGGGTAATTCTTTGTTTCTGAAAATACTTTATTTATATATGCCAAGTAGGTAGAAGATAATGCTAAAGACTTTTCATACACAGTTTATTTAAGTAAGATACTGTTGTGGTTTAAGCCCAGCTGGTAACTCTGAACCAGGCAGCTGTTTGTTCACTCCCCCCCCTTCTCCCCCTTCTTCCCCCCCCCCGCTCCCGGATATATGGGAGGGAGAATCGAAAGAATGTAACTCCCACGGGTTGAGATTACAGTCCAGTAACTGAGGTATAACACAAAACCACTACTGCTACCACCAATAATAATAATGATAAGGGAAATAACAGTGGAAGAGAATACAACCGCTCACCACCCACCAGCTGATACCCAGCCCAACCCGAGCATCTGTCTGGCCTTCCAGGTAACTTGTAGCAGTTTCCATACTTTTTTCCCCAATTTTTGGTGATTCTGAGTCAGCTTCTAAAGTACAGTAATGGGTATTTCAGAAAAAGATGTCTGTGAAGTGTCTCTTTTAGAAATTAAATCTGTTCTTCGAGGTGCATGTCATCATGAAGGATCAGCTATTACTAGAAAAGTTTATCTGTATTTACATGGCCCAGAAATGGATGTGATGCTTTACCATTGTGTCATTTTTTTCTGAATGTGCCGATGTTCATTTGCGTGGGGATGTCTTAGAGAGATAAGCCTGCTCAAGAGCAGTGTGCTGTCATTTTTCCAGTATTTCTTGTACGTGTTGAATGACTAGATGGGGGATAAAAAGACAGAAGTATTATTTGAATGTGGGGTTTTTTTTAATTTTCATTTTCTCTGAGCTGTGATGCCCTTGACAGTACTGACTGATGGTTAACATCAATTTCTGCATTGAACATGATGATAATGTGCTGATTATAAATGATCCATGAACGTGGTTTGACTAATAGAAACAACAAAGAGAAAGAATATCATAGCAAAAGAGGAAGCAATTTTCTTTTAAAAGCTATAGCTGAAGTACTTCACTGTGTTACATTAGACGAAAACTCGTGTATCAGTGATCTAGGTTTGGCAGTAATGGGCTCTATTTAATCACTCTGACTTTTCCTATCTGCCCATGAGGTGTTTTTTGGTTCTTGGTTTTTGTTTTTTTCTCTCCTCCTTTCCCTTTATCTTCTGTTGTATAGGAACTATCAGGAATACTGATTCATATGTCCACTGTGCTTATTTTGAAATGCCAGTTTTCCACAGTGTTGTTTTCCAGTGATGGTCATCTGCTCTGCCTTTATGTTGAATAACATATATTAACAAAAGTAACATGAACCACGTTTTACAGGCTTCTATGCCACCACAGAAGCCCTTGGAATTTATCTTTGGGGAAACAGATGAGACTTTGGTTTTAATAATGGATTTCAGCTATTTGGAAAATAGACCTGTTAACTGGGAGGTCCTGAGTTGCAACATACACTCTGATGTTTTGGATGCTAAGATAAAATAATTAAAATCTCCACCCACTTTCTTTCCTATCCTTATAAACTAAGAGTTGGCATGTTTACTACTTTGCAGTGCTCTTGTGGAAGCTGAATACTTAATGTTACAATGCTCTATCAATACAGTTTTAGTTTTTTGCATTAATGCCTTTTATTACTTTCTAGTTTAAAAATGTTCTTAATTAAAGCAATGTAATTACTGCATATGTACTAATCTCCGTAATTTACCTTTGCCAATAGTGAAGCACACACATTGCAGATGTGTTCCTTCACTTATCTTCACAGTCTTGCTTCCATACTTTTTTCCCTGTCAAACCACTAGCTTCAGCAAACCTGTAATTTAAGTAATTTGCTGTGTCTCATTTAATTGTACCCGTGCCAGTGGCTGGTTTATTTAATGTGATCTGTAATAGTGGAGAAGCCAGGCATTAGGTAACACAAGACCTTACTGCGTGAGAGATCAGTCTGTTATTACATGGGTGTGAATAGTTCTTGGCATCTATCTTAACACCCACAAATAAAGAAATTCTTTTAATAATGTGAAGAAGTTGCCTTTTAAGGACATCTTATGTGCCTTGCTTTTGTATCTGCTATATAATTGAGTACTGTTTAAAATGTTTTGTTGGTTTTATACCTTTGGAAAGATGAAGGAAGACTTTTGTTCTGTTTTAAAGTGGAAGTATTCGGCACAGGCAAAATACAGATTCAGTATAAATTCTGTCATGGCAATCATAAAACAGAAGCAATCAAGTGTATCCAGTATTTTGGTAAAACAAGAGGGCTCATTTTGCATTCCTTTGCTTATTAGGGGAGTTGAGGTTGTGCAAGGAATACAAGAGCAAGCCTTATGAATGAGGCAAGAAAATAATTGCATGCAAGTAGGCTTCCCTTACTGCCTTCCAAATATAGACCTAGTACCACAATGGAGAGCCCTTCACATGCTTTGTGGTTTTTCCTGCTTTCATCTTTAATAGATGTCAATTTTGCTTGTAGTACTTTTGAATTATCAAAGTCTTTGTGGGGAAAAAAAAATAATTTTGGCAGAACAGTAACATGTGACAGTCACGATCCTGCATCAGATCCTGTTCCGTGTCTTCCACCCTGCAGAAGACAAATACCAGGTGAACACCACCACGTATTGTATGTATTTTTAAAAAAAATTGACAGCACCTTTAGAAAAGCCCAGGACAGAACATGCTTTTTACTGAAATTTTTTAAATCTGCAGCATGTAAGTTGCTATAGCCTTCAGAGAATTGGGTGCGCAATAATACAAGATTCTATGTTCCCTGAACTACAAAAAAACAATCCTGTATGATTTTGATTTTTTTACATCATAGTCAGTGGTATTTTGACATTGGGATGATGCAGAAAGCACCTGCTACTAATGCAGCTAAACACAAATGCAGATAAATTAAACAGCCTGATTGTTAATGAGCTGGCTCAGTTGTTAGAATCATAGAATAGTTAGGGTTGGAAAGGACCTTAAGATCATCTAGTTCCAACCCCCCTGCCATGGGCAGGGACACCTCACACTAAACCATGACACCCAAGGCTCTGTCCAACCCAGCCCTGAACACCGCCAGCAATGGAGCATTCACAGCTTCCCTGGGCAATCCAAGGAAGCTCACTTTTGTTAAAATCATATGCAAAGGAAAGCGTGCAGAAATCCTGAATCAAAGCAGAAGAGTGCTTCCCTTGGTCTGGTAATGTGGAGTATAAGGCATGTCCTTATTTAAAAACTGAGGGTACAGTTATTTCTATGTGGATGTATGAATACTATTTGGCTATTACTGTAACTCTTTGGTATGTTTTTTTAATTTTTTATTATGGGAAGTATTTAAACATAATCAAGACTGATCATGTGAGCTAAAGACTGTGTACAGGCTAAATTGGAAAAACTGTTATGCTGTGTTTGACTGACAGTATCCTGCATTTTGGAATTAGTATTTTTGTGTTGGGTTTTTTTTTGAGTTTTTTACATTTGCAAAGAAAGTTTATTTTTCTCAGTGAAGTATATTGTTACACAGTTAATGAAAAATCCTGGTCAAGCTGCTTTTTAGAACTTAAGTTTTGAATTTAACTTTTATGCTTTATCAGTGCTCTTATTGTGAACACATGAACAGAAAAATAATACATCTTTGCCTCATGCGTTGCTGAACAACTTAATTTTGTGATGCTCTTTCCCTGAAAACTGATTTTCATGTTGTCATGGGTTCAGCAGTAGCAGTCATTTTTTCTCCCTCTTGGTAGCTGGTGCAGCACTGTGTTTTTTTGATTTTGGGCCTGGGAACAGCGCTGATAAACCAGTGTTTTCAGTTACTGCTTGGTAATATTTTGTCTGGCCAAGGACTTTCTGAGTCTCATGCTCTGCCAGGGAGGAGGGAGCTGGGAGGAAGCAGAGACAGGACACCTGACCCAAACTGACCAAAGAGGTTATTCCATACCACAGCACGTCATGGCCAGGATGTGAAGATGGAGAGCAGAGACCCGGAAGGGTGTGGTGGTGCACTGGGGGGTTCGCTGCTGGGGGGTGCACTGGCTGGGTCGGGCTTGGTGAGCAGTTGTATTCTCTTTCCTTGTATTTCTCTTGTATTATTACTGGCGGTAGCAGCAGTGATTTGTGTTATACCTCAGTTACTCAACTGTTCTTATCTCAACCCTGTGCAAGTTGCATTTTTTTTTTTTTTTTCCGATTCTCCTCCCCATCCCCCCGGGACTGGGGGAAGAAAAAGAGGGGGGAGTGAGTGAGTGAGTGAGTAAAACTGCGTGAGTTTTAGAGGCTTAAACCACGACACATGTTAATGCTTGAAATTTGAGTTGACAATGGCTGTTCATCTTCTGTGCCTCTGATGTTACTTCTGTTAGCTTCCTGCAGCTTTCTTGGACGGCTCGGCTCCTTTGATGCCGATGTAGAGCTCTTACTTTTCCTACTCTGATATACTTGGTCTCCTTACTTGTACTAAACAGATACAGAACCATGCTGAGTTGCATTATGAGAACTAAGTTTTTATTTGAAAACTGACTGTAAATACCTAATCAGTTAATTTTGCCATCTATAGAAAAGCATTGGTTTTAGCAGGATGGTATCAAAATTAATTTTGAGCCGAGTTTCCAGAAATTCTCTCCTGCCATGTAGTGTCATCACAGGCTTTTGTGTTGAAAGGTCATCTCTTCTGAGTAATGCAATATCTGCCGGTTTCCTTCAATTGCATTCCTTCCTGATAATGTAGAGTAAGCTCATGACCCAAGTGTGGGCCTGCTGTAGCTACTCACTACTGAAATCTGCTCCATTATTTCTACCTTTTCCACAAACAACACTTTTGACAACTTGGCTATTGTGTATCGCACCACTTCCTTTGAACAAGCCTGGAGTGTGAACTGCGATGTCAGTCTCATCTATGTAATCTGGAAAGTGTTTTGGGAAGTAATATAGGATTTGGTATTTAAAAAAAACTGTAAATTTGTGCTGAACTCTGGTGTGTCACAGGATACTGTGGGTGATATGTGTATGTTGAAAGGTGAACTAAGTATGTGAAAACATTCTTCTTGTGGCTATTATCTCTAGCCCTAGCACGTGTAAGTCTTACACATTTGAATCTGACATTTCCAATATCAAGCCTTGGAGTGATGTGCAGCAATGAAGTTGTAGTGCAGATAGGAAAAGACTTGACAGAAGTTTACTGGGAGAGGATTATGGTGATGCTGCAGAGCATGGGAGTAGAGAATAGGGTTGTGAGGATAACTGATAAGGTAATGCTTGTGGGATGGATGGGGCTCAGGATACGTGGAATTTTTAAGGAATTGGAAGGAAATGGGGAAGGATGCCCTGAGGGGCACTGGGAATGAGATACAGCATCTCAGCCCTTCTTTCTTTTACCTTGAGGTGACAAGATCGCAGGGACCTCATTTCTGTCATGGGGGTCACTGCCTTACTGTATGCCTTCTCCATTTGTTATTTTGGTGTATGAGATAGCGAACCTTTTCCATGCATACTTCTTCTCGTGGGAGCTACACCTCCTTACTTCCCTAGCTCCTCTGCTGTATGGTAAGACCAAGGGTCTTAGCCCCTGAAGATGGTGAAATGTAAACTGCTGCGCACTGGAATGTTAAGAAGCAGCTATGAAGATGGTACAGATTGGGAACAGGCAGACTTGGTCTAGGGCTCCTGTTATGAATACTTAGCCAAAATATCAAAATATGCAGGGAATGACATAGTTCTTTGGGATATGTGGGGTGTCCTCCTTTGGGCAGTCTTTTTTTCCTGTCCGGTCTTTTATCACTGGTGCCTTTGCTTTCCTATCACAAAGCATATAACCAGGATGTAGGCACACTAGCACCATGTTGAGCAGATGACTGCCCTTGTGATAAGATGTACAAATACACATTGGATCACTTGACCATGTAGCTATCCAGTCCTTTAACCTGTTAGTTGAGTGATATGAAAGCTTGCAGTTTAGCCTGCTGGCACTTGGGCTTCTATCCCTGTGACATGGAAGACTTAATAGGGGGAGAGGTGGGCTGAACCAGGCAAATTTTTTTCTGGTACACTGTATAGATATCTAAACACCACTTTATGGTTGAGAGGGTGCAGCCCTACCAAGCAGCTGATTGTGAAGAGACAGTGCAGTACTGAGCAGTGCCAAGACAGTAAGGTTCATTTGTTTAAATGAAGTGCTAATGGCATAATGGACATACCATCTGGAAATAGTAAGTTGCAGCAGTGGATGTGTCTTAAGTTGCAAGAGATGTATGAAAGAAGAGTTCACCAACTTTTGCATACACAGTGGCTTTGAGCACATGGCCAGAACTTTTCCAGCCTTGACAGAGCTGAACAGATACTCAACCCAGCTCATGTCAAAGCAGGGCGTCAGTAACAAACAGTGACAGGGACCCTTTCACTGCTTAAGTCCCTCTCAGGGTTTGATCAGATAAGTATTCACAATACATACCTGAAATATGGCTCCTTATAAAGTTAAATGTAGCTAGCTACCTCTTTATTTTAAAATATGTACTTTGCGCTACTCACCTTTAATAATACAGCCTAATAACAGGCAGTCTTAGACAGGAATTGAGGGATCTAGGCTTATTTCTCTCCATTGTCTTCTTTGTTTTCACTTCCAGTCTAACAATTCCTGGTCTGATGGTAGCTCTTCCCACCTCTCCAGGTGATACTGCTCCTCTGCGTTGTTGATAGAGAAAGCTGAATCCCTTTTCAGCCTTCAAATATTTCTATAAAAAATATCTGGCTATTTTATTTTGTTCTTCTTGTATGATAAGTTTCACTGTTATGTGATCATATTAGTCTTTCTTTGTTTCTATCTGAATTAATCTTTTGAGGATACAGGTGGCCACAATTCAGACTCCTGAACAGTACTTAATGCTTCTGGAAAGACTACTCTTTGGTGCTTTCTACTGTTGCAGTTTTCTTTTTCCCCAGCTGCATCACACTAGCAACACTGTAGTGATCAACCAGTACACTCTTGTTTCTTCTCAGTTGTTTTTTTTTATAACTGATGAACTCGGGTTATGAGAAGGGCATAAGCTTCTGGTGTAACCGCAAACTTCAGAGAGCCAGCATCTTCAGGAAATTCGATTGGTAAAAAGGACAGTGTTGTGTAAAAGCCCTTGATAAAAACAAAACAGGAATCTTATTTTTTTTAAATGTTTTTATAAGAAGGAACAAATATTATAGATGTAGTGCTTCACATAGTTTGAAATGTTTATTAACCTGAAGGGAAAGTGAATGAGCTCTAGCCCTAATAAGTAAGGGTAGAAATACAGCAGTCAACTATGTAGCTTCAAAGAACCTGCCCCTTGCATGGACAGGGAAGAGCAGTAGTTTCTTCAGCCTGGGAAGCTCAGCAAGAGAAAACCTGTATGCATGCATTTGCAAAGGTCTGTTGCAAGTCTGTTAAACTGATTTTCAATTGTGTGCTTCAGGAGATGAATATGATGTATGTGCCATTTGTCTGGATGAATATGAGGATGGAGACAAGCTCAGAATCCTTCCATGTTCTCATGGTAAGCAGCTGTATGTTAGGTTAGGTATTTGTATTAAAACAGCTCTCTAAAACACCATGTCTAAACCCCACAGTGAATTTATTGATTTATAAAATTCATTCTTGCTAATACGCAGGAGTGTATGTACAAATTGGGAAAAGAACAAACTTTTTTTGTCTTTTTAAATGCAGAAAAAGCTCACATTCCCACTTTTTGTGTTTTTATTTGGATGTACACATGAAAGAACATCTGGGTTTAACACTGTGCTCTAAATGTCTGTATTTAATGGGGAAACACATTACAGAGTTACTTTTTACATTTAAAAAAAGTAGGCTTTTGCTTTCTCCAAGGCAGTTAAACCACAAAAACATAACTCAGCTATTAGTGACATAGACACTGGACGAGGGGATATAGTCTGTCCTGTAGCCTGAAGCCGTATACGCTACTGCCTTGACTGCACTTGGAAGTCAGGGTTGTCAGTGCAAAAATTAGCAGAATATTTTTACTGTGACAAGTAAAATACTGTACTGTGTGAACAGTCTTTCTGAAATACAGCCCACTGCAAAAGGTGTAACTAGTAGTCATGTACGTGTCTATCCACAAGACAAGACTGCTTTTAAGTGCATACAAGTACAAGAAGCATTTAGAGCTTCTGTCTAGAAGTCTCGAAGAAGCCTGGGCCCAAGAGTGGCTCTAATTTTTATTTATTTATTTTTTATAAAACCTGTGTCCACTCTATCATGATAGATTTATCCTTCCCAGCTTGAGACCCCTTTCTGCCTCTGAGTCCATTAACTGTATTATAGCCATTTTGGCTGGATGCAGTTTTACCTGGAATTTTCCTCATTAGATTCCTGCTCTGATCAAGCACTGCAACAGCAACTACCACATCGCTAAGGGATGTAAAAAAAGAGGCAACTGATGTTACAGCCTTACATCCACAGTCAACACAGCAGGTGACAGACTGAGCTTTGTAGGTCCCAGTCATAAAAATTTCAAAACAGGCTGACAAAGAGTTCTCGGCAGAGAAAGAACAGATCCATAGCGTCTGTCCCAGCTAGGGACTGCAAAGTTAATGAAACCCAATCACCAATATCAAAGGTAGCTGACAAACCAACCCCACTACAGTCAGTTTTCATGGAGAGCATGCTACTAGCGGGTTTTAATGTGTACTAAACCCAATATGCTCTTTGCCAGATACAAGTCTCTGTTAATAAGCAGAGCTTAGTTTTTAATAGCATAAGATAGACGCTTTCAGATTAGTTTTTTTAAACAAGGCCAGTCTAGTCATAGTGCCAACTGTAAAACTGATTTAACATCGGCAAAATAGGGTAATTTTATTTAATAACGTGCTAACTAAAAAATTAAAACCACGTTAATTTTATTTAATAACAAGGTGCTTCAGTACATATCAGCGGAAGTTAAAGGCATTGTGAGGAGAATGATGGTGGGCATGCTTGCTGCAAGATAGGTACGATGGGTATAGATCCTCAAGAAGCTTTTAAAGCATATTTTGTCAAACATGGCCCATTGCAGAATTGCTCTCGGATTTGTTCAGTAGAGGAAGTATTCATTGCATATACCTGCATGGCCAAGATCATCATCTATTAGGTGTTTTGTACAGGATAGGCAGTCTACATGCCAACAAACTTGTGACTAAAATTCTCTGAGTTAAATTCTAAAATTCTCTTGTGTTACTAAGCATAAATGCAACTGAGCAAGTTTCCTTGTCCTTTTCACTTAGTTAATGATGGACTTGTGTTTTGTTTTCTAACAGCATATCACTGCAAGTGTGTGGACCCGTGGCTGACAAAAACAAAAAAAACGTGTCCTGTATGTAAGCAGAAAGTGGTCCCTTCTCAGGGGGACTCTGACTCTGAAACAGACAGTAGTCAAGAAGAGAATGAAGTGTCTGAAAACACTCCCTTGCTTAGACCATTAGCCTCAGTTAGTACTCAGTCATTTGGGGCTCTGTCAGAATCTCATTCCCATCAGAACATGACTGAGTCCTCAGAATATGAGGAAGATGACAATGACAATATTGATAGCAGTGATGCAGAAAATGGAACAAACGAAGAAAGCGTAGTGGTCCAGCTGCAGCCCAATGATGAAAGGGAGTACAGAGTGGCAAATACTGTCTAAGACTACTAATGATGAATAGTGTACGAACAAAAGCATTCTGAAGGCTGTACTTCACAAACCTTTACATAGGGAATATCTTTTAATCTCTAATCCATTTGGTTTCTTCAATAGGAGCAGCAGTTCATGTAGTAGTACTATGGTTAAATCATTAGAGATTTATTTCTGACACAGGTATTCAGTCACGCATTCTGTCTTCTCAAAATGAACAGTTTAACTGGACTTCACAATGCTAATAAATAATGTTAATAGTTTATATCAATAGAAATATCACAGACTCTAAATGTGTCTTGTTGAAATGGGGTTTATCTGGAAGTAATTTTTTTCCATTTTGTAGCTACAGCTGGGTCATACTGATAGCAATATTTATTACATGTATGGTATGTGTTACCCCTTCAGCCCAACAGAACAATGTATTTGCATGTTTGTATAGAGTTTTCCTGAAAACTGTCACCACTTCTGAAAGAAAAATGTAGAACAGATTGATATTCTATATGGTGGCAATATCAAAACAAAGCAGAAGAAATTCCACTTTTATCTCAAAGCAGATTCCTAACTGTGGAGTTTGCCAAAGTAGCTGAGTTTAAGCAGTTCCATTGAGCAATTCCTAGCATAAGAAAACTTAGAATATACGTTTAGTTTTGAGTAATTCACAAGGTAAGATCCACCATAAATAGATAAGCTGTCCCTACCTGCTACTGTGATGTAGTCTGGTTTCCAGTGGTGATGTCGGAGTTGGGGATGGGGGGGGGAGGGAGAAGAAAAGGGGCTGGCCAAAACAGAGGTTTTGTTCCACATCAAAAAACAATTTAGGTAAGTATTCTATTGATCCTCAACTCATATACCTCTTACTAAAGAGCATTTTATGCTGCATTAGTCTGCTGAACTATGTATATTAAAAAAAAATCATTCTTTTCAAATACCTGATTTGAAAACAAGTGCTTATAACTGTTTAACAGAACTCAGTACTTACCACTGTATCATGAAAAAAGTAAATGTTATATAATACCTCTGTAACTATGTAGAAAGTAAAAACACACATATACTCAAAATGCAGAGATTTTTTTTACATGGCCTTGAATAAGGAAAGCTTGAAAGAATGTTAATAAACATGTTTTCCACTTTAAATATCAAAAGGAATTTACTGAATTTTCGCATTACTTACATTCATGGTGTAGTCTTCTATATTTATGACTAAAGTTAGAAGTATTTTTAAAGATCCAGAACATGCAACTATTAAGATTCCTTGGTAAGCAAGCAGCCTACACTTCACTGTGTGTCCTAGCACAAAGTGCTGGACTGATCAGTACTGTGTGCAGGAGGACCAAGTTAAACAGAAAACCTTCACTGGTGTTCACTTTTAGTCAGAAGTTTGAGTCTGGGTCTCTACATGTAATTTGCGTGTGGGAGAGGGAAGGAAGAGCAGGGTGCTGTTAGTATTTCCTGCCCACCTGCTGACACCTGTAGAGCTAGTCTGTGAGCCTGTGTTCCAGAAGTCAGAAAACACTGAACCCTGGACTGCAGTGAATACAGGTGAGGGGTTTCCATTTGTTATTTCTGACCTGACACACCAAGCAGCAATACCCTCCTTGCTTCAGCCTGGCAAAGGAAATCAATTCTCTGAGACTGGGTAAGAGCAAAGGAAGTTTATTTTGCAGAATGAGACATGGAAAAGGTATAATAACGAAAGAATAACTCATCTTCAAATCACTGCCACCAGCAATCCAGGGGGTTGATGACAAACAGTGTATGATTGTATTTTCACTATGTAAAATTCCACTTTCGGTGTATATATGCCTAGTTAAGTCCCAATGTGAAAACATTTCTGAAAACTTGCTGAGCTGAAAGATGTTTCTTAAAATGGGTTCCTACTGTTGAGATGTTGTCAGTGCATTCACAATTGTATTTCAGGCACCCCAAAGTTAAGCGGTGCGATCCTGCTAAAGGAGGATCCATTGCAAAAGGAGGATGATAGGTGTGCAGGACTGCACAGGGCTTTGTTTCAGCAGAAAAAACAGTTACATGGAACTTTGTAATGTCTGAACCAACGCATTTCACTGTATTTCTTAACTTCTTCAAGGAAAATACTAATGCAAATTTATGACCTAGGTCAAGATTCAGTGTTCAGGCCTTTAGCACAGGAAAACAGCCCTCAGTATTTAAATCATCTGTTGATATGGAAATGAGAAATTTATCAAAGTCAGACTTATTCAAGGAAGATACTTTACACGGACACCATTCTGCTGTGGAAATTCACCAACAAACACATTTGAAAAAGGAATTTGAGCAGCACCTGATTATTACCAAGAAAAAGTATACAGGTGACATACAGACACCTGTTTAGGAGAGGGGGATTGATCAGAAGGGAACTGTGTTAAGATAAATAAGGAATTTGGTGTGCTCTTCTGGTGGCTATTCCTGCCTCTCAGGTGCCATTACAGTTAATTCCAGCTATGGCTTTACTACAAAAGCAGCATTGGGGAGTGATCCTCCCCCACAGAAAAAAGTTCTGCAGTCAGGATGTGAGTTGGGTTAAATTGGTTTTAGACAGTTTAGATACAGAGCAAAACAAGGATTCACACAAACTTAAGGGAGAAATGAAAGGTTTGTAACCTCTGTACTAGTTACTACTAAATGTAAACTTGCTTAGCGCTATGGGCTTTTTCTAGTCTAACACTAACAGCTGGAAGGCAAGTTTGGACACCAAACAACTGGAGTACTTGGAGAAGGCAAGACCTTTTGTTTACAAGGGTTTTAGGTTAGGCTGAGATCTAGTGGCAAAGGAGCACATACAATGTTTACACTGAAGATTAAGATGTAGGGGAGAACAAAAGCATTTTAATGGTCATCTCCAGGACCCAGGGAAGCAGCCTTAGCTAACTTCCTGTGGTTTGGGCTTTTCTTTCCCAGCACCTAAGCTCCCACTGTTCACTACTGCATCTCACCAGTGCCGTGTTATTTTACAGGGCCTGTCTTGCGTAGCAGAAGTGCCAAAAGCCAGGCAGAATTATTTTGGGGTAAGAGAGACCTTAACTCTGTCCTTTCTGAGGGGAGCATGTTCTTACCCTGTGGAGAGCTGACCCTGGTTAGACTGCCACATATCCTAATGAGTAGATAACATGGCAAAGATCTCTAGCTTTTGTTCCAGGGGTTGTACATTAGGTACCCATGTAGCAGGGGAACTCTCTAACCCTAATCAGATAAACGTGGAGTTCTGTGCAAGACATCATCTCACTTAAGATGATTTATCCCAAAGAGAGCCTGGCCTTTGACGAAGGAGGTATTATCACACTATTGCTGTCTTACAAAACTCAGAATTGCACCTACATCTAGTATTAGTGTAGCCAGCCATGCAGTGAAGAAGGGCCTCAGCAAATTTCTGTTAGGAAGGGAAAAATTACCAACAGTCGGGTTTTGTTTGGTTGGAATAAATTTATTTCATCTGTCTGTAAACAAGGTGTTTTTAATAGTTATGGCATTTTTTGAAATGCATATTAAATCAGATGAGTTAGACTGTATCCCAGATGTAACAAAGTGCAGGGAAAGAAATGGACAAATCAGCAACAAGAAGTCGTTTAAATCTGTACATTATCCACAAGGCCCAACAATAGAAGCAAAGACTAGAATGTCCCTACAGTAGTGCCATTCGAAAGAAACCCTCGTAGTCAGTTAAAATCCATCTCACAATAGCAACAGTTCATTTTTTTTTTTTTAACAATAGTATGGCACAGAATACATATTAAAAAAATTCATCACAAGACAGCCAAGTCAGTTATTCCAACCAATACCATCTCCCATTTATTCTTTGTATACAGAGTTCTGCAGTTCTCTTTAAATGGACATACAAGTTAGTACCATGTCTGAACTGAGAGTTTGGTTACAGACATTTCAGATGACTAGTGCACAAGGCAGTTCACTCCATCATTTCTGCAGCAAGGGTGTGACAGGCCAAATGAAGATTTAAAATTTGAAATGGCATCATTTTGACAGTTTAGCTTTCAAACTACCAACCTTCATCCAAACAGTGGCTTCAGAGCAGCAAAACTCTTTACCAGTGAGTGATCTGGCAGAAAGACCGGAGTCAGTCAGAGCGCCCGGTGTAGCTGAAGGTGGCAGTTTTCCACAATGACATTGTAGTTCCATATTAAAAAACAAAAGCAACAAAAAAACCCAAAAGCAACAAAAAAAAAACCCAAACAAAAAAAAAAAACCACCCACCCCATGACCCCCAAGCTGCAAACTAAAATTGGTCCTATGAAAACTGAAACCAGACACACTCCAGATGGTTATGCTGGGCTATCTAATGTCCATAATGGCAGCCTCTTACAATTCAACTACAGAACAGGAGCTGGCAAAAAAAAAAAACCAAAAAAAAAAAAACGTGCCTGAGCTATTGCAACGATGGAATGTCTGTGGGGATCCATTCGGGATGTGGCTTTAAGGTCATGGGAGGAAGTGCGTCTGTACCCTTTCTTCCACAGTTTTGTGATTGCACTTGTTAAGCAGTACAAGCTTCAGACATCGTGGCAAAAAAATAAACAGACTTAGGCCTACAGTGAAGTGCAACAACAAAACTAATAGAACTTCTAGAACTAACAGAACTAGTAATAGCTTCTGAGCCACAACTTGGTTGAACAAACCAGGCACTATAAAAACGGGTGCGAGCAAACCAATGTGGAATAAAAAAAAAAAAGAGGGACAGAAGTAAAGATATGCATGCACTTTTTTCCTCCCAACCATGCTCTATGAAAGGAAGACTAGTGAGCTGTGTAATTGCTCAAAGTGCTGAAGAGGCATTGATCAAATTAGATTGTACAATCGGCACCTTGTTTAGTATTTAAGTTGGTTTAGTCATCAATATCACACTAACTGCTAAGACAAAGCAAAGCCTACACTTGGCATATTCCCCTCCCAAAAGTTTTTCAAGGTATCATGCATATCGTCTTTGTGGTGCAGTAATGGTGCCAGATATGGGACTTGGTTACATACAGTGGTTAACATGTAAATGAACAAAGGGTAACTGGAATTATGACATCAGGAAATGGGTAAATAAAAAACACAAACTACCATCTACAGTCTGGTAGCACTGAACACAACTGGGTGGTGATGAAGAGAGTTGCTAGGTGGATGGGGAGAGGCTGCTTAGACGTCAGACCTCCTCAGGTATAAAGCCAGTTCATATGCTTTCTTGTTGAGTGTCCCTCCATGGACACCTTCCTTTCCCATGACTATAACCAATGCTGGAGTACACAAGGAAAGAAAACAGAAACGAACAGAATTAAAGGGAAAAAAAAAAAAGAAAAAATAACACCTTTCCCCACCAACAAAGGGATACAAAGGAGACACAGGTTCATACCCCATCACCCTGCATTGCTAATAAAGTTTCCAGAATGTAAGGTTTAAAGCTCACCGCCAGGAAAGTTTAATAGCAATCTTCCCCTAATACTTAACAGTCTGCCTAGCAACTAGAACCCAGAGTCTCTCAAGTATTTTGCCATTGAGTATGCCTTCTTATTCAATCCGCCTCCATGGACCCCTTCTTTGCCCATTACAAAGACCAAGACTGAAAGAGAAAAGAAAAAAGTTTTAAAAAGAGTGTGTTAGACAAGTAAATAATGCAAGTTTTAGGCAGTGCAATAAACACACTCAAATTCAAGATTTAGTATTTGGCTATTAAGCTAGTTTAACAGGAGTTTTGTAAAAATATAGATGTAGACAGGACTGGGGGAAGGCATGAGTTATCCTCAGGAATATTACGTGACTATGTAAGTCATTAAGAGTTTCACTGCTAAGAAAAATGCAACCAAGTGTCTCAAAAAAGCATCACAAGTGCGTCTCCGCCATCAGCACCATCCGCCATCACCCAGCAAGGAAACCCTGGCTGCATCTTTAAATTAAAAAAAAAAAAAGGGAAAAAAGAAGTGTGACTGAAGAGCAGAAGCGGGAATATTTTTACATTCTTTTCTGTACTGGTCACTACTGGTGTAAAAACAGTAACTGCCTCAGTATTAGCAAAAAAGCCATGGGGTCAGAGAGCTAAGACTTTTCACACAACCATGCAACTAGAAAACATGCTTTTTGTGTAAGACAAAACACAGGGAAGATCTTGGTGTTGACCCTCTCTCTATTCCTACAATTTTGGTGATGCATCCCAGTTGTCTAGTGGACAAGAACATCCAAGGCTTCTCAGCCAGTAAACACCACTTGCGAGTTGCCAGCAGATGTCACCAGCAGGTACGCAGACACAATAAACCCTCTGCTTCCACAGGCACAGCAGTTATTTCCCAAGCTAGGAATACTGTAACTGGAAATACTGCAGTCAGGCTACCTACAGGTGACTGTACATCTCCATAGCGATTCCCTCACAGAAAGCTTAAGACAAACAGTTCTTCGGTATTTCACAACCAGCAGCAGAACCATAACTCTGCTTATTTCACTTCAGTGCTGTAACTTTCTTCCTGTATTTTCGCCAACAGCTTTAGCCTACAGAGAAATTTTGCTCTAGTTTTGTTTTAATACTTATAAGCAAAAGTCTGCTGCTCAGCAATTTGCTTCACAGCAAGGCAAAAAATGCTAGGCCAAGTATTTTGAACACAAAGGCCTGCTACTTGTAGCCAGTATTTCGAGGCATGTTTTTACATCCAAATCCAGTGCCTTCCCCATGACAGGTTTCACTAGAAGTTAAGTGAGGAGCACAAGGAGCTGGTGTACTAGCATAAAGCAAGTTTCTCAACGATACCAAATCGGATGGGCTTTTAGCTCACAGACTTCAGAGAGCTCAACAGGAATGCAAGAAGAGTAAGCGTAGAACTTGTAAAGAGGCAAGTAGAAGTTCACACAAGAACTCACATCTTTGAAGAATAAACCTTCTGTTCAGAAGTATACAAGAATCAGTTTCACTACTGATCATTACTAGATCCCTACCATAAGCTTTAGATACCAAGCTACCTTATACTTGGTAGCTTACTTCAAGCTGTAGCTTGCTCTTCCTTGCTTGCCAGAGATCTGGTTAACCACTTCCTAGCCTAGTGCCCACATGGGAACAGGGACAAGCATGATAACCAGCCAAAGACCTAGCCAGCCAGCCAGGCCACTGCCATCCACCCCCCTTGCGTCACTTCCAAAATTAACCATTAAATACAGGAGCCTGGTTTTCTTAGTAGCTGAAGTCTATACTTAGGGTCACATTCTTAATTTAGCGAGCTGAGAGTGAAGAGAATCATGCTTACCTCGGCCAGCTCTGCCTACAGCAACATTGTACGTTGGCTCACCACCTTGACTCTTTGTCCTGATGTCCATTGTGCAGTCACCATCAACATACAGGCTATCTCTGATCACGGAGCACTTCTTTGCACCAAGGGTCAGACCGTTGGTGAAAAAACCCTCTCGGTCTTTTCCTACAATCATATCTATTTCTACTGGCTGTCAAAGAAAAAAGTCCAGAGTTAGCAGGGCAATATTTTATTGTTTAATTTCTACTCAGAAAACATCCTGTCTTGTGTTGAGATGATGAGACAGTACATTTGCCCCTGCTCCCATCAGGAAGTCTTCCAGAACACAGTGCTTTGTAAGTCACAGTTTGCACTGCACTGGTCCTATTACCACTGTAAGCAGGGGATCCACTGCCCTGCAATACCTCAGCCCAAATCTGAAGCGACTCTTGGATCCAAGCTCTCATTAAGGGAGGTGCTTCAGGGTTGAAACTAGCTAAGCACGGGATCCGTGTATCTTGGCGATGGAACGCACTAACCCTGTGGAACCCAAACGCCTGCTGGCACTTATCCCTGAAAGATCGCCTCAAATGCCACCCGCCTGCACCGGCGGGGCAGAAGCTCGGCCCTAGCCACGCTGCTCCGCATACTCGGGGCAGCTCCTACACACGGTGCGCCTACGCGGCACCGCTCCCACCCGCCCGCGGTACCGCCCGGCTACTGTGGCCGCCGTCCCCCACTACGTGAGGGTGGAGAGCACCCGCCCCGGGGCGGACAGCGCGGCCGCGGGGGTCGGGCGGCGGCGCGACCCGGTGAGGCGGGGGAAAGACGGGGAGGGCCGGGCCCTGCTGCGGCGCGGCGGCCTTAAAGTGCAGCGTCACGGCGGGCCCTGCCGCTCCAATCACGGCCCAGCACTGCGCGGCCGCCGCCACGGCCGCGGGCCCTTACCGGCCCCGCTCTGCTCCAGCTCCCGAACCGGGACCGGGCACCTCCACGCCTGGGGCGGGGCGCGGCTCTGCCGCCGGGTCGTCCCGGGCAGGCCGCGCTGCAACACGCCGGCCGCCCCGCATGGCCCTTACGTAACGGCGGCACGGGTCCCGGGCGGACGGCGGGAGCGGGGCTGAGGGGAGCGGAGCGGGGCGGCGGCTGGAGCAGAGGCGAAGGACGGGCAGGGGTGGGGGGGATGGGGAGGGAGGAATCAATGGCAGTGCGCCATCTTGGCGATGAAAAACATGGAGCCAGCGGCGAGGTGGGCATTCACGAACGCCTCCTACGCCGCGCACGTAAGCCTCGCCGCAGCGCCGGGCCCTGGCGGCCCTACGCAAGCTCCACCGCGCACACCCGGCGCGGCCTCTCCCGCGGCCCCGCCGCATCGAGCCGCGGCCCCCGCCCCCGCCGCCGGGAAGGGCCCCCGCGCCCGCCCGCGGGCAGCCACAGACAAAAAGGCAGCGCGGGGCTCGCTCCCCCGGCGCCGGGCCCACCGCCGCCTTCCCCCGCCTCCCTGCAAGGTGCCCCCGTCCCTCGTGCGCCGCCGCCTTGCCCCGCCGCTAACGGCCCGGCTAGCTCCCGCGGGGCCGGGCTCGCCCTTCCCCGCGCCCTGCCCTGCCTCCCCGCCGCCGCCCTTACCGTGATGCTCTGGAAGATGCCGCCGGCCGTGGCTGCCCAGACGTACTTGGCGTCGCAGTAGCCCACAATGGCGGCCTCCTGGCAGCAGCCATCGCACATCAGGTTGTCCACGTAGCTCTGCCAGCCGGCCATCTTCGCGCGGGCGGCGGTGGGGGCGAGCGGGGCGGGCGGCGAGGCGCGGGCCAGGCGGCGGGCAGCGGGGCTGGGCGAGGCGGTCCCGTCCCTCTCCTCTCCCTCCTCACAGCGGAGCGGACCCGAGCGCTGCAGCGGGCGGCGCGGCGCGGCCCAGCCCTCCGCGCTGCCGGCGCCGAGGGGCGGAGGGGAGGAGGGGCGCGGCCCAGCACCGCCCCCCGCGCCGCCCGGCTCCGCGCGGCCGAGGCGGGAACGGCGGGGCTGCTGCGCCGTCCGCCGGGTGGAGGAGCGCGGGGCTGGCGGGAGGGAGCCGGCCGGCGGTGGGTCCGGTCCTGGTCACGCCCGGCAGGTAGGTGCGGCGGGCCCGGGGTGCCCCGGCCCGGCGGGAGGGGTGCGCTCCCCGCGCTCTTCCGGACCCCTGGGGGGGGCTGGGTCCAGCGCGCCCTCGCCGCAGCCCCTCTGGGTGACCGGCCCGTCGCCCCGAGCCCCGGTGTGGCAGTCAGAGCCGCCGTCTGGCCCCGTTGCTTCTGCACGATCGGGCCTGGGGCCGAGCACCCGTGCGGTGCCGGCGGTGCTGTGTGCCGCCTTCCCCGTTTGCTCTGAGGCTGGGGGAGTGCGAACGGTGCTCTGATGTCCAAGGAATGGCGACGTTCTCATCTCTGGAAGCATAGTCCTTGCCTAGGTAAAGTTCTGTTACTCCTCTGTTGGTAGCTGGCCATACTCTGCTGCCCTCCTTGCCCCTGCGAGCTGAACCAAAGTAGCGAGAGGATTTCTTTGTCGAATTGCTGGTCTTGTATGGAGCCGGTGGGCTCCTCATCTCACGCCCTAACATCCGTCGCATTTTATTTCTGTGTGGTTTTGTAAGTGGCTATTTCAGGTTTTATTCTTCCAGGTCCCACCAGGTTGACATAATTTAGTTTCCACATTCCTTTGTAAGGTGTCCAGGTCTGATCCCAGTTTTTTGCTACATTGGTACTGGGCTCTGGGCAGGATCACTGCTTGGAAGAGTGGCCTGCTGCAAGTTGCAGAAATGTTCACCCGCAACATTAAGGGTGTGTTTTAGGGTAATGGCTCTGTCCTTAACATTGAAGTTGGGGGGTAGTAGAGTGGGTCACCTTCCTTTTGAGCAGGGTGGTTTTGCCTTACGTAGTATCTGTTGTGATTCTCTGGGAAATAGGGACAGGTGAGATGTGAAGTGGTGGTCCATACAATTAACTTTGAAGCTTTAATTCCGGAAGTTAAATCTTACACCTGAATATGCCAAGGCATGGCATACAGTAATTGAATCTGTCTTGTCTGAGGTTATACCCACCAGGAAGAATATTCACTGCATATTTCTAATGAATATCCCTACAGCATGCTTCAGAGTGTAGTTTTAAAACCTATTTTGGTTGTCATGGGATTGAGTGTTGTTTAGATAGTAATAGAGATTGCTTATATTACTAGATACTTAAAAAAGCCATTATTTGCATCTTTTAGCTTAATTCTGTAAGTATCTTCTCTATTTTAATTTTCACAGTGCCTTTCCGACTCTGAATTTGGACAGCACCAGAACTTTGCTTTGCTTTATTGTTTTCCAGCCACCCATTTATACCAAAAATGTCCTCATGTCATTCTTGAGTGACATAGTATAGTGTGAGGCGTTCCTGCCCATGGCAGGGGCCTGGAACTCGATGATCTTTAAGGCCCTTTCCAACCCTAACCATTCTATGATTCTGTTTTATCTCCCAGTGAGTTACAGACTTTTAATTTGTTTTTAGCTCCTTAACTAGTTAAAGCTTTTTGTGAAGTTTGGGTTGCCTTCATCATCCTCCCATTTTTGCCATGGAAAGGAGAAAAAGTTCTCTTCTGTCTGAAGCTGCCATTGAAGGCCACTTCTCTTTTTGTAATGCTTACCTGTAGTAAGTGCCAGTTTAACACTAGTACTTGCACAGAATGGAATGCATCCATCTTAAATGAACAGGAGGCTGATGGGTCCATTATTTTTAGAGTTCAACCAAAATGTAGGGTTTGCATTTTTTGTTGGTTTTGCAAGCGGCAGTAAGGATTCCAAATTGCTTCACTTTAATAAGTGGATTTACTAAATACAGGGACAGACATCTGATCACGCTGGACCCAGAGGCAGGCCTTGCGAATTTTGGAGCTGCCTGTGGGCCGGTGTCATTGTCTTTGATTAACAAGAGGTAGGCTTCACATGGACAGCGGGCTGCTTGGTACACACGTGGAGGAATCTCACACAAGAGCCTGTGGGTTTCCAGGGCTTTTACTAAAGGCTATGCCACCTCTTCCCTTGAGGTATCTCACCTTCCCACATGCACCCTTCCACCCATTTGTCCATTCCTTATGCCTGAGGACCATGCGTGTATTTCTAGGCCCTACAATGTAATGTCCAGTTTCATGGGAGGTAGAGGCCCAGTGGTCGCTGCCAGCTAGATGTCTGGGAGGACAGCACCGCTGCTCTAGGAGCTGCAGAACTGCTGCAAGAGGCACTGCTTGGCTGTTCCCGGGACTCCAGAACCTTGCCAGTTTAGTGTGTGGTGGGGTTCAGTGCTCCTTTGAAGAACTAAATGTTCCATATGGATGTCAGAGAATGCAGAGTGAGTCCTGTAATGCTACCACTGCTTTGCGGGGAATATCACTGTTTTTTAATTAAGCTGCATAAACCAGTGATCAAGTAGTGTGAATGCTATTTTGATGAGCAGATTGTGTTAGAGACACAGGGAATACAGGTGTCTGCTTTTAATGATTTAAATTGAAATAACAGCATGGAAGTCTGGGATCTGAGCAGAAATTATGGGAGTAGAGGATTTGCCACTTGTTTGGTATCTGGGCTTTTAGTCATGTTACTTGTGAAATAACTCTAGTAATATATTTATAGAGTGAGCTCTAAATTGGATTACCATTATTCAATGTTATGAAATTACCAGGTAGCATACCAGTATAATTTAGAGATTCAGCAGCTGCCAGTGCTATTTCTAAAAATCATACTCCTTTATTTTCACTATTAGGTGCCTCATTTGGGTGTATTCTAGGCTATGCAATTATTACAATGCTATTTGTATAGACACTATTGCAACAGCACCTTTGAGACTGTTCAATTTAAGAAGATGAAGACGTGCTCTATGTGATAAAGATTGTAAGAGAGATGTTCCAGTTTTATTGTTTGTTACAAGTCTTAATTGAAACTGAGATGTTTGTTAAATGAAGGATTTATGTATAAACAAAAATATAGTTGTTAAAATTGATAGATGGAGTGGCTCATTTGACATCGATACCCGGACTGACACAGGAAATGGTGCTGTCTGAACATAAGCCACACGTGTCAGAAATAGTTGCTAACCCATGTTTTCTTGTATTTTAGTCTCTTTCGACCTTCTGCCCAGTAGTTCTCTGTGGAAGTTTTTTGCACACTGTAGCCAGTTTGTTTTTTTAATGCAGCTTGTAACAGTTACTAGTCATTTTGCTTCGGTTCAGAGCTTTGCCTGCAATTTGTGTTGGATCACATCTAAGAGAAATAATCATTTGAAAGAATGCCTGTGCTTAACCAGAGTGTACTATTTGTAGCTTTGTGAGAAACTTGACTGCTTTTATATTAGCAACATGAAAATTGAAACTGACAAAAAACTTGAAGGAGGGTGTGTATTTTGTTAGTAAAATAACTCTCATTTTTCTGTCAGGCTTTGTAAGTACTGGAGCATTTGGAGATAAATTTAAGCAGCATTTATGTGTAGATAGAAAGGGCAAGTGACCATCAGCAGAACACATCTTGACTTTTGAAAATTAACCTTTACAGAGCCAGAGCTCACCTGAGGCATAGTTCGTTATGACAGTTCATGCCAGTTTGCGGTGCTGCTCTGGTAACTTCCTCTTCAGACCATACTAGATTTCCTGTGACAGTCTTTCTATTTACCACAAGTGCTTTCAGAAGTGCAGAGGGTAAAACCCATTTAGAAGTTTACGAGTTAGCACATTCACTTCTGCTGATTAAAAGGCAAGGAGCAAGGAGCAGTCTGTCTCTTAGCCTCATGGCAATGACTTGAAACCTGGCTGTGCAGAGTCCTTCCTTGGCTACTAAAGTGACTTGGCTGAAAAACAAGCAAGCCACCAAAGGCTGCTTGTTAGTTAGAAATAAATTGTAAAAATGACATATTAATGAGCAGAAAGCTTGAAGCTAGGATTCGAAAATACTGTGATAACAAAATGCAACAATCATTAGATTAAAACCATATGCAAATTTTTATTACATAGCTACATCTGTGCGTGAAAAAGGTCCTGTCAGTGCTAGCATAGATGTGGTTGTGCTACAGAGCCCTGTGCACTTGAAGCCATCCAGAATGTTCTGAAAAAAAAGTTGTTTTTCTGGTGTATCTTACGTTGTTTGGAAAGGTGCTTTAACTCAATGTGTGGATGAGGGGTTTGTCTCCATAGAGGAGGTTTGCCTGGTATGGTTTTACCAGTATAGGTAGCACAACAATACCTTTGTCTTTCAAAGGATTAAGCAGTTAAGAAGAGTTTCCCTTATCCTTTATTTAACCATCAAATTCAAACACTACAAATACATATTATAGTGTGAGGCGTCCCTGCCCATGGCAGGGGGGTTGGAACTAGATGATCTTAAGGTCCTTTCCAGCACTAACTGTTCTATGAGTCTATGATTCTATGAAACCTAAAATCTAATTTAAAATCAGATGCAAGGTTAAGGGTGTTGAAGTGTCAGATATGAGATTGCTTCCATTTTGGTGGCTTCCAGAAATGCTTTAGATCTGAGGAAGGACAGTTCTTTGTGGATCTGATTTATAGACTGCTCAGAGCATTAAAAAAAGTCTGAAATCATGGAACTTTCCTTTCGTTTGATTTTTAAGGCAAGTTCTTGATCTTACATGTGGCCAATAAGAAATAAACCTTAATTCTAGAAATTAAAGTTTATTATATGTAAAAGCTGGCAAATGAAGTTGTTAAGCCACTATCCATCATATTTGAAAAATTGTGGCAGTCAGGTGAAGTTCCCGACGACTGGAAAAAGGGAAATATAACCACCATTTTCAAGAAGGGGAAAATGGATGACCCAGGGAATTACAGACCAGTCAGCCTCACCTCTGTGCCTGGCAACATCTTGGAGCGGATTCTCCTGGAAGGCATGCTGAGGCACATGAAAAACAACAAGGTGCTTGGCGACAGCCAGCATGGCTTCACTGAGGGGAAATCATAGAATCATAAAATAGTTAGGGTTGGAAAGGACCTTAAGATCATCTAGTTCCAACCCCCGTGCCATGGGCAGGGACATCTTCTGCCAGACCAATCTGGTGGCCTTCTATGATGGAGCTATGGAACTGATGGACAGGGGTAGAGCAGTTGATGTCATCTCCCTGGACTTGTACAAAGCGTTTGACACTGTCTCACATGACATCCTTGTCTCTAAGTTGGAGAGACATCAGTTTGATAGATGGACCACTCGGTGGATAAAGAACTGGCTGGATGGCTGCAGGCAAAGAGTTGTGCTCAATGGCTCAATGTCCAATTGGAGACCAGTAACGAGTGGTGTTCCTCAGGGATCGATGTTGGGACCGCTCTTGTTCAACATCTTTGTCGGGGACATGGACAGTGGGATTGAGGGCACCCTCAGCAAGTTTGCCGATGACACCAAGCTGTGTGGTTCAGTTGATACATTGGAGGGAAGGAATGCCATCCAGAGGGACCTTGACACACTTGTAAGGTGGGCTGATGCTAACTTGATGAATTTTAACCATGCCAAGTGCAAGGTCCTACACGTGGGTTGGAGCAATCCCAGGCACAACTCCAGGTTGGGCAGAGAAGAGATTCAGAGCAGCCCTGCAGAGAAGGTCTTGGGGGTGTTGGTCGATGAAAATGTGAACATGAGCCAGGCAGTGTGCACTTGCAGTCCAGAAAGCCAACATGTATCCTGGGCTGCATCAAAAGGAGCGTGACCAGCAGGTCGAGGGAGGTGATCCTGCCCCTCTACTCTGCTCTTGTGAGACCTCACTTGGAGTACTGTGTGCAGTTCTGGTGTCCTCAATGTAAAAAGGACATGGAACTGTTGGAACAAGTGCCAGAGGAGGGCCACGAGGATGATCAGGGGACTGGAGCACCTCCCATATGAAGATAGGCTGAGAAGTTGGGGCTGTTCAGCCTGGAGAAGAGAAGGCTGTGTGGAGACCTCATAGCAGCCTCCCAGTATCTGAAGGGGGTCTATAGGGATGCTGGGGAGGAACTCTTCATGAGGGACCGTAGTGATAGGACAAGGGGTAACGGGTTCAAACTTAAACAGGGGAAGTTTAGATTGGATATGAGGAAGAAAGTCTTTACTAGTATGGGTGGTGAGGCCCTGGAATGGATTGCCCAGGGAAGTTGTGAATGCTCCATTCCTGGTGGTGTTCAAGGCCAGTTTGGTCAGAGCCTTGGGTGGCATGGTTTAGTGGGAGGTGTCCCTGCCCATGGCAGGAGTGTTGGAAGCTAGATGATCTTAAGGTCCTTTCCAACCCTAACTATTCTATGATTCTATGAAATTCTTACTTGGACTGATAGTCTTCAGTTCATATTGGTGGCTTTGGTGAGAGTGCCTGCATGAGTGAGATGTACGAATTAGGTCTTTATGACCCAGCTTTCTTTGTATTCAGATTTATCAGACAGGCTCTCCAGGGTACTTGGATCCTGCAATATTTTGTTTTGCTTTAGATAAAGCAACCAGAACACAAATAGGTAGTCCTTTGTTAAGGACTACCTGTTTTCAGTTATGAAACAAGGGTACTGTGAAATTCAGTAAGTTTATAGATAGCTGGATACAGTGGAGGGAAGGTGGTAGCATCTTAAATCCAATCTCTTTTATTTACTTTATTTTGTCCAAGCTAAGTGGTGACTCATTATATGCCTTTTTTATCTGATTATTTCAGTTGGTGAAAGGTTGTATAAAAGTTAATCTAAAAAGTGAACACTAAGTCTAAGAAAAGCTTTAAGGGAGTTGGAGGAGCCCAAAGTTAGAGAGTTAGAAAGTTAGGGAGAGGAAGAAGAAAGGTAGAAAATGGAGCAAAGCAAGCATGGGTTCTCAACACAGTCATTTTCAACAGATGTTTATGTGGTGTGATTAAGCAGGAGCAGCTAACAGCCTTCTAACTGCATGAAGTCTGCACCTCTGATCTCTGTGCAAACTTCACTGGCTGCACTGAGAAATTATGTTGTGGAAACGAACATTAAACTTTTCCCAGGCTTCATCTGTTACTTTGTTGTTTTTTTTTCCCTGCCAAAGTGGACTGGTATATACAATTTTACAGTTTTAATATCTTATCCTCATTTCTGCGTGGTGCTAGCATACCTTAAGAAGAAAGCCAAAAACCTTTCAGTAAGTTGCATTGCACTGCAGGTACACTGCAGTCATAGCAGAAATCTCTCCTGCTGACCACCACCACGGGGTCAGCAGCAGCATTTCCTGCCAGTCCATGTATGTGCGTGGTCATGTTCTGGCTATTGAGCTCACAAGCCTTTATGTTTTTCTTACTCATACTTTCTTTAGGTGATTGTTTCTGTACATGCTCTCTGCTGCTTATTCAGTCTCCCACGTGGTTTAGCCAGGAAACTCTGATGCTTTGTTCAGTACGTTATTTCCGTCATTAAGCTTTCTTTCAATGACAGTATCTGTAAATATGTTTATCTGGGTGCTACTTCCTTCTCTGATCACAAATAATTTTGATGTTGATGCTTGTTATTTGTTAAAAGTCCAAAGGATTTTTGTATCACTGATAAATTTATCGCTCATATATAATTTCTACCCAAAACATTCACTGTCTGCAAAAGCATTTAATAATAATTCTGAAGTAGAAAAAACATATTTTCCAAGAGAATTTATACAGTTCTAACCTTATAATACTCTGTAAAATTGCAAATATACATTATTTTTTGAATGAAGCAGAAATTACTGCATGCTCTTCTTTTATTGCAGTTCTTTTAAAAATTTGATACCACATTTCTTTGTCACCATGAAGTACTTGATTCTAGCTATGAGTAGCAGTCAACCTGCCTGCTGTCAGCTCACCAAAGAAGAGCCAGTATATGTGTATTTAATGTTTAGAATATTTTTGTGTACATTTTGATAGTTGAAATCCTAAGTTTCAGCACTGAGATAATTATTTCTGACACAGCTGTAGTATTTTTCTCTGAATTACATCTAGTCAAATATCACATTTTTGAGAAACAAGGTATGTGAAATTTATTCTGCTCAAATCTGTCTGCATAGTCATAAAAGAAAATCAAAGAAAAGATTTAAAATACATGAATTGTGTGCTTAGAAATGTTGTATTCAGTCTGGAAGTCTAATACTGCTGAACTGGAGAGCAGACGCACTGATGTGGATGAAAGGAAATCTGAAAATGGAAAGGACGGAGAAATATAGAATTGAGTAAAGAGGGAAACAGCCTAGAAGTGGTGTGGTTTAATTCAGAATATTTTCTCTTCTTTTTAAATACTTCACTGAAGGAAACAAGTAATACCGTCTCTTGACCAAACAGCTATTCATTATGAAAAGTAAACATGCTGAAAGCATGACGGAGAAGAGGACTGCAGAGCTGAAGCAGGTCTCTTCAGTGTCATGGTAAGCTGACATCTGCAGAGACCTGGTAGAAGGCTTCAGGAGTTGTGGTTTTGATAGCATACTGGTCTTGTTGATGAATTGTGCCCCCAGCATCCCTGGTTTAACATTGTCTACATAGTAAGTGCCAAACGAGGAAGGTATCTGAACTTCAGATTATATGCTGTTTCAAGCAGGTGCTGGACTTTTGTTATCAACCTTTGCAGCAAGTGGGAGTGGACTTGTGGTGGTGTTACTGTGAGGAAGAAGAATCCAGTCATCTGCTGTGTAACTCTGCTCTCCTGTCTGTCTTCTTGGCATCTTCATCCAGCAATGCAGCTTGCACCACGTCATCAGATCATGCTTAGAGTGTCTGCAGTTGCTCATACCTGGTTTTTGATCATACATGTTTCTAGCTATGTATTTCCTAGTGCATGCTCAGGTTATGTGAAAAATGCATCTAATGCAGCTTGTCTGTACTCTGGATGAAGATAAACGCCAAACTGGAAAAGGGCTTTTTAAAGGTTAGCAACTTGGGTGTATTACATTTATCTAGATGAGAAAGCATTCCTCCTATTTCAGTGTTCATTGAGACTCACATATAAAATGCAGAATGAGGACAGCTTTTCTTAAATGAAAATACGTTACTTCAGTATGTATATGTATATAAAAAAAAGTTTTAAGTTACTGCTTTGAATAATCAGAATACCTGTCCTTTGCTATACAAACCTTGTCCTCATTATTAGGCTAAAATAGCGTTCATAAGGCAGTTGTGACACGTAGCATGGTTTTGGTTACAGAGCAGAAACAGGTGCAGTTTTGCTGTTGGCATTACATAAAAAAATTCAGAAAAACAGAGGAAGGGAACATCAGCACCAGCTAGACTTTTTTGGTTTGTTGTAATGGACACCCACTTCTTCTGTTATCATTGGTAGATGTCTAGGGAGAAGATAATCGTAAACTGCTGGTGGGTAGTCAAGCCATGTATTAAACATGCATCAGCCTCTCAAAACCAGGATCTAGATACAAGTTAGTATCAAGTTAGTGGATGAATTGGAATGCACACTCTTTGATTGGAAGATTTGGCTCTTGTACTGAAATAGGACAGCTTGGAGGCAGCATTTAGGTAAAGGTATACTTGTTTCTCAAAACCTACTGTTGGCGTGGACCTGGGGACAGTCATCCTAAATAATGGCTGCAGCAGAGGAAAAGGCACTTCTCAATGCTAGCTTATACACCTTTTCTTCACCTTTCTGTTGGACACAGCTCTTTCTTCTTTTTTACCTACTTTTCTGTAGTTCCAACAAATATTTTTTTAAGAGTAGTTTGTGGCAAAACCTAAGATTGCACTTCACTCCCTGTGCTTGAGGCATTGTAAGTGCACTGACATTGGTGGTAACTTCTGTTATTCGCTAGTGTGAAGGAAAATTATCCCTGTTAAAGACTAAACAAAACCTTTATAAGAAAAAAAAAGGTTTGTTTTTCATTTAAATTAATCTTTTTTTGTTGTCTTTGTTGTTTTAGAAGCTATATGCTGTAGCAGAAAAAGAAATGTGTGTGACAGCTGTGAGATGCTAGGCTTGCTGCTTCTTGATAGTTTTGTGACCATGTCTGCTGGTTTTGGACTGCAGGCCTTTCAGTAGCTTCCAAGACCCTGGCACTAGATGGAGCTTTAGTCTACTTGCACTTTGAAGTGTATTAAGTTTAACCACAAGCTACAAACAGGGAAGAATAAATTAAGATACGTATGTATGCCTGCTGCTACATTTACAGTGCCCTTTTCCCCTTTTGTTAGCAGAGTGGTGTAAATTATAATTTAAATTTAATTTAAATTAAAATCAAAGTATTGCAGCGGGATCTGCTTGATCTGGTAGGTTCTTTATAATCGCTCTTACTAGCACCCTTTAATGTACTCTCAGGCTCATGAGAGAAGTTGCTGTAAGTTAGATTTGCTGAAAATGTGCTTCATGTTTAAGCTAATGACTAGTCTGTGCTGAATAAAGGTAATGCCATTTTCTGAACAAAGTTCCTATTTAT
Source organism: Myiopsitta monachus (assembly GCA_017639245.1). Classification (NCBI taxonomy): domain Eukaryota; kingdom Metazoa; phylum Chordata; class Aves; order Psittaciformes; family Psittacidae; genus Myiopsitta; species Myiopsitta monachus. Next base: position 24,588,735 of record CM029923.1, read on the forward strand.
ATTTCAGGATGGGGTGGGGGTGACCAAGCCTTCTGTTTGCTCTGCTCATTCAGTAGTGCATTTGCATTTTTACTTCATGCTACCCAAGCCAACAATTCAGAATCATCTGTTATCAGTCACTTCATTTTTCTCCATGTGTTACTCTTGAAAATATTGAACAAATAGAAACAAATAAAAACCAGCTTTGAAACTGTAGTGTTTAATACTTCTCGTTTAGCAAGCACCACGTCTCCCAGGCTGCACAGCACATATCAGAAATTTAAGACTATCTGTGCCTTCTGCAGAAATAACTGGAAGTAGATTTGGGTTTTTTCTGGGGTGCCGGTGTTCTTATCAGCAAGAGACTGCTTCACTCCAAACCATTATCTAGACACTGAAGTAGCAAATATGTAATCAGTTCCTACTCACAGCCCCTCTGCCATTTTATTGAATGGTTTAATATGGTAAACCAGGAGATGCATACTTGAGGAAAAAAATCAGAAGGCATACTATGCTCAGACCACTGGAAATGATAAGAAGACGACTGCAGTATAGCATCTCACTCCCATTGCCTTCTCAGGGTCTAATCCTTCAGTGTCTTTCACCTTTTATAGGCAGGACTGCGGGACTCCACACATACCACAGAATGAAAAACCTTTGTAGAAAACTGTACATGAATGCAGTATTACCGATATGAAGAAAAGCTCATATTTCTGGAAGACTTCTACTTTACTACTAAACTGTTAAGGAACCATATTATTTATGGACGACTGCATGTGGTGCTGTAGATGACAGGGTTTGCGTATGGCAATGTGATTACAGTACTGGCTGTACAGAGCAGGGGAACAGCACAAACAGCTTTTAGAAAAAGACCCTGCTGCAGAAAGTTATTTTAGAAGGGTGTTTTGTAGTTGACCTGGCAAAATTTTAATTGCTGCTTGTAACCAGATTAAGTGTGTTCAAAGTCATAATCTCCATATGTGAATCTCAAGTGAAGTCTGGTGGTTAGGTATCTTTTAAGAATTTCTTCTTACAAAGTTGTTACCAGTTGCATTCAGACTGTAAAATGTCATTAGTACTGGTTTCAAGGGAAGCAGTTTGCCACCCTTTGAAGACAGAAGGAAGTAGTAGGAGTGAATACGCTGATACCCAATTCCTCATGCATCTGGAGAGCAGTGAGAAGTTGTAATTCCTGGTGGCATCTCTGATACAGGGCATGAAAAGGTTAAATATCATTACTTCTTTACACTTTCATTTCATTTTGCAAAAGTAGCTTGTGAAGTTACTAAGGATCAAAGTTGCTGGAGCATTCTTTGCTGTATTTAGGCGGCTGCTCTGCTGTTGTGCATGTGGACACTGTTTTGTTAAATGGATAGATGTGGCTAGGTAAGATGTCCTTTGGCACAAGTATAGGAAGTGTATCAACAGAAATAAGTGTGGTAAAATCTGCACACTGCATAAACTAACTTCTATTTCTTTTTTAGACGCTCTTTATCTCATTGTCGTATGTACTAATTAATGTAGCTGGACAATTCTTCCTCAGCAAGTGGAAAAGAAGATGCATACATTTTCAAAGATGGCTAAAGGATTTACCCATAAAGCTTCCTCTGGTCTAAAAATTTGGTAAAGTTTCTCCTTTGAAAATGTGGAGGATTAGATATTAGATTAGATGTAGATGTTCGAATAAATAACTGTAATCCCTGAAGTCTGGATAGTATCTTGGCAAGTAAACTAAGCAGGTTCAGGGAATGCAGAACAAAGGAATCTGTGGTGACTAAAGACTGATGAGTTTATACGAAGTATGACAGCAAGACCATGTTTATATAGATGTATGTTGTCCACTGCATTGCTGTTCTTCATTGAATTACTCCCGAGGGTGTGGTTTATGCCCTTGCTTTAAGAAATTCTTGACAAGCATGTGCTTGTCTGCATGGCTGAATTTTTAGTGTTCCCTTTAAATGTGGGTATGCAAAACTGCAGACAGGGTTCCAGTGTTGTTCATGCCAATGCCACAAGGAGAGTTAAAGTCACCTCCTCTTACTACATTGCACTTGCTCAAGCACAACCAGCAGCTGCAGGCAAACTGTAGGGCAAACTGAGACTTAACGCAGACAGGTCCCTTCCAACCCGAACCATTCTGTGATAAATTACAGTTTCACATGAAGAAAAAAAATCTGTGATAAATAAACTACTCGGAATGTTCCTTACTAGTTGCAGGGTTCAGGCTAATGAAACCAAGCCAGGAAGCAGCACCTCTGTTGGTGTAAACCCAAAGTAATACTATAACTTTGAATGGAACTAGTCTAGAGCAGTATGTGTTAGCATACTATGGGAGGGAAGGTCTGCCTTCCTGATAATTATTAATTCTTATTAAAATCTTGGCTTGCCCATTTTTTGTAATGTTTTATTTACCTGCTGTATTAGATGCTTTTGGAGTTGGATGCATCAGACACTCGAGGACAATGCTCTGTACAAATACTGCTTCTGAAAAAGTGTGAAGTTCTTTCATTTTGTTGTGTTGGCAGCTGGACAGGACGACAGCACTGTGAGTGAAAAGTAGAAAGGGCAAACAGAGACATGTTCTGTAACCACCCGGGGCCTGAGTCTGGTTGTGTCCTGTTCCTTGTGATGATGCCACTCCTGATCTCTGAATGGTTCTCGATTCAACAGAACTAGGTCCACAGTAGCTGTGGCAACCAAACCACAGAAAGCAACTTATGACCTAAAGCTGAGGTTGCTCTTCTTTGAGTATTAATGGGGTGGGTTTTTTCCTTCTAGCAAGCTATGTTAAATGGCCAAGAAAAGAAAGCATAGCAACTGTTCTTTGATTATGAGAGTGCTTTGATACTTGCATATTACTCTGACCTAATCTCAGTAATAGGAAAAAAACCCAAACAAACAGAAGTTGGGAACTGGAATAATGACACTCATAATTTTGCTATTAAAGCACTGAATTTTTTCTTTATTGCTTCACTACAAAATCTGATCTTGAATTCCAGTCTTCTTCCAGGCCTGTCTTTTCAGAGACTTTGCTTTGACCAGTAGGAGTATATAAATAAGACAGGCAGGATGCATGAGAATCCTTTGAAAGGCATGCAGTTAGACATGGCCTGCAAAGAATGCACAGAAATTGTCATTGTGTTTTCAGCCTTCTTTTTGATAGGTAAAGGAACTTTTGTTTGTTTCTTTGGATAATTCTGTTGTTTATCTCAGGAGTGCCTGTGATGCTCAGTGTGTGACATTTGAGGAAATCTCTTTGAAATCTCACACACAAACTTCACGGGCTTATTCTGTCATGTACCATTGCACTGGGTCTTAGTTACCCTGCAGCCTTCCAATGAAGTAGGGCTTCAATTTCTATAATTAAAACAAATCAAAAGCACTAATTTTAAAAAGAAATACATTCAGTCACTTTGGTTCATCTTTATTTCTCTTCAGTGAGCAAAAATCTTTTGTCTCTCAAAGCTGAATTTTAATAGGTGAGCAGGAAATAATTTTGTCACTTTGCTCCTCTCTGGAAGAGACAAAACCACTTCTTGCATATGAGAAACTTTGGCATAAAATAGACACTAGGCTGCTCTGCGGTGTTAAGGCTGATATGCTTCCCAGTATATTCAGAAGATCTGGGTCTCTCGAGACTGTAACTTCAGAAATGCTGACATTTGTGAGTTTAGGCAGCTGATAAGCAGGAAAGTTAGAGCTCTGGGTCCCTGAAGTGGCTGAACCCTTCTGAAGACTGTTGTGAGAAAGAGGATGTTAGAGCATGAACTGAGTTTTAAACAGAGCCTAGTCCAACCTCCAATTGCTCTTCTCTCTATGGTAGACATTTTGTCTCTGTGTCTTCCCAGGTCCTGTACCACTTGTATTTGAGTTTGTGTTCAGAATAGCTTGTGCCCAACAGTCTGCCAGGAGCACAGAAAGCCCTGTGTTGTGGATAACTCTCAGTCTGACCTTTTGTACTGAGCCTGTTACCAACAGCTGGGAAAGGTCCCATCATCAAAGCTTTTTCTCTGTAGTAGAAGTATGTGTCTGCCTTAACAGTTTACTGGCCAAAGTAGGTGTGTTTGACTAGCATACTGAATTGCTGAATTGTACTAGTCATCTCCTCAGGCTTCATCCCCCTTGCTGGAGGGGGATCTCCTTTGTGTTTTCTTGAGCTAGGTTGTTTGGGGGATGGAAGTTGGTGAGCTCTGCCTGTGCTGGCCTCCCAAGGTATTCCTGGTGCCTCTTGCTACTGCGTGCCATGGATGCTTTTGCCTGCTCCCACGTGAATATAATACGAGATGCAGGGCAGAGGAACAGGACAGCAGCAGCAATTCTATTCTTTACAGGCCATTTAGCCTTTAAAGGGCTAAATACTGGTTTGCTCAGGAAGGTTTGTTTGTTTGTTTTTTTCTGGTGGTACCAAAACAAACCCGCTTAAATAATTATAACATTTTCCCTATATTTCCTTTCATGCCATTTTTCACAGACCACACAGCAGTATTAACTGCCAGCTATTGCAGTATATGCCAAATACAGTGGAGCATCCGAGTCTTACATAATAATGCTGTGCTGAGTACCTTTTGTGTTTCTACCTAGAGGAGCTCCATGTTACTGTGATTACCTTATCTTGATGATAGAACATTGGATTTTGGTTGTTGTTGCAAGTGGAAAAAATAGTGATTGATAGAGTAGAATTAATTTGCTTCACTACCAAATTGTTACTTCTGATGAACAGCAAGCTACATGGGGCAAGAGTATGTCAGGATGCAAAGATACTGTAGTCCCAGCACCTAGCACTATATAGGCCCTTGTTACAGAGAAGATCCTTTGTTCTTCAATGCATTAATGAGGAATTGCTTTCCACTTTCAGCTCTGATAATGGCAACTGTAACACTTGCTCCAGCAGCTGATCTAACTAAGGAAGCAGTCGGTTTGTGTGTTTCTTGGAGGCTAATGCAGTGCTACTGCTAAATCTTTACAGCTCTGCCATGTTCATGCCAGAAAAGAGAGAGCATTTGATTTTCTTTAAAAAACAAACAATCTGACCACAAACCTTGCTTTTTGTGGTCAGCCCCTCATAAATGCTCTGGACTCCATTCAGTTCTTTCTACTGAATAATTTCAGCATAAGGCCCTTGTAAAGTTGGCTCTAAAATGGATTTAGCCCAAACCTTTTGTTTGTTAGTAAAGAACAAGTTATAGACAGTAGATCTTTCTTGTTTAATATGTATAAGCTCCTTTTACAAGCCCTATCCAAAGAACAGTTCAGTTAATTACTCAAGGCATCTTGTTATTTGGAGCCGCTGCTTGCAGGGGAAGTGAAACTGCTTTTGAGAAAGCGCAAGCAGTTCTTTCTGGCTGCTTTGTTCCCAGTCCTACAGCCCTGCTAAGCACTGCATGTTGCTCCCTCACCAACGGGACACCCTCGCTGTGTCTGATTCTCTCAGTGCTCCAGCCCAGGGGAGGAATAACTGACATTAAGGCAAATGACACCTAGGACCGAAATTGAGCAGCATGAGAGGGGAGTTTGGGTGGCTGCTGGGGCAAGGGGAGCTGAGCTGACTTCTCTGCTTTCCTGTCTGGCCAGTCCTTTCCATGCTGGAGGAGAGCTGGGCAGGGATGCAGAGGAGGTGCCAGCTGTCACAGGACACTGTATACTTGTTTTTTCCGAGGCAAGTTACCAGTGTTTTTAGATAAGTGCAGGAAGCTGGTGGTGATTCAGATCGGGCTTTAGGCATAGCTGCCAGCTGATGGGCAGCCTTTCTGCTTCCAGCAGAGCCTGGCTGTTCCTGAAAGGGCTGGCACATAGCTTTCCTGACCCCTTTTCCTAGCCCAGGAGAATGGCAGTTGCATCGTGCACCCTTAGGGAATGTCCCTCAGTGTCAGGAATCCCTGTGCCCTTCCTTGAGGGAGCCTAAGAAGGGATGTGCTGAGAAAGCCTGAGCCTGGTCAGGAGATAGAGAGGGCTGTCATGGGCAGGTTGTGGGGGCTTCTGCCCTTCCATCAGTGCTGTTGCTGCTCCCCTGTAACAGACCAGGAGGTTTCATGCTGCAAAAGCACTGTAAGAACTCCTCAGCCTCCATCATCCCCTGGCACTGGGCATGAGGAGTAGGGCAGAGTGTTTCTTCTTGCCCAAAGCCCATGATGCCAGCCTTGTGCTGCTGCTGGGTCCCCTGCTGCCCCAGGCTGGCCCTGCCTGCTTCCTGGCATCCAGGTGCTGCTGTGACCCATGGAGGTGACTGGCTCATGTGCTCTGGACATGCAAGATGGGAACTGCTTTTCCTCATGTGCTGCATTAGTGCAAAAAGCAGAGACTTACTGTTAATCCCCTGGAGAGCTGGCGTAGGAGCTGCCTGTTAGGACCGTGGCACAGCAATTGGACGCGGGTGATTAGTGAGGGAGTACTGCGGCTCTGCTCTGGCTCTGAGGGAGCACGTGTTCTCTTATGCAGTGAGTGGAGCTGGGCCTGGGCCTGGGCCTGAGTCTTGGCTTTGGGTGGAGGCACAAGCCAGAGGACTGGCTCCCAGGGTTGCTGGTTTCCATGCCTGGCCCAGGCAGAGCATGGGTTAGTAACCAAGGCAGGAGTCCAGAGTCCCCCTCCAGAGACACTGTGCAGCACTGCAGGAGTGAGGTGGAACCCTGCGTGTTGCCATGTCAAGCTGCCAGTGGCCAAGGTCCTTTCCCGTCCTCTCAGAGAGGCCCAGTCATGCTCCTGACCACCGAATGCACAGGACAGAGCCACAGCAGCTATGGCAACAGTGAGGTGTCACAGTGGTTATGCTGTCAGAGTACAGCAGCTTTCACATCAGAAAGAAGAAAACATCCAATTGCAGAGATGGCTGCCCCTCTGTAAATAGCAAACCAAGTGACCTAATTCAGTGCAGCGGCAGCTCCTTGGAGGCATCCCTGAGCAGGCTCTATGGCGGCCGTGCTCAAGCTGACTCATCACTTCCAGCAAGGCAGAGATTGGAGCTTTCAGGCCCTAAGGATTTCACTCTCTTTATTAATTTTAAATTGATTAAAACGAATTTTTAAAATACCAGGAGAGACTTGCCTAAAGAAATGGTTGTAAAAAAGAAGGAAATAGTCTGTGGGAGTTAATGGTGTGCTTAACAATCTGTGGCTCATAGAGCTGTGAGCACCCATTACAGCTTGGGAGGAGTCTTACGTCAGCTGTTATGTCCTGGTAGATTAGCAAAGATTGGATTAATCCATCATTATTATAAGAAAGTGCCAATTATAAAGTGTCTTTTCTTATACACAGCACAAACCCACTGGTGTCCTCATCCATGCCAGGGTGGTATTAGAGGCTTCTGCTCACAGCTACAAGGCTTTGTCCAGAAGCCAGGGTTTCTTAGGGGAGTACATCCCTACAGGATCATTCTATTCTCTCCCAGCATTGCCCAGTGCCTGACGAATCTCCTCATACGGTCCAGAGACTCCCTGGGGTAGCTTGTGGAGTGTCTTGTACCAGAACAGGCTGTTGGGTTCTCTGCTCAGCCTCCAAGTACAGGTGCTGCAGCAAGTGTAGGCAGTAACAGATGGGTGGAGGATCCCTTTTCCAATCAGTTAGAATTAAGCTTTACCCTGGGCCATTCTCACTTGCTGTTTGTGCCCCCACCCCGCTGGGTGGAAGATTCCTTATGCTGTGAAGCAAGAGGATTGCTGTCTCTTATGATTTCTATCTGCTCCAATGTAACAGCACAAGTCAAGATTACACAGATACTTAAAGCTTTTCTATTCCACCTCTCAGCTTTCACACAGATGGGGAGGTGGGTGCAGTCTGCCATCGAGCCAGCACCCCAGGAATGCCTGTGGACCAACCCAAGGCAGCACCAGTGAGGATCCTTCCATGCCATGGTGGACTCCAGAGGTGTAGGAACCCCCTTGGATGTTACAGAAACATTGTCAGAGGCCTCTCCACATGCGGAATTCTCCCTGAAGGTTTGTCCTGGGACACCATCCCTCAGCCTTCCCACCTGCTGCTTTGGAGGGGGAAGGTGGGCAATGACACCCACCTCCATGGTGCTGCACCAAGAAAGTGGTGCAGGGTCTGGCCCTGATTGTCAGTGGGGATTGTTCTCTGTCAATGAAGGTCAGGGCTAGCTCAGACAGCATAAAGAGTAGAATAATTGATAAAGCTTTTTGTCCTGTTAAGAAATACCAGCAAATTCAAAAGAAAAAAAAGAAAAAAAGGCTGGTGAGTGCTCTGTGGCACTTCAGAGAAGACAGAGAAGGCTGAGAGTGAAGGAGCAGAATATGGAATTCACATGGAGATAATGAAGCAGCAGGTTTTGTCAGCCCCTTTTATGCCTATCTAAAAAAAGATACCTCCTACTTCAGTGAAACTAAAGAATAAAAAGAAAACAAAAACAAAACCTCTGCAAAAACAATTTCACATTTGCTATTGATTAAAGTAATGGAGCACACAGAGTTCTAAGAAGTTGCATAAATGCATTTTTGGTGTGCTTTAAAAATTCCTCTGAAAGATATAGTGATATTACTCATATGCTGTCCACCTATCTGTCTCTTGTCATCTCTAGGTCTCAAAAGCTGAACTGCTTCTAATTCAAATGCCAAAGCAGAATCTATTTCTCATGTGCGCTGCACTCAGCTGTCAGACTTGCATGCAATGCTGTAAAACAGATCCTGCTGAGGAAAAGCCTGGCTGACTGGGAGACCTATAGTTCCTATGCATCTCTTTGAACATCAGGAGGAGTCAACTGGGATGACTGGAGGAGCTCATCTCTTTCCCTTGCCCTCTGTGATCAGGTACAATGGGGTCTTTCTTAGTTCTTGATGTCCCACAGTCAGCAGCAGTGATTTGTCCTGGGTCAGTCACCACTTCTGTGGTATGCTCCCTTTGGCTTTACTTTGGAGACCTGTGAAAGATGGTAAAGGAGTGGGTTATTTTGCATGGCATGCAGATTGGTGTTTTATCTGAGAGTGGCTTATGTGTATATTTTAACATGTTTTATTTTCTTTTGTGATCAAGATGCTTTCCAAATTAATAAATTATACTAATTAATTCCTGCCTGTGCTTAAATATTTAAACATATTTAGTGGTGTACCCAAATAAGGAAATTATTAAGTAGGATAAGAACAGTGGATTACAGAATGTTCTTACTTCATCCATTTTGTCAATTGCAGTTTTAGTTTTAATTATTTATAACACACCATAATGTACTAGTTAATTTACAGTAGCATATTTCTGTACAATCATGAAATTAGTGACATGAGGCTTTCTGCACCACTTGCTGTTTACTCTTTGCTGATTGATATACACATGAGTTATGTGCAGATTAGAATGACTTTTAAATCTATACAGACTCAGCAGGAGGGTTAAGGTGTTTTAAACTTGCTAGTTCTTCATGTAGTTAAAAATACAGTCAGGGAAGACCTGATCCTAAAGAAGTACATGAAATCAGTGACTATTTGTGGAAGGAAGGTTCTGGCAATGTGAAATTCTTTCAGTCTCTGTGGGGCCAGGCCTCAGTCAACAGTCATTAAATAGCATGTTTTAGTGTTTTAAGAACAATATTCTTGTGTACGGTTATCTTATTCCTATTTCCTTCTTGTTAAAAGATACCTAACAAAAGTGCCTTCTCTGTCCCGTATGAGCTGCTGCAAAGCCTGTTTTAAGCTCCACTGCTTGTTAATGATGAGCACGGGCGTGAAGGTCAGAGAAGTGCTGGCCCTGTGGGCCTGAAACATGGGTTTGACAAAACAAAATGCTGTGAGATTCACAAGGCAAACCGACTTGAAAATAGAGAAAATATTTTTCACATTTTTTAAGTTTTATCACTCAGCTGTGCTATTTGTAGTAGTAGTAGTAGACATAACATTTGCAGAAAGAAATGTGACAGATCTATTTAGCTGGCAATACGAGGTTTCTCAGTACTGATACCACATCTTGCCAACAGTTCCTATCCTGTGGTGAAAGTTGTGTGTAGTTACCTAACAAGACAACGGGCTGTCTTCATTATGCATTTCCATTTTTTCAAGCCAGAGATAAGACATGCCCAGCTATGCCAGGAATTAAAATAACCCAACACGTTCATTCTTGTTGGGTGAAAATGATGCCCTGTATTCTCAAAGCAAAACAATTATATTCTCTGTATTGTCACAGGTTCTGCTATTTAGTGGTAATAGCTGACAAGCATCAAAAAACCCCACAACAAAACAAATAAAAAAACACAACTGATGACATTCTTCCTAGCAAGTGCCCTACCTTACTCCCTGCTTTGCTTCTTTTAGCTCCAGGCTAAGGGTACTGCTTCTGAAACAAGCGTGATTCACCCCCCTCCAGCTATATCAGCAGCTGGCCTCCGAGGGTTTGATTCTCCTATTCATGCTTTTACAATGGTTTGCTATGGAACATGCATAACCATGCTTTCTTGCAAGTCTGTACATGAAGCCGCAAGGACTTGTGAAGGCAAGGACTGGCTGGATGAACAGAACCTGAGGGGCTTTGCCTCTCAAAATTCAGCATATGTGAATAGGTCCCATCAAGTAATTGAGATGCATTTTCTTTCTCCCTGAGACTTTTCTGGAGGAAGCGCCATCACCTTGGGTGGCCAAAGCAGTAGAGGTGCAGACCTGCAGGTACCTGCTGGGTAAGCACTTCAGCGCTCCTGCCAGCGGTGGTGGGTTGGAAGGGCTGTGTGCAGGAGGGTCAGAAGCTACTTGCACAGCTCCTGTGTCCCACCAGCCCTTGTGTTGAGTCACACAGCTCCAGCCAGACTCCACATGACTAAGGGAGAGTCACACCCTTACTACTGCACAGGAGGTGAATGTGTGCGCTGACAAGCACACAGCCTCCTTTAGTTTTCTGGAGGACAAGGGTTGGGGTGTAAAACTTTCCCACAAAATCACCCTTGGCATTTATGCAAGCATCCCTCTGCTTGTTCCTGGCTTATAGCCTCCTCCTTCAAGAAGTCAGTACAACAGATGAGTTTTCCAGAAAGCATGTGACTGAGTAAACCCTGCAGGGTAGACAGAGGCTCTCTGAATAAGCCCCACAGGGGAAGAGCGCTCAGTGGGGAGATAGGAAAGGGTTGACAGGACACTCAGAGTAATGCAAAGAAGCTGACTTTATCTCAGCATAAAGGGGATGTGAGGGTGGCCTTTGTTTTAAATAAACAGATATCAACAGCTGAGTAAATCAACTGGGGGTGTAAATGTCTCCGAGTTAGCCGGGCTGGCATGGGATGGGGGAGGAGGGCGTATGTGGCTCAGCCCAACCTAGGGTAAAACATCTGAACAGCTAACGGGAATTAAGAAGAGCAACACGCTTGAGCTGGCATCATAGAATCATAGAATAGTTAGGGTTGGAAAGGACCTTAAGATTATCTAGTTCCAACACCCTTGCCATGGGCAGGGACACCTCACACTAAACCATGCCACTCAAGGCTCTGTCCAACCCAGCCTTGAACACCGCCAGCAATGGAGCATTCACAACTTCCCTGGGCAACACATTCCAGTGCCTCACCACCCTTACAGGAAAGACTTTCTTCCTCATATCCAATCTATACTTCCCCTGTTTAAGTTTGAACCCGTTACCCCTTGTCCTATCACTACAGTCCCTAAGGAAGAGTCCCTCCCCAGCATCCCTATAGACCCCCTTCAGATACTGGGAGGCTGCTATGAGGTCTCCACACAGCCTTCTCTTCTCCAGGCTGAACAGCCCCAACTTTCTCAGCTTATCTTCATACAGGAGGTGCTCCAGTCCCCTGATCATCCTCGTGGCCCTCCTCTGGACTTGTTCCAACAGTTCCATGTCCTTTTTATGTTGAGGACACCAGAACTGCACACAGTACTCCAAATGAGGTCTCACAAGAGCAGAGTAGAGGGGCAGGATCACCTCCCTTGACCTGCTGGTCACACTCCTTTTGATGCAGCCCAGGATGCAGTTGCCTTTCTGGGCTGCGAGCGCACACTGCCGGCTCATGTTCATTTTCTCATCAACCAACACCCCCAAGTCCTTCTCTGCAGGGCTGCTCTGAATCTCTTCTCTGCCCAACCTGGAGCTGTGCCTGGGATTGCTCCAACCCAGCTGTAGGACCTTGCACTTGGCATGGTTAAAATTCATCAAGTTAGCATCAGCCCACCTCACAAGTGTGTCAAGGTCCGTCTGGATGGCATTCCTTCCCTCCATCATATCAACTGAACCACACAGCTTGGTGTCATCGGGCAAACTTGCTGAGGGCACACTCAATCCCACTGTCCATGTCCCCGACAAAGATGTTGAACAAGACCGGTCCCAACACCGATCCCTGAGGAAGCACCACTCGTTACAGGTCTCCAGCTGGACATTGAGCCATTGAGCACAACTCTTTGCCTGCGGCCATCCAGCCAGTTCTTTATCCACTGAGTGATGCATCTATCAGATTGATGTCTCTCCAACTTAGAGACAAGGATGTCATGTGAGACAGTGTCAAACGCTTTGCACAAGTCCAGGGAGATGACATCAACTGCTCTACCCTGTCCATGCAGTTCCTGTAGCCCCATCATAGAAGACCACCAGATTGGTCATCAACCCGCATATCCCTTTTTGGGGATGCCCAGTGTTGTGACAGTGAGTGTAGTATGGAGACTGGAAATGGGAATCAGGGAATCACATTGGTATGGGGACTGAACTGTGTATTGCAATTGCTAACTCACATTTATGTTGTGTTTTGTATCGCTTTGCTAAGTCAGAAATCTTGTGTGCAGACAGTGGCAGGAGTGCCCAATAGCTGTCAGGGCTGGTGGTGGCTTTAGGCCATCTCACACTGCATGGTGCCAGCACTTGTTCCAGTTCTGCACATCCCATTCCTGTCTGGTCTCTGTTTTCCCTCACAGACAGCAGGGAGAACACCCCTTTCAAACACTGTGGCTGGTGCAAATTATTTTTATAGTGGTACCTTTATTTCACACACATCCGTCCAGATGAACAAGGTTCTGTGTTGTTCAGTCAGTAACGGATTCTTTGTCATTTAGTCTTGCTGATTTTTTAAAATTGTTAGCATCAAAATGCTGGTGGCCTGTGGTTTCTCATCCTCGCTTATGCACCACAACCATTCAGTACTGGGTAGTAAAAATGATCCACGCACAAAAAGCTGGGCTCCCCACCTCTGCCTGTCATCCTGATCTCCTGAGTATGGTGCCAGTGCTGCTGTTCAGCAGGTCTGTGGCTCTCTGCGCTTGTGCTAAAGGTGTAGCGAGGCAGCTAGCACAACCATATGGATGGAATAGTAATTTATGACAGTATTGTCCTCTGTGTCCTCCTATTAAGGAAGAAACTGCAACAGTTACTTGTGCAAATCATTCAAAACATGAACTTGGGCAGGTCTCTGTTAACCGATGTTGGGAGACAGAGTCCTTTGGTGGCAGTTGACTTCTCACATTTCTTGTGTGTATGAAGAATTCTTATGTAGCAAGAATGTGTGTACATATATTGCAGAAAGGCAGAAAATAATTGAAAGAATTACTCTATTCTTTTTTTTCTTCTAATTTGCTCTTTAGGATTTATTAAAAAGAAACCTAGGCAATGAAGAAACTACAGAAATCTCACCAGGAGCAGCACCCACATGCAGGTACCAAATGCCTGCACGCACTTGGATTCATTTGAGGCAAAGGAGCTGAATATAAATGCACTACAGAACAAAACAGGGCCAGCTGGAGGGTTTCCTGTAAGAGAAAGAAAGAGCCTGGGGAGGTAGCAGGCAGAAACCCTAGGCGGTGACACATTCCTCCTTGCTGTAAGTAGTGTATCTGGAAGAATGGGCATGTCTTGATTTGGGCATTTGGCCTAGTGAACTCTCCCAGCTAATGCTTTTTCATCTAACATCTGAAATGTTGGAGGGATTTATGTTTTCTTATATATAATTAAAAGTGTGTGTGTATATATATGGGTGAGGTTAAGTATGTATTCATTATCAAAGGCTCTAGAAGCACTGTGCTGCTGTCTCTGAACATAAAGAGAAGCAACAGAAGATACAGAAAAGCTTGTCAGGGTTGCTGTGGGCAAACTGACTAACAGCTGTGTAAGTTGTGTCAGCATTGGATTCAAGAAAATCTTTTGATGGTGTGTGGTGGTGCCATGCGGTTCAGGTTGTTGCTGGAGTGCTGCAGAGTGGGAAGACTAGTGCTTCCCTGCCTGCAGCATCTCCCTGCTGTGGCGGGAGGGCAGGTGCCGGGGCTGAGACTGCTTCACAGTGGTCAGGAGAAGAGGTAGGCTTGGGGAAAGTAATATGGCGATCCTGGTAAATGGGGCTGGAGGGACCAAAGGTGGCTGCAGAGGCTTTCAGCAGGAGTCCTTGCTGCTGGGATGCCACTGCCAGGAGATATGTATGTGGTATGGTGCAGCTACGGTCTCATTTCATCTCATCTTGGCCTCATCCTCCTGCACCAGCAGCTCAAGGCTGGGAGTGCCTGACCGTGGTGCTGCAGGGAATGAGACCCACAGCACCATCTCTGCCCCGTACTCTGTGCTCTGTCGCTTCTGGCTTTCCTACAGGAGGGGTGGCAGGTGGCTCTCATAGGTCCATAAAACACCTTGTGGGTTTGACTTTCACAGGCTTCTAAAGTTGTTAGGTTTCCAGTACTTCCTTTACCAGTCATTAACAAAAAAGCTTCTTTAAGTCAAGTAAAAATGCATTTAATTCAGCACTTATCTTGCAGTCTCAATCTCATCGTACCTCTAATTTTAATGTAGGCTGAATCACTTTCATCCTACTGCTTTAAAATCAGACTATGGAGCATGGTCGTGTTCTGGTGTGTTTGGGAAGTAGAGCAATTTTTCTCTCTCTCTTAGTCAGATCTGTCCTGCCAAGTTTCCATCACTCTGTGCTCTTAGATATAAAAATAACATATAGCTGGGGATGGTTTGCAGAGTTAGGTTTATTACTGTAAGCAAAATTGAAATGTGAAGAATGCCAGCTTACATTATGCAGATTGATTTATAAAAATAAAGTATTAGTCCCAGTGAAATATTTAACTCTGTTTTGAGATAATTCCTTTGGGAAGAATTTGCATTGTGTATGCAGTACAGTAGTTTGCAGTACTTGCTTTCTCTACTTTGCTTATCTGTGGCCTACTGGTTCCTTTTCTGCCTGCCTGTAGAACCTTTCTCTGAGGTTGCAGTTTCTAATGCTTTTATGCTTAAAGTACTATGGTTTTTTAGCCCCATTCTTGTTCTTAAAAACATCTGATTTGGTTTTTGCAAATCCAAAGACTTCCCTTTGAGACAGACTCTTGGCATGGAAAACACATGGAGTCATACAGCTGCTGTAGAACAGCTGTAGTCTGGCCATGCTATAAACTCCTGGAAACAGCTGTGATGTGAAGCCTTGACAGCAGGTAGAGCTATTGCAAGTGCTGTTTTTGCAAGTAAATGTCCGTGTGCATACAGGAAGAGGGTACAGAAAATACAAGAGGAGCACCATAGTATGTGTGTGATTGGAATGCATCTAAAATATTGCACTCTTGGATCCACAGTTTAGGAAGAACATGGCAAAACTAGAAAAATACTGAAAATGGGACAAATCCAAGATTGAACAAGCTTGCTCTGTTTATATACAAAATGTGGTTGTAAATCTGGGCTGATCTATTTTTGCATTTACAGGATGGTTTCTTCACAAGAATTTGAAATGTAAAGCAGTGACTTTTTTAGGCGGGGTGGGAGAATGTTAATTATTTTTTTTATTTGAGTACATTTGAACCTGCATCCTGGCAACAATGGGGATCACAAGAGAAGCAAGTATGTACACATTACGTTGGACCTATGTAGAGTTTTCTCACCTCTCAGTCTGTAGAAAGTCCCTGTGCCTCTTCCACGTCAGAGTGGGTGCTGTGCTGTCCTGCCTGGTTCCACTACTGATGCTGCACTGGCAGAGGGGGGTGGATGGAAACA
This sequence comes from Myiopsitta monachus, assembly GCA_017639245.1. NCBI lineage: Eukaryota > Metazoa > Chordata > Aves > Psittaciformes > Psittacidae > Myiopsitta > Myiopsitta monachus. Next base: position 24,604,593 of record CM029923.1, read on the forward strand.
GCAAGACAAGGCATGGGGCTCAGCTGTGTGATTGTAATGTTCTTCCTGGGCTGCTACAAGTGTCTCCTGCTAATGTTAATTGTGGATTTTGGCCCATAGTATGAACTGAAACCTGGTGAGAATTTGTCTTATTTCTACTATCAAACAGACATTAACGATCTCTGCTCACTCAGTTATCAATCAGTTTGCACAACCAGGAAACCTCTGGTTTGCTTGGCTGGTTTTGGCAGGACTTGGGGATAGTCCTTGCTTACAGACTAGTAATTGTTTGCCATATTAGTGGAAACAACACATCTTTTAAATGAAAAAAGATAACTTGCTTTTAGTTTTCTTTATCTGTTCATTTTCTACCACTGAGTAGTTTCAAATCAAATTCATTTTTCTGCTAGGTGTAAGTAAAGCACCTTACAGTAGCAAAAAAGAAATACATTATTCAGTAGGGGTTTTCTGTTTTGTACATGAGTTGCTATTTGTTATCCGCTTAAAAGTTGGTTTGGTTGAAAATAATGCTTACACTATTACGTATAACTGTAAGAGTGGTGAGGCACTGGAATAGGTTGTCCAGGGAAGTTGTGAATGCTCCATCCCTGGCGGTGTTCTAGGCCAGGTTGGACAGAGCCTTGGGTTATATGGTTTAGTGTGAGGTGTCCCTGCCCATGGTGGGGGGGTTGGAACTAGATGATCTTAAGGTCCTTTCCAACCCTAAATATTCTATGATTCCCACATTTATGATGGCATATAAGGAACAGCAACAAAAAGTGACAGTAGCAGACTTTTTATTTTCTTACAGGAAGTTGCGCTATGATTAAAGTCTGTAATGTAAAGGGAAGTCATGTTATGCCTCTTTGAGGCTTCTTACTCTGAAGACCTTAGTTTAAATTGAAAGCAAGCTTCAGATAGTCATGAAGGAGTGTAAAGTATGTTACCTTACACCTGTCAGGCGTGAGCTTTGGCTCCTATTTCTTCTAGGTGCAGCAGGTTTTATTGTGCTGGTCTGTTGCCACAGTGCTTCCCCAAAACCCCTTGCTTCCAAGACTCACTCATCACTTTGTGGGAGTCATGGTTCCACCAGGAGGACCTGCAGAGTCCTTGTATGCCCCTGTATATACTTGTTGCCCAGTCCAAGGAAGTAAATAAGACTCCTGCTGACTTTATTTCAGCTGCTTTCCCTGATGCTCAGCCTGCCAGTGAGGTGGTGGTGGTGATCTCTGGTGGTTATTTTTGCTTCTGGAGACTGTGGGATCTCCCCCAAAGGCCAGCCTTGTTGGACCAGAAGCTGGACAAATGCAAAGCAGGTGTAAGACAATGTTTGTGCATCATTTGATGCATTTGCTTGCTGAATGAGAACTAGGCTGGGATGGTCAGTCTCCTCTTGCAAATATGTACATCATCTAGCTGTGCCTTTCAGTTGTTAACAGGCAGGTGTCAGCCACTAAAACAGGCTGTGCCTCATTACCTGTTCCCTAAAAGCTGCCACCTGCAAAAGCTAGTTTTCTATTTGTAGCCACAGGTTTATCTGCTGGTGTTTAAAAAAACCCTTGCACAAATGGATATCCCAGCCAGCTAGACAGACACAAGCTTGCATGTCAGTTAAATCTCCTTCCCTAGTGACTGCTGTCCTATTACATCCCATATTGTGCATGAAACATTCCAGCTTTCTTACAAAGCAAGAGGTGGTGGAGTATATAGCAATGCTGACTAATATCAGTTGTCAGGCGCCTTCTATAGGACAAGGTAAGGCTGAATGTATGTAATATACTCAAGAGAGTATGTTAGTCTGAATTTCTCCATAACTTCAGTACAACAGTAGAAACAGTGTTACCAGAAACACCACTTCCAATATTGAAGATAAATTTATCAAGACAAATGTAGAGTAAAATAAAGGAACACTTAAAAAAACACATAAGGGTGGATCCTGTGAATAGTGTGTGGCAGGGTGGGGCTTCAAGTAGGTGGCCCCTTCGCACCACCTGCTTCTCTGGATTTGGCTTCTAGATAATTAAAGTGAGTTCTGTTTTGCTAAGCTTTTGCAAACAAATTCACCATTTGCAGTGCAGGCTTTAGCCGAAATGAAACTGGTATTTGGCTAGGCAAGAATTTTCTGTTCTCAGGCTGCATTTTGGGCGTTTGTAGGGTATTTGATTTCTGATTAAATGTGGAGCAGGCACATTTATACTAGTGAGTTAAGTTCATCCACATCTTGAGATCATTTTTTTTTTGGTGCCTGTCTCTTCCACTGAGCTTTCTTTAAGATTGCAAAACCTTCCTATAGAATAAAGATCTTTTTCTCATGGGATGGCAAAAAAACCCAATCTGTTGTAATTCTTTCTGCTGCTGAGGACCAGTGCACATTGTACATACGGAAAGACTCAAACCAGCTACTTTGCTGTAAGGCAACAAGGTCATGGTGGCTTTCCCCTCCCCAGTTACCCAACTTAATGGATGTTTTTGTTTTCTGTCATTTTAAGGGGCATTTTCAGTTTTCTCGTGGTCTGCTTATGGTGAGACAGAGTGACTGTGCCCTCTGTCTCCCACAGATCTCCATCTGTCTCTGCACACCTTTTTTGAGAACCACTGTCAGTAGATCCTTCTCCTGCCCACTGCCAGCTTCTTGCAGTGGTGGCTCCACCTGAGCAAGTATGTGCTGAAGACACTTAGGCTGAATGTTCTCCACTCTATCATCTAAATGGTAAAGGCTACTTTAGTGAAGCCACTGTCTGTTCCTGGCTGAGCTTTCCTGTGTGTCAGCATGGACTTACCACTCTGTGGAGTAGCAAGGCTCTGGATGTGTGGGTAGTCAGCACTTCACTTCTCTTACTCTATGAAGCATGCCAAAACACAGATTTTTGGAGTTGGAACATTTGTACTTGGTGTCTCAAATGAAACAATAAGAAAGTGACTGTACCTACCATAACTCATTCTCATTACACTATGGAAATCATGAAAGTAAGTCTTTGTGCTGTTTATCACAAGGAGGGCAAGAGCCTGCAGTAATGCCATCAACAGTAGCCATAGGTCAGATATGTCAGTGAACTGGCTGTTGGTGCATGTTCCTACATACTTATCCTGTGTTTGCAACTGCAGCCTGTAAGCCTGACAGTGTTTTACTCACAAGATTGGTGAAATAGTTCTATGCCCTTGCGATGATAACTACTGTGGTTGCAGTAGAGACTAGTTTAACTGTTGGTGCTGTCTAGGGTTGGGCTTAAATCACAGATGGCTGTGGTCTGAACTTGACAGAGGAGGCAGAGCTTCCTGTTCACTTTGGTCCATCTGGTAGTATACACTAAAGCTTCACCTTGACTCTTTTCCTTAACTGTATATGTATTATGCCATAACTTGCTTAGGTGAGGATCATAATGTCTATGTTCAGCTGATCAGGGAAAAGAGAGCAAAGTAGTAATCAATGTCTGTGCTTGTCTGACAGTCCCTTCCCCTGGTCCAGGCCTGGTGACTGTTTGGCTGAGGTTTGCTCAAATGCCAAATGCATATTAGTGTGGCCAGCCCTCCCATAGGCTGATCTGCAGAAACACGTGGCACATGGGAGTGTTTGTCACTTCTGTTCAGTCATCTCCATGGTTTTCTGGACCCAGACATAAGATACTAACCTAAGTGCTGAAGAGTGAGAATCGCATAGGTACAGTTCAGATGACCACAGCTTACCTCAGGTTATAATAAACCACACATATTTGAACAGTATATAACAAAGCCATGCTTCTATAGACTTCAGTTTTAACTAGATGAACTCAAAGAAAGAATTTTCAGAAACTCCAAGCAGTTTCTAAGGAATTCATAGTCTGGATTAAATTGTGTCTTCATTGATCATAGAGTATAAACTGAGAAAATGTCAGTTTCCAGCTTTCAGAAGGTGGTAACTTTCACTTTTTTTAATCAGATTTTCTACATCTGAAATAATGAAGTCTACCAGTGTAACTAGAGTATTGGTTACAAAACGATACGTTGTTCTTCTGAGTCTGTACAAAACCATTTTGGAGCCTTTCACATGCTACAGAAATTAAAAAAAAAAGGTTGAAGTACAGAAGTTTGGGGTTATGGGGGAGGGAGGGAGGTATCTTAAATCACAGAAATATGATTGTTAGTCAGGTTCCCTCTGAAGCTTTCTCTCTCTAGACTAAACAAATCGCATTCTTCCCATTTCTCACAGAATTGAAGGACAGTTGAGGTTGAAAGGGGCCTCTGCATCATCTAGTCCAGCTCTCTTCAAAGCAGGGGCAATGGAGCAGGTTGTGCAGAGTGCTGTCAGGCATGTTGTGTCTCCTTAGCATGGAGACTGCACAACCTCCCTAGTAACCCATCCCAGTGTTTGACCAGCCTCACAGGAAAAAGGTTTTCTCTTGCGCTTGAATGGGTCTTCCCGTATTTCAGTTTGTGCCTCTCACCTGTTGCTCTGTCACAGCACATCACTGAGAAGAGTCTGGCTGTGTCCTGTTTACTCCCTCCATCAGTACTTATACATTGATAAAATCCCCCCAAGCCTTCTCAAGCCTGAGTGCTCACAGCAGTCAGCTTCTCCCTGTGTGTCATGTGCTTCTACCCCTTTACTGAACTCTCAGGTATGTCTGAGTCTCTCTGGTATTAAGTGATATTTAATATTGCCAGATCTTGAGATCACACCAGTCCCAGCTGCTGTTCTGTTCCCCAGAAAGACTCGTGCACAAATACAGTTCCTTCTCTATTTTGCAGTGTGTTTTCTTTTAGTGAAATGCTCTGTAAGTCACTTCAATCTCTGTATTAACTCTTATGTAAGCCTTTTCCTGGCTGGTGTCTGTGAAATGAGATGTCCTGAACTGCAGCTGACGAATAAAATAATAGGATTTCTTCCCTCCCTGGTACCAGGTTTGGTCACTTCAGTCTCCCTTCATGAATATAGACTTTAAGATTTCAGAGGTATAAGATTAAATGATTTAGGAAATCCTAGGAAGAAATTCATGTTTCCGGCTGCAGTGGAAAGGTTGGAATCCATTTGAACCATCTGTAGATAGAGAACTCCAGTCTGGCAAACAGCCAGGGCTACTGCAGGTTTGGAGGAACCAGTGTGTGCTTGTCAAGGACACTTATTTAAATGGGAGAAGTGGCAAAACTGAAACAGGGTTTGTGTGTGGTGACCAGAATTGGGTAGTGTAGATGAGAAGGGTTTGAGTCCTTGTCTCACTCTCCCATGCTCATTGACCTTGATCAAGTTTCAGCAAGTGTAGCTCTGTTCCAGGAAGTCATTTTTGTTACGAGAGATTGGTGAATTCCCAGATGTATTGCCGTGTGATGACTGCCCCCACAGTGGTGGGGCAGGCAGCTGGAGAAGAGGCAGAAAGACATGAGCTAGCTTGGCTGTGCAGAGGCTGTCTTGCATTGTGAGGTGTGGTTTTGGGGGACAGCAGAAATGTTTAGCAGAGCTGGGAGGATGGGATTTGCCTATGGTGAGGTTTGTCTGTTTGGTGTTTTTTCCCCTAATCTCTTTCTGCCACCTCTGCAACACAGCCAGGATCCTCGGAGTATCTCCACATGGAGAACTTCATGTGCAGAATGCCAGAACACATAGCTCACACATTATCCTAAGTTAAGTCTTTGTGTGGACAGCATCTGACAGTGGAGTAAGCTGCCTTGCACCCAGTGCATGCTGGGGGTGTCTGCAGTAGGTTCACACTGCAGCTGGCTGTGTGCTGACTTCTTCAGGCAGGCTGGCTCCAAGACCCACACTGGATCCATGATGTGTCCCTGACCTCCACCTGGAGCAGGAATGCCATCAGTCCTGTGGCACAGGCTGTTTTCTTTACATTAAACTGTGTAATCTGTGCAGCTCTGGGCCTTTATAAATAGGGTTGGGTTTTTGGCAATGAAGAAATACTGTGATGATGGGACTCATGATTGCCAAGGCACACAAAGCCCTCTGGAGAAGAAGCAGAGGACTTTAGGCTGGATTTTACAGTAATTGCCTTGAGTTTATCTCAATTCAGTTAATAATGTAACTGGTTTGTCAAAGAGAGTGTCCAACAGAAGGGTGTCAGGTGGCTGAACTGAATTCTGTGACTGTTACGGAGCAGACGGGGGGGAGAGAATCAATGTCTCATGCTCCTGTGTTCCCATGGGATTAATGTGGTAAACGCAGAGCAAACACAAGTGATGATTAGCACTCAAAAGCAGCTGATCTGTTCACTTAGAAAGTGCCATTTTGTGTCCTTGCCTTCAGAAGGGGTTTGTTTTCCAGTCTGTAAAATGAGAATGACAGTCCCTGTCCAGAAGCCTCACTGTACCATGTGTTAGCAGTCACAGCTGCTGTTGTTGTCTGAAGTGACTTGTCACAATTCGTTTCTTGGGAGTTGCTGTATTTCTGTTCAGCAAAGGTACAGCTAACCTAGAAGTAAAGGAGTGAAAACAGTAAGTGTGAGATTGCGTGGTGTGCAGAAAGAGGGAGGCAGCTCATCCCAATAAACCATGAGGTGGCATGTTGAGGTGGAGCTGTAAATCCAGTCTGCAGCATGCAATCCAGGATCTGTCTGAGCTTCTAAAAGTCTATGTGGTAATCAGCGGTCATGTTTGCTGCTGCAGGGGCTGCTGGTGTTCTAGGGAAGGGCATTAGCACGAACATATGTGTCTGACAATAGGTTCATGAATGCAGTTAAACAATCACACAGAACACAGCCGGTTAAGACTCTTGTTTCTCCTCTGTGGAGACTCTCGTTTACTGCAGTGGAGCTTGAGGCTTCCATTTCAGACAGAAGTAGTCCTGCAAAGCCTGGTGTGTTTTGAGGAATGCTGATCATAGAATTGTTTTGGTTGGAAAAAGACAATAAGATACAACCATTAACCTGGCACTGCCAAGACAACTGCTAGACTATGTCCCTGAGTGTGACATCTACATGTCTTTTAAATCCCTGCAGGGATGGTGACTCTACCACTTCAGTGGGCAGTCTGCTCCAGTGTTTGACAACTCCTTCAGGGAAGAATTTTTTTCTTGATGTCTAATCTAAACCTCCCTGGTGCAACTTGAGGTCATTACCTCTTGCCCTGTCTCTTCTTACTTGGGAAAAGAGGCTGACTTCCACTTCACTACAACTTCTTTTCAGGTAGTTGTAGAGATCAATAAAGTCTCCACTGAGCCTTTTCTTCTGCAGGCTAAACAACCCCAGTGCCCTCAGCCACTCCTCGTAAGACTTGTGCTAAAGACCCTTCACCAGCTTCACTGCCCTTCTTTGGCATTCTCCAGCACCTCAATGTCTTTCTTGTAGTGAGAGGCCTAGAACCGAACACAGTATTTGAGGTGTGGCCTCACCGGTGCAGAGTACAGGGGGATGATCGCTCCCCTATGCTGCTGGCCACACTATTGCTGGTACAAGCCAGGATGCTTTTAGCCTTCTTGTGCACATGGGCACACTACTGGCTCTTGCTCAGCCAATGTTGACCATCACCCCCAGGTCCTTTTCTGCCAGGCAGCTTTCCAGCCGCTTCTCTCAGGCCTGCGGCATTGCATGAGGTTCTTGTGACCCACGTGCAGGACCCAGTACTGTGCTTTTTCCTGGGCTTGGTGCTGCCTCCCTGCCTTGCCTACCGCAGCTGTGGCAGAATTCTCTCATGGTGATTTTTGGGCATTTGCTGCTTGTATTTGCTGCCTTGGAAGTCTCAGTAGAGTAAACATGAAAGTTACTGATGCTCATGATGTGTGCAGCATTTTTTTAATTTTCTTTTTTCACAGACTGTCCAGTAGTCCTTTAACAGTTCTGAGCAACACCTACCTTTACAGAGGTCTACATGTGTGTTCCATGCTATTTTCCACATTCTTTCATGCTCCAATTCTGCGTGGTTTTTTACCTACCAGTTCGCCTTGTAATTATCTCCTCCACCTCTCTGGGTCCTGGGCTGTGGCATGTGGATGGGCAGTGGCCAGCATGTCACATGGTGTGAGTAGCAGAGAGGAGTGGATGTTTCTCACCTGAGTCAGCCCTGGGGGAGTGGCCACAGCCAACATGCTGCAGACCAAATCTGGGGACTGTTTGTTTGGATGCTGAAGCGTGGATGTTTGGGGTAAGCTGTGCACATTGGAGCTTTCTGTTATGGAGGAAAGAAATCCTGTTTGGTGCAGCAGCAGAACTAGTGGCCACCTGAGATCCTGCAGAGCTGGATGTTGGCTTTGAGCAGCAGCCGCAGCTATCCTGTGCAACAGGACAGAACCTGGGAGTAAATGGAACTGTAGGTGCCTGTTGCTTGTGTGTGGTTGGGATAGAACAGTCTTGGCCTTATGACAGTCCTCTTTGCTCCTATGGCTGTGCTAAAAAAATCTCTGCCATAGGCCTCTTTAGCTGAAGACTTGTGTGAACTAAGGCCCTTTCAGATTTCAACATATATCTGATGTTTCCTTCCAGAAGCTGTTGCATGTCTATAGCATAGACTATTGCAGGCCAACACAGGGCGTGCTGGATTGAATGACATGCCACCTGGCCTGGCTAAAGCAGTTTCAGTGAAACTCCTGTTGATGAGATACTTCAGCTGACATCATACTGCGCCATGGGTTTGCTGATACACCTCTTGGCAATGCTGTGTTGGCACCAGCATGCTTCCAGAGCCACTGCCTGGGACATGTGTAACATCGGTGGTGAGTGGGAACTTCTCTCCACCACCAGCAGGTTGTATCCCTTTCTGTTACCAGGCAGAGCTTCTTTAAAAAAATCACTAGCATGCATCACCACATCCAGACATATGGACTATCTTTAACTATAGGAGTATTCTTCTGTAACCATCTCCACAACAGTAGTGCTTCACATCCTACTTCCTTTGCACAGGAATACTGTGAAGATGAATCTAGTCAGTCTAGTCAGGTGTATTTGAGGCATCTACCTTACAGGCATTCATATATAGTAACATCTGCCTCATCAAACACCCAGAGGGACAAAATAATTGTATGGGAATGCTGTTCCTCTTTTTTTTTTTTACACTTTATTTCTCTTTGACTACTTGGGTTAGAGCCTTTGTTTCAGCCGTAGTCCAAACTGCCTTTGAAATCAGAAACGTGGCTTGCACCCAGATGCACCACGTTATTTCCCTTCTTCTTCAAACAGTCTAATTCTTTTCTTCCCTTTCTTCATGAAGCGAGCAGCCTCTGGGGTGTTTTGCAGTTCTACTGATGTTTAATATGAAGAGGCTGAGAAACTGATCTACGCAATGACTAAGTCACTTTCACAAGGTCATGCGGCGAATCACTGGCGACGCCAAGAATAGCACCCCATGTCTCTTGGCTCTCTCTAGCCCACCCAAAACACTACAGCCTGCCTTTTCCTGGTGAGCATGATCTGATTCATAATGCAGCAGTTCTGCTGTAAGGCTGGCTACCTCTCTGCGATCTCTCTACTACTGCAGAGAAAAGCAGCCAGGCTCAGACAGCAACCGAGATTGCGCATCTCTAGCAAAAACGCTAAACCCCAGAAATGGTATTTAGCAGCTTATCTACGGATAAGCTTATAAAATGTACTGACTGGTTAAAAATAGGTTTTAAAGTTCGAGATATTTGCCAAGAACTTTTTATTCTTTGGGTTTTGCTGCAGTACAAAAATACCTTTTCAATGATTCTGATTCATATTGGCTTTTTCTGGTCTTTCTGGAAAAGTATCAAACTATTGATGTGCAGTTTATTGCTTTTAATTGAGCTCTTGACTGCTAAACCTATTCCTGCTATTTGCTTGTAGTATGTTAGGCTATGTTTAGGCAAATGCAAACATAAGTGGTTATTCAGTGCGTTTGGCACCCTGAACAGAATGTACCAAATTCCCGGGGCTTGTTACAAAGCCTCTGTCTCCAGCCTGTGCACAAAGCCTGTGCAGTCAGTAGCTAAAATATGAGAACTACCTGGGCTTGACAGAGGGGGTTCAGAGTATCTTGGGAGTTCATGGATTATGAACTTGCACCCAATTTTTGTCCTGTGGGTTGGGTAAATGAAATACAGGGACCCCTGCCTATGTGCTAGCAGCTAAGGGTACTCTTGAGAGATGAGCCGTGCTGTGCATGCGTGTACTGCCTGTCATGCTGGGGCCAGGCTGGTTTAACATTGTGGGCTGTGGATCTTTTTGCAGTGTGTAGTTTACCAATGAAGTTTGTCTGGCTGTATCAACACTTAGCTGAATGTGTTCCTGAATCATAATGGAGGCTTTCCTTCTAAAAACACCACAGTCCCTGGAAATGGACTGAAACAGCGCGGTGCTGCTGCCTGCTGTGTGTCCGTTGGCAGCAGCTTGGGATTTTTTACAGTTGTTTGCCTTGTTACTCACTCTATTTTAAGCTCTGATGGAATAAGGATGGCATTTGATCACAGTACTGAGCACAACTGTTTGGCCTTCATAACCCATGTTTTAAACCAGGGGCTTTTTCCATATATGCTTGTCTTCAAATAATTTTAGACTTGTGGCTTTAGCCTTGCACATACTTTTGCTGGCCTTTGCTGCTGTATCTTACCAGAGAACTCCTGACTTACACTTAAGCGGGTGTTGTTTACCTAGGTGAGACCCCCCTCAAAGGAAGGAGTGTGGTGGGGGTGAAGTACACTGAACAAAGCACTTTCTCACCTCCATTCTTCCTCTGGTTCTGGTGATGGGAGATGTCTTTGTAACTCTGTCTTTTGATTGGATTTTCTTTATCATCTCCACATGTGTGCCAGTGTGTTCTGATCTTGGTTTTGGTCTTGGGTTTATTGAGCAGGTACTATGTAAAGGCTTTACAGGATAAATCTCTCCCATGGTGGAAACGATCAGCTGCCAATGCTTGTTCTGTGTTCATCTACCTCTAGTACGCTGAATGAGCAGCCTCTCTCTACCACATAAAATACACTTTAGACTGGTGCTCTGTGTTTTACCTCCAGGACTGAAACTTCTGAGAGCAGCTTGTCCTGTAAGCTCGGTCCTTCAGCTTTTTAGTAGATCAGGTGCATTTGTGGTTTGTGGTGAAGCTCAGGCCTGTGTCATTTTTTTTAATACTTTGCAGAGCAAAGCAGGCGGCTTGTTTCTTCTTGCAAGTGAACGTAGCCAGGAGATGAGTGTTTGCCATGTGGGAGGAAAACCAGGAATGGCAGCAACATGAAGTCAGAAGAAAAGGAAAAGGAAGCGCTCGGCTGAGAGAGGAACAGAGTACAGAGAGGAGGAGAAGGCAAGTAGTGAAATATCCATTGTGGTTGTGTCTCATCTCCTTATGTAAGAAACCTGGGAAAGTCAATCACCAAAGCTGCTGCTTTACGCTCTCTTTGGGTAATAAGGAAAAACATGGGATTCTTACCTGCTTTATTCCATACAAGTGTTTTTTCAAGGCCAATGCAAATAACCAATATCCATAAAACTACCACGCATTTATTGTGTATGAAATTAGATTTCTGCCCATATAGTCTCCTGGTTTTGTGTGTTAATGGCCACATTTTTATTAAATCTCTGCCTTTTGGGTTTTATATTTCCAAGCTGCACGTGCATTTACTGGCTTTGAGGCAATTGTGCACCACATTTTTACAGCAAAATATCTGCTACTTGTGACACCCTGGGACTGAGGTTGAACATTTTGCACTAACCTTTAAAATCAGGAGTGCTGGGTTATTTTGCATGCTGGTGCTTGATGTGTGAAGGAAAATCACATTCTGCATGAAGTAAATTACAGATCCTGAAGCTTCCATGCTGTATATAATATAGGTGGAAAGAAATCTGGAATAGCCGGTATGTTACAGTAAACTACAGTTCGTGCGTGTGCTGTCGGGGCCTGAGGGACAGCTTGCTACTGCAAATGCTGTTTCCCCTGAAGTGAAAAACCTTCACTTGCAGTGAAGGGGCAAACTCCAGCAATTCAGCCAAACACAGGTGCATAACACCCCAAAAGCCATATATGCAGTCACAAAAGGCAGTGCTGTCTGAACCAGCTTTTAATAAGAAATACAAAGAATTTAATCATTAAAACATTCAGCTAATTTGTTGTCTGAATTTAGAGTAAAGACAAATGAGCCAAAAGCTAATGCAAAAAATCAAGTTCAAGCTGTTCGTGGGAAGGGAGATGGCCTTTACTGCCACCTCCTTCCTAGTATTTCCAATAGCATCCAGGACTGAGTGTGTATCATGCACCCAGAAAAAAATGGAATATTTTGGTCCTTAACAAAGACTTATTAAGCTGTAGCATGAACTGCTCAGGTATGGGAAGGGACAAGCAGGCCACCGACTGTGCTCGCACCACTGAGGTCCTGCTGGCTCTCACCAGTGGTAACAAGCAGCATGGCTTGAGGGAAAGATCTCCAGAGGAGATCTGTGTGTGTGGGTTGGGGTGCTTGGCAACACATTCTCTGTCTTGGAGCCATCTGTTCCTTCCTGGCCCTCCCCTGGGAAGGCCTGGGAAAGCAAGGAGCTGATGCCAGGGCCTGTTGGGTTGCTGCAGACCTCCTGAAGCTGGGTACAAGGCTTCCAAGAGCTCAGCTGGCTCTGATCACTGTAATTTTGCACAGTGGAGGGTCCTGAACTGCTCTGCACATTTATTGGTACCCTCATGGGCTTTGGGAAGTTGTTCCCTTGCCTTGGGCATGTGGTACGTTAGCACGCATTGGCCTGGTAGTGTGGGGACCATGTGCTGTCCCCTGGTGAGAGGGTGCCTGCATGGACTGGTTCAAATGTGTTCTGGCCATCTGTGCTCCAGTGCCTGGCCTTGGGGATGGTGCTGGTACATCTGCAGCTTCTTCACACTCTCTTCCAGTGGCCTGCAGTGCATGCAGGCATCTTCAAACACAGCAACTGCCTGCAGCAAGCTGGGAGGCTGTTTGTCTCTGTGCCATGCTGGGATCTGCTGCAGATCCGCTGCAGGCTGCACATGGGGAAGGTGGCTGCTTCAGCAGGACCCCGTTCATGTTTGTGCCTCGTAACTGAGCCCATGGAAGGGATGCCTGGGAGCACACCCCCAGCATGCTGTCATGCTGCTGAGGGGTCAGGCTCCATCAGGAATGACGGTGGTGAGGCGCCTCACCAAGGGTCCCTGCCTCAGTGGTCATGCAGAACTGGCACCAGGGCAAAGGGCTGCTGGTACACCTGGCCACAGCCCTGCTCCTGCCCACCAGGCTTGTTCTAGGTATCTGAAATGCCATAGGAATCTTCTGATGGAGGTACCTCTCAAAAAGTTGGTACACTTCAGTGGCTTTTGCTTGTAATTTCCAAAGCAACCTGTGTCCTGTAAAAACAATTTTTCACAAAGCTCTGAATATGTTTTCCGGTACTTCCTGGGGGGGTCCCTGATCCAAGCTCTGATTTGGTGTGAATGCATGAGAAGCTGAAAGAGAAACTGGTTGCTTTCTGCACCTCAATTCCATTTTTCTGCTCGTGCTAAGGGCCATAAAGCAGAAAAGTAATTGAAAAATGGTAGCTTAAGACAGTGCTGTATATGTACTTGTGAGAACTGGCTATCCTTCCTCCTTCTCTCTTCTCTCTGCTGTTAATGGATTTGGATAGAAAGCAGAAGATACTTGTTTCAGTGAGGCAAGCTTGCTGGCAGCTCCTCTTGGTGCTGTCACTGGCAGCCTGTGCTGGCCATGAGGTTCCGGCCCCTGGAAAGGCAGGCTGCCTGCCCTGCAGTCACTGCAACAGCTGACTGCTGGGTGACCAGTTTGCTTTACTTAGAAGGTTGGTACATCCATAGGCTGTAACACAATAAACAGTGAGCAGCTGAATGCTTTGGAGCGTACAAAGAACAACGCGGAGAGATTGGAACTTACTGCATTTTAAACTTTTGCCATAGAAGGCAAAAGAAATACTGTGATTTTGCTTATTTGTGTGGTCCTCATGCATGGTATTGTGAGTTGCAAAGAATGATTGAAGTAGACAATGTTTGTGCTGGTAACAGGGATTGACATGTTTCCTGTCATGGAAAAGATGAACAAGCCAATTCCACATCACCTTTCTTTTCTGAGAATTGTGAGTACCATCAGTGTTGCTGCTATTTTAATTTGTGAGCTATTGCCCAGTGTGGTATTAACACCATTGCTATGAATGGTCAAATGTCACCTTCCCAGGAATGCCAAGAAGGGAGTAAGAAGGTATGAGCCCTCCTGGTATTCCTCTATGTCTCCTGCTCTTCAATTTTTGCTGTATCACACTGTTCAAACCAAAGCAGGGGCAGGAGAGAACAGGGACCAAACCAGAACCTCCTGTTCTGGTAGCAGAACAGGAGGGCATGAAGGGGCTAGAGGCAGGAGAGATCCCAGAGCAGTAGTAGAGAAGGCCAGGGCAAAAAAATTCTGGCTGTGGTGGGTACCCTGTGCTGAGGAAAGAGCAGGCCTTAAGAAGCATTCCCTGTCATTCCTGGCTGGTGACAAGCCTGGACAAAGCAGCCTGTACCTTGAGCAAGGAGGAAAAATCCATCCCTTCCTCCTCATTGGAGGAGGAATGTGGCCAGCCCTGAAGAAATCATCGCAGGCCTGTCCCCCATGGTCAGTGGTGTGGAAGTCAAACCTCCAGCTCTGATGAGAAAATTGTGAGTTAAATTCTGCTTGTGGAGGACAGCAGCTATATTTGCTGGAGGCAGCTATAAGGTACAGAACTGTCCAGCTGTCTCTTGCCTTCTAATATGAACAGAACTGAAACATTAAATAGAAAAACTTGCAGGTTCTCTTGAGGTTGTTTTTTCTTGCTGTAATCATAGGCAAAGAAGACTGGATTTTTCTGGAGCGTATACCTATAGTAAAAAGCCCTGGGTACATTTGCCATCATAATGGACAATCAGTATTGGGCTTGACTGAAAAGCAGCTTGTGTGTGTACAGCAGGTGTTTTATGCAAAAGCTCAGAGAATATGATGCTGATAGCTTTTAAGGCTGTTCTAACAGGTGTTCTGAAAGGGACAGTTGGACAGAAATCCCCTTTAGTGAATCTGAGACTCTTGGGTCTTTTTTCTGTCAAAAAGGGAAGATGACCTAATTGTCCCTCCTGTAGTCATCATCCAAACTGATGATGCATCATCTTGAGCCAGCAAATATCTCTTGCAGTGAGAACATGTCAGTGGGTGCAGAAACAGACAGCTGAGAAACTTCTTAAAGTTTCCTTTTGCCTCCTCGGGAGCAGAAGTTTCTTCCTGCATCCTCAGCCCCAAGGAACTGCTCTTCCTAGACTGATGGATCCACTTGGTTTGTACCTTACTATACAGCTTGATACTTCTGAAAGTCTCCTAAGTATATGGGCCATGTACTTCAGGAAGAGAAGCAGTGAATCAGTGCTGAAACTGGCAGAACCTGCCTGCACTTTATGTTAGGGCTTGTCCCTGTGTGTATGTGTGTGTGTGCACTCATGCATATCTCCTCTTCAGCACTTTATCTCCCTCTTCTCTTTAGTGCTTTATCTCACTTCTGCTCTTTAGTGCCCATTATCTCTTGTCAGCTATCTGCATTACAGAGTGTAGGACACTATTTAGGAGGAGTGCTGTGAATCAGCCTTGTCTGTCATCTCCAAGAGAGCTACGCATATGTGAGCAATGCATGTTTCACATGAGGGTGCTTTTCCTCCTAGGGTACTATAATATATACATGATCTTGTGCTGTGCTACAGTAGCCAGCAGCATATTTTTGGTCTTCCCATCTCTACTTGAGTAGAGGTGTAGGCAGCTGAAGGTACGTAGCCTAACTAATGTCTGTCTGCAGTTCCACCATCTTGATTTGCTTTCCTGTATCATTCATTATCATCCTGTATTGAGTGAATACCTTATGCAAGCACTATAGATTAGCTTTGTAGTCACCTGTCTGTAAATCATTTTCATGCTCTGGTTGTGAGTAATATCTGCATGCTTTGCTCATGTTCCATGTAATGACCCCAGTTTTCCTCGCATTTCTTAGCAGCATGGCTCTGCTGTGCACAAAGAAATTATGCAGGGGTCAGGCTGGAGTGAGCAAGGAAGACTGTCCCAGGCAGTTTTATGCTTTTCATAGATACCTGAAGTAACTAGAGAAAGTAGCTCGTGTCCAGAATATGCACATGCAAGTGTGTGACAAATGAACCAGTTTTCCATTTTTTGGTGAATTAAGTAAAGGAGGTGTACTCGGCCAGGCAATGAGCCCTGTGATCCTGTGGCTACAGGACACTTGTCTGCTAAAATGGGAGCCTGGTGGGCAGAGCCCAACCTGATTTTTGTCCCTAGTGTCACATTATTGCTTGTGGACTGCTGCCCTCAGCCTGTGGTTGCAAAGATGAATAGCTGGTAGGAAGGTAGCAAGTATGTGCTACTTAAACATACATTGCCTAATGGCTGTCTTCCCAGTGCCCAGATGTATGGCTTGTTCTAGGACACTGGGACCTCCCTCTCTGCTGCGGTAGACACTTCTATTATTAGCTTAGTGGCAGTTTTTCATATGCCAACACTTGTGACTGCAGGACTGTTTAATTTTCACTTCTCTGAAGTATTTAATTTGTCAGCTGCTGGCTTCTAGTCATTGAAGACCAAATGTCAAAGTCCTTACCTAGACTTTTGCTCTCTTAGGGCTGAAGCACAGGTCCTGTCTCAACAGACCATTTTATCTGTGCGGAATTAGACACAGAATAAAGTCTTAAATCCAGAAAGTCGGTCACTAATAGGCTATTTGGTAGAAAAACCCTGTCTTCAGAGGGGGGTGTCTAATCTCTCTTGTTCTGTTAACTTCTATTCAGAGAGACAAAAAATCAGTTCTGCTGAGAATGCTGCCTGCTTGTGTTTCTGTACCTGCCTGTGAAGGTATGGTGCACAGTTGCCAGTGCCTGTCTGCCGGTGCTGGCACTTCTCTGGTGGCTGAGGTATCTGAAGCTGTGAGATAATCACCCAGCAATTCACTGCTGGGGGCCTCTCTTTAATTATTGAATGCAAGAATAGATGTATATTAAATTACCTTGCTGGCAAATATTATCTCCAGCATCTCATGTAACTCTACAATATTCTTGGCTTGCCTACTTGCGTAACATGAAATCTTCTTCAAAGAATCTAAAAAAAGGTCAGAATATGTTTTTATACATTGCTTATATTGCAGTGCATGTTTCCAGAGAATAGCAAGCTGTACATTGGCTTTGAAGATAGCCTTGCGTGGCAGTCAGTAGCATGTGATTACTCTTTAAAGTCAAGCCTGCATTTGGATTTGTCGGAGAATGAAGCAGGATGTGCATGGTACATTAAAAAGGCAACCAAAACCACAGCCAACAAAAAACCAAACACCCCCACATGCCTGGGGAAAAAGAACCCAAACAACCAAACAAAGTGAGAGAGAGCAGCCTAACTTTGTTCTCACTTCTCTGCAGTATTTAATTTGTCAGCTCTTGTTGCAGAAAATCAGGCTGATGTGTCTTGAGGAAATTGCAACTGTAGTTCTGGTCCTGTGGTGCACAACATCACAAAGGCCTTCTGCATCTGTGCAGGGCTTAACTGGAGTCACTTGCAGCAGCCCATAAAGATAGGGTGGGAAGAGAAAATCAACATCTGCATTTGTAATTTTTCACAGCTTGCAGAGATGCAAGTATATGCCAGTGTTGCCCCTCATCCCTCCTCCCCGTCCTGCTGTTACATACAGATTGTAGGTGTTAGGTCTGCAAGCAATTGTTGAGAAATTGGCCACAGATCTCTTGACCTTAAGTGCCTGTAAAATCCTCTGGATAATATAGTCTTCAGTATTCACAGGCATGATATGATTTTTATATACATTCTCTCAATGTGGCAAGCAAAATCTCATTCCTTATTTTGCAAGAGAAGTAAAACATGCCTTGTCATTTTCCAAACTGTACTGAATTCCATGTAATCCCGGTAACAATTTACAAAGGAAGCACATTACACAATGCTTAACTGGAAGGAAGGGCAATACTGTGGTTAATCAAACATTCTTGTCATTTACAAGTTTTGGAGAATTTCATGCTGCTGAGTGATGTCGAGCAGACAGCTGTGGAGCCCGAGATCCCTCCTTTGTAGCCACCACAGTTCGGTCAAATGTAGCAGCCCTAGCAGGTGCTGACAGAATAATTGCAGTGCTCGAATTTGTAATACTGCAGGCATCAATGGACTCCTGACGCTGGTGAAAGGAGAGCTCCATCTACTGTTGTATGGAGGGAAGGCAAAAATAACTGCCATGGCCTTCCCCCCACACCTCTGGAAAGATACTGGATACCACTTACTACTTTTTTTATTTATTTTTTTTTCTCCCTTCTTCCTGTGGGTTTTAGAGTCCTCCATTTCAAATCCAGTTCCCTGCCTTGGATATTGTGCAGGTACATACCTGAGGACAATCTAACAATCCCTACTTAGCCATTGCTGAAGAGGCAAGGCAGACAAAGGATTTGAGAACAGCGGCATGGGAATAAAGTGACTTTTGCATGCACATATAGAATTAGAAGTAGAACCAGAAACTGACCCCTATTTATAGTTAACAGGAGGGGGTTCATTCTTCAAAATGTATTGAATGCAGAGATTTCTTGGAGAGCTGCAGACAACACTTGCTTTTGAGCTACAGGAGCAGGGAAAAGGGGCATATAGCACATAGTTCTGCAGCTTTTTCCTTGGTTTGGCACTGCACTTTTTTTAACTTACTGTATCTCATATAGCTAAAAAAGTATTTCTTCTATAAGTATAGGTGGGCATTTATGAGAATTGAACCCTGCAAAAAATGCACAAAAAAAAATAAAAAGGAGCACCCTCTCCTACCAAATTTGGAGATGCAACAAGGAATGTGAGCCCTGAACTGTGGTCTGGATGCAAGTTCTGCAAATGACTTCTGTTCTCCAATGCTTTCAGCTGAAATACTCCTCTTTGCCCGTTGGATAATGCTTTTGATAGGGGAGCAGATTGCCCAGAGAAGCTGTGGCTGCCCCATCCCCAGAACTGCTCAAAGCCAGGTTGGACAGGGCTTTGAGCAACCTGTCTAGCAGAAGGTGCCCCTGCCCATAGCAGGAAGGTTGGAACTAGACGAGCTTTAAGGTCCCTTCCAACCCAAACCATTCTGTGCTCAAGTACCAATTGTGCTGACCTGAGCATATGTTATATATATAGAAATTACTGACCAGTTTGAGTAGCTCCTAAAGCAGAGTGTGTACAGCTCAGTTCTAGAAAAAACAAAGATTTCAGGATTTAGAATACTTTTAAAAAGTACTAATTTTTCTCTGCAAATGATATGCTGGTAGTGAAAACACATTATAATTCTGTGCTTGCAGGGAACATCAAAAGTATCTGGATTCTTAGATTTCCACAAAAAGCTTAGCTGGTAGTTGCTCTGCACTGATGTCAGGGAGAGTTTGTGCTTATGTCTCTTGACTGAGAGCTCATCTCAAGTTGTGTGAACAGATGTTTCAGATTTGTGTTCAGCCTTGCAGAAGAGACAGAATAGTCTAGTCCTCAGCATTTTCCATCTTTCATAGTATTACCACAACCTTGCACCTCCTGGATATGGTCTCGGATACCACATCCTCTGCTGATACTGGCAGTCCCTTTTCTGCCTTGAAGAGAAAAAAGAAATCAACAGTGATTTTATTTGGGGGTTTAGGCTGTGTCCTTTGTTTGTGGGGTTTGGTTTTGTTTGTTTGTTTGTTTTTCCTGGATTTTTCTGTACCATGAAGCTGAAATGGAAACTCTTTAAAAGAAAAGGAGAGTTTTATTTTTTTCCAGCCTAGTACTTTTCATGTGGGATGGTACTGAGTGAAACATGTGAGCAGAGGGTACTCAGAGGCCCCGACCTAAACGTTTTATTAATGCTGGCCTTTGCTATACATAAAGAAGTTCTTCCATCTAGGTATGTGTCTTGCCTGCTTTGGAATGAGACTTCTCATGGATGCAGGATGTATCAAGGGCAACACAAGTCACGGTTGAATGTTGGATCAGGGAGGCATAGACACTGCCTGAACCAGGCTCTTCTGCTTCTGGGCTGGGAGTACAGCTGTGGCTGGTTTCTTCTTAGTGCTACAGCTGGGTACGAGGAGAGGTCCCATAGCCTTGTTTGGCCTACTCTGATAACCAGCCTGACCACTGACTGGCTTGGTCACAGTCAACGTGACGCAGGTGCCTTTGTCAGAGAGATGGACCCTGCTGGTCCTTGGAGCTTCAGCAGGAAAATACAACTTCGCAAATTTTTTAGCTCTAACAAATGTCCTAATAGCATTGAATTTTCTTTTGTGAAATGATCCATAGCTCTCTGAGCATATTACAGTCATTACACTAATTAACTCTGTACTTGCTTACCAATAGTTTGTAACTTTAGACCTTCATGCCTGTTTGCTCAAATGCCTTTTACTTGTCAATGTTTTACTATATAGAGCTGCAACTATTTCTGTAAAACTGTAACAAACTAAATCTGGCTAACCCACTCTCGGAAGATACCGTCTTTCCACATCCTAGTGCATGTTACACAGCTCAGAAGCTCTTAATGTAGCAACTTGCATGCATACAGCAAGAGGAACAACAAAAGAAACGTAAAATACTTCTCGTGACGCAGCTGTCAACAATTAGACTGTGTGAGGCTTTGCTAGCAGAGGTTATGAAGAAGCCCATGGAAATCTGAAACAGCTTTCATAAGAAAGCACTGAAAGTATGTGCCAGAAACTGAGGAATAGATTGCAGATGGCAAATATGTGTCTCTGCAGACTGTCAGGGAACAATTTGGTTTGACAAATGGAGCTGTGCAGAAGATGAACTGTCAGGCTGCAGAGCAGCAGTGTACAAAAATGATGAAGCAAGATTAAGCATGCCTGATACTGGATTTTATGGGAGAATTCACCCATCTATTCAATGGCTAGATCCCACTGACTGCTGGGAGATGGAGGACCCTTCATTCCTTCAAACAATGGTGTTTAATTTTTATACTATGCCTGACATCTGTAAACCCTCAAGACACATTTTAAGAAAGAAGAAGATATGGTGGTATTCACCCATGAACTGGGGCACAGTGCTAAAATGGTCTTTGAGAGGCTGGAGAGCAATGAATTGGTGGTACTGGAAAGACACGTTGAAGCCTCCCAGCCCTCAGCATTGTTCCTGCAGGGCTGGAGGGGATCAAGTCTGTCGTAAGCACTGAATGAAGAGATGAAAATGTTAGAGGAGTGCTCACAGCAGCTCTGGCCCCAGCAGCCTGGCAAACTCTGTGGGGTCGGAGTGCCTGTTCCCAGGGACTGCAGAAGCAGGCTGGCCAACCGCATGTTCCGCAGGGCTGCTGCACCCAGTGTGGCAGAGCTGTCCCATCCTCAGAACAACCTTACCTTGGGTGGGAGCTCTCTCAGCAGCAAAAGAATACAGAGGCATTAACTGATCGTAGGCCTTCACTTACAGTGCAGTGGGACCAGGCCATAGGCACTATGTAGCCCCTGAAGGTTCGCTTCTACTGCAGAAGTCCTGTAGCTTAGTCTCTGAGCTTCCCAGGGCTTTTGGCACTGTGTAATGCAGAGAGTGGCTCACCCTTTCCTTGGTCACCTGTTTCTTTCACAAAGCATTTGCTGGATTCTCCCAAATTAGTGATCTACTCTACTCTCTAACACTGCAGGCTAAGTTTCGCCCATGGTAATGTAGCCTGTCAACAGCAGAGGGTTTGAATGTGGCTGGAAGTTTCCTGTGTCCTGAGATAAGACTCTGGATTTGGTCACGTTGCTGTGCTTGGGGGAGCGTGAGGGTGGTGGGAGGTGGGGATCTGCAGGGCTGCAGCAAGTAGGTCTGAATTTGCATCTAAAATAGCTGAACTGTGATGTTTTCTCTTGACAGAACTGGTAAGAGGCCACAGGCACTTGCTTTCTGTGATTCAGAAACTTGCAAATCTTCTTTGATTTACACCTTATAAGTAAAATTAGCTTGTGCCTTGCTGTTGCCAAACCTTTTCAAAGCAGAGATATTTGTACAAAGGAATTCAGTAATAGAAACGGAATTCACTTGTGGATCAGATTACTGTTATTTCTGGCTGGAAGCAGCACCAGAAATACTCACAGGGATTTCCATTTTGCCTTTTGAAAGATGTTGTGCATATTGTTGATAGAAAAGTAGGTATTTGGGAGGATAATTCATGTACGTTGAGAGACAGGAAGGGAGATGAGCTCCACAATGCTGTCACAGCCATGAATGAGTGTTTAGCTTTGCATTGTAATGTTCAGTCGCTTTTGAAATGGGGATCTTTAGCTGTTGTTGTTGAGAATGTTGTGACCTGAGCTACAATTGCTGCTGCTTGGGAGATGTTTCCAGCCAAAAGTCTAAGCTTTCATTCAAAGCACAATTTTTATGCTGATTCTGTATTGGCATCCTAGAGAGTTGTGTCAAACGTCTTCCTGCATGTGACAACTCTGCAGATGATGCTTAATGAAGGGAAATATTTTGATGCTAAAGTAGTGATCATTTGTGATACTGACAAATGTGATGTTACCTTAAAACCCATCGGTTGGGAGCATCAGTCAAAAAAAGTCTGGCGTTTGAAATACATGCTGATCAGTGGTGTATGTTTTACATCAGCTTTAAATAAAGCCTCAGTCCTCTGGATAGTGCTTTCCACAGAGACAGACCCTGGTGTCATCTGAAGAGCTGGGCTCAGCAGCTGATGGACCTGCACAGCTTACAGAGGGGGAGCGGGGCACCGGCAAAGGGCCGACAGTGACAGTGAAACATCATGTTCCCCTCTGGATGCCAGGACAGAGCAGATGTCTCCAACAGCATTAGCTACCTGGGGTAGCCAAGAACAGCTGTAAATTGTGGACTTTTAATACAGGTTCCTGATTGCTTGTAATACAGTTGATTTTTAGAGTAAAGTCAGAGTCTTCTGATCATAGCCCTAAATGCTGATAAAAATGGGGAATGGGCGGATGTCTGCAGTATAATATAGGACCTTTTTATTCCTGGCAAACTGAGAATTTTAAAGCAAAAGACTATAAAGCAGTTTTACTTAAGTAGGCATGTTATGTTGGAAATATGGTGGGTTATATTACTTTACCCCAAAGTTTATATTATTATATACTTCATGTCACTGTTAAGTGAAGTCTTACTAAGCAACAACATGGCTTTGTGGCCATCTTGGCTAGCTTTCTTCATTCTGCTGGGTGGACTGTGCACAAAGAAGTATATCTCCAAGGAGTGAATTTTTTTGCTCTTTGGTAATGTGTGTGAAAGGGGACAGGAACTTATGGGCTTGGCATACCTCAGGGAATGACTGTGGGAATCTGGGAACATTTCATGCCTGCAGCAAGTGTAGGAAGAAGGGAGGAGAAGTGACCAACCAGCTGCAGTGAGCTGTGTGACTGCACTTAATTACATAGCTGCTCATAGGAGCAGAAGCAGCACTGGAGAAGCCCAGGTCTTTATGGCAGTTGAGGTGAAGAACGCATCTTATACCATGTTCCTTCCTTCCACATGGGTCACAGCAGAATTGGGAGATTTTTGCAAGAAGCCACAGGCAACATCTGGACCAGAAGGTGCAAATGAAATTGCTGTCCAGACCAAAAGCAAGCCAGATGCTGATGAAAGAATAGAAGAGGGACTGGTTCGGAAGCTCGACACTATCAGGGATCAGAGGCTTCAGTTGCAAGCAGAGGTGGTAGCACATTGTGGCTTTTCCAGATGTACCACCATGAGGAGATGTATTTATGGATCAGAAACTCCAAATGTTGTATAGAACTAAAAACCCACAGGCAGAAGGGCATGCACAGAGTACTTGCATCGAAAGCCTGCAAGAGTCTGTGTGTTGCCATATACTTTACAGCAGGTCTTCATCACATTTTCTCCAAGATTGGGGCAGAGCAATTGCTTCAGTGCAATGACTTTGCAGCTGTAATGGCAGTATAGAATCATAGAACAGTTAGGGTTGGAAAGGACCTTAAGATCATCTAGTTCCAACCCCCCTGCCATGGGTAGGGACACCTCTCACTATATGTTCAGTCTCTTGTTCTGGGTCTTAAAAAACAGCCACCTCATATTGTAAGTAAATGTATGATTAAATAGGGTGCGCTTTCCTCTGCCTAAAATGTGTGACACACCCTAGTGAGGTCAATGGAAAGGCTCACGTTCCTTTCAACAAATTTTGTTGAGCACCTTAAAAGAACATCTTCCGATTTATTTACAAAATGTGCTCACAGAGGCTGGGCCTATTTTCCACTCTGACACCCTGATTTCGTGTTTAGCAGGAGATGTTTTCACTTCCTTAGTTGTTAATATTAGCAGCTTCCTAGTATTCTAGGAACAGCCCAAGCCTGGCGTCACTTCAGACTTACCTGCACATAGGACCAAGTGACATTGCACCATTGTGTCTCATGATCGGGTCCATGCTGCGCTCGTGCCCTGCAACTGTGGGCACCACATGAGCAAGTGGTAGCAACAAAATGGGAAACCTGCGTATATCTAAGTCCAACCCAGTTGAAGGAAGTAGTTTTGATGATGTTACTGTAAATCTATTCTCATTGTCTTTCAGACTATATAGTAACTTTTTGTTGTCACATGAAGAATTAATAGTATGAAATTATCCAAGAACAACAGAAATTGGATTTTTTTTGTCTTGAATTTCCACTCAGCTCCAATGAACCAGAACTGCATCCCAGAAATATTAATACAAAAAAAGGAAGTAACTTCTAGAGCTAGTGTATAAACCAAGTTGCTGCTTGAGGAAGAATGTAGCTGACAACAGAGCTAGCTGTCCTGCTGAGTGGAGGGCTTGGAGTGGGAATCCCATCTTAGCCTTGGCAGCAGGACAGCTGATGAGGCTCTTCCAGTGCACTAATGTGTGTACTCACAGACTTGCATCCAGCCACCTAGTCCTTCTCTCCGAGTAAAGTAAATGTAAATGAACAAATAGCTCTTTCTAAACAATGAGGCAAACTCTGCGCTACTAACATCCCTCAACTCCAGTGCAGAGGAGATTCAGCATCTGACAGCCTTACTTCTCTCCTGTCTTCTGTCTCCTGATATTTTGTCCTTATCCTGCATGTGTTTTTATTTGTCCATTTCTAATCTACTGTGTGTCATAAGTATTTATGCACAGGTGATGGTTAATGGTGGCTCCCATGCCCTGGCATTTTTGTAAAACAGTGCTGATTTGTAGACACATAATCTCTTTTCAAGTTTGTTCCTGACACATTAATTGCTGGGAATGGTAAAAGCCCTGGCAGAAGTGTCAGTTTTGCTCCCTGTGTGCAAGGCCTGCCAGGCTCACCAGGGCTTTTCCTTGAGCAGCAGGGAGAAGCATGAATGGGAGCTGATTTTATGGTTATTTCAGTCAAGAAAAATCAGGGATATGAATTGCTGAACTGTGGTCAATTTCAGTGACTGCAGTGCTCAAGCCTCTAATTTTAGTTTCATGCTAATGCTATTGTCAGCTCTTTCTGTGAAGCAGGTGATGCAGTTCTAGATGTGGCTCCTCAGCTGTTACGGGTGGATTGTCTAGTTCCTATAACCTGACACCCAGCAGGAGTATCAGGGCAGCATTTGGAAATGCTTTAGAAGGCTTGGTGTTTTTACACTGGGTTTGTTGTAGGTATTTCTTTAGGGGTGTTGGGGTGGGGTGACTTGGGGAGGGGTTGGTTTGGGGGGGGGGGGTGTTAGGGTTTTTTTGTGTGTGTGGTTTTTTTGTGGGTTTTTTTTTTTCCACTGCTGCTCCAACCTGACACACACAGGACCAGCCCTGCTCAGGCATGATACCACCTTGGCTGACCCTCCATTTGGTGAATAAAGGTTTACTTTACGCAGTTACATTAGAGCTCTCTAACTCACAAATCTAAACCAGGGTATCTGCAAATTTCCGGATGTTGCAGAGATGTGCTGCTCTGGCCCCATACCTGTGAGCAGCAAAAACAACAGAAGTGTTCCTTGGGCAGCAGCTGCCCGTGGGTCTCCACTGTGCGTCCTTTGAACGTGCTGGGCAGAAGGTGTCAGAACAAAGGGCAGCAGCAGATTCAGCCCTGTCCTGCTGCTGGTGTGGTTCCAGCACAGCCTGGTGCTCTTCTGAGCATAATGTGCTTTTCTCCATTCAGGGCCGGTCTGGATTGCAGCATGGCCACAGCAGCACATGAGCCCGGCCTGACAAGGAGCAGTCAGCACTGACAAGGGTGGGAATTTCATCTGTAACTGTGCTTCACAGTGTCGCATCTGCTTGCAGGTACTTGGATGGCTCTAGTCTCCCCTATGTTATCCCTTATGGATCTTTAGTGTAAAAGTGGTGCCTGATGGGTTAACTGGGGCTGTCTAGAAAATACCTGGACATGGTCAGGTGTTAAAGTGCAGTACAGAGGTTTATTCCTTTCTGGAAGATGCTGAATGTGTAGGTGGGAGTGCATGAGAAACAAGTGCCTAGCATTCCTACCAGGGGTGCTTGGCATCTCTATCTATTGGAGCTGTGGAATGGGAAACACTTCCATGAAATGTAGCGATTTATTTAAACACATATTTAATGAGCTGGACCCACAGCATTGGTTTTCCAACTTCAAAGACTGGTTGCTGACCTAGAGCAGTTGAGCTTTATTTGCAGAGAATTGTTATTCTCCAATGAATTTGCAGGTAGGAATGCAGCATCGTGTTAACTGTTAACACTGGTTTTGGCTTGCCTGTTATACTCCTAGCCATCCTAGAGGATCCATACTCAGGCCAGAAGATGACAGGAATGCCAGAACAGGCTTTCCACAAAGAAAACAAAAAAAACTTTCTGAAGCTTCAATAATCTCTGCTGATTCATGCTGTTTCTGAGGTACGTCCAAGATGGTGGTCACATATGAGTCTTTAGAGCTCCTTTTGAAGGTCTGAAAGCTTTGTTTTCCAGGAGAAAAGCCTATCTGAGCATTATTTGTGCTGGACTGAATTTCAAACAAAATTGCTGCTAGCAACTGACAGCAGACTTTGTATAACAGCTAGTGGTATGTAGCACAGCCCTGTCAAGGAATGGATAATCCCCCATCCTTAAATACACTATTTATGTTGGCAGTATACAGACTTCTATGGGTTTTACCAGCTATCCCAGACATAACACTTCAAAAACACCACTGAGGAAACATCTATGCAAATCTGTTTCAGAACTTCATAACTAAATAATGTGAGTGGGCAAATATGTTGAAGCCTGTTGGGGCTTACAGTAGAAGAATGTTCAAAAGTAAAAGGAAAATATTTGGGAAGTATTCATTATTTTTTTTAAATGTATTTTCTTTTTTAAACTATCACACAGACCTGGAAATTGTGTCAGCTGAGGGGATATACCAATTTGTTATTGCAGCTTAATTTTCCCTGGTTAATTTACTTTTCATATTCATCAGAATTCCAAGGTACTAAACTGAAACCCTTCCTCATGTTTCTCTAAGCTTGAACTGACAGTTTAGTTGTCAGCGAATGGTCAGCGCTTTCACAAGAAACATCACCATGTTTCATTTAAGTATTACAAGGATGCTGTATGTCAGGATTTCTGTGAGAGGAACTGACAGCCTGGGGCCATGCTGCTGCACGGCCTCTGCTTATAGTGCTGCTGCTAGGGGCAGGGAGCAGCCAAAAGCAGTCCCTGATTTCAGCCCCTAAGCAGCTGCAGAACGTAGCCTGATGAGCCTGGCTAAGGGCAGGATTTTCTGTCTGCTGAGCAGTGGTATGCTGTGCCCCACCGCCTTGGCTTGCTAAATATACTGCTTGTTGGAAGTGACCTGGTGGGATCACAATTCATTGCTGGCCCTGGCTGCTAATTTCCATTCTTGGGTTTAGGTCAGCCTATTGTAACAGAAGTTCTTGTGCAGCACAAGGCGTCCTCCACTCACACCACAGTGAAGAGCATCCCACCAGTCAAGTTACCCCACCAGCTGAACAGCCTTAAGAGCTTTCTGTCAGGGCTTGCAAAGTTTCACAAAAGTCTGCACTACAGCAGTCATATTCATACATTCTTCAGATTTAGCCTCAAGTTCTTCTGGTTCTGGCCTGCTACCCAAATACGCTGGAGAGCTGCATCTGTACAAACACCACCCTCTGTGTTCAGTTTACTCCTCTTCACAGTTTGCAGAAAGTAGCTAATAGTGTTAGCAGAGTCAGATGTTTTGCGAGTTTGGGGAAGGGAGGGACTTGGTGTTATACCCCCTCAGTTCTGTAAATATATTGGACGCTTTAAATTTTCTGTGGTTTGTGTTCTAAAGAAATTATCTTTAAATGAAGTTAGAGATGAATGAAATTGAGTGTCTGTCTGATGAGAAATTTACATAGATTCTATTTGGTTTCATCTCAAAAACAAGGAATTTTTTTTTTTTTTTTTTTTTTTGTGGGAATAAAACTCCAAACAAGAGTCAGGAATGTCTTTTTTTTTTTTTTTTTAAATGAAACATTTTGACATTCCCAGACTCAATAGCATTCAGTTTGTGGAACCGGCTTCAAAGTCAATTTCCACTTGAAGTCTTCTCCCTGTTAAGCTGCATTTTTCAGCTAATACCTCATGAACTTAAATCTCTCCAAGTGTCAGGGTCCCCAGGGAGAGGTCAGCAGCTCCCAGGGTGTGTTGCGCAGATTGACATCAAGACATCTGCATTGCATTAGGGGAAACATGATCTTCCTGGAGGCTCTGCAGCTCTAACACAGCCTACGAGGAGATGCAGTGTAACATTTGCTTTAACTGACATGTAACAGAACATTTTAGAATAAACTAACACCAAAAAACCACAAAGAAAACCAAAACCCACCAAACAATGAAATATGTTGCTTCCATTTTTTATCATCAAAATGTTGAGTGTTTTCAGAGAAGAAAATAATTGTTTTATATTTGTTTTATAAAAACCTCTCTAGATGCTGGATCGCTCAGTAACAACAGGTTAGGCTGCTGCTAACAGTACTAGAAAGTTACAGTGGAGACTTTCTTGGTTTTTACCATCTGAATCCAGGGATCCAGTTTCTGGCTTTCTCTTATGCTGACTGGTGCAATCACCACAGGGCTGATTAAAGTGAACTGAATTAAATCGGAAGCTTGCCAGGGACTCCAGTGATCTTGGTTCAGTCATTAGCACAAAAACAGTGTAAGGATTAGCTGCTGTTTGCTACCCCAGGTGTTAGTGGTGACACCAGCCAACAAGTTAAGGTCTTGTCAGAAGCAGCATGTTCCAGAAGAGAGAATAACCTTTCTGAGTGATTGCATATGTACCAGTTTTTTTAAATGCAAGTGTTCCTCATTGGAATAATTTTATTTCATTCCTCACTTTGAAAAGTTTAATGTGTTTTGTATCTTCTCTTTTCAGTTGTCACCCGCACTTGCATTTTTCAGGGGTTTTGCAAACCTATGAGGTGGATTTACTCATCTTTCTGGTGGACAGCATTTCTGGAGGATTCCCTTTCCAACCTTCCATGGCTGCCTTTGCCAGGAGTCCTGAAGGGTGATCAGTGGTGCGGATGGTTGGTGCTGCAGCTGCCAGGCTGAGCCACTGCTCCAAAGCATTTGCTGCTGTCACGTGAGCTTTGCAGGGTGAGGAGAAAGAAGTTGGTCTGTTTGATTCAGAGGGATATTGCTTTGATAAATAAAGAACAGCTTTGGCTACTGCAGGGAAGTGTGGGGTTTTGCTGTTTAGTATCCTAGATGAGAAATTCTGGTCATGAAAGTCTGCATAATTACTGAGGAAGCAATGGGAAAAGTAATGTCCTCGTGGGCCCCAAGAGACCCTCTAGCAAATCAAGGAAGAATTAACATGCCTTAAATACTTCTTAAACAAGGGCGGGGGAACCCAAAACTTGTTCCTTTTCCTGCTCCTCCAACATTTCAGACTTCTGTTTTACAAATAAGCAAAATGGGAGACAAGATCAATTTGTGAGTACCCTTTTGTGGAAGGCTATTCACCTGCCATGGAGTGACCTGTCCTGAAGGGCTGTGCATGCCCCCACAGGGTCCCAGGGAGCGGAGCCAGCCATGATCCCCACATGCCACGCACGGAAGTGCCTGCATCCCACCTATGGTAGTGCCTCCTCTCTGTGGCCCACCTGAAAGTAAAGCACAACTGTGTTCTCAGGCTTGAGAGTGTTAATTGATGAGCAGAACTGATGACAACAGTACTGCATGAACTGCTGAACTCAAAATGTCTTCCCTGTCTAGGGTTTATGGGGGCTGTGACTGCCGCTGGGCGATAAATAGGGGTTTGGTTAGTGCTTCCAAAGCAGATCAGCCATCCCCCCAGCTGAAGCAGTTTCTAGTCCTGCTGGATGTCACTGCATAAATTCTCTAGGTGCGTAAGAGCCCTGTGTCTTTTTGGTGATGAAGTCCTGCCAGGAGCCAGAGAGGCTGTGGCTGCTGTTTGTTAAAGCTTGGTCCATGCCGGGCTTGGCTGACAGAGGTGAGAATAGCCAGAGGTGGCTCCACATCAAACCCCTGACCTAGGTTTCTTAATGCATTTATTCTTTAATAAGCCACTTCTTAGAACACAGTACTCTGTGCAATAGGCTTTGCAGTTTTACTCATTCCATGATTTTCAGTAATAACCTCAATGTATTCTGAATGTTGTGAAAGGCTCTTTGGTTTAAGGAGTAATTTTTGAATTCTTTTTGAGGGACCTTAAATATTTCTGAACTTTCAAACTAAGTTCTTGTAATTCAGTATTTATTGTTGCACTTAGCATGAAATATAGAGCAAAGCCTAAATTCAGGGATGCTCTTGACTTTAGCAGTAAACACTGACAGCATTTTTAATACATACTGTATTTTAGTGGTGAATACTTGAAATTCTTCTTGTGTTTTGTGTCCTCAGCTATTTCTCTCTCTACTGTAGTAAGCCCTAGATTCTGCATTGGAATGAGCAACATGCGGAGATCTAAGACTTATGATAAGCTTAGCCTAGACTGGTCTAATGCATGTTTTGTAGAGAAGTATAGGTATTTTCTGACAAAGATGTAGTTTTTTTTTTAAATCTTTTGCCCTTTAACATGAAGTTCCATCTGCATGTTACAAAAAAAAAAAACAAAACAAAACATAAAAAGGGTTAAAGACCACAGCAGCCAATGAACTAAGTATAGCAAATGCAGTAGACAAAGAAACCTGTCATGGGTTCTGCTCCATGTTATGCTGCTCCACACAGGCCATCCTGGTGCAGCCACCAGCACAGCTTGCAGTGAGTGTCATGCCTCAGGCTGTGTGAGGTCAGTAGCTGTGGGTGCAGCGGTGATCCCCTCATGCACTGGGCTCAGTTACACAAGCCTGCTGTCAGCCCCAGAGACAAAGCTGCCCAGGGCATAGGCCTGTGGAGACCATCTGCTCTGGTCCCTTCCACACCACATTGGCTCTTTCTGTGCAGCAGAGCATCTGAGGGGCTAAAGGTGTGTCCCAGCCCTGCTGGGAGGTCCATTGTGCAGCAGATATGTTTTGCTCTTGCATGAGCCTCTTTGTTACTGCCTGCAGACACTGCAGACTGAGCCAGTCTCTTGGGTCACAGCCTCCATTACAGACCTTTCGTATGTAGGAAGAACAGTGCCACTTGCATTCATGCCTGCAAGACTCTTAATAGGTCATGACTCTCGCCTAGGTAGAGCCTGCCAATCCAAGATCACCAATTTTAGTCTGTTCTGTCATTGCAAAATAGTTAATTCTTATGGATAAATCAGAATTAATGTTCTGTGGCAGTGGAAATATGGTTCAGTAGAGGGTCAGTGTGGCTCTGACTGACAGCCTAAGGCTATGGGCCTTGACCTGGGTCTGGCCTGCAAAGGCTAGTACAGTTTCCAAGGCACAGCTGTTAATTTCTCACATACTCTGGAGTATTATCAAGAAATATAAATATACAGAGCTTAGGCAAATGCAAAAATCCAGAAATTGTCTTTTGTACTGTTTGACAAAATCACATAAATGTCTTTTTTTGTGTGTAAAATACCCTTGGTGTTTTGCTGAGTCCAAAGAGAAATGCATTCCAGGCGGTAACTGCAGTAACTAGTAAATAGAATTATAACTGCTTTCTGAAAGTAAAAACCCACTGTAATGATATAAGGGCAGAGCTGGTACAAAAAAATAGTCTTCATTAGAGTCAAAATGGGACAGATGTGAAACATTACGCTAGTATTTCCTCAAGGGTAGCACTTAAGGAGTTCTTTGCTTACAGAAATGTATCACAGAAGGTTTGTATCAAAGTAACGTTAGCATAAGTTATTTGTGTAAGAGGAGATAACCATCGCTCTTTTGGAATTTCACAGATAGGCTTATCAGATGTGAGAAAAATGCCACAGACGTAATGCAAGCCTTCAAAAGATGCTCTTTGTCCCCAAGCCTATCTCTGGAGAACATAATGTCCTGAGGGGACACTGAAACAACAGTTGTCTGTGTTAAGTGAAAAAGCAGATATGTTCAAATTACAGTAATAAAGAAGGTGCACAGCTCACTGTAGTGTACCCTGTGACCAGCAAGTTACAATAGGTAATGAACTGATGTGTTCAAAGACTCCAGGTTTCAGAGTGCAGCAGGATGATATTAAGGTGCTTTGTGGCCAAACTTCCCAACACTCCAACATTTGCCGTAGTGCCAGTGTAGCCTTTGGTTGCGCATACGCACAGTGCATGGGCCCCTTGGTCTTGCTGACTGGATTTCTTTTTCATTAAAGGTGCAGCACTGGTGAGAGGTCTTCATCTTCTCCTGAAGTAGTGACCAAATGTGGCTGTTGTCTTACACACTCTGCAGGAGCCTGTGACTTCACACAGTGCCTGGTCGGTAACATGTTGAAGCCAGTGAGTGGCCTTTGAACAAACAGCTGGTGCTACAGCTGCTGTCCTGATGCTGCATGCTGCTGAAACATGCAGCTCATCCTCGGCACGGAGGAAATGGGGGGAAGGTGCCATTGGCCCTGGAGAAAAGTTCCTGGCAAGGGTCCCATCCCCAGGAGGAGGGTGATGGCTGTAGAGTCACAGTGGGCTGGCAGCACAGAGGCACAGGAACCATGAAGCTGTGGGGTCCCCAAACCCCTCTGGTCTCTCTCCTGATTTAGTTGCATTGTGGATTCTGCAGGTCCTTGGGCCAGTCCTCTGTCTGGGGGGACTCTGCTCTCAGCTCTGCTTTTCTCTGGGCCCAAGGCAAGTGAGCAAAGTGGTGTCTGGGGGGAATTCAGAGGTCCAGGTTTCCAGGAGTGAAAGGAAGTTAAGGACAGTATCTCTCCCAGCTTGCACTTCAAGCAAGTGTCAGAAAGAGGAGGAGTGAGTAAAGCATGCTGGATTGCACCAGACCCATTTTCATATGAACACTAGCCATAAAAATGATTGGTATTTAATGAACTGTGCAAAGTTGAACTGATTTAACTGAAAGCATGTTTTGTAAATTGATTTCACTAAGCTGGTTCAAAATCCCCATCAAATCTTGCCCTGAGTTAATACAGAGCTGTCTCTGGAATATTACGTTATGCTCACTGAGAATAACTTTAAGGTAAAATCATGACCTGATCTAAATATGTCTATGCTATTCTTTATGCCAATTGAATAGTTATTTTTAGTTTAAGAACCAATGATTGGTGTAACTTGTGGCCTAAGGCTATGATCATCTGTTTGTGAGCAGAGAGAAATGTTAACAGGTTTGATTTAATGAGGCTGATGATTTCCATCAATGAGTCTGAGGTACAAAAAAAAGCCACTGAAGAACTCTTCCGAACCACAATGTCTTGCACAGAGGGACAGAGGGTGTCCCAAAAAATGCCACTGGGGTCCATCCCAAAGGGTTCCAGCTCTTTCTAGCTGTGTTGTAGCAAATACTGTTCTGTGACATCCTCATGTTTTAACACTCAAAGTAGCAGCTGGGGATAAAACACTCACTTTTGTTTCTGAGCAAGAAATCAGTGGGCGAGAAGACAGGACTGTATTTCAGAGCAGTGAAAAGGGCCTCAGAAAGCTCTGCTTTACCTCTGCTGGATGTGAAAAAGTTGTGATGTCTCAGAGGTACCACAGAAGGAGCCAGAGGGTGCCCTTAACTTTCCAAAACTCTCTGTGCTTGCATTTGTCCCACTGTCACAACTCCTAGGCTATAAAGAGAGCTGAAGCATGTCTGCAGGGGAGTTTTGGGAGAGAATGGCTTATATCTGGTATTCAGACTGCACAGGAATTGAATTGTAACAGTAAAGAAGTTAGTAAAGGTGAAGTTTAGTAGCTATCTACTTCCTTTTAGCAGATGTGTATCTTCATGTTAAGCCACTGCTTTGGCATCCTAAACAAAGCTTTGGTGATGTGGATAATCTTTCTGCATCTTCTCCCTTATATAAAACACAGGCAAACTTCCCTTCTCCTCAGCAGACTTGTTTGGGTCAGGGACTGCCCCTGAAGGTACAAAAATCATACCCAGCACTATAAAGAACTGATCCTGGAGCTCTGTTCAGCTCTAAATGCTGCTGCAGCAGGAGCAGATAGCAACAGGAACATCCAGCCATGCGGGCCACGCAATACTTGCTAACACAGAGGGTGAAGGGAGGCTGTTTACCTGACTGCAGAGCCTGATTTTCAGTGTTCCTATAAACAATTTTCTCAGAAGCCAAGGTGAAATCTCGTGTTCCAAAAGCATCTATTAGTATGTAATAATCAAATTATTTCTTCTTTTTAAATTGTAATGCAAAGGAATATGTGTTTTGTACATTATACAAATCCATAAAAAGTGCCAGAATGTAAGTACCAATCCTTGGTTCTATTACGCTTCAAAATAGAAATGCTTTGAGTTTTCTTTTAATTTCTATTTCAAGTCTTTTCTGGATTCTATGGAAGTTTCCCATAAAAGGGCTTTGTTTTCAGCTGTAGTTCCTGCTTTTCCCCGAGAGTGCAGCGAAGGGGATGGTTAGTATACCGTCACACTGAGTTGGTCATGTTGGCAAATTCTTTTCTGTAAAGAGGTGTCAGATTGTTCAGCCAGCTGAAGTAATCCAGTTGGCAGGAGAGTGACTTAATTCAATAAGCAGAATTTTAAAAACACTGTGGTCCTTTGTTTAACAGCCAGATTCTACAAAATTAGCTCCAGCTCTGAAATAATTTCTCTCCCCACCCTGCCCATACTATCCCCCTTCTATCCTGCATGTCACTACCTCTTCTCATTGCGTTGTTTTGTCTGGTACTGTTCAACGCTGGAGTCGTTCTGCACATCTCCTGTGGTGATCTGCTCAGCCCAGAGTCAAGTCAAGGCTCTTGATTTCATCTCGGAGAGCGAGGCAGCTGGAAAGGATACAGGCATCTCGGTGTCCGGTGCTGCTGTCCCACTGTGTGTGCCCCATGCAGTAATTCACTTCTCTCTGGAGGGAGTGCCAGGTGTCTAAAATAAATCCTCAGCAGGAATGCATGACTTGTGCAGGCAGATGACAGAGGTTGATCTAAATCTATCTGTAGACATGGCTGGGCATGGAGGATCCATGTCCCTTCAGCACTGGGAGGGAAGATCATACACCCACAGCACAGTGCTGGATTTTACACAGGCAAACTTTTGTAAAGGGTTAAGTTCAGTTGCCTTGAGTAAGGAGCGTGCTTCGACCTGTTATTGGTGTCACAATGTGAGCAGCAACCACCAGCAAATCTGGTAGAAGTTAAAAATGCTCAGGAAAGAGAAACTGTCTGTGCTATGGTCCTAAGTTTTCTACACTGCTGCTCCTTGCTCCTGGGAAAGTGCCTTGTTCTTTCCCTTTTTTTTTTTATTTTATTTCTTTTTTCCCTTTCCTATTGGGATGGATGAGCAGACAAGTTACCTGCCTGGTGCTGCTGGCAGTTCCTGGTAGGAGTAGGCTCCACTACTGCTCAGAGATGCTTCTTAGCATATTCTCTCTTTTTCATATTTTGCCTTTCCAGAGGCACTGACAAGGTTCAGGGTTGTACATTTCATATTCCCAGCAGCCCTGGAGCTTTTTTCCGAAGATAT
The DNA here is from genome assembly GCA_017639245.1 of Myiopsitta monachus. NCBI lineage: Eukaryota > Metazoa > Chordata > Aves > Psittaciformes > Psittacidae > Myiopsitta > Myiopsitta monachus. The sequence goes on from CM029923.1 coordinate 24,640,312, forward strand.
TTCTTCCTTTCTCTTCACCTATGCTCCTTTGTACCTTTCCTACTTTAAGAAAACCATCACTGTTGGTTAGTGTTTCTCTTCTTAGAGGAGAATATCACTTTGATCTGTATTGCTTGAAACCACACCAGGTTTGTTCCAAAGCACGTCCTGCAGAAACATTCCCCAGGGAAAGGGCTCTGAGACTACTGATCACAGTTGGCAAGGGCATTTTCACCTCTGCAGACCTCTGCTGGCTTTTTGTCCCTGCAGCATGTGTCCAGCAGCAACAGCTGGGAAAATAAGAAATGGTGAAGAAAGATAGTGTACAAAATACCATTCCATACTGGATATATGTGCATGGCAGGCAGCTCCCTGAGAGCAGCAGCTGCCTGTTCCAGGTCTTCAGTGCAAACTTGCCCACAAGACACTGTTGGAGGAACGTACCAGAGCAGTGCCAGGGAAGGTGGGGGAACAGCACAGATCCACACGCTGTCTGCAAGGGGAGATGGCTCCAGGAACTGCTCTCACAGCTGTTCGTCCTCTGAATTCATCTCTTTTTCATGCTCTCCCTACCCCTGTAGAAAGCAGAAAAGGGATCAGGACAAACTGAAGGGAGTTTTCCTGGTGCTGCCTCCTCTCCCACGGATGGTAGGGGAGAGTGGCACATATGTTGCCACTGTGTTTGAGTTCACAAACCAGGAGAGCTGGAGGAAGTGTAAAATGTTTTGCCCAGGTCAGGTTCCTTCTGAAGAGACCTGGAGGAGTGAAGCAGGGTGAGTGGTCAGGCCCAGAGCAGGAGTGCTCCAGCAGCAACATGCAGAGCAAGAGCAAAGCACCCTGTGCCCTGCGGCAGCCTGAGCTGTTCCATCATTTCAGGGAGGAGGCAGCCAGCCAGGCTTAGTCCCTTCAGAAGAAAAGTACCTGGAGGGGGTCCTCTGGACTTTTGTTCAGATTCATGAATAATGCAAACACTCCTGAAGGTCATATTAATGGAAAATGCCAATTTTCCTATTAGCCCATGTTTCAAGTCATGTGAAGATCACATGTTCAGAAATAACACAGAGAAGTATATGACCGTGTTATGTATGTGCTGCCAAGTTTTACCACCCTTTTTATTGAGTGAGCCATTTTCCTGGCTGAATATGGTACCGCTGACTGTAAGTATGGCAGAGAGCCTGCCTGATGGAGAATGAAGGTATGCAGTAAGTATTGCTCTTCTCTCTCTGGCAACTGTGCTATTATGATTTGTGTCTGTCATTCACAAAACCTTTACTTACTTTTTCAAATGTACCTTGGTAATCTTAAAGAAGCACAGATGCAACTGAAATTCTAGGTAAAATTGCACTAAACATATTACCCCTTTTGTTCTTTTCTACTACTGGCATGTGATTTATCCTTTACTTTTTGATTCAGGTCTGCTGTTTTGTTGTTGGAGTATATTTTCTAGTCTGCATTATAAGAAAACCCATACATGAAGAAAGGAAGAAAGAAGTAGACAGAAAACAAACCACAGGCATAGCCATTGATTTTTCTGGAGAATGGATGACCTGCCTTCTTCAGGTGTCCAGACCTGCTGCAGAATATGCAAGGTAAAAATAGAAAGCAGAATACTGAAACAAAGAGGGGGTAAAGATTAATACAAGGGACTTGGTGGCCTAAATATAGACAGTTCTGCTCCTCTCCAGTGACTTAGAGTAACAGAGAATATCCTGCAACCAGCATGATTTGGCCAGTACCCAGAATATAACACAGAGATCTGACAGTAGAGATTGCAGCTAGAAAATGTGACGTTCTTTTTGGCGCAGCTGTCACATTATACTAAGCCAGTTACTTCCCTTTAATCCTAATTAATACTCTCTCTTTCCACTCTGAACCAGGTTCTCTGGTCAGCAGTAATTCCAGGGGGTCTGCTGCTGCTCTTCCTACAGGAGCCCTCCGTCTTCAGTCAGCCTATTCCTTTGTGCTCCTTCCATAAGGAAGCAGCTAAAATCATTAATTATTTTAGCTGCTTCTCTAATATCAGTTAATCATAGAATCATAGAATAGTTAGGGCTGGAAATGACCTCAAGATCATCTCATTAACTGATAATAGAACTCCTGGCATCCTCACCAGCAGAAGAAGTCAATGTTTCATTCATTAAAGATAGCCATACTTATATAGGAAACACATGTTTGCCAGATGGTGCCAGTTCAGGGTTGCTGTCAGAGGGAGAGGTCTGCCCCTACTAAAAACAGGCTCCTGTCCTGCCTGCCAAAGCCATCCTAGCCCCTGGGTTACCCCGAGGATGCTTGCTTGCCTCCATGCACCCAGGGCAGATGCCACTGAACCTCCTCTAGCTTGAGCTACTTTTCAACCCCAGACTGCTAAGTTACGTCAAAAATTATGTTTTGTGGGAGCGAGGAATACAAGCTGGTATCAAGTGTTTAGATGCTTTAGATGCCATGCTCTTGTAACAGTGCTGATAGACACTATTTTAGTCCCAATATTTTTCAAATTATGTGATTTAATGCAGTTTGCTAATACATACAGTAACCAGAAGTTATTTTAAAGGGCAGTGTGTCTTTAATAGATGCTGAATATATGTTATATAAGCATTGCAAATGTTAGATGGTGTATTTTAAAGTTTTAGACTGCTGTTAATGTGAACAAACAACGTGTTTGTAGTCTCTGAATACTGAAATGGTTTGGTCTCTATTTTTTGTAACTATAAAATTTCATATTTACTCAAAATATATCACCGTGTTCATGTTATGAAATATTTCATCCAAACACATGTACAAGATAAATGCAGTTGGAGATAAATGCACTTGACTTGAATCAAGAAATCAAAGCAGGCATGAAGGAAGGAGAGTGCAGTACAACAAACAGCAGGTTTTTAAGCTTTTTAATCTTTTTAACCATGCAGAAAGGACTGATTAAAAGACGCTACGTTTGCACTTCAGTAGAGAAAACTCTGTGTGTGTGTAAGTGATGGACAGCTATAATATTAGAAAAAATTAGAATTAACATACTTTTTCTTGTTTCTTAAAAAACATGTATTTCTGTGGAATGGTATGAGTGGAGGATAATGTGAATGTGCGTACTGCTCACTGTATGCCTGGGTGGTTTCTTCTTCCTACAGCTCATAGTCATACGCATCAGGGCACTACTTACAGTTGGCATGTGTGCTGCACTGTGTGTTACTGTCCCTTGGGGGACACTCCATCTCACACAAACCTACCTCAGCAAGGGTTCTCCCATCCCACTCACCGCAGGAGAAGGCTGGTGATTCTTCCTGCAACTGCAAAAGGTACTGTGCAGCCCGCAAATGTTGTTTTGCCTGTGCTCCCTGCCACAGCCCAGCAGCGAAAGCAAGGGGAGAAGGGAAGCTGGCTGCAGCACTGTGTGGCAAGCCCAATGTCAATGACAAAAGAGGAGGACCAGGTTTAGTGTGCATTCTTTGAGCTACCCTCCTAATACCAATAGACAAGTATCTTCAGCACTCCCTCAGCCTAGGAGCACCAGGTCCCTTTCCTTGGAACATGCCTGTTGACAAAAGCACCCTGAAAATGTCTCAGTCTGCCTCAGACTCTCTCACCTGCAGCCTCTTTATGGAGTCAAGCCGTCCTAGTTCATCTGCCATCTATTTTGGCACCCAAGGATCTTCCCAGCCATGCAAAGTACATACCTTTGTAGCTGGTAGGTTTTGTGGAGCAGCAGCTTGTCTTACTGTGACTATTGCATGGGGCAAGATGGGTCATCCATATGTTGGTATCTGTAGCATTATTTTTGTGTCTATGAAAGCTATCTATTTAAGTCTTTTTCTTAAATGTCTCAGATGGGGCTTCCCAGAAATTGTCTTTGGGCTGATGCTGATTGCTTTTGTCAGCACATGTGCAACGAGCAGCTTAGCTGTGTGCAACACTGAGCAGTCCCAAACGATGGCTGCAGTGCAGAAGGAGTGCTGGGGGAGGCACAGCTCTGAAATGCCATGAGTCCCAGTGGCTGTGCCTGCTATGGAGACATCCAGAGAGGACGTTTTCTCAGGAGGAGCACAATTCATCAGGTGAGCAGGAGGATCCATCTCCACTTCAGCTGTCAGCCAAGGAGCAGCGAATCAGTAAGCTGAATAACAAACCTCCAAAACCTATTTTTTTTCTGCTCAAGAGTTCTAGAAGAATGCAAAGCCTGCACCACTCAACTAACTGCAGTGTGAATCTTTGTAAGTCAGAACTGAGGCTGAGAAGTGGAAGTCAGCAGGTGTAGCTAAGCCTTGTGAAAGGCTTCAGAGGTAATCCATTGACCTACTGATTAATGTCAAGCTCTTTACCAAACAATCTATTTGAGAACTGTGTTTGTGAAATTATTGTTTCTGTTCCTTTATGGTCTGCAAAATGTTTGGAACAGCAAATACTTCCCAGAAGATTAGAAATGATTTTGAGGTCTGATGTCTCTACTGGCAGTCTTTGAAAGAGCCTGCAAGAATGTGGTTCAAATGATACAGTCAGCCCCAACTACTTCAGTTGCCTTCCCCTGAGGAGCTGACAATGACAGCTATTGGACACACTGTTCGGCTGGATAAAACTCGGACAAATTGTGTCCCTGTGTCTTCAACAGCTTCTGAAGCCTGAGGCTGTCTGAGTTCTCCAGAAGAGCTCCATACAGAGGAGTTACTTTCATCATCTTGATTTGTACAGCGTTTTCCCAGTAGAGGCGCAGATCTCTGTGCAATAACGACAGCTTGCAAAAGTTACTTTTTGTGGAAGCTCTAGAAATAATCAACAGCTCGCCATAGTCCAAGGCCATAGGCAGGAGAAGGAAGGAGCAGTGCACTGCTACACTTTATCTTGATTTGCTTTCATTTTGTACGTGGCTCCAAAGGATATCCTTGAGGTTTTCCAGTCATTTTGTCTCTGACAACTATTCCAAAACCAGCAAATATGCCTAGCAAGCATCAAATGCCCTGAAAACCAATGAGGTTTATCTTCAACCCAGATCTGGAGCAACAGTAGCAAATAAATGCTGGTTTTCTAGATTTGATCAGGTGTGTGGCAGATGACTACTTTGCCTAGTATGGCTGCTAAGACACCTGGATGATTCCACACCCAGGAAGAGCAGCAACAACGGGTTTGAATGACAGCAAGTAACTTTTGCTCAGCATTTAGCCACATAGGTACTAGCCAGCATTAATCATCTGGAGCACATAGAAAGCCTCATGGAGCTTCAGAGGAGATGTGTCAATGCTCCTTATGCTTCAGAGGTCCCGCAGCAGCATCCCCTAAGAAAACATGGTGAAATGAGTAGTTTAATCTTTGGTCAATAGCATGTTGCTACTGAAGAGGAGATTTCTTCCAACCTTGAATCTGCTCGTTTCATTTTCTGTCTCTCAGCCAACAGTATCCATCACGTTGCTGGGCTCTGCCCTTGCTGTACTGGTGAGGGACTTTTTCCCAGCATTCAGTTAAAGCCCATTGCTCCCTGGGAGCACAAGCCTGCCTGACTTCATCACTCCGATCACTATCAGTCCTTGCTGGATGCTGCATTCCTTTAGGATAAAGCTTTAGAAGAGCCATTTCTAAATGGCTCTAAAAAGATGTGAGCCATCAATGACACAAACAACTCTGACAGCTGCTAGAGCTGGGCTTCATTTGGCCTCATCCAGAGCTTGGCATCGCTCAGCCTAATCCAGATGCGCTATAGTGAGGTGGTAACTGCTTTCCTTTTCTTTACTAGCTTGTGAGGATATTCTGCAGCTTCTTTATTTTTTGTCAATTCTTGCAAAAGCTCTTCTGAGCAGAATCAAGCACAGGAGCCTGAGCTAAATCTTTAAATGGGGTACAGAGTTTTTCTGGTATTTATGTACTTTAAACACAGTTTTAACTCTGATATGAGCGGACCACCACACTGGAGACAGTGGGTCCGAAGTAGTGACTGGGCTGAGTGGAATAAGGCTTGCCTTGCCAGGAGGATGTGGACCCCATAGCAGCAGACACAGGGGAGGTGGGAGACTTCTGGAGGAGCGGTGAGGAGGGTCAGGTGGATGGTCCCATGTCCCCCAGCACTGCATCCGTGGGGAATGAGTCCACAAGGGAAAAAGGGTTTGTGCCAGTTGGGGTTCAGTGCCCAGTGGAAAGCGGAGCTCAGCTCTCATGGAGTGCTTCTGGTACAGGGCACAGTGTGCAGCTCTTCTTGGTTGACCTGCAGCAGCCCAAGCGCTCCCCAATGCAGCTGTCCTGGGGGTTAGCAGTAAACGCACTTGCATTGCATTAAAATTACTTTGTCAAATATATTTGTCAGTTTGCATGTTTTCCTTAATTAAAATGAGTCAATTTCAGCATATACCTGCCAATTCGCAATCATCTCTATGCATGTATCTGACCAGAGCTGCCATCGTATTTGGGTCTGTGTAATGATTGCTGTCCAAAGTTTTGAAATACTTGTGCATATTCACAGGTATGTGCAGGAAAAGGATCCTATGCAGTGCAAACTCTGCATAACTTTTGTAGTGTCTGGGGCAACAGTAAAGAGTTTGGGATTGGAACTCCCTGCGTTGTTATTTATTGGTGTTACATTCCTAAGAGGACAAACCAGAGCATCTTTGTGCTAGGTTTTGCAACTTAAAAAAGCTTTTGCTTTAATGAATTTACAGCCTAGTGGCATTGTTCTGTTCTCGATTACAAGTTGTTTTTCAGAAGACAGGTCCAGTTTATTAAATTAAAATCTCTCCTAAAACAGAAATTTTATCTAGCAAAGCTGCCCTCTGCTTCCATTCTTAGTATAAAACAGTTATTTACTTCTGTACTGGAAATTGCGCATATGAAAGAAGAATGTAGTTTCTTTAATTTTGTTTGATGTTCTTTGTCTAGTTTTGTGTGAAAGCTGGGACTATGTGACCATGTTGTAGCTGTAACACTTGTCAGTTCATTTAAATAAGTATCTCAGTTTCTTACTTATTATCACAAAGTTTATTAGTTTGATAGTGGTAATACTCAAATTTACAGTGCCTGGAAGGAAAAGCTGCAGTGTGAACTCACCTATAACCCTTAATATCAGAGAGATCACACAGAAGGGAAAACCACAGGTGTCCAGGTTCACAAGCACTCCTGTTTGCCTGTCTGTGTCTGTCTGTGTCAGAGATCGGTTTTAGGTTGTTTTTCATATTATGATGCAAATGAAAAGTAAGTCTTTTTTTGCAAAATCTCGGAAGCGACTTAGAAGTGTAAGAATCTACTAAGAAGTGTGTTTGAAAATCTCAGCAGTTCTCAGGGCAATGGTGAGCAATACAGATTTTGCCCAAGCACGTGACTTGTGAAAATGGTGTATATTTGAAAGAAAATATAGAAGGAAATCATGCAAGGATATGAGACAGGCCGGTTCATGGGGCCAGTGTGTTAGAGACTTTTGCAAAGCCACCTTGTTCTTTTTCTGGGCTTTCATTTAACAAAGAAAGTAGCTGGAAAAATTGACTAGAAATATTTGACCTTCGAAAAGGCCTCTAAGACACAATTACCTGATGTTCGCTGAGCTGCTTCATGTGGTTCCTACTCTAAATTATTTTCTAGGTTCACCCATGTGTGAAAAGGGGTCTGATTATATGGAGGAGGGCAAATAAGAAAAGAAACTTCAGGAAGGAGAGAGATATGCCAGGGCATTCTACTGATTGTGTTTACTTCAGGGGAAGGAAAGGGCAAATAAGTGTAGCCAACTCAAAGTAGCTTTTTTGGCTTTGAGCTTCAAAAGAAAGTAACATAGGAAAGATCTGAGGTATCAACAACCCTCAGTGTAAGCTGTTTCATGGAGCTGAGTAGGAATTGTAGAATACATCATGCTCTGCTTTCTTACCCAGGCTGCAAATCCCTTTTTTCCCCACAAGTACAACAAAAATAAAACCTCACCTTATTTTCCCCCAGTGCCTGCCTTTCCTTCTGCCCCTGGTTGTCCTGCACACAGGAGGTCACTTGGCTGCTAGTGTTCACCCAGGGTCCAGCCATGCCCTCTCTGCAGAGTTTCAGCTCTTTACACTGCATGCTCCTGACACTGGAACAAAGTGAGCGAGTTACCTAGGGCTGCAATCTCTATTAGGCTTTAGGCAAAATACTTATTTTTTAAGGAAATAAATTCTGTGTTTGGCACAAAAGTGGCTCTACCATGCACTCTTTTCAGCGGAAGATATAACCAGGTGCACATAAAAGTATTACTTCAATAGTTTAGTATTGGCAGAGGCACAAAGCATTTTAAGTGCTGCCTCTCTGCTCTCAGCTGCCAGCAGAATTGCATGGCTGTGCAGGGAGACAGGCCTTTGTGCAATGTCAAACCACCTGAAAATGGGAAGACTTTGTGAATCTGGGGAACTGGATTTCCATCTTTGATGCAAGATTATAGTGTGCAATAAGTACATTTGTATGGAAGAAAACTGATTTTAAATAATCTTGGGAGCTATAGACTCTCACGAATAAAAGCAAGTAGTCAATATGCCTCCTGTCTGCATTGGAGGAACAAATTCTCTGAGACAGGGTAGGAAGACAAGAGCATCAACATGATGATGATTGTGCCACTGAAGCTGTTTTTCATTATTTGATCAAGTATCTTTATGTAAATAAAATACTGAAATTTTACATTTGGAATAATGGCTTGAAAATTGAAACTCTACATCCAGACAGGTAGCTAACAGAGTTTTTGAACACTTTAGTCTTTCAACCTTGTGTTACAAAGTAGCAGTAACCTCCAGTATCCATGGAGCATGGTAGCCTGTTCTGCCTGAGAAGTCCTTTGAAGACGGGTTTTGACTGTGTCCCGCAATGTGCTGCAGTGTGTATCTGATGGTTGAATTTTTCTCTTGGGGGTTTTAACCATGGTTCACTAAGGACAAGTGGGCTCATACTCCAGGGCATGGCACTGGCACTTGGAACTGCAGAGAGGTGTGAAGTTGCCCTGTGAGCATAGCACCTGCAAGCATGGCTCCTGCAGCAGCCAACACGTCATGGTGTGCCCTGAGTTGCCCAGCCCTGTTCCTGCTGGGACTCATGCTCCTGGCTCTTCTCTGCATCTCTCTGCTGGGGTGAGACAGCCTGGTGCTGAAGACCTGCAGCAGTAGGGCAATGCTGTGGTTTGTTAACCTGGTACTCACAGTGCTCAGCTGGAACAAGGGAAAACCTGGGATCCCATTTCTCCTGTGGCTGTGAGGGCCAAGGACTTCTGGGCAGGGCTGGTTTGCAGTCCGCAGAGGAAGGAATCAGTCACCACAGCAGACACTGTTTGCTTTGCACAGCTGTTGAAGCTGTCCACAGGGCTGGACACAGCAGCAAGACCCTTGGCGCTACCCCAGGGCTACTGGTGGCTTTGCCTGCGACTCCCATACCCGGTGGCAGTGCTGCTGCCAGCAATGCTGTGATGCGAGGTGGAGCACCCACAGCCAGAGGCTATGTGCTACACAGCTTTTCACCTTAGTACTGAGGCATGACTGGAGTGAGCAAGGTGTGGGACACAAGACCCTCCAGGCAGAGTCTTAATTAGATCCCTAATCTGATATGGTTAGATAGAGCTCATCTATCTAACCTGTGGTCACTGGGCAAGAGGGTGTTGCTTGTAGGCTGAGGCACCCACCTCCAGGAGGCAGTTCATGGCTGTGAGTGATGCCTCCATGGGAAGCAGAAGTGGTGGTGGCAGGTAAGCAGAGGCATAGTGAACCGTGGAGCAGGCATCTGAGCACAACTGTCCAAAAAGGCTGAAACTATCACACCTTTCTTGTTGACATGAGATGATTCCGCTTGGCACTATGTGGGGTCAACATGCCAAGTTTAATTTTGGATTCCAACCATTAGAGTAGTGTTTCCACAGAATTTGGGGACTTTGGAAAATTTCTGTTGTTTTACAGCACAAGGTCATGGAATAAAATCAACCTTCAGGGACAAAACAAAACAGATGAAAAATATGAATATATAAATATAAAATGGAAGGTCTGCAGGCTGAGGCGGTCTCAAAGCGGTGGTCTTTTTGCTTGTTTTCCGTCAAGTTCAGGAGCAGCTCTGAGGAGGATTTGCCTCAGTTTAGGGGGGCAGAAAAAATTTGCATGCTTTAAATAAAAGAAGAATCCCTGAATAAGAAGATTTTACAAAAAAGCCATTTATTTTTCTGGGCAAGACATACAGATCAAAAGTGAGTGGTGATTCAGGGAAGTGTTCAAGCACGTGGCTACAGCAACAGCTTCCAGATTCCTTCTAACAGCAGCTCCACTGGAAGGCCAGTTTAGTTTCAGCTCATTGTAGCATAAATGCTTCCTTCACTTGGAGGCTGAACAATGCGCACATGTCCATGCTCCTGTTATGGCAATTCATTTGCCTGATCCTTAAATTTATGTGTTCAGCTTGGTCTACACCAAGTGCCCCAAGCTCTGCCAAGCCTATGGCAGTTAGCAGTGGCAGCAGATGGATGCCTTAACTTACCAGAGAGACAGCGTGGAAGTTTTCAGCCTTCCTGCAGTGCCTGCTCCTTGTTAACAGCTGATCCCTAAAAGCAGCTGACATAAGGGCATTGAGGAGTGTGTGGCTTTGCAGAAATGCCCTGCATTTCTGACTAAAGGGTATGTGCTGAGTAGTTAAACTATGTCAGAGACACTGAAATATTTGAGAGGCTTCTACTGAAGACTGCTTTTAACTCTGTTTGGAAAAGGGCTGTAGTTAGTACATGCTTTTAGCTTGAATTTGCTCTTCTTAGGTCAGGGAGGAAGAATGGAAGAAATGTTCTGAGAGCAAATTCCACGTACGTCTTCTGCCATCTGCTAATAGCATGTGTGAGCAGCTCCGCTGCCAGAAACCGAGGAACAAAGATAACATCACTGTGGAGAAAATTGCACTGCTCAGAAAATGAGACTCTTATTCCAGATGACTTGATAGCTCAGCATGCTCTGAGGCCGAATCTGGGGCCAGGTTCTGGTGACCAACACGTGTATAGGCCCAGGACCATGTCACTCAAACTGGTGCAAGCTATTACAGGGGCAATGTTGTTCCTGCTGAGCCTAAGAGCAAGTAAGTTTTGTAATCCATTGGGTATGATGGCCTTGCTAGAATCCCAGAAATGAGTTTACTGAAGTCAGGAGGAAGGTCAAAAGCTGAAGAGCTTGTCCACTGAAACCACATGCAGGCAACTTGCAGAAAAAAATGTGAGGAGTCCAGGCAGCAGTGAAACACCAAGGAAACTGCCAGCATTAACCTTCCATGTCTCTCTCTGCGTCAAGTCTCATTTGTGCAATGCGTGTGTCAGTGCACCCTTTAACACTGCAGCAATGGCAATGGAATCAGAGCCACCTCAGCCCCAAAGTGTGAATCCCTGCGTGAACAGTCGGAGTCACACGCTTGCAGCATGCTGGGCTGCCTCCCTCCTGCTGTACAGCTGGTACTGCAGGGTAGGACATGATCCCCTACTGCAGGGTAGGGGATGACCATGATTTACAGGTTTGAATTCTGGCAGAGTATAATGGCAGAGTTTGGTAGGTGTGCAGCTCTTCAAAAGTAAACATCCATTTACAGCAGGATCATCAAAATCTTTGAGGCACTCCAAAGCAAGTTGCCTGTGGCTTTTCGCCCTCGTATCCTCAGGAGTTATTGCTCAATGAGGGAGTATGTGGTGTGTTGTGTGAACCAGGAGGTAATTGTGAACAGCTACTTAAATAGCCCTAATTATGTTTAGAGAAGGTTTTGCCCTGAAAGCAGCTAGAATCTGTGAATAAACATATTGTCACAGGTGACCACCTGGTCTATGCATATGGACCTAAAAAAAGCCAGTTTGCTAAGTTTAAGTACCTCAAAGTAAAGCTGAGCAGACACCAGACGCCAGTAGCTGTTCCTGCTCTGTATGCTACCAAAAGCAGCGTTGTACAGGGGCTTTGTAGTGGAGGAGAGTGCAGCTCAGGTCCTTGTGGCATTGCAGACAACCACATAATGTTTAGCCAGCCCATAATGCTCTCCTGAGGGGACTAGTGAGCTTAAAATACAGGCCTTCAAATATCACATGGACAAAGAAAGATGAAGAAGTGACTAGGCCCCATGAATGTGGGGGTGGAGAAACCCAATGGTTTATTTTGCTTAATCCTTTTGTAAACACACTCAATGCCTGCTGAAGTCCAGCAGAGCTCTCTGGGCATGGTGGGCACCCGCTCCTTGCCCAGAGCTGATGGGGCTGGGTGGGCACAGCCTTGGCCCCAAAGCTACCCCCTACTGAGTAATGCCCAGGCGCTGTAAGACCTTGTAGGGCACCCTACCCAGCCTCCTGGTGAGGCTTGGTGCTTCAAGCAGAGTTGAACCCATCCTGCTCTAGATCACCCTTGCGTATGCCACAAGCCTGGAGTCTGGCCCTTGGAGACGACTGAGACCTGCTCGGCTCTGCCAAGCCCACTGCCTGGCCAGAGAGGCCAGCAGTTCCTAGCATTAGTTTGCAGCACTTGGGTAGTGAGCTGGTGAACTGGGCTCAGGCGAATGGGGCTCAGCCACAGGACCCAGCTTCCAGCTTGGCAGGAGCCCTGCGCTGCCAGAATTTTTGGGAGTCTGTGACGGAGGGGACAAGCATGAAGCTGGTTAACGTCTGGGAGGGTTGAAGAGTTCATGGTGACAGCTGAGATAACGCCAGGCCTGGCTCCGTGCCCCAAGCCCTCCCTGCACTGCCAGCCTTCTCCGCCTCTTGGAGCAAGCGCCCAGCTGCCTCACCCCACCATTAACCATGTGTGGCTTCAGCACAACTTAAAATTAACAGCTATGTGTAAAATCGGTACATAATTATTATATATTATGACATGGAAGTACACCACGTCTAGAAATAAACTCTGTGCCTTTTTGAATTAACCTGGCGCCCTCTGAGCAGCTGGAAAAGTATTCTTAGTATCGATGCCACTTCTTGTTCTGTTTAGATCAATAATTGCTTTCAGCACTCCTCATGCATGGCCACGGGAGGAAGCATGCTCAGAGCCCATCTCCCTTCCCCAGGGCACTTGTTCCTGCTGGCAGTGCAGGAGATGCCAAGGAGATGCCACCTCCACAGCAGCTCCTCAGGACAGGTGATGGCGACACCGATTGCCTCGCAAGAAACTCCTGGCATTGCCTCGTACAAGACAGGTTCACCTTGTGCACAGCACCTACCCATTTTGGTACCAGCCTCCTCACCATCACCTCAAGGTTATAGGAGCCCCTGCCCCACGACCTTGGCCAGGCAGTGCCAGCTCCTGCTGCTGCTTTCTTCACTCTGGTGCTGGTGGAAGGCCTCCATGACAAAGGTCCTCCTGACCCACCCAGCTTTTCCCCTTCTCCTTTAGCTCCCATCTCTGAACATTTCTCTGCATCGCTCCCCTCTGGTATCATCCTGGTGGTGTCTCTGGATTTTGCCTTACCCTACATGGGAACATACCTGAGTGGCACCTCTGAAGTTGGCGCAGAGTGGTACATTTAAAGGCATTTTCTGAGGAAATCAGGGACAGTGAGTCCTGAGTAAAAGGCTCAGTAGAGGATTGCTATCAACACTTGCACTACCACAAGGATCAGCTCCCAGCAGAGGAACGGCTGGATGAGGAGGCTGCCTGTGGAGGGTGAAAGCCTCACTGAGCCCTTTTAGCAAATTCCTCTGATGTCCCAGGACTTCAACTAGAAACTGTGGCTGAGAATGGGGACCTGTGTGAGACAGGACTGCTCCTTCACCCATCACTCCCGGAGCAACTGTGCCACACCTCCCCACTGCCCCCCAGCCCCACTGCCTCCTCGCAGCACAGAGAAGACGTGAGAAGCTTGGATCCCACCAAAATGAGGATGAGCTGCTCCGCTCAGAGAGAGAGCTAAGCTTGGCCAGCATTTAGCCTACTCCAGTCTATTGCCTTGCACATATGAGGTGCAGGACTCAGTCAGCTTTTAGATTTGTTTAACGTTTGTAAAAGAAGTTCTTAGGAGCACAACTTAAAATTCCCCATAGACAAAACCTTTTGGTAGCAAAGAGATTTTACAGAATTGTTTTAGAGCAATTATGGAATTACAGTTGAGGTATCTTAGGAAAGAAATATAGTTGGAAGGGGAAAAACTGTATGTCCATTCAAGTAAGAATAATAAGGTGATGAGAATAAAGGTAAGTTTTAGAGAGATGAGTAATATGTACCAGAGAGATGAAGGATTGTCACAAGTGCTCTGGATGATCACGGTTTGTCAGGGTCTTCAGTCAGGGCAGCCCCTGCACCTGGAAAAGCCATAAGCTGTTGCAGCAGGTTGGGGCAGTTTGAGGGGGTGCAGAGCTGTGCTGCTCTATGTTACTCAGGTTACACTCCAGGCTCAGAGTCTTTCACAGCCCTGCTATCTTGCCGCTTACACTTGAAGTGACACCACTATCACCTTAGGCTACAAGGGGAAAAGTCCATTGACTCACACTGCCTCTTTGCTAGACAAAACCCAGAAAGGTGACTCACACCTGAAATATGAGGGTCTTCCTGACATCTTCCAAACAATCACTTAAATTCATGCCTGAATTTCCAAGACAATATGTAAACAGAGACAATTATGAATCAAAATATCTGGTGTTTTCTTCACACACCATAGAACCTTTCAGCAGAACTTTGTGTGCATTGCACCAGGAAGAACAGTCACTGTGTGACTCTGTCATCAGCTAAAATCTGTGCCATTAGGGGACAGCTGAATGTCTAGTTATAACCTTGTAAAACTAAAATGAAAACCACACAGAATACCAGAACACAGTAACATCCAGTGATGGTACAGACGTGAACCCGATGTGCTAAGGCAGTCGCTGCTTAAATAAAGATGCTGTTCAGCGGGATGTCTTTTCTGATGCTATTCCTGAGACCAGGGATCCACAACGTTAGTTGGCATATGAAAGCAGATCTGTCTCCCTGCTTGTTTACACAAACTCTTGGTACAGTGGCTCTAAATATCCACAACCAGCACCACATCCCTTTTTCAGAGAAGTGTTTTGAAACACTCGCTCAGGCTTTTCAGCAAGGAACAGCAATTATCAGAAGGGGAATAGCAACACACAATTAGAAAAAAGCAAGCCACAGTGGAAGGGGTGGACTGTCTGAATCTTCAGTGCATCTCAGAGATTTATCATGCTCTTAACAGTCTTAGTTACATTTCTGCAGGCGGAAGGCCTAGAGACTGGGTATGTTTCAGTGTCTATGTACTTAGAGGTTTAGTCCTGGGGTAGCAACTGTATAGCTATTAGCAACTGCAAGGCCAGGTGATGAAGAGCTGAGTGGCTCTAACATGCTTCTTCCTTCTTCATGCTACTTTGAACCCAACCCAGAGACATTTTTTTCTGCCTGAGCCTCACTGGGTCCCTGCTAGAGATAAGTCTTGGTTTTCTTTCCTGGCTTCTCTATAATTATAGAGCATAGAGCTGGTAAATGGGATACAGGACTGCTGCTGGCCAATTCCGTGTGCTGAAGATGTGCAGGTGGAGGGAGGGCTGTTCATACTGACTTGTGAAGGAAACTATTTGGTTCCTTAGTAAATCTATCATGATGTGGTCGGATGATGATTCGTGTGCAGTGGTGGACTGAGCTGCATGCCCAAAGCTCTTATGACCACAGGCTGCCTTCCACACCACTATCTTAGAAGCTGCTGGCCCTAAAGCAAGAACAGACTAGTAGGACACACAGAAGCCTCTGAAAAAACACACTTTATAGTCTGGTGGACCAGGGCCTCTGTTAGTCCAGTGTCCTCTCCCCCAGCTCAGCTGGAAGCAGACGTCTGCAAAACTGTAAGAAAATGGCAAACATATCTATTGTTTTTCCCTTGCTAACTTCCCAGCCTTTAATATTTTCAGTTCAGGGGATTTTACGAGCTGGCTGTGGCCTCTTTCGTGATTTCCACTGGCTCTGTTCCATGTACTTGTCCGTTTTCCCCTTGAGTCCCTGACAAATTTTTGCATGTTTTTACAAATACCCTTTGCAAAGCATTCTGCAAGGCTAGTGCTGCTGTTTGAGGATTGACCTCCTCTGATTGGCTTTGAACTTGGCTCTTATGATCCTCTGCTCTGTGTAAGCACCCTTATCCACCCTGCTTGATGGCTTCTAGAGTGTTACCTTTCCCTGAATCTTTTCACATTACCTAGCACAAGGTCAAGGCCTCACTCCTGCCTGGTAACGGTCAGCTCAGTTTTTGTAGGTGAAGCTATAGCTTTGTCTAGTTACATAACTTTACAGCTATATTAGCATTATATATAATTTGCTGGTTTATTTCCCTGTGCTCATTTTTGCTAGGGTTTTACCCATTTCTTAGTAGGCAACTCTTAGTATTGCAATATATTGACATACGTGCTAGTAATCTTTAATGCTCGGAGTCAGGAACTGCTAGAAGCCCTGTTCAGCACTTTTCCTCCAAGGTTAGCAACATCCAAGAGAGTCAAGGCAGGAAACAGGAGGTGGTTACAGCATCAATCATCTCAATTTAATTTACTGTCAGATGTGAATCAATGCCTTAATCCCACTGTGATAAAAATCTTTATGAACTCTGCAGTGGATAAAGCAGTTTGGTCAGGCCAAGTAGCCAATTCTGAACCAGTCACTACAATCCCCTTTTTCACCAAAGAAGGTGATTTTGTAATCATTGTAAATACTAGATCCCACCAGGAAATCGTTATTCTATAGCATTAGCTGCATCATTAAATTTACTTTGGACTTGGCTAGCATACATGATGGAGTTGTTAGTTTGCTTCATTCTAACATCACAGGCTGCACTGACATGTAACATACAAAGCTAAGTTTATGTGCAGTGCTACCAAACAAGAAAGACTAAAGTAGCGTCTTTTTCGAGAATGATGAGCAAGCATCTTTAGTTAGAGGAAGACGGGAAGCATTGCGGTTAGACACCCACTTAGGAGCCACAGAACTTGGCTTGTTTCCAGTACTGAACAGATTTTTTGTGTTATCTTTGAGCTCCAGCTTCCCTATCCAGGAATTCTGTGAAGTTCAAGTGATTCGTATTTCCTAAATTGATTTCTGTCTTCCTCCTGGTTGACTAGGTTTGTTCTTCTCTTGCAACAATGAGATTTAAATGTGAGACAACCTAGAAGAAATTAGCAGCACAGGATGTACAGGCTTTTACCAAGAGAATAGTCCTAACTGCCTACATTTAAAGAATTAGAGTTTAATTGTGGAGTTATGGCACTCTCCACATAAAAGGTCAACTTCACTCTTCTCAGCTGACATAAATCTATTCAGCTCAGAAAAGCCAGGGATGCAGCAGACAACAGCTGTGATGATATCCATTTCCCTCTTGGGTAGGAATATGCAGAGCTCCTGTAAAAGAATGATTAACATGATTTTTCCTGATGTGTTCCAATAGCTTTCAAAAGACTAACCTATACCAACGAAAGAATTCATAAGACAAATACCATGAACATCTAGACCCCTCATTTATTCCCAGGAAACTTTATCACTGACATTCATAGTCATGAGACTCTCTTTGCATTCCTCCTGGCACATCCGCTGAAGGATATGATTCAGAGATGGCCTCTTCTTGTGGACAGGATGGCATTTCTTAGCTTTCACAATAACCAGATGTTAAAACATAGATGACTATGCCAGAGCAACACTTCTTTTTGAATGGCAATGATAACATTTGGCACATACCTGACGTTTCCAACAAAAAGCCCTTGTTGCATCACCCCAGAACAGAGTACAGCATGTGCTTCCCCTTCCTCCTGACGTGTCCATTTACTATCACACTGCTCAGAGCAGGGCAGGAGCTTACGGGTACTGCAAGGGGGGAATGCATCCCCAGGAGACTATTGGCACTGTATATTTGATCCTTCCACATTGGCAGACCTGGGTTAGTGATGAGAGATAAAAGAATAGGGCCTAATGCCAGCAGACACCCAGCGCAACCACTGATGATGTCTGCTGTCAATAGCTGAGTCTGGCTACCTTTCTTAAGGAAACAAAAGTACTGTCTGGTAGTAAATATTTTAAGTTACCAGGCAGAAAAAAACAACAAAACACAACAAAACCCCCAAACCCAAACAAACAACAAAAGAAACAAAACCACACACCCCCAAAGAAAAAGAGAACCAAGAAACCCCCACCTAGCCAAGTCTTTGGGATGGAAAATCTCAAAAATCTGGATGAGATGGATGCAGCATGTCCACCTGCCTGGAATACCTGGGAGTGTTTGCTGGTAGCGTGCATGATCATGTACTGCTGGTTGGACATGGGGCCAAGACCATGGCTGCCAGCTGCATGAACCCTGTCTCTTGTTCTGGCTGTGGGAGAAGCAGGTGATGCCTGGGTGGGAGAGCTGCCAGGCATTAGGAAAGATCCACTTAGGCCTATGGTTCCCAGGTGTGAGGCACTGATTGCAGTCACCATGCCCACTGCTGTGCTGTGACTGTTCTCAGGAATGTGCTGCAGCACTTCACAGCAGCGTGGGACCACTGAGGCTGATCGTGAAAGGAATGGAGAAATAAGGTGAATGGCACCAAACTTGTCAGGGGGGAAGCAATTTTCGATGCAGTGTTGACCACCCATACTTCAGAGTCGTACTTTGCAGCAAGGCAAGCAACAAGGCAGCCTGCGTCTCTTGCAAGCCAGGAACCCGCACCAGCTGCTGTGGCCGCAGGTCAGTCCTTCAGTTGATACCAAGGCATGGGTTGTGCTCCAGCTCTTGGACTCCTTCACCTATGTATCACCAGGATTTCTTCAGCACAGTCATTAACAGCTCACACATACCTGCCACACCTTCCAGCACACGCCTCTGCGCTCCTCGCCCTCCTCCAAGAGATGCTTTCTTCATGGGTTTGTGCTCTCAGAGCTCCCATTCACTGTCTGTCTTATTCATGTGTGATCAACTAGTCCTATGAAATGCTCATAAGTTGTGGTCATGATGAATTTGGTCATGATGAATATAGCCCTGTCCTTGCAAGAACAGATAAAGGACAGATTATCCTGTTGCCTCACCAGTACTTTTTGGAAGTATTTTACAATTTGCATAAGGAAAATAAGTGCTGGGAATACCTGATATGTAGTGACAACCTCCAGACCTTACTACACACGTAACACCAGCTAATGTCCACCATTTTTGCCTGTTCTCTGATCTGTGGCCAGAATTCGCAAGCCTCTTCTCAGCTTATAAAGCTTTGCCTACCACTCTTATACTTACCCAGTCTCCAGTTCCCAAGTGCTGCGAATATTCCCAGCTGTCAGGGTTTCTGTGACAGAGGCAGCTCTGCTTTCCAGGGGACGCAGTACCTGGTAGCTCTGACAGAACAAGCTGGGGGTCATAGCCCCTGACCCTGGAGGGTACCTTGACCCTGGACCTTCGCACAAGCCAGCCAAAAAGTGATCCCACTTTCCCCGTCTCGTCGTTCTTGCACGGCACATTAAAACCTCAGATCAGCACAACTCCTATTGTTGCTTGATTTTCAGTCTAGGGGAAAAAAATAATCAAGTTCCCTATTTCCATACAGCAACTGGGAACCAGCAGTGGTTGGCAACTTTCTAGCCTTAGCCAAGGGCAAAGAAAATAGTTCATCTATCACTCCTTTGAAACACAAATCTCTCTGCTTCTTACGGGGGCAAGGGAATGATCCTGAGTCCTTGACTAATACTAAAATACGCAACTTAGGCTGATTTGATTTCCCATTTTTCTGTTCTAGTCTCAAATTTTATGCCTGGATTTTTAGTATAATCCTTTTAAGGTTCACCTGGCATCAACTGCTTCTCAAAACTTCATTCTGTCCATTAATTAGACTTGTGAGCTGTTAACCTAACATGTTACCTGATTATAATTTAAATGGTATTCTATTCTGGAGAAAAAAATATCTAAGAAGCGATATCTCAAGAAGAGTTTGTTAGATTTATACAGTAGAGAAGGTGTCCCCAGGCTCTGGGTGGGAAAGATGTCACGCTGATTACCCTTGTTTTCTTCTGGTAACCTTTCTGCACATGTATGTCCTTCCCTGACCATTATATATGAGGGTCATGATGGATTAAGGTATATATTTTGAGAACTTGTGTACAGTAAATAAGATGTTGCTGACAGATTCACTTCAGGCCCTTTGCAAAAGAGCTTCATGCAGGAGAGATGCCAGGAAAAGGGATGGAGACACACACAGGAGTCAGAGGCTGTTTGGGCAGAGAAGCTCCCACTGTAGGGAGGTGCTCCGCAAGCCTTCCTGAGGGAAGAATGATCTGGTAGTGGGAAAGGGCTTTTCTCTGGGACTGATCCCAACCCACGCCCGCTTTGAGGCTGTGGATTTCTTTTGTTGGTTCACTGCAATACTGTTTTGATTTAGGAAACTGACACACCTTGAGATGTGATATCACTTGCCTGATTACAGCAGAAACTCTTGTGGCCACACACCAGTGCAAGGTTCGCCTGTTTTTTCAGTTTTATTTCCTACTCTGAGCTTTGCAGTCTTACATCCATGCTATTTTGTCATACACAAAACTGCACTTTAAAAGTGGTCAGTCTGTTTTAACTGAAAAACAACCCCTCCTCTTTTTTTTTTGCTAGCATCAATAGGTATTTTTGCTAGCATCAGTACCCAGAACACGATCACTAACACAGGGAACATGTTCCCCACTGATGTGTCAGACAAAAGTTCATGGTTTTGTCTTACTGAAAATGAAGTCTTGATTATTCATGCAGTTCCCAATGAGTCACTCCACACCCTTGAATTATTTCTGACAGATGTAAAATGCCTGCTGCTGAATTCCTGCTCCGAAGAGCCTTTTGCATGACTGGTTTATCAGTGAATGCAAGCAGACTCATGATCTGCTTCATCTTCATGGTATGTGTAATATTAGACATGATGACTATGGAAATTAGACCCACCTACTTTTTGCCATAGGCTCATAGCCTCCAAAATCTCCCTGCAGCCACACAAGAGGCGTTGGTGCAGGGCAGGTATGTGCACAGGAAGACCCTGTATTACCCTGTGGTTCTCAACGCAGCTATGCAGATGAAAGAAAATTGTTCTGCTGAGGGTGTATGAATTCACTTGCAGGGATGATACAGAGACTGAAGGGCTAACCTGAAGGCCTATTTCTGTCAGTTTTCACTTTCTAGCCTTCTCTTTGCTTCCAAGAGTGTGCTTACCACTGGCTAAATACGCACCTGTGGTGCAGGTCGTACACAGTCACTGTCCTTGCGCACGAGCAGCGGCGACCAGACATTTCCAGTTGCGAGATAAAGCTCAGCCCTGCTCCCTCAACCTGCTGTGCTGGCGTCACCTCCTTTAAGCTGGAAGTGTAAGCTGGAAGTGCACTCTCTGCTGTGTTTACCCACAAACACGGTTTGTACACATCACTCAGTACACAGTCAGGAGACACAGATGAACTTTCCTGCAGAAGTCAGGTGTAGGCTGATCTCCAAAGGCTCTATGGCTTCTTCCTGAAATAAGGGATCCCCGGACTGGCCTGAGGATCTTCACAGATCTGCTTTCTCCCACAAATAAAAGCTCTTTTGGGGGCTCCAACATCGAGGGGACATTTTTCAAGGAAGAACCTCCTCCAAAGCAAGAAGGTAGCTGCTGTATGGATGCCCTGAGGAGAACCAGCAGGTCAGAGCTCCCCCTGTGACCTGACACTGCTCTCGGGTGCAGCTCTGCTGTGCACCACTCCATTATGAAGCAGGAACATACCCATGGTAATTCAACTGCTGACTCTGAGATAACGCTCATGCTGCGGGGTTTAGTCTGGTCAGACGTAATTGCTATCCTGTACATGACTCTTGTGTCTCACAAGAAGTAGCATGGTCTCTTATAAAAGGGAGCTTTGTTAAGCAGCTGAGCACTTACCATCAGAAAAGAACATATAGAAATCTCTGTTGTCCTACTTGCAGCTAGTGAAAGGGCAGATGTGCTTTCACTGATGGCTGCAAGTATTCCAGTGACATTCCCTAGCAGGCAGCCAGTTCTGGCACAGTGTGAGTCTGAAGACTTTACCTCTGCAATGTGAGTTTTTAGGCTGGGATTCCACATTTTTTCTCCTGTGGAAATCTCTGTCACTGTAAAACAAAACAACAGCACCCAAAACCATGTTAAACAATTTCAGAATCTCTTATTCGTCTGGCTAATTAAAAAACCCACCATGCATTAGACCTTACAGCTGTAAATGTTGTGTTTTCAGTGGTGGAACTCCCCCGTTCTTTTTATTCACAGATGGTCATGATGATACCTTTTGTTCAATAATTAATCATTTTTTGTCAGGTTTGACTTACTCTAGGGAGAGGAGTGTCATGGAAATCTGTAACTGAGATACAAATCTGTGCATCTGGGCTTCTGTGAAAGACTTCAACATTTGTGCAGATGACTAAGTATATGTTTTAAAACATATATTTTACTATCTTAAAAGCATATACACATGATG
Source organism: Myiopsitta monachus (assembly GCA_017639245.1). Classification (NCBI taxonomy): domain Eukaryota; kingdom Metazoa; phylum Chordata; class Aves; order Psittaciformes; family Psittacidae; genus Myiopsitta; species Myiopsitta monachus. The sequence continues at coordinate 24,662,619 of CM029923.1, forward strand.
TTAGAAGAGGCTGATCTGTCATCTCTCCATCCTGTCAATAGACCCAGTGGATTCTGACAGCTGAATAGATGCTATTAATTAAAACTGCCAAGTTTTGCCAGACTTTTGTCATACTCCCTAGCTAATTCAGTCTTACACAATTCAAGCAGCTTCAGTGGGAACATGACCAAACCTTTCAATTTTCCCCCTAAATTCTATGCCTGTCTTTTTAAGACGGAGGATTTACTCCCACAGGACCAGCCCTCTGCATTTTGGGGGGTCAGTGTAACTTGGTGCTGCATTGGAGTGCCCAGGTTTTTACAGGCTCCTCAGGGAGCAGCCCCAGGCACGCAGTGGAGTAGCAGCTGTGCAAAGGCTCTGATATTGACTCCCCACCCTCAGGAAGGTTACAGAGGATAATGCCACAAATTCTGCAGGAATAAAGAGACCTTTTCTTGCTTCTCTAAGGAGGATCTATGCTAGAATAAGCAAACAAAAATTGGCCCTGATTTCACAACCTTCTGCTCCCACAGCTATCCTCACTGGAGTCAGTAATCTGCTCATGTGGGCATACGATGCAGTATAATGACTCTTAGCTATTCATTCTTAAAGGAGAATGTAACTATGTAACTATGACCTATTTTTAAATTTTGCTATATATGCAAACTCACTCTTCGTGGTATATCTGTGAATCCTTTGAAATTCATGTGATGCAGAGCAAATGATCAAATTCAGAGGCGTATTTAGAAAATGCCAGTTTCATTTATATTACATGTTTAGAATTGTCTGTGGCCATATTTTCATTCATGATTTTCCATGAGTTTCCATGAGTTTCCATAAGTAGCTTTCAAACTAATGTTGGTTTGTCTGGATAAACAACATCGCTAAAAAGCACTTAAAATGTCAAGCACAAAAACAATTGTTTGTGTGTCACACTACTACAGCCTAATACAGACTTGAGCCATGAGCCGTCTTGTTACAGCTTCTGAAATCTAACACAAACATATCCTGTAAAGATACAGAAGTATCTTTCATAAATCCATAGCATGCAAGTGGGTGAAGCTTGTTATATTCTCTCAAAGTCATTTAAAAATAGAATTGTTTGGGTTGAGAGATTGGTTTAGGATGAGATAATAACCTGTCATAATGGACAGGTCTTTTATTATGCTGCTTACTTTCCAAATTATCCTCACCACAACCAGGGCTTTTCCTTAAACATTTAATTATCTCTGCTCCTATCCACTCCCTAGACTTCACTAGTCAGCAAGGACTGAACTGGGTTAGGACCAGGAATGCATGCATTCCAAAGGAAATTCGTACAGCACCTTCCCTGGAGGCAGATATGGAGGCAAGAACTGACACCTTGGGCATTCAAGGGGATTTTTGCATAAGTCACCTGGATTCAGGTGGTTGTCTCCCGAGACTCTGTTGTCCATCACACTCTTTCTTCTGAGGTGTCCTGTGCAGTAACTAATGTGGTAGCCAGGTTTTCTATTCCTGGTCCCTTCTTATGGGCCTGCCGAGGGAATGAGGGGCTTTGATCCACATTTGGGCTACCTCACATGTCAGGGTCAGTCTACCTGAAGAGCTTGCTTTTATTCTTGGTGCAGGTGGCATCTCGTAAGACCATCTGCTGTTATTCTCTGCATTGTGCAGTGCGGTATAAGGGCTAAGTATAATGTTGAATTCTAAAGTGGTGTGAATAAGACCATCTGCCAATGTCTGCACATGTATGAGGTCAGTGGGTTTGCATTCCTTCAGGTCAGAACACAGAACAAGTGTGATCTCATCCCCATGCCAGTTTCTCCACATTACAAAGTCACTGCAAGATGTGACAACAGATTGTTCGATGCTCTGGGAGAATGGGACTAAGGGCTTGTCTGCACTGCCTGCAAGAACAATCTGGAAGGAGCAACCATGCACAGTCTCACAGTAAGAATGCAGGAGAGAGCAAGCACACTGGTTTTCCCACAGTATGAAACAGCCGAGTTCACAATATGTACCTCCAAAACCACTTAAATACCTTTACTGTAATTTTACCACATTTATTCATAGAATCATATAATAGTTAGGGTTGGAAAGGACCTTAAGATCATCTAGCTCCAACCCCCCTGCCATGGGCAGGGACGCCTCACACTAAACCATGCTACCCAAGGCTATGTCCAGCCTGGCCTTGAACATTCCCAGCAATGGAGCATTCACAGCTTCCCTGGGCAACCCATTCCAGTGCCTCAGCACCCTCACAGTAAAGAATTTCTTCCTCATATCCAATCTAAACTTCCCCTGTTTAAGTTTGAACCCGTTACCCCTTGTCCTCTCACTACAGTCCCTCATGAAGAGTCCCTCCCCAGCATCCCTATAGGCCCCCTTCATATACTGGAAGGCTGCTATGAGGTCTCCACACAGCCTTCTCTTCTCCAGGCTGAACAGCCCCAACTTTCTCAGCCTATCTTCACACGGGAGGTGCTCCAGTCTCCTGATACTACATGATACTACATGCTCTGTAGTAAAACTATACTACAAGATCTTAGTGACCACATGTGCTTGGTGTTTGCCCACCTGGTGAGCAGAAAAGGTCTGTCACTTCAAAGTGATTTATATGACCCAGTGTCCAGCCCTGACGATTAGCAAGAGAGAGGAAAGTAGAATACTGGGAGGCAGCTATGCAAGATCTCCACAGAAGAATTGTGTTTTCCCACTCCTCATTTGTTATTCTGTGTGCTAATGTATGAATTCTTTAGCTAAGCTCTTGTGATTATTTTCATAGCCCTTACTGATGTCACTCTTAATATTACTGTTATCCTTACAAATACACAATCCTCTTTCTGATGAAATTCTAGCCATCCAGCTAACATGCCCTATGACTTTGAAATCAGTACCATGAATTTACCAGCAGAATTGAAAATAAAGTGAAGCTTTGGATGAAAGCTATAATATATACTCCTAAGGCTTGTAAATTTGGTGTGGTCCAAGGTGTAAGTAAACGTCTTATGACGAATGTAATTCTATGAGTGTTGTATATTTCTTAGAACTAGACAATCTTAGAAGCATACACGTGCATGCAAAACAAAGCTATGGTTATAAAGGCATGTTCTGGGTTGAGGTAGTAAGCGCTGTATCATACATTAAGGATGGGACTTGCTCGTAATTGGTGTGAGTAAAGCATACCTTTAAATTTTATCCGCTTTGGCAGTGGTTCAGACTCCATTTGCACACCTTTGCTCTCTGTAAGCAAGCCTGCTGCAACATAATCTGTCTAGTGTGGAAAGAGCCCTGCACCTAGATCTGAGTCTGACCAGCGTGTATCCAGCTCTGACGGGCAGCAAACTGGGAAGCTGACTTGGCACAGAGCTTGTCCCAGGCAGTGGGCTCTGCTGTGTGTGCCTGTGTGGACAGCCATGCTGTGACAGCTAATGGAGACACTTTTTCTGCTGCACATACACTGTAAGGCCACCATATGCACAGGTCTGTCAGAGCCGACAGGCGAGAGGGGCTGTAACACTGGCACTTTCGACACTGAGTTCTTGTGCTTACTGGAATGCAAAGCCACTGGACAATGTCTTGGATTGGCATTGTTTCCAAGGCATGGATGGTCTTGATCCTAGAAATAGGGATGCATCCATTCTCCTTCAATTTAATACAGAAACACTGGACTCTCCTTAAGCATGCCATGTGTGAAAGTTAATGTTGATAAATAGCAGACATACCTCTGACACCCATTTGGATTACATTTTCTTTCAAAAGGATTGTCTTCATAGAGGCTGACACTGATTCATCAGTGTTCATCACCTATTTTCCATGCTCAGAGATAAAAATTTCCTATTTTTTTTCTTCAAAAGCCACAAACCTTCAATATACTTGCTACTTTTGGGCCCAGCTCTGTAAATCATAGAATCATAGAATAGCTTAGGGTTGGAAAGAACCTTAAGATCATCTAGTTCCAACCCCCCTTCCATGGGCAGGGACCCCTTACACTAGACCATGTCACCCAAGGCTTTGTCCAACCTGGCCTTTGAACACTGACAGGGATAGGGCATTTATCACTTCTTTTGGCAACCTCTTCCAGTGCTTCACCACCCCCACAGTAAAGAATTTCTTCCTTATATCTAACCTAAACTTCCCCTGTTTCAGTTTAAACCCATTACCTCTTGTCCTGTCACTGTAGTCCTTGATGAAGAGTGCTCCTCTGGCATTCTTGTAGGCCCACTTCGGATACTGGAAGGCTGCTGTGAGGTCTCTACACAGCCTTTTCCTCTCCAGGCTGAACAGCCCCAATATTCGTAAACATTCTCATGTAATGAGAGAAAGTTTTTATGGAACCATGTTTTGTAAGGACTAGTGAAAAGCTAAGCTAGATAGTATCTAGATAAGGCAGTGATGAACACATGATAATCAGGTTTCTGTATTTATGGGCAGATCCTAACACCCACAAAATGACCATATATGTTGAGCAACAACCAAATGAAGGAGTCAGACTCTGAAGATCTACTTGGATAATGCAATTATTCTTTCCAATGCATAAAACTTGAATAGGTCTCTGGGCATTAGAAACATAAAAATAATGATGACAGCGATGAGTTTAGAATGCTCTCCAAACAAGAAATTGAGGACATCTTTAGAGAGGTCTTGTGGTGAACTTGATAAATCTTTCCACAGTTTTTAATTCTGAGTATTAGTTATTTCATAATCCACGGTGCTTACTTTGCAAGTGCTACAGGCTATTGAATAAACTGCCATGGCAGCATACAGCTTTTGCCATAGGCCAGGATCACAAAGCTGCTTGTGTATCATTTGTCATCCTGAATCTGCCTCTGCTGTAGTTATAACTGCAGCTCTCAGTACAATTAACAATGCTAGATATTCATCAACCTTATTTTGAAAATGGAGTAACCTGTGACGTCATAAGATGAAGAAATTTGCTTGATATCATTGACTGAATTAGCTTCCATACAAGGATTAGAACATATTTCCGTATTCCTGGTGCCATTCGTAATCCACCGCTCAACAATGCCAAAGCCAATTCTGTTACAGCAGATTAGGGAATTGAAGGACAAGGCATTAAATCTGCTTCACTTTTCAGGGTTTTTTTTTTTCTTAAGAAACTGTTATGACTAAAAAGAGAACTTGAGCAGCTGCAGAGAAAAGCCCACAGTGTGTGTGTTTTCACAACGTAGTTCCTCTCACAAGCTGACCTCCATTCCCTCGCTTCATCCTCTTGAAAAACCATGAATACAGTCGAGTGTTAAGGACATTGTGTGAGAAGCTGTGACATTGTGTGAGAAGTTTTTACAGTTTTTGACCCTCTCAGGAGCACAGCACACAGCCAACACAGCCATGATACAAGGTGTTTCTCTGGCTCACAGATCTATGGGGAGCCACAAACTCCGGTTTGTTCTGAGGGACTTTACCACCACCACTGTTGCTCTCACCACCACCACAGCCACCAGAGACAGAGCAATGCTTGGCATTATTTTTCATATTTATACCTAGGAACATAGGAAATGGGAAAAATCTGGCTGACTGCAGTGGCACAAAGTAGGGCCCTTGGTCAAGATATGCTGAGAGAAAGCAATCACTATCTGCTGACAAGAGTGACAGGAATGTAGTATGAACTTCCCCTGAGAGACATATCACTGTTCTAGGATCACAGGTTAGCAGGCTGGAAGGGTACTGCAGTAGGTCTCTAATCCAACCTGTTACTCAAAGTAGAGCCAGCTGTAGGGTCAGAAAGGGCAGTTGGGGCTTCATCCAGTCTGGTCTTGAAAACCTGAAAGGGCAGTGACTGCAAATGGGCCACCCACTCCACCTCTTGACTGTCCTCAAGCTGACAGTTCCTCCTTATGCCTGAATCGCCACTGTTTCAGCCTTTGTTGTCTCCCACCTTTTCACTACACAGCACTGAAGAACCTGGTGCCATGTCTTCAATAAGCCTCTGTGTCTGTATTGGAGAGCTGCTGTTAGGTCCCCTTGAAACTTTCTCTTCTCAAGTCTCAGCAAGCCCCAGTCCATCAGTGCGAGTGCAAGTGCTCCAGCCCCATGACCATCTTGGTGGCCTTCTGCTGAACTCACTCCAGTTTATTGGTGTCCTGTGCTGAGAATCACTCCCCTCGATCGGCAGCTGTGCTGCTGCTAACACAGTCCAGGATGCTTCTGGGCTCTGCATGCTTTTTCCAGTGATAAAGATTCAAATTGTGGTTCAGTACAACCAGACACCATGCCTTGTTTCAGGAATGGCTTTGCTTGAGTAAGGACTGCTGTTATTTTGCTTAGATTGCCATGGCGTCTTAGGAGCTTAAATTCAGATTCTTCAAAAGCTCATATAAATTCAAGACAGGATCATATTTATGCAGAGGTGATTTCACATATAGAAGTGTGGGTTTTGGTAGTCTTCTTAGGCTTCAAGAAGCCACTGAGGAGAATAACATAAGAATATATAACCATTATATTTTTATGACATTTGCTTTCTCGGGCCTTTTTTTGTATGTGTAATCAAATATTTGGTGAGTAGTTGGCATATGGTTAAAAAAATTGTGGTGGTAAATGTAAGCATAGGAAAGAGAAGCGCCCAGTTTGCAAATCCAGCAATTTTCAGAGGTATCCACTGGGTACTTCTCAGGTCCCTTTGTGTTACCAGAAGTCAATTTCTACGGGGTCAGACTGTACATAATTTCTGTATTACTTCCACTTGATAGTGCAGTTCTTACAGATAGATATTGGCACAATTAAGAACAAGGTTTGTCTTGCATTCTATTTAGTGAATTTGGTAGCAAACTTGACATCAAATTTCTGTGCCTCCATTATTTTTCTTCTAAGCACCTCTACAATGCACTATTGTATTTTTTCTTTAAAGTCTGCAAATATTCATAAAATTTATGAAGAAAAACATAGCTGAATTACTCTTTTCTTCTTGTTTCACTAACCTGTGAAAATAAACTCATAAAACTCTAACACATTTTTAACTTCTATGCCTTCCAAGATAATTCCGATACTTTTTCTTTGCAACACAGCACAGAGGAGATTACAGACAAGTACTTTCAGGTTTACTCATTATCAGAGCTGTGACGTGGGCTTGTAATTCAGGTTCTGTCATCTGGGAAAAACTGCAGAATGCTCATCTCTGCCCCTTGCACCCACCCATATGTGGCATCAGATTCTGATCGCTTTAATCATTAACACTTTATGTTATCATTTGAATTAGCATGCTGTCTAGATAGATTTCTTACAGACGAGCATGTTACTATGCTATCAGTTACACAATTTCCTCTGCTCTGTATTTGTAGATCCCCAAATGGCTTGATTTACCATGTGTTATTCCCTATAAACATAACATCAAAATAAAGGCAGAAGAATGGTCCTGCAGTCATGGTCCTACCATCACTGCTCTGCCATAAAGCTTTTGCTTTTACAGTTGAGTGGGCTAATGCCAGTAACTACTGCAGAGAGGAATTAGTCCAGGCTGGAATGAGGGCCAGCAGAGACTGTGAGGGTGTGGTTTTCCATTTTAGAATTTCAGCAAGACAAGGCTGAAAGGTATTAAGTCTAATGATTTACAAAGCAAAAACGGGGTTACAGGGTTCCTAACTACGTGCAACTGTAGATGAGTCATGGAAGGAAGTAATACATGTTACACATTCTACAGAGTAAAGTCATACAAGCTTGTCACTTGGGGTTTCTCTGTACATAAAACAAGTCCCTGTCAAGTTCCTGTTACTGACTGTTATTTACATCCCACAGCTTGTCTTTGTAAATACTGGCCAAAGCAAAATCACAGATCTAACCAACTCCTTTCAGCTATGATGACATGATCTAAATGCACATTCTCATATAAAATCTCTAGCCGTCTGCTAGGAAGACAGAGGAGAGTGGTTTGTAGTCTTTGAAGCGCTGTGCTTGAGAACTCTGATGACCAAGCACTAGACAGCCAGCGCTGGGAAGCCACTGCAGCTGCATGGAAGTCAGAAGCACTGACTTTTCATGGACAGTCTTACACCATGAACCTAGCAAATTGCCTTCTGCTGCCACACATGCAAAGGGGGAAGGAGGAACGAGAAGGCAAATGTCATAGGGAAAGATATAAACAGAAAATGTGGGAGGAACTGAAAGCATCTCCCTTCTCCTTGCCCAGCTTTATCTCCAGCTTTAACAGTTTCTGCTCTGCATCACCTCTGTTAAAAGCAGAATCCAATTTCCCTTGTCAGCGAACATACAAAGAAGTATAGGCTCAAAAATCCTTTTGTGATTTAACACTTAAAATTGCTTTTGCCCCCATATCCTATGTGTTGTCAATGCATCTGCAAAAATACAGATGCAGAAAGAATACACTAGCGCAACACATATTATACAATTCATATATAAGCTCAAGACAGTTTACACACTGCACTGTTTAGTTTTACATTCTGCACAGTAGTAGGAAGGAGCTCAAGAAATCCTAAATTTTAATTTTACTTTGGGCACTGACTTGGTCTGCAGCTTTGAGAGAATCATTTGTAGTTTAGTTTCCAGTTTAATTACCTGAAAAAAAACCAATGGGACATATAAGCCTTGTGAGAAATTCCCCTAAAATCCACCTGTTAATTACATACCATTCACAGAAGTGGCGCTACAGAAACAGATAGTGCATGATACAGAAGATATGGCATATTTCTTCCAACAATTGGGTGCATGATGTGTTGAAGGCCTGATTCTATGAAGTACATGAGAACAAAAGTAGGTATTTTCTTAGGTGTGGAGCTATAGACTAAGAAATTTTAATACATTAGCATTCTTGAAAAGAGTACTTTCAAATAAATTGTGAATTTATTTGTCATGCTAATTTGAACAGCATGCCTGCATGCACATTTTAACTCAAAAAAATATCGGAACCTTTCTTTCTGCTACTTGCGTGTACATTGATATTGTTTAACCTTCATATTCTTACAGAGCTCACCATGAACTTTCCCACATGCTAACTCTGTCATACTGTATATTTACTTACCATTAGAAAAGTCTTTTGCCACATAAGTAAATACTGAAATATTGACACAGGTTAACCATGATATTGGTCTACATAGAATAAAAATACAGTTCCACTGCACTGTTGTTCTGTATTTCACCACCATACTTCCACCATCATCTTTGACTCCTCTAGTTTATTCTGCCCTATATATACTCATAAAGACCTTGACGATACAACAATCTTCCAAATGGAGCAGTCTATGACTGGACAGTCACCCCTAGGATCATCCTGGGAAGAAACTCTTTCTCTGAAGCACAATGTAGCCATCAGACCAAGAATTAACCCCTGAATGTCTTTCCCTGAAGGGAGCTGCTTGCCATAGTCAACCTTGGCCAGGGTAGAGGAGAGAAGGAGCGTACCCACCATCGCCCTGTCATTGCTGGCAAGGTAAGCCCCCATGCTGAAGCAGGACAAGGGCCACCCACACTCTGGCAGTAACTTTTTCTCATAGTCTGCATCCAGAAAACTTCCCTACATTCATCATATGCCCTACATTCAGAAAACTTCCATTTATAGTTCACATCTTGCTCTCAGATTGTTTTGTATTGGTTTACGTACATCAGCATTCAATTAGCATCTCTAAATAGTAGGACCATGCAACTTGCAAGCAAACTTGCCCATCAAGGTGTCTGACACCTGGAGGACCACTGCAGACCTTTCAGTATTCTGTTTGACCCCCTGTATAGCATTGTGCAAACTGCAGTTCTGTAATGGAGAACAATATTGATCTCATTTACTGTCCCTGCCTTTGTTACTGGTACCACATGAGAAGAAAAAAAATCTGCTCCAAGATAATTAGATGGAGAAATGTCCTAAAACTTAAAAAAAACCCCAAGAGTTGCCCAATTGATAATAAGATATGTAATCCTCTGAGTGCCTCACTGAGGGGAAAAGAGTGAGAAACGGAATGGTTTCTATATGGTCATCATAATGCAGACTGAAGGTGCTAATGCTGAAAGACTAGGAAGTTCAGAAAAAAACTTTTATCTTTTCCTTGAACTGATCTTCTCTTTGTATGAATGTATCATCTAAAAATTGTGTATGACTTAATGCTGAAAAAAAGCCAAAACCTCCTATACTGGAGAGACCACAATGAAACTGCTGACAGTCTGAATTAGTCATAATGTACATTACCATCTGCTATTGAAGTGAGTTATCTGTGGCGTGTGAGTATTGGCCAGTACAAATACTACTGTCCAAGGAGGGAAATTTGTTATTTGTGACATTCAATAATCAAACCTTGTCCATCTACTACTTAAGTAGAACAGTTTTGGTTTTTTGGTTGGTTGCTTTCTGGTTTTGTTTGTTTGTTTTTTGTTTTCCATTTCAAACATGGTATAAAAACTGGAAAAGAAAATAAATGAAAAATACGGGCCAAATTTGTGCTGATCTAGAACAGGGTTGTTCAAGTAGTAGGATAACTCCAAAAGCATTTCAGAACTATTCTCAAGGGAACTGCCCATGTGAGTTGAGATTGTTAATGTCTCTAAAGAAGAAGGGAGAAAAGGTGGAAAAGAAGAAAAGGTGAATAGACAAGCATGAGATTTACTAATTCAAAGAACAATAGCCCATATATTTTCGCAGAGCAAATCTCCTTGGAGATATTGGATAATATGTTGCATAATTATTGCCAAATATCTCATTTTATTAGGGTGGCCCATTCTCAAATGAATGCATATTATCTTTACAGGTCTGTGACCACAGTGGTGAAGTTAACCTGCTGTCCACTCAGTATTCACCTCTGTATTTTCTACTATTTTTCCAAACCATGTTTGGTTTTAAAATAGATGCATCTGAGACTTTTCCTAGAATTTGGAAGAGTATTAAAAGAACCAGTCATAACAATTTGATGCCTGCAACTTCAGGCAGCAGAGTGATATCTCATCTCTGCATCATCTCCTGCCAAAACCAAACAATGCCACACTATGGGAAAGGCAGCGAGAATCCATTATCCTCACTGCAATTCCAGCAACTATTATTACATATGTTATGTTCCAATGCTTTGGTTGTGTATTCATCTCTATTTCAGATCCAATTAAAAACTTAGAATCATGGAATCAAAGAATCATAGAATAGTTAGGGTTGGAAAGGAACCTAAGATGATCTAGTTCCAACCCCCCTGCCATGGGCAGGGACACCTCACACTAAACCGTACCACCTAAGGCTCTGTCCAACCCAGCCTTGAACACCGCCAGCAATGGAGCATTCAGAACTTCCCTGGGCAACCCATTCCAGGATCTCACCACCACTTTTTACAGGAAAGAATTTCTTCCTCATATCCAATCTAAACTTCCCCTGTTTAAGTTTGAACCCGTTACCCCTTGTCCTATCACTACAGTCCCTCATGAAGAGTCCCTCCCCAGCTTCCCTATAGGCTCCCTTCATATACTGGGACACTGCTATGAGGTCTCCACACAGCCTTCTCTTCTCCAGGCTGAACAGCCCCAACTTTCTCAGCCTGTCTTCATACTGGGAGGTGCTCCAGTCCCCTGATCATCCTTGTGGCCCTCCTCTGGACTTCTTCCAACAGTTCCATGTCCTTTTTATGTTGAGGACACCAGAAGTGCACACAGTACTCCAAGGGAGGTCTCACAAGAGCAGAGTAGAGGGGCAGGATCACCTCCCTCGACCTGCTGGTCACACTCCTTTTGATGCAGCCCAGGATGCAGTTGGCTTTCTGGGCTGCGAGCGCACACTGCCGGCTCATGTTCATTTTCTCACCAACCAACACCCCCAAGTCCTTCTCTGCAGGGCTGCTCTGAATCTCTTCCCTGCCCAACCTGGAGCTGTGCCTGGGATTGCTCCAACCCAGGTATAGGACCTTGCACTTGGTATGGTTAAACTTCATCAGGTTGGCATCAGCCCACCTTACAAGCGTGTCAAGGGTCCCTCTGGATGGCATTCCTTCCCTCCAATGTATCAACCGAACCACACAGCTTGGTGTCATTCGGCAAACTTGCTGAGGGCACACTCAATCCCACTGTCCATGTCACCATCAAAGACATTGAACAAGACCAGTCCCAAAACTGATTCCTGAGGAACACCACTCGTTACTGGTCTCCAGCTGGACATTGAGCCATTGAGCACAACTCTTTGCGTGCGGCCATCCAGCCAGTTCTTTATCCACCGAGTGGTCCACCTATCAAACTGATATTTCTCCAACTTCAAGACAAGGATGTCATGTGAGACAGTGTCAAACGCTTTGTACAAGTCCAGGTAGATGATGTCAACTGCTCTACCCCTGTCCATCAGTTACGTAGCCCCATCATAGAAGGCCACCAGATTGGTCAGGCAGGATTTCCCCTTAGTGAAGCCATGCTGGCTGTCACCAACCACCTGGCTGTTTTTCATGTGCCTCAGCATGCCTTCCAGGAGAATCTGCTCCAAGATTTTGCCAGGCACAGAGGTGAGACTGACTGGTCTGTAGTTTTCCTGGGTCTTCCATTTTCCCCTTCTTGAAAATGGGGGTTATATTTCCCTTTTTCCAGTCATAGGGAACTTCACCTGACTGCCATGATTTTTCACATATGATGGACAGTGCTTAGCAACTTCATTTGCCGTCTCCTTCAGGACCCACGGATGGATTTCATCAGGTCCCATGGACTTGTGTATGTTCAGGTTCCTAAGATGGTCTCAAACCAGATCCTCTCCTACAGTGGGCCCAGGATCTTCATTCTCACTGTCCCTGCGTCTACCTTCCAAGATTTGGGTGGTGTGATCAGAGCATTTTCTGGTGAAGACTGAGGCAAAGAAGTCATTAAGAACCTCAGCCTCCTCCAAATCCAGGGTACCCAATTCTCCTGATAGTTTCCAGAGGTGGCCTACATTGTCCCTTATCTGTCTTTTATTTGTTATGGACCTATAGAATCCCTTCCTGTTATCTTTAACTATCCACAGCCAAGTTTAATTCTAACTGGGTTTTAGCTTTCCTAACCTGGTCCCTAGCTTCCCGGACAACATCCCTGTATTCTTCCCAGGCCACCTGTCCTTGCTTCCACCTTTTATAAGCCTCTTTTTTCCTTTGAAGTTTCCTCAGCAGCTTCTTATCCATCCAAGGAGGTCTCCTGGCCCTCCTGCTGCACTCTTTCTAGTTGTGATGCAACACTCCTGAACTTGTATTAGGTAATCCTTTAATATCAGCCAACAGTCTTTGGCCCCCCTGCCCTCCAGGCCTATATCCCATGGAACCTTACTGAACAGGTTCCTGAAGAGGCCAAAGTCTGCTCTCTTGAAGTCCAGGGCAGTGAGCTTGCTGCACGCTCTTCTCACTGTCTTGAGGATCTCAAATTCGACCATCTCATGATTACTGCAACCAAGGCTGCCCTGGAGTATCACATTTCCAACCGGCCCTTCCCTGTTGGTGAGCACAAGGTCAAGCATGGCACCTCTCCTTGTCGGCTCCTCTATTACTTGCAGGAGGAGGTTGTCTTCCACACAATCGAGGATCCTCCTGGATTACTTGTGCTGGGCTGTACAGTACCTCCAATAGATATCGGGGTGGTTGAAGTCCCCTATGAGAACAAAGACCTCAAGAACGTCTTCAGAATTCCACAGGCTTTGTCACCAATACACGTTTAAGTTAACTCATCAGGAGTGCCTGCACTCGACTACCCTTTTAATGAAAGAAAAAAACATCAATCTGTGTGGCAAAGAGTGCAAAGCATTTAGAAACAGTTTCTTCATTGTAACACACATTGCTAAAACTGGTCAAGTGTTTGCTCATACCTATTTCCAAACTGGATTTTGATGGGAATTCTGCTTGAGCAACGATTTCAAGCTTGATTCCTGCATTCCATGTATGCCTGCTAGTATTATTTTGGTGATCCAACTCTACATTTTTCACTAGAGAGCATACAGCTTAAAGACTTAGTTCCACAGTGAAATTTGTACTATTCAGTAAATTTATCCACAAATAAGGGAGTCATAGTGTTGCTTCTAATTCTATCACTAACTAAACAACCATATATGAACTGCAGGTTTTGATGTCACAGAACTATTTTTTTTGTGTAATATCAATAAATGTCTTTGGTTTTCCTAGCCAAAATTTGTTGATTTGTTTTTTATGGCTTTGAATGCATTGCCACATTAAATCAGCAACTTCCTCTTTTGAAAAGGAAGGACAGGAAAATTATTTTCCTATGCATCAATACAGAATTGCTACTAATAAATTGGTCTAGCCCTCAACTTTATTTACCACATCAAGGCAACCACTAAGGAAAAATATGCTCAGTGATGAAGACTTGGCAAGTCAGAAACCATATTTTGTTTTCCATGTTCTCAGCACACATTAGTATTTACTTTTTGCAGCCATTAATGTAAATTTTGTTGATATAAATAGAATACAGAATTAACAGTTGTACCTGAGACTCAATGCATGATTAAATAAAACCATGTTAAGCAGAAGGGGAAGCAATAGTTGCTTGTTAGAGTAAACTAAAAGCAAATATATGCCTTTTTGCAAGTAGAATAGCATGGTCTGACATTAACAAGCACTGAAGTTGAATCCACACTTTTCTTATTAGGATTACTCTTATGAGTGGGAAACAATTATTTCCTTCTGACAAATATTTTCTCCATTCTCTCATATAATGTGCTTGCTGATCACCACAAAAGCCAGTGTAAAATGGACTCACTATACTTCCGTCTTGTTGACACCAGCTACAAAAGAAGGCTGTCTACCACTTTTCCAACTAGAACTTCACATATAAATCTGTTTTAGAACTACTGTAAATGCGAGTAGGTGGGGAAAAAGAGAAAGTACTGAATTGTGGGACTAGTTGTGCTAGTGTAAAGGTGAAATACTGTTTTCTTATGGGATACTTCTTGACAATGCTTGGCCTGGTCTGGTGGAAATTGTTCCTGCCCATGGCAGGGCAGTTGGAACTAGATGATTTTTAAGGCACCTTCCACCCTAAACCATTTTATGATCCTAGGAACACTGTACCAGACAGTGCTTTTGTGATTGCCCTTTGATTGGGTTCATGATAGAAGTTCTCTCTGGACATTCCAACTGAGCTGCTGGGATCCACAACTTCTACTATTTTGGGAATGGCAGTAGCTAACAGAAATAGGGGGTTTACTGCATTAAACACAAAAGGACTCATCCTAGTTACACTAACCTCACATTTCTGATACAGCCGCTGTTCTGTGCTTTCTGGCCTCTGTACTGTTGTACATTACAAGGACATTCGATCAGCTGCAGTACTAGGAGATGGGACACAGGTAAGTGACTCGGTGTGCATTGCACAGGTCAGCAGCACTAACAGTAACGCTACCAAAACATTTTCCTTGCAATAAAGCCAAAAACCCAACTCCACTGTTTCTGTATCTGATTTGTATTTACTGCATGTATGGTTTATATCCTTCCACACTTAGTCTTGGCTGCTGTGAAGCCATGATGCTGCAGCCCATCTACTAGTTCACTTCAGATTCTGTCAAATTCATTCAAGCATCAGTGAGAGTGTGATTGTAGTTGGAAAACAAATAACAGCCACCCCTCTTTTTCTATAAGAGGGAGTCACTAAGCCCTGACTACTCTCCCCAGAGATCACAGACCCTCTTCTTGGAGACCACTCTGTATCAATAGCTCTTAGTGATTTTCGGATGCCTTAACAGAATATAAGCCTGTGAAGAAAAATACCCTATGGTCTTAACTTAAAATGTTTACAAGATAATTTTTATCCATACAGAATGACTATAGAGTGCAACTGAGAAAAAACAATCCTCCTCCAAATGAAAATGCTTAGTATATCACTGCTTCTGCAATGTATTTCTAATGAGTTTCTACACTATTTAACACCTTCAGGCCAATTTCACTGATCAGACTCCTAATGCAGAATTTTTAGGTGATTATTATGGAAATCCAATTAGTGATTTTTTTAAGTATTGTGATATTTTAGATTTAACCCTGAATTAAGTTTGTACCACTTCCACCAGTTTACTCCAACAAGCTTCAGAATATTCACTTCCCTAAATGCTCTATTTTCTCATTTTTCTCAGGTTCCCAAGACAGAACTCTGAAAGTGTTTTGAATTTGCACACACAGATATATACTGAGATCACTTTTTTAGTGTTAGTAATGAAGGACAACAAATTGTGCCTATTCTTTTAATCATGTGTATAATGGAAGTGTTCCGTTATAAAATAATAATAATAATTGCAATACAAAATGCAGATTGTCAAACAACTATTGTTTTTATACTTCTATCACACTTATTTTTGCTGAGTAATCTCTCCAGTTTCACTGACAATTCTATGTCAGTGGATTTCAGTGGAACTACTCATGCAAGTTTTGAAATTAATTTAACAGTAGAAAAACAGAGACTTATACGAACAGGATTTAGGCTTATATTCACCACATTCATTTTAGTGTTTGACATCGTGTTTAATAGGGGCACTGTCACAGCCTTTTATATTATGCGCACAGCATGAAGAGAAAGCAGGAATTAGCCAAAGAAGCATCACTTTTTTGTATGTAGTTTGTAAACAATTTCCATTTGGAGCATAGAAGAGAATCCATAATCCACTATATCCATAAATCCACTATCCACTACAAAAAGCAGTATTTGTACTTTTGTAGAAAAGTTGCAGATATTGTGGAATGTAAGGTTTACGTGGCAAGTTTATGCAAGAAAGGCCAGTTTTGGCTAACTGGTATCCCACATGATACTGGTAGCGACAGATATGTCAAAAGTTATTCAGAACATAAATATGTAGAAGTTCCATATACCTTTATTTATCTAGCTCTAACCTTTGCTCTTGAATGCATGGTGAAGTAGTAAAAAGGGGAAGAAAAGGCATCGTGCTTGTTGAAGTGAAATATTAGAGGCACAGATACAGGTTCACCTTTGAACCTGACTCTCTCACATACCTGAACCAAACGAATGTTGCCTCAGGTAATTAGAGCGCACAGACATCACCATTCCAAACAATCAGGACTCCCTGGAAAGTCTATTTAAACAGGCTGTCCAAATAATATAATTCCAGAATTGTAGTTGCTTTAATGTCTACTCCATAACTGCTCTCTCATCTTAAAAATAGACAATCTTTCTGCTCCACACTTTCTCGTACGCTTATGCTACAAATATTACATAAAGACTTTTGGATTTCAATACTGCAAACTAATCTATAACTACAAGTCACGCCACAGTTTATTTAAAGTATCTGATTAGCTATCTGAAATCTGAATGTGTTCATTCACTTTTTGTTTAGACAACATCCAATGTTAACTAAAAATAAAATAAATGCTCTGCATTATTCATGCTTTTAACACTGAGAGATAATTGATGTATCTGGTAAAAAAACGGAATAATCATTTATACACAAAATAAAGTGCTTGTTTACTGTTCAAAGAATTATTCAAGAAAACTAGCAAACTAAGTTCCACAAAATCCAGCAATGAATTATTGACATCTCCCATTAAAATACACTTATGTCAAACAGAAAGATTTAAGGCATACAAAGACTATTGAAGAGATGGGGACTTTCGCCAGTATTGATTTTAGTCTTTACTCAGTATAAGTTTGAAATATGTGAGAGAATATGCTGCTGAACTCCATGTAAGATATCTGAAACAATTCACAGTGCTCTTTTAACTAGGTTAAATGAAACCTGATCTGTATTCCACTTCACCATAAGACTGGAATGCTGAAAATGCTGTAATCTATTTATGCATCAAATTGAAGAATTTGTGTCTTTAAATTTCACTTGCATTCCAATGTATTAACTAAATATCTACAGTTTATAAACTGTTTCATGTTCAGACTGAGAAAGAAAAGACAGATCAACCTGACTTACATATCCTAAAGCCATGATTTATTTCCTGTTTTCTAAACTACAGATAAAACCCAGGTTTGCTCTATGCTTTCCCTAGAAGCATTGTTCTGGCAGCAATAATTCATTGCTAGTGCCCACACATGGTAGTTGCCTCATAATGACTTCAAAATACATACTTTATGTCAGCATCAAGAATGTACTATAATCCCAAACTGGATTTGCAGCTCAGATTTCACTTCCCTTCTTCTTTCTGCCTTTAAACCACAAATGATTCAGAATTCAGCAGAGAACTAAGCTGAAAGCAACTATGCAAATGAGAACAGCCAAATCAAAGAGATGAAAACCACACTGGGGCTTATAAAGCCCAGAAGCGATTGACAATAACTAGTCAATTAACAGACAAGCTCAGGCTCCCCTAGTGAAACAGTGCTCTTTAGGCAATTGTTCCATACAATGCTATTATTTCCCTAAATTATTTACATAATTGTTTAGGTATTCATAATGGTCTTTGGCACTTTCTGGATAGAGGAAAAGTCCTGCCCCAGGCTGCTCCCAGCACAGCACCTCAGGTGCAGCACAAGACATTGTGAAAAAAGTAAAAGTATGTGGCATGAAGAAGGGCTTTTTATGCTAAGGACCATTTATCTGTAAGGTCCATTTATCTGTACAAAAATTCATTGTAGATTTTAACGTATCTCAGTTAAGTAAAACACAGCTCCCACTGACATTTAATGGGTTTTGCTATTGACTTTGAAGGGGTCAGGATAAGGCTTACTGGCAACTGATGAGATTTCATAACATTTGTTTATTTCTATTTGCAGTTTAAATGTGTTTCCATGTGTGTAAACAGTTTCCGTCTGTTCTCAGCTGTTGGTCATACTAATTTTTTTCATTAGTTGTTGGACTTAGTGCCTATTATATTCCATATAGAAGACAATGAACACTGCAAAGAAAAAAAAGAGCAATTTCGTTAGGGTTAGGAAAGAGGAAATTCCCATGCTTCTCATCACATGAGACTTTAAGAAGAGCCTAAAGCTAAATACTGCAGTCTACTATTCACTGGTTCTCTTGATAGTTAGTGGCCTTTATAAATGCAAAAATCCTACTTAGATATTCAAGTAACACATTTACCATTTTCTATGCCCTTCCTCCCTCCAGCAATATGTAACCTGGAATTTGTCTTCCAGGTCTTGCAGCCAATGTCTTGCAGCTTGAAATTCAAAAGGACTTGAAATTAAAATTACAGTTGCATCTCAGTCCAGTCTGAGATCATTTGTGGTCATTTAGATGAGTTTTAAAAACAAGAAAAGTTTGGATAAATGCCTTACTGACTAGCACCACCGGCTTAATAAAATGGAAAATGTGCAGCTTACAGTGAAGGAAAGGAATTTCTGACATGACTGTTTATTTTTAAATTTAAGATGTTAATGCAGGATCATGATATAAGAGTCACCTGAAAGGGAGTGCTCTCTTCAAGTGCCAAACTGTTAAACCTCAACTCACATACGTGAAAGTTTAATTTTTAGTAACTCTTAGGTTTCTGTTCAAATTTGAAAAGAATCTAGTGGTAAATGAACTGCTTATCACTTATCCATTATTGTGCCTGGTATGTTACTATTTCTAGGGCATCATCACATAGCCTGACCAGAACTTAGGTCTCAGTACTCAACACACAAAAACAGGCAGGCAGAGATCTGAAGACTTCTCTGTGGCTGCAGACAAGCTGGTAGATGGGAGAGAAATATAAAAGAGGCGCAAAGAATGAAAAATAACTTGTACAAGGCTACACTGCAGATAAATACCAACTCAGATGTAAGACTGAAATTAAAAACTAAACCCCTGAACTTATCTTGCTGACTTCCATACAGACAATTTCAGCCTGAACTCTTGATACTTGGGTGAACGCCCAATCTGTTAGATCACACTGCCTACCCCGGTTAGTTTTTAATCTTCAACAATAATCACCTAATGCTATTAATAAACACTTAATGTGATTAATGTTATTAACATTATTATTTGTCCCCATGAAATCTAGATACCAATAAGCAGCCCAACTCCCTTTGATAGTCCCTACATCTTTCTTTCAGAAAATATTGTATTTTCAATGTTATCATTAGGAATTTTCAAAATTTAGAATTTACGTATATACCTATTATTATACATCTTTATACACCTTTGAGGCTGAGAGATTTTGTGAAAGACACATGTCTTTTGCATGACTAATGCATGAGTCTTAAATGCCAAAATATGTGAATTCACCTGCAGTCCCCAAACAAGAGGACCACAAGTGTGGAAAGCTTCTACTAGTTCTCGTCTTCACTGAAACTCTGTCCAGGGATCCTGCTAGTGAAATGTCTAATGGTAGAAGATGACAGCAATAAACTCTCTGTCAGATGACACAGGAGCACTGAAAAGGAGTCTGGTGCCCTCACCACTGCCTGCTAAATCTGTCCCTT
The DNA here is from genome assembly GCA_017639245.1 of Myiopsitta monachus. Classification (NCBI taxonomy): domain Eukaryota; kingdom Metazoa; phylum Chordata; class Aves; order Psittaciformes; family Psittacidae; genus Myiopsitta; species Myiopsitta monachus. The sequence goes on from CM029923.1 coordinate 24,682,824, forward strand.
GCAGATTTTCCTCTCGAAAAAACAGGAATGCACACATGTACACACAGAAACCACAAGCGTCCCATACAGTCAACTCAAAGAACTCAAACAAGAGTCATGCGGGAATTTCTTTTAACTAACTGTGGCAGATGTTTTTCTTGAAGGCAAAAAAGGAATATATCCACGCTTGACACATGATAAAAATATCAGCATGTTTGTGCCCAGCATACTAGAATATTGTTCAGGCACTAATTCAACCTTGCAAAAATATCATCAGTGTAATGCTGCCAAGGCCATTGTGTGGATTGTTTGTGTGTATCTTGGCTAACCTGGCTATGGGATGTAGCAATTTTTATACTTGACTTTTCAGAAACCTTTCTGGTTAGTGAATCAGTTTATCTTGTTTGCTTTTATTTCTCATCCTTTCCCCAATTTACCTTTTATTAATTTCCCTTTCTCCCTTCCTAGACCATACTATATGTCAGCCAAATAGCCCATTCCTCATTGCATTTTAGGTTATGTTAAAATATTCATATATACACAGTTCATGAACGGAGGGTTTAGCAAATGTCTGTTTCAATTAAAATGCCCAAATGCTTTTCATTTGAAAATTAAGAAATAAAAAAGTCTGTACACAAAAGTAATCTCAGGCCTTTATTGTTTCCTGTTGGTAGCTATTCTGTGCCCTTGTGAGATTTTCTCCAAAGATTAGGATCATTGCTGATAGAAGATCTATGCCACATACAGTCCCAGCTGCTTCACCTCCCTATAGCTTTCATACTAACATGGAAAAATCCCAGAACTCCTCCTGACCTCACTGATATCTGTGCTATAAAAATTAGCACTGTATAATATAGCATTATTATATATCTTTGGCCATATGACTTCCCCCTGGTTATTTAATCTACTGTTGCTGTGACTAATTTAAAAACTCCCAGACACATCCACATGCTGCCTGTTAAAATGAAACTCAACTTGCCAAAGCAGCATCGCCCTCTCTGCTCAAATACAGAGTTCCATTCTTTTATTAAATTATACTTGGTTGACTTGCAGAACAAGGAGTATTAGTTCTTGGGCGAATGGCAGATTCAAGGTCTAACCTCAAGTCCCATGCCAAAAGTACACTTTCTCATGGACATAAGAAATCTGTTAGATTGAAATACAAAGTTTTAACATTGCAAATTTGTATTAAGATAATGCTACTCATTTTTAGCGATCTTATACTGTGTACATTAAAATTCTTATATAACATTTGTATATTTGAAATCATGCAGTGAAGAGGGTGCAGGAAACACAGGATTATGTATTGGAGGGCATTTATTGGGAGGAAGTTTGGGGGATTGCCTTTATTCCCTCTTCGAAGTCAGGGCTGGACAGAAAAGATTAATTCAAAGAATGTAGATTTTGTCAGAGGGCTAAGAGATGTCAGTAAATGGAAGATAAAGAATACTATTTATCCTCCAGTGAGTACCTGCTAGAAGCTACTCCAGAAAGTGTTGCCTGACAGAATCATGTCATAGCAGGAGCAAAAACTCTGTATAGTAAGAGGAAATCCAAGAATTACAAATTGAGTTCAGATTGGAACTCAAAATCATTAAGGAGGAAAAAGGATGCCACATAGACAGTTAATCATCTAACATATGCAGAGTGAAGAAACTCTAGAAGGCAGACTTTGAAGAATATGAGGACAGGAAATAATAAGTCATGAGCTAGTACAAAGAGAAACAGAACTGAAAAGAAGGTTCATACTAGCATAAAAAGAAGTAGGCAGAAGACAAAGTGCCAAAGAAGAAGAGAAAAGCAACTCTTGAAACAGTGTATGCACACAGACATGGTATCAAGTATGTTATACACATAAGGAGAATTCACAAGGTACCACAGAACAGAATGCTTTACCAAAAGCAGAACAAATGGGGTATAACCTGCAATGCAGGACTTGGAAGAGACTACCCAGTGTGTATGGTGACAGACAGTCCACTGCTTGGAGCATAGCCAGAAAAGCTGGGGTTTCTTTCTTGCCAGGATATAAACTGAGAGGCATTGACCTGAGTCTAGTGGAGAAAACTCCATTGGTTATGTCCTGTGCTTGGTCAAACAACACTACCAGATCCCCACTGAATTATACCAGAGCACCTTCACCAGGTTGGTGAAAAGGATGGCAATGTTCAAAGAAATGAAGACTTGGGTGATTGTCAGAATTCTTTCCTCTCTCAGAAGAAATTAGAATGTGTGACAGGATAATGAAAACTGAAAGTTCGAAGATGGAGGCTGTGACCATCTGAAGTATCTGAGTAATGGAAGACACTAATAATGTGAAGGATGCTTACCTGTTGCAGAAGTTTTCTGGAATTTGGGCTAGCCCAGTTGATAAGAACTTCAAATTAAAGTTGAAAAAAAAAAAAAAGATGGCAAAGACATTTGCCAAAGACTTGTGTAATCAGCATGCCTCATTGTAATGGATAAATTTACCAAGGTGGCTCCTGACAGAGTAGCACAAAACTCTAACATATATGAGTTCTTATATTGTTAATGTGTTAGGTTTAATCTCTGTTGAAGATAGAGAAGTATTTGGCATGATACCATACTGTAAAATACTACTGAAAACAGATACAGAAGACATGGATTAGAATGCCAAATTGCAAAATAAATCACAACTTGGCTGAACTGTTGCATTTATGCAAGCAGTCTATGATAATATTATCTATGATGGGGCTATGGAACTGATGGACAGGGGTAGAGCAGTTGACATCATCTACCTGGACTTGTGCAAAGCGTTCGACACTATCCCACATGACATCCTTGTCTACAAGTTGGAGAGACATCAATTTGATAGATGGACCACTCAGTGGATAAAGAACAGGCTGGATGGCCGCACGCAAAGAGTTGTGCTCAATGGCTCAATGTCCAGCTGGAGACCAGTAAAGAGTGGTGACCCTCTGGCATCAGTGTTGGAACTGGTCTTGTTCAATGTCTTTGATGGTGACATGGACAGTGGGACTGAGTGCGCCCTCAGCAAGTTTGCCGATGACACCAAGCTGTGTGGTTAGGTTGATACATTGGAGGGAAGGAAAGCCATCCAGAGGGACCCTGACACGCTTGTGAGGTGGGCTGATGCCAACCTGATGAAGTTTAACCATGCCAAGTGCAAGGTCCTACACCTGGGTTGGAGCAATCCCAGGCACAGCTCCAGGTTGGGCAGGGAAGAGATTCAGAGCAGCCCTGCAGAGAAGGACATGGGGGTGTTGGTTGATGAGAAAATGAACATGAGCCGGCAGTGTGCGCTTGCAGCCCAGAAAGGCAACTGTATCCTGGGCTGCATCAAAAGGAGCATGACCAGCAGGTCGAGGGAGGTGATCCTGCCCCTCTACTCTGCTCTTGTGAGACCTCCCTTGGAGTACTGTGTGCACTTCTGGTGTCCTCAACATAAAAAGGACATGGAACTGTTGGAAGAAGTCCAGAGGAGGGCCACCAGGATGATCAGGGGACTGGAGCACCTCCTGTATGAAGACAGGCTGAGAAAGTTGGGGCTGTTCAGCCTGGAGAAGAGAAGGCTGTGTGGAGACCTCATAACAGCCTTCCAGCATCTGAAGGGGGCCTATAGGGAAGCTGGGGAGGGACTCTTCATGAGGGACTGTAGTGATAGGACAAGGGGTAACGGGTTCAAACTTAAACAGGGGAAGTTTAGATTGGATATGAGGAAGAAATTCTTTCCTGTAAAAAGTGGTGGTGAGGTCCTGGAATGGGTTGCCCAGGGAAGTTCTGAATGCTCCATTGCTGGCGGTGTTCAAGGCTGGGTTGGACAGAGCCTTAGGGTGGTATGGTTTAGTGTGAGGTGTCCCTGCCCATGGCAGGGGGGTTGGAACTAGGTGATCTTAAGGTCCATTCCAACCCTAACTATTCTATGATTCTATGATTTATAGGGAAGAATTGAACTGAAGGAACAGTTGGATTGAAGGGAAGCAAGTAGTGGGGATCTTCCATATTGTAGAACTGGTCTCTAAAGCACTTTGTGACCTTTCACAAAAGCCAGGATGGGCTAATGTATGGTTAATTGCGAGGTGTGACTGTTCAAACCAGGACCAGATTATTACACACGAAAGCCCTAATGACACTGGTGGCTGGAAGAACTGAAATGAGAGGGATATAATGAAATGTTCTACCATATCATAGAATCATAGAATCAGAATGGTTTGAGTCAGAAACGGCCTTAAGATCGTTCAGTTCCAACCCTCCTGCTATGGGCAGAGACACCTCCCACTAGACTGGGCTATCATATAATATATAAAATACATATCATACATCATACAACATATATCATATCATGGATTTATGAGAGGTGAGCCCGTGAAGATGCCAAAGGTAGGCTTCTTGTGGTTTGGGCATGAACCACCAGTGTGATGTAGCTATGGAACACAAAGAGGATCCAGCAGGAAGCAGACAGAGTGGAAAACCAGCGCTGTAATGAGGTACTAGCAGCGCCCCATCGGCGAGCCTGCATGCCGCTCTGCTCTCTGCTCTGCAACAGGATCTGATTCAAAATGCAAATCATGCGAGTCGGCCTGCTGAGAATGACCATGGGAACGATGAGAAATAGCTAGGAATTGGTTGCCTTTATTAATATAAAGCCATGACTACAAATGGGCTGTAAATAAATTCAGGCTGGAAAATACGATTATTTTAATAATTAGATGAGTTTCTGAAGTAACTTCCTATCGTACCGGAGCAACTGCCATCTGCCGGGAGGGATGAACGGCTGAGGTACAGTTACTGTCGCCTGGTAGCTTTGAGGACCGGGCTCCGACGGCCCTGGCTTCAGGAGATCGGACTCCCCCTTTGTAGCGAAGGGACGCCCGCCCGCCTCAGGCCGGGGCTGCGCTGTGGCGCTAAGCACGCGCCCAACCGACGCCGGCTCGCGCGCAGCCGGGAGGGACCAAGCCTGGCCGGGAGAGGGGGAGTTGGCGGCTGGTGGCACATTCCAAACGGCCACCGCACACTCCGCTCCACCCCTCCCTGCCCCGCCTATGCCCTGGCGAGGAGGAACGTCATCACGCAGTAGCGTCGGGGGGTGTGGTCGGCGCCCTTCCCAGGGTGCAGCGCAGGAGAAGTTGAGCCCCATCTTGGGCGAAGGGAGCTGCAGTCGGAGCCCGCGCTCCCCGGGCCGCCGCAGCGCAGCGGGGCCGCCGCGCCCGCCCGCGAAAGGGAAGGGCCGCCTCGCCTCCTCTTCCTCCTCCTCGCCGCAGCCGCGCCGGCCCTCCGTCCGGCGGGGCTGCCCGTGGGGCTTGCCCGCGGGCTAATTGCGAGCAGGATGCGCCTGGCGCTGGTCTCCAGGTAGAGCGCGGAGACAGGGCGGGAGGGAGGGAGGGAGGGAGGGAGGGGGGGGTGGGGGGACGGGGCCGCCTGGGCCTCGCCCGGCCGCCGCGGGGCCCCTCGCGCGGGGCGGGCCACAGGCCCGCTGTTGCGCCCTCCGCGCCCGGGGCCCGCGCCGCGCCGCGGCCGGCAGGAAGCCGCGGGGCGCTTGCCCGGTCCCGCCGCGCTCAGAGCGGGGGCTGCGGAGGGGAGGAGAAGGAGGAGGAGGAGGAGGCCCGCGTCCCGGCCGCAGGAGGAGGGCTGCGGACGAGGGAGGAAGAGGAGGAGCCCCGCCGCCCCCCGCGCGGCCCGTCGCCCGCCAGCGAGAGCGCCGCGGCCCGCCCGCCTGTCGCAGGAAGCAGCCGGAGGATGTGCGGTAGTGCCGGGGGCCCGGTAGGCACGCCGTGACAGCTCGCCCCGCAACGAGCTCGCCTCGCCCCGGCCGGTGGAGCCCCTCCCCGCGGAGGAAACATGTCCAAGATGCCGGCTAAAAAGAAGAGCTGCTTCCAGATCACCAGCGTGACCACGGCTCAGGTGGCCAGCAGCATCACCGAGGACACTGAGAGCCTGGACGACCCGGATGAGTCCCGCACGGAGGACGTGTCTTCTGAAATCTTTGATGTTTCTCGAGCCACAGACTACGGCCCTGAGGATGTGTGTGAGCGGAGCTCCTCCGAAGAGACTCTCAACAACGTGGGTGAGGCCGAAACTCCTGGCACTGTCTCTCCCAATGTGCTTTTGGATGGGCAGCTGGCTGTGGCTGCTGGTGGGGTAGCTGCGGCTGTGCCGGCTGTGGCTCCCAATGGAGGGGCTGTGCCCAAGAGCTCTGCTGCGCCCCTGTCAGCTGCCGCTCCTGGCACTGCTGTGGCAGGAGCCAGCAGTGCTCAAACTGCCTTGCCCTCCACAGGGCCTTCTGCATCAGCCACTCCTGGGACAATGTCTCAGACAGTCGCTGCTGCATGCAGCTCGCGCTTCAGGGTGATCAAGCTGGACCATGGTACAGGGGAGCCCTACAGGCGAGGACGATGGACGTGTATGGAGTATTATGACCGAGACTCGGATGGTGGTGGTGTTCTGGGCAGGACTGGAGATTGCATTAGGCACAGCAGCACCTTCGAGCAGGTCACTCAAGAGAGGGATAGTGGCCTTGGTGCTACAGGAGGTTCTGTCGTGGTCTCAGCTGTGCCAGCATCGGCCTATGGCCCTGATTCTATAGCTGACAGTTCCTTGACTGCTGTGTCACAGCTAATCCAGACAGAGAAAATGAACCAGTCTTCTCTACAGCAACCTAATTTTGTCATTGGGCAACAACAGCAGCCGCAACAACCCATAGGTGGGGCCGTACCTCAAAGTACTGCTCAGCCTATGTTTTCTGGGGCATCAGTAACAAATCAGCAAATGATGGTGCCACAGCAGTCGCAGCCACAGGTAAATACGCAGGGTGTTGCACAGGCTGGACCCAATGGGAAAGGCATGGCACCTCCAAATGTGACAGTAGGCCAGCCAAACATTCCTGTGGCACAGCAGCAGGTGCAGCAGGCAAGCATACCAGTGACTCAGCCTCAGCAATTTGCTTACTCTCAGTCCCAGATTCCACCAGTGCATCTACTGCCGACACAGCCTTCTGGTCAGACTGAATACATGCAGCACATGACAATTATGCAGTCTCAAGGAGCTATTCAACAGGCTGCTACGGGCTCTGTTCCAAATACTGTGGCTTCCAACCTTCCTGTGGGGCAGGTGACTGGCCAGAACCCTTCACCTGTGGGAGCGCCAGTGATGGGGGTGTCAGCGCAACCTGGTGAAGCAGTTGGACAGGGATCAGGATTAATGCAGAGTGGCCAGGACACAAGCTAGTCAGCCTGCCGTTCCACAACCAGGAGGTGTGGTGCAGCAAGGCATTGGACATACAGGGGTTGTGCAACAGAAATCTGTGACTCAGCATCAAATAGGTGGAAGCAGCCAAGTGTCTGGAATGCCTGGTGCTCCCCATGCTGTGGTCTCCGGCGTTCAGAACGTGCCTGCGGTTGTGCCCGGTACAAGTGTGCCTACTGCATCTACCACCATTTCTGTTACTATGCCAAATGTCCCTGTTACGCTAGTCCAGTCCCAGCTGACAAGCCACACTTCTGTCAGCAGAAGTACCAGCGTTGTCCAGCCGCAGCAGCTCGGACATTCGTTAATGCAAGGCACGCCTAATGTACCTGCGAATCTGCCACAGTCAAACCTTGGACAGTTTCAGACCCAAGCACAGTCCTTAGTAGGCCAGATTGATGAGTCTAGAAGAAAATCGGAACCCCTACCTCAGCCACCACTTTCTCTTATAGCTGAAAATAAACCTCTTGTGAAGCCTCCCATTCCAGACACTCTAGCAAATCCTCTTCAGTTACCTGCAAGTACTCCTATGAACAGTCTTGCCAGCTCTGTGTTTGGCATATCTATTCCTGTTGATGGTGATGAAGACAGGTATGAATTATTTTATAATGCCATAAAAGTAGCTTTTCTGAAGGGGGGAAAAAAATTGACTTTCAAGTTCCTTTCAGGTGTTTTTTTGTTGTAAGTTCATATTTTCAGGAAGTTGTAGTGAAATTTACCTTGACTCCATTTTTTTTTTTTTCTTCTCTCCGTAGGAGTACATAGCCAAGTGTTTAAGCAAGTGGTGAACTGTACTTGTTCTTAGGCTGTGAGCGTGATTACTTTTCTCACAAAGCAGAAAGTACTGTGGAAGCTGCTTAATGCACACGTAATGCATCTCTTCCAAATCAAAGACTGAAAACTCCTTCTGCACCCGGTTGCTCAGTATGCAAGGGAGCCTGCTCCTTTCCCCTGAACACATTGTAAAACACTCATGACCGCCAGGTTAAAATGTGTTTATCCGCACCACTGTATTGCAGTGTTAAGAATAGAAGATTAGTGCTATCCTGGGGCCATTGGGTGAGGAATTTTGGAAAAATAACAGATCTATAAGATACAAAACTTCAGCAGCTTATAGCAGGTTTTTGATTTTTATCCTGGTGTTGAGTTTGCGCTTCATAGTACCAGTTAGTGAGGGAAATAGTTGCATCTGGATGTGAATTTGTGTGCCCTTACACAGTGAAAGCTCTTCTGATAGTGGTTCTTTTACACAAAAAAAAAATGTCCACAACTTACTTGGGCAAAGATGCCTGCACAGGGGAAAATACAATCTTACAATGAGTTTTCTTTATAGGAAAGTAATTTGGAACGATTACTTGTAACAGAGTGTGTAGTATGAGCAGGCTCATCAAAGGGCCTGAAAGAAGCAGTGTGGATGTGAGTTTTATTCCTATAGACTTGTCAGACTGCTCTGAAGGGTAGTATGGTGGGCAAAACTCTTAACTGACTTCTTTGACGGAAAGCAGTGTTAGAGCACTGAATTAATGTCATTAATATTTACTGTTAGGACTACAGTAGTTCGGAGGAATGGAATACATGTGGGTTATATGCATTTGTGTTTTTAAAAGTGGGTGTAACACCATTATGGGAAAGTCTGATGAATTATCCTGAAAGTCTTCCCTTGCTTTGAGATTACAGAGTCAGCAATACCCAGAGTGCCTTTTAGTAAAGCAGCTGCATGTGTGGGGTCAGGGTGAGTAGATGGAGAAGGTACCTTCAAGACAGGTTAGCATTTGGAGAGTTAAATCTGCAGTAATGCAGGCCTTGTGCTCACCAGAGCTTTTGACTAATGCTGAGTTTGAGATAGTGACTCTGCAAGCAAAAGCCACGTTGTGGAGAGTTGCACTAGGTCTGGTTAAAGCGGTAAAGGACTTAAAAAGCTAAACAGTTACAGTATTTTAGCAGTTGTGCCTTCCTTAAGAGGATTGCTGACCCAGCTGACAGGCTTTTCCTTGTGCGAATAAGGTTAGATTTCAAGCTGATAAAGTTGTTTCACAGTTCAGTATATTATCAGAAGATGATTTCATAGAATTACAGAATGGTTTGGGTTGGAAGGGACCTCTAAAGACTTTATAGGATTTGTCTTGTGTTTAATCATTCTGATGATTAAGGAGTCAGAAAGAGACAAATGTATTTTACGTTCCTTTTGTATATCTGCTAACACTTCATTTTTATATAAATTCTAGTAACAAATGATTATCTGAAACAAATTAATCACTTGATATAATAACAAGAAAAAACTTGCTCTACTTATTCAAACCCGTAGACTTTGTGTTGCTCACTGGTGAGACAGTTCCTGGTACTTTTACCCCAAACAAGTGATTTTTAAAGTTACTTATGTAGTTTTGTCTTTGAACTTGAGCTGCCTTGCAACATTGCTTCACACCTTGTTCATTTCTAGAGAAACCTTTTCAGAAACTTGGCTCTGAGAGCTGCCAGTAACAAATAAGAATGGACTCTAGAAGTAGAGTGCTTTTTTGGCATGCCACATTATAATAATCGGTAAAGAAACTAAACTGTGGTTATCTGGAAAAAAAATGCATATTTCTCAGTTGTTTGCTTCTGCATTGGGTGATAAAACCTTGTTGTTTGCTGAAGTGGTACATGAAACAAGGGGCTATATGATATTTGAAAGACTCCTGGGTTTAATCAGGCCTAGGCTTCATACCAAGTAGAAGATCCATGCAGAGCTGGTAGATCTAAGTTTATTCTTTACTCCCCTCAAACAGTAGCCTGACTTTCACTAGTTTCAGGCAGAGAAAGGAGAAAATAAAAACCTAGCAGCTTGTTAAGGCTGTTTTACCACTTTGTTTTTATTTGCTGTACTTGCTGGGAAGGCTTTACTATAAAACTGTCTCCTGCTAGTCTGCTGTTATATTCTTACTCCTGCTTTTTTTCTCTTTCCAGCCATTTAAATTGCATCATTACTCCCATGGGCCTAGGCCCAGCTGCTTTATCTGCTGAAATCCATGGTGAAATAGTTAATGAAGACCCTCAAGTATCATTAAAAGGCTCAGAGTTGTTACTCTGATAAAACTAATAGGACGCAAAGGGAGATCACACATCATGAGTCACTGTTCCAGGCTGACTGCAGGTTCAGGAAGTTAATGGTTGGTTTTGTTCAGAGAGTTTACTTTGTGATCGTGAGAGCTGGAAATTTGTGGAAAGCATTTTTTTCTTTTTCTATCTCAATGTGTAACATACCCAGGAAGAGGGGGTCAATGTGTAGGCAGTTATCTGCATTTTTTCTAATACTTTCAATTATACTTAAATATTTGTACATACTTGAAGCTTGAGAAACTTCTGTAAATCAGTCTTCTATAGTCATCCTCTGAAACAGTGATTCATCAAGTAATACTGTATAGTTCAAAATAGCTTAGATTTATCTAGTAAGTCATTCACTGTTTGTAATATGGAGAGGAGCTGTTCTGAAGGTAAAATAATTTAGGATGGGAATTCTTTGAAAACAGAGTGTGAGAAAACAAGTAAGTGTGAGGCAGAGAGGTCTGATATCAAAAAAGCTGGTCAGTTCCTGTCTTTCCTATCTTACACTCTGCTTTTTTAAATAAAGCTCTTGAGATAGAGGTGGAGGTGTAAGTTGATAAAGCCATAGTTCTGTGTATCTGTAGGTGTACAACTGGGTTGTTTTGTTGGGTTTTTTGGTGTGGTGGTGGTTTTTTTTTTCCCAACACTGTGAAGGTCTTTAATGTCCCCTTTTGTTAATCCAATTCACTTTTTCACTGGTCTAGGCAAAACTATGGTTCCTTGCATTGCTGTGGAAGTTATGAAAGATCTACAGGATAACAGTTTTATTTTCTTTTCCTCTCTAAACATGACTACAGGTGGAATAAACTGCAACAGTATTTAAGGATGGAGGAAATAGTACTCTTATTGAAGCAGTCTGCTTTAAATTTGGTGTCTGACAAATACTATAAAAACACATGAAGAACTGGATCTCAGAATTGCCCTGACTCTTTATTTGCTGGGCTTCAGCAGCAGTACTGGTTGGTTTGGCTGGAGGGCAGTTAGAGTACCTTAGAGGATTTTAGGAGCAGTGTATGTCAGTTTCTCTACCCACATTTATGCCCATGGATACACAAACTTGTAGTTGACAAGCATAATATTCCAACTGGCTTAATAACTTTATTTTGGCTCTTGGGGAAAAAGAAATATGTTGCCTCTCTTGAAAGAATGTTACTGAGAAAGCTTGTTCAAACCTCCTACATGTTTGGCAGACTTTTGGGGCAAAATATTACTAGGCATGTTGTAAAAGGAGCAGAGTATAGATCATTTTCCAGAGATAGCTGACCAGCTTGAACTGTGTAGGCTGTTTTCCAGGAACGCTAATGAATGGCTGCAATTGTGAACTGTCAGCTACAGCAGCTTAAACTGCTGAAAACCTGATTGTGCAGACTTCTTCACAGCATATATCTCTCCACTCAGCTAAATCATGTATTTGTATAGTGTACTAACTGTTGATAAAACTGAGCTTTTCAGACCATGTTCATGATACAAGGACAAAACTGAGCATGGGCATGAATATAACTTTGATGAGGGTTTCCTTGCATGTCGCTTTAGATGCATGTTTTATTGTACTCATAAAGAAAAAAGAAAGCATCCTGCAAATAACAAACCGATAAGCAATACTTCAGTTGCATTATTACTGAATACTGTCACTTGCTTAATTTTGCTCTTAAACTTACTAGAGATTTGAGTTCTACTGCAGCTGCAAACTTGAATGTTTTCAGGTCTTCTGAAGGATTGTGTTTTCAAGAGTTTGTAGAAGCAGGTGGAAATGAAAAGAGGATAGACATGCTACAGTCATGAGTGCCTTCAGTTCAACAGCAAGACTTCAGCATTTGAAAAATAGTTGAGATAGAATTGCTGAGGTGAACATGACAGTTGGCGACAGGTAGATGAGGTTAATGCAAACAAAACTCCAGTTAGTTGTATTCATTTATGGCTGTGCTTTCTGTAACAAAAATTACATAAGGTAACTCCTGATGTACCAAAAACACCACACCAGATTCTAGGTTATGGAAAACCTGTCTTGCCATGCAGTCAGTTCTTGAGTGTTCTGAGACACCTAAACAGAAATATGTGGTTTCCCAGTGCTGTTTCCAAGTTTAAACATTCAAGTACCTTTGTAAAGGAAGAATCAGTACATGCTTAAAATTAATGAGCTATGTTTCAGATGAGGTAGTTGCGATGAGGAGGAAAGGGGAAAAATACTTGAAATAAATTCAAAAAGTGAAACAGTGCAATTTATTTCAAAGACAGTAGTGTACCAGCTCTGACAGAAATGGTTCTCTGTACCTCGAACTTCTAAGTGTTCTGCTCTGCTGCTGTGGGTTAATTTTTTTTTTTCTGCTTCCCTATAGAAGAATGCAAGTGTTTCATAGTCAGCTCATTTCTGAATGCTGTCTTGCATGGTAGCAATAACAGCATATGTTTCATGGAAGGTTTTTATACTTCTTGTTAAAAGCTGAATATTAAAGTATTTAGTTCTTTTGAGCAGGCAGGGCTATCAAACTACTGAAGAGCTGAAATTTGTCTCAGGCTGTGTCTTTTTTTATAGGAGTTACTGATAATATTTTATGATGTCAGGTGACATAGTGAAAAGTAATTGTTCCCTATTCAAATAGGTATTTCAGTATTGTCCTTTTGCATGTTGAGGCCATATATGAGTTCTGTCAGTTGTAAAGCTGGTAACTAGCAGCTTCTGTTGCTAGTGGAAGGTGCAAACCTTGTTTTATGTTTTCTGTGTGTCAGCAAAGATTCCGTAAGAAACTTCTGTGAGGCTCCTCCTGGTAAGGTACAACTGGTTTAGTTCTGGTAGATAAATCTAGATTGTCAGCCACAGGTGTCTGCTTTTATTCCTATATTTGACAGAGTTGAAAGATATAAGTATTTATAGCAACTGCTAAAGCTACTGTCTTCTGAGAAGGTTCTCCAGACATAAAAGGTCACTTGAAGTGCAGTGTAAGGTTGTATCTTCATTCCTTCTCTTGAAAATGACTCCAGCTTTAAACTTCATGCTATATAAATACAGATGTGTATTGAGAACTGGTGAATTTTTTGCACTATAGAATAATCTATTTTTATTCATGCTGAGCAGGTGAGTTATGTAGCCAAATGGACTGCTGGATGCTTGTCATATTTTCTTTTGCATGATAAGATTATTCCAAGAAATTTTTTGTATATATTCTCTGATAGAAGCTAAAAGTAATGCATTTGTATTGTGACAGCTTGCTTGAATGCTTTTAACAGTGCAGAGAGAAGGTAGAAGTATTAGCTGGTACCATAGAGAAGTGTCAGCTGTCTATCAATGGCAACTGTGATGTTTGTCTAGCACTCATTAAAGATTGCAAACTGGAATTGGGATCTATGTCAATAGCAGACACCAGTCAGAGTTGCAGACTGGTTGAGGTTGCAAGGGACCTCTGGAGGTCATGTGGTCCAGCCCTGCTGTTCAAGCAGGGTTACCTAGAGATAGCTGCTCAGGACCATGTCCAGGTGGCTTCTAAGTAGCATTGTGTGCCAGTGCTTGGTCACCCTCACAGTGGCAGTATTTCCTGATGTTCAGAGGGAGCCTCCTGTGTGTCAGTTTGTGCCCATGGCCTCTGGTCCTGTTACTGGGCACTTCTGGAAAGACCTGGCTCCATTTTCTTTATGCCCTCCCTTCAGATACTTTGATACATTGATGAGATCGCCCCGAGCCTTCTCTTCTCCAGGCTGTACAGTCCCAAACTTCTCAGGCTTTTTTCATAGAACACATGCTTTCTTGACCCTTCATCATCCTTATGGCCCTTTGTTGGACTCTCTCCACTAAGTCCATGTGTTTCTTGTACTGGGGAGCCCAGCACTGGACACAGTCTTCCAGGTGATGCCTCACAAGTTCTGAGTGGAGGGGAAGGATCACCTCCCTCAAACGGCTGACCATCCTTTGCCTAATGCAGCCCAGGATGCCATTCAGCTGCTTTGCAGCAATGGCACAGTCCTGATACTTTGATTTCTGTGAGGGAATGAATGTGGTATGTATGTGAGGTGGCAGTGCAGAAGTGTAGCATAGAAAGAAAGGAGGTAATTGACCAAAACTAGTATCTGAAGATTTTGTATCTATCTAGAGCAGGATTAACGTTTCTGGTTTATTGGAGGATGAGGTGATCAAAAATGAGGGTTAAAAAAAACCCTGCTTGCTTCTCTGTCAAGTTATTTCAGCTGTTTTTCTAGGGATGTAGATGACAAGTGCTGGAATTGTCTCCAATGTAGAACACGGTTCAGTGGGTGCAAAGACCATAAATTCCTTGACCAACCCTACAAATGCCTTTTTAAAAATACACTTTCTTTAAGCCAAGCAGTAGGCTCTCATACTGACGGTGCTATAGTTAGAAGGTCAGCTGAGTGCAGGCTGGCCTGAAGCTTGGAGTTGTAATGAACTTGTAAATGATGTGGAAAGGCAGACAAATACACTCATGCTATATAATAAACCATGCCATACATGGTCTAGGTTCTGGTATCTTTTCTAAAAGCTAAGTATGTAATTTAAAATATTTGCTACCAGATGCTTTCTTGACCAACGTTACATAGGTAAGGACAGGTGTGGTTTGGCTCAGTCTGTTTGAATCTTTTTTTTCCACTTGCTTTTTTGCTCCACAGATATTGGAATACTTTGTTTTCAAAAACCAGGCACCACTTGTAGTTATAGATAACTGAAACATATGAAACTTCTGTACTGCAACTTAGTGGGGGGAAGGGAGAATCTAATTTTTGGGGTGTTTTCTTTGAAGATGAATACTCAAGCCAGCTGTTCTACTGTGCAAGGCCACTTTCACAAATAATCATAAGCAGCTTTCATTTTCATCGGTAGGTTTGGAAAAGTCTAGCATTGTGGGCAGAGCAGGCAGTAGAAGCCTAACCCTGTACAATAACATGTTCATAGATATGAATAAATGTCTTTTCTTTACCAGTCAAGTTGTGTAAAAGTCAATACTTTTAACAGTTGTGGCATTCCTTCGAGATTTTTGTACGTATAATGCAGTACGAGCAAATGTGGATCTTTTAAATTCAAAAATAAGGAATTTATGCTCTTTTTTGACTGCCTTCTTTCATGCAGCATATTAGGGTCTTCTTTTCAAATGCATTCCAAGCTTGCTCTCTTGAATGGGATAGTTTGCAAAAGAATAATATGACATAGTGGTATTAAGTAGTAAATTAGGATGCATGCTGAAGGACTTCCATACCTTGTGAGGTGAAGTTCAAGATGTTTGTTGAGACCATGTAAGTTACTTTCAAGAGGTCTGTTTTTGGGTGTGTTCTTTTTTTTAAACTTGTCTCAATTCATCAGAACATGGATGATGCTGATGGGCCTTTCTGGGGCTTTTCTTAAAAGCTTCTTAATATTGGCAAGAATCTCTGACTGGGTCAAGCAAAGACTTTCTCCATTGTGAGCCATTAAGTTCATCAACTTTTAATCTATAGTTGTTTCTCTTTGAAGATGTGGTCTACTGTTTTGGTTTTTTTTCCTTGAAGCATCCCGTGAACTACATTGTCTTGCATACCCTACCTACAAGAACTGAAGGTTAACTCAACTGGTGAGAAGTCAGTAGTATGTGAAATCTTACACTTTCTTACATGTTTTGATTTGAGAACAGAATCAGTCAGATCAGTCCTTACGCAGTCTGTAATATTATGTAATTAAAATTCAGCCTGACTGACAGCCATGACAGCCTTCACAAAACAGCCTTGCTTTATTAGCGCGTAGTATTTTAAGAAGTGTGTGTGTGATGATGCTGTCTGCAGGCTGGAAGGGAACAAGAGCATTGGTTGCCTGGTTGGAACAGAAGTACTAGTCAAGAGTGAACTAAAGGTTCACAGAGTCTGGCTTGGGAAAGTGAGAAGATGGTATGTAGAGGATGAGAAAGATCATCAGCGAGTCCTGAATGACCTTAAAGTTGTTATGATTACAGGATTGTCTACTGTACAGGAGTACTGAGGTTTGGGGACCAGTTTTCTGGACCCAAGAGGATTCGACATTAGAGTTTTGAGTTACAGCTGTTGAAATCAGAAGTAAAGAGAGATTCAGAAGATAAGCACCTGCATTCTTCTTTCCATAATTAGTATCAAATACTTATATCAGAATTTACTATTTGAACTCTTCAGCAAAGCTCCTCCAGAAATACTGAGTGATTATTACCTAACACAGCTAATTTTATTTTAATTAATTAATAAAATTACTACTTGACTGATGTTATTTGCGTCTTAAGGTAAGGTATCACTGTTTTATTGATCCAAGGCTTTGTGAACAGGAAGCATGATATCCTACTGGCCTCATTAATTGTTGCAGGTATACGTAAACTTGATTTCTTTATAGAAACTTGGACTTATGCTTTCAAAGAATGTAATAAAATCAAGGGAAGTGTCTCATTTTTCATGTTCCTGTGCTCTACTGATTTAGTGTCTCCCAGAGATTTCAAATGCAGAAACTTCAAAGTGATGTTAATCAGAGAAGGCTTTGAATTACTAGTAGAAAAACTTGGTAGACTTTAGCGGATAACAGGGTGCAGCTCCACCTGAAATATCTAGGCTAGTTAGCTTCTGTAAAGCAAATCTTTATGCAGCGTGTGTGCTGAAGAGTGTTTTGTAATATCTGTTCTCTGGAATATGTAGTGGAAGAAACTATGCTGATTTTTCACCAAGGAACTCTATTTACAGAAGATTTGTTGATACAAATTTATTACCTGTTGAATTAGCTTGAATTTAATACTCTGTCAAAATACTTCTTGGATTTTTAGACCAGATTTTCACACTCAGTAGTCAAATCCTTTGGGGGGGGGGGAAGGGGAGGGAAGAGAAAGCTTGCTGCTATTTTATCAGACAATGAAAAAGTTACATCACCTTTTCTCTCAAATCAGTATCACTTCAGGTCTGTCATAATGGTATAACATGGCATAGTGCCTCTGCTCTAACTTGGTAGAAGATTGCTAAAGACTTTGAGTATGTTTTAAAATGCAGTCAGATATTAGTGCTGGGCCAATAGAAGAAGTTGTTGGCATCTCTCCTGTATAACTGAGAAGAATGGCAATTTTCCTCAGGTGAGGGCATGTGGTGATACCGATGACTGCTATTTGATTCAGGATGGGCTGAAGCATTTGAGATGCTTCCAACTGTCCTTCCCTAAATAGTCAGATTAGTCACTGCGTCCCTCTGGTCTGACCATTATTAATGTTGATATAACATGCTCTGTCCATGCTGCATTCTCATTACCAGTTTCTGTAGAAGTGGTTTTACTCTTTCTCCCTAGTGTTCATAGGGACTAAAAAAAAAAATGATAGTGGTGTCTTTTTTTAGAGAGCCAAGCCGCAGAACAGGGAAAAGCTGGTGCCAACATCTTGACGGGGCAAGCAAGTGATGAATGAAATGCCTCTGCTGGAATTCCTCACCCTGTGCACTTGAGACAATCATCTCTCACTCACTTCTCCTTAGAGATGTCTAGTTACTGCATAAGATTGTTTTCCAAAATCCTCTTTTGAGAACAAGGCTAAGAAAGTATGGGCTACTGGTCTGATCTTTGCTATGGAAAGGTGATGCAACTCATAGCAAAGTCTAGCTTGGTCTTTTCTGGTACTTGAAATCTGAATGTCAGGAGTTTGAGATGCAGCTGATGTCAGACTTCTGTGCCTTGTTCCAGGTGATGTATGCTGCTTTAGTTCTCTCAGTAAAGTTACCTTAAGGTGATTTTCATTGTTTCTGTGTTGTGAGTGTGTAGTTTGTTTGAAAGCAGCCTGAAACTGAATGTTGGTGCTGCTCATACTGTCTTGCTAATGATTCTGTAGTACATTTGGGTGTTCTTTCATCTCCTTCTTCCTGAATTCAATTACAGAACTACTCTTTAAGTGTGTCCTAGTTTGGTGATTTTCAGCACTTAAATTTGTGTATCTTGATTTTTCAAGTGGAGATCAGATTCATGCAGTGTGCTCTCTCCCCAGTGTTACAATATTTTCATTTAGAAGTAGCCTGTGAACCCCTTTAAAGTCCAACGTGGTGATTGGGAGCCGCTGTTTCAAAAACTCTCATGCAGCTTGCTAAATGAGTCAGCTTTTCCTGTCCTCCGCAGCTAGAATGCACCTAAAACTGAATGTAACAGCATCTAATTCTTGCTGGGTTTTTTTTTTCAGTGCATTTATTTCAAGTATAATGGCTTTAAGGAACTGTGAGAACAGCATACGTAGTTAAACACAGAGCTTAAGAGCTTTAATCTTGAGACTTCTTTTTTTTTTTCTTTAATTCCACATTGACTTCCCCATGTTTAGTCATGGTCAAGTTTCTTCTGCAATGCTTTGTACTTCAGTTACTCTGTTTTGAGAGTAACCTACTCTGTAGGTGGAGTCTTATTAAATAAAGCTGATTTGAAGTTACAGTTGCTTTAAATAAAAGGCAATATAATAAAAAAGCAAAATGTCTTCTAAGAGGAATGGAGAAGGAATTCTGTTACTAGTGTAAACATATTCTTGAAATGTCATAAACTTTACTGGGAGTTTCTTGATAAACTCTGATAAAGTGATTGCAAAACCCCTTTTTCAGATCTTAAATAAACTGTGCCAAGTGTTTTAATTTGGAGACCAACTGTAATCAGTTTCCATTGCAGGTCATAGCTAGTAACCTAGTTAAACACAGCCCTTTATCGGTGTTCAGAAAGACACGTAACTAAAAGCTACCTTGGGTTTGAAATGCTTCTGGATACTAACACATCCGATTTTTTTCCTAAACTTTATAAACAAAGGAAGGATTCATTTCTTGTCCTTTAGTGCACATCAAAATAGGCAGTTGATGCTGTATATATTTTTATTTTTAATGTCTTGATTCCTTATTGATCGCTCCAGTGAAATACATCTGCATATGCTGATAGTTGTCTTAAGTAAGCTTAGACTGTTCGTACTGTCAGGTCTCTTGACTTAAATAAAAATTCTGATGTAGCATACTTTTGTTTACTGACTTCATCTTCAGGCTAGTTTTGAGTCACATTTCTCAAGCTTTAGTTCACTTCTGGCACTGTAGGAATAATGTAGATGTACGAAGTGACATATTAGCATCTTCTGATAAATGTGTCTGAAGAACACAGTTTTATTTACAGATATATTGTCGGGCTCCCATAGCATTCTGTGGGAAGGATAGGAAGCTGGATGCTTGCTGTTCTATTCCCAGTCCCAGTTCTTTATTTTTTTATTTTCTATTTCATAGTTAGATTTAGTTCCTATAAGAGTTGATCCTATTCAAAGGCAGACTTGTGCTTCAAAGTTCTTGCTAGGGCCTGAAATCTTTTGGAGCAATGACAGTTTGTTATCTTCTAGAATGACAATATGGAAATCCCACCACGTCTTTAACAAGTCTTTTCTATTCCTTGATGGTTTTTTTATGTGAAAAACAACTCTAGTGTGTAGTTTAAACTTAATTAAAGCTGCAGTTAAACCTCACAATGTTTGTGCTGTACTTAAACCTAACAGAAATGAAAACAAGTTTTCTTCCCTTCGCAGATAACTTTAAACTGTGTAAACTCTGTCTTTCATCTCTTTTAAATGCTTAGTTCTTCTACTTAGTGATTCTGATTATTGGAAAAAAATAATGGAATATAACATGCCTTATAGTAATCTTACCTGGGTAGGCCCATATCCTTCTGGAGAGCTGGTATCCAAAACCGGACATACAATCTAAGTTAAGGACTCAGGCCAAATAAAACAAGACTTCAGTTAGTATGCATACCTCTTGTGTAAGAGGAGTATTCCAAGTTTGACACCTTTGCAAGGTTCTTTTTTTTTTTTTTTAACTTCTGTTTGTATTCTTCTCTATGGAATTGCAGTCAGCTGCTCGTTCCATATTTTATACTTGTGCAGCTGATTATTGCTACCAGAGTGTAATACTTTATGCTTATCCTTATTGAATTGCATCCTTTTTATTTCAGACCATTGCTCCAATTGGGCAAGATCTTCCTGAATTCTATTCCTGCTGTCCAGAGTGCTTGCAGATCATCTGCAGGTATAAAGGTAGTCTGAACTCTGCTGTCCAAGTCATGGATTAAAGTGTCCTGTAACGCATTCGGAGGAGACCCCTGGAGAGCTCTGTTTGATGCATCCTTCCACTCTTCCACTGAGCCATTGGAGAGCCATGTGTACAGAGTAGTTATCCATGGTGGACCTGCTTTGTATAAGCCATGTTCTTATAAAACTTCTTGCAAGATGGCATTAAAAGCACTACTGATTTATGACAATCTTTATCACATCTTTTGTGTTTTTTCTATATGAGGTCCATTAATTTTTCTCGGACAGAATTCTTGTCTGATATAAGCTTCTGAAGGGCTATCCATGTTGGCTTGCTGCTGTCTAGGTAAAAACAAATAGGTGGTTCTGCTTTGCTTTGTTTTTCCTCTGAGGCATTGAGTAGAGGTTACAAGCTGTCTGATCAGATACTTTTGTGTTCTTCAAAGACAGGCACTTAGGCCTTTTCAGTCTTCTGTATCATTCCTGTTCTCAAAGTCAATGAAAATAATAGTGATATTGAGAGAAAGAGAAGTGTCTGAGGTGATCTAGTGTGAATTTTTTTACTTTTCCACCTTGGAGTAAGAAGTGTGATATTCTTCACAGGTTCCTCTTCTTGTTGCCCTTAATTGCTGAGGTTGATCAGTAGTTTGAAGGCTGAAACACAGCTTCAGCTATATCGTGAACAATGATGTCACTATTCCTCCTTCAAAGGTAGTAGTTGGAAAAAAGGCAACTGTGCAGCAACTTCTGCATGCTAAGCTGATACCCATCACTTCCAAAGTCAGTATCATTATTTAAACTAAAAGGCATTTATCTGTGTATTTGAAAATTTGCCAGCTCTCATGGGCATGGTTTCTAGTGAAGCAGAGCTCTCTAGAATTTGTATTTGGCATATACTGATTAATGGCAGTGGGAGGACACTCTTGAATATGAGGTGAGACTTTGGATGTGGTTTAGATTTCCCTTTTAAAGGGAAAACTTACGAAAGTGTTCTGAGAACTGAGTTTAGATCAAGTTTCTGTTGCAGGAAAACTGTTGTCAGAAACCATAACATCAGAGTTTGTTGTGAATATTGACATTTGTGAGCTTCTAAAGGGAATAAATACGTATGAGTTGCAGGAGTTCTTTAGGGGGACAGAGGCATTTTTTACCAATCAAGATACACTTTAAATGTGCTAAGATAGTTGCCTGTCATAATCCCTGGGACTGGAACTAAGCCTCTCTATCCTTTGGGAATACCTGTTCTCCTCTCTTACCAGAGATGGAGGAGGGGAAGTACCTGGTATACCTCCTGCAGAGCAGGAGGGTGGGCTTTCACTTCCTGACTTGGCATCCCCTTTCTGGCTGACTCTTTGCTCCCCTGTGGCAGTCTGCCATCAACTGGGACTGAGACTTGACCTGTGGGACCTGGCCATCTGCTGGGAGGGCAACGGAGGAATCTGCTTTTTTTGGTCCAGGCTGTCCCTACATTCTGTTTGGGCATTGTCAGAAGGACTTCTGCATTTCAGTCATGATGCAGTCCCAGCAGGCCATGTTATACTACCACTGTAAGCTGTTTTCTCAGTTGTTCTGCGAACTGAAACAAGTTTTTAGTAGTTCTCAAACCTTTTACTGCTTGTGGTTAAAAGATATTTTATAAAAAGATATCTCAACAGTTTGAAACTCATAGTAGTTCAGACCTGCACGTAAGACATCATTCATGTTACCTCTATGGATCTGCTTTTCCTGTTTAGGTAGCATCCTTTCTCTTCCCCCAGTTAACATCTTGTTAAAATATAGCTATCTAGTAAAAAATGTTCTCTTAATTGTCTGAAGTAATGCAAAAGCTGTTTCAACAACGGGAGTACAAAATGAGCAAAACTTTCATACCTTTCCAGATACTTGCTTAAGAATAGCACAAGAATATATAGTGTATAGGGTATCAGTGTAAAAATAGATGGTATGAAATACATGCCTTGTGATTATAAACCACAACTTCTTAGGCCTAACAATAGCAACAAGGTTTTATATGTTGCAAGTAAATTTATCTTGCAACTGGAATAACTTTCTATTTACAGTCACATTCTGAGAAGGAGAGTTTTATATACTCTTCACAACTGAATTAGAAGAGCTTGGGCCTGGTCATTCCCTTCCATAAAGGAACATTCTCTTGATCTGCAGATGCTAGTTGCTTTCCATATGTTAGCCCCTACATCACTCAGATGTCCTTTAGCTATTGTGTTGCTCTTCTTATAATTAGTTGTATTTAGTTGTCACTCAAGTGTGCAATACTTCTAAAAGCATAAATAGTACCAACATAGGAGTATATTCATCAGTTTGGTCAAACAACTTCTGTAGCAGATTTTAAGCTAAATTCGAGACTCGCAATGATTTTTTTGTCTTTTTGAAGGATAGAGTAGTGAAGGTGGAAGGGGGAGTAACAAGCACTTCAAACAAGTCATTCCTGATCACTGCGAATGCACAAATACTGGTACTCTTTCAAGGTTTCTGGTATACACATGCCATGGGAATTGCATTACTTCAGATAGTGTTCTGTTATGGCTTGTGTGTTTTGTGGTTTGGTTGGTTTTTTTTTTCATTCTGTGATTTCAACTATGCAATAATTGTACTTAAATGGAAGTTTTAAATATCTTGAAGACAATTTTAAGAAGTATACTTGCCATAAACTTAGAAGAGGGATGGGCACCTGTGCTTCTCATGTCCGCATAAACATTTAATTTTAAAACTGTATTTAAAAGGAACTTGAACCAATACTAGCTTTTCTGAAGATGTTTCAGCTAAGCTGTTGCATCCTTCTCTAGGACTGGTATAATTATACCAATGTAAGAATGAACTGCGGTATTCAGAAAAGGAGTTTTTAAGCTTAAGTATCATGCTCTCATACAGCCACTAGCAGTAGAGAATTTTGACTTTGTGTTTAATCCAGTGTCTTGTAAATGATAAGTGTTCAGATGAGGCTTTTGAGAATTAAGTTCTTCAAATTGCGCTCTTGGTATGCTGCCAGCTGTGGGGCAAGGGCATGCTTTACGAGGAAGGTCAGGCTGTCTTAGGGGTCTGGCCCTGGTGGCAGAATTTGTGCTGTGGTGTCCAGTTTGCGGCAAGGTTACTGGAGCTTGTGCTGAAGGCTTGTGAGACCCAGGGTAGTAGCTAGAGCGTCCTGACTGACTGGCAAAGTGCCTCTAAACAGCAGTTGCCCTGTTGCACATAAAGGGGACGTGTAAGGATAATGGACAACCGCTTACAGAATTAGGCATGTTTTAGATTCCGCTTTTCAATTTTACCTTGATCTGGTTTTCAGTTGCAACTTAATCTATCATGGCTTGTATGTGGCATATTTAGCTCTGACTTCTAGGTTCCCTTGGAGAACCTGTGTGTATAAAGTAGGGTGTAAAGTAGAATGGGAATACTGAGTATTGTTTGCAGAGATTTTTTTTGTGAATTACAAAAAGTGTGAAAGGTATCTTTTGAATTTGGCATTAGAGTCATAAACAGCTTACCTATAGAAGATTGTCAGTATGACATAAGATAATTTAGTTAATGGCTTTACAGTAATCCATAGGGCTTGAGGATTACTTTCTCTTTTTGAATCAGGATGTCCTTAATGGAAAGCCATAGAAGCAATAAGATCTTTAGTCATTAAACTGTTCTTCAGGCATTCTGTGAAGTCTGTAAATTTAACCTGTCTGGATGGCTAATTTGCTTTGTAATGCAGGTTGAATAAGAGTATTTTTATTACGTACCCATTTTCAATATGTTTGTTTGATTCTTGGATCTCATAGGAATCCGTCAACTGCATTCTACCAAGCGTTCCATTTCAACAAGTTACGCGAGTCAAAGACCTTCTGGGATAGGTATGAATTCTTAACTATGGAATGCATACGTGCTGAGGTATGCATGAACAGCTTTGCTCTATGCAAGTTTCTTGTTGTTTTTGTTTGCACAGAACTGCTGCTTGTGTTTAGAACTTCACATTGGGCTTCTGCAGCCTGAAGATCTAAAAGTAGTCATGGAAGCAAAGTATTCATACTGAACTTCAATACTAAAGAAGTCAAAAATACATGACATGACATTTTTTCCTTCCTCCTTCCATTATGCATGTATCATACATAATGTGTAAGCTGAAAGAGTTTAATGCTAGTCAGCTGCTAGCTGACCATCACTAAAATATTTACAGCTTCCTTTTGCAAAAAAAGGAAACTTCTTGGCATCGTGGTTATTGAGTCCTATATCAGAAAACAAGTTGTGTAAATGTTATATTTAAACACAAATTTTTGGCAAAGTTAAAAATTCTTTTGGTCTCAAAACCAGGAAAGGAAGTTTTCTGGCTTTCTTTCATTCTACTTAAGTAAAGCTAGATGGGGAGCAAACATGAACCGTGACAAGATATGATGGCAAAGTAAAACTACTAAGTTAGCATTGAACTCATGGCGAGAAACTGCAGTGAAGTGCAACAAAGTCATATCTGTCACAGATATGACTTGTCAGAGATGCATTACTAATTCATCAGTAGCTTCAAACTGTTTATTTCCTGCATTTTTATGATTTTGAAGGGTTTTTTTTGTCAGCATTAAGTTGAAGTCCTAGTGATTATGCGACTTCATGCCTTGTGATGCTCTGGCTTATCACAATACTTCTGCTTAACAACCACTGTAGAATATAAATTTTGTTTAGCAACTGAAGTATTGGTAGCTATTTCATCATTGTACTGGCTGTGTTTGACTTGAGAGGCTTTTCAACTTGCAAAACTTAACTGAATCCTTTAAAGTTTGCTTGGCAACCATTTGTATACTGTACAACACAGATGGTTAAAAAATGCTATTGCATCCTGCTTTTTTTCTTTAATTGCTGAAGTGCTAGCATTAGTTTCAAAAGCACGTCTTCCTTTTGTTGCAGAAACTTGGACAAATTTGCATTTTTGCTTTAAGCTTTGGATGATGCCACTTTCCTGTATTAATGGGACAGAGTTGGTATTTAAGTTCCAAGGACTTCACTATTTAATTTCAGGTCTTTGAATACAAGTTTGGTTTGTAGACCAAAAAGCTCACTTTAAGGTCTTGCCTTCATCTGTTTCTCTATTCTCAGGTCTTAACTTAAAATATTTCTTAATATGAGTAAGCTGATTACAAACAAACCCTAAAATCAAATAATTAGCGATTAAGGCTTCGCACATCTGAAGTTTATGTACAGTGTCTGAAACAAGTACTGGAGACATGGGATATAGAAAAACATTAAATTCAGGTAGAAGAATATAAATGGCTTCCTTTAAAATAGTCTTGCCTCTTTGCTGTTAGAACTGTTTGTGGTAAAAACAAGTATTTGTAAAAACATAATCAAATTCATGAGGACTGATAGCAATTTTAAAATTCTGTTTCATCCAAATTCTGAAGTCTTTGATGCGGTTTAGCAGGTTTTGCATTTATACCCCAGTTACTAGATTTTCTTAAGAAGATGTTAGGTAGTTTTGCCTTACTAGATGACTGAAGCTGAAAAGCTTTTGACAGTAATCTTCCAGTGAAACCAATGGAGGTTTGTAAAGGTGCCCTCCAAGGGCACAGCCAGTAAAGCCCATTCTGGGGGGCTCCTCGCAGGGTCAAGGTATGGTGAACCTCAGCTGTGCAGCTCTGCCAGCAATGCATGTCCTGGCAGCAGCAGGACAGGAGACTGACGGCATCCTGGGAGCTCCAAGCTGCACAGGCAGTGTGGCCTCTGATGCAGGTGGGGATCTGCTGTCAGACTTCAGTACTTTGATAACTATAAAATTGGTTGGGTTTTTTTTTGTGATCCCCAATTTTTGAAAGAGAAATCTCTGCTGTATTATAAGCTTGTTTAATTTCCTCAAAATCCCTTTGTTTCCTCATCACAAAATGTGAGGGTTAACACGCTGTGAAGCATAAGGATCTTACGTCTGATGGCAGTAGACTCTTAATTACATTTTGCAGTTCCTTCAGGAGGAGTTTGTGATCCTTGGGGGCATGAGTTAGGAGACTTCAGTGTAAACCTAGTAGAAAATCTTTCTCTGAAACTTCACTGGTTTTTTTTCTAACAAATGTGGATTATTCTCCTGTGATCGGCTATCTCTTTGAACCAGTTGAAGACAGCAAAGCTAACCACACGCTATTGCAGTTGACAGTAGAAGATTGCTAAATTGCTCCAGTAAAATAGAGACTTGTTTATTTTTCACTTGTTTGGTTTTGTTTTTGTTTTCAGGGCTGGTAATATTCAAGCCACTAAATATTAATGAAATAGTGGTTACTGGTACATTTGCAGGAATCCCACAGACATTTTCTGTGTAGTGTTCACACAAGTGTTGCTAAGGGCACAAGTTTCATGGGTCTGTCTCCTCATATGGCACGTTACTGAGAAGATTATGAAGGGGAATAGTGGCTTCTTGGCGTATTCACATGGGTCTGGGTGACTGCTCTTCTGTGACTGGGTTGCCTTTGGACGGTAATAGTGCCATAGGAACTTTAGATGGGTTTGCCCAAAATACAGACTCTTTTGGTTAATCTGAATTTAAAGCAGTAGCTACCAAACACTTGGTTTCTAACAATATTACAGCTTGTTGATGATACTGAAACATCTTTCCAACAATATCTTGCCTTACTCCTGGGATGCCATGTCTCCACAGGAAAAATTTTTACAGCAATGAAGTAAGAATTATACCAAAGCTTTGAAGAAATGTGATTCATTATGGAAAGTGTGATTACTGTATATTGCATAACATGCGCTTAGATTTAGAAGTTCTCTTCCCATTTTCTTAATCTGTATGTACATGATTGTCCAGGACACTTCTCTCAGTTTGTTTGAAAGACGTTTAAAACAAAAAAATTACAGATCTGTTCTTGAGTTGTAGGACATAGGAAAAATATACCTAAAATACACCATAAAGAAGTCTGAGGTGCATGCTGTAGGTAGTTGATAAAAACCACTTTGTTCCAAATGCTGCGTACCTGGTTGTGAGCTATAGCTAAGCCATGTTGTTAGCAATTAAAATATTTTTTCCTTTTTTCTTTGTCTTTCAAAGTAAAATGTGGAAAAAAAATATTATTTTTAAGCCACTAGGATTTCTTAAACAATCAAAACAAGGGTTTCTCAGACCGAATTGTTTTGCCTGACTGATAAGGTAGGAAAACATAGGGTTTGCCATCCATCTCTGGGAATGGCAAACTGTGTGTGATACTCTGTCAATTTTACTGACTGTAAATCTTGCCTTACACTTAACGGGCTTCAGAGTGATCTTGGTACACCAGTGTAACTTCTTTTTGGTCAGAGCCTTCATTTTTGTAACCTTAACTTGGATTTCCAACTCAGACTGAATTGTTCTCATCAATTACTGTGTGTACACATGGTAGCTGGTTGACTACAAAAGCTCGGTTTGAGGGGGAGTATATAGGAAGTTTGCAGTTACAAAGAAAAAAATGATATGCATAATGCATCCCTTGAAACTGCCTACCTTAATGTGGATTTTTGTTCACGTATTACAGCTTTGACAATAATTGTCAGACTTGTGTAGTTCCTGGAGCAATCAACTTTGTCTAAAAGCATAATGTAGTAATTGGACTTTTTTGTAAGAGCTAAATAGTGTCTTTCCACTTCTAACTCAAGAACTTTCAAGTTGTGGCATTGGATACACAGTGGGTGGAGCACCCACAGAATGTATCAAACTCTTTCAAGTTATGACATCCAGCTCATTTCACAGATAACTTCTTTTCTTCTCCTGGCTTTTTTGTAAGGACTGGATTGAATCTATAAATTTCATTCTACAGCCATGGGATAAAGTATTTTTATGCAAACTGGTATTTGATATCAACAGCTAAGGATCTGAAAAAAAGCCAAAATGTTAAGATTTGGCAGCATATTTGGCCTGTACCGTAAGAAGAGCTAGCACTGGAGTGCTCTGCTTCTGAATGTCTCGCAGGAGCTGTTTGCTGTGGGGAGCGCTATAAAATGAACAGAGAAATGACAGAATCATTTGGGAATTATGCTAGCATAAAACCTAATTCTCATATGCTTTTAGAAAGTGAAATGAAATGGTTAGATGTGGTTTTATCCTGATGATGAACTGTAGGCCACTGTATTAGGGAGGAGCTTTTCCTGAGCAGGTGGTAGTCTGCATGGTCCTGGGCTCTGCCTGCTGAAGATGCAGAGTGAGAGCATGGAGGTCTGTGCAGGAAGGTGTGGAATCCCAACTCTGTGTGTCTGTAAGAGTGCAAGCTGCTCTGGGGATAAGGACAACAAAAACAATGAAACAAATGAGTGTATAAACTGCTTATGGCTTTCAGCACTGTCCATTAGTATCACGTAAAGTGTAAAATATGTGTGGGAGGATGACAGCTTCTCTGGCTACATTCAGATCACACGTATGGGGAGGGGCAGTTCTTATACCTACATAGTGAACACTGTGCTCTGTTAAAAGGCAGACAAGAATTTGGAGCACAGGGTACAGCGTGGGAAAGGCACTTCTGCAGCATGCAGTGCAGGTACGAGTGTTTCAGGTGATCAAGGAGAAGATGGCCTATCTTCCACTTGAGGCGTTCTTATGGAGCTGATAGAGTGCCCTAACTTTCGTGTAGGTGAGTTTTGGTTTTCAAATAATCTAACTACAAAATAATTGAGACAGGAATAGTAGAACAAAGCCCCAGTCTCAAATTTAACTAGAAGAGTATTGGCAAAAGGCGTATCATTACGCTGCAAAAATGCAGTGGATCCCACTGCGAACTATGCTGTTAGCTTTAATTTTCCTCCGATTTATCTCTTCAGAGCTGCCTCACCTGACTTAGGGTGATGTTCTTGAAAGGCTGGGACATGGAGCAGTCTTGGGGATTTTGATGACTCTCGAACACAGACATTTTTGATAGTTTCAGATAGATCTGAAACATGTTAAGGTGGAAATGAATACTTTTTAATGAGTTACAAATAGTTTTTAATCTGAGGAGCTTTACTACAAATATGGCTTGATAAAGGCTTAGAAGACAGCAAGACACTGGAACAGTTTTCTTCTGAAATGAGTATTTAGCACTTCTGATTTAAACTGCAAGCTTTGTTCAGTTTGGAAACAGAGGCTGTTGCTTCCTCATTTTGAAACCCTGATTCCCTCTACTTGTAAATGCTTGATGCTAGGTACTGTCAGTTCTTGTGAGTCTTGTTAGGATGGCTTTGTCTAAATAGCCTCTCGTTCTAATAGTCGAGCTTGCTTTTTCGTATATAACTAATACTGCTGAACGTATTGCCAGTACTCATTTTAGAAAGCCTTAAGTAGCTTTTTTTTCTTAACACTTGGTTTTGGTGAATGTTACGTATTTTCAGAGAGGCAAGTTTCCAAGCATGACTGGAAGCCTTGCGTTTTTCCTGGACATTCACTTTTTAAACGTAGCTGCACACTGCTGATAGCAATTTCCATCGCTGAGGGAGCATTATCAGTAGTTATCACTGGCGGAGCTGGTAAATAGCCCAGGAAGTGCCATCTTGTGTCAAACGCGGGGCTGTGGAGTAAAATCAGACCACTGAGACCCAGTGTGGGTGGGCAGACTTGGAGCATATGGGACCTGTGTATGAGTGGAGCGTTCTGTGGCTGCTGTGGGGGGGATTCCTCTGCTGCAGCGCAGGCTGACCTGTCTGACCTCCTGGGAAGAGCTGCAGCTCCTCTCCTGGTCTCCCAGAGACCAGCATCTGCCAGAGCACAGGGGCACCCTGGCTCACCCAAAATTCCAGCTTGAGAGCTACATATGAGCAACTGGCTTGTGTTCCTATACTGGGACTTGAAAACAGACCAAATATATTAAGGCCTGGATTGCAGTAACCTGAGATTTAAAGATGTAGTTCAACATCTTGCTTTGCACAGTAAATATACACTCTTATAATGATGACTGAGATGTTTTGTTGGACTGGCCTGCATTAATATGTCTTTAGATCAAGACTGACCCTAACTGTAACCAGCAAACTGCAGTACTTTTCTTAGAAGTGGGAAGTGATCCAGGGAGAATTCATTGAAAACGAGTCCGTCCACTCTTGGAGTTCAGGGCTTTAGTCATGTCTTGCTCTTCTGTTGACTGCTGCCACTCGCCCAGAAGTACAGGGCTGAGCCAGGAACTTTTTAACTGGAAAGTAGTCTTCAAGTAAAGGCAGAGAACAAACATTATAACAGTTTTTTGGTTTTTTTCCACAATCTTTGTAAAAGCAATTTAGCAGAAATAAAACTAGAGGTAAGGACCCCATGAATATCCCATGAAACCCCTGTTTTCTCCAGTGGAGAAAGCTGAATAATTAGGCAAGAAATCAAAGCACTTACTTTACTGTTTATTCTAATGCATTTTTCTGGTCATGGGTGTCATAAGCTTAGTTTGAGGAGTAATAAATTGAAGTGTCTCTTAAGTGCTGTAACTGTACTGGACAATACAGTGGGGGACACCCACCCAGTCACCCCCTCAATGTGTACTGAATTCTTTAATCTGAAGCTTTAGCCTTCCAGTGACAGCATGTTCTAAGGAGTCCTGCAGGTGCCAGTGAGTGCGTAGTTTTAACTGAATGATGCAGTAATGCTCACAAAGTTTTCTCCTTATATTTACAGTGCGTCTGGTGCAAGTGTTGTTGCCATTGACAACAAAATAGAACAGGCAATGGTAAGTAAAAAATAAGTTATTTCTAATAGGATTAGTGATTCGTCGCTGAGCATAAGTTTCCAGCTGTACTGTGTTTTTGTGAGTTTGTAACGTCCCTTCAGTCAGGTCAGACTAAAACTGAAACCATCATTTGAAAAAAAGATGTTTGGTTCAACTGTGGGATGCCCATAAACCCTGATTGCCTTTACTGTTGACCTAGAAATCTTCTTGAATTAATTTTCTTACGAATTTCTATGAACAAGCTGATTGAACTTAAAGGTGCATTTAAGTCTCTTCAGTGAAGATTGTTACTAGTTTGTCTTAATGATCACTTAAGCTATCCCATCTTTGACATTTTGTTCAGCTTTCGTTACATCTGTTCCATTTTTTGCTTCTGCTGATTTAAAGGTTTTCTTATTTCCTGCTTCTCATACACTTCAGTGCTTGGGATTGTGTAACACAGACTCATCCCTCCAGGCCAAAGCTTCTGAGTTGATGCTTTCACTCTGAGTAGGTGGAACATAATTCTAGTCCTTGTCTTTAGGGTAACCAAGGTGACTAGAACTTAATGCTGAATGCTGAAAACAAAGCTTTTGATGTAAGGGCCACTTTACAGTGAACAAAAGGGCTGGGTTATTTGATCTTGAAGGCTAATTTATTCATGTCTTCTTAGTGACAGTGCTTTAGTTTTCTACACTTATGCTTACTTCAGTGACAGTAATAATACAGTAAATCCTGGGGCTGGAGTGGAATGAAACTATTCTTTCACCTGGTGTAACTCTTAACTTACTCTTCACAGGATCTAGTGAAAAGCCATTTGATGTATGCTGTAAGAGAAGAGGTGGAAGTCCTGAAGGAACAAATAAAGGAATTAGTTGAAAGAAACTCTTTACTTGAACGAGAAAATGCACTGTTAAAATCTCTCTCAAACAATGATCAGTTATCCCAACTTTCAACCCAACAGGCCAATCCTAGTAGCACTTCACAAGCGCAAACAGTGATAGCACAGCCTCCGCAGCCAACGCAACCTCCACAGCAGCCGAATGTCTCCTCAGCGTAAAGCTTTCTCACCTCCATTGAAACACAAGCCTGAGAGCAGTCTGTCCTTGTGTGCCACTGATGTTCTTTCCACTTTATATGAAAGCGAGTAGCCATGCTTCTGTTGTGTGTTTGGCCTTTTCAGTATTAGACAATCATTCAACAAGAGCTGTCCCTCACTGGTGTGTCCTGAAGTGCAGTTGGTGTCTGTTACATCATCAGTGCACAAGGGAAGTCATAGAAGGAGTTACTAATGCAGAGAATGCATTTGCTTGGTGTGCAGGAGTGAGGTCTTTAAGAGCTTTTGTGGCTCTTCAAGGTTTCCATGTCCCATGGATTACTTTGAGCCTTGCTGTCTGGTAAGAAGTAACAATTCATCTTCAGAGCCACTGTTCTTTCAATATAAGTAACATTTGCCTACATTAGTTTCATTTATTTGTTTTATTTATTACAGGGCTGCTATTTTCATAATGTACATGAACAATGTCACAGAACTTTTTAATTTTTTTTTTAATAAATGTATGTATCAATAAAATGATAGATGGGATTGCTTTTAATAGATAAAATGTTTAGGCAATAATTGAACAAAAGAATCCTGGCATATTTCTAACACTAATGGCAATTTACCTTTGGTATTTATTTACGGTAGTAAAGATCCAGCTTGAATGTAAATTTTGTATAGAGTGTAAGTATGAAGACCATAGTGCATCTGTACAGGTAGTCACCAGTTATTGTGATATAATAAATAATTGATGGGCTATTTTGATGAAGAAAACTTTGCTCATTTCTGTTTCTACTTTCTAATAGGGAGAAATTGCCATGATTCCTCTGCTTTTTGACATTTCGTATAATTTCTTTTTTTCTTTTTGTTTTTTTTTTTGGGTGGGAATAAAAAGCTGTGAAATTGTTCAACCTACTTTGTAACCAAAGAAGCAAAGCTGTGTAATTGAGTTGTTTTGTTGTTTTTTTTTATTTTATAATGCACATTCTTTATGTATTTTATTTAGTGTTTTCTCATTCACAACTTTCTTTGCTGTCTAGCATGATCTGCATGACCTATAATCTTTGAACCACTTTCGTACCTCATGTTTTTATCCAGCACTCTTATTGTAATATGTAATAGTCTGTGAACAATGTCAAATAAAAAAGAAAGAACAGCTGGTGTTGGTGGAGCTGAGCTAGTGTGCTACGCACTAGTTGTTAAAAAAAAAAATAAATGAAGTGAGCCATCTTTTGTTCATTTAAAATGGTGTTTTGAATTTCGTATGCAGAAAACGTTTTGTTACATTGCAGATTTTAATGTATTTAATAAATGCAACATGCAGATTAAGTGCAGTGTATACTGAGTATTTAAATTAAAAATGTACATTTCATAAATACAGTTTCAAGAGAGACCATCATTTGTGTAAACTAACACAGTGTGTCAAATTGATGTATAAATATATATATTTTAACACATTTTTTCTGAAATTAAACTGCAGTTTTGTTGAATTTTTTGGCTGTAGAAGTTGTTACAGCATACTAGTACTCTTTTCTTTAACAAAATCGAGAAAGGTAACCTCAGGGAGCCAGTAATAGAATAATGCCAAAATTGTATCTGCTTCTCTTGCAAGAGACTAATTTTCTTTTATTCTAGGAAAGGCTTAATTCTGATGCTGTCAGTGACCCTGTTGGTTTTGGGTTGCACTGATATATATATGTATACACAGATACAGAGAGAGACATTAATGTTTGGCTGTGTGCTGGGGTGTTGAGAAAGTTTGGTATGTTGTGTTAAAACCAAGAATTCACTTTTGAGGAACATCTGTAGGAGTAAACACCACCGTGTGCCTTCCCGGCAGGCAGCATGGGGTGCTTGCTTTCCTCCAGTCTGTACCTGTTCTGTCAGGTAGCCTGCAAATTCTGCTGCAATATCTTACCCTTATATGTGTCTAACTCTTGTTAGGTAAAACAAGAGAAACAGCACTGGAAACTTCAAGGTTTGGCATCTTCAGGTGTTGAGGAAGCAACTCCCATGTTCCAGAAACTTTAGAGAGTATCACACCTTCCTGGTAAGCATCAGTTCATGGCAGTCTTCAAAAAAGGCACATAAGTGGGTGTATATATGTGTGTGTATATATATATGTATATATATGTATAGGTACTTGCTGAAGTAATATATTGAAACAATCTTCAGTTGTAGCTTGGTGCTCTTGGCCTGCTGTAAGCAAACACCTGTGCTGCTGTAAATCCTCTAGTGAAATAAGAGCTTTACATTACAATTGGAAACCAGCACATTTCAATATAAATATAAATTCAAAATAGGGAGCTACATGTGAGAGTGGTGCTTCAGACGTGATGCCATCACTCTGTGGGAATGGTGCTGTTGCATATTCCTGTAATGCATGTCTTTGAAATTATTCCATGACTTCAGCATAAGAAATAGAGAAGTAGTTCAGCTACTGGACTTGCTGTTTTTTCCCTCCAGTATGATCAGTAGCTCACTGCAGCTATACTCCAAGGATGTGTCTGGTAAAGTAAGTAAAAATGACAGATCAGGAGACTTTAGGGAACAGAAGTCCTTTAGATGAATGGTTGATTAAAACTATGGAGGGAACTGACTATAGAGAGAAATTACTAACTGTCAGTTTGCTCATGAGTGAAATGGAAAGGAGGCATTTGAAGCATGACTGGAGTTGCTACGGTCCTGCTGATGGCAGCAGCTGAGAATCAAACCGATGAGAAGATGGTCCCAAGCACTTCAGTGTTCTGATGGTGCTGGTGTCCGTGCATCTCCTCTCCCTTGTGTAATGCTTGTGACCTTGTGGAGTAGTCTTTGTGTGAGCTCTGCCACACAGTGACAGATCTGCTTACAGACAGGTCTTCCAGAGAGGTTTTTTCTCCAAAAGAAAAAAGTATTGGGTAAATCTGCAGAAAATGGGATATGAAACAAAGATTAATATGATACTGTTAGAAATCCTTCGTTTGTTTCACTCCACTCATGTCAGGTTCAGTTTTTCAGGTTTTAATTTTTTCCTAGTGATAAGTTGTATTCAGCTGTAAATGCCAACTCAGCTTGCTGTGCAAGAGCACTACAAAATGGCAGAAGAGGGTCTCTGAATTGCTGCCGTCTCTTCCTGAGAGGTAGTCTGAGGCTGCTGCCTGGGGAGAGAAATGAACTGTAGTTCCTCAATGTGAGAAGGTCATCTTGATGTTCTTGCAGGTTTGATTTCAGACAGGGAAGAAAGGCTTGTTTACAGATGAGTATGTTCCTGTCGGGCTGTATTGGCTGCTGCGCGGCTTTGTGCACATGGTGTCAGTCAGCTTCCTGCCACTGTAAAGCATTTCTTTGTCGTCCTGCCGTGTGCCGGCACCAGTGATGTCAATCAACTGCCCTTCTGCATTTGCACCGCATGAGGCTGCCTCCTCCGGGTTCTGGCTAGTGCTGCTGCAGCTCCCTCTGCTCAGTGCCAGTTGATTGCTTTTGGGTGTTCTGTCAGGGAAGTGACTGTGCTCAGGGAGCTACATGTGAGAGTGGTGCTTCAGACGCGATGCCGTCACTCTGTGGGAATGGTGCTGTTGCATATTCCTGTAATGCATGTCTTTGAAATTATTCCATGACTTCAGCATAAGAAATAGAGAAGTAATTCAGCTAATGGACTTGCTGTGCTTGGAAACAGGGCTGACTCTATGATTGTGTGTGTGCAGTTGGGTGGGAGGGAGAGTGCAATCGTGGTGTCTGGGCAGAAGGTTTGCAAAGTGATGATGCTTAGCTTAGTGGTGGCTCTGAATTAGCACTTGTGTTTCAGAGAGAATGTGGCAGAACATGCAGGGAAATGGCTACAAAGACAATGGAGGATGCTTCAAGAGGAGAGCCCACACAGGCTCTGACCTTGTCTTGAAGTGAGCAGGCTCTGGGAAGGCTCATTGTCCAGAGAAGGTGGTGAGTGAGGTGAGATGCGCACAGGACCAGATCTCGCCTGCAGAGAACATGTATATTTTCATGTAGCAGAAAGTGAGCTTTGAAGCTGGTTGCCACAGGGTGTTGTGGGGGCAGGTGGGATGTTCTCCAAGGTGTTAGCCAAATTCTAGGCCACCAGGTTGATGAAAAGGGATGTATGCTCTTACCATCCCTACACAAGGCTCCAGGCTGTGAGGAGAGGAGAATGAGCGGTAAAGGGTTGCTAAACTTCCCTGTCTTCCTTCATAGCAGTTCCTGCTGCAGCTGCT
This sequence comes from Myiopsitta monachus, assembly GCA_017639245.1. Lineage (NCBI taxonomy): Eukaryota > Metazoa > Chordata > Aves > Psittaciformes > Psittacidae > Myiopsitta > Myiopsitta monachus. The sequence goes on from CM029923.1 coordinate 24,718,942, forward strand.
TGACACAAAATGCTGGGCCGGCTGGGGCCTGTTAAAGCTTTGCTCTTCTATTACAAGCTCACAGTGTTTTGTGGGCTATGGTAAGGTTTCAGTCTAGCAACAGTTTAGCAATCAGCCGCCTCTAGTTTGAGTATGAGCAAAGTTCACTGTGTGTCTACTGATATGGTCCTAGTATGTAAGTTGCCTGGGTCACTGAGGTGCGGGACCAACGTGACTGTGGGGGGGAAGCAGCCTCTGCTCCACGAGGGCTAAGGCGAGGATTGCACATTGGATGTGGAAGGAGCCTGCTGCCTTCCTGGCGCTTGTGCTTTCAGTGAGAGAAGGCTCCTCCTCGGGCCACCACCAAGGACTTGGGGGCCTGCGGCTGCTGCGGGACGGGGGCGGCGGGCACCCCTCAGCTCGGCCCGTGCCCTTGGGAGCTGCGCGACCGCTGGGCGCCGCTGTGGCACGGAGCCGCCCGGCCATGGCGGCCGCCAGCCACGGGGCGGCGCAGTGGGAGGCGGAGCCGCGTGCTGGCTGCAGCCCTGCCGTGCCCTGCGGCCCGTCCGCGACCGGAGACGGGCGCAGCGGGAGGCTGGGCAGGTTCCCTGGACGCTGCTCTGAGCTGCTCTGGTCGTGTGGCCCTTCGGTGCTGGCCACGCGCTGTTCCTCTTCCCCTGGAGTCTGCGGCGTCCCCGGGCCTCGCGGTCTTCCCGTGGCCACCTCGCCCGCCCCGAGAAAGATTCCCCCGTTGCAGAGATCGGCTGCAGGGGCCGTGCTGCTCTGACAGAGCAGCTGCTGCGCTTGTCCTTCCAGCATTTGGGTGCGCTACACCCTGCGCCCCTGCTACTTGTGCTATCCTGTTGCTCTAAAGTAACAACCTTCGGCCTTCAGAGCAATAAATGCTGCAAAGGGTTATTATTATTCCCTTTCTGAAAGTTGTTTGATTGCCTCACGGCTGTTCTAAGAGAATATGTGACACGATGCTGTCTGCATGCCCCACGTGCTTATAGGAGCAGATACACATGGGCCATGTCAGCTCATGAGATCAGTTCTATCACCAGATGTTTTTCATGTCAGCAGTGGGCCGATCATTTTCCCGTTTGTGCTGTACTGAGATGAGGGGAACCTTGCAGTGTGGTCCCAGCTGCAGCTGGTGCAGCATGACAGGATGCTAGGGGTGTGCAGTGCCAGAGATGTGGCAACTGCCTGTTTGTGGCTGTAACTACTCTTGCTGCTTGTCAACGTAAGCACCGCCAGAGCACTTGGGTTTCAATTCAGTAGTGCTTTTCAAGTGGCACAATATGCCAAACTGCAATGATCCATCACTGCCCCCTGGTCTGTCAGACAAGGAGTGCTGTCTGTGCTGTTAATTACAACACAAACAGCTGCTGCACATCCCTTTATTTACATGCGACTAACAACGTGCTTCTGTTCTGAATCCAGTGATGCTTGGAAGCATGCACTGAGCCACCACACAGGCAAAGCACTGCAAAGACCAATGATGCATGCTGGCTTTGCACCAAAGCAAGTCTTGTGCAAATTTGTTCTTTGAAGTTCAGTAAAATCCACCACGAAGCTTCAGGTCACAGTTCCTCATGAGGCTGTGTAAATGGCTCCTGTGGAAGCAGGAACCAGTCAGACCCCCCTGGGCTTCCACTGTATCCCCAGGGACCAGAGAACAGGCATGTCAGAGAACAGCCACCCACTGAACCCCCCCAGGGAAGGGGAGCAGCACTGCGCTGCCTCTGTGGCTGGAGCCTCTGCAGCCAGTGGTTCCAGGACATGACAGCACCAGCACAATCCAGACCCCGGATGAGCCAAACATGGGTGTTTCCTGCAGCAAAAAGGATATTCTTGGAGAAGCTTAGTAAGCTGCACTAATTGTGAAGCGGCCCAGTTTCAACGCCCAGTAGGGCACAACTTTGCCAACCTCAAAAAGAACACATCTCGCACTTGAAAAGAACTTTATTTTAAATCAGAGGTTATACATACTTCCCCCCCCCCCATACCACTTACAAAATATGAGCGTCTGAGCACAAGGGATGCATGTTACCTTGTACAGCTCTGGGGCATGCTCCTGGCCACGCCAGCTTACACCAGTCCCGATATCATACGTAAATATGACAACTCATACAAAAGATCCGCTCCTTCATGGCTAACGAGCATTTAATTAATCTCTACAGAAACCTTTTTCTATTACCTCTAACGTAACCAGACTTAAATTTGTCTTCTGCTAAGAAACCTGAAAAAAGACACCTTCCTTTAGAAACTGTGTACAACAGCAGACCCACTTCAGACTGCCTTTGTTACCACAGACAGAGAGCGGCCAACATAAAGCCTGGGCCATCAGCAACAAAATACAATCAATAGCAGCATTTCCCGCTGTGGTCTTGAGTTACAGTCATCTACAAGCGTAAAGAGGGCTTTCTCTTTTTTTTTTTTCTTCAGCATCACTAAGAAGGAACTGTGATCATCCGTAGGGCAGCAGTTAAATAGTGGATCCATCACTAGATGAAACTGAGTTAAAAGCAGGGTTTACCTTAAACAGGATTAAATATATATTGCAAGACATAGCACACGCTGCCAACGCTGCACATAAAAGCAGAACTGTGGGCACAGGGTCCCTGTACCTGCACAAAACATTCCCATACAATGTTGTAAAATTCAAAACTATCACCACGTGTTGAACGTTGTCCAAGAAGTATTTACAGCACGGTCACAACCTGCAGCCTGGGGAGGCTCAGTCAGGTGGTGGCAGCTCCTTTCTGCGGTCTGGGAGACTTTCAGCGGTCTGTGGAGCTTCGGCATCAGGTTATGCCAGGAAGAGCTGCTGCTTGGTCACGCCGGTTCCTAACCAAGTAACACCCACTAACTCTATACAAACAAGCACTGCATATTTATTAGGACAAGAGGCATAGGACAAAGTTTTCCGTTGTAAGAAGCTTTTTGGGTGCTAGCGCACTGCCACATGCTGCAGTGAGGCTACTCTACGTGTACAGAGGATGATGTGCCCGGCAAGCTGCAGGACGCTGGCATGAACCATCTGCTTTGTTAGGAGCATGCTTCAAACTTGTACTCCAGCTACTACAAAAATCCAGGCTTCTGACGTTAAATAAAATAATTTCCAGCTACACAGAGACTTAAACAGATCTCCAAACCGGTGTTCGTGACGGGTGCCAACTCCTACATATCTACATCGTGTACAGCGTAGCGTATCCGCAGAGAACGTGACCGTGCACCTCACTGAATAAGGAGGTCCACGATTGTAGATCAACAACATACTTTTATTGCTTTGTACATGTAGTGCTGTTCAAGGCACTGTGGCACGGGCTAGAAAATTCGGAATGGCTGTGAAGGGACCTGGAATGCGATGTGGCCGGTGCCGCTGCACAGAGTGGGGCTGGAGGGCGCCGGCCGCAAAGGGCAGCTCACGGCAGCGCCGGGGGCGGGTGGCCCCGACCGGCGACGGGCCCCTCACATGCCCATTCGGATGCTCTGGATAATCTGGAAGATGGCTGCAAGAGAGCGGGGAGGGGAGGGAAGCGCTTGCCGGCAGCGCTTCACGCGGAAGAAAAGCGGGCGGGCCGCAGCGGGCTCTCCGCGGGGCCCGCCCGCCCGCGCCGCTCCGCCCGCTTACCTGATCCGCAGACGACGAAGATGAACAGCGCCAACAGCCAGGGCCCGACCGACGCCTTCTCCTCCGGGGCCGTCCTCTGCAGGCACAGCACCGCCGTCACCCTGGCCCGTCACCCCAGCCCCGACCCCAACCCCCGCCCGGTCCCGGCGCGCACCGAGGTCTTGGCGACGTTCCCGCGCTGGGTGATGTTCTTGCTGTGCTTCTCGTTGGCCATGCGGATGCGCTGCTTGGCCACCATGGTGCGACCGACCGACCGCCCGACCGCCGGACGGCCCGGCCGCCGCTCCGCTCGCGAAGCTCCGCGCGCCGCCCGCTGCCAGCGTCAGCACCGCGCGGCGCCGCCCGCCGGAAACACGCGCCGCCGCGGGCGGGGCCGCCAACCCGCCGCCAACCCGCGCGCCCGGCAGCACCGCTTCCGGGGCAGCGCTCGCTGCGTCACGCGCCGGCGCCCTCACGCCCGCCCGCCCCTGCACCCCGCGCGACGTGGACGTCTCTGCGGCGGCCGCGTCGCTGCTCACCCGGACGCGGAAGCCGCAGCCAAAGCCGCCGCGCCAAGATGGCGCCCCCTGCGCCCCTGCTGGCAGGTGCGTGGGGACCGGGGGGCGGTGGGGGCGGCGCGGCGGCAAGTGGGCTCCATGGCCGGGCGCCCAGTGCCCCCCCGCCCCGCCCCGCCCCAGGGTGCGTTGCTGTAGCGTGGCTGGGCCGGGCCCCGAGTCCTGGGGCCCCGCTCCGCTCCCGGGGATGGCAGTGCCCCGCCGGGCCGTGTCTGTGCCCCGTGGGCACGCTCCGCTTTTGGCCCGGTCCCTTCCTCGGCTGGGCAGCCGCCGGTCGTCCGCGGGCCTCCCCCTGCGCTGCCGTAGGGAGCTGGTTGGGTTTCTAAAACGTGCTCGTTCCTTTGCCTTGGTTGCCTGCCTCTTGTGGCCGATAACGGGAGGTGCTGTGCTGGAGGGACCGGACGGCGGGTGCAGCTGAACAAGACCCAGCCCTGGGCCGTGGCGGCATGGGGTGGGGTCTGCACCGCTCGACTGCCGGGTGGAGGTCGTAGCTTGCAAGAGCTCCTTCATTGCGCTTTGTGGGAAAAGTGCCTTTCAAGAGTCCTTCTTTTTCTCTTTGTTCCACTTCTGAAGTTGCCCATAATGTAAGGAATTTTTTGGGGTTTTTTTCTGTTTTTCTAAGCTTTAAATGCCAACATATTTATCTTTGCATGGGTGTGGCAGGGGCCTGCAGCTGTCCAGGGTGGGTTTTGGACTACTTGCTACTGTCTGCAACTTGGATTTGAAATTTGGATCTTGATTTTTTTGGCAGCCTGACAAAGACCTGGGAAATAGACTCTGGGCAGGGGTGTGAAGCTAGTGGGTCATATTCAAAGCACTGCTGAAACATACCCTTGAGGTATGTTAGGGCCATGTACCCCCAGGGATGTAAAGGGCTATAGAGCATGTGGAGGCTTGAAACCTATCAAACCAGTATTTTCCCATGTCTAATAAACTGCTGCTTACGATGATCTCCATTTGTTAATTTCTAAAGTGTTATGAGAGATGGAGTAAGGACCCTCAGCAGTTAAAGGGGCAGGTCCAAAGAGCAGCGTAGGGACATTTGGTGGCAGACATTACAGTTGGCCCAGGTGTTGCTGCACCTGTGTGTGCTGCCATTCCGCTCCCAGACCTCCTGCTGCACTGCTGCAGGCCACAGTGCTTCCTTCAGATAATGCAGCTGCAGAGCCTGAAGCTTGGGCTTCTTGATCCTGCTTCTTGAGTCATGTTTGACAGTAAAAACTATCACCTCAGCACACCAAGAAAACACATACAACACAGCTAATACCTATGTAACAGTTGCCAATTTCGTGGTTCAACTCAGAATTCTAATGTGCTTGTGATAGAACTACCTGAAAAAAAAATACATCTATAGCAATTTATATACAACTATCCCACCTGCACAGTTCTACATGAGTCCATCTTCATTTCTTGTTTTCTACTGCCGTAAGCATGGCAAGGACTCTGAAAAAAATGAAATCTGAAACACATTTTATACTGATATTTCTTTCACGCTTTCTGTTTTCCCAGTTGAAGTTCAATGTTGAAACTACCAACAGGGCAAATCTTGACTAATGTCAGCAAAAAAAAATCAGTCCAACGTAATCTTCCTTTGGCAAATGCTGTTCCTGTGTTCAGACGGCTAATCCTCGCTTTGACATGTACTGAGGCAGCTCTTTTCAACTCCATTGTGCAGAATGCTTGATTGGCTCTTGCAGTGATGGAGCATTCTCAACTTTTGCAAGTTAAGCTGTATGAAAGTGCTTCCTGCAGCAGGGTTGAGAGTTGTCACCATCGGCCATTTCAGGATGAGATTTCGTCCAACCCTCCTTCCTTAGGCAGGTGCAGCTCTTTTGCAGTTTGAGGTCATCTTGTGAGATAAAGCCAGACTCTTGGTTTGTGGTATCCAGTGATGGGGCAACAGGCAATGGGCTCAAACTGACATCCAGGAAATTGCATTTAAACATAAGAAAAGCTATTTTACTGTGAGACTGACCTTGGGTGCAGGCTGCCTAGAGAAGCCATGGATCTCCCTCTCTGGGGATGCTCTCCCCCCACCCGAAGCAGGGGTGGGCTGGAGAGCCCTAGGGGTGCCCCCTGCATTGGCTCCTCCAGCATGCACCTGATTTGGGTCTATCCTGCCCTGCTGCCTTTGGCAGTGCTCATGTTCCCTTCTTTACACTGGCTCCTGTGCTCCTGTTGCAGTGGGACAAACTGGTTCATGGACTGACCCCGTTGGGAAGGCTGCCTTGGAATGGCTTTGCCAGTCGAAGCAGGGAGCTGATCACATGACTGTAGGTGTGGGAAAGCTGGGACTGGCAGCAGTTGTCCCCCCTTGGTCCTTAGCTCTGGCAAAGTGCTGCCTGGTTGCTGTTGTGTCTGCAGAGGTGTCCAGCAGACTGGTGCCTCCACTGCCAGTGCATTGTGTGCTGGAGCTGCTGGTGCTGGGGCAGTAGCTCAGCTCTGTCTCTTCATTCATCTGTCCTATGTTTTAATCCTGCAGCTACCATGGATGAGCTAGGAGCCTCAGCATATGTTACATTCTGAATTTCCTTTGCAACCCTCTCTCTCACTTTGAAATGCAAACAGGGAAAAAGTGTGTGCAGGTCTCAAGGTGTACAGGTGAGAAGAAACTTTTGCTTTGGGCAATTCTCTGAATTTGAAATGATAGTTATTTTTTCACTCTTCCAGTGAGAGGATCAGAAGGGCTTTATATGGTGAATGGGCCACCTAGTTTCACAGAGAGCACAGCCTTTCAAAGGTACAGTTATTCTCACTAGTTTTTATCTTTTGTACAAAAGAAATGATTTTCTAAAAAGTAAAGGTAGACTGTAGAATTGAAAAATGTATAAATATAAGTGATTTTGTTCTTACTGGCAGTAGTTCAGAAAACTGGTCGTTTTGAAGGCTTTACGCTTGCCTGACTTCTCACAGTCACTGAACAACTGCAGAATAGACTGCACTGTTAAAAAGTGCTCCTCACAGTGCAGCAGGAAAATCAGTGTGTTGCTTTTTATTTTGTTGAAAATATCTTAACTTATGCAGTATCTTTGAATCCTGATGTGCATTTCTTAACTCTTTAGGGACTCTGGAAAAAATTGCAAAGCTGTTGCTTTTAGCAAGGACGGTTCCCTCTTTGCCTGGTGCAATGGAGAAAAGTAGGTGCATTTCGTTATATTAATTGTTTAGGTTGCGTTAAACTGGATCACTTGTGTCCCATTTACTCTTGTCTCTGTAAAGGCTATTACTATTACGTGTTTGTATGCATGCTTTAAATTCAGTGTATTTTTGCATTATTCACAGTAGTGGCTTTGTTTCCTGAATATTGGATAAAATATTTACTGTTTTCTTACGTTTATAATGCACCCATTCCTGTAGAATCTGGATATGCTTAATTTGGGTTTTCTTTTTGTGTTCATATTTCCTCACACAATAGTACATGGTCTTCTGGGATTAATCTGTTGGTAATAGTTCACAGAAGATGAAGAGTTACAAGCAGCATAAAGTTCCTTTTTTATAGACCCAGTGCGCTAGAGAGCTCCCTAGAGATAATCCTTTACGTAAGAGTGGATCATAGGGTTGCTGCTGTAAAGATAAGACTTCTTCTGATATACCACTATTACTAACAGGTTAAAAAAGTATTTAGTAATTCCATGTAACCATTTTTTTAAGTAGGTAACATAGATGTAGGAGTCATTTCTTTCTCTTTTGGTTTTGGTTCTGCAAAATATTTAAACCTAACTCTAAATATTTTTCATTAAAAACTTAAATTTTTGTCAATCAGAAACGTCCAATTGAAACATCCAGGAAATGTTTGTGGGGGGAAATGTTTTTCAAACAACCAAGTTGTGTATCCAGGTACCCACACTTTAAATGAGAATATTCCGAATGACAAATCTTTCCTGTCCTGCTGTGCCTGTTTGTTTTGGGGGCTGTCCGTCTTAATTTCTGAGAGGGGGCAGTTAGGGAGATGGTAGAAACAGGCTCCTAATGCAGCTTTCAAGAACAACAGTGACTTGGAAGCATCTTGATGTGACCTTTTTTGTTTCTTTGGATTCCATATGTGGCTGATCTTTAATACACAGCATTCAGAGGTGTTGCTTGACCTTGTTTGTTCAGCTCTCTGACCTTTGCTTTTTATTGTCCCTGCCTCCCTGCATCCCCAGTCTCAAAAAGCCCAAATTGTAAATGATGTATCATTATAGGCAGAAGGCTTTTAAAAATGTGTGATAAATGCGTGTTTTAATTCAATTAGAATCTTTCTGTTGTGCTCAACTTCAGCACTGTGGAGATGTGGATAGACTCTACGGATGGGATGTATCTTGTCTTTTGTTTATAGAGTTTAAGTATTGCAGATACAAATATGTGATATATTTTGATCAGTGCTTTCACTTAGTTCCTGTTGGGTATCTAGTTTTAAAAGGTATTCTTGCAAAAATTCAGTAAAAGCAGGAGAGGGAGAAAAAGTTCTTCTAACTTCATTACATTGGCCAAATTTGGGACAGATCTAGAAGAGTCATGCAGAAAGTTACCTTGGCTATTAATGAAGTATATTAAGCATGTTTTATTGAAATAACATCTTTATGTTCCAGAGTAAATGTTGTTAATGTCACCAGTGCTGAGTTACTGTGTTCCTTTGATCTTCCAAAGGCAGTTTGCCTTCAATTCTCACCAAAGAATAATGTTCTGGCAACATGGCAGGCCTATACAAGTGAGTATTTTACCAGATGTACAAGTACACGGGGTAACTTATGTTTTAATTTGGTTTGCAGGCTTTCCATTATCTGATTTGTCACTGTAGTATCTTTATTGGCTAAATGAGCAGTACAGAAAGTGTACAGAAAATTATATGGGTAATCAAATATATAGCAGAGGAGGGAGGGATGCCATCTTCTGAAAGCATCTGCTATCGACCGTTCTTACAAACACTGAAACTAAGTGCACGTGCTATCAATTACTCTGTTAAAATAAATAACATGTTTCTGAAAATGGCTAACTGATCTTAGTGCAAAGAGTGTTTTAACAATATGCTGTTCAAGTGGTTTATATTCATTATAGACAAGGAGAATTGCAAGCTGACTCATAGTAGTCATGTTCTTCATAGGCATAGCTGACTTGAATGCTCTCCATTGTCCAGGACAAAATGCATCTCATCCTTACGAAAACAAAATGTAGGAGGGGAGAACAGCTTGTTTGCCAAGGGGATAGCTTTTGATTAAAAAGTATGCATTACAAAAGCTGCGCTAGTGTTGGTGGTCCTAGTCTTATAATGGGGAGTAGAAACACTACACCTAAAAATGTTGATCTTTCTGCAGACTGAAAGAAATACAGTAGAAAGGCTTATCTTAATTGGTAAAGCAATTAGCAGTTTAGGGTTTAGTCCTTCAAGGGGTAGGATGCTTCTTGTAAAAGGTTTATGCATGCTTAGTTGCTTGTAGAATTGTGAGGTGGAATGTCATCATGGTGAAGCAGGTTTTATCTCAGAGACCACTGTACTGTAATGCATGTTTTGTTGCAGCTGCTAAAGATGGCACAGCAGGAGTGCCCAACCTACAACTTCATGATGTGAAAACTGGAAAGTGTTTAAAATCTTTCATCCAGAAAAAGATGCAGAACTGGTAAGTAACATTTACAGATACTAATTGCTTGCAAAGAAACGTGGCTTCCAAAATCCGATCCAGGTAAATAGAGCTTTTAGTGTGGTGTTGGCTTTTAAAATACATCTGCTACTAGCTTATTCATGCTTGTAGCATCCTTTTATGTAATTGTTTCTTGGTATAAATTCACTATCATTTTGCACCACAGAGAAAGCTGGGGAGACAGTAACTAAGTCTGCCTGTGTATTTTTTACTATGCAGATGTCATTTGTCCTTTTGAATCATGGATCATTTGAACTTGTTCGACTGTAAAAATGGAGGGAAAAAAAGTCACATACTAGCGAAGATGAGCATCATTCGGTGTTTCTAATTTTTTTTCATTAAATGTAGGTGTCCTTGTTGGGCAGATGATGAAAGCATTTGTGCCAGGAATGTAAACAATGAAGTTCACTTCTTTGAAAACAACAACTTCAGTACGCAAGTATTTCTAAACATTTTATTGCATTCTATGTATGCATCTTCTTTTGGGTGTTGCTTTTTTCCTTTTTTCCCCCCTCATTTCTTCTTTTGCTTGCTTTTTATTTTAAATATTGCCTACATTCTATTGGAATTTGGCATTCAGAATCATTATGTTTTAATGAAGTATGTTTTCACTTTCTTGTTTATCTTTTCAGAGACTTCTCTTGTATGAAATGCGTTTAATTTTCAATTAGAGAGCCCTGATTCTGGATTGTTTCTCATTTAATAAGGTCCAGGAAGCCATAATAGAGAATGTGATCTGTGATTACCTATTTGTGTTATGTGTATTCTGTCAATGAACTATTAAAAAATGGCTCATTAGAAAATTTATGAATGGCAAAAATGAAGTTATGAGGCTAGAGCATTGGTTTAGAGCATTGGTTTCAAGAAAGTTCATATCTAGCAGGAGAATATTTGGAGTCAATAGAGGTTGAAAAGGGAAAGGGAAGAAAAAAGCAGGAAGATAAAAGATTAATTAGAACAAAAATGTAAAGGAATAAAAGAAAACTGCAGGAGGCAGTGTGTGGTTTTGGTTCTTGGTGGTGTTTTGTTGTTTTTTTTTTTTCTTTTAAATGTATAGCTGATAGAAGAATTATTGTGTAAAAATACCGCCTGTGAGAGGTACAATTTCCTGAGAATTAGTCCCACTGATGTTAACAAAGCTATACTTGGAAAGCATGGAATGTGCTGGAATGAGGCTGTGGGTTGCTGCTGTTCATTTAATTTTGAGAGCTGCATTTCCCGTAAGTTGTTTGTGGAAAGGGGCAATGTCCAGCACAAAGCAGGCCTTTATGAATGCTTCCTTTCAGGAAAAAATCGTCCAGTAAAGCTGAAGGGGAAAACCCTTGGCTCTGTGATGGTGCATGTTACCTGGATGTGACTGATACTGCTTCCTCTGAAGTCAGCACTGATAAAGAATGATGAAGAATTCTGTGCCTGGCTTAAGACATGAGCTGTGTTCACCAGGGGTTCAGAAGCTTCCTTGCTGCTTGAACTTCGAAATACTAAATACTGGGTTTCAGACCTAGGCTTGGTTCAAGTTGGATTTGTAAATAAAAATACATGAAAGCAATGGCTGTTTGCCTAGTAAAAGAAATCCTTTATATATGTTGGTTTTTATTATCCATGAAACAGACCCATAAACAGGTATAGCGAAGTAATCCAGGCTAACAAGTTTTGTCATTAACACCTGTGGCTTTTTTTTTTTTGCAGACACTATTGCAAATAAACTGCATTTGCAAAAGGTTAATGATTTCGTGTTATCTCCAGGAGCACAGCCAACCAAGGTACTTCTGAGGTTCTCTCACAATTTTTTCTTGGTTTTCTTAAAAACGTCACCTTGCATTTAGTGCAGTAGATTTCACTACTAGTACTAGTCAATAGACACTGTGCTACCAAGAATATAATCTGCAATAAAGTCTTATGGCTTTGTTTTAGGTTGCAGTATACGTTCCAGGCAGTAAAGGTGCACCGTCATTCGTTAGACTGTACCAATATCCCAACTTTGGTGGCCCGCAGTCTGCACTAGCCAATAAGAGCTTCTTTAAAGCTGATAAGGTGACAATGCTATGGAACAAAAAAGGTAGAACAGCTATATATTTAACCTTTTTGTTTTCCACATATTTTGGACTTAATTACTTTGTTTACTGTGTGGCTTTTGCTTTTAATTTGCACGTGCTGAAGTGCATTAGTACTGAAGATAGCTGTTAATGTTAAGGTCACAGTTCTGAATACCCTGAGGTGCTCATAACTTTCCTGTGTTGACTTCCGTGATTTTCTGTATTGTAATTGAGAATATTCTACATGGTGGTGAATTTGCAGTTGGATAGTAAATTCAAATTTAATTTTGCATCCTGTGATGATATATTAGACTGTAAACATAAGCTTTTAGCAGAGCATAAAGTGTTCTTAATCTGTATAATAGTATGTACGCAGATGTATCACAATTGGGGTGACTTGTACTGTAGTCTGTGGGCTTTGCTGTTTGTTAGCAATGAGCTGTTTCAGAATAATTTTGTAAAAAACACTTAAACTCACGTTCTTTGGAATACAGGGAGGGTGTTACATACACGTAGAGACCACATGTGGGCACGCAGCTTTGGATGAAATAGATGTGCATACAAAAGCTGTTAATAAAACATTTTATATAAGGGCTGATCCGAATGCTCAGTTTCTGCCTTAGTCAGATTAATATGTTTTTATGGCTGCAAAAGTATGTTCACTTTCCCATAATTGAACGGTAAGTGAACAGACTTACACTTTTTGTCTGAAAAAAGAAGATATTTGTTCTATTCCTAATTAGGAAAAAATCAATTTAAAAGAGAGTGATAACAGCACTGTTACGCAAGGAGCTAATTAGAATTCGTAATTGAACCAATCTTGGAACAAATGAATCTTTGTTCACGGTAGTTTGTGAAATATTTTGTATAATTTGCAATAATTGTATTGAAGTAATTGTGTCTCTCTGCTGTTAGCCACGGCTGTACTAGTAATAGCTAGTACAGAAGTTGATAAAACAGGTGCTTCATACTATGGGGAGCAGACTCTGCACTACATTGCAACAAATGGAGAGAGTGCAGTTGTGCAATTGCGTAAGTATCTCTTGGGCAGTTTTGTATTGTCTTACAGCTCTTGATAGTGAGAATTGCTTTACCAGCTTTCATTTAATGTATGAGGGCTTTCTCGTTGGCGTAATGAAGTAATCTTTAAAACAAAAAAAATGAACTACTCTTAACAAGAAATCCTTGACCAGATTTTTTTTTTCATTCTGGAATGGGGGTGTTTGGGTTTTGTTTCGGTTTGGTTTTTAATAGCTGAATTATCTTGTCCTCTTTGGTATACTTGTCTTACTGTCAGTGGCAGAGAGCACACTTTCAGTTAGTATGTGCAAATAATTTTCTTGGGAAGGTTTTCATGTGCACGGGAAGGGGATTGTGCATGTTTGCTAAGGAAACCCCTGGACAATGGAGGCATCTTAATGTCTGAGAATCCAAAATGAGCACAAAGGTATGTTACCAAACAGAATAGTCCTACCTGCCCTTCTAGATGTGCAACTGATACTGTTATTCAAGGAATTGGGGTGAGAGCAGTTTTTTAAAGTATATTGGAAAATAGAATTGTAGAATCTTAGAATGATTTGGGTTAGAAGGGACATTAAAAGCCATTTAGTTCCAGATATAAGTCCTTTATTTTGTGTCTTGGAAAGTGTTCCAAGACACAAAAATGACATGTTGGAGAGAAGCAAGTGGATGCACTTAATTTCAGTATCTTGTTTGAACTGGAATCCGTTCATTAATTTCCTGTGTGGTGATATCTTGCCATTATCTTAAGCTGTTGCTGTTTATGTTAAACACTGGGTTTGTTTGGGATTAAGGAGAGGGTAGTTTGCTGTGAAACACTGGGGATGGGATGATGTAGACTACCTATGCTTAAGTGGCTGTAGAGGGATTGTGAGCATATTCTCCTGAATATAGTGCTGACTGGAAGAACATGTCCAGTTTGCCTTTTTTAGCAAAACTTGCGGTAGCAAGTAGTGTGCCCCATTTCCCTTTGTTGCTAACTTCACTGGAAAAAAATAATCAGGATTACAACTCAGTATCTAGAATCTTTCTGGAGCAGTTTCCTGGATTTAGAGCACTAGTTGTTTAATTACATGCTTCTTAAAACCTTCTTTGCCCTTTGAAGTTATTTATTTCCAATGTGTCTTTATTAACAGGAAGTTTATACCTAATTTCCGTTTAATTTCGTTTTTCTTTTTCAAGGAAGCCTCCAAACTGATCCTGTTCTGTAAAACTTGTTTTTTTCCCCAACAAAAACAAGTGGTAGGCACTCTGAGTGAGCGGTGCCTCATTTCCTGTGGATTTGTATCTTCTGTTTGCATTTGAGGTCCAGTTTTGAAGCTTTTTTCACATCAGCATTTGTAGAGGGCTTTTTGATTTTGACTAATCCATGCTCATGCTGCAGCCTTTGCCTTAGCTATTGAACCCATATAAAGCTGCCCTCATCTCTCCAGCTGCCTGCTGTCATGAAACATGCAGAAACAGAGTTTTCTGTCAGGCCTCCATCTCTGCAGTTTCATGTTATTAATGCCATCTAAAAACCCCACAGACAGTGTGATTATATCTTTAGAAACTGGGCTGTAATGAGGCCTCAGAATGACAACAGGAGTGGGCGATTTAAATCAGTTGATATTTTGGGTCAGTGTCTGGATTTGAGAATTACCAGTAATGCACATGACATCTGAAATACGGCTGAAGATACCCAGATTATGAAAAGTTCAATGCCTTACATTTTTTATTTACACCTATATATTTTAGATGACTTTCCATCACTAATTCTTCATTCTTCAGTTATCCCATATGTTCTAAATGCCAGAATAGCTTCTATCAATATCAAGTTTAAATCATTATGCGTAAAAGCAGTTTTTGTGTGCTCTCTCACTTTAAAGTCTGTCTTCTAAAATGCCATGCATGAACGTGGTCCACAGATAACTTATATCAATATTACTTAGGTTTACAAAGCTGAGTTATGCAATATTTCTTAGAATAAGAAAAAGAGGAACTAGTATCCAGCTGGTATGAAAGTCCTGTTTTTGTAGGTTTCCAGTGGGACAGTTTGAGAAGGTCCTGAGAGGTCACGCTTGAATAATGAAGGAAAACAATACAGGAATTTTTTTACATGAAAAAAGTATGATTCACATGAAAAAGTATGAAAAGTGCTGATGCCGAGCCTGCAGAGGTAGTTTGGAATTGCTGCAGTTATTGTTGCACTTCAAGTAAAATTATCAGAAGATAAAATGTTGGGTTTACCTCTGTCATCAGCAGAATTCATTTTCACTGTCAATAATTAGATCGCAGCATTTTAGCAAAGCACGATGTTATGTGTCGCTATTGATTTTATTTTTGCTTGCACTGAAAAGATACAATCCCCTAACAACAGCTGCCTTTTTTCCTTTTCTTTTAGCAAAAAATGGTCCTATTTATGATGTCGTTTGGAGCCCCAATTCTGTTGAGTTCTGTGCTGTGTATGGTTTTATGCCTGCCAAAGCAACAGTTTTTAATCTGAAATGTGACCCTGTGTTTGATTTTGGAACCGGTCCTCGCAATGCTGCTTACTACAGCCCCCATGGACACATCCTTGTGCTAGCAGGATTTGGGAATCTCAGGGGACAGATGGAAGTGTGGGACGTTAAAAACTACAAACTCATTTCCAAACCAGTAGCCTCGGATTCCACGTACTTTGCTTGGTGTCCTGACGGAGAACATATTGTAACTGCGACATGTGCTCCCAGGCTGCGCGTCAGTAATGGGTACAAGATATGGCACTACACTGGCTCTCTATTACACAACTACGAAGTTTCATCAAATGAAGAAATGTGGCAAGTTTCCTGGCAGCCCTTCCTGGATGGGGTGTTCCCAGCAAAAGCAGTAAAATATCAGGCGGTTCCTAGCGAATTGCCCAGTGCTGAGCCAAAGCCTGCCCAAGCGTACAGGCCTCCAGCCCTGCGAAACAAACCTGTAACAAGTTCCAAGCTCGTAAGTAGACAGTGTCATATGTGAAGCAAACTGTTCTGCTTCATTGCTTTGCCCATCTTTGAAACTCGGCCTCAAATTTGTCTGTGTTTTTAATTAGGGATGTGAGGGGAACAGTTGGACTGACAACTGTTGTCTGTTTTATGGGAGGTTTTCTTGATAATCTTCTTTGATACTTTGTTCACTGTTTGCAAGAATCTACGCTAGAAAACGGAAATTTCTTTGGTCCAAATACTGTCCTTTTACACAGTTGTTTGCAAACTTTAAAAACACTCTCTGCAACATAGAGAACAATAAACTGCAAATTTGTTTGGCGGTGAAATTTTGCACTCTTGTTAAGATAGAAGAAGCCTGTGATTTAGGTGACCGGGCTTACTGTTACCAGTCTAAACCCAGCTAGACAGGTGCTTGACTGTCCTCCCAACAGTGCCTTTTTGGTTTGTTTGGTTTTTTTTTTTCCCAAGGTAAATTTACTTGCCAGAAAGATTTACTTGTTAGCAAAGCTGTAGTTTAAATAGGTTTCACTATAATGACCTACTTGTCTCATTAGCTTCTCTTCTGCATGTTTTCAAAGTAGGCTGAGTAGCCGCTGAGTAGACATTTAATGGTTGCACCCTTGATGTTTAAGTCTTGGAGAGCTTTGGTTTTGAGCCCTCTGCTACTTGGCTTGTTAGGAATGGGTTAGTCATGCTAATGTCTGATTTCACAAATGATCAACGAACAGAAGCAGTAGAGAAAAGAGGTGTTAAATAAAATGATTCTGTTTTCTCAAATGGGCAAGAAATCTTGTCATGAGCATTGAAACAGTCCAGCTCCTAAATTAAGAGTTATCTTAAAAAAAAAAATAAATCCCAAAAGGCTAATCAGTCCCTTATCAGTCCCTTCTTCTCACACACCCTTCCCAGCAACCTGTTTTTCCTTACTTGAAAACGCAAACTCCTAGTGATAGCGAAATCAAAATGCCAGGCTTCAGTCATTCTGTGCTAGTTTATTTCTCTTTCATTTTTATTCCCCCTCCAAAAAAAAAAAAAAGGAAATGTGCTGATTTTGTTATTTCATCCAAAATCCAAATCATCCAAATATGCAGAGTAGTCCCACCCAAACTTGAGAATAGATGAGTTTGAAAACCTTTTCACACTGCTTTCTGCTATTTGAAAAGGCATATACCTTTTTTAACTCTCCTTTCTTTCTTTGTTTTTCCTTCCTTTATGGTTCATCTTTGCGCATAATAGTGACTTAAGTAGGTTTGCATGTTGGCTGTTTGACTTTTTGTACCAACATGCCTGCCAACATGGAGTACTTGTTTTGTTAACTGTTAATTTTGCATATCTTGCAGCATGAGGATGAGCCACCTCAGAACATGAAACCACAGTCAGGAAGCAGTGATAAGCCACTCTCTAAAACAGCTCTCAAAAATCAAAGGAAACATGAAGCAAAGAAAGCTGCTAAACAGGTACTGCAGAAGTAATTATTTCAAGGGCAACATTAATTAGTTTTCACAGTTAGTCTCAGAGAGTAGTGACTGTTAGTGGCACAGAGAGCCCTCAACCTCTTGCATGCGCCAAGTTGTGCGGAGGGTGGTAGACTTTTTAGTTGTACTACAGCAGGTACAAAAGGATAAAGTTAACAGCTTTGGTTAGTTGCTGTGCACGTTAGCTGAAACCAACGTTAAGACTAACTAGTTCTGGCTTCTTACGCTCATTTAGTTTGCACAGTGTTTTTCAGTGCTGGTGAGAGGTAAGAACAGATTTGCTGCTTTGATGTGTCCCCCAGCAGGTCAGGACTGAGGCGTGTTATTCAGGGCAGATCCAAGACAGCCTGTTCTATGTCACCTGTTTGCTTGCTGTTCTTTGGCTAGGTAAATAAAAATCAGCTTTTGGTATTAGCCTTGAAATTTCTACAAACTTGGGAAGCAACTTTCTTTAAAATTATTTTAATTTAATGGTTTTGAGCCCTGTCTTTTGTTTCAGAGACAATAACCTACCAGTCTACTTTATAAAATATTTGTGTATGTGTTTGTCCTGTCATCCATACCGACATTTCCCTATGCAGTGTATGCTTGGTGTCTTAAGGAAGTAGAAATTAAACAAGAAACAGCATGTGAGTTGTTACAGATAACCCTCTTTCTGTGGAAAGCGTATATAGGTAATGCAATACATCAAAGCAAGTCACAAATTCTGGAGTACAGCAGCAAACTAGTGAAAGAAGAAATATTAAATGGATCACTCAGAATTATTAAAGACATTTCTCAGTCTCCTTGTAATCAAAGGTATTTTCTAAATAATGTGTTTAGTCTGTTTGTCTGCAGGAGGCCAAAGCTGATGCAAACCAGGATTCTACACAGTCCTCAGCATCACAGAATGCACCACGGAGTGTCATGCCTGCCGTTACATCAGGAGATCCTGAAGTTGACAAGAAGATAAAGAATTTAAAAAAGGTAAGGGATTTCTTTTTTCTGACAAACAGTAAATTTCCATACAAAGGTGGGATCAAGTCTGATTATAAGGTGACTTGAGCTCGGCATTTACATAGATGGTAATTCCTGGAATCTGTAAACCAGCTTCCTTTGCTTTTCCATCTGGTAGAACAGTAGAGGTCAATGCCTGCTGGACTGATAAAGACCTTACCACAGGTGGCAGTGTAGAAGCCTTAGGCGGGTGCATGGAGAGGTGTTCCAGCCTCCTGTTACAAATACTGTTGCAGCTTGCGCAGCCGAGGGGCAGGGGTAGCTTAAAGGTGTTAAAGCTCAGAAAGCAGCTGTGTGGGATGCCCGTTTACTGGATATTGGATCTGAGAAGGGAACCGTGCTGTGTGGTTTCAGTTTCTTCCCTAACTGCTAAATGGTATGAGGCCAAAGTTCACTGCCAATCCTGGAAATTCTTGGACTAAATAATTTCAGAGTGGGAGTTAGTTGGTTCAGGCTACAGAATCTCCCATTTCTGCATAACCTATCGGGGTTTTTTTCTCCTGTCTGCTACCAGCTTTTCATGGTCTCTGATGGGATTAATGTTCCAGGCTGAGGAAAACGTGTGGTGAAGAGGGATAGTATAGTGGAGGGGTATTTCTGAATTTGGATCTAGCCCTTCAGGAAGACAATGCATGGTGTTTATGTTTCAGAAACTAGGAAGTGCTTCTGTCCTTTAGGTTTTGTTCTTGAAAGAAATGTCCTTTTTTGGTGGGAAATTCTAGATTGAGCATCTGGGGATGCTTAAATGAGATGTGCCTTCCAGATTGAGACTTGCCTCCTGGTAAATCAGGCATTTGCAAGTGCAGGAACTTCTAAGACTGTTTTTTCTATTCTTGGTTCATCAATGTCTTTGTGTTAGTATGGTTTTTTTTTGTTTTGTTTTACAGAAACTAAAGGCAATTGAGCAGCTGAAAGAACAAGCAGCTGCTGGCAAACAGCTAGAGAAGAATCAGGTACTGTTAAGATGTAGCTTATTTTACAATGGAAGTTGAATAAGTTGCATGCATCTGTGACATCTTGTGCTTTTCTATTCCAGTTGGAGAAGATTCAGAAAGAAACTGCTCTCCTTCAGGAACTGGAAGACCTAGAACTGGGCCTTTAAAACTTCATGGAAATTCAGTGTTAACACGAAGTTCATGCAAAGTTTAACTTTTATTACCTTGAACACGTTTCAGCAATTGACTTCAGGATACAAAAGTCCACAGGTCCATTGCACACTTGCGTTTTACAAAGCTTTCCTAAAGATTTGTGCACAGCTGAAACTGTAAATGAGTAACAAATTACCATGTCAGCCAGTTCTGCCATTGTTCAAACCAGAACCGTGCTTCAAACCAGAACCTAAAAAGCCCAGAACCAGCCTGTTAGTTCCTTTTCCTTGCCTGGGTGTGAAGATGGAAAGTGATGAGGTTTACCCATTTGATAGCTTTATTATATTTAAAAAGATGTAGATAAAAATAAAGAGCATTTAATAGTAAAAGTACTTATGTTTTGTTACAAGGGCAGAGTTTTAAACAAAGAGCCTGTGCTACCACAGCCGATTTTTATTATTATCAAAAACAATTCGCTGCCAAGGATGACGAGGCTGCAGCTGCTGTAGGGGCTCTTGCACCTCTTTTTACTCCGATTTTTATTCTCCTTTCTTCCGGCCCTCACTCCCCCGCCTCTGCTGCTTTACTTAATGACCGTTCAGAGCGAAGCGCTGCGTGCGCAGGGCAGCAGGGACGGCCTCCGTCGCCCAGGGGCGGGCTGGGCGCAGCTCTCGCGGTTGCTGCGCTCGCTCGGGGCACCGCTGCCGGGCAGCAGCGAGCGGCGGGCGCTCGGTCACGTGACGCCCGCCTCATTAGAAAGGGCCGTTTTAAACCACCACATCCCGACGAGCACCGGGCGCGGTTGGGGGCCGGGCCTCGCCTCTGGGCGTCGCGTGACGGACGGCGCCTGCGCGGGGCGGCGCGGCGCTCGCCTGACCTTGGTGCGGTGGCTCGCGCGCTCCCGCGGTGGCTGCGGGCGGAGGCGACATGCGGGCGGTGCTGCTGCTGCTGTTGGCCCTGGCGGCGCGGCCAGGCCCAGGCTCGGCCGAGCAGGGCGGCCTGCCGGCCAAGAAGCTGCGCATGGCCTACGCCACCGGGCCGCTG
Organism: Myiopsitta monachus; assembly: GCA_017639245.1. NCBI lineage: Eukaryota > Metazoa > Chordata > Aves > Psittaciformes > Psittacidae > Myiopsitta > Myiopsitta monachus. The sequence continues at coordinate 24,739,340 of CM029923.1, forward strand.
CTCAAGTTCCAGATCTGGTGAGCCCCCGGCAAGATGGCGGCGCGGATCGGGCCTACGCCTCCCCGTCGCTCTCCCCCCGTCTTACGCCCAGCGACGCGGCGGTGCGGGAGGGTCCGGCGTCGGCCCGGCCTTGCGTTCCAGGCTGGCGGGAGCCGGGGGCGGTGGGTGCCCCGGCCTGCGGGTGCCGGCCTTCTCTTCCGCGTGCCGTCCTGCGAGGGGCTCGGGTGCTGGCGGTAACCGTTAGCGCTTGGGAAATGACCGGGAAAACGGTGGCCCGCGATAAACCCTTTTTTCTAAGGCCTTTTTCATATAACCCGTGACTTGGGATTGCGTTTAGGAGGAGCTAATGCTTTAGCAAAGATTGTAATGAAGGAGGTTCGGGAGATTTCTGATGATTATTGCTAGCTGTCAGGGAGACCTTTGTATCGTTCTAGGAACGTTACTGATAGTGTTAGCTGCTCAGAACCAGACCGAGCAGGAGGAGTGAAGTAGTTCTAGCGTGTGTAGCCTGTTAGTGGAAACCCCCGAAGATCTCGGCGCCTGTCGCCGTCTCCTCATGGTCCTTTGAGGACTGGCAGAGCTCCTGGGGGCCGGAACAGACCCTCTGCTGCTCCGGGAAGGAACGGGAACATTCCCTGTGGTTCCCAGAGTCCAGGTTGTGTCAGCTTCCTGCAGGGAAAACCCGTGATTCCTTGCCCGGTGGGTTTTGCCAGAGCATTGTGTCTGTGCTGTGGAAACAAGCCTGTGCAAACCCAAGTGCCCAGCTAGCTGCCAGGGTTTGGGATGTGTAACTCAGCTGCAGATCAGTTTTCTTTGCTGGAGTGAAGGGTTTTAGTTTTGTTTTAAACTGAACGGTTCATGAACAGCGCAAGTACTGGTGTTGCCAGTTCAGCAGCGACTTTAACATGCAGCAGTTCAGTTTCAGTGACAATCCCTGTCTGTGTTTAGTGTCTCCTGAGGCTACAGGCGGGTGTTTGAGGAGTACATGCGGGTTATTAGCCAGCGGTACCCTGACATCCGAATTGAAGGGGAGAACTACCTTCCTCAACCTATATATAGGTAAGCTAATGACCAGCAGTACTCATTGTCTTTTTTTCCAATATGTGAGCTCAGTGTGGTGAGTGGTGAACGTGAGTGTTTACACTTGAATAATATTGAAAATAGAAACTAAGGGGGTTTTCCCATTATGATTGCATACAAGCTTGGTTTTGTTCTACATTCCAGATAGCCACCTGAGTTTTCCATACAGGTATTACCATCTGGATACCTGTATGGTGAGGTCTGACATGTTTTGATCTACAGTAAATCATATCATTAACTTTTCCATAATGAATCTTTTGAACTTTTCCACATGATGTATCTGGACATAAATTCACATTTGTCACTCAGGTTTGTGTACCTGGTGACTAACTCCTGTAATAAGTTAAGGTTTGAGATGAGGGAAGAGTTTGATTATAACATCTAAGTCAGGGGAGTGCTAACCTCACCAGAAGGGCTACCAAGATGTCCTTGAGTAAAGTTTGGGAGGCAGGGGGAGCCCAAAAAAACTTAGAAAAAGGCAAAATGAAAATAGTGTTGTGCCTGTTATTTTAAACCACTGTGTATGTGATAGAGTAGTGATGCTACAGTTACAGTGGTAGCTCCTGAACTGCTTTTTGACCTAATTACTGTTAATAATTACAATGGTGAGAATGTTACAAGGTTGAATACCTTGGTGTTAACTCGCTGTCTGGCTTGAGGTTTGATTCTTACAGGAAGCTGTGGGGTATTCTGCATCTGCTGGGAAAATACGAGGAAGAAGTGCATGCCACTCTCTCAAATTAGTGTCTCTCTAATATGGGACAACTTCTTTAGGTATTTAAATGTATTATCCAGTTTTGGACAAGTATAAGTTGAAAGCAAATTTCTGCTTGAGGTCTGCTTAGGAGGAAGAAAACCCAAAACATCTGCAAGCCTGGTGTACCAGAAGGGTACCAGTGGCATCCTTCTGAGTGTGCATGTGTTTGGTGAGGTGTGGTGTTTTTTTGTGGGGGGATGTTTTCTTAACTCTCTTCTATCCACACCCCTTCCCCGGGAGATAACCTTACTTGAAAAGTTTTGTATTTTCCCAGAAAACAGTTGTACACTGTCAGAATTCTTCCATTAGGTGAATTACAGCTATGAAGTGGTGAAGTTGTAACTGTGAACCTTCTAAGTCACTTTTGTGTATTGTCTTTTGATAGGCACATAGCATCCTTCCTGTCTGTCTTCAAACTAGTATTAATAGGCTTAATAATCGTTGGCAAGGATCCGTTTGCTTTCTTCGGCATGCAAGCTCCAAGCATCTGGCAGTGGGGCCAAGAAAATAAGGTAAATGGTATACTTTCTTCTTTGATTTTTGGAAAAACAGGTTTAGAATTATTTCATTCTAAAGTGCTGTGGGAGTACTTGACAATTCTTACTGCCAACTTTTGTTCACTGCAGCCTTAACAGAATCTTTAGGCTTCTGGAATCAAATATACTGGAGAATTTTACCGTAGCACAGTTATTCTTAATAGTAGTGCTTCATATTTTTGACAGACCCAGATTTGATTCTCAGCGTCTCTTTCCAAGCTGATGGTGTTGCAACAGGGACAGCTGAGGTTAACATTGCTGACAAAGATGATAAAAGATCTTATTTTTTTAGGGCACGAGAGTAAAGTTTCAAGCCTGTATTGTTGGTGTTAAAATTGCAGCTTCCCTTTTCCATTGTCTCATAACTATTTTGCAGTTCGTTGCTTTCATCAGACTTCATAATAGATTAGGCATGCAATTAGATGGTGGTTAGGAAAATGAAGTTGTAATTTTGGGGTGTTTTTGCAGGGCATACTTGGGCATAACAGACTGTGCCTTGTGGGATGAGTATCTCTGTGAGTCAGTACTGATGATGCTAACAGAATAATGTTGTTGTGCTCTGATCTATGGTGACCTTATTCCAGATTTATTCTACTAGGACAAAAGCCATTTATAATTGCTTTATGTATGCTACTGGTGCAGCAGATCCTCAAACTGGGCTACCCAATGCAACGGGTCTCTGTAACCTGTTAGTTTGAATGTAGAGAAGCTGCAAGTGTATCCTGTTCAATTAAATGGGCCAAATGCACTACCCAGCTATGCTGGCTGTGGAATGGCGATCTCCTGTGCTAGATTATTCAGTATTGCAGTGACCCCTGTGAATGTGCCCTCATGCCTGTAAAGGAAATTATAAAGGTCCTGGCATCGGAGGGAGATGCTGTGTTGCTGAAGATTGCATCATATCATCCTGAGGCAGCAGTACACAGAAGAAAATTCCACATGATGAGCTGGAAAAAATGCCCGAGGGTTAACAGTTCTTATGAACAAATGCGATTTGACTTAAGCTGCTGTTTAGTGTCTCCCCCTGTGGTTCTTTGATCTGGAGTGTTAACTCTGACAGTGACTGGCAACGTGTAGGAACAGTTGTGTGTAATCCTACAAGTGCCATTGTAGCTGCATCTGCACGTTGGCTGTTACAAATGATATGAGTCTGTGGAGGGAAAGAGCGAGATGTAACGTGGTTTGAATCAGAGCTGAGTTGAGAGGTTTCAGAGCAGCGGCGATACCTGTCTAGAGAAGGCAATGCACACGATGTTTTTGAAAAGAGTATGAAAGGAAGATGTACCTGTGGTTGGAAGATTACTTGTTAACTTGCCTGTAAACTGCCAGTGCTTGTTAGGAGTGAATGAAATAAGCTCTGGCTCACATGGCTGAAGTACCTGGGATTCTCTCTGCTCTCTTCTAGGTTTATGCTTGTATGATGGTTTTCTTCCTGAGCAACATGATTGAGAACCAGTGTATGTCAACAGGTGCATTTGAAATAACTTTGAATGGTGAGCTGAGAACTTTGTTTAAGGGAATCTTATTGTGATACATGTATACACATAGACTGTGAGATCAGGGTGGGGGGGAGAGGGAAGGAGGGATGGTGTTATGAAAGGGGGTATATTTCAAAGCAGTGGTGGGATGTGGAAATTACCATCCATTTTGAAACTTCAGGTGTTCAATATCACAAATTATGAAAATCATAGAAGTCATAAAGCAGTTCATACAGATGTCAGTTACATATATTTTAAAACACCTATGTAAAAATTGACTTGCTTGGTCACTTGGAATAATAGTATTATGTTCTTTCTTTACACGTGATGGGCATTAAGTAAGAAATGATCAGCTAGGGAAGCATAATCTACAGTTAATCAGGTGCTTTCACTGTTTTCTTTTGTAATCTAGTTTTAGCCTTGAAATCCTGTTGAATCCATTGTTATTCCCAGATTTTGGTACCACTAGAGGGGCATACTGATTTTTCAGGTTAAGAGTTTATGGGCCTTCTGCCTTCAAATAATTTTGTAATTGTAAAGATTATGTAAGCTTGATGGAGTACGGAATTTTTCAAGCTCTATGTGCAAGTATGTGATCTAGCTCTGTGCTTTAACCTCAATTTATGATTGTGCAGGGTGCGTTTCAGTATAGTAGTTTCTAAATTATATACTGCAAAACCTTTTAAAGATGACTGTATTGCATCAAAGTAGTTGAACTCAATGCGCTTCTACTCCTAAATCTCAGCTTAGAATTGACATCAATCTTCTGAGGGTGAACAGTCACATCTGGGCTTTTGTATATTTCTGATTTGTGTTTTGGGATGCTGCGGTTCCAGTCTGGCTTTTGGTTTATGTCAAAGATGACAGTTGTATTTTTCAGTGTGGGTTCATGAAGTGCTGTAGCAGTGATGGAGGTTTGAGAAAGTGTTCGTCAACAGCAGAAATGAATGCTGTGCTTACCCTTAAGTATTCATGGACTCTGCTGCCTTTTATATTTGGGGATGGGAATAATGGTTGCAGCTGTTTTGAGTGGAACCTTCCAAGCCAGATCCTGGTAAGCGGAACTTTTGAGGGTCAAACTTAGATGTTTGCCAGAGTGAGATGAAGACAAATGAGACCCACAGAGATTTAGCAGTGGTTTAAAAACTCAGTATGCTGTTTTGCCACTCACTAATCTATTGTTAGGCATTCTGTCAATGCGTACTTTGAACATCTAAATCCATATGGCGTACTTCTAAATTGAAGCATTAGACTCTTACTCTCCTAGCTGATCCAGCCTTTAGTGTAGCCAGGGGTTTAGAGCGCTGTTTATCCAGATATTTTCCCCAGTATACCATACTACTGACTTGCATAGCTTCCTAGATCTTTTTAATTTTATATTTGAACTAGCCCTGTGTGTTCTCTGTCAGTGTAACAGTGCTTTTCTCCCCTCTGTGTTTTGTGGTAGATGTTCCGGTGTGGTCTAAGCTAGAGTCTGGCCACCTTCCTTCCATGCAGCAGCTTGTACAAATTCTTGATAACGAAATGAAGCTCAATGTGCACATGGAGTCAATGCCCCATCATCGATCATAGCCCCATTTATCAGCACTGAAACTTCTTGTAAGTCTTCTTCCAGTCATCAGTTGTCTGTTGGCTCGGGTGTGGGGGACCACGTGCTGCAGACTGAATGTTGAAACTGTATTTGCTCATTTGAAAGTCTCTTGCTGGAGATCCAGCTCAAGTGACTGAATTGACGCATGTGGTTTTACTGTTTTGATGGGGGGGTTTGCCTGTTTCAAAACCAGAAGCTGGTGTTCCTTTGGGCAGAAGGTGATGGGTTGCTGCTTGCAGAAGGCCTTAAGTTAGTGAATTGTGCTGAGATTAGAAAACACTCTGCATTATGTACCTTAAAATAGCTTGTGTGCAAAGGACTTGTCTGTAGCTTGTAACCTGGTTGAATTGCATGACCCTAGAAAGCAGAACATTTTCTTGCTCCCAGCTATGCGCTGTACTGTTTTAACCTTTTGCAAACAGTCCTTGACCGTTAGGAGCAGAGGGTTCACATCCATGCTCACATATTTTATGACAAACCAATTCCATGTTCCTGTGTCACCTGTTTAGCTTACAGCTCTTCACTGGAACATTAATGTGCTACAAAAAGACTGTCTTGGTGCAAAACCTGACAGTTGACCCTTAGGAGACCACTGGAGGGAAGTGTACTGGTTGGCTGCGTTGCAGGTTTTTGCTGTACAAGAGTGCTTTGCCATGAGACATGGGTTCCCTGGCCTTGCCTTGCCAGCAGAGGCCCCACTCCCAAGTGACCAACCCTGTGCAGCCATTTCAGTCAGCTGACATCTTGCAGCTCATCTCATTGATGGTGATCAAACTGGTCCCAGATGTAACAGTCCAATGACCTGGCTCTGTTCCAACACCTGCACAGGTTCCTTTGGAGCTCTGTTTAATATGGTTTTGCTTCTGCAAGTTCGTATTTGCATGAACAAAGCAGGAGGAGGTGTATGTCCAGAGACACTCAGCTCTAACAGAGCCCTGCAGGCAGTCTTGATCCTTGCAGGAAACCACGCTGTGCACCCAGAGCTGACTTTGCTGTTCCTCACTGCTGCAGAGCTCAGGCTTCAAGCCCTGTTTTTGTGCCCTGTCCATTCACCCCCTGCTGACACTCCTGAGTCTTCCTGAAGCTGGGGGAGCAATTCGGGGAGATTGCTACCTTGTGCAGGGAATATGAGAAACAGTTGACTTCTGCTTCCTGCAGACAATGTCCTGCAGATATTTTTTGTTCAGGCTCAGTCTGGTTTGTCCTAGTAATTTAGCGAAAGTCATCTTAAATATGAAGTAAGTTGGTTTGTGTGTTTAAAATACTATTTAATATTAAAAAGCTTGGTGGTCCTGTCTTTCAGATGGGCTTGCTGAAGCCCAGCAGTCTGCATGGAGGGTCTTAGTGTTCTTTGCAGAGTAGATTGATGTTACTTTAAAGCTTTCAAAACATGCTAAGATTCTTATGTAGAATTTAATTTAATGGGATGAGTTTAGAAGAATGGCAATGAAAAACCCCTTCAGTTGTATTTCCATGTGGGAAGTAACACTAGAGGTGAGGAGGGGTTGATAGTGAGGCTCAGTGACTTTGCATTTCAGTGTCTGCTTGTCAGTCCAAGCTAACTATGCATCATTCTGATGGTATCCCTGTGAGAGGTTCCCCAGAATTAAATGCTAACAGTACTCTCTTGCTGTGAGTTCCAGCCTCCCAAGGGACAGTGCTGGTAGTTCTGGTTTCTTACCCAAAGTGTGCCTGGCTGCTGTTCTCCCTAGATACAGCAACTGCCCCTGCTCTGTTCCGACAGCATCAGGGGCAGTTTCCTCTGTGGGGCCAGCGTGGCTGCTGACTGTAACGCTTGTCTCCATTTCCAGGCATTAAGTGGCAATTTCCAAAGGCAGCGCGGCGCAGACCCATGAAGGCCTGTACTGAAGACAGCGCACTGTTAGTACAGACTGGATGCTTCTCTCGCAGCCGCGTTGTGCCTCCTGAGAAAAACTTAATGAAAGAGCTGTTTCAGTGCTGGCGTGTTTCCAGGTCCTGCACAGTCATGGAGTGCAATAATACTGTATAGTTTTTTTAAGATTTCATTCGACCAGTTCATAGCTCAGCAATGCAGGCATTACTAACTGTAACTTATTTTATATTCATGTTTCACCCGATCAGATTGAGTTGATACCTAATTTTTCCTTGGAAAAAAAATGTTTGTTTAATCTGTTGTATTTTATATGAATTTATGTTCTTTTTGTAGTTTAAAATGAAGTTATAGGAGTGTCTGATGTTGTCCTAAAGTGTTAAGTGACAGCTCTCTGGCAGATATCTCTAATGTGGTTAAAGCAAGTTTGTATATTTTTCAGAATATATGGCAGAGTTGAACCGTGCATTATATACTAAATTATATAAACAAAATTATTTGCAGAGTAGTTACATTGTTTTGTGACTTCAGTAAAAATTAAGGTCAACTGCTCTTTAAATTGTGTTGGCCAGTTCAAGAGGTTTTTCCTTGACCATTCTGAAGAGAGGAGCAGCTGGGCCTTTCTACTGCCCTAAATAGAAACCAGGAAAGTTAATTTAAATAAAGAGTTCTCATTTACTGTGTGAAGTACCTTGTTTGAGTCACTGATGGATATTCTTAGAACTGCAACAGAAAGAAAAAGCATAAAAAGCCAACTTTACAAAGTCATTAACGTTGTGTCTGTGTTGTTGAAGCCCCTAACAGCCTCTGTGTTCTGGAAGTAGCACAGTGCTCGTCTCTTCCTCCTGAAGCCCGTCTGCAATTGGAGCTCAGGTGCTGCTGTTCTGGGGAGCTGCTGGGTTAGACCTGAGTCCCAGTGTGGTTCTCTTGCAGGGGCTGGGAGTTTCCCTGGGATGCGAGCCACTGGCTGCAGCCTGTGATCCTCAGTTCCTCGTCACCACTGGGTACCTCTGGGCCATACTGTACTCCACGCTGGATGGCTGAGCCACTGCTCCAGTGGCACCAATGTGGGAGTTGGGTCCTGGCAGTGCCGTGCCTCACACCCTGGTTTTTGTCCTGCTCTGAGCTATGGGGTTTCACCCCCCCTTGTAAAACGAGTGGAAGCACCTCCCGGACCCACCGTGTCAAATGTTGTCTCTGAACGGGGAGGGAGATTCTCGTTGTTGGGACAGTAGATCGGATGAGAAGAGAGTCCAGGGGCAGCTGCCATGGTGTGTAGGAATCGGTTTTGACGTTCCCTAAGGCTCTAGGGACTGATGTAGGGGATGTTGTGTGTAGCCAAAGCTCTGTCCACCCAGCTGAGGGAGGAGTCCATGCCAGTTGTTACAGAGGTGTTGCTCATTGCAGCTGCTAAAGCAGCCTTGAGGCCACTGTGCTTGACTGTAACGAAATCATCCCTTCAGGTAATTTGTGCCTTCTCTTCTGAAATAGATTAACCAAAATTTCTAGTGTGGATAGAGTTTTAGTTTCTAACAAATTATGCAGTTCTGGGAAATTAGAAAGCAAATAAATGCATGGATGTGTTGCTAGGTTAAGATTTTTTCCATGAGCTGTTAACAGCATCACCCTGGTGGTAATTCCTCGCCTTCTGCTTGCTGCTTGCTGTTGTCCCTTCCCTCCCACCTGGACAGGTGGTTTGTCAGTGCATTAGTGTTGGCTGTGTGAGCCTTTGCTGATGGCTCTCCAAGGCAGCAGAAGCTTTTTCTTTTTTTGGCATGGGGTGGTGTTGCAGGCTGGGCAGTGTTTTGGTTGTATCTGTAACTGCTCTGGGCTGTAGGGCATGTAGCGCAGGCTTGGGTATATGGGCTGGACCAAGGCCCACGATTGCCATTTACCGAGCACTTAGGAAAAATTGAACAGTAAAATGGGACGTACAGACCCTCAACAGTCGCTGGAGGCAGCAATATCTGCTAGCCTTCTGATAAACCTGTTGCCAGACACTAACTGGCAACTCTGCATTTGGTGTTTTGGCCTGGAGAACTGGTTCCAGTGTGAAATTGGTGTTTCCTGAAATCAAGCTTAAGCCCAGCTGGGCAGTTTTGCCTGACAGGCAGCAGCAGCCTGGAAGCCTGCTTTGAGCAGCACCTGGGAGGACACACCCCGGTGAGTGTATACTGCTTCTGTTCACTGCTATCCCGGCCTCCAGAAATACTCAGTGCGGGGCTCTCCGGGCGTTCTGTGTGTTCAGTAATGCTGCAAGGGTTTCTCCTCCTTGTATCATCCTAAATGCATCTGGTTTTTGTGGATTAGGGTCCAACTACCAGCACTGCTGCGGAGCAGCGGGGAACCCAGGCACCTTCGTGTTGTCCTGGGATGTGGCCTTGCAGCTTATTTGCTCTTCCTTCCTATACAGTGCTACTTTGTGATTTTAAAATGAAGGTGTAAAGACACATTTCTGTAAATTAGCTTTGTGTGAACACTTAACTGCTTTCACCCATGTGTAAAGTGGGTATTAAATAGTAGATCTGAGGGGATCAAGCTTGTTGATCTTGGTTTGTTACACACAAAGGTAGTTCCAACCCCCCTGCCATGGGCAGGGACACCTCACACTAAACCATGCCACCCAAGGCTCTGTCCAGCCTGGCCTTGAACACCTGCCAGCGATGGAGCATTCACAACTTCCCTGGACAACCCATTCCAGTGCCTCACCACTCTCACAGTAAAGAATTTCTTCCTCATATCCAATCTAACTTCCCCTGTTTAAGTTTGATCCCGTTACCCCTTGTCCTCTCACTACAGTCCCTCATGAAGAGTCCCTCCCCAGCATCCCTGTAGGCCCCCTTCAGATACTGGAAGGCTGCTATGAGAGCTCCACGCAGCCTTCTCTTCTCCAGGCTGAACAGCCCCAACTTTCTCAGTCTATCTTCCTATGGGAGGTGCTCCAGTGGAACTAGATGATCTTAAGGTCCTTTCCAACCTTAACTATTCTATGATTCTATGATACAGGTCTGGGTGCAGACTAGAGAAGGACAAAAAATGGGTCTCATTTCCCACTCACTGTGAGTGTAGAAAAACGACGTTACAGGTAAGCTGTTTGCAGCAGAGATCTGTGCTCACATCTCGTCTCACGCTGGTGTAAATCAGATGCAGTTCTGCTAGAAAATGGTCTTAAAATGGCATAGCAGGTCAAAATTAATCTCCCAGGTGTGATCTTCATCTTTCTAAAGCAAAGATTTAGAATCTAGAAGATAGTTAATCAGAAATTGTCACCCAAGCCTCTGCAGCTGTGCCTGCATTGCTCCACAGGAGATGGGCTGAGTGGCACAGGATGCTGCTCTGGCTGGCCCCTGTGGCACAGGAGGTTGGTACCTTGCTCCGTTACTGGGGAAGTCTGGAATTGCCTGGGCATGGGGAGGTGAGGGCAGCTGGGGGTGCACTTGTGCCATTGCCACCTCCAGTAATTCTAGAAGGCAGTTTTTACCAGTGGGTTGCATTATAGCTTTGGCGTGGATCTAAACCCTGGTTATTTTGCTGAATGTTGAGTTTCTGCCCTTTCCCAGCCCTGGCACGCCCGGATGAGACCAGGGTGAGCCCAGGTGTGAACAGGAGCAGTCCCACCACTGCCCCTCTCCTGGGGACAGGGTGTTTCTCAAGGTGGTGGAGGCTGGCAGGCACTGTGTGTGGCTGCCTGGCTATGGTGGCATGGTGTGAGCCCCTTCCATGTGGTGTTAGCAGTGCTATTAACACAGCTTGTATGCTGGTCATGAACATGAAGTAGCAAGTAATATCTGTCTTGGACTGGTAGACTGAAATTCCCAATCCGTATGTTTAGGATAGTATGTTTATCCAGAGCCCAATTTGACATAAATGGGAAATTTTTTTTGACTCATTTACTGTGCAACTTCCCACTAGTGTTGTGGTTGAGTAAAAGCTCATTTTACGTGTGTTTGGAGAACCTGCAAAAGGCGGGACAGTGAGGAACCCCTCCCCCAGCATCACCCTGCTCCCCTGGTGTCTCCAATGTGCCCTGATCTCCCATGGCCTTGGCAGATTGACCTTCAAGGTTTTCTGCACCATCCAGGGCAGCTCTGGGGCTGGTGTTCAATGTTCCTTGGACGTTCCGTTCCCCACATGCCCCTGTGCATGAGAGGGGTCGGAAGGCTGCAAGGTGTCCCTGTGTCGGATGCTGTACATGGCAGCCTGAGCCGTTGGCTCTGTGGCACCCGGGGCAGTGTCCTGGTGCAGCAGGTATTCCTATGGCACCGCACCTCCCTCAAACATCCCAACTGCTGGGAGCTGGGGCAGGGGCCAGCCTGAGATAACCACTTCATGAGGGGTCCATGCCCCGCCACCTCTGCTCTTTCTGCTCACAGCCACTGGGCCCATGGTGGGAAGGAAGCACAGGGTGCCCACTGCAGCAGAGCCTTCCCCCTGCCTTGGTTGTTTATGAGCTGCTGCCAAGAGGCTGTGGCTTCTCTGTGCTCTCTAGCTGTGCGCATTAACAGCTTCCTGCCCCTGGCACCCACGCACATGTTGCCAAGACAATGACCTTTGATTGCCTTGGACAAACTGCTTTTGTGCCTCTCTGTGCGTGGGGCACTACTATCCTGTACCTGCGGCAGGCTGAGCTGCCATCCAGCGCTCTCACCAGGGAAGTCTGGGCATCCTACTGGTGCTGCGTCCTTGGCAGAAGCACTGACTGCAGAGCAGTGCCTGCGTGGGTGACTTCTGAGTAAACATCTACCCATATATCTGTCACGGACTATAACTTACTTATGCTCTATTGGATTTTATCTTCGTGCCACATCCATGGGCTGAAACAACTAGCCAGCCTGCCTTGAGGTGGGAAGGCCCCAGGAGAGGGACCATGCAGAATGACCATGGGCTGCCCTTTGCACTGTGTGACAGCAGGGCAGGACTGCAGGCAAAACCTCAGTGAGTATGTGCAGATGCTGCAGCATCAAGGGAGCATCTCCAGCTTGATTTGCCTTCACACTACACTTGCTGTTCAGACTTCAGCATTTATTATTGCCCTGATTGAGCTGCGTAGCTCATCGCTTATGTCAGAACTTGTGCAAAGCTGTAAGATCTTCGAAGTCTGTGTGATAAGGTATGCTGGAGGCTTCAGTTTGTCCCATTGCTCACTAGAAGGAAAGTTTAAGCATCCACGCAGTCTGTCGAAGAGCCACAGGATCTTCACCCTGAAGGCAAGCAGCAGGAGCTCATCTTCGCTCAGTGGGGCAGGGGAAGGCAGCTGGCTGACATCGCTGACCTGGGGAGTGGAGGTGAGTGGTGTCAGCCCTGCAGCAGCGTGGGACAGGGCTTCAGGGTTTTGGTCTTTCCCCACTAGACAATCCTGCCCTGTGCAGGAACCCATGGAGGACAGGGAGCTGCCACACACCCTGCCCTCATGGATCACAGGTCTTCTCACCACAGCAGAGCCAGGGTGACCCTCAGGGATGCAGGCAGGGACAGTGGGGACCTACCTGGGAGTGCTTCCTGCACTCTGCAGCTTCTTACATAGAGTGAGGGCTGCCAGGGCTTGTGAGCCGAGCCCCCTGTCTGCATGGGCCCGAGCAGAGGTATACCTCCACTGTTTGCTGTTTTGGGGGGCAGGACCATGGGGCAACATAGGGAGCACCCACTGTGGAATAAGTATGCTTCCCCATGGATGGGAGCTTCCCTGGCTGCCCTGCTCCTGTGGTGGAAAGCGACTTTGTGTGGAGCTACCTGTGAGGTTGAGAAATACCTGCACTTTGGTTCCCACGTTGAATTTTGCTTGTTGCCCCATGGCAAGGAAGGAAACAGCAATCTTATCCTGGCCCAGGATCCGGACCCCCACGTGCCGGTTGAGGGAGATGAAGATGGGTCTCAGCGGGACATGGGGTCCTGGTGACATGATGCTGTTTGGCCATGTCCACCTCCTCACCCTGCTGCCTGTTTGGTCCAAATACTGCCCTCCCTGAATGCTCATGTATATCCTAGAAGAGAGGAAAATCAAAGCTCTGAACCTTGCAGCTCCCATGGCAGCTTCCACAGAGGGATAGGACTGAGGCACAGCTAGTTTGGGGTCTAACGCCTCCCTCTCAAGACAGAGCTGGGGTGGCCCTGTCCCTCTGGGAGGCACCTGAAGCAGGCCCCTGAGCTGTTATACTTGTCCTAATTTTTGAATGCTCTTAAAAATACCCTTTATAACCTTTGAAATTTAAAAAACAATGGAGAGCAAAACTGCTCTGACCAACTTAAACATACCACACAGTTCCACTTGGATAATAGCAAGTACTTCTGCCATCAGACTTAAATATTGCTTGTATTTCGGCATAACTTGGCTTGTCTTCTTGCACTATGCAAACACGACGTTTTTTCTTCTGTACAACAACGACTGCCAGATTTCCAGATGGATAGCTGTCACCAGGTAAGGTGTTTGTAACTCCTTTCTTTGTCTGCTCTGTTATTACATTCTGAATATTTCAGAGCACTACTCTGGAGTATAGGAATGGACCCATTGATCGGATCACTGTGTAAAAGGTGGAATGATGCTGCCAGTGTTACCTGGGAGACTGCCAGTGCTTTTCTGCTACATTGAAGTACTGCGTATACACTGACAAAAGAGATACAGAATACATTTTTGTTGTTTTCCAACCAATAAGCCAGGTGGAACTGCTTAGCAAGCTTTTATCTTAATGACACGTTCCTGGACAATGCTAATGATTGAAAGTATGAGGCTACCAAAGTGAAGTGGTCAAAATACTCAACTTGGATGACAGCAGAGAAAACAGGGGCAGGTATTATCCTCCAGGCGCTAAAAAGAAAACAAATGTGGAGAAAAAAGGCCCTCGGTGCAGAAATGTGACTGGAGCAGGAGGTATTTTGTGTCTCACTGGAGTTTCCCTTCAGCAAGACTTGCTATTGGAAGCGCATGTGCTTACGGCACTTTGCCACCTCCATGACTAGCAGCATCCCTGGGGCAAACGCAGCCTGGAGGGCAGAGCAGAGAAGTAGTCTTAAGCCTGTTTGCTTTGGTGGCAGAGCTCAGGTAGACTTTTATACACCCCCGAGTCAGAAAAAAGTCAGCCACAGTAAGGAAAAATAACTTGGGTGGCTTAAAATGTTCTGGCTTACGTAATGGCAAAGGCAGCCTGAAAGCTACGGGGTCCTTTCATGAAACTGACACGGTTTTATTTCCTCAAAGAGTACTCTTAGTTACAGTGTTAATTTCAGTTTGTCAGTGCACCTTTTATGTACTCCTGCCTGCAGGACAGAGACCTTAGCCACGTGCCAATGGAAAAGGATGTGCTGGTTCGTCCCTGTGAGAAGGATGGGGCTGAATGGTTTGGGAGCCCACTCAGCCAGCAGTGCCCATCCACGGGTGGCCAGAGCTCAGGAGTGGGTCTAAACACTGGGCTAGCACATTTTTTAAGCTGGGTGTTAAAGGCACAAGTACCTGTCCTTCATGGAAGCTCCTGGCACATCTGAAGAACCTCAGACCAAGACCTATGTAAGTGGTTTCACTACTGCTTTTTCCTAGACTGTGAAAACAAACGTGAATGGTGGACCAGGGTATTTGGTGATAAAGCAGCCTATGACTCGTGTAAAATTACAGTAACAACCCTGCACTAATGCAGGCCAATGAACCCCGTAAAGGATACAATAACTGCACTGTTCCATCTGGAAGCATGGTAAGGAATTTCCCCCCATGTTTGTAGTATTTTTCCAGCAATTCATTCTTCACTACCTAAGATTGGAAGAGAAACAATAAAATGGATGAGAGCAGTCCTGTGCCAGCTGCCCTTGAAGGCAGGCATGCGCCAGGCTCCATCCGCTCTGGAGCGTGGACACATCCTGTCGGACATGTCCGCAGCAGCTACTTGCCTTTCCACCAACAGAGGTAAAATCACAGCAGGTAATGCTGTAGGAGACAGACTCCTCCTTGGGCTCTGCTGCTCTCTCAGCAGGCATCAGTGTCCAGCTGTTTGGTGATGGGGGCTCCAGGGAAAGCTGGTAGAAAATCATGCCGGGTTCATTTAAACCTAGAGAGGAAAGGGAGGGTTTGTGTGCATTGGGTAGGGCTGGCAGTGCCGATGGCAGGGAGGCTGTAACTTGGGGGAGTAGGGATTTCTGGCTGAAATGCTCCATCCTGGGAGTGTGTTTCAAGGTATTTTCTATCTAACGAGGACATTCCAAAGTGTTCAGCTATTTCAGAGATACGAAAAAAGATGTAGTATGACTTTCTTTGGATAGCATTCGTGGCTCCATGCTCTGCAGAACTGATGACCTGAAATCCTTGGTGCCACAAAAGCCTCCGTACCCTGCTATCTTCTGTGAAAATATGCCCATATTATAAATCTAGTTCACCTGTTCTTCGTCAAAATGCCCTTAATTTTATAGCTAGATCCAAAGGGCTGCTCAGCCATTCACAGACTGGGCTAGGATTTAGTGGAGTGTTTACATGACTAGGCAAAATGTTAATCCCCCTAATTCTGGCAGTTCCTGCCTTCCAAGGGCTTGGCTTTGCCAACTCATTATTCTCTAAAGTAAATTTCTGTGCATCTCAGTTGAAACAGTCAGATTTAAATACTGAAAGTCACAGCAAGGAGATCCTTTCAGTGCAATGGGAATGTAACTGGTTTTTGTTTTTTTCAAGCTATATAATATGGCAGTATCTAATTTAATGGGATTGCACACTTGACAATGAGCTAATGTGCCATTGTATAAATCTTCCTGTTCCATTAGAGAGCGTTATAGACAAGCAATTCCATTGAATTCATTGTTGTAATAAATAGACAAATATGTAAGGAAATGCAAACTCACGTTTCGCTGCAAGTGCTGTCTTTGTTGCCTGCAAAAATAACTGTCTGGTCAATCGTCTCTCCAGCTGCCTGGAAATGAAAGTGTTCCTGAGATGTTTCATATATCCTGTTTCGAAAACTAGAGGCACTGGGTATCCTTTCCATAGGAATGCAAGTTTCTGAATTTGTTTTCTTCTCTCCACTCACACAACTGCATATAAGTTAGTCAGCAGAATATCACCAAAAAGGAATTGTTTCTGTACAGAGATTTCAATGAACAGACTAAACATTGTAATGGATTGTGTGTGAAGATTTTCTGTGAAAGAGGAGAGCTTTCCAAGATCAAGGAGACAACTAACCTCCAAGAATACTTTGACTGTTCTTCTTATCTAGCTTTCTGTAAATTTGACAGTGTCTGACAATGACTTTGGTTTATGCTCTGTACATAATATGAGGTACTTACACCATAATAACTGCAAAAGATGTTCAAGCAAGCTAGCAGTTTACGTCCAGGTGTATTGATTTACTTTTCTTTAAGCCTATGCTATAGACTCAGATATTTGTATAATCTTTGGGCATCCTACTAAACAGCCCAGTAGAAGTCAAACTTGCAGAGTTCTCGTGACTGGAAACTAGAATCCAAATGCTTGGTCACAGGTTATGCAGCAAAACAGAGAAACACAAATTCAAGGTTTGTTTCAGTATCTGGGGTAAAGCTGGACCTGAGTATTATCCCATCCACGGCTGCAATTATGTTTTTGGCTTTACCTGTCTCTAGATACTATGTCTGAAAGTAGTAGAACGAATGCTTTACTCAATACGTACCTCCCCACCTTCTAATACAGCCTGATAGGAGAAAAGCCAAGAGGCTGCAGATAGAATGTGAACTTGTGCTGCCTAAATCAATTTTTTTTCTTCTCTCATTGCCTGTTGCTGCAGTTTCATTTTCTTAATGCTTCTTCTCCCCCTAGAGTCACCTATTGTGCCTTACACAGACCAGATCCCCAGTTCTCCCTGTAGTCATTTCACGGTACCTCTCATACACCTTCTCCTCTGACAGCAGCCTGTTGACTTCGGTGCCCTGGCACTCATTGAGGATGACATCAGTGGAAATGCTCCTGGCACATTCATGGGTCTTCCTCTCATGGGACTCATGGGAGCCAACATCAATAGGAATGCTCCCGTCATCTTTGGGGGTCTTCCCCTCATGGGACTCTTGAGTGCTAACATCAATGGGAACATTCCAGATGCCTTCATGGGTCTTCCTCTCATGGGACTTATGGAGGCCAATATCAATGGGAATGTTCCAGGCACCTTTGTGGGTCTTCCCCTCATGGGTCTTCTGGGGGCCAACATTGGTGAGAATGTTCCAGGTGCCTCTGTAGATCTTCCTCTCATTCACAATGAACTCATAGAGGTCTCGATTATGTTCACAGCAAAACTTCTGAAAGACAGAAGAGCGGTGCCATAGAAGTAGGCCTTTCCACAGCCAACCTCTGCTAATCTTTCCCACCAGCTTACTGATTCATAATCCTGTGACAGTGGGCAAATGTCTTCAAAGGAAGGGAATGGCTTCAGCAAGCTGCCACAGTACTCACATCTTGGAGCAAAGTCCTCCTCTATCTGAAGTGGAGGTAGGGAGAGAGAACATGGGGAGGACAAAAAAAATAGTATCAGCACACAAATCTTCATTTTATCTTGGGGAAAGAGGGCTATGCTCAAAATGCAACATCATAAAATGTGTAACAGCAGTTAGATCTGTGTCTGTGATATCTTGGGACAATTTAACTCAAAACACTAAGTTCAGGAAACCACCAAAAAGAAAAGCTGTTCTGTAGAAAGTAAATAAATAAAGACCCTCAAATAAATGGAATAACTGTAGTACCTATGAGACCCATTCCTTCCAAGAGAAAGCTTCAGAGCATGAAGAATGCTATAGCTGAGTACTCTGATACATTAACCCTTTCAAGTATGTTGCTTGGGGCTTTGGAGAGAAAAAGCTTCCAGATTGCTGCACTGTTGATCATAGGAAAATCTGTGGGGAATTTCATGAGGATCCACCAGCAGATTTGTTGACAAAAGAGCCAAGCGTATTTGACCAGATGCAAATCAGGGCTGCTCTGGGATATATTTTGAGGATGAGACTAGATATTCTGAAATAAATACCTTATTTTTTGAAAACACATTTTGAAACTGAGTTACAGAAGGTGCAGTTGCCAAGAGTGTGCTGCTGAATTCCATGCCTAATGCCTCCACTGCCAAGGGCAGCACACCAAGCTCAGCGCTGCTTGAGAGCAATCCATTAGCAGCAGCAAGGGGTGAAGGGTAGGTACCTGCTCCAGGCCACTTAGCTGGTGTGCTTCACTTACACTTGATTTACTATACTGTCTGTTTAACACTTTCATTCAAATCCTTCCATTTCAGAGAACATATTAATTTGAAATACTTGGCTTCTCTGGAGCATTATTCTTGGAAATTCCCTTGCTTCCCCACCTCATGCCTAGGACTAGCTCTCTTTGATGACTTTACTCTCCTAAGAGTTATGGGGAACTCTATGCCCTTCTTGTAATTCTTTAACTGTATACCTAGTATTTATACAAACTTTGTACCACTGTTTTAGCCAGAGGGCAAATTCTGCTAGGAAATTCTCAACACAGGATGCAGTGTTGGGGAGAGGAGTTACACAGCCTCTTGCTGTTCAGGAGTGCACAATAAGCATAATTTCAAGAGCCTTACAAAAGAAAAGCTCTTTTATAAAGGAACTCCTGCACTGGCTTGGCAAAAGGTATTTTTTTTTCTACATGGGAATCATAGGAAATAAACAGCAAAAGCCACACAGCAGGGAACATCTACCACTGACTCACCTCAGCCTGCAAGATTTCTCGTAACGATTCAGGTCTGTAGGCCAGAAGGCTAGGAAGGCCAGTGGATGGGAATGTGCGCAGTGATTTCTTGAACAGCTTCACAAAATCTTCTTCCAACTCAAAGTGGAAAACAACAAAAGCAATTTGGAGTCATATCTTTGTTCAGGGGTAAACCCATTAAGCATATATATACAACGTGGGAAAGTTCTTACCTCCATGTTACACAAAACATCTAAGCTTCTGGACTCATCTTACAGAGCTGCAAGTAATAGCAACAATGAGAATTACCGAATTGCCATGTTGTGCTCTCAGAAAGCTTATCTTCTACACATATTTGTTTTGTTCCTCTTTCAGCAGTGACAGCCTTTTCTCACTGACCTTATCAGCTGCCTGAGGCCTTCTTGCCAGACTTGCTCCTACAGTTTCAGACGGGCAACCTGTATCTGCATGTAAGCCTTCCCAGATGCCTGAGGGACTGTAACTGGGCACTGACATGGGATCAGGGCTTTACAAAAGTGTCCCACTGAAGTCTTAGAGACAGCTTATTGCTGAGCATCAGTGACTTGTAGCACTGAGCTAATACTGCATTATCCTCTAAAGCATTTCCAGCTTCTCTAGTCCTAAGAAGAGTGAGTTGTAGAGACATTTGAGGTTTTCTCTCATTTCTAAGCGCAGTCTATGCTGCATAAATGCAACCAAGGGTTCTTTGCCCTTTGGAGTGGCAGGAAACATCTCAGATGACTGGGTGTCTAGCACTGTCCTCAGTAGTGCTGACATCCAGCTACCTCAGCTGCACAGCTGTGTGCTGTCCCATATACATCATCTCCTGTCTGAACATCAACATGGCTGGCATGCCAACTGCTACAGCCTCCCCTTCAGCCAAACTAAACACATGCTCAGTCCTTTTAGCTTTGAATTTTAGTTCGCCTTGTTGCCACCTAATTTGTCTTGCCCTTCCAAGTAAGCTTATTCTGCTTTCCAGAAAATACTCAGCCAGATGAAACTCTGGGCAGGCTGAAACACCAAAATCTTTCTAAGTCCTTCTCTTTGGAAAGTATGAAAAAATCAGAACATGTATCTAAAAGGATGGGATAAAAATCACAACAGCCCCATGTCAACTCCCAGCTTCCTAGGCTTGTAGTGGGACCCACAGCTCAGGAATGCACCCAGAAGTGAATGAATGCACCAACACAGAAGGAAAAGTGAAAGCAATGCTATGAGAGTTGCTTATATTTTTAGAAGGCTGAATTATGTGGATGCTGGTTTGCTTGAACTTCTTTTGAATTGCAGTTCAAAGACACGTAGTTATCACCACAGCAATCAAGCTATGTCACAGAGTGTAGCTGATCATAAACCTCACCTGAGAAGAAGTAACTTCAGAAAGTGCATGGTGCTGGTGCTTCACTGGTGTGAAGCTGCGCAGGCAAGGCACAGCTCTGGGTGCACCATGGCACCGAGAGACACAGGGAAGCCTGGCACCCAGGGCACAGTACTCAGGTTAGGTGGACCCTCCGCTTCTTACTCTGCCCTCTCTAATGGACTTCGCAGCTTCTGAATCATCTCTATCTACCACTGCTGCCTCTAAACCCAAGTAGATTATTTACCACTGGTTACACTTGGTTATTCTGTATTAGAGCCACAGTCACCCCAAGGACTTGTAAAGCTCCACCTAAGGTACAAAGCTTACAGTGTTTTCTCCTGCAAACACATTCACAGTACATTTCCAAACAAACATCCTTGCAAAGTGAGAAGAGAGCAATGTTTATCTGTTGTGGGCTGTGCATGACCCCTTTCTATTGGGATAGATCTGCACACAGCTAACTCCAGTACTTTCAGCTGGTATGCTGTTTTGTGGCCCTGATCATTCCTCCTCTTAGAGGCATATGAGATGCGGGAGACATTCTCCAACAGAGCAGAGCTGCCTGGCTGCTTGTTGAAAAGGAATCATAGAATCAGGTTGGAAAAGACCTTTAAGATCAAGGCCAAGCATTACCCCAGGACTGCCAAGGCAACCACTAAAACATGTCACTGAGGGCCTCATCTGCATGTTTTTTGAACACTTTAAAAAAAAAAAAAGCAAACAAACCCCAAACACTTGAAAAGCACAAAGGCTGTTTGATGGGGTGTCCAAAAGCGGTGGGATCAAGCAGCAACTACCACTAACATGCTGTGTCCTAAGGTACAGTGCTGTACTTCAGCAGGCGAGAGAAGGGGCTGGTTACTCAGTCACATGCTGGGATGGCTCAGCTGAGCAGGAGGAGAAAAAAGGTTGATGTATCTCCAGGTCTCCTGAGAGGCTTTGCCAGTACCTCTCGCAGGAGTACAGTATGCTCTTTCTGCCATCTGCTGAGCACTCCTATGCCTGTTGGCTGGCAGAGTGCTCCTGCATGTTCATTTAGAAGTGGCTCAGCAAAGAGGGTAATGAGAGGGCAGCAGCGGGGATGCCTGGAGGCTGCTCTAGGTCTGCACCACTCTGCAAGCGGATCTCAGGGAAACTGCAAAGTCACAAGTCTTCTATGAAAGCCCGAGGCAGCTTCAGTGAAAGACAATACAAGTGAGCAGCTCTTCCTTGAACAAAGCTGTTTCTTACTTGATTTTCTGTAGGAGTGTTCATGGAGACAGCCAGCTTCAATCTGCATTGACACTGAAGTTCCTGGCAGCTTCTGCGTCTCGATGGGTTCGACGCTGCTCGATGTTCCCCTTAATGTAACATACAAACCCACCTGTTAGCCCCACACAATAACTTCAAAGCAATTGCCCTGGACCACTGTACCGATGAAGGAGACTTTTCCGAATGGATCTAATTAGAACTCTGTACGCTGTGGATGCAGTAAGTGGGGCTGGCAGCGGTTTAGCTACCTATGTGGGAGGTGCCAGGTGGGCCCTGCCAGCCGCTGACCACGGTGGCTGGGCCGGTTTCCCCTCCGCCTTCCCTCCCGCGGCTTTAGGAGATCGGTCAGTACCTGTTCCACTGCAGCAGAGTGCCGCCGGGGATTCCCCGATCGCCCTGCGGTACTGCACGCAGTCCCCGCTACCGACCTGTCCGGAGCCGGGCCCGCCTGCGACGCTGGAGGGGGAGCCGCGGGGAGAAACTGCGCTGCGCTTTGCTGGCCCGGCCCCGTTTCCGGCCCGCGCCGTCCATGGCACGGCCGAGCCAGCTGCGGCGGCGGCGCTGGAGGGCGCCGTCTCCATGGCGACGCGGCAGGCGCGGGGGCTGCCGGGGCAGCGGGGCAGCTGCGAGCGGTGGGTGCGAGAGGCTGCGGTGCGTACCGGGGTACGCGGGGGAGTGGGGGCCCGCGGTTGGGTGTGGACGGACGTAAAAGGCCTCCAAGCGAGGTGGAGATGTTCAGGGTGGTGCGGGTGCTTCAGGAGGCTCCCGGCGATAGTGCCTACCGAGCCGCTGCCCCCCCGCCCTTTCCCTGCCTCGGCAGCAGCCCTCAGCACGCCGCTGACGTGAACGTGGTGAGTGGCCGGAGCTGCTCTGCAGCTTTCTGTCCGGAATGGGAGCAGGGTTGAAGGCGAAGCACTGGTTAAGGAACTTACTGTGATTTTCCTGTTCAGGCACAAACTTCTAACTGCACCCAAAGCACTTGCCTAAGTGATTTAGTGGTGGACCTGACAGTCCTGGAATAACAGTTGGGCTTGATGATCTTAAAGGTCTTTTTTCACCTAGTTGATTCTATGATTGGTGTTATGTGCTTGTCAGACATCTGTTGCTGATGTCTTCTATAGGGCTAG
This sequence comes from Myiopsitta monachus, assembly GCA_017639245.1. Lineage (NCBI taxonomy): Eukaryota > Metazoa > Chordata > Aves > Psittaciformes > Psittacidae > Myiopsitta > Myiopsitta monachus. Next base: position 24,762,025 of record CM029923.1, read on the forward strand.
ATGCTGTTGAACTCTTCCAAGGAATGATGTTGAATGCTGTTGAACTCTTCCAACTTCAGCTTGGAGAAGCAGAAGGAACAATTTTCTTTAGATACGTCATCTGCAAATAAGCACAGGCTTTAGAGTTTCCTCAGGACAGTGCATATGTGCTACATTATGTGGACTTTGTATAAAAAAGTGCAGTTGTCTTATGAGCACATGGGTTCCACAATGAACTATGTTAGTAATTTTTAAAACTGGAAGGAGTATGTTGAGGCGCAGCCAGGGGTGTCTGTTAGTGCAGTGCCTGGACATGCTGCTTGACTGCCGTTGGTGCTGACAGCTCCCTGTAGCACTGGGGTCCCGGGAGGTTGCTTCCATGCTTGGTTGGTGCAGATCTTGGTGTTGCCACAGCATTTGCTCCTGCCTGCAGTGCTGCAGCACAGGCTGAGGCACTGTCCTAGCAGCACGTGGCTTGGTGCTGGCACAGCTGCAAGTAGGAACTACTCAAGTTGTGCTGTATTCTTGCTATGAATTTCATCAGTCCCTAGGAGTTTCTGCATTTTTGTGTGTGTGTGTGTTTAAAGTGAAAATTGGTTTTGAGGAGAACTGTCAACAAAAAAAACCTGTTTCCTAGGCGCAGATCTTGGTCACTCATATTGCTGCCTGCCATTAACTGCTGCTGGGTGGTGTTGAAGCACAGCTGAGAGGGGCTGTTGTGTGCATGTCATTAGCTGTAGCCTGGTTTGGCAGTGGGACAGCTTCTCACAGCACAGAAGGCTCCCTTGCTGCTGCCGGCTCCTGGGCAGAGTTTTCTGTGGGTATGTCTCACCATTCACCTCGGAGCCCAGTTGCATTAGTGGTCAGGAGTTTTCTTAAGAAAACCAGGATGGCTTCAGCAACCTTTTCTGAATATTTCAAGGAACTTTAACACATTTACTGACATGCTGCTGCTTCCCTTGGCAAGGTGCTGGTGCCATGCAAGTCTCTCCTGCTTCTGGTTCTTGGATATCACCCTTGGAAAGTTATAGCAGATGTATAAAGAAAATACCCTGAAACACCTTAATGCTGGACTGAATGTCACCTGTTTGTTCACTGGTCTTAAGGGAAAACACTACTTGTTGGCAGTAGCGGCTGAGGTATTCCTTATCCTAAAATCAGCCTGTCAGAAAAGATACCGGGGTTCTTTGGGTGTGAGATGTAACAGAAGTTTGTCATTCCCTCAGAATTGAATGATGTAGAAAGACCTAATTAAATCATGTGTGTTAAATTATCTAATGTGGATTATAGGCAATGTTGGAATAATTAATTTCCTTAATCCTTGTATAATCAAATACACACTTCAGGGGTTTTTTACACAAAAAAGCTCTTATCTTCTGCTATATACATTGCTGAAACATGGGAAAAGTAAACCAAATCCTTAGGAATTCTTGCTTAACAAGTTCTGCTGAAAGCACAAGTGTTAATGCCTGTCAGAGACAGAGCTTGACTTGATCCTGCTGAAGCAGGAGGAAATTCACTCAGCTGATGCTGGTGGAGCTCTGCCAACATGGTATAAACGAGATCAAATGTAGAATCTGTGTACAAATTGCACAAAAAGAGGGTAGAGTAATTCCTTGGGAGGTCTTTTTCTGTGATCATTTCCACATTCTTGAGGCTGGAACAAGTGTCCCTTTGCTGATGCAGCCCTCATTCTCTTCTGGCTTTTCTGGGAACTGCCACCAGGCACTGGGTGATGTTTGCATATAGGATTATCGTAATTCCAAGGAGCTCTTCCCTGGAAGGATACAGTTAGGACTGTGTATTATAATTATTTACACAAAGCTTCATCTGTTACTTTACATGTAGTTTTTCACTACCATGAGGCTTCCTATGGCTAAATAACTCAGCAGGCTGTATCATCTCACAACTCATTGCCTCTTCCAAGTGGCAGGCATCTTAATATTCAGCAAAGCCAATATGTGGAGCTAGTATTTTTCTTGAGCAATTCAGACAGAAGGCTCTGGTTGCAGAGGGAGAGCTGCAGCAGATTCAGCTTCAGTGACAGACTGCAATTTCAGTTTGCATGAGCCAGGCTGTCACAGTTGCCCCTGGAACTCTGATCCAGACTCGGATCCAGACCCAGTTCTCCTGCTCGTACTCCAATGTGGCCCTCTTGGGCAGCAGAGCTGGGAGGCAGAGGGGGGAGCTCACCTGGGTGACCCGGCTCTTCCCAGGGAAGCCCAGCAGATCCAACCAGGCAGAGTGCACAGAGTAACCAGGAAGCAAGAGTTACCTGTCACACACACACATACACTACATGCTATGCAGTGTAGTTTTTGCAAAATATTTATTACAAAATAAAAGTAAATATGGCAACAAAACTTAAATAGCAAATGATGTGACACTGGCCATAAAACTCTCACTATATTATTAGTCTTTTACAATAATCAATAGTCAAGTATGTCTCCAAGGAAAGCTGCATGTGGACAGCTTATTACTATATTCTTGGCTCCAGCTGTTTTAGATGCATCGGATGTGTGTCTCCTGGCTGTGAGTGGTTGTGCCATGTGCTGGGCTCACTCACTCCCCTAAAATGGACAGGAGCTGGCAGCTCCCACACTCTGTGAAACCTGCCCTGCTTTAACTCAGCCCCTCCTCCCCTTTCTCTTTCAAAACCCTCAGCACATGATCCAAGGCCCATCCCTTTTTAATAAGGTAGTGGGAAATAGAGTATCAACACTGAAGTACCTATTGTTCCCCTTTGTGTCACAACCTCTCTTGTGAGAGGTTGCTTGGATTTCTTTCCTTTCCCACCTACTAAAATGGTTATTAAAGCTCGCCAGTGAGAGAGCAAGTCTGTGTTCCTGCTGAAAGGGCTTTTGGGTGTGCTCCAAACAGGAATGCAGTCCTTCAAGTCTCTTAAGCCACATGTCTAATGGAAGCACTCCTTAAAGAAAATATAATTAAATTAAAAAAGGTGACTGCTTGTGGGGAATCTTCCTAAGGCACCCAAGAATTTATAAAGACCTTTTCTCACTCATGTTATTTATAGGACACTCTTGTTGCTCTTCTCTCCAAAGTTAAAAGTGTTGGCTAGTTAAGAACCTTAGCATACACAATGGCATAGTTGAATATCATTAAAAAAAAAAAGGAAGCAAAAGAAAACCCTTGGTGAATGTAAAGCACTATGTCCAGACAGCCTAGGTTTCACTAGCTATGCAAACACATCACGGACAACATGTAGAGATAGTCACGTTAATGCCGAGGTTCCCATTGTCAGCAAAAAGGTGTGCTATAGCTGTATCAAAAACTAGGCAGTCACTGTTCAGAATGGCTGCAGATACCCCATCGTGGATGGAACGGGGTGTTGCCTCCCATGTCAGCCGGCGGCGGTTGCCATTCAGCTCCAGTCTATAGGCAAAGTTCTCCGCTTGCTTACGGGTGCCAATGAGCAGCACGATGGCAAAGAACTGCTGGTGACCTTCGTACTTCTCTTGTTTCTCCAGCACCAGCATGAAGTGGTGACCGAAGCACGACTGCATCATCACCCAGTCAACTGCCCCTGGAAGGTTAATGTCTGTGGCAAGAAAAACAATGTCTTCTCCCTGAAGGGTGGTAATGCTTTTGTGGGCATGCATGAGGTGGGACATCACGGCTTCCAGCGATCCCTGCCATTTACAGGAGGCACCAGGGCATGGGCAGGAATAGGGACGATACTCACAGATGTCTTCGTGTTCTGGCTTTTCTGTGTGATGGAGTGTCAGAGAGCAGCCTGTTGTGGCATACTGGAAAAAGACCAAATACAAGCCGTCAGGAAAGGCACCAGCCTTTGCTGCTCCCACCTGTCAACTGGAAACACTGGTACTCAACCAGAACTCTTGTTCTCTTTGCAAATTTTACGTTAGATACTTCTATTTAGCCCTGAATTCAGAGCTGAACTTTACTTATTTTTGTTTCCACTTAAAAATGAATTCTTCTTGTCTTTGTGTGGTTGGCTTTTTTTTTCTAATGCAAGCACTTAGATAAAATGGAGTGTAAGGCTGAGTTGTAGTTAGATTTGCTGTTGTAGTTAGATCTGATAGGTCCAGATCAGCTGAAGTGGTCCTGGTTTGGATTTTTCTTTTCTTTAAAAAGAACAAAGGATTCTAGTTTCAGCAAACAGCAACTAGAGTGAAGTATTTTTAATAGATGTACCTTATTACCATCACAGAGCAAAAGCACTCCCATTAAATTCAAATGCAGATTCCCCACAGCTTTTTTTAAACACTGGAACAGTTTCAACACTGCAATTGTGAGAAGTGGAAAGAGAATGACTTTTCACTAAGCATAAAGTTAGCACACAAATAAGTACCATCTACCTTCTTTTAATGTCATTGGGCAACTTAGAGGGTTAATTTGCTTAACCAGCTGGGGTCGCTCTTCTTTTTCTGCAGTCAATTCAGTTGTCCACACTGACCACTCTGCTTTCATGACACTTTCATAGAGACATAAAGGTCTCTCCTATTCTCCCAGTCTGTAGGTATCAGTAGTGATACTGACACCGCTGCTACCACTATCATGCAGGTCACAACATGCACCCATGGCTGCTTACAAATGCTGTGACACCTCCTTGAGGACTGATACAACCAAAGAATAAATTATTATTTCTGAGATAATATGTGTGCAGGAAGTTTCAGCTCTAAATGCCAAGACAGAAATCACCCATGCTGAGAACAAGGTGCTAGGAATACTGGGATAGAAACTTGACCTTCTTCTGAAGGAGTGCGGTTTATAAGCCATAAAAGAGTTAACGTGAGCCTTCATTTACAGTGCCTGCCCCTGCTGCTTAATCCTGTGCTAATGGCTTTATTGCAGGCTGCTGAGGTGGAACAAGGCATCCTCCTGCAAATGCACGGTCTGCTGTGCCTGATGCCCTGCTGCATAACACAGCCACCCAGGTGTGTGTATGCTTCCAGCCCCACTGGCCTGCTGGAATTTCCAGGGTTCATAGCCCTGTTAACACTTCAATCATACCAGGTGTTGAAGAGCAGCTCCAAGTCTAACCTCATTAAGAAAACCAGTAAGAATCTACAAGCTGCTGATTGAGTGAAACCTGATGTCTATGGGAAAGTGACTAGTGATGACTACAGAAGGGAGAGTGTAAAAACAAGATGAGCAAATAGTGGTAGCTTTCCCTTCATTTTGAGAAGGACCTCCTTTTGTGTGCTTCCTAACCCACTGCTGCAGGTTTCATCTGGTAAGGAGCCTTACCAGTGGTAGAAGACCATGAAAAGCAAAAACTGACCTGCTGTGTTCATACTGCTTGGCAAAGGTCACTGATCTTTATTATACCCCTCAGAAGTCTACTCCCTCTCTCCCTGTGTAGAGGTTATATGATACCTTTGAGCTACTTGGCCTGTGCACCTTTTCCACCCCTACTGTGTCCTTGAGACTGGCAGCCAGGGTTGTGCACAATGTTAACAGTGCAGGCGTGCCACTAATGCCTGAGCTGGCATGACTGTTTTCTGTTTGTTTTGTTGCCCTTCTCATCATTTCCAGAATTCCAAACTGGAAAGTATCATGTACTTGTTTTCACAGTTTAGTTTTTGTTCATGGTTTAGCACTGTATTCTCTTCCTAAACCGAAATTATCAGCTTGGAACTTGTCACTACATATAAGACCTAGCATGCCTTGGTTTTGCCATGTATGTCACTCTGTGTGTGCTGCTCTGAGCTTCACTTTGACAGGATAGCTTTCTGAGTGTCCTAAAGCATTTGGAAAACATCAGTTAAACTTGCAAGTGCTCAGCAGAGGTAGGCTGGTATTATCAACCCTGTAAATGAAGGCAGGCATGAACACAGGATTAAAGTAACTTGTCTGAAGCCACATGGGAAATCAGTGGCAGACTAGGAACAGACTGCCAAGTTCAAACCCCTCCTGCTCCAGCCAGCAGACTCTCCCTCTAGTATACAAGCAGTTTGAGACACAAGTAATTCTGGAAAAGAAGAGCTCTGCCTGCTGCTGTATGTGTGTTAGCAATGTTCAGGGACCCAGCTGGGATTGAGACCCTTTAGTGCTTTTCCCTCCTCCAGTGCTTCATAAAATGTCTGTCCCTGCTTTTAAGATCCCTCCAGCCTCCCAAAGCATTCACTGCAGCTTGGGCACAGATGCTCAGCCTAGTCTACCAGCAATCCTGCAGAGCTCTCCCAGGGATGCACGGTGAGGTCCTGCCCTGACAACAGCGAGCCTCCATGCTTCCCCCAGCCTCGCACAGGTGAAGAAACCACCTCCATGCCACAGCCAGCTGCCTGGCAGTAACCACTTACAAACTCTGCTCTGCCAGCAGTGCTGGGTCTGCTGTTAATGCTCACCTGGGATAGGACCAGTGAATGTCCTGTTGTTTCATACAGAGTGTGTGAGCTCTCTACGTATGTGCAGGCAGCATGATGTAAGCAGACACCTGTGTGTAACAGGCATCTGTTCAATTAAAACCAAAACAAACTGCATTTTTATCAACCTCCCTCCCCCTTTACTAGAGTCTACTATGTGTTGAAAATAGGAAGTGTGATCTTACTTATGTTTAGTAGATCTGCTTAAAATTACATAGTTTTTTTTTTTAATTAAAGCTCTTAATAGGCCATAGAGGCAGAACTGGACAATATACAGGAGTAAGTCTGGATACAATAACATGAACATGCAATTTCTGTTTGGAAGTTGGCTGCTTACATGGGAAACCTGACATGTTTTCTCTTGAACTAATGGTGTAGCAGCAGTGGTCTAAGGACATAGGGTGGTTCTGGCTACCTCCTATTACCTGTCTAAACAAAATTTTAAAAAGTGATTATTTAAGACTGTCAGTTTATATACAGTCTTATTGTGCCTTTCACTTTCAAACACAAAGTGTTGGTCATGAGATGCAGAAAAACTTTTCCACAAAGCAAAGTGTAAGAGTGCAGTATAATGAATTTACTGGATTCACTTTTCTTCAAAAGGACCAGAATCACCTGGAAACTCAGAAACAAGGCAGTATCTCCAGTTAGAGATGGCTATGACTTTTGGAAGACTCTCTTCAAGTGAGGTCTCTCTCTCAGCTTCTAAGATGCAGAGCATCACCGCTCCAAGGAAAGCTGCTAAGAATGGGGTTTCAATCCCTGAAAAAGCCTCATGTACTCAGATTTTTTTTTAAATGTATGCAATAACTAGAAAAGTAATTTCCTTTAAGTAAAACTTATTGTTAGGTTGAATTAATCACAGTGAGAATTCACTGGTATATTTATGCAGGAGGTTTGGGGTTTTTTTGGGTGGTGGTGGTATTTTTTTTTTTTTTAATATTTATTTCCCCATCATACACTGCTAAATGCCATCTATACATCTACATCTATACAGCTGCCCAGCCAGGCTGCTCTCAGGGCACTGAATTTGCTATTGGATATTCTTTGCTTAGTGGTGGGCTAGTTTTTGCCTCTGTATGGTGGAGGCAAGTTCTAGTTCCCTGAAAAGCAAGCAGTAACTGTCTGCTGTTTTACACAGGGCAGATGAGGAGTGCTAGTCCCATGTCATGCCAAGATCACTCAAGCATGAACACCTTTGTTTGTCAAGCCCCACCGTAACAGGTTAGCAAAACATGGCAGGGCATGGATGTCAGCTTAATGCTCATGGTTACATGAGGACTGCAGTTCTGCTGGTGACAACGGAGAACACTCACAACTCTACTTGTTTCCTCACAGACTTTTGATGAAGTGGTTAACTTAAGAAACACCTCCCACCCCACGTGGCTCAGTTAGCCAGATCATGGTTCCAAGTTTAGCAGCTAATGATCACAGCATACCTCGCACAACTGCTGTGAAAATGGATTCTGGTGTCTGTTCAAGAAGCTCCCACTTCATAAGATTTATTTTCTTTTGTAGTTCATGTGAGACAAACCCCCCCAAAGTTACAGAAGGATCTATGTGCAAATTAAGTCAGCTTCATCATTAGAGAGCACATCTATATTATTTTCCACTTGAACTTATTTAAAAGATGAAAGAAAAAACAATTCCTTTTGGCATTCATTAGTTAGAAGTTTTGAGTGTGTTTGATGTGCATTTTATCTTCCGCAGATTGCTTACATCACTAACAGGCATTTCATATTTTCAGTAACTCTACTGTGACTTTAAGATATAAATCCTCCTATAGATTTTTTTTTCCAGAAGCCCCGTAAAGCACAGAGATGACAAAACTTGTAATTCCTTCTTGAAAAATATTAAGAGGAATAACTCTCAAAGTAGCTATAGCCATGGGCAACACCAATTCTGCATTTTCTATTGGCTCTGTCCTGTCTTGGTCCTACTTATTTCGAGCACCATTCAGAGCTGTCTCTAGAAGAGTAGGGACCTCCTCTGCACAGACCAGCTCTTCTATTTGTTCCTTCACATTTTCTGGAGCTCTGACTTTCCCCTGTCTGAAAGCTTATATTGGGTTCCTTTAATGTGGCGAAACCCCCAGATGAGTCAGACCAGGGCCAGGCCCCAGTGAGCTGCTACGTGCTGCTGCAGAGCAGGGCGGTTCTTGCTGAAACCCCTTGTGCTGCTGCAGCACCTGATGGATACCCACTGCTGAGGGATATGGTGGGTCATGTCCCTGCTGGCTGCCTGTGACCTACATAATACTGACTGAGAATTACAGCCCTGACAGCAAGTCGCTGTTTCTGGGCCCAAAAAGTAAGAGTGAAAAGAATTAATGTGTGCTAATTTCACTTCGCAGCTCTTTGGAACAGTGAAAGCAGCAGAGCAGGAATTGCTCATGGCAGAAAAAAAAAAACACATAAAAGAGAGGGTGTGTGAGGAAAGAGGAGGAGAGACTTATTTACACCTCTGTGAGGAGCTTCTGGGTGCCCAGTGAGTGAGGGGGGAAGAACTCAGAGCGGATGCTGGAACGCAGGGAGGATGCACACTGCTGTGCGGGTTGTACCACAGCCCAGTCTAGGATGCGGGGCTCCAGGAGCGTCATGTTTTTGAGGCCATGGTCTGAGCTAGGCAACTCACAGGCGCAGCTGTGACCACCGCAGTGTGGCAGGGGGAACCTGGCATCCTGCAGGCAGTACTGCCTGGTTGCCCCACACATGCAGCTGGGGCCGGGGACTGCCACCACCCCTGCCTGCACTGGCATCTCACTGGGCAGCAGTGAGGTGCAGCACACTGACCACTGCTGGGTCAAAGTCACTTTCCAGCTCTACCAGCTGTTAACTCACTTACAGGCACTGTACCAGGAAACCAAACCAAGTCTCAAGCTTGGAGTCCACAGCCTCCTGCCTGTCGCAGCTTCTAACATGCTGACCAGCACAGCATAAAGCACATGCCACTCCTTGGGTTACTGCAGAGACCATCAAAACAGTACCAGGTCAGAGCCAAATCTCTCCCAGTCCATAACCAAGATGCTGATTCCCAGCACTTATGGAAAAACTGGTAGGACTCCTGTCTAGGGGTTTGGCTGCTGGAAAAACTGGCATCCTGTAGGAAGCAGAGCTGTGGCTCAGACAATGAAGGGTTGTGAGGTCTCTGGTCCGTTTCATTTAAGACAAGCAGGGAATACCAGCTGCCACAGATGAGACTGACCCACAGCACCTATGTTCGGCAGAGAGGACCTGTGTCCCACCACTGCGCTGCATCTGCTATTGCCACCTCCCAGTTAAGGGTGAGCAGTGAAACAGCCCCATGCTGTCAAAAGCTCTGCAAGTTGCTGACAGCCATCCCATCCTGTGACTCAGCCAGCCCCTGGGTCAGATGGGGATCTTGTTATGGACCACACTGTGCTGCAGGAACTGACACAGACAATTTGCTCTGGAAGTGCCCTTACTCCCTGCGCATCCTTAATGATGCTCCTGCGGGCTGGCTGGGGACAGCTGCTCAAGTGACTGGCTTTTCCAGGTAAAGGTGGAATAAGCCTACTCACAGCTCTCACTGCACCTGCTCTGGCCACATTGGTCCCACTGGCAGCCTGACCATGGCTCCTCACCTTGCAGTGCACAGCTCTGTATGCTAAAACTTTGTTCTCGTATTCTACATAAGCAACAGCTCCAGCAGTTCCTGTATCTGTCCCTCTGTTGCTTCAACTTATGTTTTTAAAGTGCTTTTGGTACTACAGATGTACAAACATTGAGAGGCTCCAAGAAAACATAAAAATGACCTGCTCAGCATTGCCCGTGTGTACATATCTGCTGTCCTGGTTAATGTCTACTAGGAAGGATGTGCACATTGGAGCAGTTCACTTAGTTCTTTCAAAGTGCAAACTCACTAAAGAGAAGAAACTTCAATGTTTAATACTTGGAATAGTATTAAACTATGCAACTCTGCAACAGAACAGACTAGAAACCGGAACAGACTCGAAAAAAAAAGCCTAATTCATGTGTTGTTACTGACCCGACAGCTTACCAGCCCCTGTCTTTCCCAAGGAGGGCTGCAGGGAGCTAACAAGAGAGACATGAACAGTTTCTGTTACCTCCATAAACCACTTGTTAATGACTGAGAATCAGCATAGGTTAAAATAACTGTGCAGAGTGAAAAAAAGGTCTAGCCTTTTTATCTGCTGGTTGTGCCAAATACTAGGACAACATTTAGAGCAGGATTTTCAGTGAATGAGAAAGAAGCATTAGAAGTTTTGCTTTTAAAGGCTGGTGGCACTCCCATCATCTTGTTTCATTTTAGAAACCTGCAGACTCATGAAATTGGTAATGGAGACCAGCAAGCACCTCCCTTTCTGTTCAGTGTTTAAGGTGGGGTAGAAATAAAGGAAAGGAGGGGATGCAGCCCAGCCAAAAATTAAGGCTTTGCAGAACTTTGCTGTCTGCAGTGGCTCTGGATGAGTCCCACATGCTGTTGCAGGAGACTCTCAGGGTATCTTTGGTATAGGCATTTTTTATATCATTGCCTTCTACAAACTGCCAAGCGAACCTTTATTGGATAAAGCCTAGAAAGCTCCTTAAAGTCTTGTCATGAGCTGCAATATTTCTCTATCACACTAGAAACAAAGGCAAGACATAAACCCACCAGGGAAACTCTCCATGGGTGTGCTCTCCCCTCCTTGGTCCCTTCAGCATACAAATCCAATGCCAGCGCAGACCCAAATGTGACGCTGTACCTACCCCAGCTTGTTTACAGCATTTTGGAACAGAAAGATTATCCACCCTGAAAGAATATCTCTCGGCCATTCAAAAGAAAACCACTATGTTTCAAAGCCATGTTTATACCAAACGCCCAAACCGGTAGCTTTTCCACTGGGGACTCAATGTGACTGACTGTGAGCAGCCAACTTTTCCGATGAGAAGTTTCTCTCCCTTCTTTTGACCATTGTGCCACTCCTCTCTTTTTTTTTTTTTTTTTTTTTTAAATGAGGGAAAAGGGTGTGTGGAGAAAGCTTGAAAATTGAGGGTAGGGAAGTGGGGATGGGGGGGGGGGTATGTCCTGCTTGGCCGACCGGACACCCCCACATTCCAATCCCCTTGCCACCTTTCGCTCCCCCCCCCAGATCCCCCACTCCTCCCCTTACCTTGCAGGGGAAGAGCACGGCCGAGGCCACCTTCTCCATGGCAAGGTTCCGGATGCTCGGGGTGAGGGAGCCCCGGCAAGTAGGGCAGAGGCTCAGCTTCTGCCGGCATTGATTGCAGACCAGGTGCCCGGCCTGACACTGCAGGATGGGCGGCAGCACATAGTCGAAGCAGACCGGGCACTCGAAGAGCGAGGTCAGCTCGTGGTGCTGATGCGGAGGAGGAGGAGGCGGCGGCGGGGGAGGCGGCGGGGGAGGAGGGGGCGAGGAAGCCCCGCCGGGTCCCGGCAGGACGGCGGCGGGCACGGCGGGGGATGGGGTGTGCTGCTGCTTGCTGCAGGGCTTGCTAGCGCCGGGGCCGGCGGAAGACGGGCGGCTCATTGCGCCGCACCGCCGCCACCACCATCGGGCCGCCGGAGGGAGAGGGAGCGAAGGAGGTGCTGAGGCGAGCAGCGGCTGCGCGCGGCCTCCGCCCCGGTCCCGGCATGCTCCGGGAGCGGGAGCACGGGGAGGGGCAGTTACTCTGGCAACGGAGCTGTCCGCGGTAATGGAGCCCTCGCGGCGCGGCCGCGCCAGCGCCCGCCCGAGCGCGCGCGTAAAGCACGTGCCGCTCCGTACCCCGCCTTCCCGCCGGAGGAGGGCGGCTGCCCCCGGGGACGCAGTCGGCTCCGCGTGCAGGGGTGGCGCTTGGCCCCTGGTGCGTGGGTCACTGGCCTCTGGGTGAAAGGCCTGGGGCACAGGGCTTATGAGGAGCAGCTGGGGGAGCTGGGGGTTTTTAGTGCAGAAAAGGCTCAGGGGGGATCTTATCGCGCTCTACAACTAGCTGAAAGGAGGATGGAGAGAGGAGGTGGTTAATCTCTTCTCCCAAGTAACTAGGGATAGGACAAGAGGTAACAGCCTCAAGTTCTGCCAAGGGGAGTTCTAGACTGGGTATTAGGAACAATTTCTTCACCAAAAAGGTAGCCAGGCATTGGAACAGGCTTCCCAGGGAAGTGATGGAATCACCAGCCATGGAAGTGTTCAAAAACCATGTAGATGAGGCCTTTGGTGACATGGTTTAGTGGTGGACTTGGCAGTCCTGGGGTAACAGTTGAACTGGATGATCTTAAAGTTCTTTTCCAACCTAGTTTGATGATTCTAGGTGATTCTGTAATTCTTGTGCATGGGTTGCACTTGGCCTCTTGTATGTGGTTGCTCTTGGCTCATTGTATGTGGATCAACTTGATTCCTTGGGGCGTAAAGATGTTGAAACACTTTGATTTAGGCATATGAGTGTATCTTTTGAGATTAGATATTTAATGTTCATAGGCCTTGAGATTCTGGTCTCCATCCTGGAGTGCCAAGTGCTTTCCCCCGTGCCCCAATCCCACTGCCTGGCATAAAAACAAGGCCAGAACAGTCATGTGGTCTTGGAGAAGACTTCTTAGTTGGTTTGTGGTTTATTACATATTCTGTGGTATATGTAATATATATATTATATATAAATGGGGAAGGTATATAGAATATATATATTATTTATTAATAAGGAAGAGAAAACATAAGAGCCTTTTCACAAATAGACTAGAATAGTGGGGATGTTTATACAAATAAAGTATACTTTTTTTCAGAGCTTTCAATAGTACAGGGTAATTTAAAAATATGCTATTTAAGCTATATAGGTGTGTATATATATAAGCTATGTTATTTAAGCTATATATGTGTATATATGTATTAAATACGTATATATTTTTAATGTCAGAATGTGGCCACTCCACTTTTTTTATTAACAGCCCTGAAGACTCCTTTTCAACAAATAATGTACTTTGGATACTGTGCATTTCTTCTGCTTGGGATAAATGAGAGTGTACCAGTCAGACTGAACCAGTCACGTAAGCTCCCAAAAGGTACTGTAGGATTAAATTTTAAACTAACAATAGTGTGTGTGCCTTTAACATAATAAAATAGACCAAATTATTCTAACTAACACATAGAGAGAAAGGAATGATGGGGCTGCCGGGGGAAGGAACATCATGGGACTGATAACAACTAAGGAGACAGTAAGTAAGACCAAGGATACCAGCTTTCAAGATAGCAGTGGCACCCAACGTGGGGCAAGACTGGAACAGAACAGAAGCAAGGACATAACAACTGCTAGCTCAGCACTAGGACCTTTCGAGTGTGCACAAGCGCTGAGGTCATTCAGTAAACACAGTGAGGAAGACTGTCGGTGACCACCAGAGACCCCCACTCAGCAAGAAAGTACACACAGAATGCAAATATTATGATTAGTTCCTGGATATGCTGTAAATATGCATGGGTATGCTAAATGTATAGCTGCTGCCGGCAAGTAACGGGTGTGTTCACCTTTGCAAAATGATTTGCGTATGCGCCCAGTGCTAAGATAAAGAATGCCTGCTTTCTAAAACTCCAAATTGAGTCTTAGAGAGTTTCTCCAACTGACTTTTATGGTACCAGTACAAGGCTGGCACTGGCTTTCCCATCTACTGATCCTCACTAACAAAGACACCAGCCTCTGGAGATAACCATAACCTGCCTCCCTCCAATGTCATAGGCTATGTCTACACTGTAGGAGTAATTGCTTGCAGTATAAAAGGTGATTTGTAAACCCATGTTAAATAGAGGAATAAGCTCTGCTTGTCTTCTCTGCAGTTTCAGAGCTCTTCAGATCGCTGATGGCCAATTATCAGTGACTAGATCCATGTAGGAGAGGGACCTAATGATGGATGTTTCCACCTCCCCCGAAGGTATGTTTCCAGTGAGGGGAAGATGATGGATGGGTGGCTGGGAGGGAAGCGGCAGCACCCAGCCAAGATTTACAGATGCTGGCACATCCATGTGGGGAAGAGCTGACACCTTCCCTGCCTGCCAGGAAAGTTAACTGAGAGTTTATCGCCAGAGGCAATGTGTGGTCTCAGAAGCCTTTTCCTTGGAGTAAAAATCTGCAGCTTGTTTGCGAGTTGCCAGAGGCACTGATACTTGTTTCCCCCTTGAGATTGACTCATAGGATTACAGAATCAGCTAGATTGGAAAAGATCTTTAAGATCATCAAGTCCAACCATTAAGGGTGCCAAGACCTGGCATTAGTTTCATTTGCCTGTGTCTGTATTTGTTGCTCCCATTCCTTGCCAGGTAGCCCCTGATGCCCCCCAGTATTTCTGTATTTCAGGGCATGAGAGCACTCCTGAGTATCTGTGGGATGCATGTGGGGTTTTGAAAGGTGCATTTGTCTTATGCAAAGAAATTTCCAGACTAGAAGTGAAAATGTGTAGCTGTTGTCTCTGTCACAAGGACAGAGCTCTCTGAGGTGCTGGAACTGTGTGTGTGGGGGGGTTTCAAACAAGTTTGACTAATAGCCAGATAATGTTGTTATTGCTTCTTATTTTTAAAGCATGCATTAGCGTGATGTTACCTCGCAGAAATGAGCAAGGGCTTAGTTCTCATTAAGGGAAATCAGCAGCTTAAATTTAGCCCTGCACTGCAAGGTTATAAAAAGGCATGAAGATGTGGGGGCAGAAGTATTGAAGCCTGAGGGAGGTGGTGAGGGTATGTGTTCCTGCAGTCTGGTACAGCATGGTTTCTCTTCCTTTTTCTGTCTTTAGCAATCAGACAGACATTTGCCGAACCTGGTCTTGTGAGCAGGACGGGAAGCAGCATGGTGTGAGTGAGCAGGGGCCAGGGTGGGAGTCAGGTTTCTGGGAGCAATGGCATGGCCTAGGGGGTGGAGTACTCTGCCCCTGCCTGTGCTGGTGGCAAGTCACTAGTGCAGTCATGGCAGGGCAACGGGCTCGCGTGGACTCAGCAGCCCTGGGCCTCCTCTCTGCAACATGAGGGAGAGCCAGTGCAAGCAGGCCCAGATGCACTGACTGGCCCCGTGGTGTGTTGGGAGAAAGAGGAAGGGCAGCGCCGCTGCCTTGCCATGGAAAACAGCTCTGTAAGGCTGGTCTTTTATCTCTGTAGGTATTATACAGCATACATAGCCTTGTAATATGTGGCATTGTGCTGGGTGACCGAGCTTCATTAGCATTTACCACAGAGTTTCATTCATTCATTATTAATTATTTGCATAAATGCATGCTGGTATTCCCAAGTTAAAGTCAGTGCTGTCTTGCAGTGTCTCATTGCAAGGCCCTTGCCTTACCGTGGGCTCTTCTCCACCCTCTTTCTTGAGCAGAAATTAAAGAAGGTGGGCAATGACAGCTGCAGACCTAACATTAGCTTGCTAGCCAGCAGGCTCTGTGCCCCAGCAAGGCTGAATCTCAGAGTGGTTGTGACCACTTCTTCCTTTCTTTATTTTTTTTTTTAAACCAAACTTCTGGATCAGTTACTTGCAGAAAGGTTTATTGTTCTCAGTGCAGTTGTCATTAGCAACACAGCTTTTGGTATGACTCATAGGTCTTTTTTAAGTGATGTCTATAGAAAAGGAAGCAGAAAGGAATTAACGTGAGTGAGGAGTGATGTGCCCTGCCTGTGTGCACCAGGCTGCTGCAGGGTGCCAGGACTTGGCCACATTCAGAGTCAGTAAAAATGCTGAAGTATAGAATCATGGTGAGGTTGGAAAGGACCTTTAAGATCATTGAATATAACCATGAACATGGCACTACCAAGGCCACTGAACCATGTCCCTAAGAACCACATTTACCTGTCTTAAATCCTCCAGGGATAGTGACTCATGCACTTCCCCAGGCAGCCTGTTCCAGTGCTTGACAATCCTTTTGGTAAAGAAATTTTTCCAAGATCAAATCTAAACCTCCCCAGGCACAACCTGAGGCCATTTCCTCTTGTCCTGTTACTTGGGAAAAGAGACTGACTGCCCCGTAGCCTCAACCTCCTTTTAGGTAGTTGTAGAGAGTGAAAGGTCTCACCTGAGCCTCCTTTTTTCCAGACTGACCACCTTGGGTTCCCTCAGCCACTCCTCATAAGACTCCTCATAAGACTCCTCATGCTCCAGATCCTTTACCAGCTTCACTGCCCTTTGGACACGGTTTAGCACCTCAATGCCTTACTTGTAGTGAGGGGCCCGGAACTGAACACTGCATTCAAGATGTGGCCTCACCAGTGCCAAGTTTATGGGGATCATTACTTCCCTAGTCCTGCTGCCTATGCTATTTCTGATATAAGCCAGGATGCTCTTGGCTTTCTTTTCCACTTGGGCACACTGCTGGCTTTTACTCAGCCACTGCTGACCAACACCTCCAGGTCCTTTTCAGGACCAGGTCAAGCAGTTTTCTAAACAGACTTCCCGAAGCCTGAAGCGCTGCATGGGGTTCTTGTGATCCATTTGCAGAAGCTGACACTTTGGCTTGTTGAACCTCAATATAATCGGCCTTGGCTCATTGATCCAGCCTGTCCAGATCCCTCTGCAGAGCCTTCCTACCCTCAAGCAGATCAACTCTTCTGCCCAGCTTGGTGTCAAAAATTCGCAGCAGGGAGCACCTCATCAGACTCTTTTGCCTGGGTTCCCATGTACGAGCTGTGCTTCCTTGCAGGTGTACAGGATGCAGGGTAGCTCCGTGAGCCAACCTGGCCAGGGACCATGCTGAGCTGTCGCTGAAGCAGGAGAGAGACTGCTTGCAGAAATCACAGCTGTGGAGAGCAGGGAGGAAACCTTACTCATTGCAAATAGCTAAATCAGTTGCAACCACTGGATTAAATAAATTAGATGCACACAATATTCTCAGTGCTCAGTATTGATTTCACTTGCACTGCACTCTTAAGAGATACCTTGATTTCTTTAACATATCTGACATAGGAGGAAAGCAAATTGCCACCCTTTTTCTTTTTTCTGCCAGCTGCTGTGGGAAGCAGAAGAACCTGGAAGATGTGTGCAGCAAGGCAGTGTTGCTAGTAACAGTTCCTTGCCGGTGCAGGCTTTCACAGTGAGTGCAATGCCTTGCCAAACAGGACATTTGCCCAAGGCACCAAAGGTTGTTTCATTGGTGAAAGTTCTTCACTTCCATACCACAGTGTTTGGTGGCTTTGGCAGCAAGTGGGAGATGCTGGGACTCCTCAGAAGAAGGGATCCGTGACATTCCAGCTGACGGTCGCGCCTGCCCACTTGGTCCTGATTGCCATCTCCACAGACAGGCGCCTCTTCCCTGGGCTGCTTGAGTCTTCACTTTGGTCCTCTTCCCAGTGATGTGAATGAGTGTCTGAAAAGGAAACACAGGTAAAAAGAATGTCTAAAAAGCCCAACCCCTCTCAAAAGAAGTTTTAGGACAGGTTAAAAGCAGAGCTGTCTGGATTGCTCTAAATGTGCTGCCTGCCCTTGCCCCAGGAGGCAGCTCAGGGCAGCACTGACACAGCCTCCCCAGGGGCTGCCTCCCACGCTTGAGAAATTCAGGCCCTATAAATGCAGCTCACAACTCCTTGCAGGACATGTTTGCATATTGTTTTTCTGACCAGGTGCAGACATCCTAATCTGTGGCCACACTGTGTATCACAACTGTGATCTTGATTCACCCTCCTTTCCTGCACATTTAGGCTTTACTGTGATGTTTTTAAGTTTCTTACTTTAAATGCTGTAGTGAAAGGAGAACAAGGAAAAGAGGCTGGACTTTCAGAAAGTGAAGGTAAACGGTGCAGAGTGGCATGAAGAAAGTTAGATTCTAAATACACAGACAGGTTCACAACCCATTTGATGCCACAAGGAGCAGTTCACTGCTCTGGGTATGAATTTAAAACTTGAGGGGGAACACAACGGCCATGGTGGCACCTGGCTGGTAGGCAGGAAAATACAAAATTAAGTCTCAGTTAGATACAGAAAACAGGCTGTTCACCCACCCTGCGTGCCAGCACTGCTGCCTTAGGAATAGTTTTATTCAAAATTTTTATTTAATCATTGAATGATTAAATAAAATTTTCTGTTGCATTTAAACTTTGCATTTACAGGAACATTCTCCTGGGATTTGTCCCATGGAGGGGAGAGTGTATATGGGTTTCCTGACTCCTACTAGTTGTTCTGAGACACTTGGTCAGCTGGGCATTCATATTGGACTGATGGGGGCTTAGTAATCACAGGAGATGAAATGGTTTTAAACAGGATGTCCATATTGGATATTTAACACAGAAGCAACAGTTGCATCCTGTATCCTGAAAAACTATCACTTCTCCAATGCAAACTCTTTGGCCATGTCTGTGAGTAAAGGAGAAAATGGTGAAGTCTTGAGTGGCTGGCCCCATGGTGGGACTAGAGTGCAGGCTGTGCCCTGGGGAGGGGAGTCTGGTGGCTGTCCCCTGCATGCACCATTGGTGGGATGGACTCTGCTCTGCTGGCAACTCACCCAGCGCCTGCCCACCAGAGCCCTGCTCAGCCACTGGCACTGGGAAACAGCATGGCCTCAGCTTCACCCAGTGCTGAGCATCCACCATGCCCAGCTGTGGGCTGGGGAGGGGTGTCAGCAAACCAGAATTTATACAGGGACTTGGGAGTTATTACTTCTATAACAAATACTCCGATAGCTCTTCCCAGCAATGGGCCACATGCTTGAGAGCATTACCCCTTCCGAAATGGTCGCAGTCTTTTCAAAACCAGGTTTTTACTTGTGTCTTTTTATACTATTGTTTGGAATAGATTTCTCACATTCCATGAAAGGTTGATATAATATATACAGTTTATGTATATATATGTTAAATACAGAACATTGAATTGTATGTGTAAGTAGACCCACCTAGCTCTACACATATACAGTTGTATGCATGGTCTGTATGTGACATCCATACCTCATATCCTCCATGGTAAGCTTGGATGCATACCTACAGTTAGGTGGGCTGTTTTTGTTTGCTCCAGCTGCCCATTGTAGAAGTACAGGTGGAAGACTCTCTCCCTTTTCCAGTCAGAGAGGATTTGGCTGTCAGTGCCAAAAAGAACACTGTGCCTCCCTGTGATGCTGCACAGCCAGATGGGCAGACGGGGTGTTCTCAGGCTGGGGCACACCTGGGGAGAGAGGGTAGAGCCTTGCATTGAACATGGCCTTTGTTCCCAAAACCTTGGTGTGTGGGCATCAGGTATGGGCCTTCCAGCCACAGGCCGTGCCAGCTCTCACCTGCTGCTCCGCCTGTGCCCTGCTCCAGCGCAGGTAGCCCACCGGGCCCTGCTGCCGCCATGCCTCGATGCCCCCCACTCTGGGCTCCAGCTCCTGGCTGGCATCAAGCTCATGTGGGCTTGCTCGTCCTGTTAGGAGGAGGCTGAGCGTGGCCTGCAAGGAGACAGCCTGTGTCATGCTGTGAGGCAGCAGAGCAAACACCCTTCACAAAATGGTGGTGTGGCAGCTGCACCCACCCTGAGGGGTGAACCGTGGAGCCACAGTGCTTCCTAATAAATATCTCTGCTTACTCTGGTCTCCAGTGAAATATAAAAATATATCTGCTAATGCTTACAGATATTTGCTGGCTTTGGTCTGGCTCAGGTAACCACAAAATCTGCTGATTTTGGTCACAACAGGGTTGTACAGCTGACTGGTGTATAACTGGCCATTGCTAGACCCACACTTTAGGCAAAAGCGAAGAGCCATCAGACCATATTTTTACCACAGATGAGATTCGACTGGGTATAAATGGTGCCCTGCCGCAGGGCAAGGGTTGAGTCGGTTCTCCTCAGAGCAGTGGGTCTGCAGTTGAGGACTCTCCCTTTGGGGCAGGACACTGCCTGAGGCAACTCTTTGAGGTTGAAGGCCCTCATCTTGACTGGTGAGTGAAATATGGTTTTGGTTTATTCCCTGCAGAACTTAACCTTAAGTCAGTCGTGTAGTATTTGATTCCACTTGGCATCTAGAACCTGTAATTTACTAATGTTGGAGCATTAGATTATTTTTTATTAGAATAAATTTCCTTTCAAGCTTGTAACCTACCTAAGTCAATTCTGTGGGCCTCTGTGATGGTGACTAGTAGCATGCAAAACTTTGAAATCTTGCCTAAGTGATAGAAAGGATTATGTGTGTGTACAAATATATAAATATATATATATAAAAAAATATATATATTCCTTTGGACATAAACTGTTGACCAAGTCTGGGACACCAAGTCAGTAATGTGTATCATTGCTTTTGTCTTATGAGCGAAGTGCCTGACTTCCACAACAGGCAGCTGATGTCCGACTGCCAGCTCTGTCATGTCTGTCATGAGCAGAGGAATGCCAGGTCTCCTGTGGCTTTCTTATTGTCGTCGTCATCATCATCATCATCCATTTTACAAATGGATGGTCATGATTAAAATTATAAATATATTTTTTTTACTGCCATGCACTCTCCTCTATCCTCCCTTGGATTAACAAGTGAGAATTTTTTCCTAAATCAAATGTGGGAATAATAATAAAAAAAAAGTGGAGAAATTGGGCTGATCTTACTTGTGTACAGGTAATGTTTCCAGAACTGCAGTTCAACAGAGGAGTTGCTGTGCTGTCCAAGTCTTCTTGGACCCTGTAAGACCAAACACAAAGTGTTACAGTAGCACCAGGATCAGCGCCTGAGCTGAGTGCTGTACCTCATTGTCTGATTAACAGGAAACAGGAAGAAGTTCCACAAACTCTGTTATTTCTCTGTGCTGTGGGTACAGCAGTGCTGTCCTGACACAGCAGCAGTATGTTCAGCTGAAGCTCCTGTGCTTCAGATCTCTTCCTCTTAAAATGCAAATCTAGGGTCAGATTCACACCCCTGCAGACAGAGCTGGGGTCTCCCTTGGTGCAAGTTCTGCTGAAGTCCTTGGTTACAACCCAGGCGTAGCCTGAGCACAACAATTTGAAGTAGTGGTGCAATTTTTTGCTAGAGTAGCTATCATCGTGTTACATTAATATGAGTCATGTCTTATATTGGAATAAATATGTCTCTTTCTAAAGCATTAGAGGTACCTTTCTAAAGCATTATTACCCAAATCTAATTGTGTTGGGTTTAGAAAGACCCTATCAGGCACCTCTGCCAGCATAGTCACACTGGCAGAATTTTTCCCTGTTTAAATGAACTTGTTGTGATTTTCCTGTTTCAGTGTAATTGACTGTGATGGTGGTGGTTGCTGTCAGTGGGATAACTCCCGGGTTTACACAGAGCATTAGTTTTGCTGTGTTTGCAAAGGGTTTCTCTCCTCTCTACTGCCCTCCTGGATGTGCAGGTACTCAGGGTGTACAATATTTGCATCTGCAGACCACAGCCAGCAGGGTCTGCATCTGCCCCTGCTTCTTCACATTCGACTGAGAATGGACATTGAAGTAAAACAAGGAAAAGACATCAGAAGATGTAACTAAATTAGAGGAAAACGTGTAAAAAATTGAATATACCTTTCAAGTGTCCTTGAGAAAAGCAAACTGTATAAAAAAAGGATCACTCCATAACTTCGTTCGTTTTTGAACTGGAAACAGAAACAAGTAATCAACAGGGGGTGAATTACAGTAGGTATGTGATGTTTAATTGAAACAATTCATCTGCTTCAATACAACCTGAGGTGTGTTGAGCTAAATGAATAAAATGTTACTCCAGAAAGATTTTATAACTAATTTTGATGAATAGGATCAGGTTAAAGAAAGGAAAGAAGAAACTTCCAGTTAGTGGCTTAACTGGTGTTGTACACTTTTCCTCCAGATTTTTGCTAAAAAAAAACCCAGTATTTGCAAGAAACCATATTTTATATTTAAGTAATATACAAAATGTCCCTGTTTGCCTGGTGTTTGTGGACTGAAAGAGCTGAAATTGGTGGGTAAAGTGTGGGGATTTTAGTGGCAGCAGGATCATTTCCCATAGGTAAGGCTAGAAATGATTTATGGACTGACTGCCTGAAGGCAGCACAATTGATCTCCATAAGGTCTGCTTTTGAATGGGAAATAAAATGTATGCAAGCAACAAAATAACTTGGAATAAAGCTAATATCCAGCCCATACTTACACAGTTTATATGCGCAAGGATAAACTCCTGAGCTGCTGCTTTCTCAGAGAACTCAAACAGATGGATCTGTTGGGCAGGAAGGTAGGTGAAGATGTTGTAAAGGATGCATTAATTATACCAAACAGCTGAGCTTTTTAAGCCTGTGTTTCCTTTAGACAAATGAAACAATGGTGCAGGACTCTACTCTGCTGCCTCCTAAACCAAGGAGTTCAGCTCTATACAAAGACTTAGAATAACAGCTTTACATTAACTGTTTTCCCCTTTTTGTGAGAGAAGACAGTTCAGCCTTTAATGAAGGGGAACGGCAGCCCCTCTGCTCACCTAAAGCCTCTACAAGGAAGCAGAGGTGTCTCACAGGCTGCAGCTGGGACATAGGTCCAAAGTGTTCACAGTCTGTGGCAAACCATAACTTAGGGAACAGGTTTATGAGATTTTATATTTCTTGATTTAAAAAGTTCAGAAGAATTTAATTAAAATTGAAAATGTCTTCAAAGAAAATCCTGTTTGCAGAAGGCATTTTCGTACTCACTCTTTCTGTGAAGTTGTCAGCTTTATAGTCGCTGCTGGGCACCACATAGATGGCTGCGGTGACGAGGCAAATCACGGCTCTCCCACCTCCTCCTGCTGCCCACAGGGTGTCTGCCAGGGCGGCTGCCAGTGCCTCCCCTTGCTCCTGCTGGCTTACCCTGCACAGCCTGTGGTGCAGGAGGCAGAGGCATGGAGCAGTTAAGATGGGTCCAGGGGGTCTGTGCCTAAGGGTCCATCCTCAGGGATTTTGACAGACCCCCCAGTCCTGGGGTTGACCTTGAGTGTGAATAGGGCCCTTCCCAGCAGGGGCAGGATCAAAGCCCAGAGGTCCTGGCCTGCCTATCTGGTGTCCAGTGAGGACTGTGCAGCTACAACAAGTGCCCATTGTCTTTGAAATTTCTGCTTTTTGCTTGGTGCTGTAGCTGCTGCTTGTAAGGATATACTTCCTGTGTGCTGGGAGTGACATGTGTGCCATGGGGGTTTCATCCTGGCTGGGGGTCCCATGCAGGTGTCCCAGCACCAAGAGCTGAGCTTTGCCTTCCCTCCCAGTGCTGCCCATGGTGTGGGGCAGCTGTGCAGCACTTTTGTTATCCATGTGCTTCCATAGGCTGTGACCGTGGTGCCAGGGAGTGGGACAAGGGAGCAAGCACCATTGTTACAAAAACAAATATCTTTTGGGGAAAAAGCCTTGCTTGAAGTCAGATGAGGCTTTTCTCCTGGGTACAATTCCCCACCTGTAGCTGCAAACCTGAACATGGGTCTAGTTCAGTTAAACCTAGGGGCTGGTGCTAGTCTGTCTCTGTTCAAATAATGCAAGAAAATAGTTTCCATGTGTCCCAGGGGAAGGCTCAGCT
Source organism: Myiopsitta monachus (assembly GCA_017639245.1). Classification (NCBI taxonomy): domain Eukaryota; kingdom Metazoa; phylum Chordata; class Aves; order Psittaciformes; family Psittacidae; genus Myiopsitta; species Myiopsitta monachus. Next base: position 24,785,732 of record CM029923.1, read on the forward strand.
TCTTACCTTTCCAGGTGAGTATATTCTGTGGTTCTTATGAAGAGCAGGTATTTGATGATGTACGCTTGTACAGCCATCAGAATGGCTCTTGTTCCCCCCTAGAAAAAAAAAAGATTACACGCCCCAGTGCTGAGGGGCCTGAACTAGTTCCTGCTGTGTCCATCTTCTGGAAATCACTGCAATCCCTGCTCAGTGTGAGTCATCCCAATACCATTGTTAGGAGTGTAATTTTTCTTTTCTCCATGGGAATTGAGAAGTGCTGCTAACAGCTCCTGAGATAAATAGAAAAGTAAATTGAGAAAGATCTTATGTGCCTAAACCCAAGAAGCCTTTACATAAGAAAAGACTCCAAGGTGGCCCTGGCTGTGCACCTATGGAGAGGGCAGGTCCTGAGCAGGGATCCTTCCCTTGTAGCACTGCAGCTGCAGGGAAGGGCTCTCAGTTCCAGGTACCACATGTGCCTAGAAGCACCATGGCATTGTCTTCTCTCTCCTCCAGCCTCTCAGCAAAGGGACCAGGGTCTCAAGGCAACATGGGGCTGACATGAGGCCATGCACTAGGGTGACCATGCCTGTTCCCCATTGTGCTGGTGCCTCATGTCAGGGCTGTCATCCTCTCTGCAGTCACAGAACCTCTGAACTCAGAGATTCACCTGCATTTGTAAAGAGCATGTTAACTTCCTGATGGATTAAGGGTGTTTGCAATTTTAACTGTGTATCTTGGTCTTCTGCTTTTTGGGGGCAGTATTATGACAGTAAATAAGAAGAAAACCTCCCTCTTGAAAATGTAGGTAAATTCACCTATTTGATTTCCAGGTGGGGTAGAAAGAAGTAGGTAACTCTACCCCAAAAGAAACAGGCAAATGCTGCTTATTTGTGCCTACCTACAACAGCCCACTGCTTCTCTACTGAGCCTTCACCTTGGAAGCATTTAATACCATGGTATTCAGTTTGTGTATGCATTGTGCTGCTGAATCAGAACAGTTCATCCCACTCCCAGACACGCTTCAGTTGCCACTGCAAGGACAGATGGAGTCTTGCTCAGGATGGCTGTGAACCATGGCTGTGGTTGGAAGCCCCCACAGCCTGGCTGTGGAGAAAGCTCAGTGGGCAGATAAGCAGAGTGTAAGGTGCAGGCGTGCAGGGCACAGGGTACAGATGTGGAGAGTGTGCAGCTGCAGGCATGCAAAGCGCAGGGTGTGGGCATGCAGAGAGTGAGGTGCAAACATGGTGTGCAGGCGTGCAGAGCACAGGGTACAGGCGTGGGGTGCAGGTGTGCAGATCATGGGGTGCAAGCATGGAGTGCAGATGTGGAGGGTGCAGGCTTGCAGGACATGGGGACCAGGCATGGACACTGCTGAGACACCCAGCACTGACTCAGTGGTCCTGTTAGTGGCTGAGGCTCTGGGGAGATGGTACAGGTTGCTGTGCTGAAATATTTACCTTTTCTGTCTCCAAAGCATAGGCCAGGTCAGAGTATGGCTCATGAAACCTGAAACATGCTTTTGCCCATTCACAGCTGAAAAGCTGGGACATGTTTCCAAATAACAGCTGCCGCAGCTCCTGTTGAAAGGAGAAAGGCTGGGTTCAGCTCCCTTCGCATCCTGGCGTTGTCAGCATCAGAGGGGTCTTGGGATACAAGGTCAGTGCATGTGCTCACAGCCAGAGCAGTGTAAAGTTGTCTACTGAGAATCAGACCCCACAAAGCAAAGGTGATGTTTGTGCTTAATGTAGTCACTTACTTCTCTCAGCATTTCAAACAATCCTGGGAAGTACAACTGCATTATGTAAATAATTTACATTTGGATACACTACATCTTTTGGGGAAAGACCCAGACTCTTGAGTTTCTCATTGAGTTTGTGCTCAAATGCCAGGGACTGGTTTGGCGTGGGAGGTCACAGGCAGCAAGGTCAGCAGCAGAGCCTATTCTGCCATTACCTGCAGAAAACTCCTGAGCTCCTGGCAAAGGCTTTTCATATGGGCAGGGGCAGCTGGCACTCATTAGTGCTCTAAAACCCAGGTATTTGGGTGAGAGTGGAAATTTCTTACTGATCTCCTGAATTCCTGCCTCCCATTCTGAGGCTATTCGATAAGAAAGCACTAAAGAGCAGGGAAACGTTACACTTTGTCATGTGACCTATGATCTAATGAGAATTATAGTATATCCATTTGAAGGTTGTATTGCAACCATGTTCTTTGAAAGTTTCATAAATAAGTAATTACTATTACATACTTGTGTTACAGCTAACAGAAGGCTGCAGCCTTCAGCCCAGCAATATGCTGAGCCTCCCATAATGCCAGATAAGGTTCCTGAGTCTCTTTGTTTTAATGAGATTAAATTACAGCTCATGCGTAACTCAGCAGGCCTGCTCACCGTTGCCATTTCCAAGGAGATGGGCCGGCCACCTGTGTCCGGAGAGATCAGCAGGGGCTCAGGGATGGCAGAACCAGGGCAGAGGCACCTGCGGCTGCAGGCCTGAGGGCTCTCTGGCTCCAGGTGCTCCACTTGCCAGTGCTGCCATTGCCTTGCTGGACAGAGAGAGGAGCAGACAGGGAGTCATGCCATGGCTGCTGCCCCCATGCCCTGAAAGTTACTCCCTTCACTACTCCCAGTGGGATTGGCACAATGATGGGCTTGTGGAGGGGTGGGGAAGGGGAGTATGTGCTGCCAGGGAGCATCAGTGTGTTTGACTTTATCCTGGTTTCAGCTGGGATAGAATTAATTTTCTTCCTAGTAGCTGGTACAGTGCTGTGTTTTGGCTTTAGTCTGAGAATAATACTGGTTATTAGTGATACTTAGCTGCCGCTGTGGTTAAACCAGGACAGACCTCCAGGTTTTTGCAAACAGTTACAAATAGGTCCCTACAAGCCAATGATTTGAGTACACAGTAATGTTGTTTGTCTGAATTACAGAGAATAAACTTCAGTGCTTTTCAACCTAAAGACACAGTAGGTTCTCCAAATATTTCTATTTCAGAAATTTCAGAATGTTACCCTCTTTTATGGTGTTCTAAAACTGACCATGAAAACTGTTGCTTTTAGACAGAAAGGTTAAGTTATGTTAGACTACTCTGGACACTTTGATTTAGATCAGGAAGACAAGACATTCCTTTAAAATATCTGTAGAAAATGCCTGTTTCTTAAATGAGGAGCATAAGAAATAAATTTCCATGAAGATTGTCTGCTGTGCTGCATATATAGACATGCAATTTCCTCCCTATGCTAGTCTGGTGGAACAGTCACAAAACCCACTAGACAAATGCAAGATGTTAACTTCTAGAGAAGCAGTTACCTGATGAGTTGAATTGCTGGTTTCCAAACTGAAAAGGGAAAATAAAATACAAATTAAAAAAAAAAACCACCACCACCACCAAAACAATAACCAAACCCCAAAACCAACAACAGAGGCATTGCTAGCATGTGAAGGAACAGGAGACCAGCTAGAAAAGAAGTCACAAAGAAAGGAAGAGTAAAAGCTGTAGTGCCTCCATTCCTGAGTACATTAAGACCTTTTTTCCATGGTCATATAAGTGTTGTAATAAAGCATAATTTAAAATATATTAAGAAAACACCTGGAATTGAAACATGATAATGAAGCAGAATAGAAATCTTACCTATGGAAACTGAAAACATTTCTCCATTTGTTTAGATCTGAAATTTTGCTGGTGATCTCCTGAATCTCTGTCCGCGGCACCGTGTCCTCAGCTTCCCGGTCACCCATCGTGCTTGGGGTGATGTGAAGGGATTTGGGCACTGGGGCTGTTCAGGGAGTGGCTCCTCACCAGGCACCCGAATCCCCTCTGCCAGCTTCCTACTGCCACACCGCAATTAAACTTTCATGAAAGCCTGTCACATTCAGTGTTTTTCTGCTCGCTGTGTAAGCAGTGTGAATGTTTAATGCAGATGAAAAGCTGTCTGAAGCTGACCACAGGGATGTGTCTGCTCTGCAAGGTCTTGGTGCAGGAGCAGGGAGGGATTTTCCAGCTGCAGGGTTGCAGCTCCCCCTGTGCCGGCTGACCAGAAGCAGGATGAGGTCTGGGTTGTGAGGGCTGGGTGGAAAGTATGTAACTCAAGGAAAAAAAAATCTGACTTAGCAGATGTCTGTAAAGTTGAGCAATTTCACTGGAGAGACAAGGCAAGGCAAAATCTATGCACTGATATTCCTTTGACTTCTGCCGCTTGCTGTAGCAAGACTGGCATTCAGGGGTATGGGTCAGGCCCAGTTTCCTGCTGCCAGGGTCATGGGAATCTCATGGCTCTCTTTCAGTCTGGGAGAAGGCACCGACTGGGGGTCTCTTGAGTTTCAGTGTTTGATGTTCACTCCTACATCAGCATAGTGGGATAGTAGTCTAAGCCCACTACACACCCTTGTATCCATACACCCATATGTTTGCATTTATATGTATTCAGACTGCATGCAGGCACACATACAGACGCATGTGCGTACTAAGTTTCTATTGGGATATGAAAATACCTGTTTTTTCAAGAATCTTCAAAATATATATATTTTCGCTTTGCTATAAATGTATTTATTTATTTATTTATTAATGAACTATGGTAGTAGAAATTAAACGGGGTAAAACTTCTTCAGCTGATGCTCATGGATTACAAGCGAGCCACAGGGCACATGCTAGTGCTCACCCAGAAGCACAAGCTGAACAGGTTGTACTCACTGTTACTTTCAGCCGGTCAAACACATAAATATCGTCTCAGTTTTATTTTGCTAGTAAGAAGGTTTTATGTTTGCCTTTGGAAATGGATATGGATGAAAATAACAGCTGGCCTCAGGTTTGTGAGTGGGGTAGGACATGGGGGGAGCAGTGGAGCCAGGATCTTTGGGAAAAGTGATCCCCTGTGAAAACTCCTGAATCCTGAGTCAGGGGCTGCTCTCCTGCACAGCAAAAGGGATGGGAATGGTTTATCTTCTGTGCTGAGGCAGGTCTGTGCAGTTCTACATTTTACACATACAAACCAGCTTCTTCAAGGACTGGCAAGGATCAGCTCAGAAAGACACACATATGAGCAGCCTGTGTGTCTGATCACACACACTGCTGACTGCTGCCAAGCAGAGCACTTCGTGAAACATAAGGAACAAGAAGGATGAAACATTACTCTTCATTATTTGCTGTGTAGTATACAATAACATGAGATGTAACATATATTATGTGTTAAGAAGATACATTGAGAAGAATATGCATATAAATCAGAAGAAAAATTATTTAAAATGTTGCAGTAGCCCTTACACATTGTTAAAATCTAGGGAGATATGGTACCACACTGGGAGGCAGAGCTGCTTTGTGAAAGGATTTGGGAAGTAGGGGTGTAGTTGACAAACTTTTTACTGAGAAACCGCAGCAATGTTTTGCTATTCATAGTGAAGGTATAAAAGATAGCATAGAAGTCAGTAAGGTCATCGAAGCATATGTTTTTGTGAAGGAAATCCCAACACGATCTGGAGGATGACCATCCCCACAGGTGCTGGGGCAGATGCAGGTGGGATTGCTCTTCACCCACATCTGTGCAGGAGCTGCAGTTTCTGCAGATAAATGGGCAGCTGGGACAGAGGCTCTCCCTCTGGACACCTCCGCTTCTGTCTGCTCTGAGTGCTGTTTCTGTGTCCTGCAAGGAGTGACTCATCTCCAAAGTACCCACATAGTCCCATGGAGGTAGTGTTTGGTGGTATAATGCTCTTTCGATGTATCTGTCCGTGAGTGAGCTGGCTTAGCTGTACCTGGGATGAGCAGTCTGGTTGCTTCAAGTGACTTGTAGAAGTTTAAGGGTGCAAGGGCTGGTGCGTTCATCCAGACTGGCTTCCTGCATGCCTTGAAGTAGAGAACCTCACTTATTTCTTTGTCAGTCTCTGCTGAGCTGTAGCATGCCTTGTAAGACTGTCTGTTGTGTAACTCCATTGCTGCTCTTTGCCAAAGGTCTTGGCTGCATTCATTTGTATTGTTTGATGAGAGAGAGATTGTAGGGCTATTTTCTGGGCAGGGTTCTTTATACTGACTGTGAGGCTTGGGGAGAATGAAGTGCAACATGGAGAGTGTGTGGTTCACTGCATCTGAACCTTCATAGGGGCTAAAGGGCAGAACTGCTGCTGGTGATAGCAGTGTTGCTGCTGGTGTGCCTCTGTTTGCAACCCATTTATTTTAGTTTGCAGATCTAGTTCAATGCTATTGATGTTCCCAGTTTTTTTCATACCAACTACTTTTCAAATATCTTACTGATAAAAAAGGCAAATGTCTTGATAAGGTCTTACCTTAAGAAAGAGAGGGTGTTTTGATCTAGGCATTACCAAATAGCATGACTTTTGTTTATTGCACATGCCATATTGATGTTTATTTGAATCCTTCACTTGTAAATGACTAGCTCTAAAAAAAATATTTTAAAAGTTATTGTATCTGGTGGCTGTTGAATATCGTAGTGATGGACCTCTTTGCTTGAAATGTTCTTAAATTATATAATTCTAATACATCAGGTCAGCTGCTCCAGTGATAGTCCCTGGATCCTTTGATTTTGAAAAGGGAAATTCAAATCCAGCAAATCGTATTAGCAAGGTATTCAGAAATTGCAACAGGGAGCAAACCAGGATGATCCAGAATGAATTTGCAAACTTTTCAGTGTGAGTCTTGAATATAAAACTTCCCTCTTTGAAATTAGCAATTTTCTCTGAAAGGTGGTGGATTTTCACTTCTGATGAGAATAGAATCATAATGAGACACCCACAGGAACCTGAAAAAGAAGGGGAGGTGTTAATTATCTTGGCAAGGCCACATGTTGTATGTCACAGCCAAATACTATATTGATAGTATTGCTATGGCCACTGTAACTTAGTGGGAATCCAAGTCAACAGCTATTGAAATTGGTGAGCTTTTTAAATTGAATTTGGCTTAGGACCAGTAATATTTAGCATGGCTGCTTTAGGGCCCTCATCCAGCAAAGCATCTCTGCTTTTTTTCAGCTTTAACCTGCTCATTGTCTAATTGAATGTAACTGAAGTGTCTTTATGTTTAAAATTAAATATGCACCTAAATCCTTTATTAAATTATGATTGTAATATGTAATATCTTGTAAAGTAATGGTAAGTCATCTTGTCAGCCAAGCCAGTAATGCAGAGAATGGGCTTTACCCTCTCTAAGCAGCAGAGGGACTGGGATGGTCTGTTATCCCTGCTAGCAATGTGTTTTCCAGACACTACTTTTACAGCAAGTTGCTGTCAGTCTCTCCCTCTCTGCTTTTCAGTCCCTTCCTTCCTTGAGAAAGTCGTGCTGGTGTAAGCGGTGGTCTTGCTTACCCAACTGAAAACCTCCCATCAAGGTGAATGTGAGCAGTTGCATCTCTGACTGTTTTTCGCTTGTTTGTTATTTTTTTTCCTCTCTTCCCCCTTCTGGTGCTCTTCCCAGTTCTGACCATATGCTGCGGATCCAAAATGCGGCCACAGCTCTGGGTCCATGGGGCCTGTGGGCACCATCCACTTTTTCTGCCAGCCTATGGAGAAGAGCCAGAGGTGCCCAGGCTGCCTGCCATGCTTCCTGTGGCTGCCTGCCCTTGCTGAGGATTTCAGCATTTTACCTCTTACCTCCAATTTGGAAAAAACATGTTTTGACACAGCTAAATCATCCATTTTCCTGCCTAGCTTTATTTTGCCAGTTTGAGGTCAATGCAGCCATGATCGGTAATGTTGGTCTCATATGCCGATAAATTGGCCATTGTAGGTGGCACACATGGACCAGCACCAGGCTGGAAGGCCAAGGGTGGGGTGGTACTTACATGCAATGAAGCTCCAGAGGTACAACCCAACAGGGCCATGCAGAGTTTCATATGGGCTGCCAAAAGCATTGAACATGAAGAAGCCTGCTCCCACCAGAGCAAAGATGATCAGTACTGTACAGAAGAGAATGACACTAACATGGATACTTGCAGGGATAATTCTGAGCAAATCTGGAAAAACTAAAAAAAAAAAAAGAACAAAACGTTATTATACACATTAAGCAAAGTTGTTTCAGAGTCAGGTCAGGGATTTCTTACTGCTTTGTGGTAATTACTTTAAATTATGCTCTTCAAAATGCAACTGAAGATGAAAATGAAGTTAGTAGAAACAGGTTTTCATGGATGTGTGGAGGCAGAAGCATTTTGTGAAGCTCAGAATTGTAGACTGTCCAGGAGACAGACTAGCTTAGGGAAAACCTCTCCTCCCCTTCCCAAGGGTAATTCCTTGTGCACACTATTCCCTTGTACCTGGTGCAGGATGCCATCAGTCTCAAACATTGTTGGTTTGGAGTAGTGTGTGCTGTTTGCTTGCATCTCATGTGCCTCAAGTGCACAAATGTTAGGGCTTGTCTCTTCATCTGCAAGGGAAGCAAAGAGTTGCTCCTGGCTGGGATGCTGATTGCCTTCCTATTTCAGAGCAGGGATTACACCACTTTGATTAATACAAATATTCAGTGTTGGTTTGGTATGTTTATACCCAAAGAATATGTGTGTGTTTTCTGAAAACCTGAAGCAAACAATCTGTAAGTTAAAAGGTCTATGTTTTGTTATGAAGAAACAGGAAATCATTAGTAGAGCTGCAATGCCAACATACTGGAAGGTTAAATGTGTTGTGTACTACATGTGGGTGGGAGATGCTCAAAGCTCCAGGAATGTTTGCTATCCAGGGAAGGTAATGTGTGAAGTTGTTTATAGTACAGAGGCTCCCTGTGAAAATCCACCAACAGTTATTGCTGGAGACATGTAGACACCTAAAAGGATCAGGGGTTTCTTAGCTCCCAGCCTTTGGCAATGTTCTAATTTTTGAAAATAGAAAAAGTATTTTTGATAAAAATCCTTACAAGTAGAAGAGATACATTTCATATCTCTTCTATATAAAATGTACATACATTAATCTCTTCAATTATTCTTAAAATGAAATATGATACTAAAGAGGGAGAAATTAATAAAGTTTAGCCAAGAGTTATTTGCAATAAAAAATCTGAATGAGATTTTGAAAGAATAAACACATTTTATAAAATCAGATTTTTCTCCTCTGTATTTCCCCAAATAAAACACTTGTGGAATGTTTTGTGTCTAGAAGCCCAAGGCCAAAAAGGTAAGATGATAAATCAATGAGAAGAAATAGAGAAACCTTACCAAAAAAAATGGCGTACTGAGACAAAATAAGGGAGAACATGTAAAATGAGGGTACAGATGTGAAGGCCAGTGCTGTGCCCTCCCAGCAGGTGAGATGCCAGTTGTCTGCAGGAGAGCTTTGCTCTGTGGAGATGAGAGTAAGGAGGCTGCGAGTACTGCATGTGTTACGCAGTTAATGCAATGCTTTTACCACATGCTGTATGATTTTAATTTTCCAAAAGCTGGAAACTTTTGCATCAGCTGCATTTGTCACTATCTCTCTTGTCCTAGTTGCTGCCCCATGAAAGCCTACAGAGAGGGTTGGAACTGCAGCAGTGGGGAGCAGTATCCAAATGGAATAAGCATCTTTGCTGTTGGAGTCAATGACTGGTGCCTGAAGAACTGAGGGCTGTGCTAGGTCCCAGCTATGTGCCGCTATTTATGTGAAGATTTAAGAATGCTTTATTTTAGACATTTTTATGCATCTTTTTAGCTACTCTTTCAAATTGTGATCCTACTTAGCTGGGCATAAGGGGATAGTCAATCAGATTCAGTACCACAGAATAACTTTTAATCATTCATTTTTGTTTGGCAACAATGGGTATTTTAGAGGGAATCATTAAAAACACTTAACTGCTCGTGATTCACAGGGGCACAATTAAAGTGGGGGTAATAATGCCTTGGCACTGCCTCACTGCAGCTGTAATGTGCAGAGAGTAAAAAAAGTCTCACATAAGTTGCTCTACCTTGTAAAATGTTTACCAGCAAACAATACTGCAGCTTGCCATGCAGTGAACATGGTGAAGCAGGTAAGGTGGTGTCAAGTTCATTTATCTCCCTGGTTAAATGAAAGGGAAATTGAAGCAAATGTTTACAGATTGTTCTTTAAGCATGTTAAACATCACATTTTGCATTGGTGGTGGCTGTTGGAAGCAGAGAAAGGCACCAAGTGCTCATGGAGGACGATGGCCCAAGGACCCTCACCAGGCACAGGGTTACTGATGAATGCCTATTGTCCAGTTTGGCCACTGGTATTTAAACTCCTTATCTCATCCTAATAAAAGACAAAGCATGCTTTAGAAACTATATGTTGTGTTTATTGAACTTTATATTACATATTTAATGAATTTATAAGCATCAGAAACATTTATACTATTAATGTGGCATAAGGTACAATTTTACAGTTGTACCATTCAGGCTAGCTAACAAAAAGGCTGAAAAGTCCCTGCCTGAGCAGAATTTCTACAAGGAATAGTGTTAGTTCTTGCAATGCCACCTGATGTTTTGAGAGAACATGAAAAACTGTATTTAACAATTTTTTTTGTTTTAAGAAAAACACGTTGCTGCATTGTACTGAATCTTTCCCTTGGCACCTGCATTTATAGTTGTTTGTCATTAAAATTTTATGTGACATATCAGGAAAAATTAATTCCAGCAGCTATGTTGTCTAGAAAGAAAAACGTTCCTTCATGATAATGAATGAAATTGTGTCAGGTATGCATGCCAGTGACCTTTAGAAAATGAACTGCTGACCCAGAAACTGATGAGAATCAGCAAGAGCAAATGAAGCAGAAGGCTTTCCCCAGCTGAACTGGGTTTGCTGGCGGAGCAAATTCATTTTACAATTAAAAGAGATATAGTGGTCAGAGGGGAGCATTTAATAGGAGCAAACATAGAACTAAATCATTTAGTCTATTTTCCATGCCTTTTCTTAGACATGCTAAAGTGCACTTCAGTGCATTATGCTATGCATGTGCCTATTGTATTGGGTTGCCCTGCTTTTTGGAACACTCCCAGGGAGTTCCTGAGTATTCTGCCTGGCCTGGCCAGGTCTGCTGTGGCCCCAGGGAACATGAACCAGCTATTCTGTTAAGTGGTCTCTGAAGTGAATGCTTCTAGTACAGGCATATTTTGCTACCCACCCAATCACTGTTTCTAAATATAAATCCTATTTGTTGTGTTTGCTTTTTAATCTAAATAAAATAAAAGATGATCTGAGAACTACTTATGAGGACAGGCAATGCTTCCACCCTCAGCTGTCAGTGAAAGTCTGTGGAGTCAAAGCCTGCCCCGTGGAGCGCCACATGATCAGTACAACTGGGCTTGTGAAATTATTTAAGCTGTAAGAGGTCTCCATTTAATATATAGACAGTGCTGAAGATCACCTTGTTGTGTTACCTTTTCAAAGTCCTATATAAAGGATACCAGTGCAGCCAAATGAGACTGAGAGTATGGGCTTGTAATGTTGTGTGTGAGACTTACTGAAATATCTCACTGTTAATGCTTGGTGTGTATGGAAGGAGAATGAAAGGTATAAGAATACTCCAACAGATAAGCTTGGCTTCAGGTTCAGGTGGGCCAAGGCTCTGGGGCTGTGTTTCTGAGCCCAGTGCTTCAGCCTTGCCAACTCTGCTGCTGCAGGTGATCTGCTGCTGCTGTCTGGTGAGCTGGGCTTTGAGGAGCAAGGCTGCTCTCTCTGGGGAAGGACATTGCTGCATCATAGGCTTGTCAGCAGCTACACTTTTGACTCGAGGGGTCTCCAGCATGAGGTTAAATCCAGCCTTGATCCCACATCCTGGGAATCAGGCATGAAAGCATGTGCTTCAAACCTCATTTTCGCTGTCTGAAAGTGAGAGCAGTGCTATTTACTAGACTGAATTATTCTTTCAATCTCCTTTATACAACTCTTGAAAGCCCTGAAGTTCTCTGAATATGTACATTTGGCACTCATATTAAAGAAATTAATTTTTAACATTGTGCTGTGCAGTAGGATTCTGCAGTCCTGGAGGAACAGCAAGGGTTTGTGCATTTTTTTACCATTCCAAAGTGGGCTGCTTAGCTGTAATCAAATACTTCACATTATTTATTATAAACACAAACATGTAAATGTTTGTGTTTATATGCTCATTTGAAAAGATACTTAAGAATGAAAGTACGGGAAAACTTGGTTACAAGAGACTTCTGTGAGTGTGGATAGAAAGTGTATTCCCATAATGAGGGCAAACTCCATAACCCTGGTGCACTTCTAGTTGAAAATGCTCTGCAGTAGTTTCACAGATCCAGGGCTTACCTGTATGTAGCACTGTGAGATGTTTAAAAATACATGATGATTGACATTATTAAATCATCACAAACAAGCTGTGCATTTGTATTCTCTCTTGTACCTGTAATATTAATTCACACTGCCCACAAAATTAAAATTCTTTTGAAATGACTGCTATAATCACACTAGCAATATATTAAAATATTTCAGCCATAACAAGATGAAATGTACATACGAGAGCCTGAATGCAGGGCACATCAATGAAATGGTTTAAAAATATCCAAATAACAAATATGTGGGAAAAAAATATTAGAAAAGGAAGCCACTGAGGTCTCACCTGTGGCTGCTTTGGTGTGGGAGCTATCTGGGTGGCTGGGTTTAGTCCTGCCTTCTGCACCAGGCCAATATGAACTGCTGTATGGAACCCAGACAAATGGCAGGCACAGAGCTGCTGATCGCTAGTGGCTTTGTCAGCTGTAGTTCACAGCAATTTCACCTACAGCAGAAAACTAATTCCTTGGGATTTAGTTGCACCTCTGAAAACTCATCCCAGCCTATAGCCGAATACCTGCACACCGTGATGGCAAACAAAGTTGGAGAGAACTTCATCTGTATAAATAGACTAGCAGTGGAATTTAATTAGAGATGGAAGATCTTAATATAAAATTAATTTGGTCTACTACTTAGGAAAAATATTATATAATAAATAATTTGATACTTAATCTGATAATATTAGCTTGCCTTAAATGACTCATATTAGCAATTTATCCATGCTGTTTTAGCAGAATGCTTCTAAACTGTTCTGTAGTAACTTCAGGTGGTGTACTGTACATAGAACAAATGGCTGTTATTAACTGTTTAATGTGCTGCTTATGTACAAACTATATTCATTTGATCATTTTCTTGTTAATCTTATGCTTGAAGATGAATATGTTATATTACATGTAAATCAAAACCATTGTTAATCATCTTTGATAAAATTCTGTATGTCAGACACCAAGTTTGACTTGCAGAACTGCTGACTGCATGTCAGCTAGCATCAACTAGCAGTTCCTCCAGTTAATGCAGCTGCTTTGTTTCTCAACATCAGCTGAGCGTATCTATGCCCAAACTCTTCCTCGAGATTCTGCTAGATTAGTTCATTCTTTCATGATGGCACAGAGGACATAATATTGACACACATACGCAGGAAGATGACAGAGATTAACTGAAAACCAGGAATACTATTTTCTAAAGTATTATTATATCTTGCAGTGTAGATATCTGTGTAACTGAAAATCAGATTGTTTGAAAATCTGAGTGTGACTTTACTAGTATCAGAAAATAAGTTATTTGTACCTGAAGATCAGAACACTAACAGCAGCATTTGCTTTAGCATATTTCATGGCCTGTGTAAGCGAGAGGATGGCTGGGGCAGCATCTCTCTGCTCCCCTAGCTGTCAGCAGTATGGTGCTAAATAATTCAAATGCTATTATTACTCACATGAAAACTGGAAAGGTCTCCCCCCGAGCCCACACTGTCTCACACGCTCGCCATAGAGAAGCCCGTACTGGATTTCGCCAATGAACTTCTCCAGCTCCTGGCCACTGGCGTTGACGAGCAGGGCTCCAGTCTTGCAGAGTATCGTCCCCTTAACCCACAGCTGCGTGCCGATGGCTGCCGCTGTCCCCAGCGCACAAGCAAAGCTCAGCACCCCAGCTATGCAAAAGATTATTTTCTTCTGCTGGGCTGGCATGATGGTGTGTGAGTCCTCCGAGGGACACAGCTTTCAGCAAGGCAGCGACAAGTTCTTCATCAGTATGGCAAACAGACAAGCTCCCCAGTGAGAGACCAGGCACCCAGCCAGCCCTGCTCACGGCCAGAGCTCTCTCCTTGGAGAGCTTCAGCTGCAGACCTCTACGATGCACATGCTTCCTGAAAGATGCTGTAAAGGTTCTATTTCTTTGTCCCCTTCTGTATGGCTTTAGCTTATACACTGATCTTGTAAAACAAGCTGGAAAACAGAGTAGTTTGTAGAATGTTTCAGTGCCTTCTGTCACTTGATAACAAGGGTTTAAGATGACAGATCTCTGTAATTTGATGAGTGCTTTGCTCTTTCCAGCCCCCTGCCTGATAGGGTAAGCAGGGGATCTCGGAGACAGGTTTGGCAGCTGCGTCTGATTATCTCAGAAAAGAAAGTTTTCAGAAGGTTTTATTTTCCCAGGTTTTCCTCTAAAGCTAGCAATGCTGAGCTGCTCTGCTATTTTTAATTTTGGTGGGTTTTTTTTTTTTTTTTGGTGGATGCATGTTCCTAATGCAATGGCACAGTTAGCACATCAAGCTAGGAGGCCCCCTCTGCAGTATCTGGTCGCATTTGCTCACTTGCATTCCCTGGCAAAAGCAGCGTGTCTGTTAGTATATTGCATTGTTTTGGCTGTGGTGTGTAGGATGCTCAGACAAGCATTTAAGTTCAGGTTTCAAATATACACAACCACATTTTTTCTTATTTCTTTATAGAAGACCCCCGTTGTAACCTCATGCTTGCAGCATGCTGGCTCCCTGTGGTTCACGCAGGAGAAGCAACCATGGGGGGGACCTGCCTTGCTCTTCACATAAGCCAGTCATGGGCACAGAATAACTCATTCCCTGGAGTGTGGCCCTGTTGGGGCCTCAGTTAGGACTAGGAGCACAGGTGTCTTCATCAACCAGCTGACTGCCAGTGATTTCAGCAAACACAGGGTTTGGGTTTTGTTGTTTGTTTTTTTTTTTCCTGTAACCAGATCAATTTAGAAAGTGGTTTAACTGGATGCATATCCATTGCAGGAATACTCTTTAAATGATTTGAAAGTATTGTATCTGTTAGGCTTAAAAATGGAATCTGGTTTAACTAGAGGTTTTCAGATGATCTTGGAATTAAAATGAGCAAGGCTGTGTACAGACAAAACAGACAAATGACTTTTTTTTGTGGTTCATGATGTGATCATCATACATAACCAAAAGATGGCACACTGCGGTATCACTGGAGTCCATTACCACAGAGCTTGCATGTGCACAGTGCTGAATACATACAGGTTTGGGAAAATGCTCATTTTTAAAGATGATTTTGAATACTCGAGTGGAATGCATTTATTGTTCCCTGAAGGACTATAATATTTCAGTATGATTATCACCAGCACAACACCAGCAAAAGGAACAGACTGGAACATATGCATGAAAAAGTGACTATGTCCTAGGAAGAATGTGATGGGGGGGGGGGGGGAATGGAACTAATTGTATTTATCTGTTTTGGTGGCTAGTTTTTTCAAGAATCAGCTTTCTGGTAGCATTTTGGTATGGAGCAGTAGTTTATGCCATGGAAAATAACATAGTTTTCTGAATGAGTTAAAATGTTTCAGAATCCCTTAGAAAAGCAGAGATGGTGAAGCAGGAGCAGTCAGCACCAAGGGCGCTTTGCTGAATCTTGTGGTAGGGCAGGCAGTGCTGGTGATGTGAAGCAAGCAGAGATGAAAATCAGGCTAGAGTTTGTGCCATGAACAGACAAGCTACATGTTAGAGTGGAAAATTGCCCTGGAGTTTGCCCTGAGGTAACTTTTATTTGGAACAGTTATTGTCAGCTATGGATTCTGACTGCATTTCTTTGAAAACAATTCAGTATGTATGCCTTGGCAGATGGGACAAGTCCCTTTCTAACTCTAGCTGTCAATTCTGCAGTGAACATTAAGGAAGGATCTGACAGGGTCTCTTTGTGTTTGCACAGTAATACAATGTTGTTTTCTGAGTGGTTAAAATAGTATTTCCTGGTATCTAGCCCACTATGTTTATCAAACAAGTATAGGGAAAAAAGCTCATGCTCTCTGATATGAAAGACTGGCAGTTTTAGGAAATAAGGTATCCTTCAATGAAATTTTGTCAGCTTTTTGTAACATCTTCCCTCTTCTAAAGCATGTGAGGCAAATGATTACCCATTAGTAAATAACCCAATAATGTCCAAGATTGTCAGACCATTCTGCATGACAAACAAACAAACAAACAAAAAACTCCCTCCCCCAAAAAAAAAAAAACCAAACCACCAAAAACCTGGGATCTGTGTGTTCAAATAAATCCAGATGTGTTTGACAAAGTCTTGGGAATAAAATATAGTGGTACTACCTTAAAATATGCATGATATTAATCTTTCCAAAGCCAGGGATTGCAACACTGATCTAGCATGGCAGTGGAACTTGTGAAAAGCTCTAAAGCGGTTTTATCTACTTGCAGAGTGAAGAAAAAGAGCTGATAAACACAGCTGGTCTTTTGAGCATGCTCTTGGATCACATACAAATGTCTGACAAACCTGCCAAGGAAGGCAGTTCAGAGTTGGATTTTAAAGTTTGGGGATCTCAGGCTTGTTGATTCTTGCCTTTGGCGAGCAACACAGCAGGATGCATGAAAAGCAATTCAGCAACCAAAAGTGGCACAGGTTTAAATAGATGTATAACAAATATGAGTCAGTGTAGGGCATTACTATCATGCTTTATTGCTATTGCAATAGATGTTCAGCCTCAGTTTAAGTTATCTGTGGTTTCATTAGAGAATTGCTTAGAGACAAAAGAAATGCGGTTTGCCTATATTCCTGCTCTTGCCCATGCTAAATTTGAACATAAACTCATTTGTAGAGTGCTGCTGTTAATTTTATTTAGACTTAATTGCAAACATCTAGCTGGTACTTCCGAAGTAGCTCATGTTTGTACTGTCCCAGAGGTATAGCACAAGGAGAAAGTCTGACACAAACAAGGGGTAAAAAGGAGAGAAAAAAAAGGTGTTAATGGTTGCTTGCTGTAGTACTATTACAGAATGCACCTTCCACTCCTGTATCTAAGGATATGGCACCTATACTGAGGGAGAAATGTGTTCTCTGTAGCAGAGCAATAACTGCAGGCTGTGAGACTGCAGCAATGCTCCAGTAGGGCAGGCAGAAGGTAGGCAAGTACAGGCAGCCACCTTCATAGTGGAAAAAGGAGGAACCCTAAAGCTGTAAGATTCATTAATCAGAAACTGCAGCCTCTATTGACATCGTGTTTCCTGAGCTTGGCTGATATACTGGGATTGGTGGGTCCTGTTGGGTGGTAGGGACTGGCCCCTGTGAGCATCCTTTGGGAATCACGGAGCAGCGTGTCTCCTTTGCCCAGTACCGGCAGGTGCAGCTTATGGGAGATAGGCCAAATTACTCTCCCAATGGCCACCCAAGGCTGCATCCCAAAGGGACATGATCATTGCCGATCGAGCAGCACAGTGCCTCTCCACAGCGTTTTGGTACATCTGGGAGTGCGATCGGGATCTCTCAGACCCCAGGCAGTACAGCAGGAGGGAACGGGTGCCCTTTGCTCCTCGGCCTTGCGCCGCTGGAGCAGGGTGAGGGGCTGTGCCCGGGGAGATGGGTGGGTGAAAACTGGTGAAGCTCTGCTGCACCGTTCTCCTCCGAAGCCAGAGTACCCGGTACGTGAAGCTCCTTCTGGGAATACGAGTGGCGGGCTGCGCCTTAGAGCGGCGGGGAGGGCCGGCGGGAGCGGAGCGGGGCCAAGCTGTCTCTCCTGGGCCACGGCCTCATCGCCACCGAGGGGTGGGCGGGCCGGCCGCGCCCGCAGCGGGCAGTTTTCTCACCTAGCGAATTATGTACCCACTAAAATGAACGGTATTAAAAAAGAGGACAGACGATAGACAGGGTAGACACGCCGGTGCCTCTTCTTGAGGCTAAAGGGGCCCTCAGAGAGAGCGTCCAACCGCTCCGCTCCCCGCAGAGGACTGCCCGGCGCCTCCCCTCTCCAGGCCGGGCGGGTAGTGCTGCTCTCCTGCGCCCAGCCCCTCCTCGCCGTTCCCCCAGGGCAGCTCGGGGGTTGTCGGCCGCAGCCTAGGGTGCGGTGTTCGGCCCCGTCATCACCCTGGTGCGGTGAGCAGCGCGGGGGCTGCCGCTGTGCAGCTGTGTGAGGGCTCGGACGGCCCTGTCGGCACCTGCCTAGCGAAGGGAGGGAGGCGGGGTGGGCAGAGCCACACCACCCCCGCGGCCGTCCGCCGCCGCGCAGCCCGCCCCCGGCGCGGCGGGGGTGAGGCGGGGGGCGAGCTGCCTAGTGCTGCTCCCTGGAGCACGGAGCCCGCTCCAGCGCCCGCCCGCTGCGCCGGCGAACATGAGCGATCATGGCCGCCTTCGGGCTCCTCAGCTATGAGCACAGACCGCTCAAGCGGCCGCGCCTGGGGCCGCCCGACGTCTACCCGCAGGACCCGCGCCAGAAGGAGGTGAGACCGGCCGCGCTGCACCCGCGGCGCCGGGGCCCGGCTGCCAGCCCCGCGCCCGCCCCTCGCCCGCGGCGGGCCGCCGCCCGCGCCTGCCGGCCCCGGCGCCTCCGCCGAAACTTTTGAGCGGCGCTGCGCGGCCGCGGAGCCGCCCGCTGACTTGCATTTTCTGCGGCAAGGTGGGGGCGGCGGTCCCGCTCACCGCCACGGCGGCCTCAGCGCCCCGGCTCGTCCAGTGGGGCGGCTGTGAGGGCAGAGGGGCGGACCGCAGCCGTGAGGGGTACGCTGGCCCATGAGGGGTTGCAGCCACCTGCCATGAGGGGCACCTCAGTCCGTGACAGGCAGGGGCTGTGAGGGGTACCTCCAGACCATGAGAAGCACCCTGGCTCGTGGGGGGCATGGGCTGCCCAGAGGGTGAGAGGTGATGCTGGCTGAGGCAAGCGTGGGCGCACTAGGCTGCCCACCCGCGTTTCTGACCTGACAGCAGAGACCTGTGGTTGGAGGAGTGAAGGGTCTGGAGGGTTCTGTAGGTTGGGAAATGTGTCTGAAAACAGGGTGGAGGTGAGCAGGGCTGTAGCTTGTACTCTTGTGTCAGGCCGTGTCTGTCCTACTCTGGGGTGCCACTCCCAAACCCATGGAGACCCACCGTCAGGCAGTGCTGGTGGGCAAGTGTGGTTCAGGCAGATGCTGTGGCATGGCTAGTGAAGCAGCAGTGTTGGTTGTAGGCTCTCCCTGTCCTGGCTTCCCACTCTGGTTTCTTGGCCACTGACTTCCCTAGGTGGGAAGAAGAAGCCTCTGATAGGGTTTTGTGGATGGATTGTCTCCCAGCAGTGTTAATGGGTCGCTCTGAGGTTTGCTTAGTGTACCATGTTGTGACTTGTACATGAAGCTGTCTGTGGCAGATATTTTCACCTCTTGTATGCTTGGCCTGGGATGTCCCATTCTTCTGGTGTTCCTGGCCGTCCCAGTGAATTAGGAGCCCTTAGAAGTCAATGGGCAGACGATGAGGATGAACTCCAGTTAAAGGAGCAAGTACAATAGGGCAGCCCTGTAGTGCTCTCTGTGCTTTGCTCTCTTCTTAGTCTGTTGTCAACTTGTTGAGACTTCCAGCAAGGAGGCTAATTAAGAGTAATTTGTTAGTCTTTGAGCATTATCATCTTGTTCTCTTAGGCTGGAGAGCACTTACCACAGAGTGATTGTGGGTCAGTGCTGGTTGAGAGGAGCTTTGACAACACCCACTAAAAGATGCATATTCAAGTCCATTGCTAAGCCTTTGACACATATCTCAGTTTTTTGGCCTCTAGCATCTTTCTGTCTTTTCATCTTGTGCTGTTACTCATATTTACAAACTTGATGATTATGGTAACTAGAAATATTTCTCTAATGTGTATTTTTAAAGTGTGATTGTGACCAGGCTTCCAGAACTGCACCTGAACTCAACTATGACAGTATATAGAGATGAATTTTTAGCTCTGGACTGTTGAATATTTTTAGTCAGGTGGTGGATTGATTCTTGCAGACACATTTATAAATATGCAGCCCATTACAATAAGAATGGAAGTGGCAAATGCCCAGATGGTTAATATTTAAAATATGTTTCGTGGGTGCATTAGTAAGTAGAAAAATAACTGCAAGAGGTTCATTGTTATTTGCCATAATGTAATTGATTGAAATGTGGCTTGGGGAAAGTCTGCATTCCATGTGTGTATGTGAAGTGTTAATGCGTGTTGCATGGGACATTTACAGGACACGGCCCTGTGTCCTTTCAGCCTTTGGGTTGATGAAGTGTCTCTGTCATTTGGAAAAGAAGACAAATGCAGGGTTACAGGTCATGCTAGAGGTGGGAATGGGCTGCCTGGTGACTTTGGTGTTGCTGACTGTTGCCCTGTGCCTTTCTAAGTGCCCTCCCTGCTAGGAGCTGGTACCTCCAGGAACCCTGGGCTCTCATGCTCCCAAGCCTTGTCACCTGAGCACCAGGTGGAAATCTGTGTCCTCTGCAAGGTCCCCTGGTGAAAAACTTTGGATAATCCTCAGCCCATGAATGCTGCCACTGGGTGCAAAATGCTGTTTGCAGAAATGAGGGAGTGGTGGAAGGGAAGTCTTCACCTTGCATAGCACATGGCTTCTGCTGGAGTTGGTTATCTGCTGGGGCTACCGTTAACGCTTGGTACTGCTCTAAAAGAGAAAGATTAGGAAAAAGTTAGTGTTTTCCTCGAACCTTGGGCGGTGTTTTGCACATAGTTTCTCTGTATAAACAGCAATCCCAGCTGCTGCTGATTGTGGAGCAAAGGTAGACCTGGAAATCAAACCCTTGCAGGAGCAGCCTGCAAGTGTTAGAATCTGCTTTTTATCTAATGCTTCCTGTGCTCTGAGTTGTTACCATCTCCCTAAGATGGATAAAATTAATGCAAACTGTGTTTATTACAAGCCAAAGATATAACCATTGCATGTACCATATCATCAGGGCCAGATTCTGATGACTTTACTTGTGAGTAATGCTTTTATGGTGGGTTTAATTCAGTTTCAAAGCGCAAAAAAAGCACAATCAACATCGTTTTATGCTGAGATACAGCCTTCGGACAGAAGAAATTTAATCACCTTCCCTGCACACAGTGTACAGGGTTTGACGCTTCCAAGGCTCAATTCTGCAATGTCTACAGTCATTGGTAGCCCAGACCACTGGTAGGATGGGTAAAGCAGCTGAAATTTCTGTCAGAGAGGTATCTTCAGTATTACTCCCTTCATGCCAGGACCCAGCGTCTTTCTGGGTCCTCTAGGTATCTCTTTATGTTGTATGTTGTCTTTCCTAGTCTCTGGTACAGCTTGCTTTTGTGTATGGCTAATCCTTGCTCGTGACTTCTGAGCTGCTGATTCAGACTGGGTAATGCTCCTCTAAGTATTGTTATTCCTCTCTTCATCATGCAATACAGCTTGTTCAGTAATCTGTAACTAGCACAGGATTTTGTACTGTCTCTTTTAGGGAGTTACTTTTTTGATCTTCTTGTTAAAACCAAGCCTAAGATTTGGTGATGTAAACTAAGTGGGAGTGGAACGTTTGTGCTGCAGTAGCTACACCACAGGATGAAATCCTGGACCTTCCTGCAGAGGGTTTGGGTCTTCACACCAATGCTATGGTTGCTCCAAGCTGCTGAAAGTAGGAGCCCTGTTGTAATAAAAAGACACAAAGCAAAAGATGGAGTACATGCAGGATCTGAAAGTAATGACTGGTTAAAAAGATCTCTTTTGTTGCTTTCATGAGTTTAATATTGAAGGAAATTTTTGAGGTCCGGGATGAGACGGGGGTGGGGTGGGGTGTGTGTGTGTGTACAAAATTACAAAATGAAATATATGAACTTTTAGAATCAATTTTACGTAATGTTAAGTTTGACGGCTTTGTAACAGTAGTAATGGAAAATTACTGAGATTCATGGTATACAGAGAAAAAAATATAAAGTACAGCTAGAGAACATGCTGAGAATCCTTGTATAAGATAAACTGCTGTAGTTGACGTAGTTTAGGCCTTTATGACCTTAGTACAAAATGAGTGTAAGAAAAACAGGCTAGAAGAACAGGACGTAAAGATAGGGAGTATCTGGAAAGGCAGGGGCCCAGGATAGGCTGCAGTTAAACTAACAGATAAGCAGGAGGACGGGATGATTATTATGTCTGTGGTGTTAACGAACCGATTAAGCTGGTATAAGCATCTACTGCGCATGCTTCAAAGGCTGCCAGCAGTGATGAAGACTGTTGGAAGAAGTAAACGACCCTCAGAGACCACCACCACATTTTTGTACGCATGCGGGGAACTTCCTGGAAAATGAGATAATCCATACGTAGCCTCATGAATATGTATGTATGCTCTGTAGCTATATAAGGACTGCTTGTGTAGCAATAGGTGGACACACTTTAGGAGAAGCTATCCCCCGTGTCTCCCAGCGCTGGAATAAAGAATACCTGCTTGTCAACTAGAAAACTTTGTTGGCAAGTTTGTTCCTGGAGTTTTCTCCGAATCAGGGAGAAAAAGAATGTCTTTCAAAGATTTCTTGGTTTTGACTGTCAAATAGTGCCTGTGTAGCTCTGTACATTGTCTGTTTGCTCAGCTCAGATGTCAGAATTAGATTTCTACTTTTCTCTTATTGGTGTGGTGCTGCAGTAAGCGAGTGTTGCTGCACTAATAAGGAAGCAGGAGAATGCTTATGTTGAAAGAGCTCATCACTGTTAATTAATGTGGAGCTATACTGGACACAACAGCCAACAATAATGCCCCAATGCTTGATCCTAACAGTCAGTTCATTTGTTCTCAGTCTGGGTTTGAGCGCCCCGGCTGCAGCTGGCTGGGTAAGTGCTACAGGTGGCCTCCTCAGAACAGGCTTTATAGTGGTCAGAGTTATGATGGAGTGAGGTGATGCATGCAGGCTTAAGTTGGGGTCTGCCTTCTCATAGAGCTGGTGCTGCTCAACTCCTGTGTTTGCAGGACTGAACTTAGCGGACTTTCTTTCTGTAAAGGTATCAGTCTGTACATGTTGCATTCAGAAACGGAGCGCTGCAGGTGGGTCTTGAATATCCCACACAAAACAATTAATATTCTCCCTGAAACAAATTAATGCACTTTGGGCCTGGTTGTTCATTTGGCCATTTAAAATCTCAGAAGGATTTTGAGCCTTGATTTGGCTTGCTTGGGGCCTGCTTGACATTTTGAAAGGAAGCTTGACATCCCTGCAGGAGCCTAGAGGATCCAGCATGTTGTGGCGCAGAGCGTGTCACTTAGTGACAGCAGTGTAGTGCCTATGCCTCTCATTAGGAAAGGGCTTGCAAATCAAGGCAAGTGAAAGCAGGCTTAACCCTGGTACATTCAGTATTGTGCAGTGTAGCTGTGCTAGCACTGCTGGTCATTTGTCCAGGAAACTTTCCCCTCTGCTAGGTAGGGGACAGCTGTACTTTCAGAATGTGACCCTGAGCTGTTAATGGAGCTGGCCTATGTGAGATGTAATGAGAGCTTCTGTGAGCATTCATTTTATTGTTTATTTGTTGGTAAAGGTATCTCTGTGCAGTGTGTTCACAGATGATGTGTCATTTAATTTCTAGTTTGTGTTATGCAACTGTGCTATGTTGTCTGTGTAAGATTTCTGAACTACTGCTGAAGGCAGGGGGAGATCTGAGCTAATAATCTGAGCCAGACAAAACCAAAACACTGATGTGTTTGTGTTGCCAGTCCATCCGCAGCTTGTTCCTACAGTAGTGGTAGATACAGCAGTACAACACATGGTTAGTTATTTTTAGCATAATGGTATCTGGACAGCTTTTGTCAAAGAAGTTTAAAGATAATAGAACTGGGGTCATACATGGAAATGGCACTAGTATTAACTTGTATCTGCATCTGTTTGCAATTTACCTTTTATTTATTTGCTTATAATCTCTTTGATCACTTTCATTTCTGCCTTTATCTGTGTTTTCAAAGCTGTCTTGGTGGAGTGTGGGTGGAGGAGTGTTCCAGCATTTCTTGTTGATTTCATTTAAAATTCAGATGAGGCTCACTAACTTCATAAACCCTACAGAGCTTGAACTTCTTCTAAATACGTTACTGTCTTCTGTGTTGCTCCCAACTTCACAAAAATACTGAAAAACAAAAGGCGTTGCAAAGTGTAAGAGAATAAACTGAATGGAAGCTTCTGGGTTGCTGCTTTTGGGGAGATGTGTTGCCCAAAGCTAGTAATAAAACCTAGTAATGAAATTATGACACTTTATTTTCTTCTGTTTTATTTGCTTGTTGCAGAGCAGTTGCTCTTTGTTTTCATAGGTTATTGCAGGGTCATCTCAGGGGTTGTTCCAGTACTTCACCCACAGCCAGTGATCCATGGACCACTTGAGCTTCTGTACAGTATCTTTGTTGGCAAATAAGTGATTCCCTAGGGAATCACTTATCTGTGCCTTCTTTGCAAAGGGAGATTAAGAAAAGCAAGGCAAGGTGGGGCAGGGCAAGGCAAGTGATGGTCTGCAGGACAAGGCAGTGCAGGGCAGGGCCTGTGCTCAGTTCTGGGCTCCTCTCTACAGGAGAGACATTGAGGTGCTGGAGTGGATCCAGAGAAGGGCAACGAAGCTGGTGAGGGGTCTGGAGCACAAGTCTGATGAGGAATGTCTGAAGGAACTGGGGGAGTTTAATCTGGAGGAGAGAAGGCTCAGGGGGACCTTATCTCTCTCTACAACTACCCAAAAGGAGGATGGAGCCAGGAAGCGGCTGGGCTCTGCTCCCAAGTAACAGGACAAGAGGTAACGGCCTTAAGCTTCACCAGGGTAGGTTTAGACTGGACACTGGGGACAATTTCTTCACAGAGAGGGTGCTCAGGGCAGTGGTGGAGTCACTGTCCCTGAAGTGTTCAAAAAATGTGTAGATGAGGCCTTAGTGCCATGGTTTAGTGATGCACTTGGCAGTGCTGGGGTAAAAGTTGGACTTGATGATCTTAAAGGTGTTTTCCAACCTAGCTGATCTATGAAAAACAAGCCAAGTTCCTGTTCATCTGGTGTATGTAAACCTCAGTCTGACAGGCATGTGATTCTTAGGTAGCGAATAAACTGCACAGTCTCCATGGAAGAATATTAACTTTGGTGAAGATACAGAGTGAAGAGAGGGAAGGATGGGACTCAATTAGGAAGTTGTATTCTGCGTTCATGAAAGCTCGGGTCTGTGTTTGCACCTAATGCTACTGGCCCTGCTTTTGTCCCTTCTGCGTTCTTGCTGCAAATATGATCCAGCTAAGCCTGCTTTAATACACACAAGCCACAAAATGAAGGTGTTGATAGTGTTGTAGATTAGTAATACTTCCACTGTGAAAGTAACTCTGGAGGAAGTGGATTTAGTTGCAACAGGGACAGATGTTCACTCAAAATGTTTCTGCTAGAGGTGCTGTGTTTCTTACCTCAAGTAGATATTCTCAAATGGTGGCATGGGGCTGCAAACTGAAATAGTAACATTTTAATCTTTAACAAAACAAGGATACAAAAATGTTTTTGTGCTGGGGCAAGGGACACACAGGGTACTTACTGGTGGTGTGCAGCAGTGTTTTGTTGCAGAGTGATGCAGGTGGTTCCAGTGATCCCAGTGTATCTCGAGGAGAAGAGGAGGTGCTGCTCTCCCTCCGCTGATCATGGTGGCTGATCACTGGTACTACTTTCACGAGGGAAATCTGGGGCTGGTTACTGGGTGCACTAGAGGTTTTACAGAGGCTGCCAAGGTCTTACTTTCGGCTGCCCTTCTCATGGGTAGCAACCCTTTGGAAGCAAAACAAGTGCTATCTTTATCAAGTTACGGCCTTGAAGCCTGTAGTAAGGTGAACACTTAATGGGGACTGGAGTGTAGGAGTGACATTGTTTTTCTCTTTGCTGAAATCCTGTGAAGGTGCAAAGTGCTTTGAGGGGTTCTGGTGAATGCAGAGTGTAACATACTAGCAAATACATCGATTTTCTCTGTGAAAACATGCTTCTCTGAATGATGTGACTTCTTAAATTGTCATCTCACTTTTTGCCCTTGGTACACTCTTTGCAGGATGAACTTACTGCAGTGAATGTAAAGCAAGGCTTCAGTAATCAACCTGCCTTCTCTGGAGATGAGCATGGATCTGCTAGAAATATTGTAATAAATGCCTCGAAGGTAAGACAGGACTTTTCAGTCTGAGCATACTCACTGAAATTGGAACCTGGCTGGCAGTAGTTGTACTTGATTCTTGACTGCTTTGCTTTCTAGTTGGAAGTCTTCATATTAAAGTTAATTACAGAACTAATGTAAGAATGCTGAGCTGTGTTTCTGCTAATCTTATCAGTCTTCAGAGGAAAACATGGATTCCAAGACAAAACATAACTAGCACATTTCATCAGAGAAGACACATCATTTTTTGCTCCTGTTCTTTTATTTGCTTCACTTACAATCACGACTCTTTCTCTGGAAGTCCCTAGTATTTATACGTCTTTAGCATGCTTTGGTCCTGTATCTATGTCATCAGATTGTTTTCTGCCAGGAGAGACTGGTCACTGTGGTCTGGGTCTCTTGGAAATGTATTTTTGGATTATTTATTAAAATTTAGTTTAGCTCTCCTGTGATGGGGTTTTTTTGTGTGTTTTTTGCTCGGTTGTTTGTTTTTTAATTTTTTTTATATCTTTTTTTAGAGTCAAAGAAGTGTAAGATACAAAAAAAGCAATAAAAATCACTAAAATATTAGTTACTATATCCCAAATTGAAGATAATAGCTGCTTAGAAAAAAAAACCCATCCTGTATTTCTTTGAGGGATCTGCCCAGACCGGTTTTGAGGGCGAATGTTATCAAGAAGCTTATAAAAATGTTTTCGGACAAAGTAATTTCCTGCTGTTTGATTTTTAAAATAAATAAGATTTTACAGCTTATTGGAAAATGTGAATTTACTTCTGCAGTGATGCTCTTTTATTTTAGCAAGAGGAGAGTTACAAGTAAATGACAGGATTGCTATTGCTGAAATGTTAAAGGTTTTCCTGTTACCTTCTTATTTTCTTTTCTAGGACTGTTACCTGCAGGCACTTTCATCTTATATTTTAGTTATTCATGTTCGGCCTACTGAACAGGACTGTAGAACAGAAATTTGCAAGGAAGTACTTATAGTTACTTGGAAGATTTAAGTGTAGAATTATCAAAATAAGTTCAGTATCTCCTAAAAGCTTTATATATATTTTAAAATTACCCAGCTATAAATATATTTATTAGAAAATCAAACAGTTTATTCTTACTGACAGGCCTAAAAATTAAATTTTCTTACAGTAATTTTGAAAAGTAAATAAGCTTATATGAGAAGTAAAACCTGTATTGTTTTCTTTTTTTCCCTGCTGTTTTGGGATTGAAAGTACTGGGGAAGCAAATGTTGTGAAGCTTTTCATTCTGGAGATATGGAGTGTCAGTGGAGGTATTTTAGCAGAAGTCAGAATGTTACCCAGTTAACCCATACCTTTGAGCTTTTACCTGCTGGAACTGATGATGGAAAGATAATGAATGGGGTTCTTGTGACAGTGCAGTTAGTTGTAAACAGAAGTAAGAAGTGTGTATTTCTGCACTTTATGGTATGGTGAAGTATAGACGGGGAGGAATGTTCTGAGACACTCTTAGAATACGCTAAATCGTGACTCAAGTCTGAGGCACTCACCTGCTGGAGGGATATGTCACTCTGGGTGTTCACAGTGACCCATCCTAAGTGTCAGGGGCACATCTCATATCTTTGAGCTTGGTCTTGCTCACCTGTAGCTTCTACAGTGATAATGCAGAAGCATTGCATGGGTGCTTAATGTCTTGAATCCCCATCTCCTAGCTGTGGGGTATTAAAGAGCAATCTTACTAAATTGATAGCCTGGACTAGAGTGATGACTGCATCTATTCAGATGGAAATCCTTCATGCATTAAAATATATGATGAGATGCTTTTTTACTGGGTTGTCATGTATGTTTGCTTTTTGTCCCCACCAGATTGGTGCTTACTTTAGCAGCATACTAGCGGAAAAGCTGAAACTTAACACTTTCCAGGACACAGGAAAGAAGAAACCGCAAGTAAATGCCAAAGACAACTACTGGCTGGTTACTGCTCGGTCTCAGAGTGCAATTCACAATTGGTTCACAGATTTAGCAGGAAGTAAACCACTGACTCTTTTAGCAAAAAAGGTATCACAATGCTTCTTCCTCTGTTTCTTGGGTGTGGGATTGTACTGAATTGGGCTGTAAGAACAGGTACAGTATTTCTGAATGTGCTGTGTGTGAAGTGGTGCTGGAGGCAGCTGTTGCTGTGCCGCATGTTCTCTGTCTGCAAGGAGGGTGCCTGGGCAAAGGGAACTTCTGATCTAGCTGGTAGAAAGTTCCTTTGAATGACTGTATTTTGGCTCAGGCATGTTCATCTTTTTGACAGCCAGATTCTTTGCCTGTGTGCTTCACGTCATACATTCTCTTTCTCAAGCAAAGGAATAGTTTACAGAAATGCTCATGTCTGGCAAAGAAATAATTGGCTAGGAAGCCCGTGCATTCTTAAAAGAACCTGCCTGATAACTCCAACCCCTTTGTATGCTCTTCACATTTAAATTTGTATTTGTGTTAACAAACTTTGTTAAACAGTCTTAGTTGCATTCTTGTTTAAGTTTTCAATTACAAAGAATTCTTGCTGCTTCGTAGCAGTGTCTGTATAACTGGAAAAGGCAATTCTGAGCTATCATTTTGGATCCTGCATACTGTTCAGAACAGCAGTGCAAGATAAATTTGAAATGGTTGTTAAAGCTCATTCAAGGTAGTGTCTAGAATGCAAAGGTGCTGTTATTCATGTCTTCCTTTTCTGAAGCTCTGTGTACAAGAGCTAATCTTACAGTATCTGGGAGTTATTCTGAGTATAGATTAAACTGAAACAGGGAACTCTTATTCTAAGACTGTTGAGCTTAAGTGGATCAAAATAACAGAAGGTGCAAGTTTTACCAGTTTTTGGCCTTTTGCCATTCAACTGGAGAAGAACCTGTGTTGCTTTGCTACCAGTGGAGCCACCAGAAAAACGAGCTTTGCTGTGGCAAGCATGCCACCACCTTAAGTTTCCCTCTAACATTCTGAGAGGTTAACTTCATGACTAGAAGTGCTAGTTACTTCTTTCATTATTTAAGGATTTTTTTTTTTTAATAATCAGATGTGTAAACTTGCTGATAACAGTAAAAAAGCATGTTAAGAATACTGAAACTGATTCTGTGGAGTCCATAGTCTGACCACTGAAGAGCATTACAGGGAAGGGTCAGTGCTTTGTTTGCTGCTGTCTTCAGCATTGATGCCCCTCTGTTCTCCAAGCACACTGTTAAAAAGGTTGAATTTGCCTGGAGGAGCAATGAAGACTTTTTGGGAGGGGACAATAAGTGCAGCATTTGTGCCTTCACTCCCTTCTGTCTCCACTGGGTTTGAAATGTCTTGTTCTCATATATTTTACTTTAAAATGCATTTAAAAATTATTCTTCCTTTAAGCAGAAAGGTGTAAGGATTGCAGTGACCGAGTAGGTGACTCTACCTGTAGGTCTTTTGGGACTAGTTGCTCTGCTGTGTGTGTGGTTACTGCAGGCAGTATTAAGCTGGCCAGGCTGTTTCTTGGTACTCTCTGGTTCTCCTCTGCACCAGCGACACACGTGAGACTCGCAGTGTCTGTGTAATTGAACTGTCACCCAAAAACCTTGATGTAACTCCATTTTCCAGAGGTTCTGAGGATCAGCATGCAGGATATTTCTGTGCTTTGGATGTCTTTGGCTGCATTGAGAGGTTTGCGTGTGGCCCACAGGCAGCTCTGAGCTGGGGAAGGATGCTCCTGATGAAACCTGGGGGAGTGGGGGGCAGTATTTTATTTTTTTTGTCAAGTCTCTTAGTTTCTCTGTGCCAGGACAGGAGGTGAGGTCAGCATAGTGGGGTTTGAGGTTGAAGAAGAGAGAGCTCTCTAGGTCGCTCTCCAGGTAGCATGGGATTGGGCAGAAGAAGGCTGGGGTAGCCCACAGGTGCCAGCTGCTGTCTGGGCTGTGTGCTATAACTTGCTTCCTGTTTCATTTCAGGTTCCTATTCTCAGTAAAAAAGAAGATGTTTTTGCTTACTTGGCAAAATATTCTGTGCCACTGCTGCGAGCAGCATGGCTGATCAAAATGACATGTGCCTACTACGCTGCTATTTCTGAAGCTAAAATCAAGAAACGTCAGGCCGCTGACCCAAATATTGGTAAATAAACATCTCTAATGTCTAAATGCATAATACTAACTGAAGAGGCCTGCTCCTCTTGTTCACAGCTTTGGTGTTACTATGTATCCAGAGAGGAATCTTTGTAGTGGGAAAGGGAATAAAAAGCCTTTAAAATCAATTTCTCTTAGAAATGTGTGTCAGAAAGTACAAAGAGCCATGCAGCATAAACACCGCTCTGCTGCCTGCTTCCCCTCCCAGCTGTTTCCACGTTGAGTCTCCAGGAGCAGCATCTGAGGAGATGACTATGCTGCATCTTCACCACTGACACCAGTCTGTGGGGATCACAGGAGTGCTGGGATAAATGTTACCAGGAAATGGACAGAACTGCTAATGTAAAGAACCTGGAATGAAGTGAATTTCAGAGCTTATTTATTGCAACATAAGTGGCAATGTATTTATTTGAAGTACTGACCTTTGATGACAGGGTCTGGCACTAAGCCAGTGGACCAGGCAACATTATTGTCAAAGTTGGAGTTTTACTCTCACAATTTACACACGGTACTTACAGCTCTTCTACTGTCTGGAATGAATCTTTTCCTTCTTTGTCACTGAAATAACTGTGCTCAGATGATTTCACTGCTGTCTAGCAGCATCTCTGTACTGCTGCGAGAAATATCTACTTCCTGCCAAGTTGTTCTGTTGTTTCTTTCAAACTTTGTGGTGTTTGTGGTGTTTGTTGGTTTATTTTATTTTTTAGACTTGTAGCACTCATTTTCACTGAGTTCCTAGTCAGATCCACAAAAATGTGTTTTCTGTTTTCTAGCAAACAGACTATGTTTGTTCTTTTGTGATAGTTCAAAAGTATTTTTAAAAATCAGTCTGATTTTTAGAAACAGAGAGCAAGGGGGATTCCACATAAGGGGGTGGCAAGAAAGACGAGGGACATGCGTCCAGATATCAAGTCAGGCTGGTTCCTTCATTGGTGGATGAGCTCTGGGAGGCTGCTCTGCTGGGTTAGGTTCTCTGACGTGAGATCAGTGTTGTTTTGGTGGTAGATCATCACAGTTCCCTGCTCCTCCTTCTGGAGCAGATGGATTGGGGCTTCTTTGAGCTATTTTGGCACCACTGAGAGGGGCTGGGTGGCTTGCTCTTTCCTTCTCTCAAATTTCTCTTCTGTCCTTCACACCAAGGGATGCTGAAAGAGCCCCTCTGTTCAACCTCTCAGATTGTCTTTCCTTTCCTCTTGAATGACATAAGTACTTTCTGGAGTAAACCCTAGCAGGAGGCTCGGAGCAGGCAGTGAGAGTGGGCTGATGCTTTCCCAATCTGTCATAAGTAGCTCTGCTACTTATAAGAGAGCACTTGTGGTTCTTTTAGGACACTGAAATGGTGATGCTGTGTGCCAAGACCAGGGCTGTTCCTTTGCATGGGACATGCATTCCTTAGGGTGTAGTTAAACACCTTCTTTCTTGGGTGTGGGGGAGAAAGGGTAGTGAGGAGGAGGTGAAGAAAGCTAGGGTTGTGCGCTCTGTTGTGATAAATGGATCTAGACCTAGTTTGCTCTGACTGGGATTAGTAGCTCTGTAAAATAAAAGGAGTTTATGCTTTTTGGGAAGGTGCAAGGTGGTTGCATATGTTGGGTATAGGCAAGTGCTCCTGCTCCAGGCTGCTGCCATGCACACCCACTGTACAGGGAGGGTGAACAAAGCCAGTAGGAGTGTCCGTGGGCTAAGGTGCCTGACTTTCATTAGCAAGTGTTTTGAGACAGGTTACTGGAGATTACGTCCTCTCTCTAAATCTCCTGCTTTGCAAAGGTTGCTGAGAGCTGTTTGGGGAGTAGTTTGCTGTGTGTTACTGAGCAGCCTTTGACAGTTCCCAAAATGTTTTGTATCTGTGCCTCAGGTAACAGGAAGGCAGTTGCATTGTTTCTAACTCAGTGGCACAGAGATACTGGTAATTGCTTTGGGAAAATCATTCTTTCATGCTGTCATGTGAAATAAGTTTGATGTAGTGGGTTTGGAATTCTTTCTCCAAAAGTGAGCAAACGTTTGAAGTAAATGTAGACAAAATGTTCTGTGAAAACACTAAAGCCCTCTAGCTTCACACTGAAGTTTCAGTGGATTTGGATAGAAAAACATTCAACATACAGTCTGTGTATGTTGACAGAAATGCCAGAGTTGCCAATTACAAATGCAGAGGGAAAAAAGAATAAATGCACTAGCTGATGTCTGAGGTAAGCAGTAAACAGTGAAAATAGTTGTGTGTGAGTGGTAGTTCCTGTAACTCTGACAATAAACAGGCTTGCGTTGTCAAAGCAACTCCATTATGTATTCATAAGAGTATGCTCTTCTAAAATGTGCTGCACGCTTGTTAAATACAACTCTGTCAAATGTTTGTCTCTGAGATACCAACAAATATCCTTGGTTGTTCCAGTTACTGTTAAGGGGATGCCTTCCTAGTAATTCCTCTTTTCCCAGAGCTTTATGTACTTTTGTTCCCTAATTTCTCCAGTCTACACTAAATAGAGGATCACTGCTGAAGCAGAGAGAAAAACTGATTATTTTTAGTAGGTTTGTGTATTTGCTGAACAGCACCTACTGGCTTATCTAGGGCAAAGGAAAGATTATCAGTCTTACTTGCGGACCTCTGCACTGTGCTGGTCGCTCTGACCTGAGAAACTGCTCCTGAGCTTTTGCGTTCTTGTCAGTGTAAAAATCTGGAGGAGTTGTCTGTTTCAGAGTGGTTGCAGAAAGAACAGTTTTATATCCCTTTGCTTGTGCAAAGTCCTGTTGAGTTTTATATTGGCTGTATTTGGAGGAGGAAGGAAGAGGGGTGTAAAGGTCCAGATGGAAGTAATGAAGTGTATTTATTTCATCTATTTCAAGGCTGTTTTGTGGCTGAGTGCTGAAATCTGATGAAAGAGACAGGTGATTCCCTAAAGGTACACCTTGTGTCAGTGCTTTTTATGTCATGCTAAGCTGGCAGGCTGCTTGCATGCTTGATAATGTTTTGAGACCAATGCACAGGGGAGGCATGTAAGAAGCCCATTAATTCACAATAGGTGCTACATTACACAGCTGAGGGTTAATGTTTTGGAGGAATATTTTTGGTGACTAAGGCAATGTAAATTTGTTTCAATTTTCATTGTGAAGGAAACCTTTTATCACCTGAGGTGTCTAATTGTAAACTTCTTTTATAGAATGGACTCAAATTATAACCAAATTCCTTCGAGAGCAACTGGCAAAGGTTGCAGAGTTCTATCATGTGACTTCCAGCCAAAGCAACAGTTCTGTAGTGATGCCTCAAGAGATGGAACAAGCACTGAAGCAGTGGGAATATAATGAAAAATTGTCATTTTATATGTTTCAGGTAATACTTTTAAGAAGTGCATGATTTTTTTTGTTTGTTTTTTGTTTTTTTTTTTTTTTTTATTTTATTTTATTTTTTTAGGTTACCATTTTTGGAAAGTTCAATTTTAGAACTTAATGGTACCTTTTGTCATAAGACTTGCATAAATTGTAAATGCTCATTCATTTTAATGATTTGCTATCTGAAAAAGCTTTGAATTGCTTAGTGTGCTTGATTGCTATTGCAGCAATGTACTCAAATTGCTCTCTCTTCTACATCATTCCATCTTTTAAGGGTGTTCTTAATGATTGTGATCAGGCTGAGTCCACTGTGGCACATCAAGCCATGGGTGTCAGAGTGGTGGCCTGGCTGCTTGATCCCACATCGTTCCAGGCCAAGAATAACAATCTGGTTGTTTCTGCTCAAGGATGGAAATGGCAGAAGGGTTGCTGGGAGGGCATCTGGCTGTCAGCAGTATGTCAGGCAGCCTGCTAAATTTGAACTGCAGAGATGTTGTATGCAATTGCTTCCCTATCCATATGACTGCCATGAGGATGGCTTGTTCCTGCATGTGTGGTGGTGGTTGAGGGTTTTGGCTCTGTGGTGGCATGGGCAATGAGAGCTAACCCAGGAATGAAATAAAACTTGTAGTTAAACACCTGCTTGTTTAGTGCTCCTAGTTGATATGTGATGTGTTATTTTAAATCCTTTAAGGAAGGAATGCTTGAGAGACATGAGTATTTGACATGGATACTGGATGTTTTGGAAAAAATCAGACCAGCTGATGATGATCTTCTTAAGCTGTTGTTGCCGCTAATGTTGCAGGTATCTGCATGCTTTAAAGCCAAAATTAATACAAGTATGACTTGTACATGTGAAATGATTTTTATATTTGTGGTGGTGAAATTTAGATGAATGTTTTTACTTAGGATGTGTGTGGAAATACATTGCATGGTGTATGTTTGGAATTTATAAACACCTTTAAAGGTTCACGCTTTATGGTCTTTAACTTGATTAGCTAGAAGGAATCTGTTACTGTAACTGGTCCTGGAGGGCAGATGAAATTTTTAAGAGACAGAAGCACAGATTTGCTTTGGAGCTGCTCTTATCTTCTTTTTTAAATTCTGGACTCTTAAATATTGGAGGTGATCCCTTCCAGTTTATTCATGTCTGATGTTAGATTGTTGAAGAATACGAATACCTGGAGTAGACTGTGTTGTGAACTGTGCATTTTTTTTAAATTCCAGTATTCAGAAGAGTTTGTTCAGTCAGCTTACCTATCCCGTCGCCTTGCTTATTTTTGTGCCAGACGCCTATCTTTATTGCTAAGTGATGGTCCTAACCTTGTAGCTGCACACTCTCCTCATATGATTATTGGACCAAGTAACCCTCCTCTGGCAGCCCCAAGTCCAACTGCCCCTGGTCCTGTGGTGAGCCCGGTACAACTGGCCTGCTCAGATTTCCTCTCCTGCCCTCAACACCGTCCACTGGTATATGGACTTAGTTGTATGCTGCAGGTAGGCCAATGTTCTGTTGCTCTTTGTTTTCAAAGCTCTTTGTTTTCTTGTTTCAAGGCTGTAACCATTCAGTTTATTGGAAAGCACTGGGTTTTGGGTGTGACAAGTTGTGCTAGTTGTGGCTTGAGTGTACCTCTGTCCATTAAAGGGTGAGAACTGAGTGGGTCTGGGGTGAGTGGGAGGGTGGATCCTGCACACTGGCTGAGGTGTGATGGTGGAGCCACCTGGAGAAGCTTGTGTTGCCTGCTACACCTCTGCTGTGGGAAGGAGCAACTCTGCTGCCAGGAATGGCCTAGCCTTCTCTCTGTGTGGAAAGTTTCTGGTTGCAGTAATGGTCTGCACACCTCATCATGTTCTCACCACAAGTGAACCTGTGTGGTCGTGCCAGACCCCATCTGCCTGCTGAATGTGGCTGGACAGAGGACAGCATCCCCTGACTCCTGCAAGCTCTAACCTTCGAGGATTTCCTTGCTTCTTTCAGCCTGTCGCTGATGCTTGGTGCCACTGCAGGCTGCTCAGTTTTGGTTTTGTCAGAATTATGAGCAGTTTATATTGCCTTATCAACTTCCAGGGTTTTTAAAACTGTGTAACAGAAGAGACTGTTCACTTGTGCTTGTTGCTTGGCAATAGCAGAATTGTTGAGAGAGTAATTATTTTCTCAAAAAGGGCTTGTATGAAGAGCTGCAGTTGTTTACCTTCCCTGTGCTGACCTGGTGAGACTTCCTCCAACCCTTCTGCTGTTGTCTGTTCAGTTGTCTTTCTCTGGGGGTTGCACAGAGATATCCTGGAGTGTGCTGATGTTCATGGGATCACAAAATCACAAATGGGTGAGGTCAGCAGAGACCTTTTCAGATTGTCCGCCCTGCCCTCTCCAGGCAGGGTCAGCTAGAGCAGGTTCCCCAGGACCATAGCTGGATTTTTA
Organism: Myiopsitta monachus; assembly: GCA_017639245.1. Lineage (NCBI taxonomy): Eukaryota > Metazoa > Chordata > Aves > Psittaciformes > Psittacidae > Myiopsitta > Myiopsitta monachus. The sequence continues at coordinate 24,821,600 of CM029923.1, forward strand.
ACATCACCACCATTCTGGGCAATCTGTTTCAGTGCTCAAGCACCCCACAGGAAAAGAGTACTTTTTTGTGGTGTGCAGCTCCCTCTCTGAGGGCTGCTGCTTTCTGACAGTTGTCAAAGTCCAGAGCCTGGAGGCAGGCCGGATTGTATGTGGGGAAGGCTCAGTCAGTGCTCTTTGAGGAAAGAAAGTGGGAGAATATTTGCATCTCTCTCTCTGCTTCTTTCTCTAAGCCGAACACCAAAATTACTTCTTTTTTAATAAAGCCCTTCATGTTTCACAGAAAGGATCTGACTGAAATTAACCTTTGGTGATGTTCTCTGATGGCACTGTGAAAGCAATACAAAAGGGAATTGAGCACATATATATTTAAATATTTTTTTAAACAAGAAGGAGAATAATAGAGTAGTTGAATTTCCTCAAATGGGTGTTGCAATGTAATTGTGCTTAGACCTGTCTTTTTGTTTCTTTCACTGTAATAGTTAGACTGAAAGTGATTCTAGTCTCATGGACTCTCTTCTTGTTGGTACTGTTTATCACACATGTTCAGAAAAATAAATTACTTCTGTTTTGTACTGTTGCTTGCAGACTGTAACTCTTTGTTGTCCAAGTGCCTTGGTGTGGAATTATTCCACAAATGAAAATAAGAGCGTTAATCCAGGTTCACCTCTGGATTTACTTCATGTTGCTCCATCTTGTTTACCTATGCCAGGTGGAAATTCAGCATTTAATCAGCAGGTAAACTTTTTAATTATTGGATTATTAAGATCTGTTTTATATCTCAAATAATGATTTGTGAGCATTAGGACTACATCCAAGTTTAGATATTTCTGTAGGTATAGTTTCAAGACTAGTGTTGGCTAGTTTTTGATGACCTTACTTTGTACTTCATTCAGGTACCAATTTTGTAAAAATATCAGTTATTTTATTTATGTTCAGATATTTTTTGTTATTAGACTGAAATTACTTTAAGGCGTAAAATGGCAATAAGAGGAAGCTTGGTGTACCATATTGTGAGGTGGCACTTTTCACACATACTGAAAGTTAACTTTTGCTGGGTTCAGTATAAGGAAAAAATGTTTTATTGTACAAGGAGATCCATAACATGTTGAAAAAACATTTGAACAGAATGTACTTCAGTTTGTTGTTGCCAAGTGTGGGGAGTGTTGTGGAACACCATAGGGTACCTTGCTCCTGCCGAGAAAGCTGTCATAAGCTTAAAATGAAAATAGAGACTTCCAACCAGTAGCTAATTAGCAGGGTGGTTTTTTTGTTTGTTTGTTTTACAGGTTCGGGCAAAGATATATGAAGCAGAACAGCAGATAAAACAAAGAGGTCGTGCTGTGGAGGTGCGGTGGTCTTTTGACAAGTGCCAAGAATCAACTGCAGGTAAGAGAACTCAAATGTTGAAGCTTTATGGTTTATATCTGTTCTTCTTTGAGTGTAATCCTGTTGCATCAGAATTAATGCCAGCAATAGATTTGAGAGATGGATGTAATGCAGAGTCTTCCTGTGTAAAATATTTTACCTTAACCCTCTCTTCTCTCTAACTTCCACCTCTAGGGGTGACCATTAGCCGCGTTCTGCACACCTTAGAAGTGTTGGATCGACATTGTTTTGACAGATCAGATTCCAGCAATTCAATGGAGACACTTTATAATAAGATTTTCTGGGCAAATCAGAATAAAGATAGCCAAGAGGTAATGGCTCCATTCATAATCTGTAGACAATGGAGTTTATTTTTACTTCTGAGAATTGTATGTATGTGTATATTTGATACAAAAGCTTTCTGTCTCCTTTGTGTATTTTTTTTTAACTACTTGACGTTTGTTCTATTAGAAGGAAACAGCTCTTTGCTGTTGAATTAAATTCTTCAGTTCTACATACTATAAACCTCATTTAGGAGAAGTGATCTATCAAGGTTTTGTGGTTTGTTTTTTGAGTGCTGCCAGGTAGAACTCCAGATTATTGTTTGATAACAACTTTTCCATCTATTGCAGAAAGTAGTAAATTAATGGGTTATTATGTATAAAAAAAAAAGTATTCTAAAACTACGTACTCTTATGTTTTCTTATGTTTTAATCTGATATTGGTATTGCCATTTACCTGTGCTCACAGAACCATTTTCAGAGATCATGAAAAACTTTGCCAGAAATCTTTAACATTTTACATTTCCCACCCTACCTCTGCAGTGCAGATTATAATGTCATTGGATCTATGCATGTCAGTACATAGAAGTGCCTTGGAAAGTGTTTGGTGAAAAGAAGAAATAGCCAGCTTTGACAATACACTATTGAAGTAAAATTTTAAAGTGGAAAATATTAGTGAATCTGTCAGAGCTGCTTATGTTAATGCTTTAAAAAATTTCTTGCAGAATATCTTGGTTTTTGAGTACACCTGGGTTTTGTTCATGACTGTTCTCAGTGATTGGTGGTCATAGTGCAAGACCCCCTATTGCGCAGAAATACCTCATAATAATTGTCAATCAGCATTTGAATGACTTTGCAATAAACCAGTGGAATATAATGTTGGCGATAACAGTATATCCAGAGAGAGATAACTGCCAACCTGTGTATGTGAAGCTGAGAACCAGTAGGTAGGAGTGCAAAGCTTGCCAGAGTTGTTGTATTTCAAATATCTTGTTATGGTACTGAGAGAGAAAGAGAGGAAGGAGAGCTGTTCCAGCAGGCAGATGAAGTTGCTGAAAGTTCTTAACCCTAGTGCTTAGATGAAATCAGGAATTCAACGTGCAAGGATTTTTGTATTTTTGAAATGAGTAGGTTGTGATATGCTTTTTATTGCTTGAGTGCTGACTTTTGTTTTCATTCCCTTTTGGAGTCAGATGATATGCTTCTGTGCTGGTCCCCTTCTGCATCTGTATTTGTATCTTTTTGTCTTTCTCCCTGTCTTTATTCCTGAAAGTTTTTTTCTGACTTCCAGCTACAACTGTACTAACAAACAGGTTTTTTTTTTGTCTTAAAAGGCAGTATTGGGAAGGAGACTTCTGAAAGAATTGTTCTGTTCTTATTGTAGGTTGTCTGCTATTAGTGCCTTTGGCTTATGGTACTTTATGTCTTGAGGTTGGGTTGTTTTGAAAACATGCTTGTTTTGGTCCCTAAACAGCTCTCTAAAAGATGTGCTCTTCACTCTGGGTACCAAACCTATATGAAGTTTTGTCTAATTAATTTGCAGGGCTACCTTTCTCATAAACATTTTACTGTGAGGTGAAGAATGCTGAGTAGGAATAAAGCAGTCTAACATATAAGTGACGATATGCCTATGTGTGCACAGCAGTCACAGGAGACTGTAAGGAGAGCAGAAACAAAGAAGATGCTGAGTTCTTTGTGAGGGACGAAAACTTAACTGTGAAAGTTTCTAGGCCTGAAAACTGGGTCTGGAGCTGATACGAAATTAAACTTTCAAATGATCTGCAGCTTCTTAACTGTCTCTGGAGTTTTCAAGGCAGTTGTTTCTTGACTCGAACTTAGCTTTTGGCAGCTGGACAAGAGGTTGTGTTGAGATGCTGGATGCCTGACTGAAGGTACTTGTGCATTTTGACTTCCAAAGTTCCATTTGAGTGGCCAGTGTTACTGTTTAGCTGCTTACATCCCAGCAGGCTGGCATGACCACCCAGGGTGGGCAAAGCCCAGCCCCGCGTCTTGGAGAGGGCTGCGGAGCTGCCATACAGCCGCTGGATGTCGGCACTTCCCTGCAGCCACTGCACAAAGGCTCAGCCGCTGCAGGGATGTCGGGGCAAGCAACGCTCTTTGTTTCATTCCTCTTTAATAAACTTGGGTTACTTTTTTCCTTGGCAGAAAAGGCCATAATCTATGAGGTTGTGTACACCCTGTTTTCAGCTGGAAACTTGTGTAAGCCCATAAGGACTTCTGTTTTGTAAATAAGATGTCCATTACCTGTATGTCTGCCTACTGATGTAGTTATTTAAAGGATAATGTGCTTTAGAGGACAGCTATCTACTACCCCTGTTATGATCTGAGCCTGACTAGAACATGACTGGTACCGACTTCCTGTCCATTTTTCCTGATGGATAGCAAAATGTTGTCGTGAAGGCTGCAAATGATAGCAATGCAAGTATATATGAGAGCAGTGCTTCAAAGCCCTGGACATGTACTGGCATGGAAGGAAGCTGGTTCATGCTACAAAGTACTTAGGTTATGAGAGAGACTGAAAACAGAAAAATGTGCTCAGGATACTGCTTTTGTACACACTACTGATTTCTTCAGAATTGTTTTAATATATAACTTGTGACTTCCAAGTGTCGGAGCAAAAGTAAGACTTGGTGGAAGGGGCTGAAATGAGGGAGGGTAGGTGGATGTCGGAGGTTTACCGAAAGTCCTGATATCCTGGGCCCTGCAGGGGGCAGAGCTGCTCTTCATGCCACAGGGAGATGCAGAGGAGTGATATTGAAGGCTGGGATCTGATGACCTTGGTGATGGAACGTGAGAGTGCCAAATGGAGGAAAAACTGGAGCGAGGGGCTGAGCTGCGACCATAGATTGAGTGAGTAGGACGAACAGGGCAGATGGGTGTCAGGCACTGAACTGAGCTCAGATTTTGAGCACCATGTTGCACATGACAGAGGTAGCACACTGAAGGTGTGTGAGAAAACATGATGTTAAATCCACATTTTGACCAGATCCAGAACAAACCCTCATTTTGGGCACAAGGATGTGCTCTACCCTTGACCTTGAGAGAGGCCACAGAAGTGGGAGGAGAATCCAGTGCTTCTCCATTGACTTGGAGAAGACATAGCATGGAGGAACAATGATTGTATTATTGAATGCTGCATTACTAAGCAGACTTTAAATAGGAGATAATAATTGCGTTGCAGTTTTTTACTGACTGTTCCTGTGTCTTAAGAGTGATGGTCCCTGTGTAATCCCATGGGAATACCTTCACCTGAGCCTTAATCATAGAATCATAGAATTGTTAGGATTGGAAAGGACCTTAAGATCTTCTAGTTCCAGCCCCCCTGCCATGGGCAGGGACACCTCCCACTAAACCGTGTCACCCAAGGCTATGTCCAACCTGGCCTTGAACACTGCCAGCAGTGGTGCATTCACAACTTCCCTGGGCAACCCATTCCAGTGCCTCACCACCCTTACAGGAAAGAATTTCTTCCTCATATCCAATCTAAACTTCCCCTGTTTAAGTTTGAACCCGTTACCCCTTATACTATCACTACAGTCCCTCATGAAGAGTCCCTCCCCAGCATCCCTTTAGCCCCCCTTCAGATATTGGAAGGCTGCTATGAGGTCTCCACGCAGCCGCCTCTTCTCCAGGCTGAACAGACCCAACTTTCTCAGCCTGTCTTCATACGGGAGGTGCTCCAGTCCCCTGATCATCCTCGTGGCCCTCCTCTGCACTTGTTCCAACAGTTCCATGTCCTTTTTATGTTAAGGACACCAGAAGTGCACACAATACTCCAAGGGAGGTCTCACGAGAGCAGAGTAGAGGGGCAGGATCACCTCCCTCGACCTGCTGGTCACGCTCCTTTTGATGCAGCCCAGGATACAGTTGGCTTTCTGGGCTGCAAGCGCACACTGCCGGCTCATGTTCATTTTCTCATCAACCAACACCCCCAAGTCCTTCTCTGCAGGGCTGCTCTGAATCTCATCTCTGCCCAACCTGTAGCTGTGCCTGGGATTGCTCCCACCCAGGTGTAGGACCTTGCACTTGGCATAGTTAAACTTCATCAGGTTGGCATCAGCCCACCTCACAAGCATGTCAAGGTCCCTCTGGATGGCATTCCTTCCCTCCAGCCTACCAACCGAACCACACAGCTTGGTGTCATCGGCAAACTTGCTGAGGGCACACTCAATCCCACTGGCCATGTCCCCGACAAAGATGTTGAACAAGACCAGTCCCAACACTGATCCCTGAGGGACACCACTCGTTACTGGTCTCCAGCTGGACATTGAGCCATTGAGTACAACTCTTTGCGTGCGGCCATCCAGCCAGTTCTTTATCCACTGAGTGGTCCATCTATCAAATTGATGTCTCTCCAATTTAGAGACAAGGATGTCATGTGAGACAGTGTCAAACGCTTTGCACAAGTCCAGGTAGATGACATCAACTGCTCTACCCCTGCCCATGAGTTCTGTAGCCCCATCATAGAAGGCCACCAGATTGGTCAGGCAGGATTTCCCCTTAGTGAAGCCATGCTGGCTGTCACCAAGCACCTTGTTGTTTTTCATGTGCCTCAGCATGCCTTCCAGGAGAATCTGCTCCAAGATTTTGCCAGGCACAGAGGTGAGACTGACTGGTCTGTAGTTTCCTGGGTCTTCCATTTTCCCCTTCTTGAAAATGGGGGTTATATTTCCCTTTTTCCAGTCATCGGGAACTTCACCTGACTGCCATGATTTTTCACATATGATGGACGGTGGCTTAGCAACTTCATTTGCCATCTCCTTCAGGACCCACAGATGGATTTCATCAGGTCCCATGGACTTGTATACTTTCAGGTTCCTAAGATGGTCTCAAACCAGATCCTCTCCTACAGTGGGCCCAGGGTCTTCATTCTCACTGTCCCTGCATCTGCCTTCCAAGATTTGGGTGGTGTGATCAGAGCATTTTCTGGTGAAGACTGAGGCAAAGAAGTCATTAAGAACCTCAGCCTCCTCCAAATCCAGGGTAGCCAGTTCTCCCGATAGCTTCTGGAGAGGGCCCACGTTGTCCCTAGCCTGTCTTTTATTTGCACTGTACCTATAGAATCTCTTCCTGTTATCTTTCACATCTCTTGCCAAGTTTTGGTGGGCCTTAGCTTTCCTAACCTGGTCCCTAGCTTCCCGGACAACATCCCTGTATTCTTCCCAGGGCACCTGTCCTTGCTTCCACCTTTTATAAGCCTCTTTTTTCCTTTGAATTTTCCTCAGCAGCTCCTTATCCATCCAAGGAGGTCTCCTGGCCCTCCTGCAGCACTTCCTTCTTGTAGGGATGTATCGCTGCTGAGCTTGCAGCAGGTGATCCTTGAATATCAACCAATAGTCTTGGGCCCCCCTGCCCTCCAGGCCTGTATCCCATGGAACCTTACTGAGCAGGTTCCTGAAGAGGCCAAAGTCTGCTCTCTTGAACTCCAGGGCAGTGAGCTTGCTGCACGCTCTTCTCGCTGTCCTGAGGATCTCAAATTTGACCATCTCATGATTGCTGCAACCAAGGCCGCCCTGGAGCGTCCCATTTCCAACCAGCCGTTTCCTGTTGGTGAGCATGAGGTCAAGCATGGCACCATCTCCTTTTCAGCTCCTCTATTACTTGCAGAAGGAAGCTGTCTTCCACACAATTGAGGAACCTCCTGCGTTGCCTGTGCTGGGCCGTACCATCCCTCCAACAGATATCAGGGTGGTTGAAATCCCCCATGAGGACAAGGGTCTGCGAGTGTGAGGCTGTTCCTATCTGTCTATAGAGTGCTTCATCCACAGAGTCCTCTTGGTCAGGCAGTCTGTAACAGATCCCCACAGTAATGTCACCCATCACTGTTCTCCCTTGAACCCTGACCCACAAACTCTCTGTCGACTGCTCACCTGTCCCCAGACAGAGTTCCATACTCTCCAGCCTATCCCTAACATAAATAGCAACTCCCCCTCCCCGCCTACCGGGCCTGTCTTTCCTAAAGAGCCTGTAACCTTCCATTCCAACACACCACTCATAGGAGCCATCCCACGATGTTTCTGTGATGCCTAGGACATCATACCCCCGTAGATGTGCACACATCTCTAATTCCTCTTCTTGTTCCCCATGCTACGGGCATTTGTATAGAGGCATCTGAGCCGAGCTCCAATTGAAGCCAGCTCATTGACTGGAGCAGCTGGAATATCTCTACACTGCTCTGAACGTTTACTATAGGGGCTGGCCAGTGACTGGGTGTGTTGGGATGGAATGATGCCCCCCTCCCCCAACACATCTAGTTTAAAGCATCCTTGACCAGTCTGGCAAGCCTCCTACCAAATCCACTCTTCCCTTTCTTTGTCAGATCAGCTCCACCAGCCCCCAGTAGACCTGGACTACTAAATTGAGTCCCATGTTCAAGGTACCCAAACCCCTGACTACAGCACCACCCTTCTAACCATTTATTAATCTGGCCAGTCCTCCTAGCCTTTTTAAGGTCCTGCCCTGTGTCCTGGAGAATTGACAAAAAGACAGTCTGAGCTCCAGAGCCCCTGACCACCTCTCCTAGGGGTCCGTAGTCCTTCTTTATGTTCTCTGAGCTACTGCTGTGTATTTCAGCAGCACCCACATGGATCACTAGAAGTGGGTAATAGTCAGTGGGACTGACTAGAGCAAGCAGCTTCTCTGCAACATCCTTGATCTGAGCCCCTGGTAGGTAACGCACCTCCCTTGAGACTGGGTCAGGCTGACAGATGGGTGCCCCTGTTCCTTTCAGAGTGGAGTCCCGTACTACTGCGGCCCTCTACCAGTGCATCAGCCGGTTGGTCCTGGTGGGAATGTGGTTCCTCATCAGCCCCCTGCAGGACAGCAAAGCGGTTCTGGGTGGGGACAACAGATTTAGGAGGAAGCCCCTTGCTTTAATTGTTCTCTTCCTTCTCTTTTTGTTGTTTTTTTTCTGTTACTGTTTCCCAGCCTCCTGGGTTAGCGGCCTCCTTTCCTGCATAGGCAATAGTAGACACTTGAGGCCCATGCACAGTCTGGTCCCGGAACAAGCCGTGCTGCTTCATCTCAGCTTCCCTGACACCTTTCAGCCCAGTAACAGCGTCCCGCAGCTCAGCCCCTGCTGCGGGAGGACCTCCACCAGGGAGCACAGAGTGCACCCCTGCCCATTGCGCACCCTCCTCTCAGGAGAGCAGTGCAGGCGCTCTCTGCACCCCGAGCTCTGCACTGCAGCCTCCCCTCTCATCGGCTCTGTCGGGGTGCCTACGCTGGGCACTGCCGGGGCAGCCAGAGCAGAGCTCCCAGACTGAGCCCTGCTCATACTGCGAGCGCGAACTGCCTCGAACCCACCCCGGTCGCCGCGCTCCCTGGGCAGGTTTTCACCCAGTTAGGGTGGTGCCGCTGCTCCTGGCACCGCCCCCTCTGAGTCAGCTGCTCGCGCCCGCAGAGGTGCCGGCTCCTGAGCGAGCCCTGTCGAGGACTTGCGGCGGCCTCGGTGCCTGTTGGTGCTCCGAGTTGAAGCTCCTGAGCGCCGAGCCTCCCCCTGATCACACATGATTTAGTGGTAGACTTGGCAGTGCGGGGTTAACAGGTGGACTGGATGATTTTAAAGGTCTTTTCCAGCCTGAAAGATCTATTATTCTGTCACAGCCTGGGTGCTCTTGTGTGGTAGGTTTCCTTACAGGCATAGGCCTTCCATCCATCAGGCTCTTTGTGCAGTCCAAAAAAGTGGCACTTACTACATCTGTCAGAAGTTCAGCTTTTTATCCATGAAGCTCCGAATAATAATAACAGTTGTTGAATTGTTTTGGTGTGAAGGCTTGATAGCAAATGTAATATCATAATTAATATGGTGAGAATGATGCTACATTGTGATCAGGACCACGTGCACAGGGAGTAATACAAGAGACATTATATTTTTTAACTCATCTTTGCAATGCTGGGGAGGGACTCTTCATTAGGGACTGTAGTGACAGGACAAGGGGTAACGGGTTCAAACCTAAACGGGAAGTTTAGCTTGGATATGAGGAAGAAATTCTTTACTGTGAGGGTGGTGAGGCACTGGAATGGGTTGCCCATGGAAGTTGTGAATGCTCCATCGCTGGCGGTGTTCAAGGCTGGGTTGGACATAGCCTTGGGTGGCATGGTTTAGTGTGGGGGTTGGAACTAGATGATCTTAAGGTCCTTTCCAGCCCTGACTATTCTATGATTCTATGACTTTATATAGACTTTTTCAGTAGATTTGGCTGCATAGGAGGACTTGAAATATAGAAATCTATGACATGGCAAAAGGCAGTATATGCACTTTCATTTGAGATGGTAAGAGAAAACTGGTGGGCTTTTTTTATAGCAGCAGGTATTTCTCTGACATTTCCTTGCCTTAAAACATCAGTACTTAACTACAGAATGATTACCACTGTGGTGGTGATCTTTAAATAAATAATTCCAGTGAACAGTTTGTATTGCTACCATACAGTTTTAAATTAGAGTAAAACTGTGTTGCACTTGTGCAGATTTGGAACACCTTTGATTCCTCTCCACCCTCTTTTAAAGATTCCTCCCTCTGAGTCAATTTGTGCAAAAACAGTCCTCAGAAGGGTGAGGTAGAGAATGCAATAGCAACTTTCTCATAAAAATGCCTGTGCAAACTCCTCTTTGAGTTCCCCTGTGGCTTCAACCCACTCAACTTGCAGCCTACCTGTATTTTATTATCTGTCATAGTCTTATCTGTCATAGTCTTTCACGAGTGTAACTAAGGAAGGGAATTGAGAAAGGTTCCCCTCCACCTTCCCCCCCCGCCGGCTCTGCCTTTAACCTGTTTAGTTTTTGAATGGTTGGTCAGACTTTTTACCTTCACCTCCTGTGCAGAAAAACACAATTTTGTTAAATATAACTTGAAATACACCTGAGCAGTGGGAGGGATACCTGGTAAGTAAAGCATCATACCAGTATTTTCTACCTAATATGCAGTGGTGAATGGATGAAAGGAGAGAGCGCTTGATTTTTTTAAGGACCAATAGTGAATTTCTTAAAATTGTTATGGAGGTTCCCAAAACTTCATAGATATTTGTGTGCTTGGGTTGCTTTTAAAGTTTTGCTCTCTGCACTTGTAGTTAGGTCTTGCTATTCATATTGTTTTTGAAGTCCGGCTGAATTCTTATGATGCCAGGAGATGTTTTTCATGCTGGAGTGAAAAAGTCCTGGTTTGAACTTGGTTCTCACGAATATGGCTTGTTACAAATGCAGAGAGTTAATATTTGTCTTTCTGAGATCACTTTGCTGGAAATTAAACAAACAACAAAACGCCCAGCCAACCCTGCTGTGCCTGTGGGAAAGGAGCCTTCTCAGTTAGTAAGCTGCAGTTGAATGGTTTGTTACTACATATGGGACGTGAATCTGAGCATGTTGGGATAATGGATGAGTAAGAGAAACAAGATAAGCAAAATCAAACTGGATTCATATATCTGCAGAATCAGAGTCTGTTTCCACAAGCACTGAGAAAATGGAGCATGTTCTGAGCATCCTTGTAGCATTTTTAATAATGCAGTCAGCGTGGCTTCAGTTGCTCGAATTGCTTAGTTATCTGAAGTTTGTTTGCATGGGTATTTTCACCCTTTATTATTTCAGCAAATCCAGCACCTTAGTTCTGCTCACCTAAGTATCTAAGGGAATTAAAGTACAAAATTTCGCAGAAGGGAAAACTTTATTCTTTGACTTAAGTAACAGCTGGGGCCTTTAGAAAAAAGACATGACTTGGTTTTTCTTCTTGTATTAGACAGCTTCAAAGCAGTGGTTAATATTTTGTTGAAATGGTCTCAAAATTTAAGCAAATATGCAAGCTGTGCTCCAATACAAAGGTTTGTCCTTGGGCAGCTGCTAGCCCTGAGGTATGTGTGTAGAGCTTGCATACTATCCTGTAACAACTTTGTCCCTTTTGTGCTCCAGACATGTTTCTTCATATTCCATATTTTAGTCTGCACTGCCTGTGTCCCTTGATTTAAAAACCCCAAATCTTTGAGGGCAATTTTTGTTACAGATATGGAGATGTATTTTCAGATGGAACAAGCTGTCCTAACTATTTCTGTGAGCAAAGCATAGATCTGGGATTCTGAGCCAGGCCCCTTTTGTATTTTCTCCACAAAAATCTGGTAGTGTTTGTGTTTCTGTCTCTTTTCTTCTTTCCTCCCCATTCTCTTTAGAAAGATGAGTTCTACTAATAAACACTGCTGTATTGTACCCCTTCTTTGTCTCTTTTAATAAAAGCATGGCTTCTGAAGTCCCCTTTCTTATCATCCGTTTTCTTAGAAAGCTGAACTGAAGATTTTTGTTAAAATGTTAATTTTATTTCACTGAGGAATTAATTTGAAAATGCTAACTGGAATTGTATTTACAAATTTATTTAGATAGTCTGACTTGAAAACAAAAGAGCTTAGTGTTTAAAGGAAACATTCTTCAGATAAAATTCCACGACATTAGAAATAAAGCAGCTCTGTGTTTTGAAACTGAACTCTATCATACTAGGAAGCAATCAGACTTTTTGTTGGTTGTTTTTTTTGTTAATTGTCATGCTTTAAGGACAGAATGGCTTCCTGCAACACTGACTTGACTTGCAATAAGCACCTGCTCAGATCTGTTAAATTATTTGATTGAATACATTTGTTCAATATCTTCCTATTTTGAGAGGAACAGGGACAGCTGTATAAATACATATATAGGTATCTGTACACACACACATCTGTGTACGTATAGATACGTATATATGAAGTATCTAATTTATTTCCTCTGCAGGCATCTATGATTGGCATAAGAGCACACTTACTGCAAGCTTTTTATTTTTTTTTCCCCTCCCCTTTTTTGCCCAAGAAGCAGCAGTGTGTCTCAGGGTGGGAGGAGTGGTTTTCCAGGTGCTGTTCATCTCTATCCCCTGAATGGTGCTGGGGCATGGTGATGTGAGTGATGGCGTGCCTGCATGAGTTCCTGTTGGCGGCTCTGAGTGAGGTGAGGATGCTTGTCTCAGCTAGGCTGAGTGGCAGCTCTGTGGTGTGCATGGGCAGTGGTGGTGACAAATGGCATAGGTGTTCCTTGGTGGCACTGAGTCATGCACCTCGCTGCTTTCTGGAATGGTTTTGGTGAGGTGAGAGGAGGTGAGGTTTCCTTTTGCTCAGTGATTTGAACTCCTGGGCCTTATGCCCTGCTCTTCCTCCTCCACCATAAAAAGATAACTTCTGCAGCCCAGGTATCTCAGTGGTGGCCTTAGCTAGTGCAAAGTCAAACTAGTTCCTTAGCAAATTCTAATTAAATAATAAAAGCAAGGACTAGTGGGAAAAGGGCTCAGAGTTATGGACAGCAGAGGTGTAATTGTACTTTTGGCTTCCTATCTCCACACCTACCAGGAACAGTAATGCTTAATAGTTTCCTGTGTTACTAACTGTGCTTTTAAAGAGGCAAACCAAACCAACACTTTTATTCTTTTCTTCACTCACCTTCTGCTCCAGTTATAAATTGAAGCCTTCTCTGAAATGGTCTGGCTGGGTGCCTTTCAGAAGGTTTTGGGTCATGGCTAAATGGCAAATGTTTTGTCTAAACTTGAAACCTTTCCTGAAAGGTGTGCGTGCTACCTGGTGTGGATAATCTCTTCCATTTGATGGCACTTTGAGGTGTGCTTTCTTCCATTAGAACTTGCGGAAGGTTTGAGGATCTCAAGGAAGGGTCTTGTCAGTGAGAGAGCTTTCCCTGGCTTGAGGGAGTTGCAGTTCCTGCCTACCCCCACCTGTTCTCTGCTCCAGCACCTTATGCCTTGCCTTCCCTGCAAAACATAGTAATTAACTAATGGGTGAACTGATCTTTTTGTTTTCCTGCCCCAGAAATTTTAAGGGTACAAATGTGACCTTAATGCTACTCTTCAAGGCAGTAATTTGAGCCCCTCTGAAAGGTGTCTCCAAGCCAGACCATCTGCAGGCATGAGATCCCAAATTAGGGGTATCCAGAGCTGATAATTCCGAGAGGTGTTATTTAACTGCATTCTTAGCATGTGTAAGTAAACAGTGTTGGAAGGGAGGAAGCCAAGACGGTACAGCTATGGTGAGACAGCATCGAGAGGAAGGAAGTCCTGCCGGCAGGCGGCAGGGAGCTAGAAGTCTCCCATGCGCATTAGCGGCGTCATGGGCTGCAGCTGCCTCAGTTCCCAGGAGGAGCACGCCCCTGTCTGTGCTGAGCAAAGCAGCGAGTGCTCAGCACTGGAGTTTCCAGCATTGGACTTTCCAGTTTGTAGCTCTGCAGACGAGCGGTGGGTTAGTTAGTACAGTCTTCTACTGCCCACATGCCGCTGTAGAAACGTACTTACTGTAAGGGTTTGGGGTAATTATTTATATTGTAGGGACTCTATGCAGCTTTCAAATGTATTTGTTATTTTCAGTCAAAAGCAGAATATTTTCTGGTTAGACCCTGCAAGTTTTCTCAGCTGCAGGGCCCTGTGTTCCAAGAGCTCAGTGCATGGGAACGGCTCTGATGATGCTAACTTGCCCAATAAAAGCCTGCATTAGAGGGTTCAAATAATTACCTGCACCCAGCTAACTTTTCTCTTTAGTTGCTGCATATGTCAGCTTCTGAGAACCAAGCTCACTGTTTTTAAGCACTCAAGTAGTGGTGCTGAAGTTCTTAGCTGTTATGGTGGTTTTTGTTTTGTTTTGTTTCTTTTCTAAAAAGAGGTTACGTTCCACATATGCATGAAACTGCGGAGTCAGCACTGTGATTTGTGCAGGGTGTGATCACTTCTAGGTGTTTGATTTGTGATGATGTTGGATTGTACATTTATGAAAATGAAACTCTGCTTTTTGTAGGCATACAATTGGGGAGTTGTTTTTACGTTTTTGGACTAATAAATATAACGGTATTAGCAGATGATTTGTTTAGAAACAGAACAAACCGCGTTTTCTTAACTGTAGAGCTGTCTCTTTCTAGGTGTTTAAATTTAACACCACCTCCACCTAAAAACCCCAGATTGTCTTTTGAAATAAGCTGCTTGGTGCATATCAGTCATTCTATGAAATCTCCTGAAATTCAGGTAGAACAGATGAGGAATTAATATGTAGTGAACTTATTTACGCCTCAGTGTGGCCCTGACCGTGATAATTGCATGTTACTTTCTTGCGCATTGCACAAATATCTGTCCTTTGTTTATCCCTTCTGTTAAGAGAATTATAATACAGAGCTACATCTGGAAGTGCTGTTCCAAAGTAAGAATTCACAGCATTTCTTGAAATAACTGAAGTAACAATCAGCTTTAACAGAAAAATGTCTGCTTGCCCTGGTTTTTTTCTTTGGACTAGCAAGTAAGTAATTTATGCAATCTTTAGTTAAACACCCTCCCCCCCCCCCTCAACTCCACAAAAACGTGCTTGGGTCTGCAGTTCAAATGAAGTATGCTATTAGTTACAACCCTTAAGTACAGGCAGTGTATCTGGTAAGTGTTGTGGCCTTCTGGTGCCTGACTTTGTGACCTGGGGGTGTACAGGCTTGGGTGGATGTGGGAGCCCACCTTGAGATAGGTCTGTCTTGTATGACCTACCTCCCCCCGGTGCGTGTTTTCCACAGACTTGCTCTCTGGAGCACTGTCCTCCCATTTCACTACACAGAGCGGTGGCTGTTTTGGGAGCTGGAGGGCTTGGGCATGGAGAAAAGCTGAGCCTTGCTAATAAGCCTTGTGTTTGTAGTGGTCATGTCTAAAAAGTGTGTTCGTGCTTGGCATGCAGGAAACCAATTCCATGCACTCAGGAAAGATACTGTGTTTATTCAGGCCTACGTGCTTGATTTGTGGAACAGTCCACTGGGTACACAGACCTAAATAAACACAATATTTCTCCTGAGTGTGTTGAATTGGTTTACTGCACTCTGGGCACAAATCTGTTTCTCAAATAACAGTTAGAGGTATGTGGCACAGGCGTGAAGTTGCAAGTGCTACATACTAGGACTCCAAAAATGCAGGCACATAACAATTGGTTTGAATTTTGTTTGTGTGTAATCTTCTGCATGGTGACTGGAGTTTTACTTTCAGTCTGGTTTTGCATTTGTCATAAGGCTTAAACATCTGTTCCCTTGAGCAGCAGGAGCAGCAAAGTGGAAGAGGTTAGCTCACCAACTGCAGGCCTCGATGGTTTTGCTCTTCAGTGCTCAGTGTAGCTGAATGTAGCTCTGAGGACAGTTGAGTAACAGGCAGATATTCTTGGCTTAGTGTCTCAATCAATGTCTGAAAGAAATATTTGTACATGTGCACATGCATATGTATACCTCAGTATCTGTCTGCGTGCTGGCAATGTATGAACGGTGTGCGTATTCCTTGGAGGAAAAGCACCCTCTTTTCTTGAAAGAGGAAAATAATTGAAAGCCAGAAAATTGGCTTGCTGCTTCTGTGATTAGACGTTTGCCAAAACAATTTTAGCTCTTTTCTTTAGGCCAGAACAAAACAGTGTGGGAACACTTTTATAACCATTTTTTTTCTTTCAGAAGTACCTTACTTCAGAAGCAAATCGTCCTTTAAATGTCTCTTGCCAGGATTTCCCTCTCTGTGTTTGCCCCTTCATAGTGAGTTCTGACTTTTGGTGTCAGTGCCCCATTGCCTCACCTCTTCAAGGCCTTCCTTCATTCCTTTTCTGAAAAGATTCAATTGTAGGGGCATCACCTCCTTTCTTGAGAAGATAAGCTGCCTGCCCGCTCTGTGAGTAATGCTATTCCCTGTGAGAAGGAGGGTGAAAGAGATCCAGTATTGGCATCCCTGGGATGCCACAGGATGAGAAGCAGCATGGGCGCAGCTTCAGGGAACAGGCAACCTGATGCGCTTTGTCTGAACTCAGAGTTGATGTCTCCTGCTTGAGGTATAGAAATGTGTGTGGGTTTTTTTTTGTTGGTATGGTTTCTCTTGTTAGCAGACAGGACAAGAAGTCAATGTGAATATCAGTCTTTTGGGTATTCTGCATTGTCTTCAAAAATACATAGTATCCATACTTCTGTTGTTAGCTGACTGCATCTAATCACAGGAGTGGTGATGCTACCATCTCATTGCTCTTGGGATAAGAGAAAAGCATTTTCCCCTCTTCTCTTCACTCCCCTCACCCCACGTCATTTAGTGTCTCTTGCTCGCCTGTTGAAGTGTATTTACAGGAAACTTCTGTTTGTGATGTGTGTGCACCTACACTCCAGCCTTGTTAAACAGATGTGCTTATCGTACCATTGTTTTTTTTGTATTTTTTGAGGAGGACGATTGGGATGGCATTGTAGCAGTAACTTTTATGCTTGTGGGTCTGTAATTCCTAATCACTCTGAAAAAAGTATTTGCTTTCTGAGGGTGCTATGCTTGACTCTAGCTTTTCTGATGTTTACTTGTAAGTGTAGTTTCCACTAATCCTGAGGAAAGAAGAAAAATCACATCTGCTTAATTTGCAGGTCGGTCTAAAGTTAAAGTGTTCAGAGATGGTAGTCAGCCTGGGTAGGAGCAAGGAGGTTCAGCAGATCCTGCTCAACAGCACACACACACACACAAAATACTCCCAAAATATGGGTAATATTATTTTCCACTAAAAATAAGTGGAAACGGAGATTGGATGAACACTCAGTAGGTAAAAGTGTACTGTGTCACATTGTGGTTCTGCAAGTAGTGATTTTCCAAAGACGTGCTGTTTCTTAAAAACGTCTGTGTTAGGTCAGAAACAATTTGAGCTTTTGGGGAGTATTTGACCATGGTTATCTGACAGGTACGCCTTTAGAGGTTAGGGGGATTTTGGTTTTTTTTTCTTGGTGTTTGTTTCTGGGTTTTTTTTTTTAATGTAGCAGTTGGATGCATATTTTGGAAACAGATGAAGGAGGTTCGGAAGAATTAATGTAAGAAAACCTTAAGTTCTGTGTGATCAGTTGGATTGAGAGACTCTGTGTGGTATGCTTTTCCTGTTTCTATTGCTCATAAAACCGATAACCCGGTTTTTTGCTTTTGTGAAAAAGTGTTATGATAAAGGAAAATGTTGATTTGAGTATCAGCAGTGTGAAAACTTAGATTTCCCTCTTTGGTTTCCTGTTCATATTTCATTTGAAAACACTACAAATAAAGCAGATGCGTGCATCTGTCAGACCTAAAGAACAAACAGCAGTTTTTGTCTTCATCCCCTGAACACTGGTTGCTGCAAGCTGTTTGCTCAGCAGTAAGCCTGTTGGCTGTGTGGGTGACATGTTTTTCTGTCTTTGTTCTTGCACTGAACAGGTAGCCCCAAACGATGAAGCTGTGGTTACACTGCTTTGTGAATGGGCTGTGAGCTGTAAAAGGTCTGGTAAGCACAGGGCCATGGCGGTAGCCAAGCTCCTGGAGAAGAGGCAAGCAGAAATTGAAGCAGAAGTAAGTTATTTCCACTTCTAGAACAGTATGAACAATATGGTTTAAAAGTGAGATATTTCTAAGGAAACACTTTAATCTCTACCCATTATGAGTCAAGTAAGTTTGATGGTATTTGGAGCACTGGGGATTTTTGTCATCAATTTACAGTTTTTAAAATCTAGATAAAATGAAAAAGCCTTCTATTTAAAGTAAAAAGAAATTGCAACCTACATCTGAATTGTCTATGTTAGCTGATTTATTCCTGTCTGAAGTGGTTTACTTCTGTGAACTACTTGCACAGATAAAGTGGTGCCACCATAATTGGAGTCCCTTAAAAAGTGGGTGTGGGTCTGGCCAATGGGGCAGGGCTGTTCCTCTGGTCTCTGGGAAGGTTCCACAACTGAGATCTGTTTTGATGGAAAATTCAAGTGTAACTTTAAATCTTGCAGTCTGTCTGTAGAACTCCTTGTTTCTAGAGGGGAAATGAAATGTTTCACTGGAGAAGCGGGATGCTATAGTAACATCCAATGTAAACTGTTGTCTGTTGTGTGGCAAATGATCCTACTTCAGCTTGCATAAGCTGACAGTTCTTGAAACTCCAGTAATACCGAATCTGCTCAGCAGTGAGGATCAAACAGCGGCAGTGTGCTCACTGCAGCCTTGTTGCAGCTTTCTGGACCAGTGCTACCCCTCATAGCCAGAGCACTGCTGCCTTGGCCTCCTCTGCATCCATGCAGTGCCGGCAGGCAGTTTTTCCTGGATGGGTGTTCTGTTTAGTGGTGTGGTTGTTTTCCCGCCCTCCTTAGAAAAGTGGGTCCCTAGGACAGTGGTGTGTGATGTCTGTTCAGCCTGGCTGTGGGGACGTACAGATGAGAGCGCTATCGGGAGTGCATCTGTGCAGACAGACCGACCTATAGACAATGTGAGGTGAAAAAAGACTTTCACTTTCCAAAGCCTTTCTGCTTTGTCTGCTCCTCACTACAACCATTAATTAGGAGGAAGGGAGCTTACTGTATTGTTTTCTGCCTCATGTACACTGGAATCCACTCAAAGCAGAAATGTTTCCCATGTTATTATTATATTTAGTGTAACTTTTAGAAACAAGAGTTACTTTTTGTGTTCATGTTGGTCCTGGAAGTCCTGTATCTTAAATTTTTGCTTTTATATGAAACCGTGTCGTTGCAGATGGTGGTACATGTCTCTGACATTCCTTTTCAATATGTAATCCAAAGTGATTAAATAAAACACCTTAGAAATAACCAAGCTAGGTAATGGGAAAAACCTGTCATTCTAGAACAAGTCTGGATTTTATGAAGAGGTAGGAAACCATCACATGCATAGTTGCATCAGATGCAAATTGTGGGAATATTGTATGCATTTGTGTGTAGATACATGCTTTTTTATTTATTTAACTGTGCAGAGATGTGGTGAATCTGAAGTCCTAGATGAAAAGGAATCTCTGTCTTCAGCCTCCTTGACAGGTTCCAGTCTTCCTGTTTTTCAGAATGTCCTGCTAAGGTTTTTAGATACACAAGCTCCCTCATTATGTGAGTATTAACTAACTTATATTCCAAAGTAGGTCAGAAGCAACTGGTCTGCTGTGTGGCTGCTGAAGTTACAGTTTTGATGTAGTGGGTGTTTCACAGTTTCCATGATTACCCACTATTTTCATATGCATGTTTTGTTTTCTTAATCTCCTGCCTTGTTACACAGTCTTCCTGTGATTTTTATTTCTTTCTTTTCAAAAAAGGAAAATTGGCAGAAACTATGTTTATTTCTGTTTAAGCTGTAGGAGATTTTGGGAATTTACTTGCATTCTATGCATATATAACATCAAACATTTGCCTCTTTCTGGCACATCCACATCTGAAGTGACTGACTTGGAAATTACACACAAGTGTTAAAGTCGAAAGCTGTTAGCTGACAAATAGGTGGGTGTCATGGTTTAAGCCGTAACTCACGCAGTTTGATCACTCACTCCCCCCTCTTTCTTCCCCCGCTCCTGGAAGGATGGGGAGGAGAATTGAAAGAATGCAACTCCCACAGGTTGAGATAAGAACAGGTCAGTAACTAAGTAACACAAACCACTATTGCTACCACCAATAGTAATAATGACAAGGGAAACAACAAGGGAAGAGAGTACAACCGCTCACCACCGATACCCAGCCCGACCAAACAGTCAGCCCCCTCTTCCGGGTCCCTTGCCCTGGTTTTTACATCCTGGGCGTGACATGCTGTGGTATGGAATACCTCTTTGGTCAGTTTGTGTCAGGTGCCCTGTCTCTGCTTCCTCCCGGCTCCCCCTCCTCCCCAGCATAGCATGAGACTCAGTCCTTGGTCAGACTAAACACTACTGCAACAGCTAACAACTGTTATCAGTGTTATCAGTGCTTTTCCCAGGCCGAAAGTCAAAAACACAGCGCTGCACCAGCTACTAAGAAGGAGAAAAATGACTGCTACTGCTGAACCCAGGACAGTGGGTTAAAAAAGGATCTTTGTTCATCATAGCTTCCTCTATGAAATGTCTTTTTTTTTAATAAAACCACCTGGTGTTGTAGCTTGTGGTTTTAGTATCTGGAGTCCTGCTAGTTAGTGCATTTTTGTCTTTTTAAAATTTTTTGTCTTTTTCTGGGGCCCTTGAGGTAAAGGGGGTTTTAAGTGGTTTGAAACATGATACTGGAAACTCTCAACAGCCGAAAAAGGAGAAACTTCTTAAAAATTTGTTACGGACTCTTGAGGTATTGGCAGAGCTCTCTTTTCGTGCCTGTGGTGACCCTGGTTTCAATAAACCATCCAAACTATTTGTGTTATTTAGGCTTGTGTTTCTCATGTGCTTGTTTCAAATGTGCTACTGTCCTTCCTTCAGTATTTCTTCAAGGCAGAGTAGGATGAGCAGCTGCAGAATGTTCTCCTTGTTTGAAATGATCTTTGGTATTTTCGAGGACTGGACAAGTTTTGTGGTATTCTATTGTTCTAACTGTGGTTGAGCTTCTGTGTCTGTACAAATGAAAAAGCATATGGCTGCTATATTTTGAAGGAGGGCAGGTGGCCTGGTCTACAGGTGTGTGTTTTGCAATGCTTCTCCATGCCACACACCTTACTTTTGGGGGTGTATCATGCTGGGCAGCTTTGGATGAGTGGGACCTGGATGCCACAGAGGAGAGTTCTCACCCTGGCTCTTGGGCTTACTGCTGCAGCTGCCGTGCTGCACTGTAATGAGAGTTTCTATATAAAAATAGTGTTATATATTGAACTAATTCAGACTCGTAAAGCATAATTTGCTTTTAAATAAACATTGGTCGTTCAGATTTGGTAGTTCTGTAGCTGGAGGTTTTGTTGCCCAATAGAGCTGGAGTGGCATCAAGCTATTTGCTGTTAACTGCTGTGTTAAAACCCTTCTGTGGTACCGAACAAGTGAAATTAAATATAACTGTGACAAATGAAAACTTAGCAACAAAATCTTATATATTGTGTTTCTCTAGGTATTGCTTTGGCACTGGCAAAATAGCATGCATTTATTTTAATGAACTTTTTCCTGATGTGCACAAGTATGTTTATTAGATAAAATACACTATGCTTTCAAGCATTAATAAAATTCTGCTTTTAAATCTCAGAGGCCTGGCATGAGGAAGTCTTGAGTTCTCTGAAAATATACTTAAAGGCTGTCTGTTATGAATACAAAAGTACTATAGATAAAACAGTCGCACTTGCTATAGTAATGTAATTTGGGAGGAAAGGATAACTGTTAGGTAGTCTGTTATAATCCAAAGCTTCAGATTCAGTTTTTCTTCACACAAGGAATGTTCTCTCTCTCTTTTTAATTTTTAGAAGTATTTGAACATTATCCCTAACTGCTGATACACACCCCCCACCCCCCACCCCCAAGCTGGGGCAGATGTCTGTGGGCTAGGATGCTCTGGAATCTACTGCTGCCTGAAGTCTGCCCCCTTTCTGGAGCTGATAGCAAACCAAAACCATGCAAGTTAGGAGTTGGTTTGTTCAGTGGAGACAAAGAAACCTCTGCAGGATGCCTGAGACTTACATTTTTAGCAGGCCTTAACATTGATTTGTAGGGCTTGCAATTTGCATAGTTGGAGCCCAAATATTTGTAAGTCGAAGCTATGGTCTAACTTTTTCTTCTTTTTTTTGAGTAGCTGACCCAAATAGTGACCATGAGAAGACAGAGTTTGTCAATTTGGTGCTGCTTTTTTCTGAGTTCACTCGTCATGATGTTTTCTCCCATGATGCTTACATGTGCACTTTAATATCACGTGGAGACTTGTCAATCACTGCAACTACTAGACCACATTCACCAAATGGGGAAACTGTGGATGAACACTATTCTAAGGATCATGATGTGAAACTGGAGGTAACAGTTCATGCTCTTTCTCCCATGTTTGGTAGTGCTTCCTTAAACTTAAATTTTCACTGAATCATTAGTATTTCAGGTATGAGATGCTAAGTTTTTTGATCTGTGTCTCCTCATCTCTTTCTCTGTCTTTGAGAAGAGTGATCCATTAGCTTAATTCTTTCATACATCTGTAAATATTACTATTGTGATGCAAATACACTGAACTGAGAGTTGTCTAGTGATCTGCATAACTTGGGACAAACAAAAAGGCACAATGTAGACTTTATTTGCAGATATGCTTCAGTGCAGACAAGGGAAAGCTCTAAGCAGGAGGAAGCTGTGAGGGGCTTGGAGTAAGCCCACATCCTCTGTGTCATGTGGGGTGTGCTGGCACAGTACAGGCGTGAGTGATGCACAGCCTGATAGTCTGCTCACAGATGATCAGGAGTTACTGTGTGCTGCACAGCCACCCACTGACGTCTGGGAAGCCAGACCTCCTGACTTGTATGTGTGCAGTTCAGGGGCAATCCTGAGTCTTCCATCAGTTGAGCAGTTCGTAACCTTTTCTAAAACTACTGCAAGTGGAGGGCAATTTCAGACTCGGAGTGCAGACCACGTTTGTTCTCGTGTGATGAGATGTAGTCTGCTGTTTTGCTGCGCAGTCCATGTGGGGCCTGCAGGAAGCAAAAGCATCCTTTTACATGTTTTTTTAATTTCTTTTATATATTTCTTGCATTACTGTCATGACCAAATTTGCCCTGAAATATAGAGGCTTTCTACAAGTTGCTTTGTGTAGCACAACAAAGCAGGAAATAAATCTTGAGAGGGTACAAAAGTCAGCCTCCTGTTCTGTAGGTGTTCCTGGAGGGACAGAATTTCTCACAGGGATGTCCTGTGAAGTTTTGTTTCTCCCTTTGGATCGTGCCATTTTCTATGCTTGTGTGGATTTAGGTAGAGAAATACTTCTGTGAGTTATGGCTTGTCATAAATATTCAAAAGTTGGTGTCAGAAACCTTGCCGTTAATACTTTTTTTCTTAATTCTTACATAGGTGGAGTGCTTGAGTTTACCTGAGATCAGTTAAAAGGGTCTTCAATAAAATGTGACTGATACTTTTTTTTTCTCTCTGGCAACTACTAGGACCATAGTATTATGGAACAAATGGGCATTGATTCAGGAACAGCTAGTATTTTTGATGATGTAGACAAGAGTGACTTTAAGGCAGATTTTGGTTCGGAATTTCCAGTAGGTTTAACTTCTTTTTCTTGGCATGCCTTTGATGCCTGTGACTGCTGCTTGCTGTTTCCACTGAATGTCTCGTCATGCTCCTAGTACTGCCTGGTAGCTCCATTGACAATCATATCTTTCAGCATGCAGTCCCTTCTGTCTTCTGTGTCGGTGCATTGTCTCCTTTCTCTCATCTCTGCTGTATGACAACTTACTGCTGTCCTGTGCTTCCCCTAGTTATCTACCTGCACGCATGCATGCACAACGTACTCCCTCCTTCCCTTCTTCCCCTTACCCTCAGCATGTTCAGAGGGCTGTGTATTATTGTTAAACATGAATAAATATGAAAAGCTACCTGCTTCTGTGACATTGAGGAGCCCCATTGGTACCGTTTGCTTTTCAAGTGACAGTTCTATATTTTGGCTCTGTCTCTCCCTTTCTTTTTCCTCACTGATAGCCTGATTCTGCATTCCTTTTAAATCTCCTAGTTTCTTTCTTTGGACTGGTCCTCATTCTGCGTCTGCATGGACTCCTGTGCCCAGACCTTTTAGGGCAATCCACTTGCAGGATATTGGGACCCCTGTATCTGTCATAGCAGTGTTTTCAAGCTTATCTATGCCTGCTGACAGTGTGTTGTGTCACCTTCCACTTCATCCTTTTCATTATTTCCCTCAGTCACTGGAATAGATCATTGCGGTTTCTGTCATAGCAGCATGAGAAGTGTGGAGATGGCTCTGAATCGTTATGCTCTTTTCCCTGACTGAATATTGTTAGTTTAAAACTCTCCTAATAACAATGGAGATATGCAGAGAGATATAATGTGTATACGTATCATTAATTTCAGGCTTGATTATGATTACCCCTTGTTTTGTCTATCCTTGAAAAACCTCAGATGTTTAAAAAGTGATTGTAAGCAAGAACAGAATCGTATCTCTGAATGCAGTTGCTTAATTTTGAAAGCTAGAGGTTACACTTACCTTAAACATTTGTTTTACATGACTTAGATTTTTTCTCCGATGCCTGGGGAGTCTTGTGAGAATGTGAACTCTTCTTTAGACAGAAGAATTTCAGTTACCAGTGAGAAATCAGTCAAGAGAGAAAGGCTGAGAGAACTGATTTTCCCATCCAATTATGACCTCCTTCGGCATTTGCAATATGCAACGCATTTCCCTATACCTCTGGTGAGTTATCTCTGTACTTGTGTGTGTAATGATACTGCCTGGTGTGACAGCAAAGCATTCAAAGAAAGAAAAGCTCACTGACTGAAGAGAGCTGGGATGTGTGGTCTCTGCCCAAGGGCTCCTGGCCAGCTCATGTGATACTATTACTGCCAGCGTGCATGTGCTGTGCTCTGCAGGACAGCTTCAGTGCAGCATGTGTGTGTGTTTTTTTACTAAAAGGTTAGCTGGACAAACACGTAAGAGGTGTAATACCATGTGATGACTTACTTGGGTTAAGGAGACCAGCAACACAATAAAAACACCATGTTCTGGGGTCTAATAAAGGTTTGCTAAACAGAAAAATTAATATTGTAGTTGGACTGATGGGTGAATAGCAAAATAGCTGGAAAAAAACCAGTTCTGAAATATAAAGGAGAGAACAGTGTTATTTTCTTCCACCCACTCTGCATTGTTTCTAGCATGGATTTTTGGCTGCTGCTGTGGTGTTTGTCTGTAGGCTCATGGGAACTGAATAAAACCCCATGAATAACATTTCAGATCCCAAACCGTCAGTCAGATGGCTTCTTATGTTTTCCACTGTGCTGGAAAGAAGGCCCACATACTGAACAAGACTTGAACTGGAATGTAGCTCCTTGAGAATTATTATTGTTTTTGTTATTATTATTAGCATCATTATTATTTATGACTATTATTTTTAACAACAATAAACTTTTTAGCAATCTTAAATCCTTTTAGTAGTGGGAAGTGTCATGTGAGAGTACAATGTGATAACCACAGTTTTGTTTGCTTTAAATTTCTTACTCCACAAAGTTTGGGTTCTGATTTTATTGCATGTGAATTGTTGGTAGAATGTTGAATGAGCTGTTTCTGTTCAGGAGAGTTTGAATGCTTGCTTAAAGCTTGATTCATATTTTGCCCATTTTAAGGATTAGGAAAAAGATAACTTGGTTTGGGTTTGTTCCTGAAATATTTTTGATTTATGGATTAAGCTAATCCAGGTAGCTGGATTTTGCCTATGCAAATGGATTTTAAAATGTTGTTTATTCTGCATAGGCATTATTATTGGAAGTAATTGTCAATTAGAATATTAATAAACTTATTTGCTGTTTCTTACATTTTTATAAAAAAAACAGGGAGAGAGAACACACTGGATATTTATACTTTTTATATTAATTTTTAAAATTTTCCTTGACTTTTCTCTAGTAACATGTTTGCTTTCTTCATATTCATTGAAGCAGCAGCAAGGAAAGGCAGTGCAACTTGGCAATAAGAAATTTATTTATATCTGCAGGTATGACATAAGCAGGTACAATAACTTTCAGTTAGTGCAGCTTAAAATCACTTTCTGGAGTAAATAATGCCCTTTAAAATGCTTTTGGGTTAAGTGTATATATGAAAACTTTGCAGCTGAAGAACTGCTTTAAATTAATCTCTTCATTTGATTGCACCAAGTTGTTTAATATAGTAGCAACTATACAATACTTAACTTAGAAAAGGTGAGCTCAGGTGTTTACCATAAATAATTACAAGGTACATTTGAATTTGTCTGATTTGTATTGTTCTTAAGTGTTGCTGATCCCTGGAAGGGCATCACTGGCACCTTGAACTGTTTCTGAAGGGCTTTATCGAGATGCTGTTAGTCCAGACCTGCTGTGTGAATGTATAACAAAGTGATGGGTATGGTTCAAGTTTTTTCCTTCTGCTTGGGCTCGTGTTTCAGCAGGAATGTCATTTCCCATGGTAGCCATGCTTGCAATTGCACCTCGGCTGTTTGTACCGCAGAGCTGAACACACCTCTGATGTATTTTAGAATTGGTACTTTTGCATCTGCTGTTCACTTCTGTGTTTTACCTCTTTGTCTGTGACAACCTGTGTCTCTTTAGGTGCAGCAAAAGTTTCAGTGAATTTCAGTCTGAATGATTTGGAAAGATGGTAATATAGAATAGGGTCAAAACAGAGGTTTGATATGGCAAACAGCAAGGTAGATTCTTTAGCTTTAAAGAGAGCTTGTTTCAGAGAGCAGCTGGTATTGGTATCGCTTTGGCTCAAAGTATAGGGGATACGAACAATGTGGTATGGCACAAAACATAGCAGGTAGCCTACTGTTACCAGCAGTATGTTGATGAGGGCTTTCTTCACGTTTGCATAGCTCTCACTGTATTTGTTCCGGTAGAGCTGTCTAACAACAAGGAAATTGGAAATCAGTATCACAGCTGAAAAATTCAGGAATATTGCTGTGCATATGAAATTAGTAAACACGTGCCAGTCTCTTCCAAATTTTGTTTTAAAATCAATGCATCCTGCACCAGGTTGTTCTTCAATGGTTTTTATTGGAATAGCCATGTTAGGTACTGTTATAAGGAGAACCATTGTCCATACAACTGCAGACAACATCTTGGCAAATCCAGGCTCCTGAATGCGGTATATCTTGCAGCTGTGCATTAGCTGAAGACAACGGTCCATGCTCACAAATCCGAGAAATATAATAGATAAATACATGTTCAGGTAGATGAAACAGGCTGTAACTTGACAGTGGAATATTCTCAGTTTCCAGGATGCAACTCCTAGATCAACAATAATCTTTACTGGCAATGCCAAAGTCAACAAAAAATCTGCTGTTAAGAGGTTAATTAAGTAGATGCTCATACACTTCTGTTTCTGATCTCTTTGTGTGAATGCCCATAGTGCAAAACAGCTCCCAATAAATCCCATAAGAAAAATCAAGTAGTAAAAATAGGTAAAAGGTGCCATTTCTTCAACAACGTGGCATTGTGAAACATTACTTGACATTATAAACTTCTTGTGCAAGTTGGTTTTGCTGCTAGAGGATCTCAAGAACCTACAAAGAGAACCAAGACAATGTCAATGACATCAACTTTTCCTGAGAGTCGGTAGTTATTCTCTGGGAATTTTGTTTGATTAATTTAATAGAAAAAAATGCAATTTGGAAGAAATATTTTTCTCTCTCTTCATGCTGTTTCACAGATATTTAAGAGGGCTTTGTTATTGAAAAGTTTAGAAACATGTTCGGGTTTGTTCATGAAAGCATACAGACTACTAGAGTAGTCTTTCTGAGTGGGTGTTTAGTTCAATATGTTTGGTTCAACAGTGCCCTCCTCTCCTTCCCCTCCTCCAACCAAGACACCAAAATAAAAGCTTGAATCTGTTTAAGCATCTGGTTAATTATGGTCATACTAAAACTTAAGAACTTTTGAACAATTAAACTAGGCTTAAAAAAGGGTAAGATTTGTAGCAGTCTTGTCCCATAAAAAAGTACTAGGAGTTTTGAAGTTAATGCACTGTCAAGCCAATATATGGATATGTCAGATGAGCAAATAGTTCTGATCAGTCCTAAGTTTTGCAAATTGCACTCTCTTCCTATTTGAACAGAGGATAAATTAATTGCTTATTTTTAAGAAGTCTTTAAAAAAAGGCACTTTTTGAAAGAAGCAGCTATTAAATAATTTTGCTCACTTCCTTTTTAGGCTTCAGGAGAAATTATAGGGAAGAAAAGTAAAAAATTTTGGTCCTGTTTTAACTTACTGTACTACTCCGTGACTGAGAGCTTTTTTTTGTTTGTTTGCTACACTGTCAGGCTGCTGCGCTGGAAAAGGAGGCACGGCACATTCATTAGAATTTCTTGGAATGAAAAACAGTGCATTCATGTCTTGCATAGCATCAGGCTGCAACAGTTTTTTATTTCATTATATTGTTCCTAACTTTAGTACACAGTATAGGAGAACTGCATATGCACGTTTGTTTTCTGCTGTAAAATATATATCCAGATGTGAATGATTTGTAAACCAAAATGATTGCAGATACTCCAGTGCTGTAAAATGGGGGACAAAACAGTTTGTTTGTTTCTTGCAGATGGCTTTCCGCAGGTTGTCTCTGTTGTCCTGAAAACATGCAAGAGTTGAATTAAGCCTGGATCTGTGCAGAGGAGCAGGCAGTGCTGCTGGTGCTGGAGGCTAGCTGCTGCTGTTCAAGGCTGTGAGAGCTTCCTGCCCTGTGGCACGGTGCAGCCCTGCTTGTCCTTCATGGGGTAAAGAGGCAGCCCAGCAAACTGAGCTCTGAAATCCTGCTGGAACTGGGGCCTCTGAGGGTAGAGTGGAACCACAGCCAAGTGACACTGACCTCAGGCAAAGCATGGGCTGTCTTGCTAAATACCTGAGCCTAACTCCATACAGTTGCCATAATTAGTATTTCAGTCTATATATTTATGCAGGTCTAGGAAGGCTGGAACAGGCAAAGACTAAAGGCACGTACCTGGCTTAGCAGTCTCTGGGGTCTTCTGAGCATTAGCCTGCAAATGTCTGATGTCGCTTGGAGACTGCTCTTGCAGTCCAGTAGAGTGTTAATATTTTCCTCTGGCTGTGTCTGGTGTTTTTTAAGATGTGTCTGTGGTTTCTAAATGTGCTGATTGACGCACTTAAAACCAGCATTCAAATAATGTGGAAGTTACCTAAAAGAGACGTAGTCAGAAAAATGTGAGTGTTCACGGAACAGCCCAGAGAGACTGCTTTTCCTGTTTCTCAAGCAGGAGGTGGTGGTGGGGTGGGAGACATGCTGAGGGCAGTGCCTTCTGCACCCTCTACGTGTGTCCTGCAGCTGAGAGCTGCTCCTTGGGCATGCAGTGCTGTGCAAGATGGAGTGGGGAGTTATGGGGAGGAAGGTGGCTGTGAAAGAGCTGGGTTAGGCATGGTAATGTGGCTGGTAGCATGGATTATAATAGCATGGGTTATTAAGAGTCAAAATATGTTTTTGTGGAGGGAAAGTGGTCAGAGTTGTTTGACCTGTCCACATCGGAGAGCTGAGAGGAATGGTTGACTGATACCGAGCAGACCGGAAGATCGTGCAGATTTCACTCCCTTCTGTTAACCTCAAGCCTGAAGGTTGAAGTATTTATCATGTGTTCATAGATGTAAGGGTGATAAGACATGGATAGTTTATCAGCCCCAGCACATGGACTTTTCATGTAGTTCCTAAAGCTTCATCAGGTTAGTCCCAGATTCCTGACCTGGAGCTGTGGATGTGTGACATCACAGTGGTCGTTTCTTTACTTTTATTTTTTAAAAGTCTGAAATTCTGTTCCCTCCTATGTCTTAAATTTAAAATCTATCTGCATCAGGATTTTGCAGTGTAGTTGGTCCTTATTCATTGTAATATTCCTGAATGAAATTCCAGCTTTTGAAAATTTCATGAGTGTTTTTTTTCTAGGCTTGTAACCTAATTTGCAGATATAAAGGCACACAGGGATTCTACAGAGAGCAATTAAAATTCTAAACCATGGGACGTTTGCCAAGCACTATTAAAAATAAAAATTACACATTATAGATACAGGGGAAATAACGATAATTAAGCTATTTTTATTTATTTATTTATTTTTGTTAAACCAGGAGAAAATGCCTAACATGAGGCTGGGGGCTGAGGTACCAACAGCAATACTGAAACCGCTGACTGTTACCACTTGGTTGTAGCTGAGAATCCACAGGAATTCATAAGCCATGTATCAGAGCTTTATGAGCAAACAAGTTAAGAATGTCTGGTTTTATGTTTAGTCAGAAGCTTAAAGTTCAGACCATATTTGTCAAATGTTTGCAAATCTTAATAAACTGGAATGATCCTGTGTTTGGTTTTGAACAAACATGGACTGCTTTGTTTCGGTGTTACGCTCATCATGCAAAACTGATCTTACCATACTTGTGGTTTTCTTTTTTCTTTTTCTTTTTTTTTAAAAAGGAAAACAAACAAACCAACAAACCCAACAAACCAGCCAAGACCCTTGAAATGTAGCATCCAGTCAGTTTTTTCTGTGTGTGTCTTCCCTTTTCTATAGAGTCAGTTTAAAGCTCGGAAAACTTTTCCAGGTCTAAAAAGACAAAATGACGTTTAGGGAAATATTTACTGGAAAATGGTCTACGCTTTCTGCAGAAGTGAAGTGTTTCAGGAGGAGAAGAAACAAGAGAACATGAGTCTACTGAGCTGTATTCGGGTTTTGTTGCAGTACAGTGTTATCCTCTTCCCCAGTCTATGGCTAATTTTTAAAAGGCCATTTTAGTTCATAACTTACAGATGCAGATGGTAGATTTTGCTGTAGTTAAGGTTCCTGAACACTTCTCGTCATAAAGCTCTATTTTTGGTGGTTTAAATTTTGCTGATTTTTTTGTTCTTACTTGAAATTTTCCATGATGCCTGCCTGCTGTGGCTGACTCATGGGATTGAGGGTGGTACAAGGGAATTCCACCAAAATGATTAAATAATTTCTGAGTACAAAACTGGGAAGAAATACCATATAAACTGTAAGATGCTCTCCCCCCTAAATCTGATGAGCCTTGTGTTTTGAAGTGTACACATCACAGATTTGTGTGGGTGCTCCTTGTGTTGGGATCACTTCTGATACCTCTCCACATTTTTGCATATTCATTTGGAGAAAGGTTTCACATCCAGAAGTTTCCAGAGGTTTTCCAGAGCTTTGCTGTTAGTAGGCTTTAACCTTTTTTATCTTAAAAGCACCCTCCACTGCAAGTGTGATTGAGCCAAGCGACCGCTGCAGGGTCCGAGTGGGCAGCAGTGCCCTGGGAAGGAGGAGCCCTGGACTCTGGTGTTGCAGAAGGAGAGTGAGCTAGGGATTCGCTCCTGAAGGAGCTTCAGGCGAGGTTACCCTTGGGGACTTCAGGGGAGCTGGGAGAACAGGAAGGGTGTGAGAGGTGACCAGTATGAATGTACCTCAGGGTCCTTGTGGGTTCCTCTCGCCTGGGGTTTGCCTCACAGAAGCTGTGAAATGTTGTGTTGCATCACT
The DNA here is from genome assembly GCA_017639245.1 of Myiopsitta monachus. NCBI lineage: Eukaryota > Metazoa > Chordata > Aves > Psittaciformes > Psittacidae > Myiopsitta > Myiopsitta monachus. The sequence goes on from CM029923.1 coordinate 24,853,139, forward strand.
GTGTGTGGGGAGTGCTGGGGCTGTGCGGGGCAATGCTGCCCAGGTAAGGAAGAGTGGATGTCTGCCCAGATGGGCGTGCTTCGCTGGGAGTGAACACTGATGGCGGGACATCTGGCATGTGCTCAGGGTGTGCTAGTACTCAGCTTGGCTGGTGTTTCCTCCAGGAGATGCCACCTTCTGTTTTCTCCTTCCCTTCAGTAGGTTGCCTCAGAGTTTATTTACTTAAGGCTCCTCAGATGAGGGTGGTTCTTATTTGGGATTAAAGTTAATTAAATATACACTATAAGGGGTGGAATTAAGTTTATAAGGACGACTTTAATTTTGTCTCAGAGGAGCAATTGTAAGTGTAGTTACAGTATGTTCTTATTTCTGCGCCTGCCAGGTGGGTGCAGCTGGTGGCAGGGGGATGTCTCCAAGCCCCTAGTTTCCACTGTGTGGTCTTTGTCTTCAGTGCTGGAGAACGTTAAATGTCAACAAGCCCTGGCCAGGCATGGATGTTCAGGGCTCTGTGTGATCTCTCTTTAAATGAGCAAAAAAATGTAACAACCTGTTAATCCATCTTTTAAAAAGCTAACGTTTGAGTTTATATCAGTCCTATCCCTGTGTGTTTTAATTCAGGAAGGTTGTCAAGCATGGAGTTTCATGATTCCTTTAAGTTTTTTGAGCCTACTTTGCGGTGCAGTTACAAAAGTAGGGCTTACTGGCACACGGTGCCCGCATGGACTTTCTCTATCAGCATCGGGTGCAGTGGGAGAAAACTGGGAGAAATTTCACTCACTGCCCATGTTGAGGAAGGGAACCGCAAGCTTCCTATGGCATGGGTCAGTGCAGAGGGAGCAGGAGAAGCATCCCTACCTCTGCGTGCTTCCTCCACCGCTTGGCATGTAGCAGCCTTAGAGCAGGATGGGGCCGCCTGCCGGAGGGCGTCTAGCCCTGCAGCCCCTGGCGGGAGTGGAGCGGGCCCCGGCGGTGGTTCCTCCTCCGGCCCGGGCAGGTCCCCTGGGGCATGCTCTGGAGTCAGCTGTGACGGCTACATTGGAGGACGCTTGGGGGTGGATTACTTGCGGGCGGGATGGCGCTCTGCCAGGCTTCGCTCTGAATAAATGTGCTGTTAAAGGCACCAGAAGCTTGAGATTTGATTCTGAGTTTGTATTTCCTTGGTGTGTGTTTATGTGCCTGTACAAGACAGATGCGCATGCGATTCTGCACTTGATAGAGAGCCATAGATAGAGAGATGGGTGATAGATAACACCCTGGTTTTATCATGATTTTGTATCATTTCTATGATGGTAGACAGGAAAAAAAAGTCAAACAAAAACCGTTTGCAAACAGTAGTTTGCTTTCAGCTTATATTAAATTGAGAGAGAAGCATTCATGAACGACATCAGAGGTACAGTAATGAGCAGATCGTACAAATTAGCCTCAAGAGAGTTTTTCTCTTTCTGTGCGTGGCTGTCACAGTCACGTTCAGTGTTGAGACATGTCTGGGAGGAGGAATGTTTGAGTAGTGTCTTTGCCATCCTTTATTCATGTAACTAAGAAGTTTTTTTTCCATGTACAAAGTAGGAAGTCTAGTATTTTACTGCTATTCATGGTTTTCATGAAAAGGTGAATATTTTTTATGCCATTGTAATGTCTACATTGTAAGTGAAAACTAGGAGTGATTTTGGCACAGAGTAGTTATGAATTCTGAGCAGAAATAGGTATTTCTGATGAAGAAAAACTGCTTAATATATCTATTTTTACAGCATAAGGGGGTAAGATGTGTTCAGTATGGCCTGTCACTGAGCCTTTTGGGGAGGGGGGGGATCTGCTCTGCACACAACCCTGTATGATCTCCAGGTACTACGGGTAGACAGCCATGTCCTGGGAATCAGTGTCATCAGCAGGCAGCAGTGCACACTGCCTGCTGTCAGATAGTGAGTAGCTCCTTAGCCTGCCCTGTTTCCCTCCATCAGTTATCAATACCTAGTTTTAATTGCTTGAATAATGTTGTTTTACAGATAAGCAGTGCCCTGACGTGATGATTATTAGACATGCTAATGAAGACTGCTCTTAAAAATAATGAAGGACTTATCAGGCTGAGATGGGAGAATATGTGTGAGGGTGTTAGCAGAGGGAAACTAGCCCTCCTGTCCCTTCTGTACTAAAATTAGCAAGTAATGGGTGCTCTCCCATTATACCTGCTGGTTGTGACTGTGTGGCCTTGCGAAGTAAAGTGGCATCTGTCCCCCCTTCAGTAAACTGGTTTGTTGGGTTTTTTTTACAACAGAGACCACTTTTTGAGATGGCATCTGCAAAATTAAACTGTGTTAGGAGTCTTATCGCCAATTTCTGCACAACCAGGGTATTTTTATATGTTGAGGCAGTTGTGGAGTGAGCTTTCTGTTCTGAAATAATAGTGTTTGGAGGTAGGTTTTCCATTTGTTAGGTTTAGCTCTTTTATTGAAAAGTTACTATGCTGTATCAGTGGCACAGAAAATGTTTCATTTTGCAGCCTTACACTGTGATACTAACTTAAATAACCCATTGCACAGTAACTGCAGCATTGATGTTTTTGCAGTGTTATTCTGAGCTGGCTTCTGGGTAGGGGGCTGTGTGGTAACTATTGCTAAAGAATAGGGCAGGTTTATGAGGTGATACCTAGTTTAAAATGTGAGACCTTCATGAGCTTTTTGGAGCAGAGTTATGCCACCCTACCTGGCTGCTATCTCAAGGTTTTGAACAGTAGAATGATGTCTCCTTACAAAGGGATGACCAGAAACAATATCAGGCTTCAGGAGAGAGTCTGAAGAGTGTAAGCGTGACAGCTTCTGTGCAAATGTGTGTTTGATGTCTCTGTAACCTGTCATGCAGGCTGGTTCTTCCCAGCAGCATCATACCTTTGCAAGAGATTCTAGATCCAGCAGAATAACTTCGCTTTCCAAAGAATATGCAGGTCAAACCAGCTTCTTGTTCCAGCGGTGTCATGGGAGGGAGTCAAGAGTAAGTCAGGAGGATGAGCTGCATTTGGGGACTGGGTTGCTGTTGAAAGGGAACCTTGTTTAGCCGTGGGTCACCCATAACTTTCATTGCAAGGCTTTTAGGGAAGTTCCTCCAGGTGATAGGTTGACAATGCAAGAGCTTAGTGCAACAGCAGGATTTCTGAGTGTCTGAGGAGCTGGCGAGGTTTATCTGAGGCATGATGTGCTGGAAAAGGTGTGGAAGAATTAATTTACCAGCGCAGAAAAAGCCCTGTTCCTGTTACTTCACTGTATGAACTGGGGTGCAAAAGTAAGAGCGAGGTTGGGGCAATAAAGTAGATGTTTGGTTTGATAACGGTGTTGTTTGAAACTTGTCGCACAGAGGGTGGCAGATTGCAGTAGGGCTGGGGTCTCAGAAGTGTTTTCTGACCTGTGAAGCTATTGGAGGAAGACTTTTTCACAGTGAGCCAAAGCTAGAAATTTAGTGTCACTTTTGAAAAACAGTGCTGGTCAGCATCCTTACTTCTGGGTGCCTGCATGTAGGATTTTGCCATTCTAGTATCAGTAATCTGGTGGAATGAGGGAACAATTTTACAATGTGTAAATATTGTTTTCAAAGCTTGCAAAGTAATTAAAAAGTCATACAAATATACGTTGTGGAAGTGTTTTCATGTGCTTTCACAGCCACAATTATTTAGATTTATGTAGTTAAATACCAAGCCCTGCCGTGTAAGGAACTGTTTTTGCCATAAATGACGATCTCCCACAGAGCAACAGATTCCCTTTCCCAACAGGCTGTTTCCCTTTCTTGGAGGGAAGAGCCTGTGAAGTCTCAGTTTGACAAGTGTTGGGGAGCTCTGAAAGAACCATATAAATAATTTTTAATGTATTTTCTTTAAAAAGCACAACAGACAGCACCATTTTCCTGCAGTCCCTATGGGCTGGCTCGGGCCTAGGATCCCCCAGCCCTGTGGTCAGGTGAACCCTGGTGTCAGGTGCTGGTGCTTTGGATCTGGGGTGCAACCACTCTTCAGCAAGCAGGAAATAAATGGAGGTAAATACATTCTGCAAAGGTGTGTTTAAAGCCCACAGGGCTGTTCAGTCCTTCGATTGGAATGTAATCCAGTGTGATGGTAGAATTCCATTACTGGAGATTGGTGGTCTCAGACCAAGTGAACTTACACACAGCCTTGGAGAAGGTTCAAACACCATATGTTTAAAGATCTTTCACCCTTAGGGATTATCTGTTAGGACTAAAATGAAACACAGTGGCAGAAAGGTGAAGCACGTGTTATCTCTGTTTTCTGTTCCTGTGTCTTCTTTCTTAAATAAAATTAAAGCATTCAGCTTCCAGAGCCACAGCCTGAAAGCTTTTGTAGGCACTTTTGCACTAGTGTGTTTTCTCTGTACAGTGATAAAATCAATTAAAAAAAACCAAAAGTAGCTGAACTGATAAATACAGGTAAAAAAGAGATTGTATGTACATAGAGAGGTTGGTGGTGCTCAGCTGTTACCTTTGTACAGAGAGAAATGGTTTATCATCATGCCAAAAGCATGAGAAAATGAACGAATCATTCTTTCTGGGTATAAATATACTCCAGAGTTTCTAGACAGCTGTGCATGTGCTCTTTGAGTGTCCTTGCCTCCTTCTGCAGCCACAGCAAGGGAATTACTGAAATCTCAGTCAGTTTGGTATGGACATTTTCGGTGTATGCCATGTTATTTCAGAAAAGTCCTTAGGAATGTGGTGCAGTGTAACAGTATTTAGTTTATAGAAGGCTTCTCCTTAAACACTTGCTCATATTCAGTATCACATTTTATAGAAATGCTCTGACATTCAGTGCCCAAGGGTGACAATCAGTCATGTTTAATTTTTAATTTTATAGAAAGTTTCCCTTAAAATAAACTATATATAAACCTACATATATATACATCTACTTTAATTTTAGCAAGGTTTTTTCAGGCTTTGTGCAGATCTTTGGGGATTTGATGTGTGTTTTTTTATTTCCCATCTTTTTCCCCCAATTGTTGGAATTAAGCCCTTCCATAAACTGCATAGTTGCCTTCAGCCTATTTGTTTTGTTACCTGGTAAATACAGGAGAGTGCTTCCCCTCAGGGTCTCAGTCCTCTTTTACGGGTTGGTGCAGAGTCTTATGCTGAAGTTCCTTGGAAGGATGCTAATTCCAAGGGGTCTGTGCCAGGTGAGATAGAGCAATCAGCTATTCCTGGGCCTTTCAGGCTGGTTTGCTGATTGTCATGTGTGTCGTACCTGGCTTCTTGATAAACAACCACAAAGCAGTTTGATTACTGGGTCTACTGGAGAATCCTTCCAGTGAACTGTGGCCTGGAGCTCCAGAATGTGGTTCAGTTACTCTTCTCTTTTAATTTGAGATCCAGATAGGTCATATCACACCATAATGCAGTCAGTAGCATTGGCTGAAATAGCATGTAGTGAATATATTTGCAATGTGCAGTAATGTTTTTATACAGAGAAAAACCAGTTGGCATTTTATTCGTAAACCTTATTTCTGTTTTGTTGCTGGTTCTTATCTGTTGAGTTTGAGACATTTGCATTCTTAAATAACTTTCTAAAACATGCATTATTTTAATGATCTGGGCCTACATGATGTTTATACTATCCCGAAGTGTATTTGATCTTTTGCATTTAGAGATTTCAACCTCACTTGAAGTTTTTAGCTTGAGAGGCAGTTTTTGATACAGCTTTTCTTTAAAGGGTAGGCAGAGGAAGAAATAAATAATGGGATCAAGGCACACATTTGCAGCAGACAGTAGAAGAGTAAATTCCTTTGCATAGAACAGATGTTTTTTTGACTGGCAGTTGAACTGTGAGCTAGTTTGACTTAGAGTATATGGTATCCTGCAGAGGTGATAGGGTACAAAGCAAATGACAAATACAAACATGATACTGAATATATTACGGCTGGTTTTTCTCTTGGTCACATCTGAGTTCCTTCTGAATTTTTTATAAGAGCTATATATTTTTTTTGATATAGAAGTGTAAAAAATGATTAGCAGAAGAAAAACAATCCAAAAAATTACAGTGCAAATATAACTTGATGCTTTGTGCCACTGTCTGCCAAGCTCGCTTTTAAGACCTATACATTTTCTGGAATAATTTTCTTTAGTGATTTCATTAGTTAAAATCATATTTGGAAGTGATATAAGCATTAACAATAACCATATGATTATAGAGACCACCTTACTGTAGTTAACTGTGTGAACAAAGGAGCTGAATAAAGGCTTTACAATTTTGTAGTATCTGTCAAAACCAATGAGGCCAAAAAATGTTATCCCAATATACATGTTCGTGTAAAAAACAACAGCAGAGTATCTGCACACAAACATGTTGAGCTGTGGAGGTGCAATTTCTGAATCAGCAAGAATTTTGAAAGGAAATGTCAAGCTCATTAGGAGATCGGCAACAACAATGTTTTTGAGATAGACAATAAAACTCTTTTTGTTAGAAACATAGAGAAAGATCCATGCTGCCACACTGTTCAGCGAGAGTCCTGCTATGAAAATGAAACAGTAGACCAGGGGAATGACTGTCTTGGTTATTACTGTGCTGTGACTGCAGTTGTTTCCCAAGGAGTTTGTGCTGCTGTTGACCATCTTACAGTATCTTTGCTCCTAGAAGTAGAGAAAGATACCTCTGTAAGAAAAAGTGGTGCTAGGCATTCCATTAATTAGTATGAAATTTCTACTCCAAAATAAACTTGCCATACTCCTCAGAAATGACCACATTTCCACAGTGTATAATTTCCAGCAGGGATGTATAGTTTGTATTTTCCAAATGGTGCCATCTTGCTTTTTGCTGATGTTTAAGGGCCTGCTGCTGTTCTGAACAGAGAATCCAGTTGCTTCTCCATTTGACTTTAATCCCCTGTCTTCAAGCCCTGTGCTGCCCCTTTCCTCTGTGTGTATGCCTATGTTCTGTGAACTTAGGGGGAGGACTGAGCCACAGTTAGTCTTTAGAATGAGACTCTAAATATGTCTCATTAACCCTTAAGGACCAGTACGTATTTTTAACAGCGGTTTACTGGGAAGCATGTGAGGGATATGAATATTCCTTGTACAAGTGTTCTGTTTTGTATACAGACATAAAACCACTTTTTTGTTCATCAGGTGTGGAAGTATGTAGTGTATGCCATTATTTTCTAACGTTGATTTCAAAGAAACCTGTATGTGCAGCTAGCACAGTTTGTTTTAAACGTTTAGTAGCATGACACACAGGTGTGTGCCTGTGTGTTAGCATAACATACAAGCTACAGCTGTCCTATCCAGTCATTCAGATTTAAATTTTAGAGGGTCTCCATGAAGAAATCACATCTGCTGTCTGCTTTTTTTTTTTTTGACAGAATGTTTACGGGGGTGGATTATCCTCTGTGGGGAAGACAGAACAAATATAGATAAAATGCTGCTGTATTTGGCAAATGAAAAGCTAGGCAACTGGAAAATAAGTGCTATGGAGCTGGGGAAAAAAAAACCCCAACCACCTCTTCTTTTAGAAAATAAAGCATTTCCTTATTGCCACAATTCAGAGTCCATATCTGATGCCTCTGTGCAGCAGATTGGAACCTGAATGCAATCTTGCAATAACTAGAAACAGAAATTTTCTTTCCAATAGGTAAAATTGTTTCTTTTGGTGTACTGTTTTCTGTATCTCTTTGCAAACACTGTAAAGGCTGCCCATCTTAATGCTGTTCTGAAACTTGCATGGATATGTGGAGCAATGGAGCAGGCATTACCTGTGATCACACTCAAGGGCTGCAGTTAATCTCTTCCTGGTAGTTCTCCTACATGAGGACCTGCCATCCCATCTTTATTTCATCAAGGCATTTGTTTTTGTTTGGTTGGGTTTTTAAAGGAAAAAGATGGTGAGGAGAGCAGGTGTTATAACTGCTATATGAAGATGCATTAGAATTAGGAGGCTTGGACTGATACTGCTAAAACTAGAAATATGTCCTAGAAAAGCACCAATAGCGAATGGCATTTTTATTTGAGATGGTAACAATGTGTATTTAAAAACTGTTCTCTTCCCAGTGCTGTCTGCTCTGTACATATTCTCTTCCTCCTGTCAGGCTGTCTAGGCAGGACCCTCTCTCGGCATATGATGTGTTTAGAACTTGTTCCTGCTCTGTGGGGTTTCCTAAAGTGAAGTACCTGGAGGTGGGTCTTTCTACGGTTGGACTTAGTAGCAGATATTAAATGGCTTAGGAGGTTCATGAAGTATTTCTTGTGCTGAGGCATTGTACAACAAAAGAATATTTCAAAAGTGCGTGATTGGAGATGTGGACATTAAAACTTTGTAAAGTGTATTGTGTTTATGCAGCATGGAAGACACCCTAGACATTTGATACCAGCAGGTTTATCGACTAACTGTGGTTGAGAAGGAAGGTAAAGTCCAAGCTAGATGCTATAAATCTTTCAATATCAGTGACATGTCCTTACCTCTCTTGATTTGACTGTTGTGGTGCTCTTTGTTAAGGGTTTAGAGTGCCTTCCATTCTTGGGCACAGGGCTGCTACTTGTGCTGGGAGACCTATGTGAGAGACAGGAAAATACAGTTGTTTTGTATCATAACACAGGACAGTGTAATTCTGCAGCATTGTGGGGTTTCCATAGTGCCATGTCTGTATAGACCGTCTGAAGATTTGTACTGTAGGCAGACATCAAAATTGGTTAAGGATTGAGTCACAGAGCAGTCGGCTTCAATCTGACCATGTTCAGCCTACTGCGTTCATCACTGCATGGGTAAGGTAGAGGCTTTTGTATCCCCCCTGCCGTGCATCACATCATTTGTGTTCAGCATCAATTTTATCTAATCTTTTTGTCACATAGTCACATGATAAGCTCTTTCTGAAAGGCCTTGTCCCTACTGCTCTGAATAATTCATCATTGGAAGCAACACTGTCACCTCACTAGCCTGTTCCCTCCATCAGTTGTGGGTCCTGGTGTGCATGCTGTAAGAGCCATGACAATGTGGTACCACGAGGTCTAACTCCTGTGCTCTGGTAAAGAGTCAGTCTAGCAGGGTCGTGACCCGCTGGCTCATCACCACACAGATGGGTTGCATGTAGCTGGCAGAAGGCATGCTTCCACTTCATAGAGGAGCTGTCCTTTCATGCTTGTTCTGGTTGCATTCCTGTTCAAGCTGCCCTCAAACCTTCATAACAAGAACATCTTCTCTCATGAGAACTTGCAGGGCCTCCACTAGGTGATATGCAGCTTGAAATGAGCATGGATACTCACCCTTTGTTCCAAGTTGGGGTTTATCTGGAAACTGAGAATACTCCGTATTTGGTGTTTGGCAGGGGCTTGGAACTTGCTGATCTTAAGGTCCTTTCCAGCCGTAACTGCTGTGTGATTCTATGATTCTATGTTAATCAGTGAGTCAGTTTAGAACCTTTTTGTCCAAATGCAATTTGAGGTGATGGCTGGCCTTAAGGATTCTTTTTTTTGTTTTCTCCAGTTCTTAAAACATTGCTGTTGTTTAACTGCTATATAACTGCTGCTGTTTGCCCGTGTGTTAGAGGGTATGTATTAGCACCCAGCAATTTGTGATTTGTATGTGAGAATAGCCTTCCGTACCTGAGCATCATTTCATGTTCAAATACTCAGTCTAGTGTAAGATACATTTATTGTATGTAAATAAGATCAACTAGTTGTACAAACCCAGCAAACTTGATTCACCAAATAAATAAGATTGATATGGTAAAATATATTAAAGTTTTGAACTTAGTCAGTTTGCAAATCATGTTGTCTTGGCAAAATACACAAAAGAGAAGTTGCATAAGCCATTAAAAATGCTCAGTTATTCTGTAGTCAAACTCTTATGCTATCATTTGTTACCCTTACAATATCATTAAGGCACTTCTTCACTTCTGTAACCTGGCTGTCAAATTTCAAAGTTCACAGCTGCTTTACTGAACATAAGAATAATATTTACAAGATTCTTTCTTTTTCTTACCCCAACTGTAAAGAAGGTTCTGTAGAACTGAGTGCTTATTGTAGCTATTTATTGAAGTTAATACATCTGCTTGATGAATAAATATGCACTGCAATTACTGGGTCAGGAATTGTTGACGTCAGTCATTGTCCCCAGAAATCTTTTCTGAACTGGAAGCTGGAGTTTATCAGGGAAGATCACACCAAAGGTTATGTCTGATGTTCGAAGAAACCTAGAGAAAGAGGAAGTGCCCTACACAAACCACAGCAATTGTGAATTGCGTTGAGTTGTGCTGAGAGAAGAATTTTTTTTTAATTTTTTTTTTTTTGAGATTTTTCTGTCTAATGTGGTTGAAATATTGGTAGTGAGCTGAACTTGCAGTCCTGGCAGTGCTGGTATAATCCAGTTGGAAAGCAGCCCCCATTTTGGATGCATGTCCCTGGCCACCATGGAGCAAGCTGCCTGCCCACTGTCTGGAGCAGATCAGAGTGTGTGGCTGGACCCAGGTTGGCTGGAAACCAGCAGGGCAGGATGTGTTGTGGCTCTCTGGGGCTTGAAAGGATGGGCAGGCTCTCTTGTTCGTTAGGAGCTGGACCAGCATAGGGAAATATGAGCAGGGCCTGCTAGCTGTGAGGTGCCAGCGGTGGGATCCTGCATCTCTGTTTCAGAGTTGCTCCCTGAAGGTGTTCAGTGGGCTGCTGGGGGGTCAGAGCTGGCAGGGACAGGCAGGGACTGTCCAAAGGAAAGTCCTCTGCCCCTGGCCAGTTCTCACCAGTGTGTGCTTAGGGCTGCACCTCCACTAAGGCAGCTGGTGCGGGGTTGGTATGGGGCAGAGATGTTCTGAGGCCATGGTTGTAATTGCTGGTCTCTTTTGGAAGGCATTTTTTGTGGTGACTGTGGAGATATGTTGGTACCTTTGACCTGCAAGTTTGCCAAGAGACTAAAATTTTGTTATTTTTCTGTTCTTATTATAACATTTGTCATAAGGCAATGTCTGGATTTTAATACTTTAGAGAATAAAAGTATGCAAAATACAGTGTACTATTTCAGCCCTTCAAAATTGCGTATTGGGTGGTAATTCTTGTTTGCTGTAGACGCATAGAATATAGGATGAATAGTTGAATCACAGAAAAAAAAAGCATTCTTGTCACAGGAGGTAGTAAGCGAGTAACTGTGAGCATTGTATGTGATGGCACTCAGTACATGTTTCCTCTGGTGTGGCTCAGATTAAAGGGGATCAATAAATGTGGCAGTAACTTCTGAAGAATCTCAGTTACTTGCTGCTGTGCCTTCCAGCCCTTTATTTCTCACATTTGGTGTGAGAGGACAGAGGGCTGGGTGAGCCATGTTTCTACTCAGTCTGCTCCTCAGAGTGCTGATGAGAATAGCATCCCCTGCAACAGTGGCTGAGAAAGGCCACGTGTCCTGTGAATGTCACTACTTCTGTGTCTCTATGAGTAACTGTGGCTTCTGGCAAGCCTTGGTGACAGTATGGGTGTGTCCTGTCTGCAGCCACAGGTTAGTAGATGGAAGAACAGGAGTCTGAACAACTCTTTACATCTTAACAGTACTTTTGATCCAAAAAGGCAAAATCAGGATATTCTAGTGAGGATGTTCGCTGTCAGGTGATAGAGGGAGGTATTTTTTTCATGCTGTGCTATTTTATTTACAAACTCCTGACTTCTTGAATGTGGGGTGGTTCAAACAAAAAACTGGACTTGGACATCTTCCAACTCCGAACGCTGTCCTTTACAGCTTTCTTAACATCCTGGTGGTGCTTTCAGGGTTTGTCAGCTACCTGCTTTGTGTACTGTCTGCTTTTTTCCTTGTGTGTGCATCTCATCCCCACGCCCTACACAGTCACCCCTTTTGCCAGTATCCGCACATAGCATCACTAATGCCTGTGCAGGGACTGCAGCCCCTTGATTGATTTTGGCAGGCAGGGACCCTGTGTCATCTGACAATGTGGCAGCACCCTGGCCATCACTGCATTCATCCACCTGCAGCCCTTTGCTTTGCACTGGGCAGCAGCAAGTCCTAGCCTGGATTGTGTGTTCTTCCTCATCTCTTAACTGGAGGGAGCAGCTGACTTGTGCAATTTGGCACAAATTGGCTGTATTATCTAACCTTTGCAATGTTATTTTAACAAAAAACATGAAATAAAGCTGTAACATCTATTTGTTGGGGCTGTGATTTGTCCCTGGCTAGCTGTATTCTTTTGGTTGGCTTTGTAATTCTAGGGTGGGGGTGTAAAGATTTGAATGTCTTTGTATAACACATCCAGTAGTCATAAACCCCTATGAATTAATGATTGTAAATGTGTTTCTCATTTCTTATATTTGAAAAACAATCCCCAAGCTTGTAAGTTCAATTCATTACAAGCATTTCCTGCCAGTGACTGGGCTGAGAGGAATCCCATCCACACCTTTCAGTAGTACACTGTATTGTGGTGAACATCTTGACTTCTTCACTATTAGTGAATGAATTCTCATTTCATTGTATACAAAAAATCTGTTTCTAAACCTGCTGCAGATGAGTCCTGAGTTTCTGTTCTCCTTGCTCCCCTCCTTCCTTCCTCTCCTACCCATCTGCTCAACCTTTAAAAAGAGAAATAAATGTTGCACATGGACATTTTCAGGTGACCCAGCAACAAGGAAAATAAGCATTTCTGTCCTCAGGTTAGACCAAAGCAGAGTAGTGCAGGGCACTGCCCTGGCAGGAGGCAAGGGCACAGGTGAATTTGGTAAGTAGACATGACATGGGGGCGTGCCAGAGCCCTGTCCCCCCACGCCTTTGCTGGGACTTGCTGGAGTGTGATCTGGCTGCGTCAACAGCCACACTTTTAGTGTGTCACCCTCCTGCATGGTGCTTCTGCTGCCTTCACAAACAAAGCTTAAGTAGAAGACTTACTGCCATTGACTTGTCAGGTGAATGTGCCACGTAAGGTGACACCACATAGTGCAACAGTGTTTAGCATTGGCAGCATTTTGTGACAGATTTTCCTGACCAAAGGTATGATCAGTTAGACCATACGTGATGTTTTCTTGGCATGTACGATTAATTTCTGGTGTTCTGAAGGACAAAGCAGGTGAGGAGAGCCAACAGGTATCAAGAGCAGCTGTAGATCAGCTTGTTTATTTCTTGTTAGGTTCTTTGAAGGGCCATACAAGTTCCTTTGGTTGCAGCCTGAGGACACCTCAAGGGCACAGTTTTATTTCTGTTTTGTGAAACCCATCAGTAACTGTTTAATTTCTTCTTGCTGTCCAGAAGTCCCTATGCTACTTTTGAAATTTGAAATTTAACAGCCTAATTTTCCTGATAAATTAAATTTTTCATTCTATTTTTTTTTTCTTTTTTAGTTCTGATTTTCAGACAAAGGTCTTAATTATTCTAACCCCACAACCCTTTAGCATTAAAAAATAAGAGTGTACAATGTATTTGTGCAAACCCTGGTATTCACACTGAAACATGAGCAATGCTTTGAGCTGTTTGCATGTAGATTTTCAGATCTAACTGAAATGTACTCTCTTTTGCCTTCCTCCCCACACCCAGATCCTCCCTATCTTCCATCAGTTCTAGTATCTTAATTAGGGTGTGGTGGACATAAGAGGAAAAGTTAGGACCAGGGTATTAGGAATGGTCAGTTCATAATTTGATATTAAAGGATTAAACAGACCAGCTTTTAGAAGAAGCTGTTGTGTCAAATTTGGAATTATTCCAGTAGGAGTATGTGTCATGGTTTAACCCCAGCCAGCAACTGAGCCCCATGCGGCCACTCACTCACTCCCTCCCAGTAGAATGGGGGAGAGGATTGGAAGGGTAAAAGTGAGAAAACACAGAGGTGGAGGTGAGAACAGTTTAATAAATAAAATAGTAATGAAAAGGAAAATGAGAGAGAAATAAAACCTAAAAAAAACAAGTGATACAAATGAAACTCAGTTCCTCACTGCCTGCTGACCGATGCCCAGCCATTCCCAAGCAGCAGACCCTGGTCAGCTTTCCTCTCCCTTCACATGCTGAGTGTGATGCCATGAGGTCTGGAATATCCTTGGGGCTGGTTGGGGTCAGCTGTCCCAGCTGTGTCCCCTCCTGGCTTCTTGTGCCCCCCAGCCTCCTCATTGGCAGGGCAGCATGAGAAGCTGGAAAGCCCTTGACTTGAGGTAAGCTCCACTCAGTGACAACAGAAACATCGGTCTTATGAACATCTTTCTCATCCTAAATCCAAAACACCAGCACTCTACCAGCTACTAGGGCAAAAATTAATTCTGTCCCAGCTGAAACCAGGACAGTATGTTAATAAAGCATTTTAATGAGTAGTAGTTTTATTGTCCTAAAACTGACTTATTAAAAGAAGTAAAATCTGTCTCAAGTGAAGAAGTTGTTCCCTTTGATACTCTATTTTAATAGTAACCTACTAATATTATTGCTAACAGTAATATTTGATTTTTAATTCTATTTTCTGATGTTTCACACTGTTTTACATAGTTATGTTTCCTCAGCCATAAATTAAACCAAATGTAGTTGCTTTAGAAAAGTAGCTTTTGCCATGATATACAATACAGAGCAATCCTTACCTGCAGGTCAGCAGCCCTTTGGTGGTGCAGCTTGAGGCAGTTCCATGTGTCAGCTGAACAGGTGTGGAAGTTTGCCTTGGTTTTCTGTATTTATTTATATTTATGACTGCTCATTTGTGTTCCAAGTAATCTGTTTGTGGTTTGCATAACGCATGGGTGATTTCCTGTTCACCGTATTTGTACTGTAGTTTAAAAAAATAATTACAGTGCTAGTTATTAAAAAATTAAAGCAAACCTTTGAGAGTGTTGGTAATGTACAGAAGCATGTAATGGTAAGGCAGAGTCTTTCACCTGGAAAGAAGTATAAAATCGCATGTGGGGTCCCACTTCAGCTATGAAGCAGATTTACAGAATAAGCCCTTTACAAGCCCTTCTAATGTAAACCACCGTAAAAACTGTGTAAGCTGCAGGCAGTTCTGTTACTCACTGGCTGGAGCACAGTGTTCTGTCTCCTCTGTGCTACCTCCTCTGAGCTAAGGCAGCTCCCTTACAGCTGGACGGGCTTTAGCTCTTTAAGCAAATGCCTTGCAATATTATCTTCATTATCTGCCTTGGTAGCGATTGTGGGTTGGAGCATGCTGTCTGTCTGCAGGCAGAAGGCTGAAGAGCTGGGGAGCTGTGCCTTGCTGTGTGGCCAAATGTGGTTGAGATCTCCAGGGCTGCAGATGGCCAGTGCTATTTTTGTGTACTTAGATGTACTTCCATGAAGTTCAATGTTGAACTGGTTTCAAGAAGGACACGTTTGTGCAGTTGGCAAAGCACTAAGCGATTTTAATTTGGGGGCTGGTGTTTTCTTTTCTTAAACTGTTCCCAGGCCTGGCTGTGACCTTTCCTGTGAAGCTTACTGCCTGGAGAGCTGCTGCCTTTGTTAATAGGAGAGTTCTGCATTAGAGCGCATGGGCTTACTGTGGGGGTGCTCAGGGACATGCTCAAAGGCTAAGATGGATTCTTGAGATCTGGGAGGAATCTTTTGTGTATGTCTTTCTCCTTTTTATCATTATTCTTCTTTTATTATTTTTTTTTCTTTACCCTTAATCCCTTGTCTGTCTTCCTCCCTTCCTGTTCCTATATATATTTACTGGGAGGCTGTCAAATCAAACAGCATGGTAACAGAAAAGCTATGAAAGTGAGAAAGTAGTATGTTCTGAGAGAGATCTGAGGTTTGGGGAGATAAATTGAGGTTTATATGTTTGTTTCAAAAAGTGAAATATATAAGTTGCATACATTAGTGTTGTTAAACATTTAGTACCTGTCTCGAGCTTTACAGAGGGTCACCAAACCCTCTGTTAAAGAAACAATTTCCTCATGGACTTTCATTCTGTGAGTGTTTATCACCTTACAAGAAGGGCCCAAAGGCATGGACAAATGAATGTACTTTCTACTAATGCGTTGCTGCTATGTACACATCCTTTACTTAGAGCCAGTGTGTGTTCACCTGAACCTGTAGTCCCTTCCTTCTCCCAGATTTCATTGAATATTTCCCCATGAAATAAGGGTAGTATCTTCAGAGACGAAACTGTCTTTACATTATGGTGAGTACTCTCACCCTTTCTTTTATTTCTGAGACTCCCAGGCCAAAGCCATAACGATCAATTATTTGTTGCTTTTGGTTTTGTTTGTTTGAATGTTTGTTTCATTGGCAGTTTTTGTAACTGCCTTGTAATCTGTTTCCACAGCATTATCTGAGCTGGGAATCAGAATCTGAGCTCTTTGGGTCTGGTAGGCGGGCTGCTGTGATGTGAAAGTTTGGTTTCAGTTACTTTCTTGTGTGTCAGAGGCCAAGGCATGCTCTGGTCCCCTCTCAGCTGTCTGACGCTGGGCTCTGTCCTCTTAGGGCAGTCACCTTGAGCTGTGGCAGCTCCTGTGGGGATCGTGCTAGTGGATAACAGCCTGTTTCCCTAGCACTGTTTCTGTGGGCCCTGTTGCACTGCATCTTCCCCATGGGCTGGTGGGCTGTAACTTTAGGTTTCATATCACATGGACATTGTGTCGTACACCTCATACCATCAGGCTTCATTTTCAAGCAAATTGAAGGAAATCCATCTGCCCTAAAGAGTCATAGCTTTTCATGTGCCTCGGGAGAAGAGAGGGTTAAATTTGTAACCAGAAGAAGTGGTGAGTACCAGAGGTTTTGGGTTTTAACCCTCCCCCTGATGGTCAGCCACCCTTAGAGGAACACTTGCATGTCCCTTTACTCTTTCCCCCATCCTGCACCCATGTCACGAGTGTAGCTATTTCAGCACACCTACCCATGTGTGACTGGCTCCGCTTCATCCCTTGTGCCAGCTGCTTCCTTATGTGCGTGCACACACATATGCATGCCCAGTATCCTTGTATGCCTAGGCCCCACTCAGCCCCTTTCCCCTCTCTTACTGGGAGGCTTGATGGGACCATCCTCCTGCTTTGCTCTGGTGTCCATTCGTGGTGATACAGGCTAGGAGCAGCTGGGAGGAGCCATGTTGCTCCGAGCACTTTGCCAGACTGGGGGGGTTCTGCTGGGGATTGTGGGGGGCCATTGCTAGGATATGTTCTCCTACCAAGGGATTCAGGCAGCGGGCCCTGGAGAAGCCTGTTGCTTTTCCTGTTTGCCATAGAGTATTATTTTAACTGAGGCATGTTTTGGAAAAATATGGTTTCTCTTTCCATTCTCATTCTGAATGTGGAAATTGGTGAGAGAGGAGTCATGCTTGTGAGCTGGGAGCTCAGTTTTACACTGTGAAACATGAGCTGGTAGCAGCACAACCTATTTCTTCTCTACAGCTGGGCTGCAGTCTCATGGTGGCATACTCAGGCCTTGTGCAGGGTGGGAGATAGCCCAGGTTTCTAGCTGTGTGATGGGAACATGTGGGGAAAGCGTGTCCATTCCCAGCCTGTGTTTGGGCAGCCATCCAGCTCTGCTCCCACTGGTGCACAGGGCCATCATCTCTTCAAGAGTCCACTGCCACAAGCCGGTGTCAGGGGCTGCCTGAGCCATGAAGCCCATTCCCTGGGAAGCTTCGCTGGAGTTAGCTGCTCTGGGACAAGCCTCCTCGCTCTCAGCATAGCCAAGGGCAGCCCTGCCCTGTTGGCCTCTCCTCTGGCAGACCAGCTGCAGCCGAGTAAGGATCAGGCAGGACAATGCACAAGGCTTTTCAGGTGCTCCCTGGAAGGCTCCCAGTCAGCCACTTTGTCATCTCTTTCCATCCATCCTGTTGTCATTTTTTTAAGCAAGGACAAGAGGAATGGGTCAGATAAGACTTTGGCTGATCACAAGTGCTTTGTTTGTAATTCAGTCTGCAAAAAAAACCCCAAAATCCTTTTGTTGCTTCTTTTTTGTTTGCTTGTTGTTGGTTTTTTGTTTTTTCCTCTCTCCAGAAACAGCAGCAGAAGTCTTGCTCTTTTGGGACCAAGGTCAACTTCCAGAGTGTGACCCACGACAAGCTTTTTCCAATGGCTTCCTCATCTAAGCCTAAAATTAAAATAAGCAATGTTCCATTTGCGTCTGGATGAAATCCTTGCAGAAAAGGAAGAAAAGTGCAGTCTGCCATGAGGAGAGCATTTGGTAGAGAAACACAAAGTAACAGAAAAGAGGAACTTCCTGGCAAAGCAAAATCATTCACCAGCTTCAATCAAATCTCTCCCTCCTGGGGGCAGTTCTCACTTCATGTGCAGCACCACAGACTCTTGGAGCAAAATGGAAAACTTGAGCAGTGAGCTTAAACATTCTAAAGTTATTCCCTTTGTTTGAAGCGATTGAGTGAAAGAACTGAGTAACCTTTTTTGCTGATTCATCAGAAAATCAGGACTTGGGCCTGCAGCTAACAGTTTGGATCAGACTACCAACCTTTGTGTGACAGGAATAGTCTTTCCTCTGGTCTAATATGGCAGACTTGTCGCTGAAGGACTGGGCTCTGGTAGAGTAAAATGCCACAGAACAAAACTTAAGATTCTTGTTTGAAGACTGAGCTACTCAAAGCAAACTGGCAGTGAAGTCCAGAGCACAGCCCAGGCTGGCATGCAGCTTCCCCAGGTGCCCTTCAGCTTTAATTATCAGTGCAGAGTGGGGACCTTTTTTGGCTTCTCCACACCCTCCCTGCCTGACCATTCTCCAAGGGCACCAGCACGCAGGTTACGATAGCAGAAGAAGGGTTTTTACCCTGTCTCTGCTTGAAAAGAAGCCGAGGAGGTGGTTAAAAAGCAGATTGAAGACAACATCAGGAGGCTGCGGGTCTGTTACGGCAACAGGCCTGTTGCAAAGCGTCAAAGGTGTTATGCTGCAGCAGTCCCTGCTGCTGTGTTTATGCTGTTTTTGTTGTGTAGGCAAATGGGGAGGAAGCACTGTTGCCTGGTATGTTATTTCTGTCCCCTCATTTTTTTTTATTTTCCAGTTTCCCCAAAGTAGCCCCAGACCACCTGTGTGCTTGAGGTGAATGTGCGCTGTGTTGGACCTGAAGGTAATGATGTGGTGTGGAAGCGAGACTCCTGCTGGAAGAATTGCTTGGGTTTCTGGAGATGGCTCTTACGCTTCAACACATCCAGGGCTCGTTAGTGTTACTTGTGCATGCATGAGAATAGAAGTCTTTTCTGCCACATCTATGTAATCAGTGTTAACACACTGTTAAAGCATGTCAGGCTTACTGCAGGTGTGCTCAGATCATGCCAGGAGATGTAGGTACATGGAACCCTGCGATTCCTCTGGGTACAGAAAGCATGAGCTACAACTAGCTCTTCTTTACAAGGCAGAACAGTTTATCTTCTGTTTTTTTCTAAAGTATAATGTTCCTTCTTGGGCTGGTTAACTGATTACAGTCCAATCATAAGCCTCTATCCCTGAATGACTCAACAGTTTGATATGTTTGGATCTATAAAGTAGACTTCTCCTAGATAAATGAGGTGGATGTGAGCACAGGCAGTGATCAGGAGTGCTTACGCTTACTTTGCAGTGCTCCTGCATCAGGGAAGGCAGTTCTCAGACTGACCATTCCATCCCACCACAGGTGAGCTCCCTGGTTCTGCAGAGCAGGAACTACCCTTTCCTCTGCAAGGTCCCATCTTGGGACTAGTTTTCTGCGCAGTCTCGCTGCTATGGTTAGAGGGAGAAATGCACCATGCTTATGTTTTCATTCAAATATGAGAGATTAGCTTGGATATCTCTGGGATGCCACTGGTGAATAAGTGCTCCTCAAGGTAATAACTGTTACAAAACAGGCACATTTGAGTTCTCTACATAGTTGTGTGTTGTCTTTCCTTTGTCGGGGGTGTGTTGTAGTCTTCCAAGGAAGTTATTTCTTTATGGACAAACCACTTGATTTTATGTATGGTGGAATGTTAGTCTCTGGCACTGTTGCAGGTAGAAGTGTAGGTACATGTGAAATTTTGGCAGTCATATCAAGACCAGGCTCTGGAATCTGCTTGAAAGATTTGCAATGTGCTAAAGCAATAATTCTTACACAGCTGTCATCTCTGGTTATGCATGTTGTCGTCAGTCACGAGGTGTTCATTTGTCAGTGGGACGGAGCTTATGTTTTAGAGACTTTTGGCTCTTATTGAAAGCACATGGCCAGGTGTGACCACTGTACACACCGATGCTGGAGCCGGTAGAGCTGGAGCAGATAGCTGGAGTTGATCTCCAGTCTGAGGCAAGTTGTAGGACAGTTTTGATTGCATGCTTGAGTTTTCATTGCATGGTTGTTGTTCCCTATTTGAAAGGCTCAATTTGAACTGAGAATCTGACTTGAAAAATTCCAGCTTGCTTAAAGAGGGTTCACAGTGCTTTCTAACACTTGGTTCCTTTCCTTGGGTCTCATACCTGGTCATGGGATTGTTCTTGTGCAGCCTAGAAACAGGGCTTTGATGTTTTAAGTAGATATATCATTTTGAATTGTAGTTGTCTGGATAGCCTTTCCTATCCTTCCCCCTGCTGCTGCCCTAAATCCCCGCCCCCCAAAAATAAAAACAGAGAATGCTTTGAAATGGAAAAGGGAAGCATCTTGTTCTTGTCAGCCTTGATAATGTTGAGAGAAAGCTGTCTGGTGTAATATGCTTTTGGCAGGGCTGGCTGTTACTTCTCAGCTGAGTGTAATGATACAATGAACAACACACTCATTGCAAGTTACTGCTGTCCTGTCCTTATTTTGCAATGTTATGTAGTGGAGTTCCGAAATGGAGCACTTCTGGGGCTGATGCTGGGTGAGTGAATGTTTAACAAACCTGTGGTTTTGTACTGACTTTGTTTCTCTGAAGAAAAACAATTCCAGTACCATGTTTATGACTACTGTAGACTATTATGTGAATCATTTATACTGAGTAACTCAGAATAGCACTGTAAGCAGATTGACACTGCAGTTGATTTCCACCGGTCTCATTAATGGGGGTCTGGGTTTGCTTTCGGAAGGCTGACTGGCCTCCTAGCAACATAGTGAAGAGCCCAGTACTCCAGTGAACACTGCATGCCTGTTCATTGTGTGGGCAGGCTTCATGTTAATCCTTAGTCACTGTTCCTAGTCCCATGACTTTTCAGAACAGTACCCACTGAAATTTCATTAGGTGTTTTTAGAACAATTTTTATTTGGCTCCACTTACGTGATGTAATTGCATCCCCAGAGTGAGAGTACGGGAAGGTTGTTAAAAGCAGCCTGCCTTGGAATGGAATGTTGCATTCATTCTTTCTAGAGGGAAAGTTTCTTTAGGTTGAAGTCAAAAGTTGACATTTCATTTTTGCAAAGTCAAGGCTGATTTTCTGTGCTTTGTAAAATATTTCTGATGATTTGAACCCACAGTATTTAATAATAAATATAGATGGGCAGTATGACCCTGCTGCTCTGGCCTGCAGTTTAATGCTGTAACTCACTGACTTTGCTGCCCAGCAGGTATAAATATAAGCATGTTTGCCTTTAATAGTGAGTGAAGAACACAGTTGTGTATGTGTTTGATGTTTTGAGGTAAAGGAGGAAAAGGTCAACCACAAAATGCACATTTTCATGTTAACTGTTCAAAGCTGGCCAGTGGCTTTTGAGAGCCATCCTCTCTTCAGTCTGGTTAGTGACATTTCCTTTCTCCCTCTCACTTCGCTTTCACCTGTTGTGTTATTTTTCCATTTTGTTTATTATTTGGGGCTTCTGGTCACTATCATTGTACTTGAAATACAATGCAAACTAAACAAAACACTTCATATATTGTAAAGTTTGTTCCTTAATTTGAGCAGTGTTTCCACTGAGTGATTATAGCAGACCATTGCCAGTAGAGTTTATCAAAAGGCTACATGTGAGAGTAGTTTTACATAGCTGTAAACCAGACATACATGTTTAACATGCTCACATGGTCTTTTTGTCCAAAACCTAGTTTTTTGATTATTTAAAACTTGATCATATTTTGATAGAAATATAAAATTGCTGAACTAACTCAAACCAATATATTGGTTAATGCAAAAATCTGTTTCTATGGCGGTCAAGAGTCGTTGATTAGGAAGAAAATAAAAGGAAGGCAGACAGAGTGGTGCTCGCTCCAGTGGTGCACTCTCTGTAAAGCACTCGCTAGTTATAGGGATCCAGATACAAGGCTGGCTTATGATGATGCTTCCCATTTAGCTGATGCTAAGGAAAGGGTGTACCTGCTGCTTCTGTTCTGTGGATTGAGCTGGAGGGCTGTGCCAGCAGTGGTCCTTGGCGCTACTCCTGTGCAGAGCAGCTGCAGGGAGCTCTGGCTGCAGCAGTTTTTGAGCAATAGAAGCAGAACATCGCTTGCTAGGGGACCAGAAGTGAAGTGCCACTGGTCTTCCTCTCTGAAGATCATGAGTAGCTAGTGTATATTGGAAAAGGAAATCAATTCTAAGAGGCAAAAGCCATCTTGAACACCAGTTGAGGTGCTAAAATGTGTGTTTGATGTGGTTTCTCCCTGAAAAGCTGCGCAGGTCTCATAATGCAGAGTTCAAGCTTCTTAGTCATTAGTGTGGAATTATTTAAAAAACGGTAATATGCTGAAAAGCAACAGAACTGGGGGGAGGGGGGGGAGGGCAACTTTGGGGATAACTTCTTCATACTTTATGTTTTGAAATTACATCACATGGCCAAATGTCATGGCTGTACTTTTTGTTTGAAACGTCATTCTTAGTTCTATTATAACAATTCAAATCAAATTTGAACCTAGTGTGTTAGCCAAAATGCTACCTTTAGTAAAAGATTAAAGTGTGTAGCTCTCCATGAAGTCTTCATGAAGTCCAAAAGAAGGAGAAATGCAGTGTTTTCAAGTGTAAGCTGCAATTCTGTGATGGTTTAAATGTTGCAGCACAGATAATTTTTTTGTGTTCTTCAGAGAGAAGTAAGCAGTTTTCAAGGGCAGAGGATTAAGAGCCTGAAGGGTGGGTAGGGTGTCTCAGCTTTGTGTACAGTTTCACCCCATTGGAACAACTCGAGACAGCAGGACAAACTAAAGGGTTGCTTTGTTATGCAGACATGGATATTTTTCCAAAATGCCAGCCAAATCTGATATTTAGGGATCTAAAGATTCAGCTACTATTCCAGAAGGGTTAGAAAGCAAGCAGTGAGTGTGATTGCCAAAGACCCCAGCTGTATATTGCATACTTCTGGTGATTCAGACTAATAATGTATTTTACCTTTAGCTATACAAGTCGTCCTCTTCCCCCCACATCCAAAATTCCTCTGCTGGTCTAGTTGTGGTTTTATGAAGAAAGTAATTTTAACTTTTTTTCTGAGCTCAGTGCCTATGAAAGGAAATCCTTTTTATGGTCCTGCTGATGGGCTTCTGTGTCAGAAATGGAGAATACGTATTCAGAGACAGGAGAAAACTGGTGATGTATCAGAGCATAGCTGGTGACTGAAAGAGCTGGTGGTGACAGTTTGGTTCTTTATGTGTCTGAGGACAGAAGTGGAAGTTGGGGTGGAAGCTCTAAAGCTTTTGCGAACAGGAATGGGAATGACAGGTGGAGATTTGTTTTTTATTAAATGAAGGATCTTACCTCACCAAACCATTGCCAAAAATCATAGAATCATAGAATAGTTAGGGTTGGAAAGGACCTTAAGATCATCTAGTTCCAACCCCCTGCCATGGGCAGGGACACCTCGCACTAAACCGTGCCACCCAAGGCTATGTCCAACATGGCCTTGAACACCGCCAGTGATGGAGCATTCACAACTTCCCTGGGCAACCCATTCCAGTGCCTCACCACCCTTACAGGAAAGAATTTCTTCCTCAGATCCAATCTAAACTTCCCCTGTTTAAGTTTGAACCCGTTAGCCCTTGTCCTCTCACTACAGTCCCTAATGAAGAGTCCCTCCCCAGCATCCCTATGGGCCCCCTTCAGATACTGGAAGGCTGCTATGAGGTCTCCACGCAGCCGCCTCTTCTCCAGGCTGAGAAGAGGCCCCAACTTTTTCAGCCTATCTTCATACAGGAGGTGCTCCAGTCCCCTGATCATCCTGGTGGCCCTCCTCTGCACTTGTACCAACAGTTCCATATCCTTTTTATGTTGAGGACACCAGAACTGCGCACAGTACTCCAAGTGAGGTCTCACGAGAGCAGAGTAGAGGGGCAGGATCACCTCCCTCGACCTGCTGGTCACACTCCTTTTGATGCAGCCCAGGATATGGTTGGCTTTCTGGGCTGCGAGCGCACACTGCCGGCTCATGTTCATTTTCTCATTGACCAACACCCCCAAGTCCTTCTCTGCAGGGCTGCTCTGAATGTCTTCCCTGCCCAACCTGTAGCTGTGCCTGGGATTACTCCAACCCAGGGGTAGGACCTTGCACTTGGCATGGTTCAACTTCATCAGGTTGGCATCAGCCCACCTCACATGCGTGTCAAGGTCCCTCTGGATGGCATTCCTTCCCTCCAGAGTATCAACCAAACCACACAGCTTGGTGTCATCGGCAAACTTGCTGAGGGCACACTCAATCCCACTGTCCATGTCCCCGACAAGGATGTTGAACAAGAGCGGTCCCAACACCGATCCCTGAGGGACACCACTCGTTACTGGTCTCCAGCTGGACGTTGAGCCATTGAGCACAACTCTTTGCGTGCAGCCATTCAGCCAGTTCTTTATCCACTGAGTGGTCCATTTATCAAATTGATGTCTCTCCAATTTTGAGACAAGGATGTCATGTGGGACAGTGTCAAACGCTTTGCACAACTCCAGGTAGATGACATCAACTGCTCTACCCCTGTCCATCAGTTCTGTAGCCCCATCATAGAAGGCCACCAGATTGGTCAGGCAGGATTTCCCCTTAGTGAAACCATGCTGGCTGTCACCAAGCACCTTGTTGTTTTTCATGTGCCTCAGCATGCCTTCCAGGAGAATCTGCTCCAAGATTTTGCCAGGCACAGAGGTGAGACTGACTGGTCTGTAGTTTTCCTGGGTCTTCCATTTTCCCCTTCTTGAAAATGGGGGTTCTATTTCCCTTTTTCCACTCATCGGGAACTTCACCTGACTGCCATGATTTTTCACATGTGATGGACGGTGGCTTAGCAACTTCATTTGCCATCTCCTTCAGGACCCACGGATGGATTTCATCAGGTCCCATGGACTTGTATACTTTCAGGTTCCTAAGATGGTCTCAAACCAGATCCTCTCCTGCAGTGGGCCCAGGGTCTTCATTCTCACTGTCCCTGCATCTGCCTTCCAAGACTTGGGTGGTGTGGCCAGAGCACTTTCTGGTGAAGACTGAGGCAAAGAAGTCATTAAGAACCTCAGCCTCCTCCAAATCCAGGGTAGCCAGTTCTCCCGATAGCTTCTGGAGGGGGCCCACATTGTCCCTAGCCTGTCTTTTATTTGCACTGTACCTATAGAATCTCTTCCTGTTATCTTTCACATCTCTTGCCAAGTTTTGGTGGGCCTTAGCTTTCCTAACCTGGTCCCTAGCTTCCCGGACAACATCCCTGTATTCTTCCCAGGGCACCTGTCCTTGCTTCCACCTTTTATAAGCCTCTTTTTTCCTTCAAATTTTCCTCATAAGCAGTATCTGTCACTACTGATCTTACAGATCTGTGCCCCATTCTTAAAACCTTCTAATGAACTACTGGATTCTTGTTTTTACCCTGTCAAAGCTGCTGGCAAATACTTCCTGCCTGGTTTTGTTTTGCTGATGGGTAAATGCCTGTGGATCATTATTGAACAGCCTTCTGAGGCCTTACAAGGATCTGAAACTGAGTCATTGGGTCTCTGACTGCATTGTGGTAGCAGTGCTGTTGCTCACAACGCAACTGTTTTGTCTTGCAGGGCTGCACAGGGTTCAGTGGGGATAGCTGAGGTATGGGGCTGACGCACACTTGAATAAGCCCAGGGACAGTTGCACTAGTTACGCAATTACGATTGCTTAATTCACGGATCTGGTCTGCATCAATACAGAGACACATTTTCAGAACTTTTGGGATTTTCGTTTCCTTTTTTAAGATCCTTAGGAAGCAGCAGTGGTGCAAAGCTACAGTAAAGGTTGTTGCTAGAGAAATCTCAAAAGTAAAGAGCATAATATACACAGTGACAAAAGTCTTGCACAGGTAGTGGTCTGGAGGTGTCTCTAAATATATGTTCAAATAACATTTCTTCCACAATAACCTGATGGCACAGAGAGTTCTGGCTGGGCTATTTAATTACAAAGTACGGCAGGGCTTCCTAAATGAAGGAAAATTGCAAGAGTTCATGAATTGTGTGCTCCTTGCAGGCTTGAGTCTGTCTGCTGCTGTGCCACTGCCTAGAAAACCATATTTTACATATTGCACCATATAAAAAATTGGAGTCTCAGACTGCACAGCCAGAATTTATGTACACTTCTGTCCTGATGTGGTTCTCTGAAATGACAGCAGTGGGTCAGGGCTGGAGACTTCCTACGCACTTCCTTGTATCTTTCTCTTTCAAGAAGAACTTCTAAGGACCAAAATGCCGTATCAAATCCAGACAAATATAGTTACTGATATTCGGGGACTAGGACATTCTTTTATAATTCATTTTTAGCCCTGGGAAAATACTTCACAAACAGCATCTTTAAAGGACTGTTGTGTATGTAAGTGAGTGTATAAACCAGTGATAAAGGATTATCACAGATACGTCCTGTCAAGATAAAGTAAACTTATTTTGGGGGTGATTTTACAGTGCTGTGTGCATCCAAGTCATCAGGCTTCAGAGCAGAGGCTCATCTGGCTGGCCTGTGTGCTGGGAGCGCATGGCTGCGTCTTCCTTTCCCAGAGTGGGGTTTTGTGTGGATGCCGCACTGCTCCCTTGTGTGACTGCGCTTTCCAGAAACTACTGGCTGGTTTATCTCTTTGGTCCTCTGAAAGGGATATCTTTAGGCCATTCTTTGAAGGGCATCACCCCCGGTGCACTTGCTTTGAGCAATAGATTTTTTTTTTTTGTATAAAATTCTTAATAGGAAACAGCAGTACTTTCTCCTAGGAGGAAATCAGATGTAAATGTAGGCTTTAGTTAAAAAATAAAGGGGTAGTGAGAAAGCATAGTATGTGTGCGTCCACATCCTGTAAGGAGAATGTGTAACATGCTAGAAGACATGGAGGTGGCCATCTGGTTGTGTCTTCAGCCATCACTGAGCTTCACCATTTGATGTGCAAGCTCCATTGTTGGGAAAGGGGAGCATCCTGAATCCTGTGCACCTGTGCTTTGTGTCTCTGCTTAGGGACAAACAGTGATGTTTCCATGGAAGTAACTCCTTGGGCTTTGCTGGAGTTGAGTAGAAAACCCACCATCCACCTCGAAGAAGGTTATGATTCTGAGAGGGGTTTGAGTTCTCTTGCTCTGCACATCTATAATGAATCCTATGGCATGTGTCATATATAGAAATAAGAGACTTTTTATAAAGGCATGTAGTGACAGGACAAGGAGGAATGACTTTAAACTGGAAGAGGGGAGATTTAGATTAGATATTAGGAAAAAAAATCTTTGTTATGAAAATGGCAAAACACTGGCCCAGGTTGCCCAGAGAAGCTGTGGCTGCCCCATCCCTGTCAGTGTTCAAGGCCAGGTTGGATGGGACTTTGAGCAACTTGATCTAGTGGAAGATGTCCCTGCTCACGGGAGGGCGTTGGAACTGGATGGTCTTTAGGATCTCTTGCAAACCAAACCTTTCTGTGATTCTACTCTGCTATACTATATGTTTAAAATATTGTCTAGTAGTCAGGATAGTTGAGTTTAATCTTAGGAGGTGTGTGCTTATTGTATGATCTGCTTCTGATGGGATTTGGCTCAGTGAAGTGTGTGGAATGCAGAGTCAGTTGTCTGTTGTTTGTGGTGAGGAGATGTGTTAGCATAGGAAATAGAAGAAATAGAAGAATCTGAAAAATAGAAAATAATGCAAAAAGAAAATAGAAATTTGCGTAAATAGAAAAACCTGGATGAAACTAGACATGAGGGAGACTGGTGGAAACCCATAGCCTGTCTGTGGTCGAGCAGCCTTACGTCCAGCAGGCTCATGAGCATTAGTTCCAATGGTGCAAGTGGTGACAGATTCTGAGCAGTAGTGGGCACCGAAGATGAGAAAAGCCATCTTCATCTGTAGCATAGTTGTTCTGCCAATAGCTAATCCTCAAGTAATGGGCTTGTCTGTAGTTCCATCTGATAAGGGATACAGCTGACTGTGGAATCCAGTTTCTCTCTCTCCAAGCAGATATAAAACCTGTTGTAACGGGTCTATGTGCCTTCTTGCAAGACAGAAGGTGCTTTTGGGTGCATAAAGATAGGCTTTATAGTGCACAGAAAAATTCAGCTCAAAAGGCTAATACTGGAGAGGGCTACAAGAAAGTAAAAATATGATGGCACCATCTACGTTGCATGCTAAGCACATCGGGGAACATGCAGTAGCATGATTCACCTGCTTAGCCTCGTGGCGAGGCAATGTGCATGTGGAGAGGAGGGCACCAAGTGAGAGGGGAAAAAGCTGCAGCCTTATAAATAAAGGATCTTGTTATTGGAAGATTTTGGGTAGCTGTCTCCCTGAGTGGAAAAGACAGGCTGTGCGTACCTGCCTGTTCCTGTAGCTGTGCGAGTGTTACAAAGGCGTTAGAAGGGGAATAGCTGCAAAGCAGAGATCAGAGGTGGTGGTGTAGTATGAATTTCACATAGCAGTTATCGAGCACAATTTTAAGAGCCCCAAACCCTTCTGTGATTTACCATTATTTGCATCATACAAGCACTTGGTCTTGGTTTTCCTTAACTGTATAAGACCTGAAGAAGAGAGTCTGGTTATTAATGTCTGTGTATACATCACTGATCTTCCAGCCCTAAATATTACTATTTCACAGAAACAACCCAGGATGCTGCTTCATCTAATTTGGTGCTTGTGAGAATTTACGCTGTGCAACCCGGTGCCAAAAATGGTTCTCAGTGTGGTTTTGTATATATATGGTTTGTACCATAAAGAGTACAAAATGACAATTTTTATTCCAGAACTAGACTTTACGTGAACACATTTTTCCACAGAGATGATTAAAAATAGGATTCATTCTGTGGTATTTTAGCCATTTAAAATACTTCTATATAAAGCAGGATAAATATCCAAAATATCCCATCTTCCTTTCCAGAAACTATCTCCCCTGAACAATGTAAGTAGTTTTATAACACTTGCATTAATCCAAATACATAATCAAATATTACAATACATACATGGCAACCTTTTCATCATGCATAAAACAGCATCTAAAGTGAAGCTGTTAAAAAAAAAAAAGAAAAAACAAACCTGTGTTCCAGTAGAAAACATCATCAAAGGTGTCCTCATGCAGTGTTTTATGTTGTTATTTCAATGCTGCATTTCCAGGGTTTTCTTTTCAAACCTTTTTTTTTGTGTGTGTGTGTGTGTATTAAATGGAAAATCCTTGTTTGAATGAGGCACTTGATGATGGGCTGTTGCCACCTTCTGTTTGTTCAATTACACTGCGTTGCCTAAGATGCATGTAAAAATTGATTGCTCCAAACACCTGTTAGTTTCTTACAGTCTGCATTTTTTAAGTTGGCTGTTGGGTTTTTTTTTTGTGTAGGAGCAGCTTTTACTCTGAGCAAACCTGGTTTAATCCCTGGTGAAGTACAGGACAAAATTATTCACATAAACATTGTTCAGTTTACAGGATTACATGCAAACACATCCTTGTAGCCTGGATGGCCAGATCCATCCTCCCCGCTGCTGCCTCATCCTGCTGAGGGTGTCTGAGAAGGTTGCTGCTGAAGGAGAGGAGGTGTCGGGGCTGTGCAGTGGTGGAGCTGCCTGTGTTCTGCTCAGTGTGTGTGAATCTTGTGTGCGGGCTAGTCTTGAAAAGCTGTGAATTCAGGGTGGTCTCTGCTGTCTCAAGGCAACTTAATGCATGCTCCTGGTTCCTTGTGTTCCCCACCTCTGCAAATCCTTCTCCCAGCTCCTGGGGAGCCTGTGCTTGCCCTGTCCCTGCCTTCCCAGCTGGTGTCCCTGGCTGAGCTGCTCTGAGCTCCTGGGGAGTGCAGAAGGCACTTGGGACCTGTGCCCTTTGGTGGGAGATGGCCTCCCTTGTATAGTGCAGCCATAAAGGGAGGGGGAACTTGTGTTTCTGCCTCACCCTGAGAGGTCCCCACACCACATCCTGGGTGGAGGAGCTGTTGGAGAGCAGCCTTGGACCCTGTTGTGGCTCTTGCTGCCTGGTTGGCATGGGTTCCCTAGCCAGCCTGGCCACCTGGCTCCCTCTGCAAGTACCAGCTGAATGTTTGTGCAGGCGGTTGTGACAAGCAGTTTTGTTTTCTTCTGCCATTGTTGTAAACAAATCTGGAGTGCTGTTGACTGCTCATGTTGTGTGAAGCCGACCAGAATGTCACTGAAATGACTTGAGATGTCCCAGCCAACTTTAGATCTGGTACATACTCTCCAGGACTTGGTTTCTTCTTTTGAGTAATGTAGTTATCAAATGTACTTATTAAAGGCAAGTCTTGCTCATGCAGCAGCTGCTGTGTTAGTCTTTTATTATTCCGTTCTTCTTGCCTTGATTTTGGATACTCTCCCTTAATATGTTCTCTGCTGCGGTGGTGTGTACCACAGTGTAAAATAATACTTGAATGTGTTGCCTGAACTGCTCTCTAAAAATGAGTTTCACCTGCCTATTGCACGCAGTTTTTCCAAGAGCTCAGAGCAACCAAAGGTACAATCAGTTGAGCAAAAAAATTCCAGTGCTTTGTATCTCATTCTTGTTGTATTAAGCAGGCATAGAAAGTGCTGGGAAACTGAATTTTCAGCTTGATGTTGGTTGCTCAGACTTGTCACATGTGAGTCTTGGAGTCTGTCAAGAGACCTCTTTTTGTTGTGTCTTCGCTTAGAATGAGATTAATGGGAGTTAAAAGATGTTTTAACAGCCTTTTTCTTTTTTTTTTGTGCGTGTGTGTGTGTGGTGCCTGTTGTTGTTTGTATGCTTTGTTTTTTGAGATGCGACTTAAACTAGCGTCTTGTTTGAATTTTTTCTGTCTGATATTTTGGAAGGGGTGGGAAGCACTTAGGTAGGTTTGATCTATGGACGAGATGGTGCTGTCAGCACCACAAATGCCCAAAAGGAACAGCTGAGATGCTGTTGGCCGGTGGCTATGCATCATTTCCGCAGGCTGAGCCCTGTGGCTGCCCTGCCTACGGGCATGATGAGGGGTCTCTGCAGGACCCAGTGCCACCTCCCCCCCTCTCCTTCTCTTGCCACAAGCCCTTCAGCAGCCATACACCACACCTAGGGATGTTGTCTTGTCTTACTGGATCCTTCTCTGAGGCCAGAGCTTGTCTGTCTCAGCTGGAGCCTCCTGGAGCTCCCGGTTAGTTTCTGAGCTGACATCCTTAGCGTCTGTTAGCCTTTAAAAAACCCACCCGACCAAAACAACCCCCAAACCCTCTGAAGTGAACCTGATCACTGTGTAGATTTAAGCATTTGGATTTTGAGATGGATATGAGTCAGCTGAAACAGAAAAGCTGTTTGTATCTGCAATTTCTTAATGAACTTTCATGGTCAGATATTCAAAGATGTTTTATTTACATGATATACAAACATTCTCATGAACTAGCAAAAGTCTCTGTGTGGGTGATGTCAGACGTCAGTGTATTCATGGTATATGCGCACTTCTGATCTTCTAACACTCTGAAGTGATCTAATACTCTCACTCCTGGTTCTCATATTTGATTTTCTAAACAGCCTTCTTGAGAATGATCTACACATGAAAAAGTAAATTATTGGATCCAGACAGACATTACATGCAGACAGGAACAGTGTCATTTCCTTACAATAATACAAGATTTTATGTGCAGAGTCATCTAAAATTTTATCTAGATGGCTAAATGTAAAGGGTATTCTGCACAAATGATATGGCAGAAAACAAGTGAAAAATACGGCCACAACAACCCTTATACTTTGATTATGCTTTCGCTTTCTGCTTGATGAGCTAATAAATTGTTTGCTCGATTTATAAATGTACCTGGATATTGCGATATAACATCCTATCAGTACAATCAGCACCACTACAAACATGCAAGTGTTGATGTAAATGACAGCTGTATGCCACTTGACTCCTAGGGGAGACTTGAGCTTTATGCAGTCATCAATATTTTTCTTTGTCGGGTAGCCATTGGTAAGAATCAGGTTAGGCAAAGCTAGGAAAGCCATGACAACCCAAACGCAGGCAGATAGGATCTTGGTGAAAGTGATGCTGTACATCCTGGAGTCTCCAAAAGGCTTCACTACTTTCAGGTAGCGGTCGATGCTGATGAGTCCAAGGAACACAATCGTGGTGTACATGTTTGCGTAAAACAGAACTGTGGTGTATCGGCATAGGAAAGAGTTGAAGTGCCATGGTCCCAGCTGCGAGTCTTGGATTATCTTGAATGGGAACGTCAGTGTCATGAGAAGGTCTGCAACCACAATGTTTTTGAGGTAAAATATAAAACTCGTTTTATTTCTGATGTGGAAAAAAATCCACACTGCTAGGCCATTCAGTAAGATGCTTGCGAGGAAAATGATGAGGTAAAGCACAGGCAAGACGATAGTGGTGAATTCGTTGTGTGTGGAGTTCCCAAGTAAGCCTGTTGTGAAATTGGGTGAGGTGCTGTTGTCTTGGCTCAGACGGTCATCTGTGGGAATGAGGGAGAACAAGAGGTTTCAAGTATGTTTCCAGTGTTTTACAAATAGGGCTGTTTTAGAACTTACCCATAAAAAATGTCCTATCTCTGGGCAATTCCAGATTAACCAGCTTGGAAAACCTGCCTTTAAAATAATGTCCTACGTACATGCACATGTCAAAATAAATATGCCTCTGGTTTGATGGGTTTCAAGCACATCATCTGTGCTTCCTGCTGAACTATCAAGGTGCTTCTGCATATAGCTTGATAGGGAAAAAATGCAGGATGTGGGTGTGTGTATATTCCCAAGGTTCCCATGCTGTGCGTGAGCTCCCTACCTGCCCTTGCTGCTGCCCTGCAGGCTGGAAGACCGTACAGCCCAGCTGAGCGCAGTGTGAGAAGGATCGGAGTTCCCTTCATCCATCTGCTATCCAAGGGGAGTGGGGCACTACCCCATGCTGCAGGTTGAGGGCTGCAGTGCCTGTCGCTGGTCTCACATAGGGGTGTGGGCAAGAGCAGCTGCATGCCAGTGTGCTGGGAATGCAGTGTTAATGTCACAGGGCACCAGTGCTTGACTGTCTTCACAGATCGCAACTTGTGAGCTGAGGTGATCTGTTTATCAAGAGATAGGACTATGGAGAGACTCTTAGGGGCTATTAAAACACTAATTTAAAACTTGGCTTACTTAAACGTATTTAAAAATCACAGTGTCTGGGGGTGTTAAGATTTTATGTCTAAATATTTGGAAAAAACTTCAGACTTCTAAATTATGTCATGAAACTACAGCATGCTTTATTTCATAGTGTTTATACTCTGAACTTGGCTGGTATGATAAGCCAGGACTGACACCCATGGGCAGCATTCAGCAGTATTCAGACAGCCTTTTCTGAAATTACTTATTTCTTTAAAGCGTTGGTAGGAATTGATAGTATTACAATAAACACTTCTCAATCACATAAATTTCCAATGTTATTTTACCTGGCAGTTTTCCATATGACAAATTGTACCCCATCATTTGCATTGCTGTAGGTTTTCAGCTGAAATGCTTTTCAGGAGTCCCACTGGCTGCTGTAGGTCCAGGATGTGGCATAGGCTGTGCCAGCATTACGTTCTGGGGAAAATAAAGTGGAATTAAACCCAAAGCAAAACAGAAGACCCTACCTTCCTCTCCGCAGCACGGAGAGGAGCTTTGTAAGATGAACATCCTCTAGAATTCCCAGGGAAAGGGCTGAGGCGTGCTGCTGGCTCACCTCTGAATATTGCACAGCTGTTCTTCTGTCAGGGTCATCACTGCCACATCTTTACTTGTGGCTGGGTGCCTGCTTTATCATTGCAGGCTATTCTGCCATGGTAGCTTTTGTAAGACTATCAGTTTCACTATTAAACCTATTTTTCTTTCTCTGCACGCTAACAAAGCTGTGCTGGGGCCTTATCTCTGTAATATTTAGAAAAATTATTGCAATTTCCAGCCTGTATGTCTCTGTGGCCACTTTCTGTCCTGTATATTCTTGTACCAGTGCCTTTCATTTAAAGAACCCATCTCCATCTTGGATACTTAGCCCTCTGCTTATGTTTCTTACCCTAGTGATGAAGCAAGCTCAAACCCTTCTTGTATTTATGGAGGACTTGAAGATACCCTCCTCTGTGTCTGCTCCAGCTAAGATAGCCTTCCTTGAAATCCACTGCCAAATTTGTGTGCTGTTTTACAAACAAGGCTTAAGAAAAGGTTGTTTCAGAATGGTTGGGTTCCTTGTCACCACTGAAACACCTCATCTAGCATTTTCTGGGTTCTCACTTGCTCAATTCCTCCGTACATCGTAACACAGCGCTGGGATCAGCACTGACACGCTTTCTGTCCCCTCAGTGCTTCACAGGGGTCAGTAGCAGTGTGTACCTGTTTTTTTATTGTCCTTAGCTGCACGATCTTGCAATTTTTATTCCAGCAGACTTCAGTTCAAGCTTGTTAAGTTCTGTAAAAATAGGTTGGATATCAACTAAACTTGTCTTAGTTTTGATTTCTTTCAAAAGTTTTGGACTAAACCTTTGCAAGAAGTTTGTATCCTCACTGCCAGAACATTCTGGTTTGGTGGCTTCATGCCTTTGTTATGGCTGCCTCTACAACTGGCTTCTTACTCCTTGGTGAAGGCCCTTGACCTCATTCCCCACATCTCTTGCTTGGACGTCATATTTGTTTATATTTGATCTTGGACATATCAGTGACAGAAGTTTGTCATCTCTCACTTCTTGAAGTAAAAAAGTTTCATATAATTGTGAGATATGTGTGTATAACTTTAGAATGTGTCCATGAAATTGGGGTGGAAATTGTAAGTTGCTGTTCCTTTCTTAGAGCTTTAAATGAAGTACTTCAAAAGCCAGTCGATGGGGAATACAGAAAAAACTGCATAATCTAATTTTTGCTGTCATGGCATTAGAATATTTTGACACTGTTCACAGAAATTTTGACAATATTGATTTGTAAGACTACATTCCAGATTATTGCTTTACCCTTGCAGTACACAAATGTGTTAGTTTTACCATGCTTCATTTTATGTTTACAGGTTTTGATAGGAAAACTAGCAAAATCTTGAATAGTTTGGGTTGGAAGGGACCTTCAAAGGCCATCTAGTCCAACCGCCCTGCAATAAAGAAGAGTGTGTTTAACTAGATCAGGTTGCCCAGAAGCGCATCCAGCCTTGAATGTCTCCAGGGATCTACCACCTCTCTGGGCAACCTGTGCCTAGTACTTTACCACCCTCACTGCAAAAAAATTCTTCCCTCAGCAATTACAGTAGACCTTACTGCCTTTCTTATGGGTATGAAAAGTAGTATAAAATTACTGAAGCCCTTTTGCAGATCTAAACTACTTTTATGACATTATCACTGTGTTATGAACCATGTTGAATTGTCACTAGATGGCAGTAAAGCAAATCATTACATTTTAAAGTGTCAGTAAAAATTTTAATTCTAATGTTTCAAGCTTATTATTTGTTGGCTTCTTGTCTGTCATTGTTTGCTCTTATAATAACTGGGGTCCATAATGAAATTGTCTGGGGTATTTTAGATATTTTGTTTTCTCTTGGTCTGAGAAGCAGTAACGTATCACTTTTTTGATGTTGTTTATAATTTGCAGCTGTCCTTTTTTTTTCTGCCCAGAAGGCATAGAGATCAAAAGAATATGTGATTTTATGAAAAGATGCATATCTATAGTCTTATGCAAATATGATGCTTATTTCCCTGCTTTTCAGAGTTCCTTTTAAGTCTGTGTAATTCCTGGTCCTGGCCCCTGGAAAGCTCCCTGTTCTCAGGCTCTTCAGGAGGGTGCTCTCGCAGATCCTCAGTTCAGAGAAACCAGTGAAGTATTGCCTGGGTTGCCTAGGACTTGCAGCAGCGTGACTGCTGACTCTGGTATTCCTGTGCTTTAACCCTTGGAAATGCTGAGGGCTCTGTGGAGCTGGGGATCAGATTTGTGCTAGAGGGACTTTGCATGTAGTGTCAGTTAGTCTCTAGGTCCCAAAGGGATTTGCTTTAAATCCTGTCAAAAAAGGCTCCTTCCTTTTTCCACATCTGCATCCATGCTGTTAGGTGGATGTTGTCACTAAGAGACTGTAAAAGATCATGTATAGACAGCCGCTGCACTCTCCAAAGGCTCTGTCTCTTGTTGTACATCAGAAAACTGATGGATATTTTCTGACACTGGTGAGAAAGCTCCCTTACTGCAGAGATCTCTGCCTACCTGTCATTCAAGCTCTCCTCAAGGCTTGCACTTTTCATGCACTTTACTGTCAGCAGAGCTGGGCCATCCACAACATCTTCAAGACTCTAGAGCCCTTCCTCAGCGTGGATCAAAATCCAGCTTCCTTCCTCCTTGTGGATAATGTCTTCTCTCTTGGGTACTTCAATCCTCAGGGCCATCTGAATCATGGGATTTAACCTGTTTCATAGCTGAAAACTACCGCAGAGGATCGACTGCAGTAACTTGGACTAGACATGGCCAAATCATGGTTGCAGAAGGTTCTGCCTAGGCAGGCATGTTTCTTACCACCCCAGGGAATGTGTCCTCAGGCTCTGATGGGCTCACCTGTACCTCTTGGGGTTTGATGGTATCAGCACTGCTGCTGTACCTGCCCTTGCAACTTCCCTGCTCAGGTCTGCTTATCTCCCAGACTATGCAAAACCTGGACTTGCTGAAGCAGCCTGGCTGCTCTGCTCTTGGGCTCTGTGTCCCTTCCGGGTGAAGCTTGGGAAGATGCTTCCCAGCTCACAGGAACAGCAGCATCCCACTTCTTCAGGAGTGCAGACTTGGGAAACATGCTTTTAGCGAATCCCCTAACGGTTTGCTGATTCCTGCCCCGAGTACTGACCACGGATGATCCTGCCATGTGCATCTTCCTGGCCAGTGAAGATATGATCACATTCTGACTGCCCAGGGAAATCCAGGTCACCTGGAAGCTATAGTGGGAGTTTGCTTATTGTTCCAGCAGACAAATTAGGGTCAAGCCTCTGAATGGATAGCTCTATGTCATCTTACTCCTTATGGTTTTAATGTTAAAACATATTCCAAAAATGTCCCCAAAAAGATGGGCTGGAAAAAGAAAGCAGCAGACTCCTCACAAATGCAAACTGTGACAGCTAAACTGCATTAGCAGTGTTCTCTATCCCACCTTGCCGGCACAGCTGAGCTCAGCAGAGTGGCTTTGGTGCCTGCAAGGGGTGGAGGTTAGAGACAACACCTACTGTTGGCTGCCCTAATTATGCACTAAAGACTTTCCCTTATGCTGCTGTAGTTTGAAGCTTTAAAGTCTTAAACAGGTTTGTACAGAGCAGCAGAGGAGTGCAGGCACCATCACCTCTGCTGCACAGATCTGGTTGTCTGACAACATTTTGGGATACACAGAGATGATCCTGCTGAGACTCACCAGTCTGAAGATGTTTTCATACCTTCCTACCCTAGCTAAGGGCTACCGTGGTAGGCCAAGCACTTGGAGTAGTGTGGCTTCATTGTTTACATGCTGGGGTGGGTGAGCAAGGCTCATGTGGGTCAAATCTGGTGTATCCCTGTACTCCAGAAGCTTCATTTTTTTCTGATAAAGACCACTATATTGCAGACTCTGGGAGCAGGAAAAAGTTGTCACATACAAAGAATCCACCCTTTTCCATGCCATCTCTTGGAATGGGAGATGAACACTGCCTTCTCTTTAAAGAGTATTTTAAGGTATTTCATATTGGTTCACTGCCTATTTTACCCAGGCTTTTTTACCTGTTTGAATATGGTACTTCTGTGCTGGGTAAGGTTGGTTTTCCACTCCTTGTCCAGTTCTCCAGATGCTTTACTTCTGACTAATTTAATCCTAAACTGCTCTTGTGAGACCTCACTTGGAGTACTGTGTGCAGTTCTGGTGTCCTCAACTTAAAAAGGACATGGAACTGTCGGAACAAGTCCATAGGAGGGCCACTGAGGATGATCAGGGGACTGGAGCACCTCCTGTATGAAGATAGGCTGAAAAAGTTGGGGCTGTTCAACCTGGAGAAGAGAAGGCTGCTGTGGAGACCTCATAGCAGCCTTCCAGTATCTGAAGGGGGCCTATAGGGATGCTGGGGAGGGACTCTTCATTAGGGACTGTAGTGAGAGGACAATGGGCTAATGGGTTCAAACTTAAACAGGGGAAGTTTAGATTGGATCTGAGGAAGAAATTCTTTCCTGTAAGGGTGGTGAGGCACTGGAATGGGTTGCCCAGGGAAGTTGTGAATGCTCCATCGCTGGCGGTGTTCAAGGCCATGTTGGTCATAGCCTTGAATGGCATGGTTTAGTGTGAGGTGTCCCTGCCCATGGCAGGGGGTTGGAACTAGATGATCTTAAGGTCCTTTCCAGCCCTCACTATTCTGTGATTCTTCCATCTAAATGTATTCTACTTGCATGATTTTGAAGATGCACTAGAAGCTGCTCCTGTATTCAAGTAGCTTTTTAAACCAGGATACTTTTTACTTCTTGTAGTTCATGCACTTGTTCGGTGGTTGTTTGTTTTTTTTTTTTTCTATCGCTCCCCTAGAGGCTGTCAACTGCATTAAATTCAACCTAAGTACACACTGTTTCACATATGAGGTAATATTTTATTGCTAATGTTGATAGACTGGTTTATATGCATGACTGATATAACCTCAGATGAGAAATGAAATAATAGGTTGCATGGCAGACTTCAGTGTCATATGGGTAGGGAATGACAATAGTTTTTCTCATGACTAAGGCTTTAAGTTGCTTTGCTGTTTAAAGAAATTCTGTATCCTCAAATCTAGTAGCATTTTTTTTCATCTATTTTACAGCTTTTTAAACCCTGGAAAATTCTCTGAGAGCTAGACTAGATATTCTGGGTCATAGGGCTGCTGAGTTTTAAGTGACTTCTTTTTATGTGATCACATAACTTTTTGATGGCTTTAAGCCGACAGAAGGCAGATTTAGATTAGATACTAGGAAAAAATTCTCCACTACGAGGGTGGCGAGGCACTGGCACAGGCTGCCCAGAGAGGCTGTG
Organism: Myiopsitta monachus; assembly: GCA_017639245.1. Lineage (NCBI taxonomy): Eukaryota > Metazoa > Chordata > Aves > Psittaciformes > Psittacidae > Myiopsitta > Myiopsitta monachus. Next base: position 24,892,209 of record CM029923.1, read on the forward strand.
GCTGCCCCATCCCTGGCAGTTTTCAAGGCCAGGTTGGGTGGGCTTTTGAGCAACTTCGTCAAGTGGAACGTGTCCCTGCCTATGACAGGGGGGTTATAACTAGATGGTCTTTAAGGTTTCTTCGAACCTGAACTGTTCTGTGATTCTATGTGTGGCTTCTTGCCAGTCAATCTCTATTCATCACTGTAAAGTTTGGCAATGACAGAGTTAATGTAAGCAATAGAAATGTGAGGCAGTTCATTAAATTTGCTGTTGGCTGGCTGTGATTATCTTTTCTGTTGCACATCAGAACCAAATTAGGGAGTTAATTGTAAAGATTTGGGGAAAAAGCATCAGTGTAGTGTAGGCTGCATGGTAAAGCAGCTGCAAGCAGACAAGTGGAACCCACATCCCTGCTCTCTCTTTCATTTCAGTCCACTCCTGCACTGCATCACCTGAACAAGCCTCAGTGTTCTGGTTTAACCCTGCTTCTGCTTGACTCTATTTGTCTTCCTTGCTGCTTTTTCCTGTTCACTAAGAGAGCCCAATCTCAATATCAAGGGCACTACCACCTTTTCCCTCCTCTGAGACCTCTGTTAAATATTGTTCATCTGCCCTTTGGTAAAAGTGTATCTTAATGTACTGTTAATGCATAGTGGAATAATTCGATGTTCCTGTTGGAATTTGTACTTACAGTGGTTAAGTATGTGCCTCTTACTCTCTTGTTCCTTGTACACTTTGTTGTATTTCGCATTTTTCTAGCTGTCACATCCCTGTCCTTGGAACTGTGTTTCTGTGCTAGTTGTGCCAAGTGATACCATGGTGTTGGCAGCAGAGCAGGTGGTGAACAAGAACTCATGTAATGCCAGGGTTACTCAGAAACTCGTGTTCACTGCAGGCCCACAGCTGCTTGTCGACAAAAAGCACCTGCCCTGTTTCGCCGATTCTGTCTCTACATGGCAAAACTCACGGTGTAATGGCAAAGTTAAAGAAGCTGTTTTGCTTGATTCTGTTCTGTATTGGTTGTCTTGCGCAGCTCATTGCTGCTGTATTGCACTGCCTTTGGAGGTGGAGATTAAGCAACGAGGCAAGCATCTGTAAAGCAGTGTTCTTCAAAGCATGTACCAAGTGTACCATTTTTCATCTGTGGAGGGGCTGGGAGAGCTGTAGTGATTCAGCCTGGGGCAGAGAAGGCTCAGGGGCTTCTGCAGTCTGCATGGCTACTTGGCAGGAGGGAGCCTGGCTCTTTCTATTCAGTGGCACCTACTGACTGGGCAGGAGGCAGTGGGTACGAACTGAGACTCAGAAAATTACATCTGAGCACAAGAAAACATTTTTTTTTCTACTGTGCAGGTGGTCACACGGGTGCAGGTTGCTCATGGAGCCCAGTGGATCTACGTCCTGGGAGATACCTCCCAGCTGGCGTGGCCTCACAGCCTGGTATTGCTGGTCCTGCCTGGGGTGGGTGGGGAGCTCCTGGGATGCCCACACCCCGTCATGCTCTGCTTCAGTGGTGGAGTCCCCATGTGTCTGCTCCTGCATACCTGCCAAAGGCTGGCCAAGCTGAATGGTGGTGTCCACCGCCCTGCATGGTCTGACTCAGCTGGCTGGCACGTGTTTGCCACTTTAAACTGACAACTGCTTCAGTATGGGGTGGCTGGGGAAGAGGGAGAAAACTAGCCCTCTGGGACTTTGTGCTTTTGGCTCCTGTGCCTGCCTTCCTTGGAGCGTGGCAGTAAGGGTCATGCAAACAGTATGTGCTAGATCCCTGTAATGCAGTAATGCTGCTGTGCTTAGACAGCTGACTTGTGGAGAGCTTGAAAAATAAGAACTAAGGTTTAACTTTCTGCAGCTGTGGCTTACAGTGCCTGTGTTAGTCATATCGAGAAATGGGAACCACTGCCTCTGCTGAGAAAGCTTTTCATCTGTTTCAGTATCTAGTACAAAACCCCCTTCTTTCTCAGGTTCCTCCTTGAACTTCCCCCTCAATTCCGACCTAACTTTTCTCTCCCACTTCTCTGAATAGCACAGCATCCTGCCCCCAGGCACGCTGCTGTGCCACATCCTTCCTTTGTCTCCAGGATGCTATCCTGTTCCTGCCCTATCCTATCCATTTATCTTCAACAGAAGACACGGGACACCAGTTGTTAGGGAGCATGCCTCCTGGTGGAAGCCTCTGTCCGGCTCTGAGCTGACATCTGTGTCAGTGCGCATGTAGGAATGTAGGAGAGCAATCTTTTCACATCTGCACTGAGACATGCTGCTAATGGAAAGTTCCTTCCCCAAGTTCATTTTGCCTAAGAAGTGTCTCTGAGAAAATCTATCTGTAGTTACTGTTCCTGTAAACTGTAGAGCTTCCCACATGCCATCACTTACTGAAATTAGGGGTCTTTCTTGGTCCTTTGTATATGACTGCTCAGGGTACCGTGCATATTTCCAGTGGCTGTACTAGATTTACCTTGCATCTGAGTACCCAGATAAATATACTTATTTACGCTTTCTACATCAGTCTGCCCACGCTTTACTGTAGGTGTTGCCTGGAATTTCACGTTTTGTGTGCAGCTGTAACTCAGTTGGTTTATCCTTACAGGAGAGCCTGAACTGAGCATAGCAGAATGCTGCAATAAGCATTAAATAATACTGTTTAATATGCAGAATTCTCAGTTTTGGGGGACTATGTCTTTGGGAAACATGATTTCCTCCCTTATTAAAGAAATTTATATATACCACTGTATGTTATTCTGAAAATCACATTTAGAATATTTTGTCCAAATGTAGCCTTTTTTTTTTCTTGATTCAAGTGAGTGATTATGAACCTTTACTTTCCCATTTGTGGGATAGCTGACGTGAGACCTTTTGGGGATGCTACCTGAACTATCAAATTTGTTCTTTTATCTGTCTTTTGAACTGCTCCACATTAAAAGTTTGTGGATTAATATTGCTTAGGATCAGATTTTCTATACAGAGGTTACAAATCTAAAATTGTGTTAATCGAGTGTAATACTGTTTATTTTTTAAACTTACTTGTAAAATGTGAAGATGTATGAATTCTCTTTCCTCTTGAATATGTATATCTCAGGATGGAGATTCCACAACCTCTCTGGTAAATGTAAACCCCCTCTGTTTAGACAGAGCCTCCTGTGTGTCAGTTTGTGCTCACTGTCTCCTGTCCTTTCACTGGGCACTGCTGATGGGAGCCTGGCTCTGTCCTCTCTGCACCCTCCCTGCAGATGATGAACACCTCAAAAAAATCCTCCGATGGTTTAACACTTGGGTAAGATCCACCCGAGCTGTCCCTTCTCCAGCCTAAACAGCCCTAGCTCACTCACCCCCTGTACATCAGTAGCATTAGGGCCCTGTGCTGGGCTCCAGCCTGTCCCTGTCCCATCCTGGGGAACCCAGTGCTGTAGGTGTGGCCTCACAGTGCTGAGCTGGGAGGAGAGATCACCTCCCTCAACCTGCTGGCAGTGTTTTGCCTGGGAGGCTGTTGGCCTATTGTGCTGCCAGGGCACGCTGCTGGCTCACAGTCAACTTGTCTACCAGGTCTTTCCCTGTGGAGCTGCTTTCCAGCTGGCTTCCCAGCATGTCCTGGTGCAAGGGGCTGTTCCTCCCTGGGGACAGGACTCTGTGCTTCTCTCGATGAACTGCACATGGGTCCTGTTGGCCCATTTCTCCAGCCTGCCAAGGTCCCTCTGGATGGCAGCATGGTCCCCAGGGTACCTGCCACTACTCTGTTTGGTGTCATGTGCGAACTTTGTCCTCTTTCCATCCCACTGGATTGCAGTTCTTTTGCTGCTTGGAAGATGTAGTTTTAATCTCTCACCAAGTCACATTCCTAGTCTTCCCTTCCAAGGGGGAGGCCAGAAGCAGGTTCACATTTACATGTATTCCTTCAGAATAACTTAAACTTTTTCCTCTTTTAATCTGTTTACAAGCTTCTCTCCCAGCCTTTCCATTCCTATTGCTTGTGTTTTTATGAGCTCTGCTCTTGGCACAACAGGCAGCATGGAAATCTTTGTCAAGTAGTCACCCTTTCACCCTTTGACTCCATAGTCTGTTCCATACTTGTCCAGTGTGCTTTATTATCCTGAAGTCAGAGTCTCTTAAAATCTTATAAACACAATAGTTTGGGCAAAGAGCAAAAACTGTTAAGTTTCAGCATGTGGCGCTTGGGTGGTCTTGAGCTCCTTCCAGAGGAGCTGGCTTTGCTCAGGCGAGCAGCTGCAGAGGGCTGTGCCACGCAGCCGCTCCCAGATCGCTTTGTGGCAGAGCCCTCCGAGGGGCCTGAGCGAGGATTTTGAGGATTTTTGAGGATTTTGGGGTGCGACTGGGAGAAGTTCAGCCTGGTGCAACCCTGATTTTTTTTGAGCAGTCTGGAGAGTTCCCTCCCGCCTGCAGTTCTCAGAAGCAGACAGGCTGCAAATCCTGGCAGGATTTTGGGGGGCCAGCTGCAGGGAGCTGCCGCTCTGCCTCTGACCCAACTGCTTTGCCAGTGCTTGGCTGTTCCTGGTCTAGTGGCAGAAGCTGCTGGGCCATGATATAAGCCCAGTTGATACTGTTCATCATTAGTTGTCACTTTGGTAAGTCATTGATACTTTCTCAAGGAAAAATGAGAAGTAGTGGTTATTGTAGTATCACAGGTTAAGTGTTGGTCAGATATGAAAACCTACTTATGATAATTGAGGGTGTGGGGTTTTTTTTATTCATGTTTTTTAAGACAGTATGGTAATGTTTTATATTGGGAAGGGTTGAGACCTCTAAAACGTATCGCTGACTTCCTCTAGTGCCTTCCTGCCAGCATTGGGATTAGTGTATCTTGCAGCCTGGTTTTCTCCAGAGCCCTGACAGTGTGTTGGATCTACAGCTCTTGGCTTATGGCAGGTGCATTTTCATGTCATTCCAAACTTTAATAAATATTGCACACTCCACATTTAATGCTACATTCTTACTGTAGATGTCTTGACTGGCTTTTCCTAGTGCCTGCTTGGTCAAAGAGGCAGTCTTTCTGAACTTTGCTGTGTGAAAGTGAGCAAGCAACTTGTCGTAAAAAGAGGAGACGGAGCTTCACCCTTCAGTTGTTCCTGGGTACATCTCATCTAGGGTTATGTGCAATCAGTAGAGTAGGCTTCCTGGCTGAGAGGGAACATCTAGCCTCTGAAGGGTTGCTTTGGTGTTGGACAGACTCCAGACTGTGACTTGGTGCCTCACTCCAGGTGCTTGTTCCCTCTCTGGCCACCTTGTCTTCCTGGCTCAGCCGTGCTCCTGGGATCCATGTGGCCAGGCAGCTCCCAGTGCCCCGGGAGCTCTGGTGCTCCAGTACCTGGCACGGGTGCGTGCTAGTGCACGACGGGCTGCAGGGTGCAGGTGCTGGGCGAGCTGGTCTCCCCACTCCCTCCCTGCCCTGGGGGGGGGCCGACAGCTAGGGAGGGGAGCCAGGGTGAGACAGCAGGCTGAGCTGGGAAAGGCAACCCTCTGCAGGGAGGGAGGGAAGGAGGAGGAACCGGCAGTGGGTGCTGCTGAGAATTTGGTTCTTTTTTTCTCACACACCCCTAATGCAAACAGATGCTTTCTGTTTCTGCAGTCTCTGAACACCCTTTGGCCTCTCTCCCATTCTGTGCTCCCTTGATCTCCCCTCCCTCCTTCAAGAGCCAGCTCATGGCTTTCTCTGTGGGAGGTTGTCCCCAGGTGCCACCACCCATTGAGTGGGGAAGGAGGAGAATGTCTGGCTGGTGCCTGAGAGCTGGCTGCATACCCAAAGAGGAAGGTGCCCTCATAACCAGAGATATGTTGGCAGCTTTCATGTGATCTGGGGCCTGTACTTCTGGGAGTGAATCAGCGACATCACCTTAATGCTTGCCTGAGTTTCCTGGTTTCCCTTTTTAAAAGAAGATTGCAGAATCTTCTTTAAAGAGGAAAAAAAAATGTGGAACACTACCAGAGTTTACCCAGACCAAGCATACGTAATGAGAAGGCAGATGTCTACAGTCCCTATAATGCGCAAATGGCAAGTAATTTTTTAACATATAAAACCTTAAATTGTGCTGCACTTTCAGTTCTTTATAACTAAGAATAACCTTTTCAATCTAAAATGCTCCCTAAATGGCGTAGGTTTTTGCAAGCGCCTTACATATTTTGCAGACTTTGAGACTAATCAGATATATAGTTTGCAAGTTGCTTGTTTGGAGCTATGTGGTTTTTCCAGTGAACCTGACAAGTTTTAACACGATTTGCGTGAAGTATGAAGGAAGAGAACCTTTATTCTGTATTATATAATTAAGAGAATTCAAGTATGCTTTCCTTTACTGAAAGAGATGAAGAGGGATATAGTACAAACCTTTTATACCAGATTCAGATGTTATAGTTAATGCATCTTATTTTATGTAAATTAAGCTCAATCAGGAAGTAAGTTATTGAAAGCGTAAGCCCTCCTGCACTTTGATTCGTATTTTAGAAGAAGTTATTTGTAGAAAACCCTTTTTTTCTTTGCCATTGGGAAAAAGATAGAGTAACGCTTAATGAACAAATACAAGGTTAGAAAAGTTGTGCTATTTTAAGAACTTTTCACATTTCTAATTGATCTGATACCCAGTTTATGGTTCCGAGCCTGTTTTTCAGCAGCTGTATCTTAACCTATGGTTTCTATCCACTAGAGGGTCATTAAGAGCAAGAAGATTCACAGAACAAGTTATCAAATGCTTTTCAGATGGTCAAAGATCACTTACCTGTCACCATAGTCGCCCTCCGCTTATTTTGGAGCTGCATCTCGAAAGTGCCTTAGACTCGTCCAAAATGCATCTGGAAACTACAGTAGGCATGAGAGAGCTTCTTGCAATAAGGTCGTTAAATGAACCATATCTGGAAGTAAGCTTTTTTGCTTCTGATGGCTTTTTTTGCGATACTTGATCAGAGAGTCAAAATTCCCCTGGCCAGGAGCAACTGGAGCAACTGGCTTTCTCATTCCTGGGAATGACTCACATGCCAAGGTAGGTGAGGAGCGCGCTCCCGCTCACTTCCTGGCTCTGGAGCAGCTCAGGCGCCCAGGACGCAGACAGTGATTCACCTGAGAGGTAGGTTAGTGCTTGTAAAAGGCAGCAGCCTTCATGCAGGGAGACGTTGCAAACTTGTCTGAAGTGATGTTTTACAGCAACATGTGCAACTGTGCCTGTGCCTTTTGGTTAATGCAGTCTTGTCTGCAGGGCAAATGTGAATTTAATGTCATGCTGAAAAATCTTGTGCTGGATAGATGCAAATATCTGCTAATCGAGATTATCATGTCAATTATTAATTTCACTATATTTAGACACCTTTAATGTTGTGCTTTGAATAGGTCCTCTTTTAAATAACATGTAGGATGAAAGCGAAGTGTTAAGTCTGTAACTAAACATCTCAGCTAAAATGGCTCTACTGTCTGTTTAATGCTTGCTTTTTATTGATGTAGTGTTCTTTAAGACTCTTTGAGCTCACTGACTCTGGCAGTCATCCTGTCAGTGGTCCTGGGTGTGCACACATTTAGAGTAAGACAATTCAGTGTCTAAAGAGCATTTGAAATAACTGTGGCAGTAGTTACATCAGGACAGAATTTTGCTTTGTGTCAGTAGAGGAATGAGTGGTTAATTTCCCATTTCTGCCACCTTCTTAAAAAGAAAGCGAATACATGTATTTCCCTCATTAAATCTTCAGGAGAAAAGAAAAAACAATGATCATGCTACGAGAGCAATGGCTGCCAAGTCACTTTTCTCAGACTGCTTTGTTCTGCCTGGTCTTCTTCATACACATTTTGTTCTTTTTTATTGAAGATCTGAGGAGCTGGGTTCCCAGACACTCTCTTCTGAGACTGGACAGCCTTCTGCATTGGTGCCTTGACAGCCATGTGGAGCCCTGTGAGGAGTGGGAGCAGGAGCTGGACCTACCAGCTGCCTCTGTAGTGATGAACAGCTGCCTCTGTAGTGATGAACAGCTTCCTCTGGCTGTGTGTCCAGGGAAGCTCTATGCTAATTTCCACATTTCTGCTAGTGGGCAGACTGTAAAATTCCCACTTGCCTCAGGACCTCTCCCTTGAAGCAGGTACAGTCCCTGATCATAGAAGACTTCTGACATGGCTCATCTTTGAAGACCAACTTTTGCAAGGCAAAACAGATAATGTAAATGGAGGCAGCAGGAACACGTGTTATACATCTCTTATGTTTTCAGCTTTATTACTACAAGCTGCTGAACTGATCTCAGGAGCTGGATGTTCTGACGTTAAGAGAGGGTCCCTTTTGCACATGTGCTGGAGTACACACGTTGCATTACCTGAGGATGGAGAAGGCTTTTTCTGCAGTTAGGGAAAGGAGGCTTGATGGAGTCTCTGCCTCTCTTAGACCTTGCACATTGCTATGTAAAACTGTGTGCCAGCCGCCATTTCACCTTCTTTCAGCTGTTACTTGTGTTCCAGTGTTTAGTAGCTGCTTGTGCTTTGTTCCCTTCCCAACTGCTTGTTCTGCTTCTAGACCAATGGTGCCTTCTGTTTTTCCTTCCAGTCCTTGGTTCACCTCCTCCGTGACTTTCAGTTATTTGCCACCTTAACATTGCTTGTGGTGGTCCAGTTTTCTTTTCTGGGTGGAGCCTGTGTGGAGCAGTAGTACATGCCTGACTGATGATCTGTAGGCTACTCCTTCAAACTGAGAAATTATCCCATGGAGAGGGCAGTGAGGGCCTCTCTGGATATGGTGGTAAGTGCTGTCATCAGTCAGTGCAGCTTAGGTGCCATACAACTCTCTGTGTAGCCGCACAAACAACTTGCACAGCATTAAATCGTTTTCAAGATGTTTCTCTCCTATCTCCGTAAATCACTGACTTAGCTCTCTGTTAAGTGGAGATATCATTCTTCCTCTGGAGGGTGTACAGGGCTGTTTGTCTTGCCCATTCTCCTGTGGCTTTGAGGGAGCTGGAAGGCTGCAGAACTATGAGAATACCTCTGCCTTTGTTAATCATGCTGGGCCTTTTACTGGCAGCTCCTTGGTTGACATTCAGCATCTGAGTTAATCTGAGTACAGAGTGCTGTGCAAATTCTGTGCTGATTTAGGGGTCAGCCTCTTCCTTCTGAGAGTTTGAGGGATATAATTTAAATCTTTTTGTTTCTTTGCCCTTTTGGAGATTTCTCAGGTCTCTTCCCCAGTACCAGATGTTTGATGCTGGAGTCAGACCTGTTAATACTCAGCTTGCATCTTACCTTAGCACCACTTTTTCTACACTGTTGTCTCCTCTGCAGTTAACCACTGGTAAAGCAACCATTGTACCAAAGGGTCTATTCTTTGGCCTTGTTGCAACTTAGACCAGTTAGTACTTGTGTTAGAGCTCTGAGTTTAAGGTCTGACAAGGTGATTTCTTCTTGGTCTTTTTCTGTGGGTATTACCAGCAGTGATTTCCTGTCTGTATCTTGGGAGGCCTGATTGTGCAAAGGACTCTGTACTAGGTGTAGTTGACGAGTGTCACAGTCTATGACTGCTGTTCTGCACACACAGAGAGATTATCTTCATCACATGTTTCAAGCCAGTTTCCCATATGATGCTAGTTGGTTCACCTCTCAGATACTGCGTCCTTTCAAGAGAGAGTTTTGTGAAGGTCGATTCTCATGCTGGGTTCTTGAAAATTGCCTGGGATTAGATTCTTCAAAATGCCCACCTTTCAGAAACCTGCTTCTCAAGAACTGTGTTGGAACACTCCTCCAGATGTGTTGGTGGATACCCACGTGTTCGATGCTACAGGGTTAGTCTTTCAGGTTTTCTGAAGAGAAGCCCTCTGATGTTTCTGGGGAAACATTGCTGAAGTTGCGGGAGAAAACATCCTCTCTCTTCCATTGAGAGATGTTGTAATAGGTGGTCCTCCTTTGGGATATTTGGACAGCCCCAAATTCCAGTGTCAGAGGTCCTTTAGCAGAGCAGAGACTTCACAGCTTGGACACTGAACAAAGCATTTGTGCTGTGTTGGTCTTGCTTCTAGTGTTTCTGTGCAGACTGCCTGGCAGCATGGCCCTCAGGTAGGGGCCTGTCAGATGAGCTTCTGCCACTGTTCTGATGGAACAGCAGATCCCTGGATGCTGGGGCTGAAGGCTGGAACCAGATTTGCAGATTAATCGTGAACAGTATTTCAACAGTCAAGGTCTGAAAAGTTACACATTTGACTTGTGTTTTGCACAAGATCATGTGCTCCCAGGCTGGGTGCTGTACTGGCATTGGGTACAGTTCCAACCCTGAGGTGGTGCTGTCAGATGCGGCTGCTTCTCTAGTCTCAGTCCTGTAGACTTCACTCAAGATGGCATGACAGTTGATTTGCACTGTTGTTATTCAGGTCCTTCTAAGGCTGGTGTTAGGCTGGGATGTAGGAAACAGTGCTGCAGGACATGGTGTAGCAAGAAGGGAAGAAATTGAAACTTTAAATGTTTAAAAATATAATTCAATTTTCTGCAGAGACCCATGTGTTTAATAGTTGGTACTCTGTGAATGGAGTACACACACCAAAGCCTGCGTATTAGTAGTGAGTGGTCAATTAATAAATAGATTCATAGAATCTACATGAGAATGGATTTGTTTGTTTTATGAATGTGGTGCAATGGTAAATTAATTTTTTTTAAAGTCTCTATATTTTGATGTATCAGTAAAACTTAATGAGTTAGAAGCCACTGTGTTAGCATCTCCTAGCAGGCTTTTAAGTAAGACTTGTTGTTTGGATATTCTCAGGCTGGAGCGTGTCAGGACTAGCTGGCACATGAAAAGGAAATGCTGTGGAGCTTGTTGTAAAAACAGTGCAAAAGACATGTAGAGCTCTGATGTAAAGAAAAGCTGAAGACTAGCCTATAACTTTACTATTGTTCACATTATTTAAAGGTTGGATGCCCCTTTTTGTGTTCTAGTGATTAGAGAGCAATTCTCAGATTTCATAAAAGCCTGAGCAATGTTATTACAAAAATTATGGTGTTGCCTCATTCTAAAACTACTTTACTATCACATTTAGCAATACGAATTACGGGGTTATTTTTAAAGCAGATTAACCACCTGGATAATATATGAGACTGACATTTTTTTAAGCATAGAAAAGTGGTAGCAGGATCAGGGCTTGCAACGCTGGGAGGATTCCTCCAGCATTCTACCTGCAGATGTGCAAGATGGAGGTGCTTTTGTTAATGGAAGTGTCTTGGAAGAGTTAGACCCTTCCCCTTTCCTTAGGTGGTTTACTTCAATCACTGTTTTGATGGCTTTTACTGAAAGGGAAAGAGGGCGGTAAGGGGCTAATTAGGAGCTGACTTTAAACAGCTCATTTCATTGTTCCTCACCTGATGTTGATAGGTAACCTAGAGTTACGCACCTTGGCTGGCTGATCCTCTCTATAGACTTAGGTCTGTTCTAGTGCCTTCAGTTTTCATATGTGACCCGCTGGCTCTGTGTGTTTGCATGTCATCGTATGGGTAATACCTTGGTTGCTCAACTTGGTTTCCCATCTCGTGTTCATGATGCAAATTGTTGTTTTGCATTTCTAATTAATTGAAGTACTGCTGTATGTTATGAGAGTTTTCTCAGTACTCAGAGTTGAGGGAACCTTGATGAAGGGATGTGTGTCGCTGTGCCAGAGAGTTGGGACATGTATGAAGTGCAGAATTTGTCTTTAGGCATTCAGGAATTAACTTCCTGTGCCTCTGAGAAGAGGCAGTCTAATACAGAATCTGGAAGGCTAGATGATTTGTGTATTAGGCAAAGGTGTAATATGTTTCTTTTTCTAGGTATAATATATTTCCTTCTTCTGAAACACAAGAAAGTAAAAAATACAAAGAAATATATGAAAGCCTTTGTGTACCCAAGTAAGATTGAGTTCTTACAAAACTCGACTGCCTAGTACCCTGTAGTTCCCCTTTTGGAAACCCAGCAACCTGGAAAGCTGTTTAGAAAAAGTGTCAGTAGTTTCTGTGTGAATGGTGGACTGTAGGAGCTTGGAATAAGATTCATTTGTCTGAACAAGTTTAAGGCCTGGTGCCAGTTTTCTAGTTTCCAGGTTGTCTGCTGCTTCTATCTGGAGTGTAGGCAAGCCAAAAAAGTGAACATTTGGCTGTGGAAAGGAAAAGCACTGCTGCTGCCTTGTGGTGATGGACTGGAGTGAGTACGCATAAGGTGGGAATATTGCATGCATTTTCTCTGTCTTGCACAAGCGCTAAATCTGGAAAAAATGAAGGATCTAAAAACTTGCAGAAAAAAGTGAAAATCCCAAATGTTAGAATTTGGAGGACTTTTTTTTTTTTCTGTAAGTGGAAGAACCAGATGTCCTATCCTTTCACTCACCTTGCATTTCTCTGCTGTAGTTTGGTAACTGTGTCTCCCTTTTACCTGCTGAAGAAGCAGCAGCTGAAAAACAGATGATTAAGACTCCTCTGGAAGCCTTGGCACACCCCTTATTTAAGGAGCAACTCAGCCCATTTTGTGGTTACACCCACCCTTACATTTAGTACTTCACTGTGTGTACTGCCAGTGTGTGTTGTGCACAGCGTAAAGTGAGCCTGGAGTTAAAAGTAGTAGAAATGAGAAAATGAAACTTTCACAGTGGAATAAGTTTTCTGTTCTTCAGCATTTTCATGGCTTATCGCTGCCGTATTGCCCATCTTATGTTACTGTCTCTCTCTGTAATAACCACAAAAATGGACCAGGATTCCACTTCTAGATCTGGAGCTTGATGTTAGTCTGTGCTGAGTCCCTGGGACCTCTGTATTAGCTGTGCTGGTGTGATTCATTTGAAAGAGGGAAGACCGAGCTGCAAAGTTTCATGCTGAATTCTTCCCTACATACACCCAAAGCTCGGGAACACAGATTTCCATGGGTGCCTCCCTGGCGAAAGATCACGGCTTGTTTTCAGTCTGTCTTCTCCTGATGTTTAACTTTGGTCACTACATTAATTGCTGTTCTTGTCAATAGGCTTGGAGAAACATTTTCAGACTATGCCTATGCTTCCTTAAGCAGTTGCTAAAGTGGTAACTATTTTAGCAGCTAAGAATTTAATATATTTTTTTTTACTAAAGTAGCTAAGTTAATCCTGTTAAATGCTATGTGTGTGGGGGGAGAGAGGAATTAATTCCTGAATAGCATTTAATCCTGAAAGGAAGACGCTGTTTGATATAATGTTGGTTTTGTAGGGAAGTTCGAACCAGCTGGAATTGGGGATTAGTTCAGTTTCCAGTTGTAAAAAGGTGTTACAGTTATGGAAAGTATGTAACAGGCCTACTTGAGAAGATGTAGTGGATAGAAATTACTAAATAAGATATATATCTACCTGTGTGGCAGAGGCTGGGGAATCCCAAAGGCAGATATAAGTAATGCGCAGTAATCTAAAAACAGCTGAGGAGCATGGAGCAACCTGTGTGATTGTGCTAGGCTGCTGTAAATATTTAATGTCTAAAAATAGAAATCGAGTGGTGATCAAAGCATCTAGCGCATATGAGAAGGCGCAAAGCTAGCAGGAGAGCTTGGGAAGGGATGGAGTTTCTTAGCAGGGACATGAGTGTTTCCTCAGTGGGGTGCTGGGGACTTCCACACCTTTGCTCCAATGTATCACAGAGCAGTGGGATATTAGTGTCAGGGTATGGGCAGAAGGGGTGACGAGCGCTGCAGCCAGCAGTGTAGCTGATGGAAGAGATTAAGTTGTGATGTTCTCCCTGAAGCCCCTTCGTTAATGCTGTGTCACCTGGGCAACACGTGAGGCAGAGGCAGTAGGTATGTCAGGGGACAGGCAGCAATGGGGACACATTGTCTGAGAAGCGAGAAGGCATTATTGAGGATAAGGTCAATTTAAAAGTGTTTTTAATGTACTTTGTAGAGTTGGAGTCAATAAATGGTTGATATCTCTTTCATGTCTTAAAATAGCGGAAAAAAAAATCCAGGATTCTTGTTTAGAAAGCAGCTTTTGGATGGAGCACAGTCCATTTGGACTTTTCCTGTGGAAGAGCTAAGGGAGAGTGGTGTGGTGAGCCAGGTTGAGAGGGGTCTTTGGATGGGGAGGGATAGGCAGTGCTGCTTGCTGCCTTCTCTTTGCCTGTCATTGGGACTGGAAAGGGTGAACATATCATCACAAAGGACATTTCTGGTTCTCCCCTCTGGTGAGTAGGGTAGGGATGAATGCTGTGGTGCTGGGAAGCAGCCCTGGGTCTTCTGCTGGTCCCCACAAGCAGTGTGCTCTGGGGTGACTGGGGCATTGCTGACTGCATTCTCCAGTGAAGTACCTGCTAGCAGTGGAAGGGAAGGAGGGTGAAACAGCAGAGGTGGTAGGAAAGTAATTATGTGTGTGAAAGAAGTGGGGAGGTAGGGGAGGGGCTGTGCCCTTCTTCCCTCTGTTCTTCCTCTTCCCTGCCCTGTAACATGCCAGCTGGGCTGACACCCAGTGTAAAAATTACTGACATACAAAGCCAATAGCTCTGGGTTTGAATCTCAAATAAAGCTAAATTGTCCTTAGAAGCAGCCATAGTCAGTAAGTAGCTTAAGTGTTAACAAGTAAGTTTATTTTGTTTAAAGCAGGTAGAATTACTCTGTAGATTGTGTCTTAAGTTATTTGAAGGTACTTTAATTCATAGGCCACTGTTTGTATTCTATGCGGTAGGCATGATTTAGGGACCAAATCAGAAAAACTTCTGTTCTTGTTCACTTTGCAGAGCCAGCAGAGCAGTGCAAAGCTACAAGGTGATCATTGTTAGTGTTATGCATCACTGATGCTGTGGTGATGGCTGTGAAGGCGCATGAGTGCCTTTGGGTAATACAGATCTCTGCGGTGGGAAAGCAGCGCTGCTGCTGCTGGACAAGCAGAGCCAAGATGCGCTGGGCTTCCACAGCTTTGGTTCCTGATGCTGGTGTCAGGGAAAGAGGCCAGCCTGGGAGAAGATTGCTGTCACATCAGGGCCAGCACTTTGAGTGACAGCTTTTTGCCTATTAAGGCTAAGCAGCAAACATCAATAGGGAAATCCATTTAGCTGGTTTTATTAAGTATTAATATTACCGTACATCTGCCCTTTCATTTTCTACAGCAGAAGTGAAACAAATTATTTTTTTAAGTTCTAAATGAATATGCAAAAGCTGTAGTGAGTGAAACTGCAGAATCAAGATTCAGTACGAGACATTCGTGTGTCCAGTTCAGTTTTAGGGTTTGTATGAACTGTTTTCTGAAATGTCTTTACTCTCCTGCGTAACACCTTTTCTACAAATGGTTTGCACAAGCACACATATATCAGGGGGTCCATGCAGACGTTTGTGGCAGCCAGCCACAGAGTGCTTTCTTTTGCCACAAAGAGCTGATTCTGCACATGGCAGTCTATTTGGGTGGTTGTTTGACTCAGAGTATAGGGGACCCTGCTGAAATGAAAGGGGGCAAAGCATAAGAAAAACACAGTAAAAATGATAAATACTTTTCCCTTGATCCTCCGTTCGCTTTTGTTGTCTTTCTTCTGTGTTTTCATATAAGACTCATAGACTTTTTTGGCAATAATTATATAAAATAGAAGCATGAGGATGAGAACAGACCAGAAGACGAATTGACATATATAATTGACAGCTTCATGCCATTTGAGCCCAAAGTGGTTCTTCAGCAAGGCGCATTTCTTCACAGATTGGGGTGTTGCTTTCTTGTTTGAAAAGATCATGTTAGGCAGAGAGAGAACAAAGAAGAAGAGCCAGACCAGACCCGTGAGGATCTTTGCTGAGGTCAGGTTTTGCACCCAGAACTTCCCAAAAGGTTGCACGATCTTGAGAAATCTGTCAAAAGCAATGAGACCCAGTAGCACGATGCTAATATACATGGTGTCATAGAACACTACGGCTGAGAAGCGACAGACAAAGGCTTTGAGTTGCCATGGTCCCAGGCCAGAGTCCGTCAGGATTTTCAGAGGAAGCATCAGGGTCATTATCAAATCAGAAACTAAGATATTTTTCAGGTAGACAATGAAAGTTGTTGTGCTTGGAATGTGGCAGAAAGCCCCTAAAGCCAGGCTGTTCAGTACGAGTCCCAGCAGGAAGATGAGTGTATACAGTGCTGGGAAGACCAGGTGCGTGACTGTGGTGTCTCGGTGGCACAGCGCAGAGGAAGGTGCTCCACTGGAGTTGCTGACAATGCTCTCATTTGCAAAGTCTCCCATGGTTGGAAATAGACTAGGGTGAAAAGGAGAGAAACCATGAACCATCATATTCTGTATTTAAAGTTAAGTGTTCCTTACAGTGACTGGCAGATTTACACAAACACAAAACCTGAACATGCATTAAATAGACTGACCAATTTCTCTTCTAGTTTGTAGAATCTAAATCCTTGCCTATGTTTAAGTTGCTACAAACTGATGTCTAGAGAAAAGTTAAAATGATATATATATTCATTATGGAAAACTAAGATAATATAATAGCAAAGTATAACAGCAGATTGCCTAGGGCAAGCCCGATTTGTCTTTACATGATAATGTATTTTAACATTGAACAGAAATTTCACAGTTATGGCCCAGAAGTAATACGCTTCTGGTATTTCTTACCAAACACACACCATTTTTCCCTTCTCAGCACAGATTTAAATGACATTTTCAAGATAAGGTGCACACTGCTGCTTATCAGCCTTTTTCATCTGAAAGCCCGATGACCGAGTGCCCCATCACACCACATGAATGCTTTGATCATACAAATACCTGAACAAGCCTGGTAGCAGCTGTTTCAGAGAGGTGTCTTTGGCTATCTCTGGTTCATCCACTGTTCCTCTGCTGACAGGAGCCTCAAGCAAAGTATTAAGAATGGGGAAATGTGTAGAAAGATGAGACTTTTTCTGTTGGTGTAGTGTGTTGTTTCCTTCCTCATTTCCAAGTATTGCCTGAATGCTGTTGCTTTTCTCTCTTCCTTTTGCTCTTTGTCAGAAAGTCACTGCCTTCTCCTATGCTAAAACATTAAAAAAAAAAAAAAAGGAGCATATTCATCTAGACAGGCATATTTTCTGGCTTTTTATTTGTGTGGGGCAGACCTGATGGCACCTACGCTGTGCTGTTACAGTTCATCTGTCTTAGAGATGGGGGATGCACAAACACAGCATTTCCTGACAGTTTTCCAGGATAATCCTCAAAAATAGCAGAGTTTTTGTTTGCGTGTGTGAATTCCCCTGTTCTGGACACACAGGTGCAAACTAGAAAGGTTGCTCTGAGCCGCCCTTATGCTGGGTTATACACCCTTACACTGGTCTCATCTACAAAGTCACGTGCACATGTTCAGGAACTGTATGCTCTCTTGGCAGCCTGTTAATATTGACACATGAGTCTAAGGTTGACTTTTGATCTTCTGAATGGGATTTCTGGTTTCTTTTGGCATCAGTGTGTCCAGGTCATGCAGCGTGCTGGTTATAGATGCTTTCTGGTTCTGGCAGAGGCTGCTGTCACTGCTTGTATTTATGATGTGTTTGTTATGTGTAATGTTGGAATCTAGTGGATTGCTCTGTAAACAGAACCTTTTGTATAAGTTTTACTGAGTCGTGTGATTTGTCTTGTATTTTTCCTGTTGACTGATGTGACTTAAGGGTTCCTTGCTGCCATGTGGGGAATGGCTCACATCCAAGCTGTCCTTGTGGGCAGGCATGGTTTGCTTTTGAGGTTCTCAAGCTGCAGCTGTATTGACAGCAAGTTGGTGCATTAGTAGCTATGTTTTGATTAATGTAGGTCTTCATGCTGATGTCAGTGTTAAATGGCTGGCAGAGAGCAAAGAGCCTTGAGGATGACCGAGATGAAGGTCACCTTCCCTGTCACCAGTGGGGCATGTCCCTAACTGCCTGACCTGACTTTTTGTCATTCATGAAGGTCTAGATGAAGCTGAGATGGGCCATTGCAATACCCCAGGACTTACGTACACAGCAGCACCTTACATGTTTTCTTCTAAACTGACCTCCAGACACTGTTGCCAGCAGTAAGAGGCAGGTGCTAAGTGCCTCCATGCATCCTGTCAGTGACCACTGAGTGGTGCACAGGGAACTGTGCTATACCTGTTGTCTGACAGCAAGTCTGACCAGGAAACGGAGCTGCCACCCTTTCTCACTCTGTAGGCAAAAAAAAAAAGGTGGGAAATTAGTGTTGGGTTGAAGTGCGGCATCTTGCACTTCTTTTCTGTGCACCATCTCGAGCTGGTTCGTCCTGGGCCCTATGGGGCTGGCTGCAGGGAGCGTGCTTCAGTCACCTGCAGCGGTGGTTCTACGGAAATACCAGGGCCCTCCCAGTTACTGATTGTAATACGTGTTGGTGTGTCTGTCAGTATAAGCAATGCACGAAATGCGTTGTAAAATTTTATTTAATTCACCCAGGCAGGTTATAAACTCAGGAAGTTGCTGAAGTAAGTGAACTGTCTTTTAACCTTTTAGGGAATTATTTATCAGTCATAAAAATGCCTGATGCCCTGCCAGGTGCAGAAAATACCAGAGAAATGTAGACAAGCAATGGCTTTTGGAAGAATTGAGCTCTTGTGTGATGGTGAAACACTTACGTAAATTGGAGCAGGGATGATAAACATGGTAGCCCAGGATCTTTTTCATGTGTGGTGGTTTTGATACCTGAAAATGTTATGTACCTGAAAATGCTCCTCTGGGTTTTTTTGGTTTTTTTTTTTTTTTCAGTTTTTTCCAAATGAAAAAGGGGGCACTGTTAAAATTTTTGTATAGCACAAAGAACCTTCCTGTAATAATCAGCAAGCATTTTACCTGGAGTCTTTCTTTCCCTGAGATCTAAGTATTCTGTAAATTGAATCTTTGTATATTTTCTAATATAATATAGTATTCTCTATAAAAGTGTACATTTTTATTTATTTATTTAGGTGAAGTATATGAAGATTTAACTCACATCAAGATAAGCCTGATTATGAAATAATTTCCTGTGACATACAACTATTAATTACTGGTCAATGAATTAAGAATTGCAAGAATATAATGAGATAAGCAAAATGTTATTCTGTTACCCAAAATCTGCACAGATTATTAACTTACATACCTATGTCCTATATGTCTGTTTGCTCATTGTATACAAGGTGACAAGTCCCTATATTTAAGAATCACATTTACTGTATATTTTATTTGTGTTTCCCAGATCTTGTATTGTCACAGACAACTCTTTCTACAAAATCTTTGCAGTTCATAATCTCATCTGTAACATTTCATGACTGTTTTAATTTTTTCCTTACAGCTCCAGCTGTAAGTTCAGACTTCCTCCCAGCAATTCTTACAAGCATGGAAGTTGTGACTGGGTGGTTGAAGTTTCCTAGTCTCACAATTTTTGCAACAAGGGATGTTGGTTCCAGGGTGTTTGTGCTTCATTTGCAGGACAGTTTCTAAAGAAGTCAGTGAAATTCTAGGTACTCTTTGCAGGAGTAGTTCTGCTTCTACCTACCAGTAAACATATGTGGCCAAGAAGGAGTGCGGTAGCTCTAGAGTGGCGTTTCGTCTGTGTCATCTCCTTCATTCTGCTCCTTCATCTGTGCTCTGAGTTCTGATGATGCTGTGTGCTTGCACAGCATGTCGAGCAAAGACTTTCTAAATGATTTGCAAAGGAAAAAGTATATAAATGGGTCTAGGCAAGCATTTAGTGATGTCAGCCACAGCGTGCTCTCTTTCAAGTAAAACAAGGTGTTCTGAGCAGAGCATTCAAAAACATCTCTTGTTTGGCTCAACGTGTAGGGGATTCTAGTGAAGTGAAACGGCACAAAGCAAATAAAGAACACTGTGATAATGATGAAAACTTTCAGATTTACAGTCTTTTTGGATGCTTTTCCTGTGGATCTTGTCCTTTTGTAGGATTTGTACAGTTCTTTACTTATGAGTATGTAGCATACAACTATGACTGCTAAATTAATCCAGAAGATAAGTTGACATATGTAGTTTACGATTTCATGCCAGACTAAGCCAAACTCTGATTTCAAGAGAGCACACTTTTTTACATTCTTAGGTGTTTGCTTCTTGTTTGTTAGAATCATGTTGGGTAATGAAAGAGCAAACATTGATATCCAGATTGCTGTGGAAAGGATCTTTGCCCCTAAGAGGCTCCTTGGTGTTGATGTTCTGAATGGTGAAGCAGCTTTCTGGTAGCGATCAATAGTTATCAGACCAAGAAACAAAATGCTAATGTACATGGTAAAGTAAAATACAACCTGGGTGACCTGGCACACAAATCCTCTCAGTACCCATGATACCAACTTTGCATCGCTAAGGATTTTAAATGGAAAAGTCAAGATCATAAGAAAGTCAGAAATGACAGTGTTCTTGAGGAAGATGATGAAATTGGATTTACTGGATATTTTAAAAAAGACCCACATTGCCAGGCCATTCATTGTGATACCCACCAGGAACAGAACTGTATAAAGCAAAGGAAAAATGACTTGACTGATTCTGTTATCACTGGTGCAGTTGCTGTTGTTTCTAGGGTAGCTGAAGTTGGTTATGACTTTCATTTGCACTTCGTCTTTCCCCCCTTTCCTGTAAAAACAAAAAAGAAAATTAATTTTTGAGTTACAGCTGTCATAAAACTTCAACCTTTTTTAGTCTAGTTTTAATTTTTGTGTTGTGAACGTTTTGTTGGGGATTTTGACTGCTGTAATTGTGTTTTATTCTACTGAGCATGTCAGGTTTCTGCGGGAGAAGAGCACTAGATGTAGCCATGTTTGTAAGGTGATCTGGTTTGATCTTCTGTGGCTGAAATGCTAAGGTGACCTTCCATCCTGATCTCCTGAGCTTCCATCCTGACCTCATGAGCTTCCCACACAGCTTTCCTGAGACTTGCCTGCAGGGGTGGGCAAGGGCCTGGCATGGTGGTGCAGCCAGCGTCATGCCACCTGTCCCACGGTGTATGTAGGTGATGGCACAGTCTTGCTGGGTGCGGTCCAGATCTGAGGACCCTGCCATGGATGTCCTGGTCCCCATAGCCCTGGTGCTGGCATTACAGCTGGCGAGGAGCTGGTGAGGTATATGGGTCTGTGTGGTTTGGGCACACTGCAATGCACACTGCTGGGTGGCAAGGCCATGGTGCTGCACACAGGATGTCCAGGCTGCAGTTTCACTCGTATGACACCCGTCATCCAAACTGCCCATTTACTTCCAGGGAGAAATACCCCTTCCCTCATCTTCCTCAGTGTGGAAAGGGGAAGCATTTAAACTCATTTTGACTGCATATTTAGCAGTGCTGGGCTGAAGTAAAAGGAATTGAATGCCTTTTATTATGTTTCTGTGTGCATGGACTCTGTTTCTCCCGGTGGTGTTATTTCAGCCTTTCTTTTGGTTGTCTTTGAAGCAAATCTCTGCCTTCTCCTTCCTTCCCCTGCTCAGACCCTGCGAATAGCTGCTTGTGGGCTGCTGCCATTTCACCTAGGTGCTCAAAGGATGAATGTGGCATCCCACAGAGTCACTTTTTGTTGCTTTCAAAGGGAAGAAAGTGAAAGAGGAATACCTGCTCTTCAACCCTACATATTGGCACTTGGACAGCTAATGGTGTCTGTTACTTCAGAGATTATGCTTTTGCCAGCAAAATCAGAAGTTATTTATAGCTTTATTTATGTGGGTATTCGTGTATGCCATTACTTCTAGTTTGGCAGTTTATCCTGTCCTTTTCCTAAATCACTTGCTTTACCTGTGCTGTGTTGCAATTGAATTTGAAACTTCACTGACTTGAGCCACCGTGCAGGAGTTGCAGCATCCCACGCTCTGCAGCGAGTACCTGTGTGAAGCCACCACTGAGCCCCTGCATAGTGATGTGCCCCTCCGAGCCCACCCTTACCATGAACCCGAGTATGTCAGTTGGCTTGACACACGCAGCCACTGTGTGCTGGATGTCTGCAGCACTGGTGCCAGTGGCTGGGCTGAAAACTGGTGCTCTTTAGTCCAAAAAACTTGGTCAGATTAGGTCTGATCCAAACTGGTTGCCTGGGAAAGCCAGGCAGGGATGTTGAATCAGTAAATGCAGTGTTTCAAAAGGAACAACTTTCAGATGTGTAGGTGCACATAAAATTGCTCTATTTCTGTTTATCTCTGCCTTTGTAAAGATAAGGCACTCAGGGAAACTGATATTTTGCCAGGTGATGTCCAGGCATCCCTGACATAATCCTTACAGCGCTGCAAAGTTTTATTTCTGTCTATAAGATAGAAGTAAATTGGTTTATGCTTTGAAGCTGGTAATAGATTCAGCTGCCAAGTCTAATCCTAATAAAATGAATATTCCCTATGCATGCAAAATCAGGCACTTGCCCCCCCCCCCCCCCAAATAAAGGAGAAGGTTACCGTAGTGTGTTGCGAAGGAGCGATGAAACACTTGGGTGTTTCCTGATGAGGAGCTAGTGTTGCTGTCGGAGAACTGTTTGAAGTTCCTCTAGCTCTTCCCACTGTGAGCAGGCAGGAGTGTTCATGTGTCCATCCCTCGGAGCAAGGGGCAGCTGGAAGAGCCACTGTGCATCCCAGCTCTGAGACTTAGACCTTCCTCTGGCTGTGAACTGACTTCTTAGCCAGAGACAGCTGCAAATTCCAGGTGATGCTTTTGGTGCTTCTGCTTTTGTTCCCTCTAGAAGAGAGGGAGAAACAGAATTTTAAAAAAGAATTAGCTGCTGACTTCCTGCTTTTGGCCTGCTAACAGAGTGACTATTTTTAAGAGAGCCTGTATTATGTAAGACTCTGCAACTTTTCTGAGTGTTGAGTTGCACTCCTGTCTGCTGCATTTTTTGCTTTGTGGTTCTTTAGTATTATTCCTGTACACAACTTTATTTCTTAGAAAAAAAATAAAGTATTTGAAAGGAGTATTGATTGCTTAGCTTGGATAACTAAATAATTGTACCTTGTATGGCTTGCAGAGCAGTGCTCCAAGTTTGTAAGTTATATGCAGTGTGTCAAGATTATATGACACATCTTATTGAACAACTAAATATAGCTAGTTCCAATTTAGATAAACCATACATATTCTTATTTCTTTGGGATGTGCAAACCAGAATTTAAGGAGTTGGGCTGCAGCCTTTTTCAAGGGACTTGTAAATAATATGAGAAATGTCACACAGTTTCAAGGCATCTGTCTTCTATTTACTAATCTGCTACTGAATATCAATCCAGGGACAGTTAAGAGAGTCACCGTATGCATCCTCTGACTCTGTCCTTAGAGAAGCAAACATAATTCATAATACCAAATTCCATTTTTTCCCCTCTGTGTTTTTTCCCCTCTTCTTTAGTCATTTCACTAGGCAGTGTTTTATCCACACTGGTAACCACAGGAGATGCTTTTTTGCCAGAGTTAATTATTGTTTATCACAGCCTGAGCTGCTCCGGTTGGGTTTCTGCAGGAGGTGACAATAAAAGTAAAAGAGATGATTCTGTGTCACTTGTATCTGGTCTTTTCAGGATGAATCTTCAAGTCATGAGTGTAACCAGCGCATGATTCTCCTTTATGGCGTTGGTAAGGAGCGTGATGAAGCAAGGCATCAGCTGAAGAAGATTACCAAAGACATCCTCAAAATTCTGAATAAGAAGAGTACTACTGAAATGGGTGGTAAATGCTTTAATGCTGCTGTGTGGTAGCCTATAGTGAAGATCATGAGAGTCGTAAGATGCTCAGAAAGTTGTCTGGAGCAATGCATGTTGGTCATATAATTTGGCTTTCATCCCCTTCATGGTGATGGGTTGCAGTACTGACCAGAGTCATGTAGCACAAGGTGCAATCTGGTGGCCTTATGTATGGCTGCACCAGGATGGCAAAGGGTTGATGGGGAGAGAAATCCCTGTTTTCCATTATAACAACTTGGCTGTAAATGCTTATATTAAGCTAAGGCCTGAAATAGGAGGTCCTGGCCAGTGACGAATGCATATTCCTTACCCTCCTAGTAAAACTGTGTGACTGTTTTTCATTTTTTCTTGGGTGTTGCCTTTTTTTGCATTGGAATAACCTCAAAGTAGCTTTGATATTGTTACATGCTGTGGCCTATATTTGTCCCAAATATAACAGAAAACTGGGGCAAGTAGGAGTTTATGTAGTCCTGAGTAGCGCTTAGGAAGATTTTTATTATCTTTTATATCACTGATAATGCAAAAGGCTACTAGGGATCCATTAAATATAAAATGACCAAAATAATTTTGTGTCTGTTAAGTTGGGGATGAAGGGCAGAAAGCCAGGAAGACCAAACAAGAAGCATTTCCAACCCTAGAGACTGTGTTCACAAAACTACAGCAGCTGTCCTATTTTGATCAACATCAGGTGACATCTCAGGTACTGCCTATATAAAATCATAGCCTTTTCCATTCTGCTGTAGAGATATCAAATAGGAAGCAAATCTAGGCTTTTAGAAGTGTTTTGTATATATACCAAGAATTTTCAGTGCACTGCTTCTTCAAAGGCAAGAGGAAGAATGCTGCCTTGGCATTCTGAAATCCCTTCTTCAGTAGATATTTGGGGGTTTGGTTTGTCTGTTGGCAAGGGGGTGGCTGGTTGGTTTGTTTGCAAGAAGCCCTATGGATTATTATGGATTTTATGATTTTTTAATGAAAAATTTATGACAAATTTTACATAAACTTCCATTAATAGCATTGTTTAGGGGTTGCTGCTAAATTAGATACTCATTACCCAATCTCTTGCATGTGTGCAAGGTTATGTTACTGTATAGATGTTCATGAAGGGCAGCAAACTTTTCTGTGTTTTTGTGCAAAACACTCTGTCTCTTAGAGAAGTTGGTGAATAATATGGTTTGTTCTTTTCTGGGTATTAGAATTATTTATTAGAATTTACTGTTAAAAAGCTGTTTGAGTGGCTGACTGGCGAACATAAGTAATTTGTTTTAAACGATAAGCCTACTTTTCCTGGTTTATCTTAGGACACATAAGTGGGCAAATGTATCACCATAGGATTTTATTGCTTTGTCAAGTGTTATTGAGTTTAAGTGTAGCTTAACTTAACATTAGAAGTTAAGGCTAACATTCGAAACAGAGTAAAAGACATACACTTTTGATACTTAATTTATAAAGCAGCTTTGGCTGTGGTCTTTGGAATTAATTTATTACATGTTTTGTTTGCAGGATAATGTGTTATTAATTGTCTGAAAACCATCAATAAAAAACCACAATGTAGTAAGATGAAAAGAAAAATGATTTTACCTCTTCTTTAAAGCAAAATGTGGTACAGAATAGAAATTAGTACTGTAGATGTTAAGACAAGTTTGACCCCCAGCTGTAAAGCAGCAGAATGGCATTTTTTGTGTTGTCAGTTTTGCAAATAAAACAGCAATGTGACGGACTTGGGAGATAGAAGAGTAATAGATATACTCAGGCATGATTTGTTAGTGCTGTTATCTGCAAAATGCTGTCAGTTGCTATTACCACTTATAAAATAGGACTTTGGGAGCACTAGTATGTCTGAGAAGCCCTCAGTCACCATATGGCTTTTCAACATTCATTTTCACAGATCTCCAGTAATGTTCTCGAACAGATAACCAGTTTTGCCTCAGGAACATCGTATCATCTTCCCTTGGCTCACCATATACAGCTCATCTTTGATCTCATGGAGCCAGCACTGAATATCAATGGACTTATAGACTTCGCAATACAGGTAATCGGAGTTCATTTTGGGGGGGAATTATGCCAGGATAAAGCTGTGATATGTTTTATGTCAAACCGTAAAAAACCCAAACTGGACTGCAAATTCTGATTTGTTGCCATGCACTTTGATCTGTTTCAGTTTCCTAACCTCTGAAATGGAATGCCAGATACTTCCTCTTCTGCCTTACTTTGATCGTTATAATGGTTGTTTGTTTTTTTTCTTTTTAATCTTTCAAAATTCATATAATTCTGGAGTATTTTAGGATGAACTTCACTCCAGACAACGTATTTCTGAAGAGCAGTTCTGGGGGTTTATTTTATACTTGAAGAGCTTATTTTGCTCCTTCTTTCCCTTGTCCTGTAGTAAGACAAAAGTTTCATTTTTGTTTGCTGTGTAGTTTTTCCTTAATGTATGGTTTGTTGGTTTGGTTTTTTTTTTTCCACTCATTTTATGTATTTAACTTGGAAGTTACTTTTGTTTCATTGTTTTTGTGTATGTGTTTTCAGCTGTTGAATGAACTGAGTGTTGTGGAGGCAGAGCTGCTGCTGAAGTCGTCCAGCCTGGCAGGAAGCTACACGACAGGGCTGTGCGTCTGCATTGTTGCTGTTCTGAGGCGTTATCATGCCTGCCTCATCCTCAACTCAGAGCAAACCGCCCAAGTCTTCGAAGGGTTTGTGGCAGCTACAGTTTTCCAACATATATTTTTGGTATTCTCTCTTAAGCAGAAAGCATGTTTAGGCTGAGGTAGTGAGACCAGCTATCATGGTGCTGTTGGAAGGCTGTAAGTGAGCCCAGGTGAGCAGCGTGGATGGCTCACCTCCACAGCCTGCTCACCACTACTGGGGGCTGGTGGGACCTGCACAAATGATGACCCAGGAAAAGGGAGAAATTGCATATCTGGATTTCCTTCCTGCTTCTCCTGTTCTGCCCTGGGCTCCCTGAGTGTAAGTGCTGTCAACATGCTACCTAGATAATGGTGAGGTTTATACGTTACATTAAAATAGGAGACACACTTCTAAGGTGCATTGGAACGAGCTCAGAATGCTTTTGTTTTTGCAGGTTGTGTGGGGTGGTAAAGCACGTTGTTAATCCTTCAGAGTGCTCTTCCCCAGAAAGGTGTATTCTAGCTTACCTCTATGATCTGTATGTGTCCTGTAGTCACCTGAGAAGCAAGTTTGGAGACCTCTTCAGGTGGGTGGTAATGGGATTTTTCTCACCACTGCCTAGCCTGTAGACTAATGTGAGCTGCAATTTTCTGGCCTGTGCCAGCATGGCAGCACAGCGTGTGGTCCTGAGTCTGCGAAGCCCTCATGCTGCGTGGGTATGTGCTGGGGAAGTGCAGAGGCTGAGCCCTCTGTACAGCGCAGGGGTGAGCTCAAAGGGTTGCTTGGCAAGTGGCAAGCAGGCCATGGGGCAAGCAGGCAAGGGAGGCAGAGACCACTGGCATCAAGCTGCTGAGGCAGCTGCGCCATGCAGAACTGAACCCTTCCACACACACCTTTGCTTTCACAGATTATGGTGTGACTGATTCAGCTCCTATAATGCATTAGCCAATTGGCTGTAATACATACAACACTGGAATGAAAAATAACAAAATCTTAGCTGACGCAGCTGTAATATTCTATTAAGCATTTCTTTTGATGTGGGGAGAGGCACAAACATGTTTGAGTTTGTGAAGTTTTATGCTCAAATGCTCAGTTCCTTGATTTTTAAATTAAAAAAATGTTTTAGGTATCCATATACTTTTTTTTTTTTTTTTGGCTCTTACTTTTTAAAGGGGGGGTGGAAAGCTTTCATATGTAAATATGTATCTTGTGAAGTTCGCAAACCACTTCAGTTGCTGTTTCCCCTCCTAGTTTATGTACCCAGTTGTGTTTTGCATATTTCAGATTTGTGGTTTTCATTTCATAGGGAGCAGGAAAAGAGTTCCCAGTAATAACCTTAATATTTAATAGGCTTATAAACACATGGGAACTGTAGCATTTAATATGAGAAAGGCTAGGGAAAAGAAATGCAATATAGAACTACAGAAGTGTCTTAGCTCTATGTTCATTTTTCTGACTAAAACCTGAAGTTCAATAATATAACACAAAATAAAATATTAATCCTAACCTACAATAGAAAATCAAAACATCATCTAGTAATATGAAGATATTAAAGGCATTGAATCATATATTAAATATATGATATACAGCACTTGATTTGAAGCCCCTTTTTTTCTGATAAATGGAGTTAGAAATTCTCTGGAAACTGGTAATAAATTTTATGTATGCATTTTTTAAACAGCTGTATATAAGGTAGTAGCATTACACTTGTTTTCTTCTTGGTTTCCTTGCTACAATTGAAACAAGCCCCAAAATGGTTGTCTCTACGTGGCAGCTTTGTTTGCCTTATTTCAGCACACTAAGTCCAGCTAGTTCTCTAAGTCAGTTTGAAGCAACAATAAATTACAGTTCTTAAATGTTTAAAATTAGAGGCTTACCTTCTGTATATTGCTGTGCTTTGCAAATGGCTTCTGATATCATCTGCGGTATTTCTCATGACTGGGTTTTACAAAGTGGGCTGCATGCTTTAGTTTCGTATGCTCAGTGTATTTAGTTGTGTTCACTAAACTTCCTTTTTTTAAATCATTCCTTCACTTTTTTTTTTTGTAAATCTTATCTCCTGACCACTCCCCCAGCGTTACTTCTCGTGCAAATACAGTTTCAGAGTCTGCTTTGCTCACACTTTGTGGGTGAAATTTTCATTCTTCATTAACACCTTTTTTTTTACCCTGAAGAAAGCAAATTAACATACAGGCAGTCCTAGCCTGGAACATTTCCTGACCTTTTGTCATAATTATTACTGTCAAAATATGGCCTTTGAGTATCTTTTCTCTGTTTACTGATCTAATCTTTCAAAAAGTTGTCTGTTATGTGTCATTATTACCAAATATAGAGTTTTAAACTTAGATACATTTCCTCCTTTTTCCTTAATTAATTCTTCTTACCACCACTGCAGTTCACTGTGTGGAAACAGGAAGCAGCATTATGAGGTACTGTTACCATTCCCTGTAGAGGCATCTGATGTTCCAGGAAGTTATTGCTAGTAAGGAATGAATGGGTGGTCCTTGTCCAGCTGCTCACCGTTTCAGTCACAGAAATGTCATATAAGCAATTTGGAAACACAAAACTTTATTTGCAGGAAAACTCAAATTAAATTGGTTTATCAGCCTTGTTTTCTGGTAGATGTTCCTTATCAAAAACGAGTTTGCAAACATGTACAGAATGGTAACCAAACATTAATTTTCTATTGCCATGTGGCATGTTCAACAGCATTCCTGCAAAGTACTCTTTTTGGCAACCTTCTCTTCTTTTGGTCCTCAGTAGTGCCTGTTCTAAGGTGAAGCAAACGATATACAGCAATGTTCAGCCTTCAAATTCCAATTTACTGTGGGACCCAGAGTTCATGCTAGATTTTATTGAGAATCCTTCTGCTCACAGCATTAACTACTCAATGTTGGGCAAGATCCTGAGTGATAATGCTGCCAACCGCTACAGCTTTGTCTGCAATGCGCTAATGAACGTGTGCATGGGGCACCAAGATGCAGGAAGGTAAGGCAAAACTGTGCCAGAATTAGAACTGGATGGATTTTTACAAGGTGCATATGAGGTTTCCTCTCACCTTTCTCTTCTGTGTCTCTTTGGCGATTGTTTTCATTTGTTATTCTTTCTGGTTGCTGAAAATTTACTGTTTTCTCTAAGTTATTTCAGTAAATCAACCTGCCCATTTTAACAGAAGGGAGTAACAGGTAGAAAGTACTCACTGTGAGGCAGTTAGGTTTTTTTCATATGAGCAGTTGGGCTGTTTCAGGCAGAACAGCTCAGCACAATCTTTGCTCATGAGAAGCCTGTAAATGAGGGAAGGTTCTGCATTAGGTCATTTCCTTCTCCTGATGCAATCAGTGTTTCATTTATTAAATGTGTAATTTACTACTTGTGGATTTCATCTTCATATGCAGCATTAGGAGTTTTATTGTCTAGAAGCTACTAGAGGTATAAGAGCTGCCTGTTATAATCTGAGAGTAGCTTCTGCCTTGTGGTACACAGTTCAAGTTGATCCCCCATGATTAGAATTTAGGATGAGACCTGCACTTCCACAGCACTGCTGGGAGCAATTTTCGTCCAACACCAGCAGGCACTGGCTCCTGCCACTGCCAGGTGGAACTTTGATCTGATCCAGCATAATGCTTCTTGGATCTGAAGTCTATGTTAGATCTTTTTAGATGATCTCAAGATTCAGATAAGAAGGATAGTGAGGAACCCTCACAGTAAAATAATATCAATGTTAGGTTTTACACTGACAGTATGTTTCTTTCATAATTCAGGTGTTCTTCTCTCGGTTGCTTCCTCCTTCCAGCATACAAACACATAAACTGCGCCTTCTTGTGCAAATGAAACACTGCAGTGCTGAAACATTTACCCTGGTTTTCCATTCTGCAGTCTGTGATGCAGGGTGAAACAACGCTAATGCTGCATCTAGCCTTTATCCCTGCCCTCAGCACCAGTATTACTTTTACACAACTTGGTGTTCTGTTCTGATCCTGTTCCAATTTTTATTAAAGAATTCCTGGTATCGGTAGTTAGGCCTCGGTGTAGCAGGAGCTAGCGGCCATTTTAATGGTCACGCACAGATCACAAAACTCAAGGAAATTGTGCACTTTTTTTTTCTTTTTTTCTTTTCTGATTGAGTCCTGCCCAAAGTGTTTGCAGTTCCGTTATCCTTCTCCCTGTCCCCAGTACAAAGCAGTCTCTGAAATGTCCAGAGCAGGTCCAGAGGAGGCCACAGAAATGTTTAGAGGGCTGGAGCAACTTTCCTGTGAAGAGAGCCTGAAAGAGTTGGGCTTGTTCAGCCTGGAGAAGAGAAGGCTCTGGGGAGATCTTCTTGCAGTCTTTCAATATATAAAGGGGGCTTATAAGGTAGAGAGGGACTTTCTACGAGGGACTGTAGGAATAGGACGAGGTGTAATGGCTTTAAACTGAAAAAGGTAAGATTTAGATTAGATATTAGGAAGAAACTCTTTACTGTGAGGGTGGTAATGGGTTGCCAAAGAAGCTGTGGCTGCCCCATCCCTGGCAGTGTTCAAGGCCAGGTTGGATGGGGCTTTGAGCAATCTGGTCTAGTGGAAGATGTCCCTGCCCATAGCAGGGGATCGGAACTAAGCTTTAAGGTCCCTTCCAAAGCAAACCGTTGTGTTGATTCTGTGAAATGCGGGGCATCCTTGGCTGAGCAGTGCAGCTCAGAGGGAGCAGTTTTGTAAGAACACCAAAGGGGGACATGTCAATGTGACCAAACGAGTTTCACTGTGCAACAGAGAAAAAAATAACTTGCACTGGCATGAGTCAACTCTGCTCTGTTTTTTTAGAAGTTACATAACTCTGAATCATACACCGAATCACACATCACACTGTATGCGATCTGTGTAGTGAAATTCATCAGTGCCAATTGATTCTGTGGCTCTCCTTCCTCCTGAACAGTAGTGCTGGCCTGGCACAGGGTGGGAGGGCTCTTGCAATGGGATGTCAGTCACTGCTGACCTGGGCGCTGGGTGATGTGCACCACATGCACCACTTCCTTGTCACATTTTTCCATAAAAGGGGATGGAGCTGCTGTTTGTGAGCACTGAGGGAAGGCCGGAGCATGTCCCTGTAGAGAGTAGCAGGCCGTCTGCTGTGATGGGCTGCCAGCAGCAGGGGTTTGGGTGTTCCATCCCTCTTCCTGGGCAGCTCAGCACTGGCAGAGAAACTGGTGAGAACCCAGGGTATACCAAGTAGGATTTACACAAAATAAAGCCCCTGTGCTACTGCAGATTGGATGGCTGCAGTTTATGGGGTACAAAACACATACTGGGTTTTTTTCCCTCAGATCATTCAGGTGTCCATAACTGAATAACAGTAGATTATATGCATGGTAGCATAATCGCATTTAAGCATAAAACCCACCTTAAGTGAGGAAACACAACTTCTGCCAAGCAGGGATCTGCTTTGACTTAAATATTTATTGTTTACAAAAACTCTTGTTCTTGTATTAGTTTTTCTCTTCTTTCCTAGGATTAATGACATAGCAAACCTTTGCTCAGAGCTGACGGCATGCTGCACGGTTCTTAGCTCAGAGTGGTTAGGGGTTGTAAAAGCTCTTTGCTGCTCTTCAAATCACGTCTGGGGCTTCAATGATCTGCTGTGCAGTGTGGATGTAAGTTCAGTATCTTCTGAAGTACCTGTTAAACCTATTTACCTAGACTGCACTTAAGGGTGTAGTAAGGTTTCCATTCAATACAAAAGATGGAGCACAAATTTGGTCTTGTATTCATTCGAGTTTTCAAGGCTTTTAATGAGATTCTTGATTGTTTTTTAATTCTTTCCTACATCTTCAGGGTTAACGTAGAATTTGGGCAGTGCTTGGAGTTTCCTCTTTGTAAATTTTTTCTTTATTACAGAATGATACAGAATATCAGAGGTGCTCTTTAAAAGGAGCAGGCATGTCTGTATACTTTTCTAAAATGTTGAGAGATGTGTGAATAACTATATTTTATTTTAAAGACCTGCTTTGGTGTTGGGTCTTAGATTGTAGAAGGGGCTGTATACTTTGCTGTTCATTATTCGCCTGTTGTAACTTACTGCAGTCCTGTTAAATTCAGCAGGATTATGGTGACTTATGTTATCCAATATCTGATTCAATATATTTATCTGTAGTTTGAGTACATATTGATTACAGATTGAAACTGTGTATATTTGGGGCATATTCTTGTTCTGAAGCTAAGGAATGAGTATTGATGTTGTCGGGTTTTATACAATGATAAAATTTTCTCAAGTTTTTATAAAGGTAATGCTTTTATTTCAGAATTTATGATATTTGAAGTAGGCATTTGTTAAATTTAAGTTAAAAGCAATCAATATTTGCCATAAAATATTTGGGAAATGCATTTAAATTAGAGACAAATACTTACATGTAAACATTTTAATGTTTATTCTTAATAGTTGTGTCAGTGGTGTGTGCACTGTTATGTGAACCCTTGCAATGTTTTTCCTTCCAGGTGAGTGACCTGTCGTTTCACGATTCCCTGGCCACTTTCATTGCTATACTGATTGCCCGGCAGTGCTTTTCTCTGGAAGATGTAGTTCAGCATGTTGCACTGCCTTCTCTTCTTGCAGCTGGTAAGAAAATACTAGGAGAAGAACTTAAGAAGTCTTATGCTTATCATTTTAAGAAGTCTCCATTGACTGAATCAGTAGTGTGTTCTGAGCTTCATTCTTGTATGGAATGCCACTTACTGTGTGTTGCAGCATGTGTGTCACTGAAAGCTCCCAAAAGGAGCAATTCCAAGCTAGATCAGAGAACCTGTATGTGACAAATGTTATCAGAGTTTCTGGCAGCACATCATCCCCTTATGTTGTGCATCTTCACCTTCTGCTTACAACTCTGTTCTGCTCTATGCTATATGTTCAAATGTCAGCCAGATCTAGTCAGGTTGTGCATTTCCTTCTGGCATCGGTATGTCTGATATGGCTTTTTCTCTCTAACCTCGTTGTCCTCGCCTGCAGCCCTGTAGTACTCCAGCTATGGTCCTCTTTGTTGGCTACTTCACACATTTCACTTACTGCTTAGATTTGTGTTTCTTATTTCTGCTTCAACTATCAAAAACCATTTTAACTATGCATTATTTTCTGCCATATTTAGGTCTCTTGTTTTCCAAAAATCATACTATTCTTTCCTGGTTTTTAATCACTCAAGGCCAAAAATTCCAATGAAATTTTTGTATTCCCATTTAAAATGGGGCTGTGAGGTAGAACATTTCCAGGCCTGCCACTGGGACTTACAAGGTCCTGGGCAGATGCTTTATGTCCACATCCCATCTTCCACAGCCTGTGGAGATCCAGATGCTGAGCCTGGGGCGAGGATGACCTGTCGGCTGCTCCTGCACCTCTTCAAGACACCCCAGGTTTGCTTCTTTCCCCAGGGAACAGGTAAGTTCCTTGCTTTGTGGTCCTTTCATTTCAGAAAGGAAACCCAGATGGGTTTTGATGGCTCATGTGTGAAAATATCCATAATGCAAATACAAATGATAGCCTGTTTATAATTACACATGTTTCACTAGCGAAAAGTTGATATGTGCTATTCTTACTTGTTTGGGAAATGTTTTGTATGCATGTAAAACTACAGAAGTTTTCTGAAACTTATTCATTATCAACCTCTGGCCATCCAGGCATGACATAATGTTGACATAAAACTCAGCCATATTAATATTGTATCTTAAAAGAAAATAAAGTTTTAACATAGTATCATCGTGCACTTCAGCAAATAGGAACACGTTTAGAAGAACTGTTCTGTCCTGATAGTTCTCATTTTGTTTTGGAACTTCACTGAAACCATCATATGAGCCTGAGAACTTTTAATACAGGTTTTGTGCCAGTGCTGCTGTTGGCAGTGGTAGTACATACTGCAGTCACCACTGTCCTTCATACTAAATACTGTCAGGGCAGTGGTGGTTCATCCTGCAGTGATCTGAAAACCAAACATGACACAGTTTGGTAGCCTTACATGTAAACTGAAACTAAATGTGTTTTTTAAATAGGGTATAATAACAGCATCTAGTCCAACAGAAGAAACATGAGGAAATCAGTTCTCACGATATATTAACGTAGCTCTCTTCCCTTTTACTATATTAACTATGGAACTATATTAATGTAGTTATTTTTCCTTTTAAATTTGAATATTCTGTGGTCTGACCTGTGTGTGTTTTCCACAGACCAAAAGGGGAAGGAGAAGGGCACCTAGAACCTGAAAGGAAACAAGCCTGGAAATAACTTGTGTTTTGACTTAGAAGTATTACAGCAAATGTGATGACAAGACTATTTATATGGGAAAATGAATTTGAAAGGAAAAAAAAAATCAGCTCATCAATGGTGTCTAGTTCTTCCATCTAAAAGTAATAATAGTTTATATTTTGACCAGAAATCAATGAGCTTTTGTTGCATATTTGGGCAAAATAAAAGCTGTGAAGAATACTGTCTGAGTAACAGAGATATGTTAAATGGTCCCAGGCCTCCCAAGAAATAAAAGTGAATTTGAGTGGATAGGGAAAATGATGTCTGAACTCTAGGAAGTATACAAGTCAAAAAAATGTGTCCATGTTACAGTCTTGTTTTACATGTGGCTCAGTGAACCACTCTCAGAAAGGTGGATTCATTTTCCTTCCCTTCTTCCCTTCCTCTTTCTCTCTCTCCCTCCCTCCCTGTCTTTCTGTCTGCTTATCTTCAAGTTAGAAAAAGCAGTCACTGGCTTGTTCTGGAGTCTGCTTCTGACCTGCAGAATTAGGCTTAACTGTGACAGGCATTTATATTAATTAATTTTACCTCAGTCTGTTATGAAGAGTAGGTGAGGGAAGTAATTTCCTAAATCTGTGAAATCAAAATCAAAATACATGTCAGTGTCTTGTGGTTAAATTCACTGTTTACATGGAAACAGTGAAAGACAAAATCCTTTTTCTGTTTAAATGATCATAGCTCATTTTGATATTAATACATCATAACCACGTATCCCACTTGATTTTAATGACTTACCTGTTGGTCTTCACTTTCAATTCCAGAAAATTCAGTTCTTCATTCAGTTACTGTACTTCTGTAGCCATTCTAGATGAAAGGGATTTTGTACAAAGGAAATTTTAGTTGCTAAACAACCACCGTTTTCTGCAAGATTTACTCTTCTTCCCATAGGCAAATTATTTCCTGGAATTCGTTCTTCTTGTGATCGTCACCTCTTGGCTGCTGCTCACAACAGTATAGAAGTGGGAGCTGTGTTTGCAGTCTTAAAAGCAATTTTAATGCTTGGTAAGATTATGCAGAGTCATGTGTAATGTTTTTGTTCTAGTGTTTGAGTAAAAAAAGAGTTCGTGTCAGTTCACTTTCCTGGGAGTGCTCCTGGGAAAGGAAAACCCTGATGACAGGAGACAAATGTGTTTACTGTCTGTGCTTGTGTAGTATGTAAGTAGCATTTCCCCAGAAGGTCAAGAGACAGGATTTTTCTTTGGTGAGTCAGCTCCAGCTGATGAGGCTTTAAGCAGATGTGACTTTTTCACATTTCGACCCCTACCCCCACCACCAAGTCCCAGTACATTTCAAACTCGGGGGAGTCCCTCTCAAATACAGAGAGGAAATGTGATCTCAGATCACTTTTCCCACCTTTTTCTGTGTCTTACCACAAATCACGTGTCTGTCATTGTGGAAGTTGTGAAAGAATTACTGCTAAGCAACTCTCCACAAATTATGAGCGTGTTGTTTTTCCAAACAAATGCTTAAGACCTTGGGTTGGCTTAAGTTCAGTTAAAGCTTGTGACCTATGGTGATGTGTATTTTTGTAGTAAAGTAAATGTCCAGTTAACCAAGTAAGATCTTCCAGATGTGGACATACCCACAGAGGTACGCCTCCCTAGAGTGCCATTACTGTGTTTTCTGTTGACCAGTCTCAGAACTGTCTCAAACCCCCTTGATTCTTACTGATGTGGCTATATTAGGAAAGGTGTTACAGGCGTAGCTATCTGGGATGGGCTAATGGAGTTGAGAGTGAGTTTGAAATAAGTTTATGGCTGTTACTGGTGTTCTTTTGCTATTCAGAGTGCTGGGATTTGCTGGTTTTCTTCATTAATGGTGTGTGGTGTGAATATGTATTGTTTAATCTCTGTGCAGAGATGTGGTTCAGATAGCGTCTGCAGCAGGGTGGTATGAAGGAAGGTGCAAGCACACAGCTTGTTTGTGCCTGTACTTCAGCACATCTCCTTGTATACCAAAAATGTTATATTTAGAAATGTATTATTTGTCTGCCAGGTTTTTCCCTCTTGTCCTTCAAAGGTTACAGATTTGGGCTTGATATGTTTGTGCTCACAAGCTCCTAAGATGTTGAATGGAGGGTGTGGACTGGCTGTTTGCTGCTGCTCTCTGTTCATGTGTGTTGGCACAGGCTCCCATCAGCTTATTTCCCATTCTCTTTGCAATGAGCTTGTCCTTACCTTTGGGTCTTTTGGGGCTTGATGTGTCTGATGTACCAGTCATTGGGTCAGTGATATGGACCCGGTGGAGGTTTCTGAGTTTGCGGGAACAGAGGTTATAACTGTCACCTCTCAGGATATGTTCCGCTGTTCTGCTATTGGAAAAATAATTTCTATTCAGTGTCATAAGTGACAACGCCGTTCAGTCTTTCCTCTCTCTGTAAGGAGCTGATTCCTTGTGCTGCTCTGTGTGTGTGCAAGTGACTGAAGCAAGCTATTTAGCCTTATCATGTCATGTTAGTTATTGATCTGAGGTGTTTTCCAAGGGATGACTATCATATGCAGTGTATCAGTTAAGATCCATGCGACTTTCTGCTGACTTAAAATATTGGCTATGTTAGCCCACTCTTCATGCAGGCTGTTGGATAGCCTTGCAGGCTCTGAGTTATGATTATGTGGAATGCTTTGTGTTGTTTTCTGCACTACTACATACTATAGTTGCATCTTTTTCCTTGCTCAAGGTTCCAGGCCTGTAAACATGTAAACCAGGCACTGCTACAGTTCTGGTTTTTGGGTTGGTGGGTTTTTTTTGTTGTGTTTTTTTATTATTTATTTTTTTGCACTGTGTCTGAAGTATTTTTCCTTGTCTCTGGTCAGCCCTGTTGGTTTCAGGTAGATGGTGATTGTACTGCTTTGCCAGTGCCTTGCAGGGAGGAGGGGCTCACCAGTGTTGGCCAGGCTCCCTCAGCATGCTCCGCCCTTCTCCATTCCCAGGAAGATCAGTCTTTCTTGTCAAGAAGTTCATAGGAAGGTAGGCTAAGGGGCCACTGATCAAAGCTTGTCGCTTGATCTATGGAGTGATAACAAATCAAAGTAAGACTTGGGAAAGGGACACCTGAGAAGAGTGAGTAACCCAACACTTCCTTATCCTGCCAAAGCTATTTCAGGCACTCGGAGATCTTTTCTTGTTGAGCTTTACTTGTGTGTGATTCGTATAAACCTTTTTCTACTTCTGAAATATCCATTACAAAGATGGTATGCAAACTGAAGCAAGTGGAGAATACTTTGGCCATAGTGATTTTCAGAGTCCATTAGTGCTGCCCTTCTACTGTGGCTGCCTCAGTCCTGCTTTACCCCTCAGCTGGCCTGTGCCTCCGGATACATCCCCTGGCAGGTATGCGGTCTGTGAGTGCATGGGCAGAAGTTCACCCCCTACGTCTGTGCTTCTGCTGTGCAGGTGATGCTGAAATTGGCAGCAACAATGTCAACTCCTCGAAGAGTGAAGACTTCCATATGAGAAGCTTGTTAGATGAACTCAATGAGGATGAAGTCTGGGGTTCTTCTCACGCTTTGAAAGCATGTGGAAAAGCTGTTTCCGTAGAAACTGCTAGTTTAAGCGAGTATGCTAGATATGTACTAAGAACAATTTGCCAGCAGGTAATCTCTAAAAGTACTCATCTGTCTTCATTTGGAGAAACAATGCTATTTTATTTGAAAAGTGTATAATGTATTTGGGTGCAAAATGAATGTTGAAGTATTTCAGTATTTGAGTTCTGTTTGGGTTTCCTCATTCGGAAAATTTATATACGGAGTAGTATGTTATTGGGGGTGAAGAAACTGCTTTAGTTACTAGCATCTCCCTGCATTCTATGAGAACTCTAAAAAAACACTAGGTTTTTTTTCTTACCTGAATCTTGAAGGCTTTGAGCAGACAATAGGATCACACCATTAGCTGTCTGCTCAAGTGCTTTTGCATTAGCATTTGCTTTATTGCGAAGTTGCTTTTAGAACACAGAATAAATCAATTTTGGAAAAAACTGTTAATCTTATACTTTCAGGAGGTACTGAATGACAGAAGACATTTATAATCTCACATGTTGCATGGACTGTTGTTCAATTCAAGTTTTGCATATGGAAAAATCACTTTTCTGTTTAGCTTACCAAAAGTTAATATTGTCTTGAAACTATCTTGTGGATCTGTTATCTGATTACTTACAGGAGTGGGTTGGAGAACACTGTTTAAAAGAACCTGAGAGGTTGTGCACAGACAAAGATCTTATTTTGGATCCTGTTCTTTCAAACAAACAAGCGCGGAAACTGCTTCAACTTATCTGTTATCCTCATGGTATTAAAGAATGCACCGAGGGTGACAACCCTCAGAGGCAGCGTATCAAGTGCATACTTCAGGTAATGCAATGGGGAAAAGGAGGAAAAACTACCTGTGATGCACTGACTCTTAACTTGTCATTCACCAGCACCACCAATTGACACTGATTTGCAGTTTCTGGTGAAACCCAGCATTAGATTCTTCTTTAAAGGTTGCACGTGCTCAGGATTCC
Source organism: Myiopsitta monachus (assembly GCA_017639245.1). NCBI lineage: Eukaryota > Metazoa > Chordata > Aves > Psittaciformes > Psittacidae > Myiopsitta > Myiopsitta monachus. Next base: position 24,931,096 of record CM029923.1, read on the forward strand.
CACTGTCTGTGGGAAACATTTTACAGTGTGACTTCTGGTGTCTCATTATGTCTGATTCCGCAGTTATGGAAGAGACAAGCATGCAGCATGCTCATTGTTGCTTTTCACCATTGTTAGTCATTAGGAAGCCACTAAAAAAGGGAGCTGCTTTTAGGGTTGCCTACATTGAGATGCCTGTGGTCTCAGTAGGCCTCTGTAACAGTACTGTGGTGAAAGGGCACTCCTGCTCCATGGAAAAGGCTCAGATGCCTTCCTGGACAGTCCTAAACTGGTAATTTCTTCAAATTCAACTGCACTAGGACACTTAATTTCTTAAACTATAATGACCAAGTAATTTGTCTTGGATTTTCTTGCAATAGACCTGTGAAGAATCAGATTGGCAATTGTGCTAAATACAGACATGTCCACTAGGATGGCTGTACTGTGAAGTACTGTAATTACTAATGAAAGAGTGAATTACATTTTCTATATTCAGACTTAACTAAACTCAGATTTTGCAGAGAGCAAGATTTTTATTCAGAAAAGTTGTGTGGTCAAAAGTATTGAGTAATGATACTAGTTGCAAAGATGTGGAAGTTACTGTGCATTCTTTGATAGGTATTTTTACATGATATTTTTGCATGTTGTTAGACTGTTAAAGAGTAGTGATTGTGATGATCTGTTTATAAGATGAGGTTTTGCATGTACTGTATTCAATTATGAGAGTTATTTTTTTTCTTCAGACCTGAAGTGTTGACTTTTGTATTTGTAATGTTAATTCTTACCCAGAACTTAGATCAGTGGACTCTCCGGCAGTCTTGGTTGGAGCTGCAGCTGATGATCAAACAGTGCATGAAGGAGCCTGTGAGTATTTGTTTTCAAACTTTCTTATCTAAATATTTAATGCAATAAAGTATGTTAAATTTTAACGTAGTCCATAAGCAAACATACCATGAATGTGCTAGTTTACTTATGTTTTACTGTAGGGTTCTGGGTCTGTGGCTGAAATGAACAGCTTGTTGGATAATATTGCAAAGGCGACAATAGAGGTGTTTCAGCAATCCGCTGATCTAAACAATAACTCTTCTAACTCTGGTATAGGCCTCTTCAATCCAAACTCTGTTGGAAATGCTGACACAAGTAATACAAGACAGAATGGTAAAAAGACATTCCTAAGGTATTTTTTTGTAGCACCTTTTTAATTATTTTAGCCAACATGATGCTTAATTATGTGTAGATTGCCTAGACTTTTTTGCACTTGAAAAAGGAATCTACAGAAATGAGTTACCTGAAGGTTACTTCTGTTTGCTTTTGTTTAACAGTAAATATAGTTGATATTCTTGAACTTTCTGAAAACCAGAAATTTTGACTGCTCAGTCCACACTAGTTACTCCAGATGCATTGTGCCAACTGTTTTATTAAAGCAGTTCAGTCTTGTAACAGCTAATACCTTTTGCAGAAGTATGTGGATATGTTGACTGAAGTAAGTTTATTCTACTTCTAGTTCCTCTGAACGGCGAGGAGTGTGGCTGGTGGCTCCCTTGATTGCAAAACTGCCTACCTCAGTTCAAGGTAGGGTCTTGAAAGCTGCGGGAGAGGAGCTGGAGAAAGGTCAGCATTTGGGGTCATCTTCTAAGAAGGAGAGAGACAGACAGAAACAAAAAAGGTACGACCTTAGGAAATCCTTATACACAGAGTTGAAAGGTAGTTCTGACAGAGGGGTATACTGAGGGCTGAATTTTGGCTTCACCAAACCTCATTGCTTCACTTTTGTGGAGCAAAAAGTTAACCCCAAACAGGGTTCAGGTTTAATTTAGTTTGAAGAAATATCATTGGTATCAGAGGACAAAATGTGAAAGCTTTGTAGCACATCTTCCTGTGGCTATTCTACAGCTTGCTAATGGGAAAAGTTAGATATTTAAGATAATAGAGCACTTTTTGTCTCTTCCTTTCCATGTCAGTAGGCCACTTTCCTTGCCATTAAGTTCCCGTAATTGTCATGAGATGTCATCTAAGTTCTGTTGCCAATTAAAATTAAGCTCATCTCTTAACTTTCAAAGCACATGAGAATTTTAATGGCTTAATGGTTATTGATTTTCCTTTAGTCAACTATTCTTCCACAGTGCCTATAATTTTTATATTTCCGTAGAGTTATGATAGAAATTACATTCAATACTATGCACAAGGTCTCTTACCTTCAGATACCAACTATCTTTCTTGTGAAACTCTTCCAAAGTGCAGTTGTTCAAGAAAACAAACCACTTCTTGACTGAAAACAAACTTTGTTACTTTTCTGAGTCACAAAACCAGTGATGCTATGGGAAAGTATGAAATCTTGTATTACATATTGTCATGGTTTAAACCCAGCTGATAGCTAAATACCATGCTGGTAACTAAGTACTGCTTGCTCACTAACCCTCTTCCTCCCACAGCTCCCTGGGCAAGATGGGGAGAATTGAAAGAACGTAAAACGTGCGGGTTGAGATAACAACAGTTTAGTAGTTGAAATAAAGTAAAATATGGTGATAATAGAAATAATACAAAAAAACCCACAATATTGATAATAACAATCGGGAACAACAGGAAAAAAAAAAAAAGACAAATGAAAATTCAGAAACGCAAGTGATGCATAGTACTATTGTGCACCACCTGCTGACTGACACCCAGCTTGACCCAAGCAGTGATTGGTCCCTTCTGGGTAACTCCCCCCCAGTTTATATACTGGGCATGATGTGCTGTGGTATGGAATAACCCTTTGGTTAGTTTGTCCTGGCTCCTCCTGGCTTCTTGTGCCACTCCTCTCTGGTAGAGCTTGAGAGACTAAAAAGTCCTTGATCAGGGTAAGTGCTACTTAGCAACAACTAAAACATTGGTGTGTTATCAGCATTGTTCTCAGACTAAAGCCAAAACACAGCACTGCCCCAGCTACTAGGAAGAAAATTAACTCTGTTCCAGCTGAAACCAGGACGCCTATATAAGAACTCTTTTTTCATACTCTGCTTTATGTAGTAGGGATAGCAGTTGCAATAATAACTGTCTTGCAAACCGTAAATTTTTCTTATGGAAATTAATGAGAAAATGAAGGTATGTTCCTACCATGTTGCTCCTAAAATGTGAAAAATTGCTCTTTAACATGACTTTTTGAAAATGCAGGCTTCCTATTTTTCACCTTTTATTGGACCTTGGGATTTTGCCATTCCTTTATACTAATTGTCGCCTAAATTGTTGAAGTCATGTTAAATTCCAAATGAAAATAACTGTTGAAATGAATACTTGTAATCAGTACATGTGTGTATGTGTGCATATGTGTTTATATTGTGTTTATGGTGCATGGAATTTTCAAGGAGCTTATATACCTGAAACTGCAAAAATCATTGCACGAGCTGTTACTCAAATCCCTTTGCCAACATTTTAAACTTCTCCTCTGCTTCACATGTACTTTCAAATTAATATTTGTGTATTTCTTTCAGTTTGTCTTAATTTTATGTTATAATGGATACACATTAATCTAAAAGAAAAAATATTGAACACCCTTGCATTGGTGTGGCATAGCTCCTACAACCAGCTAAAGCTGCATCTCAGTTTACTTATACTAAGCCTGTGATAGAATTTTAGTGAAGTTTAGGTAGGCAGCTGTCACTAACCAGTGCTTACATGGGAAACTTACTTGGGATTCACGTCAGACGACTAACATGGGTTAGAATCTTTAGCTGCCTAATCTCCACTAAAATTGTATCTTCAGTTAATTAAAGTAGTTTTAAAATAACATGGACTGATTCTGAGTCAGGCCTTCAAGTGTCCATGCAACTCTTGGTCATTCCATGCCCTAAGCTAGGTGGATTCTCAGTAATGACATGCATAATATTTGCGTTTACCCTGGCTGGTCCTGTGCCCGCTTATGTACATGGTCTTTTAATTCACCTGGCAAGGCTTTAATTTACTAAACCAGAATCAGACTTAGATGCAGTCAGTGCCACTTCAAGGAAAAAAAGTAGACGAAGCAAGGAAGGAAGCAAGGATGGGAAGTATCAAAATAACTAATTGACTTCTGTGTTTGCCTCTCTTAAAGCATGTCTCTCTTGAGTCAGCAACCTTTCCTTTCATTGGTACTTACTTGCCTTAAGGGACAGGATGAGCAACGGGAAGGGCTTCTAACATCACTGCAGAATCAAGTTAATCAGGTAAAACAAGCACATAATCATGAGCACCCTTTGTGAGATGTTTCATGTGTCATCGTTTTTATGGGTATATGATGGTGTAAACCCAGGAAAATTACAGTGCAATATTATGCCAAAAGGAACAGTCCAAGGAGGGAGAATAGGGAGGTGTTTGTTCCTTTTAGAGGGTGAATACATCTATTTTTCTAAAATTGTTACAGAGAAATATAATGAACTTGAGTCTGATTTCAGTTGTTTCCAGGAAAAGCAGTAACTGATGCTTATCCCGAAAGGAACAGTCTGGAGCTATGTCACAGCCTGGACCTGAGCTGAGAGGCAGTATGAGAAGTTAATTTTTTGAGTTTTTTTTTCTCCCTGCTGTCCTCGCCACTTGGGCTTTCTTTTATTGTATGGGTTCTGCCCTGAAATGTAGCTGGTCCCTAAGACTGATCATTTCTCATTAAGAGAACCCACCAGTTCCCGTTGGGAAGCTGCATCCAGCGCGAGAGCTCTATTTACTTACCTGTGGTGAGCAGTTGAACAGGGCGTTTGAAACACTATTTTTAATAAAAGCATAACTAACACAACTGGTAGCGTAGAGTCAACTCTTTACATCTCTGCTCCACTAGTGAGCTTAATCTGCTCTAAGCCTTAAACAGGCACGAGGATAAAAAGGTTAATAATCTTTTATGATTCCTTACAGATAATGGTCACAAATAATGGAAAAAACATTCCTTTACAGGAAGAAAATAACCTTAATCAAATGCTTTTTCTTAGATCCTTAGCAATTGGAGGGAAGAACGGTACCAGGATGATGTTAAAGCTAGGCAAATGATGCATGAAGCCCTACAACTTCGTCTTAATTTGGTAAGAAAAGCTTCTGTAGTCATCCTGATGTTATAAAAAGATGTAACAGCTACTCTGGAGCAGGTAGTAAGGAGTGGGAAGTACCATGTCAGGGTGTCGCATGGGCCAGGGCTTCCTGAGAGCTTGCAACTGAGTCCTGCAGCTCCGAGCCTGGGCATCAGGCACCTCTACTGGGGTGGGGATGCGCTGAGGCCACATAAGGACATCAGCCCACTGTGCAGGCTCAGGATCAGGCCTGGTAAGGGCAGCCAGAGTCAGATGCAGCCCTGGCATGGCCAGGCAGGGCCATGGGGATGGACTCAGGCTCCTGGCTTGGTGCTCCTGGGCCGGCGTGGGATTAGCCCCAGATGGGGCTGGCCAGGGACAGCAAGGGTTGTTACTACCCCTCTGCCCTGACACAAGGGTGTCTCTGCTCCATTTGTGGTTGTTTCTGTTCTTTCTGTCTCTCTTCTTTCATCTAATGCCTCCTGACTATAACGTTTGGACATGAATCATATAAAATGAATGGGAATGGCACCCTATACCTTATTTGTACCTTTATTTTTGTGGTGCTTTCATCCTTTCAGTGTTCCTGGAACTTCAGAAATGTATCATCTTTTTGTGGATGTTCCAGGCTGTTGCCCACTGATGTTTTATCCCCATGTAACAAGCAAGGATTTTATGGAAGTGAGCAGTCAATATAGTTGAGACTTTCAGAGCTCCCAGAGAATATAGCATTTGGCTATTTAACTTCCACGTGCAATTTCAGTGGCTGCTACTTGGGTACATGTATTAACTTAGAAAGTTTCCATTGAGCTCTCTTGGGTCCCACCTCTCTTGGAGCCTGTGTACCAGAGATCAGGGCCACCACAGCTTGTTTAGCCCAGTTCAGTCGGATTGCGGAGGCCAAATAAGGGAGCACCAAGGTAGGACTAACGCTGCAGTGTTGTTCTCTTTGTGTCTCTTTGTAACCTGCTTAGATGCAGCTGTGCAACTAGAGGGGTAACCATAGCCTTTGCACTGCTCCTGGTTCAGGTCAAGGGGACTTCAGCCAGCTGTAGACCAGCTTTGGGGTCTCTGTGGCTGCGCTTAAAGCACAAAATGGCTCCTTCTCAAAGCCAAGGCATGTTTTACAATATCACGCTATGCTGGTAGCAATATTGAGAAATTGTTCATAGGGTAAAATACATCTTTTAGCAGTTTTCATTTTCAGTCAATGCTATATTGTTCTTCAGATCTATTTTCTCTTTGTACTGGACATTATTGTCTAATTTTGGGGTGTGAGGAAGTGATAATTACAAGGTTTTAATCTGACATTATTTCAGTTCTGAGAATGTTTTCACTGACTTAAATTTGTTGCATCAAACATGAAAGTGAAGGTACAAAACTGAAAGAGAAGTGTAATAATATTCTGCTTTTCTATAGCTCCTTAGGATAAACTTTTTGCTGGGAGCATGGGGTGGGTGGGAAACATTATTTAAAGTCAGCACTTCAAGATGGCATTCAATATACAAGAACTTGTAGGACTGGAAGGAAGTTTTATTCATTAGTAACCGATTTGATAAGGGAAGCTTGCCTCTATGAGGTACATGCAGAGCCTTGCTATGTGCTGTGTTATTTTGCAGGTAGGTGGCATGTTTGACACTGTGCAGAGGAGTACCCAGTGGACCACGGACTGGGCACTGCTGCTCCTCCAGATAATCACTTCAGGAACTGTTGATTTGCAGACCAACAAGTACGTCTGCACTGTTTAAACAAGCTAATTCATGCCCTTAGTGCTTTGAAGTTTAGATGGCATGTATGTTATTGTTATGTTTTTCTTACTATTACGCTACTACTGCTTGAGTGCAATTTCTGTTCAGGCACTGGTCTTGTTTGGGGAAGTACCTCTGTTTTGGAGAGCACTGGAGCCACTATTTACGCTCTTCCGTAACAAGCACATACCTTAGTGGTTCCTTAAGTTGGAGCCTGTCATTCCCAATGCCTGTCTGTTAGCAGTTTGTGCTGTTTGTAGCTCTGAGCAGGAGTTTATGGTAAAATTTGTATGTATGTGTTGACAGTCCACCTACATGTATATGCTGGGGCTTACGCATGCAAGCTGAGGTGTGTGTCTATGCAGAAAGGCCCTGAAAAACCCAGCTTCTCTGAAGGGCTGCACTTGTGGCCTTTGCTGTATCTGTCCCTGGATCTCTTGGCAATCAGTAGTTCTCATGGTAATAATTGTCTTTACTCCTAGCGAACTGTTCACAACTGTGCTCGATATGCTGGGTGTCCTCATCAATGGGACACTTGCCTCAGACTTGTCGAATGCTTCCCAAGGAGGGCCTGAGGAAAACAAAAGGGCTTACATGAATTTAGTGAAAAAATTAAAAGTAAGTGTTATGTCTTGTCGTTTTCAGCATTTCTTTCAAATTGCATTGTGCCTGTGTTTTAGTCCTGATGCTTCTAGTGTGTGGGAAGGCCTCTTGGGAAAAGAGGAGAGATTGAAACAGGCCTAAGTGATAACAAGGGAAAAAAGAAGAAAATAAGAATACAGGAATGTGGGTGTGGGAAGACAGATTTTCAGTGTTTTCTTCATATTAAATTAAAACTGGGGACCCTGCAAGATGCTTAGTTACTATTATTCATGTTTGAGGCACTAACTTTGTGTTAACACATTTTCTATATTCTGTAAAAACAAGAGATGAAAAGATAACTTAAATTCTAAAAAACCCCAAAACCCAGCAGAAAAACCCCAACAAACCCTGGCAAATCCACTTGTTTATGTTTATCAGAAGTACAAGGAAATGGCTCATCCAGAAACTGGACACTTTCTAATAGTGAAAGCAGTATAATGTGTCTCTCTCTCCTGCTCCTTGTTTGATTGATGGATGTATTTATTCTCTAGAAAGAGCTGGGAGACAAGCGGTCGGAAAGCATTGACAAGGTTCGCCAGCTGCTCCCTTTGCCGAAGCAGACATGTGATATTATCACTTGTGAGCCAATGGGATCCTTGATAGACACCAAGGGGAACAAAATTGCAGGATTTGACTCCATTGATAAGAAACAGGCAAGAGTAAATGTTTGCTTTCATCTCAGTTTTTCCATGCTTTTTGAAGTGTAGGAAATTCAAGCAAACAGGTGCAAGTTGGACAGTATGTGTGTCTATATGCAGTAACATGAAAGCATTGCACTTCTGCTTTAATTCAGCTTCTGGTGCACTCTCAGTCATTACTAAATCTTCAGCCACAGCAATGCAGTCTCTTAAAAAAACAGGCAGGCATTCCATGAGATTGGTGCCAAAAGAGGAAAACCTGGCCTGTTGAATAGTACCTTTAAAAAAAGTTGCAAATGACAGACTGTTTTTAGAATCAAATACATTTCTGTTCCAAATATTCTTGCACAGTTTTTGTTTGCGTGATCCATGTGAAAATCCTCAGGGAGAGTGAAACCAGGAGTGGGTTTAGAGGCACGCGGAGAGTTGTTACACCACAGCCGAAGGGGTTTGAGCAGCCTTGTGTGACTGAGACCATGCACCAGCATCACCACCCCTGCAGCAGAACTGGAAGCATCCCATCCCACTCTCCCTGACAACTCACTGCAGTCTTGGAGCTTTAGATAGATGATGTGCATCTTTATTGGAAACAGTTTTATGCCACTTGTACAAATTCAAGAGTTTGGGTAACCTTTTACTTTCTGATTTGTTTAAACTTCAGTCATTACATTTGCTGCATGCCCACCCTTGTTATATCTGCAGAGTACATGGTCAATTTGCAACTGCTAATGGGATGAGTGCTTACATAAGCTTGCTCAGTTCTTCGATACAGGGTCTTCACAGATAACACCAACTCCACAAAAGTTTCCAAAAAGGAAATGACATTTGACTTGGAGTAGAAAAGCAGCAGCTCTTAAAAAAAGTATTTGTTTTTCAAGCACAATCCTATATTTGAGAGCTCGTTTGACCTGGGAACCTTTTGACCTATTACCTGCTGGAGGGAAGATGGAGGGTGATTGATCCTGCTTACAAAAGATGGGGGGGGGGGGGGGGAGGAAGTGTATTAGTTGTTTTGGATTTATTTGGAATACAAAAAAATGCATAACTTTTAAAGTGAATTTATTTACAAGAGAAAAATAGAGCTTAGGGTAGAGTTTTTTATTCTGCAGACTGGGTAGGCATTTTCTGGTGATACAGTGCTTAGGCTTTCTTCCCTTATTTGAGTATGTAAACTTATAGTCAGGATATTCTCAGAGTAGTAATTTTTGATAGAGATTTGACTTCTCATTCAAAATATGATAATAGAATTTGAGATTTTTAGCATAGCTATCAGCAAATGGTACTATAGTGGCAGCCTTGGATAGAGGTTGAAATCTCACCCGTATGCGTATGGTACATTTTGTGGAGGAAAAAAATCCTTACTGGATTTTTCTGACTCAAATTATACAGAAAGCATCTGCTCTAATGCTCAGCTTTCTTAAAATATGAACTTCACTTTTATTCTGAAACAGGGTCTTCAGGTTTCAACAAAACAAAAGGTGTCCCCTTGGGATTTATTTGAAGGTCACAAAAATCCTGCTCCTCTCTCCTGGGCATGGTTTGGTACAGTTCGTGTCGACAGGAAAGTGATCAAATATGAGGAGCAGCAGCATCTCCTCCTGTACCACATGCACAACAAACCCAAGCCACGGAGTTACTACCTCGAGCCCTTACCCCTTCCTCCAGAGGAGGAGGAGGAAGAACCCACCACACCTGTGTCTCAGGAACCAGAAAGAAAGTCAGGAGAGTTCTCTGATCAGGGAAAACATGCCATGGATGACGAGAAGAAGGCAAAGAGCAGGAAGCGAAAGTCAAAGTCAAGCTCAAGGGCTGATGTAAGTTGTTGGTGCCCCATACAAAATTTGAAATATCTCACTGAAGCATCTGATGGTGCTGTCTTAGCTGCCTTCAAAAATTGCTCTGCACCGAGAAGAGAGAGTCCTAATAAAGGGAACGAATGGAGATGGTCAAGAGGAGGGTGGATTTCTATCAAATATAGCTTAGGACATTATGTGCTGTGTAAAATATGCTAGACTGGATTTTACTAAATATTATTCCGTTTCTGTATATGCTTTCATTTGGTGTAAAGTACAGCTGGTGCTGTTCATATCCATTTCTAAAATTCCTCCTGTTCAAATTACATTGAGAGCAAACATGTTGGTTTAAACCCTGGTCCCATTCAAATGTAAGCCGGTTTGAAAGAGGTTCTTTCACATAGATAAACTGGTTTACTCTGCAGTTTGTTCTGGTTTCTGAGATGCTTTCCCTTTTAGTTTTTATTGGGTTTTGAGGTGTGGGTTCCTAAGCTGAAGAATCATTAGAGCAAAGGTTTGAAAAACATCCCTGGCACCACCCAAATAATAATGTGCGTTTCCAGAAGCAGCATTCTGTGCAATTACATCCTCTTCACACTGCTGCCAGCATATTCGCACGCACTGTAGATGTGATAGTGTTCTGTCAGCATCCAGCTGGTTTGTCTACATGTTGCATTTTCAGTAGCTATAATTTTAAGATCATTTTCTGGCCTTTTTGATGTTTCAGTTAAGTTGTTCTTGTAATTTCTATGCTGATACAGTAAGCAGTCCTTGTGCTATACCTAATTATAGCCTAGAGAAAATACTTGCTAACAAGGTAAAAATGGATCGTGTGTGCATGAAGTTGATCATGTTAATTACCTGTGGGCAGTCTGAGACTTAATCTGGTTTTTACATCACTGCAAATGACAATGGGAACTGTCTCTGTCCTTTAATAATTTAGTAGGAAAATTGGCATTATTTATGAGTTAGTAAGGTATGAATGTCAGTAACATTCACTTTTGCTGTATATTTTAAGGAATATCCCCAGAACAACTTATACAGAGTGCCTCCCACCTACTCCCCAGTTTCCTCTCAAGTGATGCATCCTCCGCAGCCTGCCTTGTGGGGTTACAGTATCATGGGCCAGCCACAGCAGCCGGGCTTCTTTGTGCAGAACCAGCCCCTCCCACCAGGTATGGGTAAGCTTTGTATTCACAAACGTGTGGCTTTATTACTTGGTGTATGTGACAAAAGTTGATTTCTTATAATCACGTTTTGTCTCTGACTTTCCCTGAAGCAGGCTGTGTCTGCTGAGGCCATTTATTTAATTTCTTAGTTAGCCCTTTTTTTTTTTTTTTTTTAGGGCTTTCAATTATCAGCTGTAGGTATATCTCTATTAAACCATTAAACTTTTTAGATAGATAAGCAAAAATGACCTACTGTGGTGATAGTATAAGAAAGCCGGTAGAAGTTCAGTAAGGAGTCAAATAAAATAGGAATGATTAAAAAGAAAGAATGACCTTTGGGGGTTATTTCTTCTTTGATTCATGCCAGGTGCTATGGGGGCTAATTTAGCATCTACTCCATGGAATAAATAAATCCACAGGCTCACATTTTTTTCAACATTTGTGCTTGTGATATGTGCTTAATTTTTTTGTAGGATTGTTTGTTTCTTCCAGTTAATATGCATAGAGTTGAACATAGGTATTTTACTTTCTCTAGGGGGCAGCAGTTTACGATGTTGTGAGAGGATCCTATTGTGTCCTTGTCTGACAGTATGCAGGAGAATTTTAGAAGTTTGGTTCCAATTATAAATGTTAACTATTTTTTCTGAAGCTCCCGGTACAACAAGATCTGTATTTTAAGTGTATAAAAGTCTTCAGAATACACCAGACTGTGTCTAAAAAGTTTAAGGAGATGATGATATTGAAAACAAACATATAAGATCACCTTTGTAAGTCTGACATAGATACATAATTTTTATCAAATAGCATAGAGTGTATAAATTACTGCCATCTCATTATAAAATTGGTGTGACATAATAAGCTGCTCATACCGTGCTTTTGATCTGACATGCAACTTCTGTTCATCAGTAGTAAGCACACATTTTATATGACATAGAACATGCAACAGCCTTTTCACTTTTCTCTCTCATTTACAAGTGACAGTCTTTAAAGTTATTTTGCTTGTTTCATTTTTCAGGCCAGTAATCTGGTTTAATCCAGTTCACTGTCTGCCTTTACAGAGATAAGTTTATCATCTTTATTGTAGAGCTAACCAGATAGGAGCTGATGAATTAGCAGTGATCTGTACCAACAACACTCTCACGGAAGGCAGAGAACGCATTTGTGTTTTGGGTGGTTTTAGGTGGTTCCAGGCTGGATCCGACAGGCTCCTTTGTTCCAACTAATACGAAGCAAGCCCTGTCGAACATGCTGCAGCGGCGCTCTGGCACCATGATGCAGCCCCCCTCTATCCATGCAATCACGCCTCAGCAGCAGTTGCTCCAGATGAAACTCCTGCAGCAAGAGCAGCAGCAGCAGCGGCTCCTCAGGCAGCAAGCACAGTCACGGTCTCTCCAACAGGTTTGTCCAAACACCTAACTCTGAAGAACAACACAGTGTTTCTGCCTTCCATCGGGGCTGCTTGCTCTGCATAGGCTTACAGAGCAGGGAGCCAGTGGTATTGACAATTGCAGTAATTCCCCAAATGTTGCTTAACCAGGGCCATCTGCTTTGAAACTTCATCTGCCCTTTGGTCTCTTAGTCCATTCTATTTTTCCTGTGTTTCATAACATCAGGTTTTCTTCTGCTACTTGATGATATTCTTGTTCCCTGTTGTGTCGGAGAGGCCTTCCTAGTGGAATTGCATGGTGCTGTGTACAACCAAGCTACATGTAAGCAGCAGGGGCCCAGCAATGCTCCTCACAGTTAAAAACCCAGGAAGTCCATAAGGAGCTGTTTCCATACACGTGTGCACACAGACACTCTTGTGTTCTCTAGAAATAGCTGGTATTTCTTCTAACATTTTTTGCAGAGTACAGCTGCTGTGTGCCAAACCGCACATGGCTGTTGTGCAACACCCTTCAGAGCCTGAGCGAGTTTTCAGAGCATTGCTGCAGATAGGCTGCTTTAGAACAGATGGCGTAAGAACAGAAAATTGGTTTTGGATCCCAGATAAATAGCACTATGTGTACAGTAGTTGGTGGTAAAACCAGTAACTTTTCTTCTTTATTTTAAAGTCCTTCTGTACCCATTCTTACCCTCACTGAAGTACATACTACATTGCTCTTACGCTATCTTGTCTTCAAATTCTGTGATGTGCTCACTTTGCTCAAAAGAGTAAAAATTTTCAGCAAGCCTCCTTACAATTTCTTCCACACTGTCTCTATTTTGTTCCAGCTCTTTCCTTATCCTTCTCACCCCTCTTTCAGTCTCCCTGCAAAGCCCTCTGTGGTGCTTAAATTACTGATGGGCTATAATAGCTTTATAGGGAACCTATAATTAGGTTCTAATTTAATTTAATTGTGAAATTTAATTGTGAAACCAGGAGTTTTCTGTTTCAAAGAGCCCTCCCCCCTCCAAGCTCCAGATGTGTGTTTTATCATATCAGTGGTACAGTGGATATTTGATCACTCATTAGTGTCCTGTGGGCACTATGACGTACTCAGGATTAGGTACCCCACATGTTAGGGTACTGGGCTTTGTGGTGAGCCATCACTTCTTATTTAATAGAAACCCTGTGGTATTTTTTACATTAGGCAATATCTTACTGTTAGGTGCAACTAGCTTTCAATTGCTATGATAGAATACAGGCTTCAGTGACAGCCTTGAGTAGAGAAATGATGATCACTACCTATGGCTGGGGGATCAAAAAGTAATAACTGAAGATCTAAAATAACACATTATTTTCACATTTAAGAAATGCTGTTGTTTAACATTATCATGTTTAGAGGGAAAAGGATGTTGCGTTTCCTTTTTGGTTTGAAACAGGAATAGTATCTGAGGTGTTAAGAACAACAGTTAACTTCTGCTCTGAAGCATGGCATAGACAGGTTGTCAGTAGGGAGAATAAACTTACCATGAAGACATGTGCATCCATGCCTAAATAAGATTAATAATGTGTCTGTGATGATTTTTTGGATCAAACTGTTAGAATGTAACAGTAAAAAATTAAAACTTGCACTAGAGTTCAGCAGTATAGGTTCGGGTGCCTGTTTCACCTAAGGTGCGACATGTGCTGGATGTTCATCAGTTGGCGTTTCTATATCAGCTGTTTTTATTTCAGCCACAAATCAGCTACCAGTTAAGCAGATGTAAGCAAAGTCAAACCACAGCTTTCCAAACCCAAACTTTGTTTACCCAGTTACTTCCACATAGTGTCATAATTGTCTGTTGTGGTCTGCTGGAGACAAGTGGACACATCATTTTCTCTCTGCTTCTATTATTTTGCCTTATTGGATGTTTGGGAAGATTCGTTCAGCCTGATACGTGGAAACTATTGCTGTAGTGAAATGAATGAACATTTCACCAGGCTAGCCTGTTTACTTTATTTGTTGTTGAAGCCTGTGCTGGCAAAGCTGACACCAGAGAACCCCTCAGAGGTCCCCATGGCCCAGGGCTCTGCATGCTCCCAGGGACTGGGGGCTGCCCCAGAGGAATGCATGCATGGTGCTCTAGGTCAGAAACACATCCCTGGGGAGCTTGCACTATTTCTTCCTGTGGTCCTAGATTTATAGTAGGAAAAGCTATATCAGTGAAGAGCCTGGAGGTCGTAGTTGAAAATTTAGGAACAAGATGATTTGTAAGCATTGCTACTGTGTGCTGTATGTTGTTAGGTGGAGCTTAAATAAGGAAGGTTTATATGTTTCTGCCCCTGCAGAATGAAATTACCTACTCAGCTTGAAGTCACTAGCAGGGGTCTGGACAGTTCTGCAAAACCAGTGCGGAAGGGTTCTGCTCCTCAGTGCTGTGCTGCACTTGCTGTGCTCTTCAAAACAAATAGCTGTGGTACCAGATCTTTAAGAACTATGACTTGTTAAAAAAATGCTGAGTATTATGTACAGAGCTATTAATAGGCTCCTGTGGATGAGGAGTTTCTGTTCATAAATTTCATAAAAGTATTGAGCATAAAAGCCACCTAAAAGAACCTTGTTAGCATTCCTAAATGCCATTCCTAAACAGCGTTTTGAGTACATACAGGTGAACTCTGTAAAGGTGCTGTACTGCTCCTACTAACAGACCAAGCCTAATTGTACATATTCTTTGTATTGTTTGCTATTTTCTCGCCTGTCCTTTTCTTTAGGATGTCTGTAGCACTGCTGTATCCCTTCAGGATGGCTTTCACAGCATAATGGTAACCGCCTTGAGACCGTGAACTTCTTATTTGTTCTTTTGCACAGACATGCGTGCATTTCAACACACAGGCTGCACACTTTGCTTTTGGTACGAGTGATGCGCTTTGGCACTCCTCTCACCTAGGTAACGCGGTGCCTGCATGTAGAAGGCTGTGAATAATACACTTGCACACACGGAATATTTTTTTCCTATAAATATTTCCAATAACTGCATCATTGATAATTTTTTTTTTCCTCTTCTGTTGTGTTTCTCACTGTGAAAGATTGGAAATAGCTGCAAGGTCTATCTGATGCCATGTTCATCTAAACATAGTTGGTATGGTCGTCTTGCCCTCATCTTCAAAACAAGTAACAGTTAACACCTGTTAAATTATTAGATTTCATAGAATTCAGTCATTTCTGGGGAAAACCAATGATGCCATGAAGTTTCATCCCTAATACCTGTGTTGGAAAGCTTTCTAGATACTAATTAGAAAACCTGTTTCAGGGTTAGCTTGCAGGACTTTCATCCTTTCTTAGGGAAACCACAATGTTGTTAAAAGCACTAATCGGAAAGACAAAGCAAAGTGTTTTTTAAAAAGGCTTTGCTGCTTACCCCATTGTCCGTATTTTGTATGTGTGCAATTATTCCTATTACTGGTAGCATGTCAGAACAGTGCTCACCATATTTGCAGTTAATTAGGCACACCTAGATATGCAGCAAATACACAATGAGGTCTTGCAAATCCATCATCATCATCTTATCTAAATAAGTGTTAGTGTTCCACTGCCTACTTCTGAAGTCAGATGTGATCAGATTTTGGTCAAAATCAGTGCCATGTCTGCTTCTATCACCTTCGCCAGTCCCAGCACCACGTAGAAAACAAAATTCCTTCCAGATGCACAATAGTCGCATACCTTAAACAGAAAAAGAAATCAGTTTTGCTTCAATTTAGGATATGAGTGAAACAAAGAGAACAGTACTTATTACTGTAACATTGCATTGGCATTGAATAAAACATGTTTGGGTTTTTTCTCTTTTTTTTTTTTCTGTTTAGTTTTTGTGTGACATGTATGCACAGTTCTGGCTTGCAGCAATTGGCCTGCATGTGTAGTTAACTCATTATTAAATTACGCCTGGAGGGAGAGAAGTCCCTTTGAATTTAGCAATATCTGCTGCTGCTGCTGCTCAAGAATGCAGAGCTCTCACAACACAGGAGCATGCTCAGTGGCCATTTGTGACCATGGAATAAATTGATCTGTCCCCTACCCGATGAGCAGCCTTCTGCTTACATTTCACATCTGGTGATGTGCGTGTGCTTGCCTGGCCTGGGCAGTGGTGCCTTCAGTCTGGGTGTGCTGCTCCTGAACCTCACACCCCGCTGGCTCTGCTGCTCTGTGTGTGCTTTACATAGTGGGGAAGAGACAGGTGGTAACACTCGCCTGTGGCTTCCTGCCCATTGTATGTCGTGAGGATTGTGCAGCTGCTTCTTCAGTATTTTCTTATAGAATTAAGGCCTAATCCAATTTCCATTGATGTAACTTCCCCTGACTTTGGAGGGACACTCTTTCCACTGCATGGGTATAAGAGGACAAATTTTACTCCTGGGCACACCAGGTTACCTGTTGCTGAGAGAACCAAAGGACAGTGCATGGAGCAGCACTTTGCAGACCAGCTTCTGCAGAGCTCACAGAGTGGTTTGTATTTTTCTGGGGAGTAGTTTAAGGCACACATTATTCTAGAAATCAGTCATGGTTTTACCAGATTTCATCTTTGGGTGACTTCAAGTTACATCTTTATCTGTGCTGTGTTTGGCACCTCATGAAAAGGTTTCATCTTCAATTTGCTCAGAGAAATTATTGTTCTTTTTTGTTTGTTTTTTATTTTTCTTCTTTTGCCTCTGTTTTAAAAAAGAAAAATCTGATATAGTTGAGTACCTTCCCCTGTGCTTTGCTGTTATCTGTTTTGTGTGCATCCCATCTGCAAGATGTACATTCCGTTCAGTGTTTCAGTTTTTCACCCATCAGGTTGCTGTTTTGAGAGTTTCCCATCTGATTTTGCAGATATTCTTCCAGATAAATTTAATTCTGGCTGAACTTTTTTCAGGACTGATGGATGTTACTCTGTTCACACCTCCTGTACTCCCTAATTTGTTTTTCAGAATTTTCTATGAGATTTGGCTTTTTTTAAAACAAATCTGTCCTGTGGCTTATGCTTCCTTAGTATAGCTTGTAGTATCAGAGCTCTCTGCTCTCTTGTCTGCACCTTAGGGACCTCTGTAGTGGTGGTCCCAGAGCCTAGCTAGGTCAGTTTTCTTTTTGTTTGTTTTTAAAAGAAAGGTAGGTGCGAAGAATGAGTGTGTGACAACCATGTGGTACCCTATGGCAGCTTTGCCCCTGGTTTTGCATCTTGACCTCTTTTGTCTTCTCTCTAACCAAAGCACTGGGTGGTTAATCCAGCCCTGATCACAGCAGGTCATATCTCTTGGGTTTGGATCTCTGTAAGGATTAAAATAGTAGAGGCTTTGTTAGAGGACTTGGATTTTTTGGCTGTTTCGGTGGTGAACTGGGAAGCTACCAGCAGGAAGGAGCGTAGCTGCTTCCAGCTCATGTCTGCCACTGAGCTTTTTTTAGTAGAATGGATTTCGAAATCATGAGGTGCAGCTGTGCAGCATCACAGTCTCACAGAAAATACACGGACTTGCTTGTATCCTTGCCAATTTCTCATTCACTAGTTTTTTACAGTCCTGGTCCTGAAATTAAGTCTATATATTTTTTTTCTTTTCTCTTTTCTGGTGCTTCAAAACACACAAATGCAGTTAAAGGTGAAATCTTCAAATTATTTCCATTAGGTACACATAAATATTTTGGCAATCTGAAATGAACAAATGAGCCTGTATGCTGCTTACAAATGTGTTTCCAGGCTGTGCTGGTTGGGAGCTGGAGATGCTTGCATTGGCCATTGATCATTCCGGTATGATCAAATCTGCTGATCAGCATTTTGCTTGCTTCATCTGAGGGAAGGCTAGTAATCAGGTAGCCTGAGAAGGATACCAACTGTGCTATAATAGAGATTAGCATTCGCTCTGAGCTTCCTGTATGTTTTAATATACTGTCTTCAAGACAGCTAGAATATTTTTTCCCTCATCCTTTGCAAAGCCCCATTTTGAAGAGTGCCTGTTCAGTAAATGGCTGTTTCTTCACTGTTGCAGTGTTACAGTAGTGTCAGACATCAAGCAAAAGTCAATTCTTCCAGCTGCCTATGAGTAAATACAGTTCAGCAGTTTGGTAGTGAGCAGTGATGCTGTCTTGAAGGAAATGGTCAAGCCTCTCTGTGACTCTTTAGGACACAACTTGGTGGGGTTTGCACCCAGAGCTGGACTTGTCTGGGGTGTGGAGGCTGTAGCTGATGCATGATGTGTCTTTCAGGGTCAGCCAATGGACCAAGCTGCTATTTTCTCTCCGCAAGTTCAACCCCCGTCTCAGCTTTCACAGTACCCAGGGTTACAGCACACACAGGTACTGCGTTACTCCCATGGCATGTCTGCGTAAAACCACTTTTAAACTAAGCTCCTTGACCTCCCAGAATGCTCTTCTGTGCTTGGGATGTACCTCTTGCATGTGATCTAGATTAATGATGAGACCTTCTGCTAGGAGGCCTCCTGCTAGGATGCTTGTGGTCTCTGTCAATATTTTTAATGTAGTCACTTGCCAGTTTTTCCTAATGTTGCTGGTAAAGGCAAGCGTATTTCAGTGTTAAACCTTACATATGGTGAACTTTTTGTGAGATAGCGATACCAGTAATTCTTTATTATGTCACAGTCATAGAATCATAGAATGGTTTGGGGTGGAAAGGACCTTAAGATCATCTAGTTCCAACCCCCCTGCCATGGGCAGGGACACCTCACACTAAACCATGCCACCCAAGGCTCTGTCCAACCTGGCCTTGAACACTGCCAGGGATGGAGCGTTTACCACTTCTTTGGGCAACCTGTTTCAGTGCCTCACCAACCTCACAGTAAAGAACTTCCTCCTTATATCCAATCTAATCTTCCCCTGTTTAAGTTTGAACCTGTTACTCCTTGTCCTACCACTACAGTCCCTAACAGGAGAGTCCCTCTCAGCATCCTTGTAGGACCCTTGTAGGCCTTCTTCAGACACTGGAAGGCTGCTATGAGGTCTCCACGCAGCCTTCTCTTCTCCAGGCTGAACAGCCCCAGCTTTCTCAGCCTGTCTTCAGATAGGAGATGCTCGAGCCCCCTGGTCATCCTTATGGGCCTTCTCTGGACTTGTTTCAACAGCTCCCTGTCCTTCTTATGTTGAGGATACCAGAACTGTACGCAGTACTCCAAGTAGAGACTCACGAGAGCAGAGTAGAGGGGCAGGATCACCTCCTTCGACTAGCTGGTCACACTCCTTTTGATGCAGCCCAGGATACGGTTGACTTTTCTGGGCTGCAAATGCACTCTGCAAGCCAGCTCATGCTCATTTTCTCATCGACCAATACCCCCATGTCCTTCTCTGCCGGGCTGCTCTGAATCTCTTCCCTGCCCACCCTGTAGCTGTGCCTGGGATTGCTCCCACCCAGGTGTCGGACCTTGCACTTCACACTGTTGAACTTCATGAGGTTGGCATTGGCCCACTTCTCAAGTGTGTCAAGGTCCCTGTGGATGGCATTCCTTCCCTCCAGCATATCAACCAAACCACACAGCTTGGTGTCATTGGCAAGCTTGCTGAGGGCGCACTCAATCTCACTGTCAATGTTACCGACAAAGATGTTGAACAAGACCTGGTCCCAACACCGATCCCTGAGGGACACCACTCGTTACTGGTCTCCAATTGGACATTGAGCCATTGAGCACAACTCTTTGTGTGCGGCCATCCAGCCAGTTCTTTATCCACCGAGTGGTCCATCTATCAAATTGATGTCTCTCCTGTTTAGAGACAAGGGTGTCGTGCAGGACAGTGTCAAACGCTTTGCACAAGTCCATGTAGATGATGTCAGCTGTGCTGCCACTGTCTATCAGTTCTGTAGCCCCATCATAGAAGGCCACCAAATTGGTCAGACATGATTTGCCCTTGGTGAAGCCATGCTGGCTGTCACCAAGCACCTTGTTGTTTTTTGTGTGCTCTTGCATGGTTTCCAGGAGAATCTGCTCCGTGATCATGCCTGGCACAGAGGTGAGGCCGTCTGGTCTGTAGTTTTCCTGGGTCTTCCATTTTCCCCTTCTTGGAAATGGGGGTTATGTTTCTCTTTTTCCATTTGCTGGGAACTTCGCCCAACTGTCATGATTTTTCAAATGTGATGGACAGTGGCTTAGCAACTTCATTTGCCATCTCCTTCAGGACCCACAGATGGATTTCATCAGGTCCCATGGACTTTTGCACGTTCAGGTTCCTAAGATGATCTTAAACCTGATCCTCTCCTACAGTGGGTCTAAGGTCTTCATTCTCCTAATCACTGTATTTGCCTTCCAAGACTTGGGTGTTGTGGTCAGAGCATTTTCTGGTGAAGACTGAGGCAAAGAAGTCATTAAGGAGCTCAGCCTTCTCCAAATCCAGAGTAGCCAGTTCTCCCGATAGCTTCTGGAGAGGTCTCACATTATTCCTAGTCTGTCTTTTGTTAGCAACATTACCTACAGAAGCACTTCCTGTTATCTGTGATGTCCCTGGTGAGACTCATTTCTAACTGGGCCTTAGCTTTCTTGACCTGGTCCCTAGCTTCCCAGGCAATGGCCCTGTATACTTCCCAGGCTGCCTGTCCTCGCTTCCACCTTCTATAAGCTTCCTCTTTCCTTCTGAGCTTTCTCAGCAGTATCTTATCCATCCATGAAGGCCTCTTGGTCTTCTTGCCCCATTTTCTTCTTGTCAGATGCAGTGCTCTTGAGCTTGGAGCAGGTGATCCTTGGATATCAACCAGCAGTCTTGGGCACTCCTGCCCTCTAGGTATTTATCCCATGGAACCTTACTGAGCAGGTTCCTGAAGAGGCCAAAGTCTGCTCTCCAGAAGTCCAGGGCAGTGAGCTTGCTGCACACTCTTCTCACTGCTCTGAGGATCTCAAACGCCACCATCTCATGATCGCTGCAACCAAGGCTGCCCTGGAGTTTCACATTTCCAACCAGCCCTTCCCTATTGGTGAGCACGAGGTCAAGCATGGCACCTCTCCTTGTCGGCTCCTCTATTACTTGCAGGAGGAGGTTGTCTTCCACACAATCGAGGATCCTCCTGGATTACTTGTGCTGGGCTGTACAGTACCTCCAATAGATATCGGGGTGGTTGAAGTCCCTCATGAGGACAAGGGCCTGCAAGCATGAAGCTGCTCCTATCTGTCTTAGAGGGCTTCATTCACACAGTCCTCCTGATCAGGAGTCCTATACTAAACCCCCTCAGTAATACCCCCATCGCAGTTCTCCCTTTGGCCCTGACACCCAAACTCTCTGTTGACTCATCACCTCTTCCCAGACAGAGGTCCATGCTCTCCAGCTTATCATTGACATAAATTGCTACATCCCCTCCCTGTCTGCCTGTCTTTCCTAAAGAGCCTCTAACCTTCCATTTCAACACTCCAGTCATAGGAGCCATCCCACCATGTTTTTGTGATGCCAATCATATCATACCCTGTAGATGTTCACACGTCTCCAGTTTCTTTTGTTTATTCCCCATACTATGTGTGTTTGTATGCAGGAATATGGTACATCTGGTCTAGAGGTCATTTGGGGATGGGAAATGGAGAGAGAGGTGGGGCTGTGGAGCAGAACCCTACTCCTGCTCAGTGCCACTCAGGGAAGGGTAGCACGGTGTGGATTCCATCCTGTGGTGTGTGACCACACTTGTAGCTGCCTGACCCCACAAACAGAAGTGAGGTACAGCCAGAGTGAGGGACCCACAGGTCAGTTTGTGAGTGCAGCAGTGCATCTCACTGACTTGCCGCCAGTTGTCCAGGCTTTGGTTCTTTGAGAAGGGCCAGGGTGGTCTCTTTCTTTAGTAGTTAGGCTAATTTAAATAGGGGCACAGTGAAGTTACTCTCCTGTCTGTCTCCCTGCAGAGCATGCCTCATGGATACACCATGTACAGCACTCAGATGCCTTTGCAGCAGCAGCAGCAGCCTGGCAGTGTAGTGCTCTCCCCCAACTACAACCCCCGAACATACTCGGCAGCGCATTCCAGCCCCACTCTGATGGAGAGACTGCGACAGATGCAGCAGCAACCCAGCGGATATATCCAACAGCAGGCAGCTGCCTATGTCCAGCCTTTGGCAGGCACACAGCGGTGAGCTTCTGCAGTTCTCCCAGCTGGTAACACTGCAGGATTTTAATGGCAACTTTGTTTAGAGGTCTAAAGCTTTATTTAAAATTAAGCGTATTAATCCAAATGAAGTTAACACTGAGTCTGATTAGCAAGAAATAGGCCTTTCTCACCAATTTCCCCTTGTTTTTCCCCTCATTTAATTTTAAGTTGGTCTTGGCGTGTGTTGTAGCCCAGTTGTCCTGTGTGTTTGTAGAACATAAAAATTCATCTGAAGTTAGCTGTCGGATCCTATTACACTACACACTCAAATATGGTATCCATATTATGCTAACGTGTGCGGTATTACACCATAAATACTTCAGGTTTACCAAAGGGTCTGTAGTCAGGAGAACGCAAGACCAACTTGGTAGTTTAACTAGCAATAGACAAATGAATTTTGTTTAAGCCTGAATAGACTAAATTGACTTAAGTTTGGGAGTAACTGAGCTGCAGTGCCTATGAGAAAGAGGAAAAATTCATTGGTAAAGAAATGTAATGAAAGCAAAGACAAATGAAGCAGGGAAGAAATCTGTAAAAGGGAATGTTACAGAGTAAGCAGAGTGGAAAACTGGAGTTTCCAGTTACAGTCTTGAATCAAGTTTGTGTTTGTTTTTTTTTCTAATAGTCTAGCACTGTCGAAACTGACACTACAGGTCTGAACCAGAAATTTCCATTTTGAATAGACATGTTCAACAGAGTGACTCCCCAAAACCACAGGCTCAAACTAAAGAGAGTGTGTGGGGTGTGTGTGTGTGAACAGTCAAAATTTGCAAGGTCTGCCTTAGTAGGCACTGTCCAGCTGTAGGTGAAGTAGCGACTGTGCAGTGCAGCTCTCTCCCTATGTATGGGTCGCAGGTTCACTGAACAGCACAGCAGCGCATGGATGTTGGTCATCACAAGGTGGTCTGGCCTGTCAGCAGAGCTTCTGTCCTGTCTCCCTTCTCCTGTGCCATTCGTCCTGGAGTACCCCTGATGTTACCAAGTACAGATACTCTTCTGCTTCAGCTCTAATTTGATCCCAAAACTAAAGTCTCCTTTAGATGCTAAGTTCAAGTGTGCTTGGATGATTTGCTCATCAGTTCCTTGTTGTAAGCAGAGTATGAGCGTCATGTATGTAGCTATGCAATACTCTCTAAGTCCTTGTTATTTAATGAAATCAGTGTTTCTGGAATTGTGAGTGTTACTGTATATTCTGCAATAATCCTTAACTTCTTTTAAGCTCTTGCAAGCCTGGATATCTTAAGAGTAGGTTCAGTTTGGAGCATTTGTACCTCTTCAAAAAGTTTGGCCTTGACTTGGTTGAAAACCTACAGGTGCCTTGTGTTAGGAATACAGCTGCTAACCTGAACTGCCTTCTCTTTTCTGAATTTTAAACAGGCAAGATAAATTGCAAGCTAGCTAACGTTCTCTCTTCATGTATGTCTTTCTGCTTTGTCAATGTTAATTACTTCCAAAAGATCCAAAGAAAGTATTTTTTTGCTTGCTGTGTTTTTTCAGTATTTCAGAAAGTTCAAAAGACCACCTTGTGATGACTGATTTTAAATTCGTGGTAATGTAACTATGAGATATTTTGGTCTGGAGAACATTTTAATGCTTATGTGGAATTCTTGCTTGAAATGTAGAAACTCATCACTCTCCCTAGTAAAGCAAGAATTGAGTGCTTGGATCTGTTCTTGTTTACAGGAGCATGTTATTATGTAAATCAGTTACTAAGCAATAGCATGGTACAGTTTCTGTTATGGAATATTGTTCAAAGCATTCAGATTTGGAAATACATTCTTCCTGTAAAATGTAGTGTCTTTTAGATCCATGGAAGTCTAATGTTGCAGTTTATAGTTGAGTACTTCTAGACTAACTTGTGTTTGGTCTGTAAATGAAGTATAATCCATTATATTTTTCCTCAATCAGATTGAACCATCAGCCTTTGCAGCCAAATTCACTGGTTGGAGGGGGACTGGACAGTGCAATGACCGTAAGTCCTCATCCAACTCTGAACTCAGTACAGCTGCCTCCGGAGCCAGTGAGACAGAGACAGCAGCAGATGCGACAGCAGAGACTCTTTCAGGTGAGGGATTTGGCTGGACTGGTGGCAAGGGATATTTCAGTGCAGGAGGGGAGTGTAAATGTGACTGTATCAGATGATGGTGTTACACACTTCCGCATTCCTTTAAGTCTAAAAGCAGCAGAGCCTGGTACCATAAATCATAGAATCATAGAACTTTTACTTGAGTACAATAATACATTGTTTACATTTGGAATTTCCAAAAGAGAGTTCTGGACAGATGTAATATTCAGTACTTTCATTTTTCAAGATTGTAGAATGCCTTTGGAGAAGGAAAATTTGAGAATGGCTTAGCCGAATGTGCTGAGACAAAAGCAGTGACTGTGCTATCTGGCCTTATAATGTATACTGATTAAACCAAAGGGTTTGCTTCTTGGCCTATTTCCTATATTCTGATTTGCTGATATATTTTTAATTCAGAGGCAAGTATCAGTATATCACCTAAATACATAGGGCTTGGCACAAGGGAAGTATATTACATTAAAAATCCTTCCCATAGCCCTTTGATTAGTTTCATGTTGTCATTTGAATGCAATAACTGTCTGTGCCGGTTTTGGCCAATGATAATTTACTTTATATAAATATTTCTATGTTGTAGTAAACTAAATATACCAGGGTTTGAGTTTTTTGTTGGATTTGGTTGGAGTTTTTTTTCTGTTAACAAAGCTCCTTGTCAGCCTTGATGTGGCCGACAGTGCAAGTGGGGAGCTGTGAGGCTGATCTCCTAAATGGAGCCTTCGGTAACCAGTGCTGTAAGAGAGCCCAGATCCTGTGCTGGAAATCCGTCATGAAAAGCCACACTGCCTGGCTCATAATTGTTCCCTGAGGCAGTGTGTGTGCTGTGTCATTCTTGTTTCAATCATAGCATTATAGATTAGTGTGGGTTGGAAGGGACCTTAAAAAATTTCTTCCTCATGTCCAGCCTGAATCTCCCCTCATTTAGTTTAAAACCCTCACCCCTCATCCTATTGCTACAGGCCCTGCTGAAAAGTCTCTCCCCATCTTTCTTATTTTTATTTTTTTCCAATGCCTGTTGTCTCTCAGTTGCAGCAGCAGCCAGGGCAGCAGCAGGCACTTGGTCTCCAGCCCGTGCAACCACAGCAGCCTTTGGTAAGCAGAAGCGACTGAGAGCTATTTGGGGGCGTGCAAGGGTAGTGGCAGGGTGGGGTTTGTCACTTACATCTGCATGGCAGCCTGGGAGATGAGGTTTGTACAAGCTTCCCTGCACTGCTGCCTGCATGCGGGTGCTGCTGCCATGGTTCCTGCAGTGCCATTCCTCCACCGCTCTGCAGGCAGGACGGGTGGGTGCCCAGTGCCAGTGGCGACAGGCTCATTTTGCCATGTCTTGAGCTGGCTGCAAGCTGCATCTGTGATAACAGTATATTAGCTGGGGCTCAATAGCCTCTAGTGCGTCTCGGGAGCTCGTGGCTGGCTCTGACTGTGGGCTAGAGCAGACTGCATCTGTCCACAGAAAACCATGCAAATGCATCCACCTCGCCAAAGCATGGCACAAAGTGGGTTGCACGTGTGCTGTGGTGTTGCACTGCCGAGCTTATATGAGGAGACAGGTGCTACTTTGAATGCAGGCCTTGACAAGGAGGGCTTGTGCACTGCCCTGCTCACCCCCAGCAACTCTGCCACAGCGTGGTTGAGTTTGCTGTCCAAAGACACTCCCAGGACTGGAGCCCACGCTGCCTCCTGCACTGCCATGCTTCATTCACCAGTTCAGTCAAAACTGATACCAAAGCTGGGCCAATGATGACATGTTGTTTTGGTTGAAAAAAGATTTGCATATGTGTAGGAAAAGTTCAAATGTTTCATTTCAACGTATCTTTTTGAAGTTACACATAGCAGTATTGACTTAAAACTAGTCAATACTAGTGGCTCATATCCCAGACGATACAGATAACCATCCATTGCAGTTCTTCTGAGAGTTACCTGGGGATATAGTAAAAATAAATAAATAAATAAATGAGTACTGGTGTGTTTCTAATTCTGTTTGTCTCTTTCATCGCCAGTAAAATAAGGCTGTCCAGAACAACTGCCTTAAATCTATCTGTGTGAACTCAGAGGGGGAAAACAATGGGCGACTTTAAAATCCTCCTAAGTCTTACTCCTAATGCAGCATGAATAAAGGACTGTTTTGAAAATCTGATACAGAACTAAGTGCTGTTAACCCCCTCAGAAAGTCAGGAATCTCTTTTTCTGGGCGTCTAATGATACCTTTTAATAGTCCCAAAGCAGGAGCCCAAGACAGCAGGAGTGTTTTCTTCCTTTTATGCTTGCTGTGCTGTGTGGTTTTATAAGTTATCCTAATTGATATATCATCATAATAATGAATAGTCCTTGCTAACATAAAAAAACTGAAACTTGGTAAGAAATACCTGTAGTTGCTTCTGATGCATATAAACTGATAGATTTTTCTGTAGTTGTGATATTTTGAAGTGAAAGCAGGGCAATGTCTGCAGCTGAGGCTACCTGTGGAAGTAGTTTCTGCTGTAACACTAGGAAAAGCATCCACTTGGAAATGCAGCGCGCTGATGGTGGCATTTCTCCACGTTGCTATGTTTGGAGGAGCATCCACGCTCCCTCTAGCGTCGAGTGTGGACACTGGCAGCTCCTCCGCTGCCAGGTTCCAGTCTGGTCCTTAGCTCATCACAGGAGACCATTAGTGACTTTGGGCCTCTGATTTTTCGGTTGTACTGCTAAGAGGCTGGGGAAAAATGGGGGTGAAGATCCTTTTAAATTTAATCATTAGGCATTACACGGAGCTGCATGAAACCAGCTACGCAATCAAAATTACTTTTGAGACACTCCTTTATGCTGAACTGGAGCCTTTTGTAGATTAAGGAGTGATATTATCACTCACTGTTGGTACCAAATGATTATTATGGACACGTCCACTGAATTTACAGTGTCATTATGCTTGTTTCCTCTATTTGGGCAGTTTTTCCAGACAAATCTAAGGTAGGTGAAGATAACTAGAAAAAAAAATGCTGTGGAAAAATGGGAGAATACAGTTATGCTGAAATTCTTAGTTTCTGAGTTTAAAAGCATTAATCAACAGGATGTGATAGAGAAACTCGGAGGCGGCTTGTAAATGCAAGAAACCCTGAGGTGGTTAATGCTTTTGACTAACCTCAGCATTTACTAAGGACTGTTAGCCAGAAGATTACACAATGTATTCTAAGTAGAGGATTTGGTTTTAGACAGGGAAAAGGTGCTGGAATCTCATAAAACACTGGAAACTCCCTTCAGTAAGCAAAAGGTTTCACTGAAACACAGCATGGGCATTTTCTGTGATGTATATGATGTTATTAGAGTATTGAATAACTCCAGTTTTATTCAACACATCAGATTTTCACACTAGTCAGGTAATTGTATATCCTTGAGCAGAAGCACTAAAATGTTACTTCATTAGAAGCATTTTTTACCAAATCTAATGAGAAGGAAAATTCTGGGATGTGGAAGACAGATCTAGAGAGCCGAGAGGCCCTGGGGATTGGCAAGACAGTATATGGTGGAGGCTTGGTCTGGTCTGTGCTTGCCAGTACAACAGTGCCTGCAGTGGTCACAGATTTCCCTCGCAGGAGCAGGTAAGCACTGGGAGTCTGAGGTACCTGGTGCACAGACATTCTTCTTTCACATGGGTGACATATTTTCCAAGGGAAGAAGTGCTGGTCATATACACAGATCTCTGCCCCCAAAGGTGTCCGTTCCTATAGCTCACACAGATGGTCTGTGTCATGTTGGTCTGTCATACCTCAGTAGTGTGATGTGCAGTACATTCAGTGCTCTGACATACAGGGTAGTGATCAATAGCAGTTGTTAATAGAGAATGAGTTTTTTCCTGAGTGACAGCCAGAAGCGTGGAAAGCTTACCCTTCCTACACATCTGAAGTGACACTGCCCTGGGGAAAATGTATTTCTAGAATCCTCCTTTTGACTATTATGTTTCAACTACACATAAGTGTTTAAAAATGCTAAAAAGACTGTTAATTTTGATTTGCAGTTTTGATTTGACTTGCCTTTGCACAATGCAGACAGTAAAGCTGCCTAGAGTGACTGGCAAGGTGGATGTTGGCCTCTTGAGAGGTGGAAGAGACAGAGACTGACTCTGTCCTCTGTACCCAGCTCAACACATGTGACACCTGTAACACAGCTGGAAGTGTGTGGGATCTCACACATCTTGCTCTCTAAGGGAATGAAGAGAACAAATGCTCTGGAAGCTCCAAGTGTGGAGCATGTGTCCTTGGTGTGCTGTTAGAAGCCAGTCAGGGCCCACTGTGGAGAAACATCTGCTGTCGTGCTGCCCCGTGTCTGGGGAGGGCTCTGTCAGCAGCCGATGGGTCACGCAAGCTGAACTCCTCTGCAGTTACCTGACACAGAACTTAACACTGTGCCTATTTGTTTCTTCTTTCGTGTTTCTTTTGCAGTTTCCAAGGCAAGGCTTACAGCAGACACAGCAGCAACAACAGACAGCCGCGCTGGTCAGGCAGCTCCAGAAGCAGCTCTCCAGTACGTGAGATGCACGCTTATGTAGATGTATGTAGATAATAGGTATATTTGAATGTGGAGTTACCTTTCTGGAGACTTTCTGCGTATTTAAATGCTGCCATATATGTGTGTAAGAAATTTAGCTGCTGACAGCTGGTTATCCATTCCCAGCAATGATGCAATACCAAAATTCTGGTGCTAGTGCATCCCACAGGTTGGTCTCCAGAGGAGCTCTGATCACCTGCAGGACAGGTGCTGGTGTCCTCGTCACGATTTGCCGCATGTTTTCTCCTCTTCTACAGTCCTACCACAGGCAAAGTCCCCAGGGAACTGAGCACCTCTGGTGTGTGTTAGGTGTGTAAGGGAGTGCAGTGACTGTTAAGTCAGCTACTGCTGCATGAAACACCTGTGTTTTCTGTACTGCTGTGGAACGCAACTGTGAGGTGATATCACTTCCCTTTGCTTTATCCACCAGGTAACCAGCCACAGCCAGGAGTGAACCAATACGGGCACCCATCACACTTCTGAGCTGGAGATGGGAGGGAGGCGTAAGGCTATGTTTGCACTGAAGAACAGAACATTCAAAAGTCAATGCACTAGTTATTGCTAGAAAGCAGACTTTTGTTTTCTTCTCTTATTATTTCAATAATTATTTTTTGTGCTGCAGTTGATGTGAATATGTAACAAGGTGGGTTTGGGGGTAGGGGATTATTTTGCGTTTAACTAGATTTTAATGTATGAATTTGTGGGCCTACTTGAAGAATGTCATTGCAGATTTTATGAATTTGGTGCTTTTTAGGTCCTATTACTTTTAAGGTGGACAAAGAATGCTGGACTCGTTTGTGGGAAACACTTCTTTTTAGATATTCTTTGGTTTGGGTTTTTTGTTGCTTTTTCGGTTTTGTTCCTTTTTTTTTTTTTTTTTTTTTAAAAAGAAGAACTGCACTGGACCAAACTACTGAACTGAAAGGCACTTCCAATTTTGGCATAGAAGTTAATTTGTTCATTAGAATGCTCACTTCTTTGTTGGTAGAACAAGCATCAATTTAAATTGTTTTTATTTGACTGTAATTTTCATATGCACTTTATAAAGTTCTTTGTTTAAAGTACCAATTTTCTCTTGCTCTTATTGTGGTAAGAAGGTGCTGAAGTGGGTTTTATTGCTTGTATTAGAACTTCTTAAAGTTTATATTAAAAGCCACAGTGTAATGTTAATAAACCTATTAGAAGTAGCAGTGTTTCCTATTTGGTCTTTTTAATACAAAGCTCACTGGTGATCAGTGCTAAAGGAGAGCATGGCACTAACGAGGACTGATCAGAGCGCGTTTTGCTCCACTCCTGCAAGGAAATCTCCGAGTTCTGGCACAGCCTCAGAAAACAAATCTCTGTGTCTCACCCTATGCCTTCAGTACCAAACCTCGTACCAGCTTTCACAGAGGAAGGGTGGAAAAGACCAAGGTCCTTTCTGCAGGAGTTCTGTAGTTGACAGTTCTTTCCACTGAAGTTGACCCAAATGGGTCATTACTGATACCCCTGTCTGCTGCCATTGTTGCACAGGAAGTATTTCCAGGTATGGGCTGGAGTCTTGATTGCTGAGGGAGTTTCAGTGGTGTGAGGGTTAAGAACTATATCAGCTGAGTGCAAAACCGCAAGTTGGAAATCTGAATTACCGCAAATAAATCATTATTACTCTAAACCTGTCCAAATGTAACTTTACTCATATTAGAGCTGAAAAAAACAGTCTAAATGTATTAGTAATTTAGGAGTTACATCTATATGGGTTTTTAAAATGCATTCATTCTGAATGTGGAACATGCAGCGTATTTAGTATATACAGAGGAATATTTTGTAACTTTGTATTAACTCAGTTTGGTTAATTTACCATACAAAGAATTTATAGCTGGTACCGTAGTCTGATGTTCTGTGGGAAAGGGGAGACTGCCCTGCCTAGCTTCAAGGCCCTGGGAGGCAGCACAGCCAGGCACGGAAATCTATAGAAAAGTAGGTTTTGGTTGGTTTTTACAGTATTTGGGTAAGTCTTCCTCATGTAAAAATTATTCATGTTCAGGTTTTGTTAAGGAGATTTACTGTTCTTCATAGTAGCTAAAGCTATTGCAGATGTTAACCTGCAAGGTTTGTGTAATTCAGCTGTTTTGTGGCTACTACGGCACTACTACTTAACAGTGCCTTGTGTGCTGCCGCCAAGACATTGCTGCAGGCAGCTCAGGTGCTGCTAAGCACCAGGGGGGTTCATTATGGACCCTACTTGTAAGTGGTACCTTACTGTGTACTAGCTAGGGCCGTAGGGACAGTGACAATGCTTCCATGGGATGAACTGGTTTTTGCAATTTTAAATTTGCAAATTTAAGGGGAAATGCCAAATTGCATGTATTTTGACCTCTCTGCCCTGACATTAATCTGTCGCTCAGGAAGAAGATAAGAAACTGTGAAATTTAGTTACTGGCTTAATTGTCCAAAGATTTATTTGACCAGACCAGTCAGTGATTCATTAGTGTACAACATATAGGTAGCCATTTCCTATCACTGCGAAGGTGTTTTCCACTCACATACAAAAGGAAAATTATACCAAGCAGGAGTGTTTCTATACACGGTCCATATGCTTCTTCTAAACAGTGCTAAACAGAGCGTATTCTCGTTTAAAAATAAGAACGAAGTTGTTCTGGATGTATCATTCCAAAGTTCTGCAAAAACCCTCATGGAATAGGGCTGTATTATTAAAAATACTTTACTACTGTTTTCACCATTGATAGTTTATTAAAAAAATACTAAATATTTTTTAAACATGAAAACTTTCTTCAAACAAAAAAAAACTTTCTTCAAGCACATGAAGAAAGTAATCTGTATCACAATAAAAATCAGCTACCCCTGCTTTATGTGACCCATGCTCCTGATAGTCATGCAAGGTGGACAGTATGAAACTACTATGAAAAAGTCTGTCCTTTACTGAAGAACTTTAGGTACGTTTCCAGAAAGTAACTGTTTGATATTCAATGTTTGGTGGCGGAGTAAAATGCCTTTAGTCTGTTTTAATTTAAAGAACCAATTCTCAGTAGTAGCTGCTAGACCTTACTTTCCTCAAGTCCTTCCTCTTTTTTTTTGCAGTGGTCATTGCAGACTGAATCCTGTACATGTTTTTAGGCACTTGCATGCCTATGGCTGCCTTCGATTAAACTTATTCCAGGAATGAACTCAGTCCAGCTGTAGATTTCGGTAACACATCATTCATGCAGTATTTCTTACTTCAGAGGATGTGGACATATGTTACTGTGAAATCACTGCCAAGATGGTTCTTCGCTGTGCACTTGTATGTGCCAGAGTCTGAGAGCTGGGGACTCTGGATGAGTAACGTCCCTGGAGGACGAAGCACTGTGTTCCCTGATGCTTGGCCTTGGTGACCTGTAGTGACTACTGAGTGGTCAGGTAACTCCCAGGTAATTTCTGGTCTGGGTATTCCCAGTGCTGCGCAGTGGAGCTGCACAGCTGCACCAGGCATGGTGTGTATGGTCTGTGGTGGCCTGTTCATAATCCTTGGGGGATATGCTACAATAATGACAGAAACACTTACAGAGGAATCTCCAGCACTATTGTAGGCCTTGCACACATAATTTCCTCTGTCATGAATAGTGGCTTCTCGTATAACCAACGTGCCATTTTCCAGCAGTATGTGCTTCCTGTTGATCTGTGGTCGATCCAGCACGTGCCCACCTGGCAGAGTCCATGCCGTAGTTGGTTTAGGATTCCCATCAGACAGGCAGTGAAGCGACAATGACTCCCCGCTAATGCCTGTCACTGGCCTCGTGGGGTGAGTGAGAATACTGGGCTTCTGGCCAACCTCCAGGATGATCAACTTTTCAATGTAGCCAACTTTATTCCTGGCAGCACAACGGTACTTTCCTGCTTTGTCTTCATCAGGGCTATAGATGGTAAGAGTACCCTTGCTTCCTGTGAGAAACTGGGAAGTCTTGATGCCACTGGAAAACCATGTGCCGTTAGGTAACATCCAGCTTATGTCAGGTGGAGGGTTTCCATCCACAGAACAATTCAATGTGGTAGCTTTCCCAGGTTTTGCTATTATTTTTTCATTGAATGGATTTTTAAACATCGGTCGCCTTAGCATTTCCAGTACCTCCAGCTGCACCACCAGCATACTCTCCCCACCATCATTACGTGCCACACAGATAAAATCTGCTGTGTCAGAAGGCCTTATGTTCCGAATTTCAAGTGTTCCATTTTTGTGTACTACAATCCTGCTCCCATAATATGGAGCTGTTAGGAAAATATTATCAGGCATGATCCACATAATCTGAGGGGGAGGTGTCCCTTCTGCCCTACAATCAATTTGTTTCTTTGAATGCCTCACTGCCGTTACCTTCATGATTGTTTTGTTTGCATATAAACCGTTTATGACAGGCGGTTTTGCAACAACATCCAGTTTATATAGTTTTGTATCATCCCCTCCAGGGTTACGAGCAACGCACATGTACTCCCCAGCATCTAACAGTTTGACTTGACTGACTGACAGAGAACCATTGGCATGCAGGAAATGTCTGTCTGTTGATGAGGAGATCATGTCACTGGAAGGTAGCAACCAGAATATTTTGGGCTTGGGTTCCCCAGCAGCTTCACAGTCCAGTAATGCCATATCTCCAGCTTTCACTTTACAGTATGTCTTGTAACTGTGCTTTATCTGAGGGGCTGCCATGATGACCGTGATGTGTATCTTCATTTCATCTCTCCCCAGGGTGTTTTGAGCATAGCAGGTATAGTCTCCTCCTTCTGTTACTCCAACTTTGTTGAGATACAATGTTCCATTGTCAAAGAGAACATACCTGCGAGACCTGTGTCCACTGTCATCTGCCAGCATTGCGTTATTGATCACTGTCCCATCTGGCAAACTCCAGGATATTTCTGGTGTGGGTGACCCAGAGGCCTTGCAGTCCACTCTGAAATCTTTTCCATATGGTACCAGTTTCTTGAAATACTGTTTCTGGTCAATCTTGGCTGGTTTCATTGTGATGCTGACTTTCATCAATATCAGATCATCTCCAATTTTGTTTCTTGCAACACACAAATAGTCACCTGCATCCTTTTCAGTAACTGCCTCAATAACCAAGGACCCATTGGGGTGGACGTGGATTCGACTTCCCATTCTGTTGGGGGGAGAGAAAGAGGAAAATAATTATGGAACAAAATGCTGCAAGTAAATACTGAGCACTGACAGTGACTGACAGTATTAACCGAACTACATGATACAGACGTTCTCTTCAAAGGCACTGTGTCCACATCACCACCTGCCCGGTGGGTTCTAACCTGAGGCAGGTGCCACTGTTGTTGCTATGTTGATGCTTGTGTGCTTGCTGACCCTACATAGGTGTGCAAAGCTGCAAGATTCCACCACTGCCTTGCTGAAAAGCTGTTCTGTGAATAAATGAGCCTGTTGAATCTCACGTCCCTCATCCCACCGGCCTGTGCTCCTTTCCCTCGTGCTTCTCCCTGTGGACAACCCACAATACTTAGCCCAGCCAGGGCAGCTGGCAGTGCTGCTGCGTCTAGCCCAGAATGACACTCAGCACTGGGTGATGGCTTTCTGGCTGCCTGTCCTGCAGCAGGGTGCAGACTTGGACCTCCCTTCTCAGCCCAGCTGCAAGTTCTTGTAAGCCTGCAAGGAGCATCCTAATCTGGGATTGTCACTCCCAAAGCAAAGGTCCAGTGTTAGGGGGCATGGGGAGAGCCGCTCAAAGGTTGACTTGGCAGAGACAACTATAGGAGACTTTTTCCTCCTGAGTCCCACTTCACAAACCTCTTATAAATAACTGTTCCTCCTATAAAATAACAGAATTCAGCCAATACATGATTAACATCAGTTTCCTTAATTCAAATATGACTTGTATCCATTTTGATAAGACCTCACCAACTTATGACAACTGATGTGACCTGTTATGTGTAATATAATAATGTAATATATATTGTATAATATATAATAATGTAATATAATGTGCAATAACAAGCCATCATCACAGATATTCCACCACTGTTAAACATTTAAAAGTTAATTTAGTTCCCAATATATTGTTTCAGTGATGTAACAATCTCTTAAATGAGCACCAGAGAAGATAGTGTTTGAAGTTTCCAAGAGGTAGGGGAACCAAAAGACTCCTACCTGTGCCACTGGTCAACAACTGCCTTGGAAGGTAATCTCCAGATGATCCTGGGCTTTGGCTCCCCAGTTGCTGTGCAGTTCAGAAGCAACTTATCCCCAAAATTCAAGTGAGTCATTTCTTCAGAGGCAGTAGCTATTTTTGGAAGTGTATCTCTGTGTTGCACCATGAGGCTCACCACTCTCCTTTCTGAGCCAGTTGAGCTTGTGGCTATGCACTCATAATTCCCACTGTCAGAAGAGGTGATACTGCTGAGGTGGAGGGTCCCATTGGAGAACAGGAAGAGTTTTGCATTTAACAACTGCAGGGGTTTCACCACCGTGCCATCAGAGAGGACCCAGTGGACAGTGGGCTGAGGATTCCCTTCCACAGTGCAAGGGAGTTTCAGATTTTCCCCCATCATTACTTCAACATGTTCTCTCTTCTCTTCCAGAATAGCAGGAGGTGCTGCAATGACCTGCAGTTTTACAATCAGCTTGTCCGTGCCTGCTGGGTTTTTAGCCATGCATGTATAGAGGCCCCTGTCATAAACAGTGACTTCCTTGATAATTAAAGTGCCGTCTGTTTCCATGTGAACTTTGTTATTTCCTGCTGAGGAGTCAGAGATGTGTGTTTTATTTGCTAGAACCCAAGAGACAGTGGGAGAAGGCCTGCCCTCAGCTTTGCACTTCATTGCCACAGGCTTTCCCGAGTGAGCGGTGAGGAGCTGCCACCTGCTGCCAGTGATGCGGGGTGGGTAGGCCACTACCGACAAGGTGACCAGGAGCTGTGCCGCACCATGTGGGTTGGCTGCAGTGCACAGGTACTGCCCACGGTCCTCCAGGTCCACCCGGGTGATGGACAGTGTGCCATTGGCAAACACCATCCATCTGCTGTTGCCTTGGCTTTCTGGAGCATCAGTTCCTACAGAAGCAAGGGGACACCAGCACAGCATGTCAAAATCTCTCCTGTTTCTTTTTACCTGAAAGCCCCTGAAAACACTTCCCCACCCTCGTCTACTTTGCCCAAATAACCAAGGCAATAGTGATAAGAAAGAGAGAAATAATCATATTTTGCATATACAGTGACAAAGCTTCAAAGTAAAACCCAAACTTAGTCCTCAGTAGAGACAAAGTTTGGATAAAGCAGATGGGGCTTTGCATATCCAAACATACTTTGGCATAGTCGTGACTAGGCTTTGCATATTCAAAAATATTTTGACATAGCTTTAACTTGATTTGACAGGTTTGTTACCCGAGACAGATTTTTCTTTTTACTTGTCTTACTGTTCTGAAATAGCCGGTAACATAAAAAAAATACTGAAATCTTCTCACAATAAGCACAGAATTATAGTTAAATATATATTATAGATTTTTTTTTTCATTTCCATAAATAAGTACTTCATCAGTATTAGCAAGACACTCCAGAAGATGTCTGGGGATATCTGTCTTTGTTGCTCTCTCCAAGTTCATCTTTTCACTGATATTCATGGTACTCTTAAATGATGCAATACTAGAGCTTGGCACATAAAACATCTGCCAAATTACCTGACTGTAATGCAAGGTAAATTCTAGAGAGGTTTATCAAGCTTACCTGTTGGTATCTTGTTCCATTGTATTGTTGGATGTGGGTTACCAGTAGCTTCACAAGGAATAAAAGCATCTGAATTAGCTAGTACAGTAAAAGCAGCTAATTTTCCTCCACTTATTCTGGGTTTTGCAAAATGGTTTCTGCTCAAAGAAGTCCAAGGCTGTAGGAATGGGGGTGGTAGTTTCTTGATCGTGCCTCTTTTCAGACCAGCCTTTGACAGAACTGTCCTTGTCACTGCCCCACAGAGGCACATGCGGAGTTGTGATCTGTGATAACTTCAGCATGGTCAGTGTGTTGATAGCCAACGCATTGACCCTCTCAGTGACTTTAGCAGATGTCTTCTGCCAGAATTTGATTGCTCCCCATGGAGGTGAGCTGGTTCTGTCATTATGTGCAGGAGGCACAACTGCTGTGAGGGCTGGTGGTAGGGGTGGGATGCTGGGTGCTGGCAGGAGCGATGTCTGTGCTTGCAGCAGGAGCACTTGATACAGTTCTTGCTGGGAATGTGGGCTGTACTGCATGGTTGTCTTGGGTAGCACTCTTTTCTGGTTTTGGCCATGATTGTTCACCTGCTGTTGCGGTGGCTTCAATTTGCTGATCAGGTTCGGATGCAGCTGCCACCCAGGCTGTGGCAGGTTGGGTGCTTGGGGTGCTGAAAGGCTTTGAAAGCTGTGGTGTTGTCTGGATTGGTGTGATGGCGCTCTGTGGTAGTGTGGCTGACTGGCTGCTCCTCCACGTGACAGGGGTAGCCAATGTCTGCATGGCTGCTGCAGGCGTGTGCTGAGGAGCCTCTGGTGTGTTAAGGCTCCACAGTGCTGGCACTTCAGCCGCTGAGACTGCACTCACACTCTCAGAGAGAGGTTTTGCAGGCATAAGACTTGTGGGCATAGTCAATGATTTAACTGGTGTCAAGACAGGCATGTCTGTATTCATGGGCAGAATCACTGCAGTGCTGCGGCCTGCAGTCATGCTTTGTGAAGTAGATGTCATAAGGGGCTTTTTCCTCCTCTGACCTCTCTTTTTTCCCATTCTGTATGTTTTACTTTTGGTGATTTTGGTGTCAGTCTGAGGGACAATACTAGGTTGACCTGTTGGCTTCAGATGAGTTACATCCATTTCTTTGGTGGTACTAGTTGCAGGATTAGAGGAAGAATGCAGTTTTGCACTGGGAAGATGTTCTGACTTAGTGTTGCCATAATGAATGGGTTTGTTTAAAGACAAGAAACCATTGCTGTGATTCCCACCTGTTGAAATAGTCACAAAGTGCAGAGGAGACATTTTGAACACAGATGACGATGTTGTAGTTTTAGGATGCATGGTTGATACCTCTGTTGATGGAAAGTTATCCGTCTGTTGTTTTGGTCTCTTCTTCAGAACCTCTTTTTGCGCATTGTTTCCAAAGAGAAGTTCCCAAGTAATTTTTCCTCTTTGGGAATTTTCTGGGGAGGTTCTAGGCTTAATGCTGGGTGAGACTGATTCAAGGGTAGCAGATACCTTAGTGCTTACAGTATATGTAATATCTGTAGCAACATGAGCTGTATGGGTTGCTGTTGTTGGTAGTCTGATGGTAAAAGGTTGGACTGTATCAGTCCCTATCTGAAATGGAGCACTGCTCTGTAATATCCATTCAGGAGTATCTGGGGTGTCCTTCAAAATGAAAGGCATGACTGTAGTAGCTTTCTGCCTTTCACTAGCTTCATTTTCCTCTTTCCTGAGGAACACTGTATTTTGTTGAGTACCTGCTGGGTGCTCCAATGGCATATTCGTGATCAAGGAGGAGGACAGAGGTGCTTCTGGGCTAAATGGGCTGATGGAGCTGCTTAAATTATTTAAAGTTGGCAAATTTGACATATATTTCATATTCAGTTGAACATCTGCAGCCACAGCTGTACTTCCTCTGACAGATCCTGGCCTCCCCAAATCGTATCTGTGCTCTTTCATACTTGGAATACGTCCTGGTCTAACAATTCGCCTCCTACCAGAAATTTTCCTTCGTCTTCCGTATTGCTGCTGGGCCTGGGGTATACGAGTTGTAATGTTCTGAATAATCTGAATTTGATGATGAGTAATGATAGTTGAGGCCAACAGTGGCTCAGGAGTTACTAGTTTCTGAGTACTATGAAAATAAATGTGACCAAATTTAGGACTTGGTTCACTGACTGTCACCACAGATACGTGGTGATCTGTTTTGTTGGAAATCTTATCAATAGACTTGGTAAAAGCATGTAGCTTGTCCACTGCATTTTGGGAAGTTACAGACTTGCTGATGTCTATAACGTCTGTCATGGGTGTCATAGATACAGATTTTAAATGCTGCTTATTACTTGCCCCAGGATATACCAACCTTTGCCCAGCAGGGAGGACTCTAGATGTT
This sequence comes from Myiopsitta monachus, assembly GCA_017639245.1. Taxonomy (NCBI): domain Eukaryota; kingdom Metazoa; phylum Chordata; class Aves; order Psittaciformes; family Psittacidae; genus Myiopsitta; species Myiopsitta monachus. The sequence goes on from CM029923.1 coordinate 24,970,191, forward strand.
CTACTTGCTCCATTTGATACAGTTGATTGTTTTACACCACTTGCTGATATTAGACTTGAATCAGATCTTTCCCATGAGTTTGTAATTGTAGGTTTTAGATATGTTTGTGGCCTTCTGCTGTCAGATGACAGAGACTGTGAAAACGGATAGGGGAGAGGAGTTGCTGCCTCTGAAACAAGGAGAGATGTTTTCTTAGTAGGAGTGTTGTTACTCATGGTCATCTCAGGCCCTGCAGTTACTATGTTGTCTGTTGCTCTCCCCAGAGTAGATACTGGGACTGCCTCTGTTACTGGAATCATGAATTCTTCTTCTAGAGATACAAGATCACCGGATGTTTCCTCCTCAAGTCCAGGTAATTCTGAGAACGTGCGGACTTCAGTAGGTGGATTCGTTGCAACTTCTCCACGATTTTCTATCAATGTTGAGTTCCGCTTTGTTTTTTCCAAAAAGGCTGCCCAGCGCTGTGGGTCGACTCTCCTGGCTGAGGAAACAAACTGTCTTTTGTGTCCTCTAAGCCGCCTGCTCATTTTTCCCCTGTAGTGCCTGAAAGTCATGTTCCTGTAGCTGTTCCTTTTATGTGCAGTCTGTGCAACCCGATTTCTGAATGCTGAGGCAGCAGATTCCTGATTTGCTGTCAAGGTAGCTAGAGTAGCTAGAGGATGTTTCCGTGTTGTAGCAGATGCCAGCATTGCATTGCCAGAGCCATCACCCTCTTCCCATTCTCCCACAGCTATGTGCTTTTTCTTCAGAGCAGTTTCATCCTTTCTAACTAGCACTTGAAAAACCAAAAGATCAACACCATACTGGTTGGCTGCAACACATTGAAAGTACCCACTGTCTTGCTCTGTTACCCCTTGTATTTTTAAGGTACCATTGTCAAAAATATGTTTGTTTCTTACAGAATGATGAAGAATTACATGCTCAGGCAATACCCAACTAATGGAAGCATCTGGAACAGCAGTGGACGTACAGGGAAGGTAGAGTGTGTTGCCAACAAACGTAGAAAGTTGGGCTCCATTTACATTGCTGTGTTCCATGTAAGGATCAACCACAGTAATTCTAAATGTGAGAGTATCTGCATCATTGTAATTTGTGCCTATGCAGTGATAAAGTCCGGTGTCAAAAGTATCAGCTGTCCGTAATGTGAATGTTCCAGTTTTAACTACTATGATTCTCCCATCCTCGCTGATATAAGGAGCTCTGACTTTGCTCCCATCAGCCAATATCCACTCTACTGTAGGAGCTGGTTCTCCAATTACTTGGCACTCTAGTTCTACTGTCCCTCCGACTAAAACAGTGTGCTCTGTTTGTGTTTTCTTGTCCCTGGAGATGATGGCCCAATTATTTCTTACTCCTCTTTTGTCAGCACTGGGCAAAATAATCTGAGCGTCCGTAAAGTACTGGATGTGCAAGGTGTTAAGTGTGGTTGCTGTCCTGTCTAGCTGTAATGCCACTTTGCTTTGCATTAACCAAGGTGGTTCAGCTCTCAGTTCAGTCTCTACATTGGTAAAAAGATCGTCTTTTTCAGAGTAGATTTGTTTATATTTGTAGCTAATAAAAGGCGTCTTAGTTGCTAGGGCACTCCTTTCCAGTTTTAAGGGAGAATTACTGTACAGTGCCAGTATGCTCCACAGCTGCTGAATATGCTCATAATCAATGCCACATACCAGAAATGCCGAGAATGCTGTTTTGAGCACTGTACTGTTGCCATCTTTGTCAAATGAGATGGGAGACATTTCTTTAGGTTTTTGGATGTTGCAAACCAAGTTACCTCGGCTTCCTGCTTGGTCAGTCATATTCAAAACCATGGATCCTATAGGAGCTATGAAGTCCCTGGGAGATACGGAATTGAAATCCCCATCATCTGGTACTGTGAGGTTTTTGAATTTCAGGGAGTCATGTATGGCTGGCTTAGTGCAGGTTAAAGATGCAGAAGGAACATCCACTAAGCTTTTCCCTTCATGATTTTTGGGACTAGCACAAACAGGGCATTGCTGAGTACCAGAACTTCTGTCTTTTTTGCACTTTACAACATCTGAAGGGAAGAAAAATGCAGTAAGCTCTTGTAATACGATTTTTAGTATTAAAAAGACATTTACCTACCAGCAGGTTGTTCTCTTGAATATTAACAAAGTTAATCTTAAAGTAACCTAAAAAAACCTATGAATTTTCTCTGGTGAAACTACCTAAGGACTGTTGCTATTGCAGCTCCATACAGAATCCTTCTATCCCAGTTCTACATGGCACAAGGCAGGCTCTGCTGGGGTACATGGCCGTAGCTTGGTTCTGAGCGACACAGGCTCTGGTAGGGTGAGAGTGACACTAAACCATTGTGTGCAACCTCTACTCAGAGCAGCAAATGAGGAAGTTCTTGAGTCTTGTTCCTCATTTCTGTTTGGAAAAATCAAGTACAATGTAGCCTTCATTCTTGCCAGTTACATAAAAATTAGCTTCCTTGTACCCTGTGAAGTCTTCTGGGCACAAAAGCTTTGGACTGGCCAAGGAAAGTGTTCCATTAAGCTGCACTTGGGAATGGGTTAAGACCACTAGATTAATTTAATCTGGGAAACTGAATGGTATTAATCTATTTATCCTGTTTACGTGCACCTGCAAAATTCCGTCTTCCAGTCTTTTCTGGGAAAATAAAGAAATGAATAAAGGACAGTTTCCTTTACCAGAAAAAGCAAGATGCTATAACATAATTAAAAGCATAAACAAAGCCTTTAGCTCACCTGGTCTCGCTTTTGCCCATTCTGCAAACCACTGGAGGTTGCAATCACAGGACCATGGGTTTCCATGAAGGTAAACGCTCTCTAACTCAGACATGTAGGAAAACATTTCTTGTGGCAGTGAAGTCAGCGTGTTGTCAGACAAATATATGTGCTTCATGAAGGATATTTTAAATATTTGGCTATAGCTCAAGGTGACGAAAGTATCTGGATGAAGCTGCTTAAGTAGATTTCCTTCCAAGTGGACCAGCCTCAGTGATGTGAGTCCATAGAAAACATAAGGATTTACAAACTCAATTTTATTGTGGTCCATATGTAGTCGTACCAAGCTCTTCAGACCACGAAAAACGTCCTGCTGAAGAACTCTGACCTTGTTATAACTCATTTTTAAGACCTGTTGATGAAAAAGTAACAAGTGTATATTAACCCATGTTATACTGTTAAAACTCCTAACACATTCTGATTGATGGTTACCCTGTCAATTACTTCACCAGACCAGTAATGGAAGTGACTGATTGGAAAAAAACTTAGTAGGAGGAATAAATGCAATGTTAGTTGCCGGACTACAAGGATGCTTCTTGTTCCAACAGTCCATCAGGGTGACCTTTCTGCAGTCACATTTACAAAATGCAGTGATTAAAAAATAAAATAAAACCATGCTTATTTCTTGTTAAAAAAAAAGAAAAAGAAAGAAAGAAAAAACATCCCAATTAAGCTACACTTAAAAAAGGGGAAGCAGAATTTGACCATAAGCCGTGGTACTGATTTTTGTTCCAGCCAGTGTTAGGACTATAAAAATGCATGCAAGAGTCTCTTTTGATTGCTGCTTAACCAACTGAATCTGCAAAGTGTGCCCCAAGTTTCAGGACTTGTGTCATCTGAGGTGTGTACTTTCTCAACCCCAGCTCTCATGTGCCACGTTCTTGCTGACTGGTTAAAAGTCAAATTCGTAACTCTGAGATGAACAAACCTGGCATATTGCTGAGGAATAAAATAATGGTGCCCAAGACACCCTTTTTGTTGTTACTTTTCCTGTTAGAATTCTATCATTGCAGTCCGAATTCTGTATTTTGAAAATTAATGAGAAGTAAAAAATCACAAAAATGTTCAGGTTTATTTGCCCAATATAATTCCATTAGAAATATCTATGATAAAATGATTCTATGATTCTGTCTGTAATTGGGCTGCCATCTTCCTTGTTGATAGGGGAGGGAAGCTTGTTGGACTCCATAAAGCTTATTTTATTAAGTCAGTTGTGAGGAGTTACCAGGCAAGCTTTCAGGCACAGAGCTACCCTTTGTGAGTGCTAATGCAACCTGGCGATCTGTACACTCCACAGCTTCTCTGGTTTCTGCCTTTCCCTCCTAATCCTATAACCAGCAACTGAGCAAATCCCCAGTTTTCTGTGGGAACAGTTTAGATCTCTTGTGTTCTTAGTTCATTACAGCTAAAACATTGTTACTTCTCTGTAGCAGTTAACAACAGCTCTAGGTGAAAGTTTAAGTGGAGAATAAGTGTTACCTGTGTGTTGAATTAGTTGGGAATGGCTGTTCATAAATAATTGTCTAAGTAAGTAATTCTTTATATATGAGTATCTACATGGCACATACTGAGATAGCTCCAGAATCCCTGTATGACACCATACATTCACTAATTTTTACAATACATGTAAGTATAGCTAATATTTTATAAATAGGAAATATTTCAGTTAAAGAACAAAACAGACATCAAATACGACATTTTAGAAGTCCACAAATACATACTAAATTATAAACCCAAAGGGATTTTAAAGGATTTAAATGTTTATATGTAATATGTTTAGTAGGATCCAATTTTTAATGAAGGATAGAAAGGGACAGTGCTATAATGTACTGAAGGGAAAGGGAAATCTGGACGGCAAAAAGTCCTCAAAAAAAAGATAAAAATTGACTAACATTAACTAAAGACAAGTTTCCTACCACAGATGCAGTACTTGGAGTTCTGCAGTCTTTCTCCCTCATGTGAACAAGAGATTAAACTTCAGTTGTCTGTTAAGATACAGATACCTACCAATATGTTTGCCACGCTCTTTAAACTGTACTCGGATGCCCTCCTGGGAAGGAAAGGCATTTCCCTCATCTTTCACGTGGATACAATAAGAAACAGGAAACCAAAATGCTACATACCACTGGTCTGCTTCCATTTATCAGTATTACTGCAAATTGTTTAAGTCAGAACAAAAATTAAGATGAGGTCATCTCCTAATTAAGATTAGGTCATTTAGTTCTTACCTGTAATGAATACAAATCATTGAACACCTTATCAGGGATTGTATTTATCTCATTGCTGTGCAGCATCAGTAACTCCAGTTTCTCTAGGCCAGAAAAATCTGTTTCTGTCAGACTGAGCAAGCTGTTGTATCTGTAATGAACATTTCATCCCAGAGCTGGGTTTAGTCAGACATAAACTTCACAAGTTTCAAACAAAGAACACCAAAACAAAAGAACTCTTTGGAAATGCGTAAAGATACACAGCACTTCTGACTGGCAGGATGAAATTATAAGTCATTCCTTCCTGGTAGCACAAAATTTGGAAACTTTTCAAGGGTAGCTTTCTGAAGGCTGCATTCACAGCGGGTAGGGAAGACAACTGCAGAAAGGTGCAGACAAGAATGCCAGGTCTGGGCTTCAATGCAGAAATGCCGTGAGCTTCTGTAATGGTGAAGGTTGGTGATACGTTGATGCCTCTCTCAATCAAGGGCTTTCCCAACACTACAGCATCACAGAGAGGTCCATGAACAAGAGTGAGCCTCCTCTGCTGCCCACTGAGACCCAGGTAAAGCCAAGGGTCCTGGGGGTGACCTGTCTCCTGGGACCTAACGCAGGGACTCTTCTCATGATCCATTTACACTTCCTATGCCCTGTGGTGACTGTAAGTTAGATTAAATCATCATTCACATAGATGGCCTTTCCATAATAGTAATTAATGTATTTCAGTCACATGTCCTTCTCCTAAGGTAACCCACAACCCTCTAAAAGTACTTGTACTTAAATTGTAAGATTTTATATACAGCACTTCTGGACAACACTGATAAAATCAATGGAAGGAAAGGGACAGAGAGGAGTCAGGAGCTGGGAGCTGGATGTGTTGCCTGGAAGCATAAGGCAGATAAAGGGGAAGACTTTAACAAAAATTTCCTTTTACATTTTTTTCATACACATATTAGATGAATCGGAGGTTATACGTAACAAAGTGATGCAAGGATGAGTCAAATATTGCTGCTTAATCTCATAATTCGATTGTATGACAGAGGGCACTTGTTGGAAACCCTGTTAACAGGTCAGTAAGCCCACACAGCATTTGTTCCCTCTTCCTTATAACCACCCACAGAACAGAACCACTTTGGAGGCTGAAATAGTCAGGCAAGTGTTATTTCTCATAAAGCTGATAGATAAAAGCACAGATACCAGCATCGTATGACATTCTAAAGTCATAGCGAAGTCTCTGAACATTTTAACACACATACCAGTTTTCCAGCCCACTGCCTGAGTTCTGAACTATCATTTCCCAGAAAGAATTCTTTCTGTTTCAGACTCCTTCCATGTTGCAGATGCAAAATGTTTGGGTAATATAAAAGAATTCATTTAAGTTCGAAACTTTTTTAAGTTCTTACATGCCCTGTGATACATCCCCAAATTTCCACATAGTGTTGGTGGTCTTAGGCTTTGCTAGCTGTAACTACAACCACTTTTGAATACAGCAGAGCACTGAACTCTCTAAGATTTATTTATCGCTTTGGTTCATTTTAGCCCTAAATCTGGAAACTATTAATTATTGCTTTGCAAAGTGTTGAATGGTAACTGATCTGTGTATTTAGGATCTTGATGTTAAACATACCCCAGATTGATGCGCTCCACATTTGGAGGGATGTGCGGTGGGATAGCAGTGAAGTACCGGAACGTGCAGTGCACCTCCGTGGGGACATAGCAGGCACAGAGCCTGGGACAGGCGGCACTGCCGGGAAGGGCAGCCAGGCAGGCGGCAAGGAGGGTCCCCAGCCACCAGCACCTGCCTCCTCTTGGCGCCTTCATCCTGTAGAAGATACTATGCTACCATCCTGCGCAGCAAGAGCAGATGGGTTCCTGCAAAGAAAACAAAACGCAGACGCGTTAGTGACACCCGTGTTGAGCTGCTCAGTTTTAAGCTAAAAAACCAAGACGGCTTTGTATTTACAGCTGTGTAATGGGCTAAAGTGTTTGTCATTTAAAAGAAGCAGCCTCACGCTGTCTTTGTCTAACTCCGATGTGCCGGTGCTTACAGGTGAAGTTTTCATTTTTGAAGGAAGCAGACGTGGAAACTGAAGGATGTGGCTATCGTTACCTCACGACTGTGCCGAGTGTTCATCGATCTCGAGCAGTTTATTCTCGGGAAGGAACACGTCGGCTCCTCGCTTGCCAATAATTATTCCAAGCAAAACTGACTCATTTCAAAGCCCGCGCGGCGGGAGCGGCCGCTGCTGCCACACGGCGCTTCCCCGGGGCCCGGCGCCCGTCCCTACCTGCGCCAGGGCGCGGATCCCGTCGCTGCTGTTGTACCTGGCCGCGGGGCGCCCGGGATCCGAAGTTTCTCCCCGCCTCCGCCTGCCCCTACCTGCGCGACCTCCGCGGCGGCAGCAACGCCCGGCGGGGCCGCTACCTCGGGGCAGAGCCGAGCCGGCAGGGCCGGGCGGGGCGAGTCCCGCAGCCGCCGGCTCCTCCTCCCGAGAGGCGCCGCCGCGCTGAGGGGACGAGGTTGGAGGGCCTGGGCTGTCGAGGGAGCCTCCTGCCCGGCTGTGTCCCCGGAGACGGCGCGGCTGGGCAGGGGGGGGTGGACGACGGGGAGAGGCCCCCAGTGTGGCTCCCCGGGGGACCTAGGGCCTGGGGGTGCTGGGTCCCGCAGGCCAGCCCCGCTGCCCCCGGCCCCGTCACTGCTGCCCCAGTGGCGAGTCGTGTCGGTAAAGGGGCTTGCGGCCCCTTAGCACGGTGGCCAAGTGTGCCGGGGGAAAGGAATCGCCTTCCTTTCTGGATCAGGTCCGTCAGTGCTGCAGCTCCTCACGTTCTGCGCGGCAACAAGCAGGGTTGATAGCATGTTTCTAACGAAAGAAAGTGTTAGAAAAGGTTACTATATAGTTAACAACTGATTACCTGGCACTAATCATTCTTGAACTGCTAAACTTCACAACTGTATTTTAATAGAAGCTTTAAGTAATGCTGCATTACTGTGTCCTTATGCAGCCAGGATCAGAAGTTAAACATGAACCCTCTATGTGGCAGGAGATTTCTGGTATCTCCCTGACTGCACAAAGTTAATGCTTAGGAACTTTGGGGAAAACGCTGGAAACAAGGCCAGATTGGATGGGGCTTTGAGCAATCTGGTCTAGTGGAAGCTGTCCCTGTTCATGGCAGGGGGTTGGAACTAGATGATATTTAAGGTCCTTTCCAACCCAAACCATCCTGTGATTCTATGATTCTGCAGCTGAAGGCCAGTTGGAGGGGCCCCAAGCAATCTGCTACAGTGGAACGTGTCCCTGCCACGGTAAGGATTGGCGTAGGGTGGCCTTCAGAGGTCCCTTCCAACCCAGATGATTCTGTGATTCTAAATGCATCTTCTGAACAGCACTGGAAGGAGCCTCATAGCTTCTTACTCCCCTCTCTGTCTCTTCACTCACTATTATCAATCGACACCACCACATGTACTAGCATTGCCCATTTTTGTCCAGCACCTGCATTTTTCCCACTGTAGCCCAAATATGCTTGGCAGTCCTTGTCTCTGGCTCTTTTCAGTTCTATATTCCTCAGAGTTCTGTTGGTGGAACATGCAGCACATTACTTATTGTGTTAATGTGACTGTTTGCAGTCCAACCACAAAATTCCTTCTGTCTGTGTATGGCAAAGAGCAGCTGAGTTCAGATACTTTGAGTGAGATGCACAGCTTGTTTGACCCTCATCCAGGTTTATGACAATTTCAACTGTGCTACACGTGTATGACTCTGTATGTTCCAGATTAGCAACGAATGAGTATTGGTTCAGGAAACAAGCTCCTTAACAATGTCACACAAACCTCCCATTCTTCCGCAGAAATACTGTTTATCTGAGATAGGGTGACTTCAGCATCATTGTGATTATATTTGGTGTAATGTCAGTCATAAAGAAATCTGTCTAGGAGATTTGTAATACTTTCTAGGTATTAGTTTGCATATTGACTGCTCTGGATTTAAAAGATAACAATAATGGCTTCAAGGTATAGTGAGAAATGAGAGGAAACTAGGGTAATGTGCATAACATAAATTATCCTGGATTCTGCTTTTGGTGTGTAAGGAGGTACACAAGTCAGTGGCAACTGCCTTCATGTGAACCTTCATACAAGACTCATTTGTGCTTTGAGCTGAGTAAAAATTTTCAGCCAAAATGCTTTGGGGTTTTTGTGGGATTTTGTTGTTGTTGTTGTGGTTGGTTTTGGGGGTGGGGAGTGTTGTTCCTGAGATCTTGCTCTTTCCATAGAATTGGTATTTTTCTTGGAGGAACATTAATTTTGACATATGTTTCAGTTTTCCATCAGGAAAGCCACAGCACCTGAAGCCAGCATGGATCTGTTTACCTCTGAGCCATGGTGCCGAACAGAACCTGTAGTATGTGTGCTTCTCTTCTTGTCAGCCTTGCCCTCGGACAAACCAAATCTGTTAGGCTGCTTTGGTAAAAACAAGATCCCTGTTATTGCAGAATCAAGAAAACTGATCAAAGTGCTTCACGCTTGGTTTTGCACACATACCAGTAGTAATTCTTTGAGAATGATGTATTGAAAATAACATTTTCACTTAGAAGTCTTGCCTCTTGTTGCCATGAGCAGAGCACACTGTCTATTTTGATGATACTGCCATGTTTTGGTATGTAAACCTGTCCTGTCGTGATGGTTGTAAGAAAAATCCTGAACTCCAGCGAGTCAAGCATTTTGGAAAAACCCACCACCAATCTAAATGCACATCAGGAAAGATTTGCATATTTGTGGTTTAAATAGGCGCACTGTTCCTCACCTTGGGTTAAGTGTCTCACCACTGCCTGCTTATCGCACCAAGCTGGTGGGGTGTTTTCTGAGGTTATCCTCAGAGTGGATTATTTGCTAAAACACAGTGTTTTCCCAGGAGAAATAAATAAGTAAAGGCTTTTGGCGTATCTATGAGAGTCCGTTCTTAGCATGGTTTATCTAAAGCCAGGAAGAAGTATTAAGTATATACAGTGGGATTAATTTATTGGGATGGCAAAATAACCCATACTAAGATTACAGGGAGATTTGAAAACACTTAATCCACAGCATGACAGGACTTTCCAATATTGACTAAACCTCAGGAAAGCTAAGTGTAAGAGCCAGGTATTACAGATTGGAGTAGACACTGGATGTGTTATTGTTTCGGTCTGGTTAGGGTCACAATGAGTTTTTCTTAAGGTTAAAAATGAGAGAGATAATGAGAAGGAAAACACAATTCAGTGAACTCCTGTATATGAAGATTAATTTTTTTTGAGGACATGGATATATTACTGCAGTAGCTGACTGATAAATTATTCTCTGTATTATTTCTTGGACTAATTTGGTGACTAAACATCCTATTATGAGCTAATGCTGTGTTTTCTTTGCAAACAGAAAACCTGTGATTAGAGCAGTAATGGTAAGATAAAACTTTAAAAGATAAGATAAAGCCTAAAAATATCTTCTAAAGGTTCTAAAATTTTACAAATTAAAAATCAAACAGATAAGGAAGTGATCTAAATCCACAAAGTGGCTGTGTATGCTTAGTAGTGAAGATCATGATGATCTGTACTTAAAAGTGAACATCTTCTGAAATTGTGAAATGTAACATAAACTATAGGACATGCACAAAGTTGGTGATAATGTGTTTTAGTGTGTACACAAGCTAAAACTTTACTTGAGGTGTCAACTGGATGACGTTCATTATAACCTTAGCATCTATCTTTGTGAAACACGTAGGTGGCCTTAGTTTGATTCAGTGTGGGTGCTTATGTCGAGTAACACTAATGTGCTTGCGCTACCTGGCCCTTTTGGTCTCAGAAAGAATTACAAAGCCTCAGCTGAGCACTGGCACTAAATTGCGTGCTGACCTTTTTAGGTGCGATTCTGAGAACAAGTCAAAACTTGAGCGATCACACTGTCCCTGGTGCTACTGTATTCTGTCCCCCTGGGAGATGAAGAGAGGATTGCAGGCCTGGCATTAGGCATGTTTTCTAAATCTTTATTACAGTCTGAAGGGCAAAAGATGAGTTGCTTTCATAAGTACTATTTTTTGCTAGATTACTGAGGTCAAGGCTCCTGGGGTGACACATTCCAATGTTGTTTCTTTGTGGGGGTAAACATGAGGTAAAAAGATGTTTTTTAATGATCTGTGCTAGTTTCCATAACTGGTGGTAGAGAAGGATCTGAAGTTTCTTCTGAGAGTATTTTCCAAAACCACATACTTGAAAATCTGCATTAAAATAAATAATAATTAAAAAATATCTTTAAAATGCACAAGTATCATGTCAAAGTTTTAAGAGAACAGTATTTATCTAGGGTTATATTATGTGTGTTGTAATTAAAACCCAGCTCTGACTATGCTTCTGAGAAACAGAGTATTAGATTACAAAAAGTACTAAGTTCTCCCTCCAGAAGGTTGCTGAAGAACATGTGGAATATTTTACATTATAATGTGGTTGTGATTTAATGGAGTAGCCTTACAGAAAATACAGTGGTTATACAAACCCATGCTGATCTCTGTTTTGCTGGCAAATTCTGGCACATGTATGAAAGGAAAAGTCATTGCTTTAGATGGAACTCATTATTGTGGAGCTTTTTGTTAAGTGAAACTATATTTTGGCAAGAAAGTGTGGTTGAGTGTAAACTAAGTAGTGCTGAGGAAAGGAAAGATGATTGAAGAAAATACTTTCTAACTGGGTCTTCGCAGCAAGTTACACACACTAAGAACAGTATGGTTTTTAGCAGTTCAATTACTAATGTACATTTATATGATATAACCTAACTTTGTACAAGCATGGAGGAAAGGCAGTGTTCACATTTGTATACTTTGTGTGCTTTTCGAACCACATGTAATTCGTGGTGGGCAGGTTACCTCCATTACGATTGTTTCACTTTTGCTGGCATCATGCCTTGAGCCATGAGAGCAGCTAACTGGCTGAGCCAAGGAAGAGGAGGATGTGTATTTCAAGGGCAGCTGGGCTGGCTGAGCAGTGAGGTCATGGGGTGCCCCTGAAACCAGAGGAGCTCAGTGGAGAGACGCAAAGTTTGCTGGATGATTGGTATGTTACTTGCGCAGAAGTGCGTAAGTATCTGTGGCAGCGCAAAGAAACAAAGAAGCTCACCTGAGCCTTAGTTGAGTGTGTTGGTATAAAATTCATAGCTTTAAACTTCAATACTGAGATTTTTATCAAGGAAAAAGATACCATTCAAAACAAGTAGAAGTCTAGGCCCTGGAACTGAACACCACTTAGTTTATTTTATGTTTCAATGTTAGTTATACCTCTGTATCCTTGAAGAAAGCCAGGTCTGTGAAGTCAAATCTGCACAGACTTCAAGTGCACACACTAAACTTAAACCACAACACCCACCCTGTATTACAGTTTGTAATTTGGTGCTTTTATTTTGCTTTTCAGTTCTTTTGTTTACTTTTTTAATGACTTTTCTTTTTCTTCTTCCTCAACATGAGCAAGACAGTGCAAAATGACTCAAGGCATTAGGGAATGAAGCCTTGGAAAATGGAGTAGTCTTACTTTTCAAGCAGCAAGTCTGCATCTCTAGTAGCCAACACTGTTCATGAGGCAGAATGCTGTCATTCCTGCTGCAGTAGCAGCAGCAGAAGCAGCAGCCACCAGTGCAACAGGAGCTGCATGAGTTCCGTGCATGTCATGAGTTGTTGCATAAGGTTTCTGTATTTTCAGGCATATTATCAGCTTCCTTCAAGCAAATTGTAGGGCTGACGGGGCTGAATGTCAAGAGTCATAAAGCCGGAATCTTGAAGGAAACAGTGAGTGTTATCTTTATTTACAGGAGTCAAAAGGAATTACATTAAGAGGGCAGGACACAATTTTAAAGAACACCATACTGATGTGTTTTATGTATCAATGTCAGCAAAACATTTTTTTTTTAAATACAGTTCTAATCTGAATTACGTACCTGGTTTTTGTTTGATGTTTGCTTTTTATTTGTTCTTCCATTGCAGATACTGGCCACTCCCTCCCACATGCATGTCATTTCCTTGTGAGGTTGATACAGCTGTTTTGTAGATAGTACTTCAGAGCCCCTGGTTCTTGTCACACAACATTCCCTCTCTGCCTCACTTTATTCCTCCTTATGCACTCCCTTCTCTCTGTATTATGCCAGTTCTCCTTAAAGGCCCTCTGTAAAATGTTTCCATGTTATTCTTTTTCTTCACAGCTTCTTGCTGGCCAAATTCTTTTAATATTTTGTCTGCCAATTCAGTGTATGGTGTCAGATCATATGCCTAATTGTGTCAGAATTAGATTGGTTTATTGTTTTCTTAAAAGGGGAATTAATAACAAAAGAGAATACTTAAATTTGTGGTAAAGCAGCATGTCAGCACTTCTTATCTGTGTAGAAATATGTCATTTTAAATTTGTGTTGGGAAAAGAAAGCTAACAGAAATGTACTGAGATCCAAATTCACTCTGAAGGACTTGCTTTGCAGGGCACAAGACTTCCACTACAAGAAAGACGTTGATGTGCTGGAATGTGTCCAGAGAAGGGCAATGAAGCTGGTGAAGGGTCTAGAGCACAAGTCTTAGGAGGAACGCCTGAGCTAACTGGGGTTGTTTAGTCTGGAGGCTCAAGGGGGGACCTTATAATTCTCTACAACTACCTGAAAGAAGGTTGTAGCGAAGTGAGGGTTAGTCTCTTCTTCCAAGTAACAAGGAGTAGGACAAGAGGTAACAGCCTCAAGTTGCTCCAGGGAGATTTAGATAGGATGTTAGGAACAATTTCTTCCCTAAAAGGCTTTTCAAGCACTGGAATAGGGCTGTTCAGGGAAGTGGTAGTGTCACCATCCCAGGAGATATTAAAAAAATTAGTAGATGTGGTGCATGTGAACATGGTTTAGAGGTGGACTTCGAAGTGCTGGGTTAATGACTGGACTGGACGATCTTAAAGGTCTTTTTCAAACTAAATGATTCTATGATTCTATAAGGCTGCCTGCTGTCTCATTTTTCTTCAATAGGCAGGCAGAAAGAGTGGAAATCTGTCATAACTGACGGGATGATCCATGTCCAGTGCTGGGCTGAGGAGTCGGTAATCTCCCAGAGTCCTGTACTTTTGTCAAAAACTATTTTCTCTTGAAAAAGTGTGGTTTCTGCCCAAATTTACACACAGAAAATCCTGAAGATGTGACTTGGTGCACTTGCATCTGCCAGAATTTTTGAAGCCTGAAGGATCAACTCTGAGATGAGGGAACAACCCAGTTCACATCTTCAGCAGTAAGTACTGCTGCATCTGGAGAGAAGCCCCTGTTGTTACCTGGTTCTCTGGAGCAGATGCTGTGTATGCCTCCTCCACACACAGATGAACACCAAGTCCTGGGATAAGGCTGTAAGAACAAAATTGTGCAATACTTCCAGTATAATATCCCTAGTTTCACAGCTTGTCTTAACCAAACCTTATATGTTCCAAATTGAACCTTAAATATCTGGATCGTTTATGTAGAATTGAGCATTCTAACAGTGTGTTAATACTCAGAGCCAGAATCAGACTGGTATTTTACATTTCAGTGTGGTATTTCAAATGTACTTTTCAGATCTCAGCTTCTGAGGCTGAGTGCTTAAGAAATTAAGTAAACTGTGCTTGAGTGAGCATGCAGAAAATTATTCTGCAATATGCAATATGTTCAAGTTCTTGTACATTAGAGCAAAGGTGATATTGTCTTACAGAGTCTTACACAGTGAGTCAAAGTAGAGTGTCTTCAAGTGGTCTTAACTAGTTTTCTAAAGCAAGCATGTCAGTTTTTAGATGGGATCCCAGTACCTCTAGTGCAACAAGAACACTGACATCTGATTGAAGCTTGTGATATAAATCAGTTTCTTCAAATAAGCTTTAAAGCAACTGATCAGGCTGTAAATTATAGGTTACGAACAGGGCAACTAGCATAAATATGATACAGTATTGTTAAGGGCTGTCTCAGTGGGTTGTTGGACAGCCTTTAAAAGGATTACATGACTCTCAGAGTGCCTTATTGGGCATTTTCAGAATAACACTCTTAGGTACAATTCTTCTGTGGCTCAAGGCCACAGTCAAGCACTAAAGTTCCGTTGTTATGAATTGGACAAGCTTCAAGCAAAGCATCAATTGATTCTGAAAACACAATCAGTGGTTTTGAATGGCTGGTGTATTTATGCAAATACTGATATGGGGACTCTAAGTCACATCTGCTTTATGCAATGCAGTGGTCTATACCAGTCTCCAAGAAACCACACAGTAGGACAGAAGAATATATGTAAAGAGGACTGCGATTCTCTCATATGTATAAGCAAACACATTCAGGCATACAGTCTGGACCTTGGTGTTTTAATACAGAAGTCTGATAAAGCTTAAATAAAGTTTTCTACTTATATAGAAAAATGAGGCAGCTGGTCATGGGGAAGGAGATTCCACTCTTTGTTTCCCAGGATCAGAATCTCACAGTAGAGAGTTCTAAGTTAAGAATCCCGTCAGAGTTCAATTTTATTCCTGCAGAAATTAATTTGCCCTGTTAACTTTCAGAAGTGTGTGACTGACTACAATACGCCTTGGATTTACTGGTCCTGTTACTGTTACTGCCTAAGAGAAGTTTAGCTGATTTTAGTGAAGCTACAGCAATGCAAGAATCTTATCAGGATATAATAAGGCTTCTATGTATGCTTTTGAGTATGTGTAGCAATAGAGAATAGCATCTGGAGTAAAAAAAGCTGTTTCACAGTTATCAACAAAGCTGGTCCTTTCAAATATCTTCTGCATTGTGACAGGTATTGCTCGTTACCATCTTACCACAAAAACCAGATAAAATTGGTACAGATTTTGCCCAGGCACATTGCTAGAGCCAGTTAAGGTAAAAAGCTCTCTTTGTGATGTGGAAGTTACCACCTCCTGACATCCATGTTGATTCTTCTCAGCCCTTTAAGATGCTTTGAAATGTCAAACAGTGTCAGTTGTTGGAGCTGCCTGTCATAGGGATTGCTGGCTTTACACTGAGTGCTAATAACAGGCAGCAAAGTGAGCTTCTCAGGTGGGAATGAAACACGTCATTCCCCAATGCATCTCCCAGGTGCCATGCACAGATACTTGCTATCTGCTGGCAGGGCTGTGGGCCCTGGGGAGAGAAATGTGGCCAGGGAGCGTGGCTGTCCACCTTTGAAGAGACGGTATTCTCTGGTTCTTGCAGAGCTTCTCTTCTGAGTGCACGAAAAATGCTTTGTGTCCTGAGGAATGGGTTATGGTTTTCATATAATGATGAAATTAAAGTTGTGTAGATAATGCTACCAGACTCAGGTGTTTCAGTTCACAGTTCTGTTCCAAAAGTCATGGCCATAAAATTCAAGAAAAGCTAAGATTAAAACAACGTAAAAGTTTATGTTTGCTTTTTCTACACAATGCCTGGGCAGAAGGGCCTTTTGCCTTCCCTGCTCTGCCCAGTTAGCCTGCCTCCATTTCATCAGCCACTGCCAGAGCTGCATCTCAGATGGGCTGGCCCCAGGCCCGACCTGAACCCCAACTCCATCCCCATCCTTGTCCTTGCCGTCTGGTCACTGTCTCAGCCTGGTCCATTGTGCATGAGCCTGTAGCTCCTCACCCCTCCTGTCCTGTCTTGTCCTGTCCCCAGCAGTGGCCCCATGGCTGTGGAGCTCCGGCTTTCTTTTGTTTTTCTTGTGTACACTGCTGACCGGTGGGAACCTCACATGTGTGGTCAGGAGGCAATCTATCTTCTCTGGTCAGGATGGACTGTTACTGACTGTGAGCAGCCAGGGACTCCCACTGGCTGCTGCTTTTGAACTCTATTGAGCTCAGATGACATGGGGCCTGATAAATCATCCACAGTATTGGCAGCCACATCAAAAGCTCCTGCTTGGTGCATTTGATACAGGCACACAGATAATAACCTATTTAGCTGAGAAAGGTCTGTCTTTTCTTGTCTTGTGGAAAGCTGTAACGTCTTTCTCTTTCACCTGAGTAGTTATTAGAGGTGGGCATGAAGAGAGGGGTCATCTGTCTCTCCAGTTTAGAGTTAAAGCTTGTTTAAAACTGTGTGCCTGGAGAAAATCTGCTATCCTCATTACTGTAACATATCCTCCAACACGGTAATTGCATGTTTGATCTGCAATGACAAGTACAATCAGTAGTTCCTGTGCTTTCAGCGAGACCTTTAATCACCTTGCAGACCACCTTGCAAGCAGAGATGTTAACCTGCAAATCTACTCAAGCAACACGTGAGCTGAAACACAGATACTACTGCTGAAGCAGTATTGCAGGTGTAGACTGGATGTTTTTAGTGCTCATCTCAAACATTGACTGGAATGTTTTTCAATGGTTTGAATTACAAAAGCAGTACTGAAAACAGATTCTGAAGTCTCTGTGTTGCTTTCTGTAGATATATTATGAGGACACTTAATCTGGCATGTCCTTGTTTCTTGATAGCCACTGTATATTAGGAATTTACATTCATAAGATAAGGCAGCAGGTTTTCTGGGTATTTGTGTTATTAAAGGCCTGAGGGTAATAGAATTGTTTTGATTTAATTGAAATTTGAAGAAGCAGCTGTAATGTCTTGTTTACTTGATCTGGAAAGGAATATTTTGGCATTGCACAGTGTAAAGAAGCTACCGGGATGAACACAAGATTAGGTCTTGCATCCTGGGACACTTTAGGGGCCTTGGACATAAGAGAGGGGAAGATAGCTACGCTGATACAAAAGGGTTAGTCAAATTCAGTGAATGTAGATCATGCAAAACTATGCCTTAGTACGTGGATAAACGCATGAAGACTCTTGAAGTCAATTCACGCTCAATCTCTGGTTCATGCTGGTGATCCTTACAGAGGAAACAACATTCTTGCAGTTCTTATCTTAGTTCTCAGTGTCGCAGTCCACTCTGGTAGATCGATTAGTGCCCTTGCCTTTGAACAGAAACCGTGGTCAGGCTGCAGTCAGACCACTCCTGTGGGTTCTTTATTGCCTGTGCAAGTCATTTCCAGGACAATGACTGCACAGGGACAGCCTTAATAAAATGCTTATAGATCAGTGAGCTATTCTGTTCTTCGGAAAAAGTAAACTGAGCTGGAATCTGTAACAATCACAACATGCCCCCACACCAATTTTTGTGCTAATTCATAGGTCGAATATCCTGCACTTTTGCTAGTTAGATATTGTGCTCCCTTCATCTAAGCTATAGTCATTCTTTCCTTCTCCTGTTATCTGATACTGATGGAGTCTCATAGATCAATGGATTTTTTTTTTCTTCATGCTGTGCATTGCAGAGACAGTGCTTTATTGAAATCAGTGAAGCTTCTGATGCTGAATGCTTATGGGATCCTGTAGGGTAGGAAGATTTGTTGCATATGTTATACAACAGTTTTGGTTCCCCCAGCTGGTGTCAGTGCTCACTTTTTAGACTGAGGGACAGTGTAGGATGGTCACTGTACTGGAGCACTATAGTAATGCACTGGTACCTGCCTTTTCTTCTGTATCAGTTCTGCAATCAGCGAAGCTCACTCTTTTCCCGCAATGATGAACTGCCATTTCCTTCTAAAAAATAAAACATGAGAAGGATCAAAGAGCTGAACATATTTGTAAAATGTTAACAAAATTAGCTACACAAGCAGAAGAAGTTAAATATTTCAGCGCTGATTCTCTTGCATTTTTAAGTCTCCAGGCCTTGTAAATATTCTGTGATTCCCTCCCCTTTAGCTTTAAAAACTGACCTTGTATTTGGAAGATCTATATTTAAAGTATCTTTCTTCTGTAGATGATTGCTGCTCAGTTGTCAGGATCTGAGTTTATCTTTTCAATCCCGAGAGCCAATCTTACTACTCAAAATAATTGTACAAGTCAGAAATTCTTACAACCAGTTTTGTTTGATCTAAGCGACTTGGGATTTCTCCCATGGTATTGTTCAGTCTGAAGCAAAGAAATATATTAGAAGACTCCTCAATGTGCAGTTAAAAAAAAAAGATTATGATAAGAGCGTGCAGAAACTTTTCTGTTTATGCATCTCCACAAAATTACAGTCAGGTGCCTTTAGATAAGGGATTTAACTCTTCTTGTTGTTTTGATATGAGTAGTTCATATCCTAAAAACTAACAACAAACCAATGTTAATTGTATCTTCTTATACTCTACCAGTAACTTTGCCATGAATCAACAGCTTTGATTAATCCATGATGTGCAAAAAGGTTTGTATAGCTTGCCGGAAGCATGACTGAAGTGTGAATTTTGATTTGGAAAGCTTCATCTGTGTTCCCCTGAACAAACCAGCTCATCAGCAGCTTTGTTTTGGTTTTATTTGCTTCTTGCTGAATGTGACCTATGTGGTTTAAAACTCATATATTTACAAATAGTTTGTGTCCTGGGTTCAGCAGCAGCAGTCATTTTTCTCCTTCTTGGTAGCTGGTGCAGTGCTGTGATTTTGATTTTGGGCCTGGGACAGCGCTGATAACACCAGTGTTTTCAGTTACTGCTTGGTAATGTTTTGGTCTGACCAAGAACTTTCTGAGTCTCATGCTCTGCTGGGGAGGAGGGGAAGCCGGGAGGAAGCAGAGACAGGACACCTGACCCAAACTGACCAAAGAGGTATTCCATACCACAGCATGTCATGCCCAGGATGTAAAAACTGGGGGCAGGAACCCGGAAGAGTTCAGTTCACGACTCAGTGAGTGGTGAGCAGTTGTATCCTCTTCCCTTGTATTTCCCCTGGTCATTATTATTATTGGTGGTAGCAGCAGTGGTTTGTGTTATACCTTGGTTACTGGGCTGTTCTCATCTCAACCCATGGGAGTTACATTCTTTTGATTCTTC
Source organism: Myiopsitta monachus (assembly GCA_017639245.1). Taxonomy (NCBI): domain Eukaryota; kingdom Metazoa; phylum Chordata; class Aves; order Psittaciformes; family Psittacidae; genus Myiopsitta; species Myiopsitta monachus. The sequence continues at coordinate 24,989,986 of CM029923.1, forward strand.
TCCCCATTCTCCCCCCCACTCCGGGGGGGGAGTGAGTGAATGGGCTGCATGATTACAGCTTAAACCACAACAGTTTGCAAACTGCGAAATCTTGTGAGGTGAAAGGATTAATCTCTATTCTTCCAGAGCCACTATACATGGTTTTTGGGACAGGGTGACTTTTTTGTTGTTGTTAAACTCTGTTCTCTCCTAGTGTACTTCTTGGAGAAGTTCACGGGTCATGATGGAAACTGAGCATACTGGGCATAATGTGAATTCAAACCCAGGAATTTTCTGGGTTTGAATTCAAGTTCTTTGCCTGATTAGATTCCTACTCGTACATTCTGCCAAAATCAGCTCGGGTATTTCTGTTGTCTTCTGCAACCTTCAGGGTGCATTTGGACACTGGGTTGGAATTGAAAGACCTAAACTTAGTTTACCAAGTATGATAGTTTGGAAATTACTACTTACGGATGTGGTCATTGTGAATTGAAAGTACTTCACCACCAGGAGGCATGCAGCACCTGCTGGGCAGTAGATAACAGCTCCTGGAAACAGCAAGTGGTTAAAATCTGTCTTTATTTCTTTTATATACTGCAATGCACTGGGTAACGCTGAAATTCGCCATGGTAAGATTAATTGATGCAAAAATGGCAAAAATATGTACATGTCAATAGATTATCTTTAATGATGTAAAGTATCAGTGAGAATTGGAATAACTTTGATAGCTGATTGATAGCTGATACCATCTTTACCCATTTGACAATTGCTAATTATAATTAGCCAGTGTTTTAAGTAAAAAATGTGTGAGGCCCAAGGGCAGTGTGTTGTTACTTACAAATCTATAAGCCTACATAACCTATAGCTATAGTGCAATGGTTAAAGGGAGATTTTCTGGTGGTTCATAAACAAGAATCTTAACACTCACCTACCAAACAATTGAAAACAAGCAAAAAGCTAATGTATGGGATGAATAATTTTTGCTTTTGATGAAGTAAGAATGTTTCATGTCATGAAAATCGCCCTGTACACTGACCATTTAATCTTTAAAGTAGTTGAAAAAAAAATCCAAACAGACAAAAATCCCCTACAAAACCAAACAACCCCCCTACCCTCCTCCCGAACAAGCAAACAGATACCTTTGGGTAAAACAATCAGGGCATGGTTGCTTATTTCAAAGTTACAGATGAGATCATATTTCTGAACTGTATTATGTTTGATTTCCCAGTTGCAGTTAAATAAAAATTCTAAAAACGGAATGCTTTAATGTCAGGTATGCCAGCCTTTCAGATCTCAGCTGCAGCCCTTCTCCTGCACAGCTGATAGGCTTTGTTCTCAATTTGTCTGCATTTTTAATTAGCCAGGGAATGTCATTATTTTCAGGTGTTAAAAGGATGAGTCCCAGTGTGAAGGTGCCCTGTGTTTGTGTTTTTGTTATGCACACAAACTTACAGGGGCTATTTACAAGTAAGCAGAAGTTCAGACTTCTTTTTGTAAGGCCTGGTGTTGTTGTGTTTAATGCAGATTGAACAAATACAAATAGCTTTGAGGCTTATGACTGAAGACCACTAGGGCCTGAGAAGTGTAGGAATTCTTATATGGGCCTTTTGAAGTCAATGTCAATGCTAGAACATTAGAGGTTTTCTGGGCTGAAATACGGGGAGAAGATGGCTGTTCCACAGGGGAGAAAGCCTGAACGCTATACGATGATATGCTTGTTCACAGTATAGAAGGTAAAAATGTTTTTAGTTAATGCATGTTATTTTACTTGCTGAACTTGCTATGGTGGGTTGCATACTATAAAAAATTAACCTTGCTGTGTAAGTTTAACTTACATTAAGAGACTTTTTTGCTATAGCTGTACCAGCAGGTAGTTTGTGAATTGGTAGTGTTGTGGAATCTGGGACTGAGTACGCTAAATGAATTAACATTGGCGTTGGTTTTGTGGAGAACTTGTATCGATAAACTGATTGATTGAGAAGGTAGGGGAGAATGCTCATGTGGTGTGCCTCTTTGAAACCTCTAACTTTTAAGTAATTTAATAACTTCTGTCTTGAATAATGTCTGAGAAGTCATTTGAGAGAAGACTGTGAAAGTGTGATGTGAATTAGAAAGTAAGAAGTGGAGAGTTTAAACTTGTAATTTTCTCCTTTTACTCCATTTGTATGTTCAGCAGAGTGCTTTAATACTTTTCAGTATAAAATGCTGAATTAAAAATACCTTAAAAATTTAATTCTCATAAGGTCATGAGATTTTAGTTAGATAAAGATCCTTGTGTGTCTCTTCTGCTACTTTTGTCATAATAAAGTTGTGTTGTGGCTTCTTCAATGGTGTGCAGTGACTGTTGTGGAGCTGTTGTCTTTCTGAAGCTCTCGTGAAGTCTGTCTCCTGTGACAAAATTAAATGAGAAATGACTGGCCTGCTTTGAACTCCACTTTGAATGTGCTGCAGTTCAACATTTTAACAGTGCTAAAGATGTATTGTTGTTTATTAGGTTTGACATGTTTATGTTGTGCTCTGGTTTAAACTGGATCACTACAGGGAAAAAATTCTTTCTTCCAAATATGACTTTACAAATATCTTGCGATCATATCTCTCTGAAGTCTGTGCTGTTTACTTTTGTTCTAGCATTGAATAATATTGTGCAGTTTCTTTTTCTGTGTCCTGCTAAATAGTTGTCCAGATTGTGTTTAACCTGGGGTTTGTACAGAGCAGTACACAAACTACTACACAAACCAGCATAGCTCTGCAATTTAAAAATAAATAAGTAAATTTTTGCTTTGAACTGTAACTTCTAAAATCTGATGAAATGTATAAATAAGTTCAGTGATGACCTTGACAATGCCTGAGGTGGGATGTACAGGAGTGTACACTACCAAACTTGTGCTAACAGTGATGAGGTAATCTATATAATTCCCAGTAAACTCAGTAAAGGTGATGGTTAAAAGCCTGTTTCTTGTGTTGTGCTAGTGATTTGCTGATTATAAGGAAAGGTGGGAATTTTTAGTTACTGATATGCTTAAAGATATCTCTAGAACATCTTGACCTTTATTTCGGTGGTATGGCTCTGAGCTATGGCAAGTGCATAGATCCATGTTCCTTGGGACTAGAAGTTCACAATAACCTGGTTTTGTCAGTAAGTTCCATTCCAGTTCCATGAATCCAGAGTCCAATATGAACACATCCAAAGAAGCTTGTAGACATATTTGTATTAGCATTTGTTTATCCCGGGAATATCTTTTTGGCGGTTGCCACTACTTTGCCTAAACCAGACGTGAAATGGGGGTTTGCCCCATTGGTGGGCTGTTAGCATCAGCTGCTTCTGTATGAGCCGGCTCCACCAGTGCTGACCTCCATGGATGTTTACTGGGGTAAGGAGGAAAATGGGAGGAAGCGTTATCATTATGCCAGTTCTTCTGGAATATCTTGCTGATCCTGAGCTTAGTGAATGAGGTTAGGCACCCTTCAGGAGTGCTAGATGGAACAAAAGGGTTTTGTATTGGCATATATGTAATGCAAGAATGGACTGGTTTCCTAAGTGGCTCCTATTGCGTTTCATTTGTTTTGGAAACGGTCTGTGTATTTCAGACTTAACTGTATTTTTCTGTTGGTTTGTGTCAAAACCATAAGTCAGTTCAGATGACCTTTCCATTACTGAATATAATATACTCTCCAAGGAGGAATGTTGCAAGCTATTCCAAAACATAATTTTCTATAAAACCCTTTTATAGAGTATCAGACTGCTGTGTCAAGAAATCTGATGTTCTCATACAGACCAAAATAAGAGAAATCTATGTTTATTTACCCTGCACCTTAGCTCCTATTCCCTGTTTCCCTATTGCTTCTGGCATAATCCTTTTGCAAGGAGAAGGCACACCTTTCCTCACCTGCAGATTCTGCCCAGCTGCAGGGAATGTGGGTGTGCGTAAAGCTTCTCGAGCTGGGTGGCACGTCCAGAGGCAGAAGGTGCTGTGGGGCCCACTGGGACACCTGGTGCGGCAGTCATCCTATCGTGAAGAGTCGGGCTCCAAAATCCAGGGATTTGGGATCCCTTGCATTCAGTCCAGCATAATCTGCTTTTATTTATCAGCTTTCTGTTAGGGATGTGGAATAGAGCATTTGGAAGCAACTCGACAGGCACTAAAATAAATGTTCTTTTCTGTTTATTCCTTGACTTGCATCCAGAAATTAAATGGTGATACATTAAGAATCTTAAACTCTCACTGTCTTAGCAAGTCTTTAATTGAATGCAGTTCAAGAACAACAGTATGACTTCCTCTGGGTTTTTTTTTTTTGTTACCCTAGGGAAAAAGAATTACTTTCAAAAGGCTGTATTTAACACTGTGTAGGAATCAGAACACTCTAAATATATCTGACTTTACTTCTTTTTTTCTTTTACTGGGGGAAAAAATAAAGAAGTCTGCTATTCAACCAGTAGCTAGATCATGTTTACTAATGTGACATAGACAAATTTTGAGTTATCAATATGGCCTTTTTTTAAAGGCATGCCTTCATTCACAGTGCAGCCAACAAGCCCTGAGCTTGCTTGGTAGATACTCGGTATTTTATTTTTCTATTTCATGTTTTGTCCATTACGTGTTTCACAAGAGTAACCACTGCTAAGAAACCCCTTTGTCCTGGGAGTCTGGATAACTGGTGGAATGAGGAAGGGCAGGATCTGGGTGTGAAGGCAGTGTGTCTGGCTGGAGAGGGACAGGTGGGCAGTGGGGAAGTGTCTGGGAGGGGAGCTTAAAGGAGAGAGTAAGGGGCCTCCTCCACCCCGTGTCCATCTTTCAGCAGAGTGTAGATGCTTTTTTTGGCATAGAGAGGAAGGGTCTGAGTTGTGTGCTTAAGAAGCTGATGAAGATTGAAGGAAGGACTCAGCAAAACTGTGCCTTCAAGAGCAGGAGGTGGAAGCAGGACAGTTACCAAGCAAAAAGTGCAGTAGCAGCAGAATACTGTTCTTGCTCAGCCTCTGTTTTCACTTTTCCAGAAACGTTGAAATGAATGTTCCTGGGCTTGGCTCCCTCTTGTTAAAGTCCAGGGCTGCTCAGTCCTGAGGTCTGCCGTGTTCCAAGGGCCTGCCTACCTCTCCTGCAGGGAAGCGGTGCTGGCAACTAAACCACTGCTTCCTCTGCTGCGGCGCAGGCCATGGCAGGCTGGAGGAGACGCATGAGCTCTGCAGCTCACCTGGCTGCAGAGGGGACAGCGAACAGGCAAAAGCAGGACCACAGCATGATCTCTGGGTTTCAGGACTGCCACTGGCAAACTTCTGTGTTGCGCTTTTGTGATACAGGTTAACTACCTGTCTAGATGTCTGCGCTGCAAATTGCAGGTGCTTGTAAGAGGCTTTTAAATGGCATTTTCAACAATCCAAATTTAAAAATCTACTCTTTCTCTACAGGTTTTGTTCCCCTGCTATATGCAATGGTGCATATTTCTCAGTCCTGAGAAACAGAGACTGTAAGATTAGTTAATATGTGGGTGGAGGAATAAGTCATACGTGCAAGGGTCTGCTTTAAATGCCTCTGACATGTCAAGAAGGTTCCTGATGTGTGACAGTTCAGTGAAGTTCTTCAGATGCACGTGTGTTCCCACACATCTGAGCTTTGTGAAGAGTCTGGCCAGAACACCACAGTTGCTGTCCCAGTATCTGCAGGCCGCAGGAGGAATTAGTAAATGCCTGGTAACCCTTTGCTTTGCACTGCTTTAGTTATAGGCACAAAAGAAACTAACATCTATGTAGGAACAGCAATAATTCATCATTGCATTTCATCCTGTTGCAGTGGCAGTCAACTGTGAACTCTGCATGAATGGAAATGCACATATTTTACTTCCAGATGAATAGCACTTTGCTTTACTACTGTCGGGTTGTGGTTTTTTCCCTCCTTAGTAAATCTTTCATAAAGGATGAATGTAGATTTTTAATTACTGATTCTTTTGACTTTTTTTTTTTCTTCATTCTGTTGCTAAAATGATTTTTTTAAAGAAAAGAATCAGCTGATGAAGGTCATGGACCTTTACAATTTATAAGTTTATGTGATCTTGCAATTTCTTTAAATTACTTTAGCACCTTATCTTAAATCTGACTGGTAGCTTGCATTTCTGAAGCAAGGTATACTTTGCTTTGCTGTATGTCCCACTCAAGGTAGCTCAGTTAATGCTGATGCCAGGCCAGCCCTTGAGAGATTTTATTTTACTTGAGTAGGGAATGTTACTTGCTGGTGTTGTCAGGAGGGTGTATTATGGGCTTCTCATTTCTGTCAGAGAATCTCCGCATGTCTTGGGCTTCCTGTCTGCTCCTGGAGATGAAGCAGTGCCCATTCAGTGATGATTCGGAGGCAGCTGACATGTCATGGGGCAGCATCCCTGACACTTCTGCCTAGGAGTTGTCTGCCACAGCCTGGTCTACACTGTGGGCATGTGGCTCCCATGTTTGGCACCAAAAGCTTGGCAGCAAGTGCTGCTGGTGAACAGACTTGTGCTGCCCTCTGCCTTCACTGAAAGCTTGACTTGCCTCCCAGTGGGCTATTCTGCTGCACTGAGAAGCATCTGAAAGAGACAGCTTGGCTCAAAAACTTTGCCACCACACTTCTGTATGGGGAGGCTTGCAAGCTTTGCAACTGGTGGGATTGATTCTTGCGTGACAAGTTAGTAGTTAGTGGCCAGTCCTCATGCTCAAGCTGTTGCATTTCTCATGGCAGTGTTTTGTCTCTCGTTCCCCAAGCAAAGGAATGGTATTGGAAATGGCCATTTCTGCTGGTCATAAGGAGGTAGCTGTAGGTAAAATATGTATCATTGCCATACAAATAACCATTTACTTAGATCAGGAAAATGGTAATAGCTCTGCTCTTGAATGACTGAAATAAAGAACTGTAAAAAGTTAGACCAAGAAAGATTTTTAACTCCTCTCTTGGGTCAAACTACAGCAGATTGTGAATAGAGGCTGAAAGTTTTCTATTAAAAGCGAGTAAATATGTTCTCTTTCCACAACAGCAAGCTTAATACTGTGATTTTTATATGAAGAAAATTGTTGAATCGAGCTGATAGGAATGTGCATTTAATTCTTTTGGCAGTTCTGAATTGCTGCTCAACAGCTCTGTTTGGAAACCAGAGCAGTGCTTTACTTATTTCTGCAACAACATTTACCTCTAGTTTTCATACTCTCTATCATTTTTCTTGGTATGAAGAGGAAATGCCTTTTTTTCTCAATGCTGTTTTGGGGCTGATTGTACTTGGACAACATTCAGGTACAAATTATTTCCAAAGCAAGCCTAGCTCTTTGTAACACGATATTATGTGGGCTTGTATTGTAGCTATAAACTGGAAACCTGTTGCCATAAACTGGTCTTCATCAGGAGACCCAGATGCTGCTGCTTTGTCATGCTGAGCTATTCTTCTGTCAGCCCAAAGCCAGTGTTTATTTCTGAAATGAAACAGTCACCTCTGGCTGAAGTTTAAATGTTTTCCAGCATATTTATAAAGTCTAGTATATGTGCAAAGCACTTGAAAATAACTAATATATGAATACCAGATTTACTCCAAGTAAATATTACATTTAGTCACAGAGGATCTTAATTTGTGAACATTTTGAACATTTTTCCCTTTGTTTCGTAACACAATAAAGGCACTAGTTACACATTTAAAGAGCAAGTATGTAGTTTTAAAGCAGCTTCATTTTACTATTCCTTTTTTCTCTGTCTTTCGGCTTGTATTTGCATCAGGGTAGCCACTGTAGTGCTTGTGACAGCCTCTAAGAGCAAAAAGTAAGCATTACTTACTTTTTGTTCTCCTTCAGACTGAGGCCCTGTCTCTTATAACAGCTTAAGAAGGTAAGTTACCTACTCAGCATTGAAAGCAGATGATAGATGGAATAACCCAAAACCTTTCTTGGCCAAAAGCATTAGTTTTCCAGCACTGGAACTAAAGCAGCCTTCTGAAAGTGTTTTCAAGAAAAGGAAATTCCCTTTTCACTAAAAGGGAAGAATAAAAAAGAGGATAATTTGGCTTTTTTTCCAAAAGACTCATATCATTTCTGAATCTTTAAAAAACAAACCAAAACAAACCAACCAAAACCGTATCAACAAAATGAACAAAAAAGAACCCCACAACATACCCATCCTGGAAAAACATTTTCTGACATAGAGATTAGGCTGGAGTTGCTGTCTGGAAGTACTTAGCTGTAAATTCACATGCTCTTGGCTTCTAGCTTGTTTTATCTACTATGCATTTAGCAGAGAACCTTTGGCTTTATTCTGGTTTTGCTTCCAAGGTGAAGTCCAAAGTGACTCACTAGAAGGATGTTGGACAGTTGTGAGAGCAAAATCATGCATGTTGGGCAAATCTGGAGACTTCTGTGCACTGATCATCCTGTGATGGCATGAATCATAAATAAATATGTTTTATTCTTATTTGGTTCTCATAGTCAGTCCCAAGGTAGTATTAAACATCTGTGAGTTGGGGTTTCACTGGGAGCTGCAGCGTTGGGTCCCAGGGCAGGAGGAGTATGCTATGAGCTGTCTGCAGCGTGCTGCTGCCCAAGCAGCAAGGATGTTGGGGACAAGGTGGTAAAGCTGCTGTGGAGTCCAGCCCTTGCGGGAGTCCATCCCACAGTCTCAAACTGCCCTGAGAAAGCTGCTGACCTTGGAGTGCCAGCCCCAGTCCCTTCTGCCAAACCGACGGCTGATTTCCCAAGGTTGTGCTTGATTTTGGTGGCTGGGTGTGTGCACATCCAGCCAGTGTCCTAACAGGAAAATCACTGGACGTCTGGTGCTGCTTCTTCAGCAATGGAAGAATGTCTCTCGAAAGTGAATGCATCAATGTCTAGAGCAGCCCGGGGAGGACCCCTTGTTCTGCAGTCTTAATCTGAGAGCAATGGAGAATTGTTTGGTGTGGGTAGTTTTTTGAGGGGGGGATGGAAAAGGTCTGAGTCCAAAAGGGTGGCAGCAGCAGTTTTCCTTTTTAAATAACTGAAGAGTCTGTTCAGAAAGCTTGAAAATAGTTAAATGCGTGCAGGTGTTAACTAGGAGAGGATGTTACATGGTCGAGGCACGGGAGCAGCATGTATGTGCACATAAACACTGGTTTTGATGTTCTTGAAGTTTGCGGGGTTATTCTGAAGGATTATCTCACCTGGTGGTAATAAAATTACATTGAATTATAAAGGTTCTTGTTGCTGCACTGAGAGCAGTGCATAAACCATTTTGTTCACAACCAAGATTTTGGCAATTACTTTCCAGATGTGGAAAACCAAAGTTAATAAACCCTTATGAAGGGACTAAGACTTTTATAGCCTGTTTCACAGCCCTTCAGGACCCTGATAAAAGAATGACACAAGTGTGTTCACAAAACACTGCTGAGGGTACACGCTGGTATAAATTCACCCGTGTTTCCTTGTAGCTGCTCTGCCTGGATCTGTCTGGTCTGGCCACTTGCAGGCAAACATGTCTTGCTGGTTGGAGAGGAGGAAGCCGTGTGCCTGAGGGAGTAACACAACCTGCCCTTTATGCACGGCACTGTTTGGTTACCCACTGCCAGGGAGTCCGAGCCTGCTTTCTCTGTACCTATGTTTTGATAAAGCCTAAAATGAAGATAAGTCTCTTGACTGATTTTTGGCAGGAAGACTCTATTGCCAACATGGCACAAGTTTTTATCAAAACCTGTCTTTGGAATATTTGGATTTTGTGACAAAATGTTCTTACAATCATACAAACTTTTCATGACTTCTCCACTGAAACATGGTTTAAAATTTGTTTGGTTTAAAGCAGCACTTGGAATTGAATGCAATTGTTTGCTCAGCCCAAACCAAAACTTTTTACTCTCACTTATTGAAAATTGTGGAGAACTGCAATAAATGCATGTTTGACTAGTCTTTGTGCCAAGCTCTGTGAAGCTCAGGTTGCCTCCGAGGGAGGCAAGAGGGAATACAGGCATTCCTATTCAGGTTGCTCTGACCTAAGAGATAGGTGAGAACAAGCAGAGTCTATCTCTATTATAAAAAGAATAAGAAACATCTGGCAGAGAGGCCAGACAGATCAAATCTTTTAAAGGCAGATGCTTTGGACAGTAGTATAAAAAATTATGGATTTTACATTTTCTTTGTTTTATTACACTTTTTCTTTGCTGAGCCTCTGCTCTACCTGATGTTCTCTTATGGGTGGTCTCTTGCTGGCTTTTCCCTTTCCCCTCATGGTTTTGGTTCAATTCTTCTAAAACAAAGTGTGGCATGCTGCATCCTCTGCTCTTCCTGAAGATTTTTCCCTTGTGAATATGTATTAAAAGTACCTGGTTGGTTGTGTGACCTGGATTTAATTTCTAGGTCGTAATAAAATTAAGGATGAGGGACAAAACTCCAATCCAGTGATGACATAGATAAACTCCCACTGGTTTCCAAGGATTTGGAATGGGCTGTAGAGGACTTGATTTTGCAAACCCACGTGCTTCTGACAAACACATTTGGTTCACTCTCTGCCAGCACTCTATTTTCCAGTTCATATGTTTATGCAAGTGCTTTCTGTCTTGTGAGACTGGAAGTGTCTGGATGTATTTTAGAGTACAAATGAAATTAAATACATCTAGCAAATGCCATCAACTCCTGTCAGCTGGGGAGTCTTAGAAAGATCTCATACCCTTATCTTGGCCAGCTCTGCTGCTCTGTTTCCCTGGCTGTGGAAGATGCATGCTTATTGTACTAGCTCCCCACAGCTGCCTTCTTCGTAGCACAACTTTCCATAACTGTCACAGCCCTGTGCAAGGGCTTACCACCCCTTAACATGGTGTTTGGGGTGCCATGGTTGAAACTGAAATGGCATCTAATTTTTACTTTATGGCACTTAAGTTAATGGCGGGTAGAAATGCTCAGAGATGAAATCCTGTGCTCTTTCATATAGATAAATGATTTTTTGAAGCAGGCATGAAGTACTCTAGTATTAGTGGCATGTATCTGTAGTAAGCTGAGTAAAACATATTCGGAGTCAGTATCTGCCCTGAAGGTCTTGCAGTGCAAGTACTGAACTAGTGTTATTTATCTTGATACTGTGATAAGCAGTGTGTGCAACAATTTTTGCAATTTTATCCCATGTATTAAAAAGACAGTAAAATGTATCCTTATGGTTCTAAATGGAGCAATAACCTCAGGAAAAATTACTTCTAGCAGCTGAGTATAGGAGTTATACAAGGTGGAACAACATCTGCAAGACGTTTTATCTTATTAGGTGCTGAGAAGCCTGTTGTGTTTGATTCTAGGGAAGTTTTGTCTCTCAGTGTCTGTCACTCACTGCTAGTTACAAATTTTGTGCTTGCAAAAATCATAGCATTGATTTTGCAGGTTAAATCATGAAGTGTCTCAGTGTAGTGCTCCTAAGAATTGAACAAAGGAAAATGTGAGCAAGACAATGACTCCTTCAAGTGTTTGCTTCAGAAACTTCAGACTAATAAAAAAGATAAAGACCTCAACAAAAAAAAAGTATATAAAGTGATTTCACTATTTTTCTAATAAATCACCATAGCCAAGAGACAGTTCTGTGACAGGGAGGCTGAAGCGGTGTGACTTACTGGCTCAGCTAAACGAGTACACACGGACCCCAGATCTGTGGCTGAAAACTTCAAAGCAAGCTATGTTGTGGGGAAGGAACTCTCCAGGCGAGGTTCCCTGTAGACCTGCTACCGGATGAGTAACGCAGCCGTAAATTACAAACTGACAGGTTGTCATGCAAGCCTTGCAGCAAGAGTCCAAGTGAGGCATTTTTATCCATGCATAAACGGAACTTTTAAACAACTTTCAAGGTCACTGATGCTTAAAATCATGTAACTTATTAGCAATAAAGTTACAAAAGGGTGAAATAAGTTTTAATAGAGTGTAGAAATGTAGCATTTAATAAGGATTTGTCTTCAGGTGACACTTGAGTTTTCTTTGAGAATGACACTTGTGCTTCTTAAAAATCCCTGCTCTACAGGGTGGATCCAACCATGCTGTACAAAAGTTTTGGGCTTTGCACCAGTTAATCTCAGCTTTTCTACAGCTTGATTTCTTTGTTCTCTATGCAGTGCATAAAGGTGGATGACACATTTAGCTAGCTTGGCAGAACTGCTGCATTCATGACCCCTTACTCACAAGCTTAGTTCATTGTGTAGAATCAGACCCTATCTTTCGAAATCTTGTCCTCTTATACTTTGTATTGCTCAAGTAGGAAAGCACATGTTTGATATGCAGAGCTAATGAGTTAGAGAGCATTTGGTAAAGAATGTTTGAATGAGCAAATATCTGATTCCTTGTGCAGCTACCAGAATAATATCCTAAACTGGATATGCAAGTGCAAAGGTTTTTTGCACCAAAAGTTTCATAAATCCATTCCTTCGAATAATGTGTGTTCTGTATCTGATGCCTGTGCAGACAGAATGTTTTAGTTTCATTTCCTTTCTGGACTGACTTGACAAGTGAATGTGGAAATTTCCACTGTCTTTCTGGATGTGCACACTGTTCTTCATTATTTTTCTATCATTATTACAAGCCGTAGTTCTGTGTTAAAACTGAAATACTGCACAGAAGCAACAGCAGGAAATTTAGGAATGCTGAACCTAACACACTTTCAAACTTGTTAAGCCATTGCATCAAGAAGTTGAAGACTCCTCTCATTTAGACTTCTTCCTCTTTGCTTCTCCAGGCATCTAACGCTATGCTAGTTTTCCTCCTGTTTCCTGTTTGTTTGGTTTTTTTCACTGTAGTTTCTGTGGTCACTGCCACGTGTGCAGCAGTCACCTCTTGAATTTTATGTGCAAGATCCATTGCCTAAATTGCATCAGCTTGTGATACAATTTTTAAACTTTAACTGATTGTTAACAGAGATCAAAATTTCTTCTTTATATACATGAATGTATATAGATCTTAGTAATTCAGTGAAGGCTAACAATACTCTGAGGAATTAGTGTGTATCAGAATTACTGCAGCTACTATGAAGCAGTGTCTTTCACTATTCAACTGCTCTAAACTTCAGATGGCAGCTGAGGCAGGTTGTTGGATAAGACAGAGAAAAGATATCTAAGAAAAACATATTTTTCTTTGTGGAACGCATCAAGATTTCACTTCCTTGCCAGTTCTGTGATAATTGTGATTTTTGTTTGTGTATAAACCATGATCTTTAATGCTTTAAAATTTTTAGTGTATTGGTGAATGCTTATTGTGTGCACCAGGATCAAGCTACCTCGTGTACTTTCAAAATGATTGAGTTGATTGGTGGTGTCTTGTATAAAACAACTCCTTATATAAATACAGGGAAAAGTACATTTAAAATGCTTTCAGAAACTGAAGGGACTTTCAACAAACTGCGAAAACTACATGTCAGCTTGAGGAAAGCTGTGCTTTGTGCCAAGTTGAATGGCAAGAGAGCTGAGTGAAGGGAGTAAGTAGCATTCTTCTCTTTCTTTCTGAGCTCATAGTTTGTATCAGTATGTCTCTTTGCTTGGTGTTTTAATGAATTTGACCATTTGGATAAATTCTGATTATTTGCTCCTTTCTGTGTGCCCCCAGTCAGCATGATACTATAGGACAATCCAAGCACAATTTATGGTATCTACATTAAATTTCCCTGGAACTGAAAATTATAGTATGTAGCCATAGCCTGGAAATAAAGCTTTTCCACAATTTCTTACTTTCCCACATGATTTATAGTTGGCATTTCCATGTTAAGACAAGTTAAAGTTAAGCAAGATCGTGTACTTAAGGATGTGCCTGCATAAGCCAGTTGTGCAACCTGCTGTACTTGTGCCCTTGGGCATCTGAGTGCTGATGCCACCATGCTGACCTGTGGGGCAAACTCAGACCTGCCTGCGTTGGTGTGATGGGACATGAAAGAATGGGGCTTTGGGCAGGGACACTCCAGGATAGGTACAAATTGGGAAACTTGTAAGTGTGGCTGAAAGAAAATGTTATCAGATATGGAGCAAAACCAAGGGCTATGATGGGAATGTTTTTAGATCAAGACTGTGTAGTGACTCTTTTACTGAGAAGGTAATACTTGGTGCTCTCCTGCTTTCTACCCTGTGAGAGTATTAGAATTCATTTTGTGTTGACGTCAGTGGTAATACACTGCTATCTTGTATCCTGTACCAGTTTCCTGAAGATAAATTTGTAGTAAAATACAGCTGTAATATTCCTTGCCTGCACTGAAATGACTGATGTTTCAAGGGGAAGCTAAAGGTGTGCTCATGCGCTGCTGTGTGTGGCGAGTGCCTGCAGCAGTGACCATGTCAGATTGGCAAGCGGACTTGAACACCGGTGGTAGGGAGAATTGTGGTTTTCTATGTATGAATATCTCAAGACTTGGGATGTTTCATCCAATACAGTGTGAATGAGGTTTTCTTTGCTACTCGTTAGTGAGATTCCTCCCAACATTCTTGTTTAATTGTATTTAATTATCGTCTAATAACTTCTGAATTGCCACAAAAATGCATGCAACTGTTAAAACCAGTGTGTGAGCCTGTTAGTGATGGGATCCCATTTTATGCCGCTGGGAAGTGAGAGGCAACTACTCTGGTTTATTCTGGTATATTAGCAATGCTTTTTATGGATACTTGATTATTGATAGCCTCTAAACTGTGTTTCATTCTAATTACAGCTAGTACTGCAAAGGAAAAAATACTATCTCTAGCAATGCTTGGGCAACAAGACTCAAGTGAAGGAAGGACTTCCACCCTGACCCCCACTTCTCACGCATCCCTGTAGCTCATTCTTGTGGGCGTTGCAGTAAAGGAGCATGTGATATGCATAACTTGAAAACACCACTTTGTGCTCTATGAAGGTACTGGTCTGACCGGTAGCTTCAAACTTGTCAAACTGAGGCTGTACAGAAATATAAAAATGGTATAATATTGTAAGTGTTAATGGAGATCTTCTGTGTTTATCTATAGGAAAGCTAGTACTTATTTTCCTGTTAAAGTCATAATTTTCCTATTAGATCTTGGAGCACTCTGTGTCATTCTTACTTTAATTATTTGGCATGTACAAATCAGAAGTGCTTCAGTTTCAACTGAAGCCATGGCCACACAGCCTGTTCACTAGCTCATTACTGCACTTCGAGTTATGTCAGTACAATTTCCTCAGGTAGCTCCTCAGCTGGCTGAAAGAATCCTGTATTATCAGTTTTCAAGACACTTACAGACTCTTGCTGGCCTTACTGCTTTAGTCGGCAAGAAAAATATGCTTTTCCTCCTTTCTACTGTCCCTTATTCTGTTCCCATCTGTGACTTTTGGAAATTAGCTGTAGGAAATGCAAAGCTATTATAAGAATGTAATACTCTCTACTGAAGTAAGTAATTAATCTGGAATTACAATGTACCAAGAAAATGTTCTCAGATAGTGAATAACTGTTTCTTACAGCTAGGGGTAATGTAACGGGACTCTTACCTGTTTTGGCTTGAATACTGAAGTCTGGGTGAGCTCTCTGTGAGGAGACATTAAACATTTGTATGAAACCTGACAGCTCTCACGTTCCTTCACTTAAGTGTACAGTGCTGTAGTAACTGGAAGCTGCTGTGCGCAGCTCCTGTTTCTGGTGAACTTTGTTATTGCTGCTGTGGTTGTATTTAATAAAATTTTCTACCATGAAATATGCTGTGATCTGTCTTGGATAACTGTCAGCTCTATTTCTTATCACACTTCTTGCTGACTATGTCTAGGCCCAAGGCAATGTTTACCTATTTGGCTGATAGGCAATTGATAACATCTTTTTTCATTCTGCGCTTCTTTAACTCAAGGCACAATGCTCAAGCGTGGCTAGCAGCAATGCAGCACCTGGACTTTTGAGTCACAGCACTGCTGACATACTTTTTCATTTAATGTGGGCTTAAATGTGACAAATCTCTAATATATGCTTGAAAAGCCATTTCTCTCTGATTTGCATGGTAGTATTGACGCAAAGTGAGAGAGAAGAGGGTGGAGAAGACTGGGTCAAGGAATGGGCTGGAGGACTTGCATTTATTTCCCAGACCTTATCAGCATCTGTGCTCTGGTCTCTGTCTGCATCTCTCCAGGCTTCATTTGTTTCCCCATAGCTAGCACAAACCTTTGTAGGATTTGAACACTTTTTCGAATATTTTTAATGGCTGTTGAAAAGGCTTTGCCAAAAGTTGTTAATAAAAAGTGTGGAATGATGAGCAACAGGCCAAAAAACAGAAGTCATTACTGGTAAGTGCAAACACTGTTGACAGGGATTGATTATTATTACTATTATTATATCCTATTTCTACCTTGCATTCTCCTGCCAAGTCTGAGGTGACTCGTGAGTATAGACAGATATGACAGCATTATCTTGCTGTGCTGTCAGTAGACTTTTTTCAACAGCTCAGTGGCTATTTTGGTTTTTTCACAGCATTTCTGCCTTCGTTTGTAGAGAGAATAGTATTTCTTTTGATATTCAAGCACATCTACCAATTCTGAAGTAATTACCCTGAATGACTTTATAGGATTAATTCTTGAAGACACAAAGAAACATGAGCCCTCATGGGAACTGTGCCACTGAACTGGAGTTCAAAGGTTTTGGCACTTTGGCTCAATTTGGCAGGTGGGAATTTTTTCCTCCTTCAGAAGATGGTGTGCCTCTTCTTGAAATACATTGGTGTGGTGTAAGGTTGTGTGCAGCATCACAAAATTTGGTGACCTCAGAGGTTCCTTTCCTTTGTTTGTCTCAGCTTATCTCTTGTCTGTACTTCTGCTTGCTTCTGTGGGGTTTTGTTTGGTTTGGAGATGTGTGTGCTTGCATGTGTGTTTTACATATATATATAAAATATATATATATATTCTTTAACCGGGGGGGTAGAAGTAATCCTTTTGAGCTGAAAGTGTCAGGGAGGTCTGTTAAATTTAAAAGAAGTTTTAGAGTATGGTTTATCTAGTATCTATCTGGCCTTCTGGCTTTCAGCATCTAATGGGTTTGGTTTTGGTTTGGTTTTTGGATTTGGTGGGTTTATTTCTTTTTCTTTATTTTTTGGTTGTTCTCTTTTTGTGGTGTTTTTTTGTTGTTTATTTTTTGTTTGTTTGGTTTTTATATATATATTAGCCCTTCAGATGTGGAATGTAGCAGTAACACAGAAAAATATTTGCTTTGGCTCTAAATATGTCTGGCATTTTGTCTGAAAGTTAATAATCAAAAGCTGGGTGGAAATGTTGGCATTTTGTCAGGCCTCTCTCTGGCTTAGTGCTCTTAGTATAGAGCCCTTGAAAGAACTTCAAAGAATCTGTCATGGACACAAATTTGTAAGGGCTAAAAAGCAAGACCGAAGATCGGCAGCAACTGCTGTTCTCAAAGGAGACAACCCTGGGAGAGAAGCTCCAGCTGTGAGCTGAAGGCAGCTCAGGCAGAATTGCTGAAGGCAGGAGGTTGGGGAACTTTGAGGGAGGAATCTAGCAGAAATTGGTCTGTCTAAACCTCAGAGGCTGCAAACAAGTGTTACAGCAAGTAGATGCCAGTAACACAGAATTACAACAAGTATTTAGTCACTGACAGCCAAACCAGGAAACACTTTAATGTGGAGTGCAAATAGTGAAGTATTTTATCAATGGTCCTTTAATGCACATCCCAATAGCTAGAAATGGGGATTAAAACCTGGAAAACTATTTCCTTACAATAGCATCATATTAAAATCTTTCTGTATTTTAAGCCCTTAGATATGAACTCACATAGGCAGGACAGTGTCTGTGTTTTTTTGTAGGCTTTCTGGGATGCTTGTCATGCCTAAAGTATATGTGGGGTGTTGTGGCTCTGGTTACGGGATGAACTTTTCAGAAAAACAAACAAAGCAAGAATAGGACAGATCCTCCTCCCGAGTCACAGGCTGCACTTGGAAATCTGATGCAGTTGAAATAGTCAGTTGCTTAGCTGAAGCCAACAAGCAAATCAGAATATCCTGATGTAAGTCTTTCTGTCTGGTGAAGTCAGCTGGGTGATCCAAGGAGTTCTGTAAGCCTGTCATTGTCCTGGTGGTTGTTGGGTGTTTTGTTAATCCCTTAATATGGCAGTTTAACCTTAACGGTGCAGATGTTTGCTAGTGAAGTGCTCTTGCTGCTAATGGCTTTGATTTAGGTCACACTTTACAGTCCTCCAATGCCCTTTATTTAATGTGGATTTTTTAAATCCATAGTATACCCTGTTTTCTTGCTCTTGCCTCTTGACTGCTACTGGAAGTCTACAGTTTTGCTTTGCTTTCCAGAAAAAAAAGTCTTCTAGATAAAGCTGGCTGGTGTGGGAATGTCAGTGAGTGCCAGGTGTGTCTTCCACATAGGAATCTCCTGGGAGTTTGTCCATGTTGTACTGGCCTCTCCTCACTGCTGTGGAGGAGAGCCCAGAATTATCACATGAAGGTTTTCCTGTGGAGGGAGCCTGTGGAAGTGAGCTAGAAGAGAGCCTCTTCTACTTGCACAGACAGGTTGCGTTTAAATTGTTTGTTGGTGCCTGGCACCATGTAGAGTCGTTAGGAGGCTGTGTTTCATTTCCAGATGTAGTTTTTTAAATAACTGGTATTTCAAGACCAAGGCAAGCCAGAGAGTCTGAATGACACGTCTAATGCCTTAGCTCATTCCCAGAGACAGAGGTTTTCTTGGCTTTGATGGTTGACTGGGATCTAGTTCTCCTTTCTGATAACTTCTGAAAATCTGACAAAAGAAAGGGCTGATCTTGCTGAAACATTGTCACTCAGACTCTCTCCACTGGGCAGGTACCTGAGAAGGACTCTCAGGAGGTGGGGTGGAGGATGGCAATGCCTGGAAAACCACTCTGTGTCCAATCCATTCCTGTGCACATCCACTGACTAACAACTTCTGCTCCCTGCCCTGTGGGAGGTGATGTTTCTCTCTCCCAGCAAAACCCATAAAATATGATGGGGAAGAGCCTCTGGGGTCAGTCCCTACCCAGGTGACATTTCCCCCCCAGGTACAGAGATGCCACTGCAAGTGAGAGACTGGAGCCCAGTTGTGCCATCTGCTGTAATTAATAGCCAGTTTGCTTCAGGATGCAGTTACCAGCAAAGTAGTCTGCTGGTCTCTCCACTTCAATTTAGGTTTTGTGATTGCCTCTAGAATAAACTTGTTTAGGGAGCTAAAGCCAGAATTTGTTTCCAGCCAGAAAGAATTCAGTCAATGGAAGAACAGTAAAAGTTTCTGGTTGTGGCAGGATTACAGTGGGGATGACGGTAAAAGTTCCTGCTTACAGCAGGATTGCAGGAGGAATGATGTTTCTGGAGAACTCAGAGTTTCCACTTAAATAAACTGGGATCACCTTATATTTGCCTCTTTATGGCTTCAAGTAAGAAGATTTCTGAAGTTGTTTTTTTTTCTTGTTGTTTTGTAGAAGCTAAATCTTTTGTAATGTACTTTAGAATTTTAAAAATACCATTTTTCTTGTAAAAATGCATTATTTTAGGGTTAACAAACCCAGTAAGAATCTTATTTCAAAATTATCTGTCACTCAGAATTGCTCTCTATTTAGAATCAGTCCCACTGGACTTAAAACCTGGCATCTGTGTATTGCTTGCTAAGGGTGAAAAGCCCTTTTGCGATGTGTGAACTGCTGCAGGTATGCGGTTCACCTTGGGGACACTCTCTGCTGACTGATGAAAGCTGGATGAAGCCCCAAACTAACATACGTACTGCAGGCTTCCAAGAATCCTTTTTAACCATGACCTGGCAACTGCCTACCTTCCCTGTGCATGCTTCCTGTGTGGCTTCTCCCCAGCAGACTCTGGAAGTTGACACTGGCTGTGCACGTGCAGCTCCTGTTCCCTGCTACATCCCTGGGAGTGGATGGGATGCAGCGGTGACAATTGCATGTTATGTCTTAGTTGAAAATGTTATAAGAAGCTTGTGGAAGGATGCTAGCCTGTGAAGAGCTGAGGCAAGAAAAGCTGGTTGCTAATCACAGGGATTATTTAGAAAGTAAAGGTTACGGTTCTTTAATCTTCAATGCAATTCACATTCTGGGGCTTTTTCTGTGAAGCTTTTGGTCAGTCCTTTTCGGCAAGTCCTTGGCCAGATCCTAGCAGTATTTTCAGTCCTGTTAGTATTCAGAGTAATTTACGTGGTCGTGTTAGATACTGGCAATGGCTGTAGATTCCCCTGCAGCTTGTTTTATATTTTTACATGTTAGAAAACTATGGGATGTGCTTTCCAAATGCTTTTGTAACTGATTGGGGCACAAAGCAGTCTGAGCTATGAGGGTGAAAGCTGCTGGGAAGTCAGCAGGCACTGATGTTCTGGTTTGCCTTTTTTAGCTGGTCTCTGTAAAGAAGCAGTTTGTTTCACATTCCTGTGTTCATTATCCCATAGGCAAAATGTAGAGTCTTGGAACCTATTTAACTTCTAGAGAAGTGGTTTGAGAGTTATTTGCTTAGCTTGCATTATTAGAGTCAGAAATTATTTTAAAGGTTTTGGTGAATTATAGCTGTAGTTAGTTTTTACTTCGAAGCATCCAGCGAGAATGATGGGGCCTGGCTCTGTTGTAATGGAGAAACCTGAGCCCCAGAGATGATGAGCATCCTGGATTCCATTTTGCTACTGCAATTGCAAATACATTGAAGTCACTTCAGCTTCAGCTTGAGAATCTTGAGTCTTTTGCTGGAGACCAAGTAGGAATTCTGCAGCACTGCTGCAACCAGCTGGGCACTGTAGGTGTTTTAAGATAGAATAAATGTCTCTGTAATGATCCTTAGGTTAATAAACACTAACACTTGCTAATTGTGAATCCATGTCCTTAATGTTTATTAAAATGATTTGACATTGCAACTAGATTACTGAGAATGAATAACATATTTCCCACTGAAAATAGTCTTGTTACTTTGGCCTTTTCACTGGCAAGCAGGTAAGTAGTGAAAGTAGTATAGAGAGATAGTCCTGGTTATCCCTTGGAAAAAGCAGTTTGGGTACAGAAAGGGACATCAGATTAATGCATACTGCGAGTCTCATAACATTTTATATGTTCAGCCAGCAGTACAATACAAATAAAGACAAAGTAAGAACAAAAATCCCACGTCCTGCTTATAAGGACTCACAGAAAGAATAAAGAATAAATTTGGGGGTTTTTTTATATTTCACAGAAAACTCTCTAAGGATGTTGGTTTTGTAGCAGAAGTTCTTGTCACTACATTCAGTTTCAATCTTTACAGCTCTGAAAGTAATAAAATGTGAAGGAAGAGGTCTAAGAAAGCCTCATGTTTAGTCTGTGGGAAGTTGTTGTAGGTCACAAGTTCCCATTCAAATAACAATGATGACCAAGCAACAACTATTTGAAAACTCATCATTTTCATGCTTTTACAAGTGACCCTAGACTTGTCCAGACTGCATGTCAGGGCAAAATGTAGCTCACAAACCCCTAAAGCTCTCCATGGGGATTATTAGGCTGTTAGAAAGTAAGGCAGGTTACAAAGACGGGAATCACTGTATGCTTTACGTTTGCATTTGTAGGTGCAGTTTGATGCTGTTTGGTCAACACTTGAACTGAATTTTACATGTGAAATGTACTGCAATACAAATGGATCTGTTCTGTCTTTTTGCCATGTTGCATATGGAGCTCTGATGCTAAAATGAATGTTCAAAGGCACATAGGTAGGGTTTACCAGTGTGATTATGGCTCAGTAATGGTCATCTTGGAGATGTGTAAGAAATCTAAGTATTTCTTCTTTTCCTTTCTGTAAAAGAAAGAACAAGGGGGATTTTGAGATTTGCCAACTGCAGCTGGCACTGCAGAGAGTTCAACAAAACACACTTTAAAAAAAAAAACCAAACCAACCAAAAAATCCCCTCAATAAAACCAAACCAACCAACCAAAAAAACCAACCAAACAACCAAAACCACCAGAACACAAAAAAAGGCTTGAAAGTAGGAGCTGCTGTTTAAGGAATGCAGGAGGAGAGGTTGCTGGTTCTGCCATAGGACATGTGGTACATTCTGGACAGAGGGGCTGTGGTACCCATAGGCATGGTGGGTACCAGGTCCTCTGCTTTTGAACAGAGAAATGGGCTCCAGAGGGGTCTCTGGTGTGATCTGCAATATTTTATATGTGTCTTGGCTGGCTGTGTGAGTGCCTGTGGCTGGTAGTGCTGCCAGGCTGCAGTGACCTTCTGGGCATGGCACTTCTAATAGTGCTGAGACTGGGAAGTGAAGCTGGGAGGAGTGTAAGCAAGAGATGGGTGCCAGGTGTTGTGTGCTCATCAGCTCACTCTGCCCAAGGGTGGGAGGGAGATCTCTGACATCTTAAACTATAGGTGTGTTTATGACATTAGATTTATTCTTTCTTCATTCTTTTTTTTCATGTCATAGTTATCACTTTATATGTCTTCCTTAGGCCCAAGTTAGCAAAAGATAAAAATGAAGCAAAAATAGTGAATGTCAACACTATATTGACATGATTATGCTTACACAAAAGGAGTTTTCTCTAATAGCGTGTTTACTGAGGTCACATATTTCTGCTTTGGTTTTAAATGGCATCAACCAAATGCTTTCTGCAGTATTATTTTCTTCCAGTTTTCATGCAGCTTTGGATTGAAAGATGGAGCTACTGCTGGCAAGATCATTCCTGCAGAGATTTCTACCACTGTAGATTGCTATTCCAATTATGAACAAGTGGAAGTAACCCATGATCCGAAATGCTTTGCAGGGTATTTTGAGAAAATGCATTGCTTTTATCTAGTATGGCTATTGACATTCAGCTCTGCTGTGTTTGAAGTGTTGTTTGGTACCATTCAGCTTCCCCTAATGCATTAGTGTTAACTGCATGTTTCATTGTGGTGAGTGAACTGGTTTGTTCTAAATAATTGGCCAATGTTCTGTGATGATTTCAGCTTATTCAAACCTCTGGAATTCTCAATTTCAGTTCATTAAAATCTCTGTGGCCTGGACTTCCCTGAGATTTCCACTGCTCCTCAGTTTCAGCCTGGCTGCAGTTGCTGGGAGAACATTGATTCAGTATGTCTGGATCTGGCTGACAGCAGGCAGTATGCAGACATGTGAAAATGATGGAGGGGAGGAAAAAAATATGTGTCCAAATGAGAGTACTTTGGGTTCTTGTTTCAAATGGGTTTTGTTTCATTTTACTCGAATGCATGATTTTGTAATAACTTGAGAGGATAATCAAAACTAGAATGTTAGTGTTAGATTTGCTTAAAAATGCATTTATTGTGAAAATAGCATTTCACAATAATAATCTTTATGGAAACATGAAGATGAAATCTTTACATTTGCCAGTTCTGTGAATGTGTTGTACACTGTGGTATCTGTGGGACATGCAGCGACTGCTCAGTCTCTCATGGTTTTGAATTTTATTCTAACTGAAAGTTAGTAGCAAACTGCGGTTTAAGTCTTCAGAACACAGTTGCTGCTAAAACTGGTTCCTACAGGCAGGGAAATTACCCAGGATCTTTCAGAGCCCTTCCATGAGTTAATGATGGTAATACCATTTTCAAATACTACCCATAAGTTGAACCTTCTGTTGTGCAAGTTGAATGTCACCACCATTTCTTCAGAGTATTACGATGTTCCAAAGATCAGTAAGGTCATTTTACAGCATGTCAGAGTTGTGTGATTTACTTTGATTGAGCCTATGTTATTCTACTTGGGCATAGTATGAGTTTGAATAAATACTGCAGACTGATGTAGGTATGATTTCAGGTGATAAGTAATTGCCAGTTCAACATTTTTAACTTCCTTTAACCTTTCTTTTACAAAAAGAAATGCCAATGTTTGTGGCATTTTGGCTAAATGTTCTTCTGCATAAAGAAGTATCTAAGTCTTTAGTGTTTTCAGCAGCTGCTGAGAATCACTCCTGATTATTTTCCTTTCCTATTCACAAGAGGAACCAGTTAAGAAATTCAAGACTTGCTGCTTCAAAAATTAAAGAAAACTTCGCTATAAATGAGGCCTGCACAGAAATGTGGTCTTTGCTCTGTAAAGCAGGACTTGTTTATGTAATGTGGACCCTTCTGCAGATCACTACTGAAAGGTGTGCACATGCCACCTTTCCTGCCAGTGCTGGAGAAATAGCTTTGGGGAATAAACATGAATAAGAAATAGCCTTGGGGGTGGTAGTGGGGAAATTGTGAAATAACCCTTACAGTGAGGGGCACCTTACAGTGTCTATAATCAGACAGCAGAACCGTTTCTGCTAGTTATTTTTCCTCCAACATCTGGAGTGCCAAACTGTAACACAGGCTTTTGCCTGCTTTATTACTGGATGTTTATAAGAATGTTGCTGATGGCCATGTTTGTCTGGTTTTAAATGCTGTAAAGATTCACCTTGAGGATAGTTGCACTGATCATGGGATATATTGAAACTTCTGAAACAATCAGGGAAGGCATTCACAACCTTCAGAAAGAATTCCTGGTTATGGTTGTTTTGGTTCCCGTGTGCCTCCCCTCATGATGTTTAGGGGTTTGGTGTATTCTCCTCTGAGAATATCGTGGGGTATATATTTTGTTTAGTAATAGACTGAGTAAAATTTAACACTAAGCTCATTAAACTAATGTAATGTCCTTTGCAGATAGGCTCTTGTGCAGTAGTCACTGATCAGTTCAGTAGCTCAGGAAACAGCAGAGTTCTGGCTAATGAATAACTTGGTAATCAGTACAGGTCGGATACTGCAGACTCTGGGGAGCTAAAGTCCAAAGCAAATGTACTGAGTAAGCTTCTTAACATAATGTGAACAGTTAAGCAGATCAAGTCCCCCGGAAGTCAACATTTTTCCCTTATTCAGCATGTGTAATGTTTAGACTAAGAAATACTATCTAGGTAAAACAAGATCTTCAAAAGATATATAAAAACAGTTTTTTCACCGTTATCCTCATGAACTGTAAATTTGGACCTTTCATACTTGGTTGGGTGTGGTCAGGGTAGGCAACATGCTGACAGAGCTGAAAAATACTGGGGTCATATTTGTGGTATCACAAAATATGCTGTCTACGAATATTCCTGTGAAAACAAAATGGGAAATAAAAAAAGAGCATTAATGTGGAGAAAAATGATGTGTAGACCTAAGGCTCAGGACTGATGCTTTCAGTATGTTTTGTTTCATGTTTCATTTAACTTATTGTCTTCGTTTATGAATCAAGTTGTAATTTGAACAACTGGCCATAGTTCATACATAATACAGAATAATTTTAGAATATTAGACAAGCAAGTTGTCAGCACTCCTTAATATTCCCTTTACTTTGAGTGGGCAACTTATGCTTTGAAGTCACTTATTTTTGGAGATATATAGTGTAAAATTCCTGATTGGAGTCAATCAGTTCAAAGTGGATGCAAATGAAGATATTGAGGGGATGCTGAAGTGTGAGCTGGAGATATCTTGAAGGGTATGTACACTACCTCTGATGCCTCAGCTCCTGGGCAGGTTTGATGTTGAGTTCCTGGTAAATGCTTGAGTGGGTCCATTAATAAGACTGCTCCAGGAATGCCTTTAGCCTGTCCTTAGTTTCTTAAACTGCAGTGTTTCTCATTTCAAAGCAGACTGATGGGGAAGCAGTTGTACTAAATTTCTTTTTTTCCTATTGATTTTTTCTTTCCTAACTTACGATCCAAAATATTTGAGTGTGCTTCCTGTTTTATTCTGCTCATGTAGCTTAGCAATGCAGACTAGCTAGTGGACATGACCAGTTTGTTTGATGGGGAACGTCTTCATCTCTTCCTTGTCTCTACCTCTATTAGTGGAATACACTTTTAAATAATAATTAATCATGTACAATTGGTTTAATATCTGTCATTAATTGTGTGAAGTATAAATCTCGGGACTGAAGAGTTCAGGGGGATGAAAGGAAGCGTGCATATATGCTTTTTCAGCTGCTAATACTAACTTTCTAAGTGAACATAACCTTTTTTCTAAGTGTTGCCAAGTGGAGAAACTGGGCTGGCTGCTGCCTCTCCCAGGAGGAAGTTTTTGCAATCAGGAACTCAAACTCGAACCAAAGGATGTAGAACTCCATGCAGCTACTATTATGAGATGCACAGGCTGCTGAAAGGAAGGTGTTTGTTGAGTCTGAACTTTAGCTTTATAAACTAAACACTAAAACCTATAGAAATGGTGAATTGTTACCAAAGATAATTTGCACTGTATTTTCAAATATCTGTCTTTCTGTAGATACTTCATGTGATACAGAGAAATAAACTAAGGAGTTGAAGGTTTTTGTCCTTTTGGCACCGTGGTTATATCTGACTGTATTTTTACACGTTCTGGGAGGGTACTACCTTGACCAATTTAATCTGTGTTGACAGCTCCATTGCAGCAAGGCCTTTTGGGGAAGTGCTCACGCTTGGTTCCCATTTTCTTTTTCCCAGGAGTGGCTCACTTTCTTTGATTAATACGTACTTTCAAATTGAAGCACTTACACTGCACAGACTCACAAGGAGTGCTGTCCTGGCAGTGGATAGTTGCACAGGCTATCTACACGGGGCAGTAGGAAAGGTACCTAGAGTCACAAGGGTAATAATCTGCTCAGTAGTGATGTCCTGTAGGGTGCTCTTATGATGACAAACAGCTCTGGTATGTCCCTGTGGCCAGGCTCAGGTACCACCAAACTGTGTTCCTCTCTGCTTTCCGTGCCATCATATCCAAAGGCAGTTTTCAGGAACTGAGAGCAGTAGAGTGAGGCAGGTTTGTGTTTCAGCTGCTTGAGTATAGATTTTCAGAGCAGGTCATAAACAGCCGTGCTGACTTCAGACAGCGTTATACAAACAGGAAAATTGGCATGGAAATTGGTCCCTATCTGTTGCACTCATCTGAAGGAGACATAAAGCAGAGCACCTGTGATATTGCACTATCCTGCAGATGCAGCGCTCTGAGCTCTGCTAAACCCATGGTGTGCCTGTGGGGCTGTGAGCAGGAGCTGTGGGGCTGTCACTTCTGGGAGGCATATTTCTTCCTCATTTAACTTGCAGAGTCAAAAGCCCATTGGTTTGTTTGCATGTGTTGGTGATCACATTCTAGCGGTTACTTTATTTCAGGCCATTCATTCGTTGCTGCTGAAGAATCTGACTTAGTAAAAGCTGGCCAAATTCTAGGAGGTGCCAACAGTGAAGAAAATCTTCTGGAGAAAGTGGGAACTGTTTCTGCTGAGCACTTCCCTGCAGTCCAAAAATTGCCTGGTCTATATTGATACAAGCAAGCTATGAACAGTTTCATGTAAATTCTTATTTCCTTGTCAGTTAAATTTCTTGATACTACTGCATATTTGTTTTAATACAAAATAGATACATATAAATGGTTACTTTCTGGTAGTCCTATTCACTGTGGCTTTAGCTGCTTAATAACAGCATCGAGGAACCTCTCCAGCATACTACAGTCCCATCCCTTTCTTCATAACTTTCTTGCTAATTTTGGAGGAAGGGAGTGGGGGCAGAGAGAGCAATGTGTCCTCAAGCTGTACAGCCCTGGCTGCCTTCCACTGCGGGTTTGGAGAGGGGGTGGGACGTTCCCAGCAGAGTTGGAGGGATGCCTTGGCAGGACAGACTGTGTTTCTCTGTGCAGTCAGGCTACGGCATCCTGCAATCCCATTCCAGTGACTGATCTTATGGGACTTGACAGCTTTTCTGACCCTTTGAATCTGTGTGAGTCAGGATTATAGTGAACTTCCTCCTCTGAATGTGTAGGTTATAATATCAGGAAAGAACCTGCAGTCATTTATCTGATCTCATGCACAGCCCAGGATAATGGGGCTGCCCCAAACCTATGGTCTTGTTGGGCCCCTGGAGTAGTAGGAAAGAATCAGTCCTTGTGAACTCCAGAGCAAATGGGAACTCTCTCTCTAATCTTGTATATATTCTTCTGAAACATCTCAGTGTTCGTTTTGAAAGATAAACAGCAAAAATCACTAAATACTGTTTTTCATCATGCTTTTCTCTCATCTGCTATTGAAATTACACTTCAGAGCTGCTTTGTTGTTTTAACAACAGTTTAATCCCCCCAAATACCATTGCAACTCATTTAGAAAAATACATACATTTAGAAAAATACATTGAATAATGTCTCTTCCACTCATCAGCCTTGGCATTCCCATTGACTCTGCAATCCCAAAGCACTGTTAATTTTGGATTTCAGACTTAAATACGTTTCTACATGCATATGTATATGTACATTCATAAATTCCAATGTATGTTGGAATAAACAAATCCAAAGACTCATTTGCTGAAGACATTTACCAAATTATTTCTTTCCTGATTAGCAGTCTGTCAGTCAGTTTCCAAAATGGCTGCTTTGGACTTAAAGCAGTGCTGATAGAAGTTTATGTAAGATTCCTGCTGATCATCCACTGATCTCTACGGGTCCCTATTCCCTGGGATGGCAAATCTAAACTTTTCTGTAATTTACTTCTGGGTCCCAAATTCAAATGTTGTGCTGCTTGTTGTAAAAATGAGAAACTATGTGAAAACTAGAACTATGCGAACATGCAGAAGCTGGAAATGGAAGGTGACAGCAAAATGGTCCTCCTAAGTTTGGGTGTTTGGCTTTCTTAAGCTGTTAAGAACTTTGAAACTTGAGGTAGAACAGAAATTGGTGAGGGTGGTTTACAGTATGTGTAAATTTCCGGTTTAATGTGAGTTCAGTTGAGGGAGTTTATTGTCTTGATCTACTTCTAAGGCAGAGTGGTTGAGTGACATGGCTCTTATGGAATAGGGCACCCACATAACAGCTCTGCAGCTTTCTCTGCTGAGCATTTTTCTTCACTTGGGAGAGGAATGGGTTTGGATAAGATGAAATGCAAAAAAATAATCTCACATGCTGCAGACTTCTATTTAACTCATTTCTTCAGGGAGTGAGCTGAACACCCATTGCAATCCTCCTCCATATCACCCCCAAGGCAGAGGGATTCCTCTTTACAGGACTCTGAGGTGAGGTTGCATGGTGCAGGAGGAGCATGGAGTACAGGAGGTGAGGAGCTGGAAGGCTTCTGGCTGCTGCCAGCCTCCATGGGTGGTATGCATGAGTAGTTTTGGGCTGCTCTTTGTAGTCAGTGCTCTTGCAACCTGTGCACAAAGAAATGAAGGAGATGCAAAGAGTAGCTCTCTTTTAATCCTTCCTGTCTTTGGTGGGGTGGTAATTTTTCATTTTGGAAACATCAAAAGAAAAATAGTTGATTTTTGAAATCTCCTGTTATCTCGGTCTGATATTTTTAGACTGAGTTGGGAAATGTTTTGTTGGATTCTTTAATGCTTTTATGAACCTAGCCATATTTTGAAATTGCTGCTTTGTCATGTATTAAGAAGTGCTGCATGTGTTAAATTTCAGCTTATTTCAGTGATTCTTATTTCAGTTCACAGTATGAATATATCCTCACATAAGACATTTGTTTCCATTTATGCAACTTAAAATTCAGTAATACACAGCAGATGGAAAAAGCGTGTCCAAATCCTCTTGTTCAAAACATCTTGTAAATGCCATCTCTCCATTTTATAAAACCAGGCCAACTTCCAGTTCTGTAAGAACATTAAAAACTATAGGTAGTAACAATGGAGAAGTAAAAGTAGAAATAACTGACTGAAGCTTAGTTAAGTGATACGAAACTACAGTACTAGCTTCTGAATATTAAACCAAAAGCCGTTTAATTCAGAGTGAATACCAGCATGCCCATTAATCTGTAAAATAGTATTTTCAAACCTATTCTGTAGAGGCTGGGTGGATATCTAAAAGTCTTCTGGGGCAGAAAAAGAATGCATGAAAAAGTAAGCCAATTTTGTTCTTTCTTTCAAAACCAGGACTCACTGCTCACCCATTCCTGTCAAACACCACCTTCTAGTTATCTGCTGGCCAGGGACAGCTCTGGTCTGGTTACCTAAACCCAAGACTGTGATAAGGTGAGGAGGCTGGGGCTTTTCCTTGCTCCCTTCCCTCCTGACCCTTGGCCGTGTCTGGGTTTTCCCTATGCACTGAACACTTGCTGCTGCTTTGCTGGCTCAGAGCTGCCTCAGGTAAAGCTAAATTAAGCAACTGCTCAAGGCAGTAGCTGAGAAGGCAAAGATCCACATCCTCACTCACTGACGGTACCTGTGCCCTGGCAGTGGGAAACCTGGTTTATGGCATGTCCCCAAAAGGTGGGGTTGGTTGGATGGAGACAGATGGGCATGACTGTTCCTGGGGGAATGAGGGACAGAAGAGGGAAAGCTGTTGCAGGTGAGCAGCAGGAATGGTGCATGCTTCCTCAGATGCCTGGTGGCAGCAGCACTCCTGGCCTTCCACGGTGTCATCCCCTTGCTGGGAGCAGGTCTCCTCCCTTCCCCAGCTGAGGGATGAAGGTCCTTCTGGTGTCCGGTGATGCTTTAATCTCCTCATGGTGCCTCTGCTTGAGGCC
Source organism: Myiopsitta monachus (assembly GCA_017639245.1). Classification (NCBI taxonomy): domain Eukaryota; kingdom Metazoa; phylum Chordata; class Aves; order Psittaciformes; family Psittacidae; genus Myiopsitta; species Myiopsitta monachus. Next base: position 25,020,278 of record CM029923.1, read on the forward strand.
TTGGTTCTCTCCCCCTGTAGATGTGCTGAAGTTTTGGCATGCAAAGGATTTGTCCTCACCTTTGGACAATGAATACTATTTTGTCCCCAGTGTTAAGAAGCCTTGATCCCCTATGGTGAGGGGCATAAACCACAGCCTCTTTAGTTTACTGAGGGAAGGCTGGAAGACAATTCAATTGTGGTGGGACAAACAATACGGTACCATGAAGCTCTTGAACTTGTTGGTATGAAATGCAGCTATTAGAACAATGGAAAATGCAACACTAGAGACATGGGACAACTTGCTTATTGAAAAGCAAATCAGTTTGTTGCTGAATAAAATGCAGCAGTTGAGCACTGAGGGTTTCATGGGTCAAGTCAAAAATAGCCATTGCTTAAATTCTTAATGTCAATAAGTATATATTTAGATTTGGTGTGGATTTTCTTCCATTTGCTTTAGTGTTTTGTAATAAGCTGGTTCCTAAATAACCTATTTACTGCGTGTTCTTGTGTTGGATAAAGACCTTGTTACAGCAGATGTGGGGTTGCTGCCTTTCAAAGGGTACTTTGAGCTGCACACTGTTCTAACTATATCATTTGTCTGTTGGATGTCCATCAGAGGTATTAAAGGACAGAAGAATAACTTTTTTGCTTTTTACTACAAGGTTGCTACTTGTCAATGTTTGTCTTCAGTGAGACAACTTTTACTAGCTTCAGTGTTGTTTTGTGTTCTTTTCCCTTGCTCTTGACTCTCTGGGTGATGCTTGCAGCTGATCCTTGCCCTGCTGAGAGAAGAACTTGCATAATGGGTATTTTTCATTGGGTGTTGGATGCCTGTAAATGCTGTTACTTGGTGGAAAAATCGACTTCTGCAGTGCTGTGCTGCCTCCAGGTGGCTTTTCCGTTTATTTCCTGAAATACTGTACAGGAATGAGAAACCCACTTTGTGTAGCACAACTTAACTAGTGTGATTCTGCTTTTCCTTTCATACCTGTATGATAGCTGCAGCAGGCAAGCATCAGCAGTGCTGGCAGAGGTGCCTGGGACATCTGCCCTCCTCCCACTGAAGCTTGGGACAAGTTTCTGCCCTGCCAGGCTAGCTGCCTGCTGTCACCTGTCCCTGGAGCGTAGCTATTTTTCCCTTCATTCCCCTTCGAGACCTGTTATCTCCATTCTTTAGGCCCTGGAGCCCTGCCTGGGTGGATTGAGCACCCGTGACTGACTGTCCCCAGCCTGACACGCCTGTTCTGGCAAGTGTGGGGCAGTGGCATGCCTGGACCCCTGCCACCCAGGAGTGTAACTGGAGCATGTTGAGCCTGCTCAGGCATGGAGCCCATGTGCCTCTTCCAGGCCCTGGCTGCTATTTTAGTAAGCTGTTACTCCATACCCCAGTGAAGATGTGACCTTCTCAGCATGGATGTATAAAAACTCAACAGTCATCGCAGGATCAAATTAGCATCTCTCTTAACAGCGGGGCCACCCTGGCATCCTGGGGTTGCTGACACCACCAGAAGCACCCCTCTGTCCAGCCGGCACTGCACTGGTGATGTACCCAGCATGCGAGGTAGTGCATGGGTAGTGCACGATCCCCATGATTTGAAGGGGAAGGGCTGTGCTCAGGGCTTTGGGTCAGTAGGGGCCACGCACAGTGGGCAAGGGTGGGAGGGGTCCCCAGAGAGGCTGCCTGGGGCCACCAGTTCCTGTTAGTGTCCCTGAGCCAGGACACACACAGGCAACTGTCCTCTGTGACCCAGAAGCCCTCAGCTATTATCTGCTAAATGTGTCCCAGACAGGCTCAGTATGATGGCCATTTAGACAATTAATCTGGGAGAGCTGCATATAGTTCATGAAAATGATACTCAAATTACAGCCACACAAAACAACTGTAGTTAAAATTCAAGGCAGCGATGGTGTGAGGGAGGTGGGAAGTGTCCCCACTGGTACATACAGGTGACAGACAGGAGTGGCACCACAGCTGGTAGAAGAAAGTGCCTTGTGTTTTAAAACTGCAGGGAAGTGTGTTATTCCAGAAGCAGCAGAGACTTAAAATCAGACACGAAACAAATGGAACAATTGATACGTAAATGTGCTAAGCTTTTGCATTTCACTCGCAAACTCTCCCAATAGAGAGTTATCGTTCCAGTGTAACATGAGGCACTTCTGTACTCCTGCCTCAGGGCTGTACATTAACCCTGAGCCTAAGGACCCAAGTTCAGCTACTGAACCTGCACTAACAGACAAGGAAAAAGAATTATTTTGCAATAAGTCAGATAATAATTTTACCCCAATTGCTTGTTTTTCTTTTTCTCTAGAAATAGACCCTACTGACAACAGCAGTCTTCAGTGTGGATAGGAGGATTGTACTATATCTTTGGCCAATCATTTGTTTGGGTCTTATATTTTGGACTATATTATTATTATAAAGGGCTGAATCACAACCAGATTATACTCAATTATTTCCCATTTAGGCAAGACGATACTTTTTTTTTTGCTAGACAGTATTGCAAATGCTTTCTGCTTTGAAATCTTATTTCCCCAGTGTGTTTTCCTAAAACAAGCAGTTTCCTAGGGGTCTGCTTAAGCACAACTTGGCTGACTTGGATGATTCTTTCACAGTAATTCTGCAGGAGTGCAGTGTGCAGAAATGTAGTACAAGTAGAAGTTGGTGAAGATATATTGCTGTTATGAACAGATGTAAGTTATAAGAGCACATATTTCATTCTGTTGTTGTTTTAACTCTGGCTTCAGTCAGCTTAAGTTTACATTAATTTTTTTCTTCCTTTTTCTGAAACACCAATAGCTTGGAAGTTATGAAAATAAAGAAAATCGGAAGGAGGGCATACTGTGTGACTGGTTTTATTACACTGTATCACAGGATGGTTGAGGTTGGAAGAGACCACCAAGTTATCTGAGCTGTAGAAAAGGGAAGATGGGTTTGCTGATCTCCCTGTCCAGCCCTGTGTGACCATACACATTACCATGTGCGTACCTGCTGGGAATGCAGTAGTAGTCTTGCTACTGCTTGGACCCAGGGCATGAAACCATGGCACCCTTGCCTCCCGGGGTTCTTCCCCTGTCCTCAGCACCTTGCACTGGCCTCTGGTTTGGATGAAGTGATCACAGAGGTGTGTTGTCTCTTGTTTTTGTCAGAGTGATGTCAAGAACATTGGACTATGGCTGTTGTGCCACAGAAGGAGTGATGAGAAAGCAGGGTGGCCCAGCCTGGGCTGAGCAGGAATAGCATAGCTGGATTTTTAAAACACTTTGATATTTTGGAAGTGCCCAGAATTCCAATAAAGAAAGCATCTAAAAGACTGACTAACGCGCACTCCCTCTCTGCATTTGGGCAGGTGACACACGGTTCATCTTTGACTTCTGTGGTGCTTCATGCTCTCTGGTCCTTCTGCTGCTTCATCCCCAAGGGATGCTCAGTGTGAGAGAACAGGAGGGGGCGGTGCTTCTTTGCGGTTGGTAAAACTTCAGCAAAAGAAATAAGACAAACTTCAATTGGCCTTTTTACTTTTTCAGTTCATCTCTAAAGCAGGGTTCCTGGTGCTGCAGCTCTTCTTTATACCCTTCCCTCTCTGTGTATGCCTGTGCTTGTAGTGTTTCCTTCGTGGAATTATTATTATCCATTTGGGAGTCCACCCTATGCAGAAATTGGCGATGAATAGAAATCTTAATCCTGAGAATAATGGCAATTAAATCTGATTTTTCACATTTCACAGAAGCCCTGCCCTGCTTTTATTTTTCCTGCCAAACCTATTATTGCACAACTGGATTGGTATGTTAGTACATGATGAAGGGTGTGTTCTGCCAAAGCAGGAGATGCTTGTTATTGGCTGAGGAATGAGACTGCGTTATGTGCTGCTGCGATCTGATCCTGTTGGGTATTGCTGTAAGCTGGGCTGTGTTTGTGCAGTTGCAGTAAGAAGTGGCAGCTAACAGCTCCTGAATATTCAATACATCTTTTTGCAGCTGAATGTCACTTTCTTGCAGCCCTTGGTTTGCTGGCCATGTTCCTTCTTTTTTGAACTGCTGCTTTCCTCCTGAGCATTTCTGCTGGCTGTTGTTGCCAGATGCATGAAATGGGGTAAAGGGGGTGGAGGAGCCTCAATATTTAATCTGTGATTGAAGTGCTGGGGCAGCTCCAAGTTGCTGAGAGCCTTGCTTGAAAATACGTATTTTTGTCTGGGGCTGCATGGTAGAGTAACCTCTGCCCTGGGTGATCCCATGAGAAATCGCCTCCTGGCTGGGACCCAAAGCAAGCACAGGATTAACTTTGCCCTATGAGCGTCTGCTGGCTTGTAGCTCTTAAGAGTCACTGAGAGTGCTTAGACCAGTTGGTCAGGGAGGAGCTGCACCTGTAGACATGGGATCCAAGCTGCTGTGCCTCTTCCTCGCCTCTGTCGTCCTTGCTTACTACATCTACAGTCCCATGCCAGGGGACTTCGAGGAGCCCTGGAAAATTATGCTCATCTCAGCTACCCTCAGGACTTTTGAGCACCTGGTGAGTTTGGTGCTGAGCTAGGGGGAGGGATCTACAGAGCAAAGGGCATTTCTGGTGCCTCTTACTAATAGAGATATGGCAGTATGTGTCATACACACATATATATGTATGGTAATACACTCAGTGAAGTACAGTAGTACTAAGCATTAAACTTACTGTAGCTATGACTATAAAGAAACTTAGAAAAGATTTGCTGTGCAATGTCAAAAAAAAAAAGGATATTCAAAGTAACTGGAAATGTGATATGTAATGTGATTACAGCTAGACAAATGCAAACAAGTCTATTTGGCATTATGAACCTCTGCAGCTGTAGCACTGGTCCTTGAATTTTCCTGTTCCTCAGAGTCTGTGCATTTAGTTTCCACAGAAATATTGTATTGCATGTCAGAAGTGAAAACTAGAGCATTTAAATACTACTGATTATTGTGGTTTCATAGAAATCCATTGACAGAGTGACCCTAAAAACTACACAAAGTTAGTTATAGGGGTGCTAATGCTAAAGCATGTAGAAATTGAGATACAGATCTTATTTTATATATATATATATATTAATACCACTGTGATCTTGCTTACCAAAAATGAAATCTAGCTATAAGCAGTATAGAACCATATGTCACATTCTGGAAAAGCAGTGCTATGTTACCCTATTTGTAGTTAAATGGCAATATTTACCAACAACGGGATCTTTATGTCTTTCCATGCTATTTTTATATATGCTACACCCCTAACTTCTGCTTCATTTACGGTCACATTACAGCCCTTTCAAACATTTGTAAGCAATTTGTGAGGCTGCATGCCATGCACAACTAACACTGCTGTAGTTCCCACCTCAAGTACATCAAACTGGGAGATGTTTTGAGTCCAACCTGTACATAGTGCACAGTGGTGGCTGCAGCAGTGTAACCAAGGCCTGAAAATAAAGGTCAAAGATGAAGGTTTGCAGGGAGAAGAGGAAGCGAGTGTTGCAGACATCTTTCTGGGTGAAAAAGACTGCTTTTTTCTCCACCACAAAATGTATCGAAAGGAAGTTCTAAGGAGGAAGCGGAGAGGTTTCTAGTTTTGCTTCAGGCATGCAGTTGCAAGACTTGGCTGCTGCAGGCAGAGACGCCCAGGCTGTTTGCTCTAAAGTGCAAGAATTTGTGATTTTGCCTTTTCTGTTGTTTCGGTTAAAATGTGGGGTTTTTTTCAGAAGTACATGATTTTTCTGGTGGATGCAGAATATGCTGAGCATCACACTTCTGGACAGTAACTAAAAGCCAGTGTTGCTCTACAAAGCCATCCCTGTGTCAGACAGCCTTTGTTTGCAGTGGAGGCCTTTTGACAGGTCTTCTCAACCAGCAGAAGGGAGCAGCGGGCTGGGGAGGGGGAGCTGATTTTTGTATGTGTTTACTACTCATGGACTCTCTGCTGCTCTCTTGTTTGTTTTGATCTTGTGGTTTGAGATCTGAGTAGTGGGAGATGAAAAAGTGGTAAGAAAGAAACTGTAGTCTGCACTCTTGATGCGCATCTTGCTTCTTCCCATCTTCAGTCTCCTTTTAGAGGTAGTTTGTAAGGAGGGTACGCACACAGATAACTCGTTTCCCTTGTGCCTGCGGGCTCAGTCTGACCTGCAACACAGCAGTGCTCAGAAAACAGAAGTGTTTTCTTTCAGTGTTGGAGGACTATGTGTTTGCATTTCAGTGTGGAGTTGGTGTCCTTCATGGCTGCTCTGCTGGCTGCCTCCTAAGCCTAAGTCCATTTTCAGCAGTGGTGTTGCAGGGCAAGTGTGTTTTGTAACTGTACTCCAACCACATGCAAAACTGTAATCCTAAGGGGCTCTGATGAAAATGGCCTTCCTGGAGCTGCATGGGTGCAAATTAGATTTGAGGCAACTCTAAATCATCCTAAGTACATTCTGAATGATCATGTGATTATAGGCAACAATTTATAATCACTTAATAGTAGGTCTAAATTTGTGGAGGGGACTCTGTTTTAGCCTTTCTGACTCCCTGATGTTGGTTTGAATAAAGAGAAATGATGCTGCCACCCCCAAACACAGCTCAGCAAGAGGTTGTCTCCAAGCTCCCAGAAGGACATGCCAAGAAAGCCAGGAAATGGCAAATCTATGCCCTGTTGTCTCTACTTTAATAGGTCCTGGAGAGCTCTCCAGCTTCTGAGCCACATTGTACAAGATTTTCTCCAGTTTCAGGTTTCCTGACCTGGAGGACTGTATGAGCTGGCTTGAATAAAACCTGTGCCAGTCCCAGGCTGCTCTCTAGGTCTCAGCCAGGCATGCCGTGAGTGCCGAGGGACTCCAGAGGCCGGCTGGAAACTGGTGGCTTGATCCTGCCCTGGATTACCCTGTGGAGGGTTGCAGCTGTGCTTGGTTCCACTGGTATGCCCAGCCTGCAGAGTGCTGGCTAGTCTGTTTGTACCCATTCCACTCCAGAAGGGAGGCTGGGAACATCTCCATTATCGTATTCATTATGATGTTTCACGTCTACGTGACATGTAGCTGGATAATAGCCTCTAAGAATAAACCAGACAGTTTCTGTGGTGCTTAAGCACAAAAACCTTCATGTATTTTCTGGAAGTACCACATGTACAAAGTCTAAGAGAAAATACACGAAGAAAGTATAAAATGCAATACAACATATTTCTTCCTGTTGGAAAACAGTAACAAGTGGTGTCCCTCAGGGATCGGTGTTGGGACCAACCTAGTTCAACATCTTTGTTGGTGACGTGGACAGTAGGATTGAGTGCACCCTCAGCAAGTTTGCTGATGACACCAAGCTGTGTGGATCAGCTGATACACTGAAGGGAAGGAATGCCATCCAGAGGAACCTTGACACGCTTTGTGAGGTGGGCTGATGCCAACCTGATGAAGTTGAACCATGACAAGTACAAGGTCCTACCCCTGGGTCAGGGCAGTCCCAGGCACAGTTTCAGGCTGGGCAGAGAAGAGATTCAGAGCAGCCCTTCGGAGAAGGACTTGAGGGTGTTGGTTGATGAGAAAATGAACATGAGCCGGCAGTGTGCGCTCACAGCCCAGAAAGCCAACTGTATCCTGGGCTGCATCAAAAGGAGCATGACCAGCAGGTCGAGGGAGGTGATCCTGCCCCTCTACTCTGCTCTCGTGAGACCTCACTTGGAGTACTGTGTGCAATTCTGGTGTCCTCAACATAAGAAGGACATGGAACTGTTGGAACAATTCGAGGAGAGCCTTCCAATATCTGAAGGGGGACTATAGGAGATGCTGGGGAGGGACTCTTCATTAGGGACTGCAGTGATAGGACAAGGAGTAACAGGTTCAAACTTAAACAGGGGAAGATTACATTGGATATAAGGAGGAAGTTCTTTCCTGTAAGGGTGGTGAGGCACTGGAATGGGTTGCCCAGGGAAGCTGTGAATGCTTCATCACTGGCAGTGTTCAAGGCCAGGTTGGACAGAGCCTTGTATGACACGGTTTAGTGGGAGGTGTTCCTGCCCATGGCAGGGGGGTTGGAACTTGATGATCTTAAGGTCCTTTTCGACCCTAACTATTCTATGATTCTATGATTCCTAGCTGAGTGTTTCCCTGGCTGCAGTTCTGTGAAATCCTCCCAAAGTTTCCTCTGTCTGTGGCCTGGCTCCTTGGGAGCCATAAAATCTGGATTGAGTCCTTCACAGCCCTGCTCACAAGCTGCCCGTGTTAGTGTTTGTCTTATGGAAAGCTTCACCTGAACTACCACTGCTTCAGATAAGCTCCTAAATGCAGTGCTAGGCATTTTGCCTGCCAAAGCACAGGTGAGACTCCTTTCCTCACACATAAGTTTTGGGGTTTTTGTCCTTGCTGCCATGCTTCTCTCATGGGAGACATAGAAGGGGATGGTGGAAAATGCTTTCCAAAGAACAAGGAACACAAAACCCCAAAAGTGGTTGCCTTTTTCCTCTTACCTCTCAGATGAGGGACAATGAGACTTCCAGATTTCCTTTTGGTTTTATATGATAATGGCCTTCAAACCACAGGCCAATGTTTTTCCACAGTATAAAATTTAAACTCTGCAAGTATTGGAAAGCCTCAGTCCTGAAGCTGAGGGAATTATTCCTGATGCAGGGGAGTATCAACAAGGTCACTGGAATTATAGCCAGACTCACTTTGACCTATGTATTTATTCTGCCAAGGTGCTAATCCTCAAGGGAAATTCAAGAGCTGAGAAATATTTATGTAAACTGTGTAATCACTGTGTATAAAACTATGCAGTTTTGGCATGTGTATGTGTTTGTCTTCATTGAGCTTATGACAAGATCCCATATTTTCCTCATGTGCAGTGTGCCAGTTGCTGCCCGTTTGCATTCATCCTGAGTCCAAACCACAGAGTTTGGCAATACTCCTGGCATTGCTTGGTCCAAGCCTGCAAAGAGGTGACTCTTAAATGTGGTGGCAATCACTATCAAGTATTGTTAGGAAGATCTTAGCTGTATTCTCTTTCTTTCTCGCTTCTGAAAAAGTAGATTATATATAGAAGGTGATTGAATAGTTGATTTAAACATAAAGAAAAAAAAATACAAAAAATGTAAAGTAAGCAGGGTTAGATTATATGATTTACAACATTGAACCTTGACTGCCAGATGTTGTACCTTTCATGAGCTTATCATTTAAAGTGTGGGGGTTTCTGTGTTTGTTTTATATCCTTCTTAGAAAGAATAAAGCATTTCTTATAGGAAGCTAAGCTTCCTGCAGGATCTGCACTAGGCTGAGCTATTTCATTTCTTATTAAACTCAAACCTGCTTTGAGTTTCATCTGTTTTTCACCTTCAGATAACATGTAAGAGCTTGGTTTTATTATTTCATCATTTCTCTTGCCAAGGGATATGGCAGTTAGGAGACTTGTGAGGGAAGTTAGGTTATGTCCCCTGTTGCTGGGGGCTGCTGTGAAGAGGACATAGGTGCCAATACTGGCAGCCAAGCCACTGGTAGCCATTGGTAGTTCTCTGTGACGCAATGCTAGTACTGTCCCTGCAGCTGAGGGGCTCCAACCTGGAGACCAAGCTGTAGAGACTTAGGCCTGTTGTTAATTGGTGATCTTCTGATCAAAGTTATATCAGCACACTTAGTGTTGCTTATGCCTGTTCAAAGAATTGTATAGTGGCCTGGAATTAGACAAGTGCTCTTGTTTAATCACTATCAGCTCTTCAGTTTTTTAGTGTTCAACTGGAATATGTGCAAGTGCTGTGCATATTAAACTGAAAATATATGTGCAAGTTAGTGTGAAATTTCTTCCAATTTTGCTGTAAACAAACTAGAAATCTAAGTTCTTAGCTCGCTTTCAGCAAGTCAGGTAGCAAATGACTTTCAACCTGTCTGAAGTTGTATTCTTCATACCTTTCTTTCATCTAAAACCCAAACCAACTAGGTTCTTTAGGAAAGACTGGCCATGCAGATGGGGAGGGGGTGTAGCTATTTATGTCAATGATAGGCTGGAGAGTATGGAATTCTGCCTGGAGACAGGTGATGAGCCAACTGAGAGTTTGTGGGTTAAGATCAGAGGGAAAACTGCCATGGGGGGCATTACTGGGCTGGTCTGCTACAGGCCACCCACGCTGGAGGACTGCGGGGATGAAGCCCTCTGAGATAGGTAGGAGCAGCCTCATGCTCACAGCCCCTTGTCCTCATGGGGGACTTCAACCACCCTGATATCCGGCCCAGCACAGGCAATCCTGGAGGTTCCTTGATTTTGTGGAAGACAACCTCCCCTTGCAAGTAATAGAGGAGCCGACAAGGAGAGGTGCCATGCTTGACCTCGTGCTCACCAACAGGGAGGAGCTGGTGGGGAATGTGATGCTCCAGGGCAGCCTTGGTTGCAGTGATCATGAGATGGTGGAGTTCTTGATCCTCAGAGCAGTGCGAAGGGTATGCAGCAAGCTCACTGCCCTGGACTTCAAGAGGGCAGACTTCAGCCTCTTCAGGAACCTGCTCGGTAAGGTTCCATGGGATAAATACCTAGAGGGCAGGAGTGCCCAAGACTGCTGGTTGATATCCAAGGATCACCTGCTCCAAGTTCAGGAGCGTTGCATCAGACAAGAAAGAAATGGGGCAAGAAAGCCAGGAGGCCTTCATGAATGGATAAGATGCTGCTGAGAAAGCTCAGAAGGAAAGAGGAAGCTTATAGAAGATGGAAGCAAGGACAGGCAGCCTGGGAAGTATACAGGGCCATTGCCTGGGAAGCTAGGGACCAGGTCAAGAAAGCTAAGGCCCAGTTAGAATTTAATGTGGCCAGGGAGGTCAAGGATAACAGGAAGTGCTTCTGTAGGTATGTTGCTAGCAAAAGACAGACTAGGAATAATGTGGGGCCTCTCTGGAGAGAGAAAAGAGAAGTGGCTACCCTGGATTTGGAGAAGGCTGAGGTTCTCAATGGCTTCTTTGAGTCAGCCTTCACTGGCAAGTGCTCTGACCACGCTGCTCAAGTCTTGGAAGGCAGATGCAGGGACTGTGAGAATGAAGACCTGAGGCCCACTGTAGGAGGGGATCAGGTTTAAGTTCATCTTAGGAACCGGAAAGTGCACAAGTCCATGGGACCTGATGAAATCCATCTGTGGGTCCTGAAGGAAGCTGGCAAATGAAGTTGCTAAGCCACTGTCCATCATATTTGAAAAATCATGGCAGTCGGGTGAAGTTCCCGACAATTGGAAAAGGTATTTCTAACCCTCATTTTCAAGAAGGGGAAAATGGTAAACCCAGGAATCATAGAATCATGGAACAGTTAGGGTTGGAAAGGACCTTAAGATCACCTAGTTCCAGCCTCCTTGCCATGGGCAGAGACTCCTCACACTAGACCATGTCGCCCAAGACTCCAGTCCTACCTGGCCTCAAACACTGCCAGGCATGGAGCATTTACCACTTCTTTGGGCAACCTGTTCCAGTGCCTCACCAGCCTCACAGAAACTACAGACCAGTCAGTCTTGCCACTGTCCCTAGCAGGATCAAGGAGCAGATTCTCCTGGAAACCATGCAAGGGCACATGAAAAACAACAAGATGGTTGGTGACAAAGGGCAAATCATGCCTGATCAATCTGGTGGCCTTCTATGATGGGGCTACAGAACTGATGGATAGGGGCAAAGCAGCTGACGTCATCTATCTGGATTTGTGCAAAGCATTCAACGCTGTTTGACATGACATCCTTGTCTCTAAACTGAAGAGGCATCAATCTGATGGATGGACCACTTGGTGGACAAAGAATTGGCTGTATGGTAAAGCAGAGAGAGTTGTGGTCAACAGCTCAATGTCCAGCCTGAGACAGGTAATGAGTGGTGTCCCTCAGCGATCGGTGTTGGGACCGATCTTGTTCAACATCTTTGTCAGCGGCATGGACAGTGGGATTGAGTGCACCCTCAGCAAGTTTGCCAGTGACACCAAGCTGTGTGGTTTGGCTGATACACTGGAGGGAAGGGATGGGGTCCAGAAGGGCCTCAACATGCTTTAGAGGTGGGGCAATGCGAACCTCATGAAGTTCAGCAATGTGAAATGCAAGGTCCTGTACTTTAAGGAGGGTGCACATGGTAGGATTTCCTTATGTTGCCGGCATTTCATGTGACTGAGATCATCCTCTACCCATAGTCGATCTCTATTGTGGCTAATTTTTTTGTTTAAATAGGTATTCACACCATCTTTCTCAGGATAGTAAATAAAGACTTTATTTTTCTTCCAGTCATCATGAAATTTTTTTTGTCTTTTTGTTGTCTTACAGATTTTTGATGTTTTTAAAATATATTTCAAACATCTTAAAAGCAACGTGAGAACTATGTTTAAACACAGTTTAATCCAATGTAAGAGGTAAAAAGGCAGGGGCACAGACAGAAATATGTATGTATAAGCAACCACTGGTCACATATTTACTCATCACATTTCCCAGAAGGCAGCTGTAGGAAATATGATGCCTCCTTTGGGCAGCTGCTGGTTTTGGAGGGAGTCATTTGGATCTGCATTTCTTGCACAGTCTGTAGCAAACACAGTTAGAAATGTTTTCACCTGGGTTTGTTCTTGTGTACCAAAAACTCAGTGTAATGGAAGCCACATATGTTTTAAAAAGAAGTTTTATGCTAATGATTTAAAATAGCCATTGAGGGAAAGGGATTCTGAAATGCTTTGTGTAAATTGGCATGATGCCAGAGAGCTAAAGCTGACAAATATTACCTTTTGGAGCTTGCATTTCAGCTGTAGGCTCACTTGCTAGGGGGTTTGTTTTGGTTTGGTTTAATTTTATTTAGCATTTTAGAATAACCGTAATCTCATTTAGAACCATAGAATTTCATAATTTTTAAAATGTGAATTTCAATGGGAACTGTTTTAACAGCATTAAAAGCTGGCAGCCCCTGGGTTCTGAACTCCCTGAACCGCATTGCTTTTCTTCTTTTGGGGAATTTCTGTGCAGTCCATTGGGAAAGGTTTCCCTGTCCTTTGCATAGCTCTACCTGGGATGCTGACAATGCCCAGGACACTCAAGGACCCTCTGCTCCCTTCCCTTGAGGTCTGCACTGGGCTGGGGCCCCAGTGCTGCTCTCCAACTGTTCAACATCTCTGGGGAAATGAATCTTTGTAAAAAGCTAACCCCATGGGTGTGTAAGACCTCCAGACTAAAGTACTTGTCAGGCAGACAGAGATCCTGGTTAGTATCTTCACTGTTTCACCTCCTGGAGGATGCTGCTCCTGGCCCGTGGAGTCTCTCCAGGTGAGGGAATCACTGGGATCATTGTTTATTGGAGCCAGTGTGGGTGACAGCAATGATGCCACTCCAGAGCTGTCCTTCTGTCTGTTCATTCATCAGGGAACCATCTCCCTTACAGAGGGCTGCTGAGAATCAGAACATAGGTGACAGAGTTATTCTCAGCCTTTTATTGTGAAATATCAAACCAATGTAATGGAAGGATCTGCATGGCCCAGACAAAGCTTAATTCTCCTCAAGGATGATAGGAGCAGGTAATAGCTTCAGAAGGTGTAGCGGTGCATGTACTTTGTCTTGTCTGCTGACCACGTGGAATGAACAATAAACATTACTCTTGTTTTGCTATTCAGTAGGAGTACCTCTTCATTGTATAGAGAAATGCAGAAGTGCATAAGTAATGGAATTTTACATGTAAGCTGAAGAAATGAAACAGCTGGATTGTGGTAAAAAGGACAAAACCAGACTTCTGCCTTTTTAACATCTCAAAGTTCATCATTCTATTAATAATGAAAGGGTACTCATCCATAAATGATGCTCTTTGGCTACTGGGATGGAACTGACCACTAAAAATTATTGCACAGCTTGAAGTCAAATTGCTATATCCTTGTGTTTGTGCCATCAGTGTCCTTGGCATCCTGAAAGTATTGGATGCTTTTGCTTCGGGAGTCCATCATGGGAGCAGCTAGTACTTGGCTTTGTGGTCACTGTCTGGAAGGATGAGGAGGTCTGATTCATGAAGCAGACCCTTGTGCTGGGTAATTGGGAGGTTTCAGCGGATTCTGCTTTCTTCCACATCCCCTGTTGCATTCTTGTTACCCTTTAAACTTGTGCTGCCAGTCATTGTCTTAGCAATGAGAAGTGGTGGTGTGCCCAGGCTGCCTTCCAGCCACCACTGCTGAGCTTCACATGGAAGTGATGGGAGACAGGGGAGTTGAACTGCTCAGGCTGGATGGTATGACAGCATGGCACAGTGACTTCCCCAGGTCAGCAGCATTTGGCTTAGTGACTTGTACAGCAACTTTACAGGCTTGTACAGAGTATCAAATGGCTTTAATTTCTGAGACATTAAATCTGTGAGAGTAACTAAGGCTGTTATTATTTAACTTACCGTTTTCTCTTGTCTTGGGCTTTAGGGTGAAGTTGCTGAGTATCTGGGTCTGAAGAACTATATGGATGTTTTGACACTGATCACAAATGTCGACTGTGTCATGGCCACATCTGATGAAAATGTCACTGTGACAGACACAGAGTTCAATAACGTTCAAGTCCGTCTGTACTTGCCCAGAAAGGCATCTGATGGGCTGAGGAGGGCAGTGGTCTACTTCCATGGTGGAGGATGGTGTGTAGGAGACGCAGGTAAGCTCTTCTTTGCCAGTACCAATGGTCTGTATGTAAGATCTCAACAGCCCGTGTTGCCTTTTGTTTCATGGGAGCTGCAACAGAAGGGGTCGGGGAACTGGTGTTTCACCAGTTAAAAACAGGTGGAGATTTTGTAAAATCACCTGAAAGCTTCTGCAAAGAGGCATATGCTGCTGTATATGTTCTTTTTTCAAATGGGCTGGAGTATATTCTAAGGGACTCATTTTGTCTCAGGCATGAAATCCTACGATCATCTGACAAGGCGGACTTCAGACATGTTAAATGCTGTCGTGGTATCAGTAAAGTAAGAGATTCTTGTTCTAGATGGGTCGAGGGTTCGGAATAAATAAATCTATTTCAATTAAATTTTTAATACCTTTTTTCTGATCATGTCCTTTCTTGCTAGCTTTAAGTATTTGTGAACAAAAGCTGTCAAGTTTGCAGCAGGTGAATTGTGGTTGGTGGTTATTTTGGATATCGCTTTGTGAAGCTGGATGGGTAATAAAATATTTGAGATAGGTAGTTCCCATTTCTCTGGGCACAGAAAATAAACATTCACCAACTAGGGCAGATGTTAGCAAGCCTTGGTTCTTATTAATAGTGTGAAATAACAGACTTCTGTCTGCCTCTTACAGTTACAGGTTGGCACCTAAATATCATTTTCCCACCCAGTTTGAAGATGTGTATTCGGTAACAAAGTTCTTCCTCCAGAGCAGTGTCCTCTCCCAGTATGGGGTGGACCCAGAACGGGTGTGTGTTGCAGGAGACAGTGCGGGTGGCAACTTAGCTGCAGCTGTGGCACAGCAGGTAAATAAAACAAAACTGGTCTGTTAGCTCAAAATATTGGTTTTTTTCTGTTTGTTTTGGTTTGTTAATTCATGATCACTTAGAAAAGGCTAACAAAAGCCTCTGCAAGCGTACTTCCTGAATGGCTCTTGTCATCCATGTACACAGGATGACAGGCAGCCTCCAGAACTGTCAGTGAGGGCTCCAAAACTTTATACCCTAAAAAACTGTCATCTGGCCCATAGTTAGGGCATATATCACTCTGTCCTAAAGCACATTTCAACTGATTTAGGTACGTTGTTTGAATTTTAGCAATTTGCCTCATATAGGTGTAAACAGCAGGGAAAAAGAAAAAAAAGATATCACTAAATAAATGTTCCAGTGTCACTTGATCACAGACAGTTCAATGCCTTCTGCACTCTTCTCTCAGCTTTACCAAATAAAGTCAGTGTGATGGTGTTGCTCTCTTGAGAAATTAGTTAGATCGTAATGAATCTGACTTGGAAAGGTTGTGAAATTGCCATGGACACTGAAGGCAGAAGATGAGGGAGAAATTTATTAGTGAAGAGGGGAAAAGGATGTCACTGTTCAGTCAATCACATTTTATTTTTCACATGTCTAGAATGCACAGAATTGTAGTTGTTTGAGTTCTAAAACCTCTAACATCTCAGGGTTAAAAAAGCAAACAGATGGATAAGCTCTAAATTGTGTGAAATGATTAAAGGAGTCGTAGAAAGCAGCAATTTTTAAGTTGTAAGAAATTTTCTGTAATTATAGAAAAATCATTTGTTACTACATCAGAAAGCATTGAAGCATCAGAAAGTTTCTATGCTTCAAAAAATATTTCCTGAATATTATTATCCTTCAAAATAAGAAAGAAAAGTAAATTGTAGTTTATGTTAGAGCACTTTTAATACAATATACTGGTTTAGGTGAATGCCTATGAATTTAGAATTTCTCTAAATTAATCTGTCATAACCTTATTGATAATCTTTTGTTTATGTTGTAAAATGTGTGTGTTAATTCCTTAATTTTAAGATCTTCTGTCAGTGTGGGAGAACCAACACTTTTTAACTGATTTTTTGTATTTATTTCTATTTTCTCTTACAGCTGTTGGAGGATCCTGAAGTCAAAACTAAACTCAAAATCCAAGCTTTGCTTTACCCTCCTCTTCAAGCCCTTGATCTGAATTTGCCATCTTACCAAGAAAATGCAAACAAGCCCGTTTTATCCAAGTCACTTATGATCAGATTCTGGAGTGAGTATTTCACTTCGGACTTGTCTCTCAGGGATGCAATGATCTCCAACAGGCATGTCCCTGTTGAATCGAGCCACTTGTTTCAGTTCGTAAACTGGAGCAACTTGCTGCCGGAGGAGATAAAGAAAGATCATGTCTACATTAGTCCCACTTATGGCAACTCCAAGCTTGTCCAGAAGTACCCAGGATTTCTGGATCCAAGGGCATCCCCTCTGCTGGCAAGTGATGCCCTGCTACAGAAGCTGCCCCTCACCTACATCCTCACCTGCCAGCACGATGTCTTACGGGATGATGGATTCATGTATGCCAGGCGCCTCCAGACAGCAGGCGTTCCTGTAACACATGATCATGCAAAGGATGCCTTTCATGGAGCAATGATGTTTGTCTCATTTCCAGCTGAATTAGCTGTAGGGCACCGCCTGTTTAACAGATATATTGAGTGGCTAAATGAGAATCTATGAGATGAAAAGCTATGCCTAGTTCACATAAAGTGGGTATGATCTTAAGGTCCTTTCCAACCCTAACCATTCTACTATTCTATGATTAAGGAGGATAGGAGAATAGGAGCAATGTGACTTCTGGGGCAATTGCTGTCTTCATTGTGTTGTCCTGAAGCACCTGAATTGAAGCATTTCTTCTCTAGCAGGAAAATCAGGCTAATTCTAATCTGCTGTTGTCTGAGCTCAGAACTACATAAACTGTCCTGGGATTTATCTCCTGGCCAAGACCAGAAGAGTTGATGTGCCTGACCCTGGCTGTGCTTGTTTGAGCCCTAGGCTGATACAGTGTGTGGGACTTGGTGACCTCTGTTAGCTGCTTCTTGTTTCTTCATATCACTGGCTTGTGCAAATGGGCAAGGTGACTGCACACACTGGGCGCTTGGTGGCCGCTTGCTCCCTGTCCCCTTCAGCATGCTCTCTGGTCCTGTGGGATGCACTAACGAGGCCCTACCGCTGCCAGTGGGTGATGAGGTGAGCAGAAGTGCAGAGACCTGACTTCACAAAGTACAAGGCATCTTGTGGAGCCCTGTCTATTGCAGGCAGCCACTAGGTTTGTGCTGTTGTCTTCCTCCAGCATTGCTCAAGGGAAGCGCTTGCTTGAAAACTGAGACAGATGGCTATAACAGTGCAAAACTTTGGGAGGTTTTTTGTTGTTGTTTTGTTGGTGGTGTGGTTTGTTTTGGTTAGTTTTGTTTGTTTGGGGTTTTTTAAAAAACCAAGCATCTGTCTGTCTCGGTAGGTAATCACTTTCTGTAATCCCTGTACTAGAAGTAGTGTAACAAAACAGCACTGGCTATTTATAAGATAAAGAGAGACCATGAAGGTCCTAGCTTTTCTATAGCACTGCTCTGTATTTTATGCTCTACTTATTTGATAATTTATGTATTATGTGTTCTAATTATCCTTAAAATTGTTTATCATGTTTTACATATGAATTTTTAAAAATAAAATTAGCTTAGCTTTATAGGCTTGGGAAAGAAACACAGTTCAGTTGTCAGTCTTCAAACAGTATCCTCTATATAAATCTTTTCTGTATTAAAAAAACCCTAAAATTTGAGTGATGAATTGGTTGGTTATTGGTTTTTTAAACTGATCACAGCACACCACAAACATGCACTTCTAGCATCCTGCTTTTAATTTTGCATAAAAGATACTGAATCTTCAATAATTCTGGGGTTTTTTCTGAGGGTGCTTGCAGCCTGTTTAGGTAGAATGTGTAATTGCGATGTTTTTCTTTTTAATCTTTACGTTGAATATAAAAATTAAACTTGTCTTTGACAAAAAGTACACTGCATTGAAATCACTCTGTTACCCTGTTTGTCGGCAAGGAGTAATAAGCTGGCTTCAGTACATACAACAGCTATTACAAACAACCACGACCAAACACAGGGAGATGTTTTATTTCTGCTATTACTGTTAATGTCAATACTTAGCAATGTTTGACTGTGGCTGCTGAAAGAAACAGAAGTTGTGAGTAGGTGTCTTCTATCAACAAAAGGATGCTGAAAGTTGCTATCAGGATGGAGACTGGTGGGGAGCTGAGCCTGGCTGGTGGGGAGGGCTGTACTGGGGTTTGCTGTTGCAGCAGGAGCGTTATGCTTCTCTGCTTCTGAATCCATCCTTGAAGCAGTGAGTGCCTTACTGCCAGCATACCAAGCACAAAATGTACCATGGGGTTAAAAAGTAGCTTGTATAACCCCATGTATAGCAGTGCAATGTGTTTGCACATCCCTGGGATGTGTCTGTGCCCATGCAAGCTCCCAGCATGTTTGGGAAGTTATTTCTGATGATGCCTTCCCAGCTTTTGCTCGCAGGACTGGGCTCTCATCTGCTGGCAGCAGACACCTCAAGTGGAGTTTTATTTCTCCCTCATTTGGAATTAATTAACAGCAGCTTAGGATGCCTAATGAAGTAGGGGCTTGGGATTTTGCCTCAGTAACTCCTTTGTTTTGACCTTCCATACAGTATTAGGGTCATGTCCACCAGAACGTTCCCTGGGTGTAGGGTATTTTCAATGTGATAAGTGCTAGTGGAATGAACAGAGTTGGCCATTAGTTGCTATAAGTGATCCTTTCTCTGAGTCTTACAGGCAGCTTTATTCTTTCTTCCATATAAATGGCAGGAAAATCTGTAAGAGAACATTTAGAGAGGACAGGCTACTTTGTCAGAGGGGTACATGCACAAAGCTGGGATACAAAAGCAGGCATCTCTCAGTGGGTTATGCTGCTGTCACTGATGTTGGCTTTGATTGTTTTCCTTCCCGGAAGTCCGGAACATAGCTGATGGAAAGGCGCTTGGCCTGAACTGCTGGGGGAAGCTCACCCATCACTCCGTTGGTGACAAGGACTGGTGTGACAAGCAGGAGGGCGGTTGTTCCAGCAGGCTGAAGAGCTGAGCATGAGCTGGTTTGGCAGCCCAGCTGGCCTAAAAAGCATGGCGGGAGCCTGTGTGGGAGCCACCATACCCTGTGCAGGAGAGGCTTTGCCTGCCTTTGGCAGGAAGCCAGCCCAGCAAACCTTGGACACCCTCCCTGTCCACGCTGTCACCTGCCATGGCATTTCCTCTGTTGCAGCTCCGGCACCGGGTACTGCAGGGACATGGGGAGCACTCAGTGCTGTGAGGGCACCGGGGTGTCCATCAGGGGGCCCTGCTAGCTGCTGCCTTTGCACCCCGAGCAGGGCTGTTGGTTCCTCCTGCGCTCCCCTGACGCAGGGGCAGCGCTGCGTGTGCGTGCAGCTCCTGGCAGAGCCTGCAGTGGGCTTTGGACGTGGGTTCTGGTAATTCCTTCGTTTCTTCAGATGTGTGCGCATGGATGGCATTGGGAGGGCTTAGCAGGGAGCTAGGCTTGCTGATGGGAGATGGTTGTTGGCCAAAAGGGAGCCTGGGGGGGCAGTGAAGGAGGAGGTGAAGCCACTTTTTAAGAGTAGATGCTTAAATTGGTGGAGAATCTGACCTAGCAGGCAGGTATCGAGGAGATAAAGCAGTGAAGATGCCGGCAGCGAGAGAAATAGTGTGAAAAGACATCTCTAGAAATGATCTTTCTTACATTTAGGAAAGTTTATACCTGTAAGGTTGTAGAAAAATTTGTTCTAAACAAAAATGTTAAGGGCACTACCATCCTCCCCCTGCATGTTTTTATAGGACTCTGCTTGGAACAAGAAGTGAACGTCTTCTAACCACCAGCACCTTAATATGGATTCATGATTGATTAGACTGTATATGCTTTTGATCAGGTTCCTCAAATAGACTTTTTGAGTTGGAAATGCTTGGTGAGGCACAAAATGAGACAGTGAAAACTGTAACGTCAGTGTCTCTTGCAAGGATAGGCTGAAGACACAGTAAGGAACACATATATCCAGAGCAGAAAACAAAAATCCACCCCAAGGGAAAGCTTTGTTCTGTCTCCCACTTGAGACTGAAGTTAAATTTGGTGTTTGATAGTAAAAGACAAAGCTCAGCCTTGCCATCATGGTGGCGTGGCTTAGCCAGCAGCTCTGGGGAAGGCTGCACCAGCGGGCACGCTTTAGCTCTGCCCTGCTACCACTGAACCCCTCCTGCCAAACCTTCTCAGGGCTCATGTTGCTCCTGCCTGGCACACCGTGCTCACATGCCCTGCCCGCACCAGTCCTTTGCTGCAGGTCCCAGGGCTCAGTCTTGCCCTGCCAGTGTGTGATTGGATGCAGCATCAGCCTCTTGCTGGCAGCTCCTCTGTTTCTTTCCTTCTCGAGAGGCTCAGCCTGTTCTTATTGGGAGTTTGCAGAGGAGCCAGCTCCAGATGCAGAAATCAAACCCTCTGATGCCCAAGCACACTGGGTGGCTGTTTTTAGACCCTCCAGTTTCCCTGTCACCTGTATCAAACATGAAACAGTGGTAAGTGTATACAGAGAAAATGAAATTCACACTTGCAAGTGAGTAGAGGGGGAAATAAAGCATCCTCACCTATTAGGGTTTGCCCCTTTAACAGTTTGTTAAGACTTCTTAACTTTTTGATGAAGTACTGTACTCTGATTTTTCTAGTATGTTTTGGAACTGTTGATTAATTTCTGCATTGGCAAATTCAGTTTAAGGCCCAATCACACTGGTGCTGCTCAACATATTCATCATTTTCATTAACCACAGAAGCGATTTCAAAGTCTCCCTTTAAAGGTTAACTCCTAAAGCTGTTTTGTTTTGGTTTTTGTACTGAGGTTAGGCAGGAGCCCCAGGTTGAACCCCCAGAAGGGGACAGCACATCTCAGACCTGCAGTACCAGGAAGGAGAATCCGGAACTGCCTGCTATTGTTTGTCTGATGCCAGGTGTGTTGCATGGGACACCCAGCTGTTTCTGCAACAGCAAAAGCTGCTGTGGAGAGACACTTTAATTCAGGTATTCTTTATTGATAAGCCTTCTGGAAGGCGATGTAATTACAGGTGCCAGCTTGTGTGATTAAGAGAGCTTTGCTGAGTTTCTGGCCTCAAAACAATCAATGTTTTAAAAAATCATGCTCAGAAACAAAATGAATCTACTCAATACCCACAGGGACGTTAAACTGGGACAAATAATGTAAAACCACTGAAATTACATTAAGAATATTTTAACTATAATAATTACAAGAAATTTTGGAAAATCTTTTCTTTGAAATACTTGTGCCTTGCCTCACACTTCTCAAGGGAGAGCATGTTTCAGGTTAGGTTAGCGTGACCTGCCATCCTTTCCTGACTCTGCAGCTTTGGTGTCCCCAGTGTTGGTGAATCCTATTATGCTAGAGCAGATGCCCTCAGCAAGAGCCCTGCAGGGACCCTTCATTCCTGGCCTTGGCCCCAGTGATGTGCTGGATGGTGATACCTTCCTGTCACCGCAGTGCCTACCCACACAGGCAGAGGGTACTGGGGCTGGCAGGATCTGAGGGCTGTCAGGGCAGAGGTCTGTGGGTTCCCATTGTGGCTGAGCTATCTCAGTAGTCCCATCATTAGCAAAGCTGAAAAAATGAAGCCCAAACCCCAAAAGCTGCATTTAACACCCTTGTTTCAACATCAACTGTTGGGTATAGTTGACACAAGTCCACTAATTGTGGCTAGAAAGTGCTGAGGTGGAGTTAGTTAATTAATTACCTGTGAAGAGTGCTCATCTGCCCCAAGACACTGTGCAGACAGACTGATGCCTGGCCCTGCCACACTGACTTGCCCGTGCCTACATGCTTGAGTTGCCAAACACAGGCTAGCAGCAAGGGCTGGCATGTCTTTGGAGGTTGATGTCTTTATTGCTCTGTCACCAGTTATTTGAAACTTTAACACAGTGTGGAAGAATAAATGCTCCCATTTATTCCGCCTCTTTTTATACTTCAGTGCAACAGTAGTTGCCTGAATGAAAAAAATATTTAAAAGCTAGTAAATGAGAAGCCAGTGTTATTTATTAGCTAAATGTGAAATTTTAAAGCAGCTTCTGTAATGCTTAAATATTAGCTGATTTGTTGACCTTTGGAGAAAAGCTAGAATAGCTTTTTTAAATCCTGGATATTAATGGGGTTAATATTTGCCGACATTAAAGTACATCACAGTGAAGGGGGATGGTATTTTTAGTAGTTGGACCATGCTTATTTCTCCCATTTAAAAATAATCATGGTGGTATTCAGACTTCCACTGATGCATACCATGACCTTGTATTTAACTACTACTTCTACTGGGCTTATTTACCAGGCCTCTGCGGCTAGTTCTATTTTACTAAAATAAACCCTACCCGCTTATAAGAAACTGATATATTTTGTGTATATTTTTTTGTGGATGCCCCATCATTGCAAGTGTTCAAGGTCAGGTTGGATGGATCTTTGAACATCCAAGTCTAGTGGAAGGTGAGCTGATCTTTTGGGAGCAGGAGGAGGAAGGTGCTGGGGTGAAGTTTTCATGCAGCAGCTGTGAGCAGTGAAGGCTCCTTCCTCCTCTTCCTGGAAGGTTTGGGTTGAAAAAAGGACTTTATAGCTCTGGGTGAGCAAAAGAAATTTGTGTATTGGACTTACTGAAACATACAATATTAATGAAGATCTATTCCTCCTAGGAAAAAATTGAATAATTGAAGCAATTTCATGTCTTTCCTCATTTTCAGGCCCTGCATATAATTAGTACAACTCCAAGTAACAGATGGCAAAGTGCTAAGGGGAGCAATTGTCTATGAGATGTGTATTATGGAGACACTATGCAAATAACACCCTGCGTGCAGCCCTTACACTGCAGGCTTGCTCAGATGCTGCCGTCATAAAAGCAGAATTGTGGGCAGACGACACACAGGTGGGAGTGGATTCATTTGCAGTTTGACTGCTCTTTATGTGTGCTTCTTGTTTGCATACAGCAGTTCACAAAAGCCAGGTCTCTAGCTCAGCAGCACCCAGCTCAGCTGAGAGTGGTGCAGGTGCTGGCCTTCAGGGCTGACAGACCCAGAGACGCTCAGCCCTTCTCTCACCCTCTGCCTCCACATCCCCCTTAGCACAACCCCTCTCTCCTCCAACGGGCTCCTAACCACTGTGATGCTGCAAGTTTTTTCTGACTCTTCAAGCCTGCCATTTGCTTCTCCAATGTCCTTAATTGTAGTCATTTTAGGAGTTGGTGAGCACCCTATCAATATGCCCTAATTAATGGGGCAGGAGCTGCTGTGACCCCTTCCTCACAGTAAGCTAAAAGCACAAAGAGCACAAATGCATTTTTCTGGCAGGGAGCTGGTGAAGGAGAATCCCACTGCAAACACAATGACTTTGGCCTGGGAACTGAAGCAGGAGAGAAACAGGCCACATCTATTCTGGAGCACAAAGAAACCAGGTACTGCTGGGCTAATAAAAGCAAGCCCTGGATAGACAAAAGTAAACATTTAATTCTATCCCTTCTCTGTGCCAGGGGTAGAAACAGCATTAGGCTATCACATTTAGAGTGACCAGCAGTAAAGCCTTTGCCCAACACTGGCTTGTGTATAGCAGCAGCATGTGCTGCTGACCCGTTTGCATTGCAGTTGTCATCATAGAGTTCTCTCCTACTGGTTCATGGTGGCCAGGATAAGGTATTAATTTCACCTAGTAACAATTCAAAACCTAATCTCATGTTCTATTTTGCTTACGGGGGAGGATCCCTAGTGGGGATAAACATCCCCTGTTTATCCCTAAAGGAGATAACCCTGTAGGCTCTGCAGGAAAGGCAGCACATTTCACTCAAGGTCAACCTTAATGACTCATTCTAATCAGTCAAATGCAAATACATCATAATAAACGGTTAAATATGCATGACTCATTTAATAGGCCTCAGTCTAATATAAACTGACTAATGGGTATTTAATGACAACAAATGTGTCTGACTCCAGTTGCATTTCTTCTTTAAAGCCTGTAGCTTGCTAAAGAGCCCAGTGAATTTAACACTATGACATTAATTTACAACAAGAGCCTGTCTTTGTCTCCCACTCTAAATGCAAACTTGCTTCAAATTGCCTGGGAGCTGCAGGCTTAATTATGGGTAGCACCATTTTGACAGTTTACCTGAGAAATACTATAGATATCGACCAAAACGCTGTGAAGAAGTTCTGTAATCATTAGGGACTGGTTTTTTGAATGGACAGTAGCTGCATTAAGCTGTTTCTCAGTGGAAATATTTATAATGGCCATGTTCCCTGAAGGACTGACTGTAAGGAAAAAGGATGTTATTGGGGTGCTGTAGGGATGAGGGTTCCCAGGTCTGGGGTGAATTTCCCTCCTGCCAAGTCACTATGGACACGGACCCAGGATCAACAAACTGTGCACTGTGGCCAAGGCCACCTCCTGCTGCTTCTGGTCCTTCTGGCTCTACCAGTGTGTTCACTGCTGCATGGGGGCTCTCCACAGGATGCTGCAGCCTGCACCTGGTCAGAACCTCTCCTACTTGACCAGCCCTCAATGCATTCTTAGACTCTTTTAATGCACCCTTAGCCATTTAAGGAAGTCTCATTTTAGTCTCTTACTGTGAACTTTCTGCACATAGGTATTAAATTGTGTCACGGCATTTCATCACCCATAATACCCACTTCCTCCATCACCAGTCATGTACTGTGCAATGGGTTCTTTACAATACAGTGTTAATTTTATTCCATTTTGGATTTTTTATGGCATGTATCACAATATTGATGCAGAAATTAAGTAGTTGCTGCTCCCAGTTTCCATATAGCTCTATGTACATTGATAGCGGTCCCCCCACTGTAAACAGACATGGAGATGATCGCCCTGTTAAAGCTCAAGCCAAGTTACTGCTGATCCTAGTAAAGAAATTGAAATCCCTCCAGAAGCTGGCACAAAAGATATACAGACCTAGAAGACTTATTTTGGGCATAATGGAAACCCCTATTTATCCCTCTGTTTGATTTCATACCTTTAGTTGAGTTTAGCTGTCAGAGGGTGATGGTTTTGTAGCAAAACCTGCAGCTCTGAGCAGGTGGCAGCTACTCCTTCCCATTTCATCCTGCCGTTACCATGATAGGACAGGATGATGGTAGCTCCTAGCTCTTGTAAAACCAGGCAGCTGCTCCATGGGAAGCATCCACATGGCCCACAGCACTTCTAAACTAATGAGCAGTTTCAACATCTGTTTGTTTTCTAATTTATCTTTTTAAAATTTAATTTTGTTGGGCTGGTAAAATTCAGAAACTGCTCTCTTGTATAATTCACCAAGGGCAAAGTACTGCTGAATACACACTTGTGCTGATTATTGTCAAAATTTTGGGGACTGAAAGCTAATGTGTCATTTAGCAGTTTATTTTATTTAGCTTTTTTTCTGGCTTATGATAATTTTTCTGCAGCTATCTACATATGACCTGTAGCTTCTTTCTCTTTTATACATGCTTTAAAAATGAGGCATGCCAATTCTGGCTTGTCAGCTGCTGTCACCAGGGCTTCTACTGCAACCCCTGTAGCTCCTCTCCTGCCTGAAGAAGCCTTGCCTCAAGTGCACAAGCTGTAAAAGGGCTAACCCAGCAGGGGACAGCTTTTTTAGATGTGCTCAAAACATAATAACTTATCTCCAGTCTGTTTTTCCCCTGTGAGGGATACAGCAGCGGATGGGTGCTACAACGACATACGGTTTTGCCAGGAGCCACTTACCAGCTCGCAGCAGCTCTGGCACTGCCTGTGTGTTCCAGATGCCACATGTGATCTAACTACTGCGCAATTGGCCTGGTTTTGCTGGGATCGGATGAAGCAATTAGATGTTGGCATACATGTGTGTGTGGCAAATGCATGGCCATCTGCTCAGGTGCAGCAGTACCTTGTTTGATGTCTGCTGGTGATTCTGAGCAAGCGGCCATTAACGGGTGAATAAAGCAGGTTGGGCTTTTTTACTGAAATGGCAATTGATAAGCCCCCCAAATGCTGGCATTTTATTTTTCCTGCAAAGTAGGCCTAGCAACTGTAAATACAGCCCCACAGCCTGCATCCAGAGTGAATCGTTTTTCCTGTAGCAGGCTGAAAAGGGCTCTGTTCCTTACATGACCCAGGAAAGAAAGACTGATCATTTTGTCTTCAGTCATAAGATATAGGGACGGGTCACACAGCAGCTTTCTGGCTTGCAACCTCACTTAGAGCATGCTTCTGCACAGCAATAAATATTAAATTGAAGTATATGAAAGCTTACATTGTGCAGTGCATGATTTTCTTTAAAATCAGCCCTGGACTCAAGCCTGCCCTGTAGCAGTGGAAATCCCAGATGGGGAGCACCTTGTGTGTGTCAGCCACACAGCCACCAACTCATGTTCCACCCAAAAAACTGCTGAGACTGCTCACCTGCTCATTTCTATACAAGAAAACTGCAGCACCCTCATTTTCTCGTGCAATAGGTGGCACTTTCAAGACCCCCAGGCTGGGCATGCCTTGCCTCAAGAAGCTGAAACCTGATCTTTTATAGAGTTCCCTGTGGCTTCTGAACAGTGGAAGACAGTAGTCCAGGTAAAAATATAACCAAAACTGTGCATAAAAATGCCACTGTATAATTTGAAACCAAGAAGCAATTTTTAAGCTGATGTAAGCTGATTCAGGTGAAGTAGTTGCAGTGGAACAGAGTCATTTTGCAATAGCAGTATCTCAGAGTTAAAACATGAGAATATTACATCGCAATGATGAATAAACCAGCATCTTTGAAGTGATAAGATGTTAATATGAAAAATAAGTGTTGCTCTTTAGTGCTCCACTTTAAGGTATTTAATATGTTGGTTTAATTGATTTGCTAACTATAGAATGTTACTGAGTAGCTGCATCTGTTGCACTCTGAAACTAATAGGAGAGACTCTTCTGTGGTTGAGGAAGACTGGATGTAATCGGGAGTGAGCCACCAGCTTTGCCCTCCTGAAGCCTCTGAGAATATCTCAAAATATGGGATGGAGAGCAGTGCCTGCTCCCTCCTCACACCTCTGGGAAGATATTTGCCTTGATGGCTGCTGCAGCCCACAAAAGGTAAGGGCTTTGCACAACACTGGCTTGGCAGAGTGGGAGCTGGGGGGCTCCGGCTGCTGGCCCAGGGCTCACTGAGAAATCTGCGTGTCTTCCAGAGCCGAGTGTTTCATGAGAAATCGCTGACCAGAACCCAAGGTTCTGTAGATGCTCCCAGCACAGAGCTGCAGCGCCCACCCATCCTCCCCAAGCAGTTTCCAAACAGGTCTCCACAAAGGGGAAGTGTTTGTTTGCTTCTCTCCTTGACTCGGCATATATTTTGCAGTACCTTCCTCCCACAAAAACTGCCTCTGTGTCCTGCTCAGCCAAACAAATCGCTTCTCTGCCTTGACTCATTAATGATTGAATCATATGCAAACTAGGTTAGATGGCAATGCTGTGCTGCGCTTCAGGGACCCCAGCATTGTTCTCACCCAGGCATGTCTGAGGAGTGCTGATGGAGAGCCAGCGCCCAGCCCTGGAAATGGTAAGGTGTCTTTGTGCCTGGGAGCAGGCTCTTGGACGGCAGCTTCTCAGGAAGAATCCGCTGTTCTTCTAGCAGGACCATTTTGAATGAGCCCTTTAATTGTTTTACCCTGACCGCTTTCTTTAAAACTGATTCATCAGTCTTTTTCCAACTACCTAAGTCAATGTATTTGTCAATACAGTAATTTTACATTATTTGTATTTAAAGTGCTAATGTTAGGGCAGTGTTTTCTGGAACTAAAATCTCACTAAAATAATGAGTTTCCTTTAAAAAGCCTAAGCAACCAGGGTTAGGCTATGTGCTGCTTGTGAGCTTATCTGACCAGAGTCAGCCTTCATGGCTATATCCTTTCTGTCTCCTCTAGTACATGGTGTAAGTGTAGATATTTGATGGGTATAACTGTATAAAGTTTTATATATGCTGTACTTTATTCTATCTCATGGTCTACCTTTAAAATAAAATATAGTGCTTTGAGAAAAGAGACCTATTAACAAATTATAGATATCAGAACAACTTTGAAAATACGTAGAACAATTACATGATTTGTGGAGACTGTCTTTGGTAGATTTTGCAGCAGTCACGTTACTGCTTTTGTCAGAGCTTAGACTTAGCTTGATTTCACTTTTAATCTATACCCTATTTTTCTAACATTTTCTTTTCCACTGCTTTCTAATTGTTTTGCTAATATTTTCGCCAAAGGCTGATGCTAAAAGCTTGCTTTATTTTGCAGTTCCCCTGCAGGTGGGTGCCAGTGTCTTTGCCTGAGGAGGCAGAGGAGGGAGCACTTGAGATCTTACTCTATTTCTTTCCCTGTAGCATGAAAGCATTTTTGTAACCAACCTCTAAGAAAGAAAGCAAAACTTGTCCTCAGGCAAACTCACACTTGGTGCAGCTTCCTAGAAGGCTTTGCTCCTTAAAGAATACTGAGTGCACAACTCACTTCCAAGCTGGGAGGAGCAGCTCTTTGTCTGGAGCAAAAAAGAAAACAAAATAGTAGCGCAGGAGGGGTGGCCCGTGGGGCTGGCAGCCCTGCCGGCAGCTTTCCCACCTGCAAACAGCAGTGCATTTGCCAGCCCGGCACTCAGCACTGTCCCCGCAGGGAACAGTTTCTCCACCTCTGGCTGCTCTGTGAGTTGGCTTGGGGCACTCCATCCTACAAAGGCTGAGGGCTTAGCAGAAAGAGATGAGCTGTGATTCAAGAAATCATGCATGGTGCTCTCATTGCATAGGATGCTAACAACATAAGTGGCTTAAAGTTCGTGAATTTGGCTTCAAGGACATTTTATCCTGAGCTTGACTGTGCTGTCCCCTTGACTACAGTTGCTTTCAAATCAACAAGGATTCAGTCGTAACTGAACCTTCCCTTCCTGAAAGGCATTTTGTAGAAGAGACTTGTAAAACCCCAGGAGCAGAAATGTCCTGTGTCTGCAGGAATGCCTTGGAAGTAGTCTGCTGTGATGCACAGGGTACGCGCTTTATCCTTAGGGCTTTCTGTGCAATTGCTGGTACTGTATACCAGCAAAGCTGCACAAAAGTGCATAATGAATGCTTCGATAATTTGCTAAACGCATTCTCTCCTGACTTCCTAATGAATTCTGGGTTATGCTGTTCAGAGTGTGTCTGTTTTGCTGTTTGAGTTCATCCTTTATCAGTCTTGAAAGTGCACTTCTGCTTTAGTGATAAGTATTAGTGATAGGGATAAGAAAAGACCACAGGGCCAGAACTGAGTAACAGAGAGGCAGATGACTTCCAGCAAGGGCTGTGACAGGACTCGTAAGACATCTGCTTGTAGTCACAAAGTGACTTAATGTCTCAGAGCAGAAACCAGGAGATCTGATCCATACTTTGTGGCAAGTGGTGAGAAGCAAGTTTTACTTTCCCAGCTTCTGGTACTGCTGAGGATTTAGCCAAGTGGTAGTTGGTATGTTGTGGCAGATGCCTTCATGTGACACTCTTACTTCAAACTCCCCACGCAGGGTTTTGCTTGGGCAAGTTTTCATCTTGCTTTGTAACTCTGGTCAGTCACTGAAAATAGAAATCTTGTGTGCAGAACAGATATTCATCAAGTTCAAGTATCTACTTACATATAAGCTGCAAGGAAACAGCATACTGTCTTCACCTATTACAGCAGCAATATAAAAATAACTATGCAATGATCTTTTACTAATTTCTGGTGGTTCTTTTGTTTCTTCCCTTTAGACTTTCCAGGCTATGAACGAGACAAGTGACTGTTTGATGATGAACAGAGTCCTAGAAAAGTATTATCTTTCTACCATGTACAGCCTTTTGTTCATTTTAGGCTTCACTGGAAACACCCTTGTTGTGTTTGGCTATATTTTCTGCCTGAAAAACTGGAAAAGTGGCAACATCTACCTGTTCAATTTATCATTATCAGACTTATTATTTCTGTGTACTCTTCCAATTCTTGTGAACAGCTACTCCAGAGATCAATGGATAAAGGACAGCATCTTGTGCCACAGCAACAGATTCCTGTTGCATGCAAACCTGTATAGCAGCATCCTTTTCCTCACTCTTATCAGTATTGACAGATACATGCTGATAAAATACCCTTTCAGAGAACATTTTCTACAGAAGAGGAAAATGGCCCTTATTGTGTCCGCTGCCATATGGATCGGGGTGATACTGGAACTGCTGCCACTGATGTATTTCCTGGAGGCTGCAACGTCTGCCGATAATTACAAGTGTCTTGATTATGCAAGCTCTGGAGATCCTGTGAAAAGCCTCATCTATAGCATGTTTCTGACTGTCTTTGGATTCCTTATCCCTCTCTTGATCATGTGCTGCTTCTACGTGAAGATGGTCCTTTTTCTTAAAAACAGGAACGAGCAACTCAGTTCCCTCCTGACACTTGAAAAACCTCTCACTTTAGTCATCCTCACAGTGGTTATCTTCTCATTGCTCTTTACTCCCTACCATGTAATGCGCAATGTCCGACTTGCTTCCCGAATACCAGCCTTGAATGTCTCTGTGTGCACGCAGGGCATCATCAGTGCTGTTTACATCATCACAAGACCTATTGCATTTTTAAATAGTGCCATTAATCCTGTTTTCTATTTCTTAATGGGGGACCACTTCAGAGAGATGTTGATGGCAAAAATAAGGCAGCTCTTGAGCAGATTGACAGCCACTGGCAAATGAATGAGTAAGGAGACCTCTTGTAATAGAAGACAGTGGAAACTCTCTTAGGGGCATAATTCGCCAATGTACAGTGCCTTTTCTTTTTTTTAGATAACTTTATGCTATAGAATATTTGTGAGCTGATTGTGTTTCTCTGAATGCACTTGTTAACTTATCGTACAGGGGACCTCCTTCTGCTAATCTGGCTCTAGCAAATGAGAAGCGATGCTTACATCAATACAGCAGGAAACCATGCTTTCATAGCAGGATACCTTGTGGCCTATTTACACTGTAAATAAAAGATCATCATGGTAGCTCTTAGAGGGAAAATATGTTTGCAAACTCTGCATCTCCTGGGAGGTTTACCTTTAAGAATAAATAACTGGGACAATTTACATTCCTAGCTGGTTTAGCAAGGGTTGGCATCTCAGATATCGCCATAAAGGAGGGCATTCAAACGGCTGGGTGGAACGCTCTGTCGGTATTGCAGAAGGGAGTCAGTGACTAGGTTGACATTTTTGTTTGTAACAAGTGTAAGGAGTGCAGAAAGCTGTAATGTTCAGCTGCTGGTCCTACAACCATTTCATGGAAGCTCTAAGACAGCACAGACGTGTGTGTAGACAGGTTCTTTCACACTTTGATATTAAAGCTAGACTCAGCTTGCAGAAGTCAAAATAAGAAAATCTATCAATTTAGTTCTTAATTGAGATTTGCCTTCATATGTCACTGGGACAACAGTAATTTTGGCAGTCACTTTTCAAAGTATAAACTTATTTAACTTCAGTGTAATTATCCACAAGTGTGAGCAGAATGTATAGCTTGAAGCAGAATTTGGACCTCGCAGTTCTAACTTTGTTAATGGTTCCAATAATGAAACGGGGCTAATAAGGAGCCAGTTCTCTGTCTAACATCCCTGCTCAATTGGCTAACCTGACTTCAACTATGAAGAGTGCAGAGATGGGTGAAGTAATCAGCTTGTACAAGGCTGGGCTGGGGAAGGACCTGCTGAGAGTGGAGACTGGGCTGGGCAGAGTGTGGGCAGCAGTGCAGGCAGGGCAGGGGTAGCCCTTCCTTCCCCTGCCTTTCAGCAGGCACTGGAGGAGCCCCTGGTGGAGCACAAGGTGAGCACTGCCAGGGGCTCCCTGCTCCATTGGCCATGGAGAAAGGACCGCCCATCATGTCCCATCAGAGACAACTTTAGTTCTGCCTTCTGATGTGTCATTTGCCTGCAACATGCCTAACTGCGTCAGTGATACCTACCTGCCTGACCAAAACCTGTGCATCCTGCCTAAAAAAAAAAAAAAAAAAAGCCTCCTTTGTGTTGAGTGGTTTGTTTCATCTGCTGCTCTCTTTAATGTCCCTTGAATTGAAGCCTTTTTCCTGTCAACAGTAAGACCCTAAAAGTCTGAGCAAAAGTACTTATTTGGCTCTAGTTGAGGGGCAAATTAGCTGCTTCCCTCTGCAAGTATGTAGCAGCAATACCTATGTCAGTGTTGATCTGGGGTTCCATAGTTCCATGATGGGTGCTGGTTGCTATGCTCAGGCAGCCATGGTGGTTCCATGGGGATTCCCCTGAGCTCAGGGTGTGCTGCTGCTGCTGATCCTGCTAATACAGCGGGAAGGATTTTGCTGTTGCAGCACAGTTCCCTGAGAAGTTTGCCATGGGAGGGTTGGTCCCATCCCCAGCAGTGCCGCCCGCTAAAGCCACCACTTCACGGTCTGCTGGCAGCAGTTCCTTTGCTGGAACAGCAAGGATGAGGGGCTGGAAACAGCAGCCACCCTGCCCGGGGGAGAGAGGATATTGGGGAGTGCCAACCAGAGTTTTAACCAGAAAGAAATGTATGTAAATCCCGATGTTCTCCCCTCTGCTTGCTTTGTAACAAATCTTTACACATAAATCACTAAATCACTCTCTGTCAATGGTGGAAAAAAGATCCATCATGTGTTTTATGGCAGTGTGGCATGGGGCAGATAAGGCTGCAACTGGCATTATAAATACTTCCTGGTTTTGCTAAGGACCTTTGTATGTAATACCAAGAGGCAATTATTCAGCTGGGTGCGATATTGCACATGTTCATCCCAATACAGAGGAAGCTAGGAGAAGAATTTCCAAAAGCAAGTTGAATATTCCCTTTTTAAAGTTGGTGCCTAATGCACTAAAGAGGAATTTTGCTCCAGGGAAAGTACCATACAACAATAAATATAAAGCTGAAACACCTTCAGTAGACTCCTCTTCACCTTTTGCAGTGGACAGAACAGCACTTTTCAAAGAAATGTTTAGTTTCTAAAGCTAGGAAGAAATTCTTTACTGTAAGGGTGGTGAGGCACTGGAATGGGTTGCCCAGGGAAGTTGTGAATGCTCCATTCCTGGTGGTGTTCAAGGCCAGGTTGGACATAGCCTTGGATGGCATGGTTTAGTGGGAGGTGTCCCTGCCCATGGCAGGGGGGTTGGAACTAGATGATCTTAAGGTCCTTTCCAACCCTAACTATTCTATGATTCTATGATTCTAAAGCAATTTGGGGCTTTCCTGTATCAGCTCAGTGGTTTTTTTTTCTCATGAATGGGCTTATATGGTGCATGAGACGAGTTTTTGGTTTTGTTAAATATGTTCACAGTCCCATAGAAGTGGAGAGGCCATGTACACTCCACCTAGACATACTGTTTGTATTGATTTTTTTTGCCACATTAGAGATTTGTGGTTTTTCAGCCCCTGCATCTGACTATTTGCTTTGACTGTTGCCATCCACCTTGGGCTTGAGAGAGAATGTGAAAAGAGAAATTTTACATTTTTAACACAAATGCACTTTGTGTTTAGCCTGATTTGTTATGTGTTTTATGTAGGAATCTGCCAAATGCAATGCTATGCCTATGGCTCCATGACACATCTGATTGCACTTTCTGGTCACCTGGCAGAGTTAATAATGAGATTGGGGTAATAAAGTGGTGAATATTGTTAATGCTGCAATACCCCACTCGGTTCAGTTCGCAATCCACATTGTTGCTGGGTTTATGTAGGTGGCTCCTTGGCAAGAAGCTCACCGTGGCTCCCGGTACCCCAGGCCCATCAGAGGCAATGCCCATTGCAGGTGGTTTGCCCCATGCGTTTTCTTCTCAGTGGCTGTGTTTCACTTCTGGTGATTGCCATTATCTTCACAGGGTATGGAAATATCTTTCTTTATCTTTTGATGTCACAGGACAGTTTCCTGGTACTAGCCATCAGTTTTTTCCTCCACATGACAGTGAGATGGCAGCACCCTAAAGTTGTGCAAGCAGTGGCTCAGCCTTCACATCTTGGCTGTGAACAGGGAAGCGGGGAGATTGGGCTGCCAGGTTCTTGCACAGGCCCACGCTGAAGGCAAGGCGGGCAGGAAGGAGGAGGTAGAGGGTAAATAAATCTCCACCTGCTGGCCACTTCCAGAAAATAGCTTGTGCGATACCCAGCTCCCGCAGTGCTGGCAGCACAGCCGCTCCCGGCTGCTGTGTGTCTGGGAGGACAGATGAAGACAGGCAGCTTCCTAGGAGCATCTGCACAGACAACTTGAAAGAATCTACCTAATTAGGCCTGTATGAATCGAATGGTAAGCCACAGTCTACTTTTAATTACATTAGAAAACACACCTCTGCCCCCTCAGAGAGTATATGGGATGGCAAAGATTGTTGGGGGAGCACAGCTGACCCTGCTTGATGCTGGCTCCAGCTTATTCCAGCCTGTGAGTGGGCACAGGATGCTCTGAGGCAGGCATGGCCACTGCAGCTGAGGAGCTGAGGGACAAGGACATGGTCCTGTCACAATGTTACCAAAGCAAGGTCTGGTCTTCCCATCAGCACACATCACCAGCAATTCTATTACTGCCACGGAAGTGACGCTGGGCTCTTCGTATAAATCAGGAAGAAACTTATGGTTTTGCTTTTCATTTTCGTAGCACAGAAAACAGTCATACAGAAGCTCAGGTTGCTTTGATACATGGAAAGTCTGGGTTAACATGTTCTCCTCAAGGCAGGGTTTGCTGAAAGAGGAGGCACTGCTGACCCAACACTATCCAGGATCACTGCCCTGGTCCTGCTGGGGTCTGTCTGGGGTCCAGCTCTGCTGTCCTGCCCAGTCTGGGACAAGACCACTCCAAATCTTGTAATAAGGCTGGAGACATGGGCATGCAGGATGCCACTGCCCTGTCCCCACCAGACACTTCTGTACAGCATGTGGCGTTCTATGTCCCAGCGATCAGTGGCCAGGAGGTGATTTTTCTTCATAAACAATGTGTACTGATAGTTCTGATGGATTAATATGTTCAATTATTTGTTTTGCGGTGTCCATTGAGGTAAGCAGGGTCATTTGCTCCTTAAATACATTCAGTCACTAAGGATACCTCCCTGTGTACACACTGGTGTCACATTTACCAACATGGCTATTCCCCACTGGCTTGGTACCACGCAAGTAATTATATCACATCACCTACCCGGACTTGTACAAAATATCTGATATTGTCCCTTATTATATCCTTGTCTCTAAACTAGATAGGAATGGATTTGACAGATGGACCAGTGGATGGGTAAGTAATTGGCTGGATGGTTGCACTTGAAGAGTTGCAGTCAGCAGCTTATTCCAAGTGGAGACGAGCAATGACTGGCATTCCTCAGGGGCCACTATTGGGACTGGTACTGTTTAACATTTTTGCTAGAGATATGGACAGTGGGATGGAGTGCACCCTCAGCAAGTTTGCTGACAACACCAAGCTGTGTAGTGCGGTCAACATGATGGGTGGAAGGGATGGGATCCAGAGGGACCTGACAGGCTCAAGAGGTGGCCAATGCCAACCTCATGAAGTTCAACAAGGCCAAGTGCAAGGTCCTGTACCTGGGTGGAGGCAATCACAAGCACAACTACAGGCTTGGCAGAGACTGGATTAAGAGCAACCCTGAGGAGAAGGACTTGGTGGTGTTGATTTACAAGAAGTTCAACATGAGCCAGCTTCAGTGTGCGCTTGCAGCCCAGAAAGCCAACTGTAGTGTGGACTGCACCAAAAAAAGTGACCAGCAGGCCGATGGAGGTGATCTTGCCCCTCTACTCCACTCTCATGAGACCCCCACCTGCAGTGCTGCATTCAGCTCTGGGTCCCCAAGATAAGGACATGGACCTGTTGGAGTGAATCCATAGGAGGCCACAAACATGATCCAGAGGGCTGCAGCACCTCTCCTATGGAGACAGGCTGAGAGAGCTGGGGTTGTTCAGCCTGAAGGAGAGAAGGCTCCAGGGAGACCTTAGTGCAGTACCTAAAGGGGCCAAAAAGACAACTGGAAAGGGGACTTTTTACAAAGGCCTGTAGGGGCAAGACAAAGGGGAAGGGCTTCAAGCTGATAGAGCGGAGATTCAGATTAGATATTAAGAAGTTCTTTCCTGTGAGGGCAGTCAGGCACTGGAATGCATTGCCCAGAGAAGCTGTGTCCACCCCGTTCCTTCAGGTATTTAAGGCCAGATTGGATGGGGCTTTGAGCAACCTGGTCTAGTGGAAGATGTCCTAGCCCATGGCAAGGGGCTGGAACTGGATGATCTTTAAAGTCCAACCCAAACCATTCTATGATTCTATGTTTAAATATGTGCTGTTTCTGTTAATACATACTTCATATACATTATATAAAGGCGCATAGTTATAAACTAGTGTCTGTGCATCTGAGAGCCAAATACTATTTAATAGAACTCCCATACATTATATCAACTGTTTTTTTATAATAGTGATGCTATTATTTGTCTAGTATGTGTACTGATCATATCATGGCATATAACATAAGACAGAGAATAGCTAATTAGAAAATTGATATTAATTCATTTAGCTGAAATTCTGAAGGACTGCAATAGCTCTAACTTCAGCAGGAGCAAGCTGGCAGCCAATAAGATCCCTTTTGTTTCTATGCAATTAAACAGCAAGAATACTAAAAAAATCACATCAACAGATTCCCATGAAGCGGTAGCATCAAGTGTGAACAGGGGAGCAGGGGTGAGCACTGCTGCTCCAGCATGGAGTCTGAGGGCTGTAGGGCAAGCTTTGCCAGCCTTAACTGGCCACAGGCTCAGTACCCCTTATTGCCCCTCTGGACCAACGTCCTGCAAACCCAACCCAAAACCTGCTTTTGGTTCCCATAAATGAGTGTGATTTGGAGCAGCAGAATGAGAAGGTAGAAATATTCGCATGCCCTGACTAAGCAAACAACACCTTAAGCACTCGCTTCCTCCCCAAAGAGCAGGACAAGCCCAAGAGCCAGCACCTTCCTCAGACACACTCAGCACCTTACCACTCTCTGCATGCATGACTGATTGGTCAAGGGTTGAGCTGGGCTCTTCCTTTCAAGCACCCCAAAGTTTAATACTGGCACAGAAACACTGGCACAGGTAGCCTCGTGTCCAGCTGAAAGGTGGCTGCCTCAGCTATAACAGAATCAGCAGCAGGTAACATTTACCTTTACAAACAGTGAGCTGAAATCTCTAAAATAATTTTGAAGCTCAGGATTATAAATCAAATGCTTTCAAAACTTGTCTTTCACAGCACTACATATTATGTAAGGGTGGTGAGGCACTGGAATGGGTTGCCATGGGAAGCTGTGAATGCTCCATCCCTGGTGGTGTTCAAGGCCAGGCTGGACGGAGCCTTGGGTGACACGGCTTAGTGGGAGGCATCCCAGCCCATGGCATGGGGGTTGGAACTAGATGATCTTAAGGTCCTTTCCAACTGTAACTATTCTATTATACAGGTTTGCAACACTTAGAGATCCAGACAGTATGTAAAACAAACATCTTCTGAGATTTCTCACAACAGACATTATTTCACATGTTTTTGCCAAAATTCAATGGTGGTGGAAATTGGTTCATGTCTCGTATTGTCATTTTCAAGGTTTCCCTCTTTTCAATGTCTTCACTGCAGATGCTGTACTCCAGCGGCTGGACTCATGGGCCACCTAAGAGGCAGGATGAGGAACTTCAATTTAGTGACCATTTATTCCAAGACCAGCTGTTATTTAATCCCAGAAATATTAAATATTTCTATTTAATAATATATGTAATATCATCGGATGGTAGGATAACTCAGGGTATAAGGGACTGCGTGAGATCCATTATCTAATCCAGCCTTCTTCTGCTCAAGGCAGACATCTGCAACATCAGACCAATATATCCAGCAAACTGTGAATGGCAAGTCTGATTTCACTCTATGTGCAGAATTAAAATAAAACAGATACAAAGATAAATAGCCAAAATAAAAATCCATGTTATTTATACAATTAAGTTTTAGAACCAATCTGTTCAGAGTGGAAGAAGACAATGAATTATAAATATCAGCCAGTACAGACTAGCTCCTTCTAGAAAGAAAATTTAGCAGAGGACATTAATACTACAAACATCACTACTGTTAGAAAACCTTGGAGTAAGGAAGAGATAGAAATGATCATATTAAACTGCAGATACAAAGTAAAGCCACAGAGTAAGGAACCCTTTGCAATGCACCAGAGCTCATAGCTTTGTACTTGCTTTTATGGGAGCCAGGTCTTAGTATGAGCCTGTGCCCCAGCTCAAGCTTGGTCATATAGAACCCACACCCAAGACCCAAGGCCTCTATGCTCCTTCATGACTGAGAGGCAGCACTGCAGCAGCTTGTGGGGGCTTAAAGCAAAGGCAAAGAGAAAAAATGAAGTTTAATAATCTCTAAGTAACCCTATTTCTGCGTCTGGTTTTAACCTTAGTAGATGATATTGGTTAACAAGAAATTAATTTTATCCCTTTTGATAATTGAAAATTGTGACCTTTGCAGCTTCTGGCATTGCCTAGCCTAAGGTGAATATCACAGCAGCAGCAGCATACTCCTCTCCTCTATTGCCCTGGCTCCCTTTAGCTCGCTGCTCTGATTTCTAATGCTGCAGTAGACCTACCCCTTTCTTCTCTTAGATTTCATAAAAGCCATTCTATTTAGCTTGGGAACTCATATACAGAACTTGGATACCTTGGGTGATTTTAAGACCTGTTGGATTTTGGTCTTTTTCCCCTTCTGAGATAGTCCTGGTTTGTACCTCTGATTTAGTGTCAGCCTCTAAAATCCCCATCTACTTGCATTTCCCTAAACAAATTACTGCAAATTCTGTTCATTACACATTTACTATGGTGCTTCTGGTCTTGTAATTAAAAATAGTAAAAATGTGATAAAAAAACGATTCCTTACAGAAATTATCTTGAAAATGCATAAATAGTCTGTAGTATCCCACTAGTAAACCATGACATTTTCTTTCCCAAAAAGCTAATATTCAAGAGGACTGTGTTCCTCCCCCTGGAGTTACTCTATGCAGATGTATCTGGTTTGCTTTCAATGGGCAGGTCTCATGGCCTTTGCATGAACCAGTCACGTCTCACTTCACAGGCAAAATGCATAATTCTGTGAAACCATTCCAAGGTAATAGCAATACTCTCCCAGCCCTGGGTGTCATGATGCTTCCAGCTCTGTCACCCCTCACAGGCTTTTGGCCTTGTTTTGCGTGGCCCAGGTGACATTAAGATTAAAAAACCCTATGTTAGTTATATGTGCATGCTCCTCTGTGCTTCATTCTTATATTCCTGAGTAGTATACAGACAGACTTAAACTAAAAAAAAACAATACAAAGCACAACCTCTCCAAAGGGCTGTATTTCACCCAGGCAGGGCTAAGCAGAGCTGAGCCCAGGTGCAGGCAAGGAGTAAGCATGACGGGCTGCAAGCACAGGCCAACACCGACACCAGCCAGAGTGCCTTCCTGTGCCATCCCACCCCAGCCATCTCATGCCCCTCTTGTGGTGCAGCACCAGCACGGGCTGAACATTTGCACACTGGGCTTTGGTTCAGGTTCAGCCGGGGTTTATATGGTTTCATTTTGTTTTGTCTTCCCCCGTTTTGGGTGGGGACAGAAAACTTGGCCTCCAGAAGAACAGGAACTCAGTGTGAGTCAGACTGAAATCAGTCCAAGTATGTTTTAGTGGCAGTAAGCGATCTAAAAATAAATGTTCCTTGCGATCAGCAGTGCAGGGTACAGCAAGAGGATGTGTCGCAGCAGTGCGCACCCTCAGCTCTCTGAAATGGAGAGCGGCTGCTCTGACCCCAACCGGCTGCTTTCTCAGTCAAATGCACAAGCGCTTAGCAGCTTGACGAACCAGTCACAAAGAGGAAGTGCTGCTTTCCGGGAGATGCCTGGGTTTAGGGGGAGGAGCTCCCGGAGCAGAACCTGCCCTTTGAGGGAAGTAGTGTCTGGCGCCGAAGGCGCTCATGAGTGCAAGGGGCTGGAAAATGCACGAGAGTACTTTTTATTCATTCAAAACCCAAGCAAACCTCAGCTCCTCTGCAGCCTGGAATACCTAAGGTGTCCTGCAGTGTTTTTTTCTGATGTTCAGAGGGAGTTTCCAGGATTTGCCTTTGTGCCCATTGCCTCTCGCCTTGTCACAACCCAGGCAGGAGGCAGTCCTGCTTCCTGGCACACCTGCACTGGGAACAGGAACCCTGTTCCATTCCCTCCCAGCAACCTGGCAATTCTCCTGGCCAAAGCAGCTTCTGCTCTGCATTATTTTAATAATTATCAGAACAGCTTTCCAGAAGAACAGGATTGGCCATAGGCTGCCACAGTGGCTGTGGATTTAGTGCTCTGCCTTGTGAAGGCTAGCTTCCCGCAGTCACAAGAAGTCCCGGAACTTTGAAATGAGCTCTTCACCCCCCAGTCACCCTGTAGCTGTGCAGCGTGTCTGTCAGCCTCCAATCACCATATGCTGAGCTGCTGCATGGAGTCCACCAGTGTATTCCTGACAGTGTAGATGGTAGAGCTGAGCATCTTCAGATTTTTACCTAATAATGCTGATAACAATAGAGATATTAATTCAGCTGACTTTTGTTTGCTTTCAGTTTCATGTTCTGAAAAATATTTAAGGTAAATAGTCTTTCCAAAGCCCAGGAGGAACTGAATTCTATAAGAGAGTCCATAAGCTAGCCAAATGCACTTGTTTGCTTAGTTATCACCCCAAGAGTACCCCCAAAGTCTACAAACACATCTGAGTGTGCAGTAAAACACCTACTTAGATGATTACATATTTACACATTTCTTCAAAGCAGCTTTATCAAGTGATCAGAAACACAGGGGCCTAACTTAAAGGCGTAAACACTCTGAGGACAGGACACTGTAGGTGGCTGATGTTAGGGCAAAGTGACTGTTAGACTCGTCTTTATTCTTTTTGCTTTTTCATTTTAACTCTGATCCAAATAAGTGAAACCAAAGATTTAACTGCTGCTTTTGACTCATGTTGTCCATTCCTGTGCTCTTACTTCACTTCCTGATATAGTCACCCAAGAACCACAGGATGGAAAGTCTCATGAATAACCTTTCAGTTGAAATAATCGAGTCATTTGATAACTGAAAGCAATTCAGCTGCTTGCATGCTGACTTCTGAAAAAAATTCTGCACTCTCAACTATTCTAAGGCTTGGTCTGATGAATTTTTATTCCTTCCTGGAGACCTGCTTTGATTTGGTGAGTGCTGCTGAGAAGCAGACAACATACCCCACCTGCTGTCATCTTGGTTCCTTCTTTCTGATGGGAAAGCTGAAGACCGTGCCTTGCACAGCCCAGCTTTCCAAG
Organism: Myiopsitta monachus; assembly: GCA_017639245.1. Taxonomy (NCBI): domain Eukaryota; kingdom Metazoa; phylum Chordata; class Aves; order Psittaciformes; family Psittacidae; genus Myiopsitta; species Myiopsitta monachus. Next base: position 25,062,004 of record CM029923.1, read on the forward strand.
CTACTGGAGGCAATATGCTTCAGGTGCTGTTCTGGAACATACCCAGCCAGGGAAAGAAGTGCTGGGGCTGAGGAGCATCCCACCACCTGGGGAGGGCCTGGGGGCAGCCAGCCATGCTAATGAGCTGGATGAAGGGATGAATCCCAGGAGCCCAGGGCTCCCTATCAGAGAGGGTGTGTCAGCTCAGTGGGGATTAAATAGGAACTGTGATGCTGCCTGCTTGCCTGCACAAGGATCTGTAAACTGATGCTGTTTACAAGTGATGGGTGGGAGTACCCAAAGTGTTGAGGCAAGGGTGCATGAGAAAAGAGCCACCTGAAAAGGTGAGGATGAGATTAGGTTTCTTAAGTGTCTTTTCCTAAGACATAATAAAATGCAGCAGAAGATTTTAGTGCTGAATATGGCATTTCTTGGGAAAGTCTTGTTAGATGATCTGCTGGAGAGGCAATGCTTATATGAGTGTTTTCCATCCTTCCAGTACTTCAGGACCAACAAGAAGGCTGGAGAGGGACTTTTTATAAGGGCATGTGGGGATAGGACAAGACAGATTGGCTTTAAACTGAAAGAAAGTAGATTTAGGTTAGGTATCAGGAAGGAATTCTTCACTATGATAGGTGGTGAGACACTGGCACAGGTTGCCCAGAGAAGTTGTGGCTGCTCCATCCCTGGAAGTGTTTGAGGCCAGGTTAGATGGGCCTTTGAGCAGCCTGGTCTAGTGGAAGGTGTCCCTGCCCATGCCAGGGAGGCTGGAACTGGATGGCCTCTAAGGTCTCTTCTAACCAAACCCAGTCTGTGAGTCTATGATTTTCGTATGTTGTTGGGTTGTGGTGTCCCTCCTCAGGTGGAAGTATGAGTTACTATAGAGAAATGAAGTGACCCAGTTTGGCTTATCTAGTAACAGAAATACATATTCACCATTCATGTGGCAATGTGAAAGGGAACAGGCCTTTACTAATACACCAGCAGGAGCGTTGTGAAATGTAGCACACACAGTTGAAAGCAGGGTTGGTATACAGAGCTCATGGTCTTCTGCAGATGTACATTGCTGGCTGAGTCATACTTTGCTGCATCAGTCCTGTATGTTAGCTTAGGCTGTTCCTCCAAAAGCATCCTCTCCTTAATGTCATTTGAGGCGAATATGATGGAAACCATAAAGCCAGTTAATTTTCCAGTGCTACATCAAAACATTAACTAACTTTAAAGGAAGCTGCCGTACAGAGGATGAAAAGGATTGGAGTCTGATGGTCTCCGCTAAGTGGCATGTCCCTTCCAGCAGCTGAACTCAAGTTAGGAAGATCAGCAATGCTGTTCTGGCGCATATGCCACCTGTCCCACCCTGCACTGGGGGATTCAGCTCTGCTGCTCTTGCTGCCCTCGCATGTGCCAGGAAAATGAACCTGTGTGCAGTGTCCCTGCGCTGGCATCCCTGATGGGATGCTCTCATGCTAGGGTGGTAAGAGGAATGGTGGTTAAGGAATAATTTTACTGGTCAGACCCAGCAGCAGTTCAAGTGCTGATTTTCTGTCACTACATCTAGCCATAAATCTATTGAAGTACCTGATGAGGATAATGTGACTAAATAGGAAGGTACTGCTCTGCTTGCAGCGTTTTCAAACTCTTGGTTGCTGTTAACATCTCTGTTGGTGGAGAAACACACAAATGCATATGCTTCTTTGTAAGCTGGCAGGCTGTTAATATTTGCTTTTGGGCTTTTCTCTTGATTTTATCTACATATGCTTGTCTCTTGTCTCGTGTAAATCTTTGATTAGATCTAGAGAACTTTGGGCTCAGAAGAGAAGCTGGAGGAGGCAGTGTTGCAATGGCAATGGTTTGTGTTTCTGTCAAGCAGAAGCAGCAGTTCAACATGTACAGAAACAGCCATGCTGCAAATGGGAGAGGTGAAGAAGCCCTAGAAGGAGTGCTTCGCTTCTGCTTTCATTGCTTTCTGAAAAAAGCTATCTAAGATAATCTGAATCTGGCTACTATCCTGTGTTGCTATTTCATATCAACAGAAGAGAAACCGCTCTTTGTTCTCTAACAACACGTTGAAATCTTTAACCTGCTAACTCACATAACGCTGTCTACATGTGAAGCTGAGAGCTGAAAAGCTAAAGCTAGCAATAACTATAATTCCTGGAAATCAGATTTGAATTACAGGTGTTGCCAATAAGAAACTTCTGAAGTTCAGCAAAGAGGTTGGTATGTGCTGATTACTTGGGTTTTTCTGAAGAAAGCTGAAGCAACCGTGGAAGTGCAGCTTTTGGGAATGTAAAAGATATAATATTGAATTATGTTGAAAGGGCACCAGAAGTACTTTTTTCTTTGAAAATTAGAAGCCTTTGTAATAAGGGCGAGGATGACTTAACTTGTAAGATTTTGTTCAGTTCAGATTTCTCCACTTTTCACTTTGGAAGAAAAGAATGCTTGAGTACATGTTGAAGAGTCAGGGCTGTTTTGTGCAGAGTAGGATGCTGAAATCTGCCGTTTCTTTATGTAGAGTTTTATTGTGTTTAATATAAACTAAGATTTTAGAGATTTATTCCTTCCAAGGTGTAAATGTTGTAGAGAAGTTAGCTCCATTCCCCTGCCAGGCTGCGTGTGGGGCTGAGTGGCCCCACAAAGGTGCAGCTGACAGCATCCAGGAAAACACAGCAGATGCTGCAGTTCTGCTGGCAGCGCTGGGGCTGCATGCACAGCTGGGTTCTGGAGCAGTGTGTGCAGCAGGGTGCTGTGCGCCAAGGCATGGAGCAGCTCTGCAGGGTGGCCGTGGATATCCAGGCTGCCAGTGCTGTGCCCACCCCGCTCAGGGCTGGAGACCGTGTTTGGCAGCGCTCAGCATAATTGCACTGGCTGTTGACACATGGCTTTTGGACGTTGCTGTTGCAGGGAGGAAGTGGGCCTCTGGTATGGAGTGGCTGCAAGAGGAAACCACAGTTATGGCATGATGAAGTAAATCCAAAACCTGGGGTAGAGTGAGCTGGAGTCAAACTTGTCTGGGGTTTGATGACAATGTGAATTTGACAATACAAAATGTTTATATATATGTATGTATTTCCAGGATATTTCGGTGTCATGCTGCCTTTTACCTGTGTTAGAAGAGTACTTGGCAAAATAGTGCCTTGGTGATACTGGTAGAAGCAGCATTTTGTGCGCAGGATGCAAGTCTCGGGTGTAAAACTGAACTCAAACAAGTTTTAACTGCAAATGCTTAGTAAATTAAGTGCTGTTCTATTAATGTGTTATCTCTTCCATGATTTATCATTTGATACTGATAAGGAACATCCTTGGCTATTGACCTTTTTCTTTTTAGTGATGTGTCATCTGTTTATTTTAAAACATTGGCTTTTGCTTATTGTGGCATGTCTTGGTAAGTATCTGAGAATATGATGAAGGAAGATTCCCTTTATTACATACATGTGGTGTACCTGCACAGGTTTAAGGAAGACTGCTGGAGCAGTGATGCTGTTCATTTGTTCATGTGTGCAATTCTCTCAATGCCAGCCTCAGTTTCCCTGCTGGCTGCTTCCCAGTTGTACTCATACCTCCTTGCTTGTAGCCACTGTGAAACAGGCAATGCCCGTGCCTTGAGGTTTGCAAGTTGCTGTGTGCCCTCCTCCACAGCGTAGTTGAGGTCCTCTGCAGACCTGGGGTCACAGGGCCAAAATGTCTTGCATGTGCCTGGGAGGGGTCACAGAGGCTATAATAAAATCTACAGGAAAATGATGTCTGTAATAAGAATCTATGATCTGAGCTGAGGGGCTGTGAGATGACAGTTTCTTGGAAAGATGCTGTCATGGATGCAGGGAAAGAGAGTAGAAAGGAGTATCTATTTGCATGGACATGACATGGATTTTGAGGAATCACTTTAAAAACAGCCTATCCCGGAAAACATTTAAGTATTTAAAATGATTAATTTGAGTGGAGGGTGAATGACGTTCAGTATGCTCTTCAGCTTAACACTTGACCTTTTTAATTCTAGACAGCACTTTTCCTTGAGCTTGACAGGAGGGGCTGCTTCCCTGGGACATTTTCTGGATGTGCATTGCTGGTGGGACTGTGGGAAGGAGAGCCAAGGGCTGAAGCACAGATCTCAAACATAGCTTCGCTTGTGTGCCAGCAGTGACACTTGCAGCATGTCAGATGTAAGCTTTCAGGGAAGTGTGGGTTTAGTACCCATTTAACTTGCTTGTGATGTATACTAACCCACACATTTTTATCCTGAGCTTGTGAAACATTTGAAAAATGGGGGAAGTCTGTGGCACAAAAATTGGATTTGCTGGGCTTGTCTGCCACTGAGGTCAGAAAGTGGGAAAATTTGTCATCTTCAATAAACCGAATTTAAAGATGGTGAAATTCTAAAGTAAAACTGAGAAATTCTAAAGTAAAACTGAGAGATGGTACCAGGCTGGAAACCCCTGACTGAAAATATGTATGTGAGCATCTGAGTGTGAGCAATATTCCTGTTTGTGTGATGTTTGTGTTTTAACCTCAGCTGACAACCAAGCCCCACACAGCTGCTCACTCACTTCCCTCCTGGTGGGATGGGGAGAGAATCAAAAGGGTAAAACTGAGAAAATTCATGGATTGAGGTAAAGACAGTTTAACAGGTAAAGCAAAAGCCACTCCTGCCAGCAAAGCAAACCAAGGAATTCATATTCACCACTTCAGGTCAGGCAGGTGTTTGGCCATCTTCAGGAAAACAGAGGTCCCTGATGCAGAACAATTACTTGGGAAGACATGTCACCACTTTGAACTTCACCCCCTTTCCTCTTCCCCTAGTTTACATGCTGAGCGTGATGCCATATGGTATGGAAGATCCCTTTGGTCAGCTGGGGTCAGCTGTCTTGGCTGTGTCTTCTCACAGCTTCTTATGTACCTCAGCCTACTTGCTGGTAGGGTGGGTTGAGGAGCAAGAAAAAGCTTTGACTCTTTGTAAGGCACTGTTCAGCAGTAACTAACATCCCTCTGTTATTAACCACTGTTTTCAGTGCAAATCCAAAACACAGCCCCATATGAGTTACTGTGAAGAAAATTAACTCTATTCCGGCCAAAACCAGTGCATGTGAGCAGCTGAGACAGAGGAAATCAAACATTTTAAAGGCAAGTTTTCCTGTTGGTAGGCTCTGACAGGTGTGTGTGTGTGTGTGTGTGTGTGTGTGTGTTCTCATGTTTTGTCAAGACTACCTTATGACCAGGAAAACATAACAGCAACAGTAATGAAGCAGAGGAGATCCCTGAACAGATGGCAAATGGATAGAATGGGATAAGGAAAATACATGTAATGTACTGCAAATGCAGATTGAGGGTTCAGATCCTTGTTTCAGACTGTTACGGGACAGTCAGTGTCACTCTGCAGTTCAGGAGCTGTCAGGTAACATTGACATCAACCAGCATTTCTAGGGTGTTTGTGCCCTGCTTCAGCTGCTGACACACCTCATCCTTACCCTTCCTCATTGCATTACAACTTGGGCTAAATTTGCAAAGGCATTGCAAACTTTTGTGAAAGTGAGCAGGCAAAAATGTCCCTGCCCTTTCTCCCACCCCAGGCAGGACTGAGGGTCCTGAGGCCATAAGCCTCTGCCCTTTGCCTGCTTGATGCTTTGTTATATGTAAGAGTTAGAGGGTTAAATGGCATGTCAGTGGGAAGTGAAGGCAGGAGCCAAAGTATTGGTGAGCAGGGTTTTAACTCACACCAGCACCAAATCAAATTTCCTGTAAAATACAGCAGGTGAAATTGCTTGTAATCATACAGTAGGCCCTTTGGATTGCAGCTTCAAGTTCTCCTTATTAGTGGTTACCATGCTGCTGACCAATAACACTGATCACTGGTTTCTTCTCAGATGGACTTTTTTAATAATGAGTATTAACATGTAATGGCATGGTATCCAACTTATTGGATTGCTACTTAGTCATCTCCAGTATGATTGCTAGTGATTTGCTGAGGTATTTTCAGAGGGATTTAATAGGGTTCTACACTGCAAAGCGTACGGCTGCATGCTAAGCATTGGGAAGCTATTAAAATTTTTTAGACAAGTTTAGGATTTCTTAGTACAAAATTATGCACTGTATGTCCTGCAGTGGAAACTAATATTTTAATAAGCATATTGTTACTAAATTTAGTATGAAATTTGAAATAAGTGTACTTTGATGTGGCATATTCCTTCCTTCTGCTTTTCCAGCAACAGGTCCCTGGTGCATCCTTCATATTATGTATTCCAACCAGTAAGCTTCTGTAAGGTCTCACTTTCCTCATAACATACATTTTTGCAGATGTAGCAAATGGGAGGTAATATGCAAAATACTATCCCATAGAGCTGGTTTACAAGTAAAAATACTCAGAAATATCCCATGTAAATGAAAGTATGAAGAGCAAACTTACCCAAGTCACTAGCCAGGAGCTGGTCTGCTGCAGATGTGCATGTGGGGCCTGCTGCTTCGCTGCATCTCTGTCCTCTGCAGATGATGCAAGTAACTCGAAATGTGTGAATAGTTCAGATGTGCTTTCTCCATCCTTGTAATGGTAGCTGATGAAAGCTAGCTTTAAAAAAAATTTGGACTTTCTCTCTCCCGCCCACCTTCAAACTAACAACCAACCTCCTGCATCTTATCTCCTCTAATCAGCTAGTGGAAAGCCTCAAACTGACATTGCTTTAAATGATGAACCTTGGGCTCACATCTAATCTTTTCTATTGAATAGCTTCTGGCACTTTATGAGTTTACCATTCTTCGAACCAAATAAAGCTCTCAGGATGCCTGATTGTATTCTACTGGCAGGTTTACTAGAGGAAATCCTCCTCTGGAGGAGCACAATGGCTAGTGATTTCTCCAGGGTGAGTAGCAGCTAGTAAAAACAACCATTATCCTGTTATAGTACATTTCTATAAAGGCGTGAATTAAAAAGCTTATGTCTGAGGTTTAATCACCATAATTTTATATCTAATTACATATTTTTGAGTGGAGTGGAAGTACTTTATCATCCTAAAAGTTTTTTTCTTTATGGTGTGTGGAGAAATTGTATTCTGTTGTGTATTTCAAAACCAGTGTATTTGCAGGGAATTATTTAGGTATTGACTACCCTAAGCAATGCTGCTTTATCTGAGGATGGTGTTTATAGTTCTGTCATAGGGAAATAACCTTTTCCTGATATGAGCAATCTATTTTCGGTGCTTATTTGATTTTTTTATCTCCTTTTAGTCAATTTCTGTGTATTTTAGGGTGGTCACTGTGAAATTAAAACCAACACATTTAATTGCCCAAGTTTCAATATATCTTAAAGTGCTTGGCTTTTTGTATTTCACAGTGCTCTTCTCCTGGGGGCCAACAACACTCCTCCACTTGACTTCTGTGCCCAGGGGCTTGGCCTGGCATTAAAGCCTCCCATTAAGCTTGGCTCAGGCAGGCTGGCATTGCCCTGGTTTGACCATATGTGCTGCAGAAAAGCTTTCTTTCCAGTGGTTGTAGAAACCAGGACACAGGAGCAGCTGTCACAGCCAGAATGGTGGTTGTTAACAGAGCAGCACCTGTGCTGCTGGTGGACGCATCTCCATCCTATGGCTCTGGGAGGCATATCCCTGTTAAGCTCCACCTTGGCTTATGGACTGAACACAGGACCTGGCAGTGTGGTCTGTGCTCACACAAGGGGAGAGAGCACTGCAGCATGGGAGGTGCAACTTCATGCTGAAATAACTTGAAGGTGTGCCACAGGAAATGTGGGTAACCTTTCATGTGAGGCTGTTGGTGCTTAAATGTTTAAGGAGTTATGCTATGAGGTCAAAATGGAGATTTCTAGTGTAGTTCATATAGTAGCCACACTCATGGCTGAGTATGATTTGTATGTTACTCACAAAGATTATTTTTAATGACTTTAAGCTTTCCTCATGCAAATTCCCATGAAGGTGTCTCCAGTTCCACTGACCTTTTGGACATGAATATAAAGACAGCAGGAAATAATTCCCTGTGAAAATGGAGCTGAATGTCATGAAAACACCAGCTGTTGATCTTATAATGGCTGTAACATCAGCTTAGCATTGGTTTGCATATTAACACCCATGTTTTCGAAGGTGCCTTGTGTTGGTTTTTTTTAAGGTCTCATTTGAATGCTTGCACAGGCAGCCCAGAGAACATGGAAAGCTTTCCTCCAGCGCAGGTCCTCCAGCAGCAGCTGGGTTCTGTCCTGGGGTCCTGGAGGCTGGAGCCTCCCTGCCGTGGAATGTCATTCCTGGCACAAGGTGCCTGTTCCTGGCCCAGCTCTGCCGGGAGGGGAGGTGAGAGGAGCGCTTCTGCAAGAAGTGCTCCTGGAAAACTTAAACATCTTTTGCACAAGGAAGACAGGTGCTGGGAGGGACTGCAGGACGGCACCTTTAAAAGATATCAGCAGGCTGTGCTGAAGCTTTGTGCTGCTTTTGGGCTCTGTGCTGCTGGATGTGTTGGGAAACAGATTGTCTTGCTGCCTCTGCCAGAGGCTGTGTCTGGTCTGTGTGTCCTGCAGCCTGGGAGAAGGCAGCAAATCTTCACCGAAATACTGTGAAAACGGATCAGTCTGCAAGCCTTCGGGGATTTAATAAGTACAGGCACAGCCCTCAAGCCCTTAGTGCATGTAGAACCGCACGGGACACCTCGGGTGCTGCTCTGGCAAGCCCAGTTCCAGGGGTTTGGGGTGTAGCAGCTGCTGCTGTAGCAGCTCCTTTGCTGGGAGCAAAGGGTGTTTGGTGCCTCCCAGGTCAGACCCATAGTCTCTTTTTCCACTATAGCTCTTATATAGCAAAGGGTTCTGGCTAATACATACATTTGAAGAGAGTACTTTGATGGGTCATTGCTCTGAAAATTGAAATGGAATAATGAGAATGATTTTTGGTGTGGGTTTTTGGTTTGTTTTTTTTTTTTTTTTGGAGGGGGTGTGTGTGGTTTGATTGTGGGGTTTTTGTTTGATTGTTGGTTTGGTTTTTTGTGGTGGTTTGTTTTTTTTTTTTCCCCCCTCTAACGCCTATCTGGACTCTCTGGATTTTTTGTTTTGTGGTTTTCTTAAAAGTGCAGCTGACCCAATCACTGGGTTCTTTCTTAAGCAAAGAATTTGGCCTGTTTGGTGCTGGAGCTGCAGCCCGGACTGCTGATCCCTGGGGGCTGCTGAGCAGGAAACTTTACTGGTAACTAATCTACTGGCTGGACCGAAATCAGGAGATCAGATGCTGGTACATTCCTGTTTGACACTGAGCCTTCTGGCTCTGGTGTGGAGTGGCTGGAAGGGGAAGACAAGAGAGAGGCTCTTTGTATGGGAGTTCAACAGGCTTATGCCATTTCTCAAAAGGTATAATGCGGAGAGCTGCTTCAGCTGAATCAGAAACTGGTTTCAGCGGTCTATAAGGACTAAATTTTTTCCTAATTTTGCTTTCCTTCATGTGATGAATTTCCCTGTTTCAATATATGATAATACCCCATGAAACTTGATCTTCAGGCCATTTGGGAAAATGATGTGCTAAAGTGTTTGCCCTGCAGGCAATGTCTGCAGTTGGCAGCTGCCTGGAGGATTGCCCTGTTCTGTTGGAAATAAATCCTGTGGAGAGTAGGAGCCCCTGCCCAGTTTAAAGCACGCAGCAGATCAGTGGGGCCAGGGGGATGGCAGGTGCTTTTCTGGGGGTTTTAATTCTGTGTACTCAGGCCAAGGTTTCAATAAGTGTAACTTAAATAATGCAGACAAATGCTTCTTTCAACCAGTCAGTGTTGTCTATTGTGATAGGGTATTTCATTAGAGTTTACCTGCTCCATGCCTGCAGATCTCATCCCAAACCTTAAATTGACATCTGGGCTATGAAGATGGCACACTGCTTATTCCACTGTAGACCTTTACTGAAAAGCCAGGTGTGGTGATGGGCAGAAACCTTGGTCTCACTGCTGTTGGCACTGCCTCTGTGAGAGCCAGAGCCAAGGGCAGGCTCCGTCCCATGAGAGATGCAGAACCTGTGCCCCGGCCACGTCTGGAATTGGTGTGAAGGGGGCAAGGCTGCCAGAGCAGCAAAAGGGCTATCTGATGGGAGAGCCTGCTCCAAGTGTTGGACTGTTGATGGGGTGCTTCCCGCTGCTTGTTTTGTTTCACTTAGAGTCATGAGACATTTTAGATGGCTTTATTTCCATAGAATCACTTTGAATTCAGGTTTTGTTTGGTTTCTGGATGAGCATTGTGACCCCTGCGTGCCTGTCCCAGTCCTTGTCTTTGCCATTGCCTCAGTTGCACATATTTCATCTTCCTCTTGAGACAAGGAGGCACCAAATGTAATCAGTTCTGGGTAAGGCTCGGTTTGGTGGCTTTGTAATGGAAAATAACTGGTACTTGAAGGTAGTTGACATAGTTTGGGGTCCTTAGGGCCTTCGTACAAAAAATGTGGGAAAAACAATAGAAAAACAGGACCTGGGGATGGGGAGTGTCTGGGGCTAGCAGATGTCCAGGATGGGCACAGTTAAATTGGCTGATGGGTGGAGGGACAGGATGATTGCTATGTTAATGAACCCATTAAGTTGGTCTACTGGGGAATATCACGGGACTAGCAGATGTCCAGGATGGGCACAGTTAAACTAACTGATAAGCAGAAGGACTATTGCTATGTCTGTAATGTTAATTAAGTTGATGCTTCAAAGACTGTCAGCAGTGATGAAGATTGTTGGAAGAAGTAAACGACTCTCAAAGACCGCCACCACATTTTTGTATGTATGCGGGAAACTTTCTGGAAAATTATGTAATTCACGTGTAGCCTCACGAATGTGTGTGTATGCCCAAGTGACTATACAAGCATGGCCTGCGTGGCAATACGGGGACGCACGTTAGGAGGAGCTATCGCCCATGTCTCCCGGCGCCGCAATAAAGCATACCTGCTGGTCAACTTGAAAACTTTGTTGGCGGGTTTGTTCCTGGAGTTTTCTCCGAATCACTCTTCATCATGTGCATGGAGTTGGAGTTTGGCGAGCAGATGCTCTCTCCTTGGTTTTAATTTCTGTTATCTCCTAGAGTGATTTTGGCCAGAAATGAATTTTCCAGTTACCATCAGAGGTTAATACAGCCCTTGTTTTCTCCTGACTGCAGTACCTTTGGGCATAGTATACGGTACAACTAGGCAAAGGAAGAGATTACATCAGAATTGACCTTGTTACTAAACTAATTAGAGAGGAATTAAAGTTTAGTTATAATTATCCTGTTCTCATTAACAGTTCCTCTGCTTACTGCAAAATATGTGAGGCTCCAAGGAATTGTGTGACTTTTGTTATATTTATGAAAGTAGCCTTTCAAGACCTACTGCCTATGCAAGGAAGAATAAGCTTGCATACTTCTTAAAATGGTTTTCAGGCTGCTCTGTATAACACTCAGTATTGCCTAACACAGGACAAAGATCAAAATGAACAGACTTAAATGCTTCCTCTTAGCTACTTCTATTTTGAATTACATCTGAGAAATCAGCTTTTTTTCTTATGAAAGCTGCTGCATATCATTACAACAATTCAACCTCTTGTATAATGTACTGATATACCTGAATATAACTCTTTCAAAAGGTATTTCTTAGAATGAAGTACTTCAATTTAATTCCTCGTGCTGGACTTGAATCTTTTACATAAAGTTTCTGGTTTATGCCTTTTACAGACAACCTGTAAATCTGTTTTAATGGACATATTGTCTGGATCTGCATTTCTTATTTTTTCTTTCTGTAATTATGTCTTTCATATTTTTTCTTCATATCTATTTCTAAAATGTAAGGTACAGGTAATGATGCCCACATGATTCAGGGCTCCCTGGAGAGTACTATTGTATGTGATGTTGCTATAGGGGTGCAGTCTGCCATAAATGAGGCAAACCAGCCTGGAACAGCAAAAAGACAACTTGGTTGAAAATGCAATATTCAGAAGCTAGACTTCATTCACCGGCAAGGAATGTACTGTGTTTGTGACTTCCCCCTACTCTTCACCCATATTCATTTCTTTGCTTCAGCCAGCTGAAGGCTATTAGTTAAGCAGTAGTGCACTACATATATTTTGGAATTTGGAGTGTGACATCTGGTGATCCGTGATAGGAGCATCTATCCACAGCTGGCTTTTCACTCCTGGTATGCTGCTCTGTACAGACTGTACCACAACACAGTAAAATACAGTAGAGTGAAGATCTGGTGCATTTTAATTCAGTAAGATTTTTCAGTACCCTTATCAGAAATTGAATGGAATTACTTTGGTTGGTTTTTTTTGTTTTTTTTTTGAGGAAGTTGGAAAAGTGTTGTAAAAAATCTGGAAAATATTTATTTATTTAAATAAGGTAACAAGAAATGTGTGCGTTCTGCATCTCCTGAATTTCTTACTGTCATGAAACTACCTGCTGATATGAATCTTGCACCAGGCTAGCTCTGTCAGCACTGGAGGAAGCACAAGGCAGGGCAGGTCTTTGGTGCTGGCACAAGGATGGTGGTGGGGATCGAGGCACTGATCATGCTCAGTGCCTGCTCCACCTCTTCTGGAGCAAATCAGACTTAACCTCAGACGTTAAAATGAGACATGATTACTAATGAAATTTACTTGCTATGCCTTCTTGTTGCAGCTATGGCAGCACTGTAACAAACAGAGGTGTTCCCTGCTAAGATAATTTAACAGAGATTGGTGACCTGAGAGTGATGGTGCCAGGGATAGTTGAGTCCATTTGCAAATAGCAAAGTTCTTTGCAGTGGGAAAGGTTTTAAGGTAAAGGCAATAAGAGGTAAACTCCAGACTAGGGTCTGTGAATTTTCAGTTGTTATTTGCATGTTTAAACTGACAGCTCTGTATACCAGGGCATTTCCACTGTTGGCCATCCCGGTTGTCCATCAGTAGCATGTTCCCCAAAGTTAATGTTAGTTAATCCCAGATGTGGCATTTACCAAGTCCGATTTTTCACTTCGTGATCTTTAAAAGCAGCTGCTGAATTTGACCTTTCCTTTTTATTTATTTTTTTTCTCTGCTTCTCTCATTAGCAGTGTCTGCAATTATCACCTCCAGCGCTTCAGTAACAGTTTGGCCAGCAAATGGCCGAAGCACTGCTGTAGCTCTGTGTTGGGGGTTTGACCCCAGTTGGCCACTAATCCCCAGTGGGATGGGGGACAGAACTGGAAGGGTGAAAGTGAGAAAACTTGTAGGCTTGAAATGAAGACAATTTAATAAGTAACACAAAAGCTGTGGGTGCAAGCGAAGCAAGAGCCTTACGGGTTGTGAAGATCTGTCTACCCCCCAAAAGTTGGCAACTCTGTCACTAAGAAAATAAAATAGAGACCTAATATTCATTTACCTGAAATATTATTTTTATGCTTCCTACTTAAATATAAAAAGCACAACTTCAAATTTTGAGTTAGAAAATCCAGCTTATGTTTACAGAATAAGCTAATCATTAACCCAAGGCTCTAGAGATATTGCCCTATGCCCTATTATGCCCATAGCTTGTAATGATTGCATCAGCTTGAACTGTACTGGGTGAGCACTGTTCTGTTTTTATTTAAATGGGATGGCAGCCTGTGGAAAGGCTGTGCTTGAAGCAACCATTTCCAGAATACAGTCATGAGCCTGTATACTTCTTGAACGGGGTGGCTGTTTCTATGAACAGTTGTGTCATGGAAAAACAGATTACGAAACTTTTGGGATTGTGTTAGTGAAATGAATGGTGTGTTTCCTGTCTGTCTGCTGGGGTTTGTGTTTGTCATTACATGTTGGCTAAGTAGTAGGTATATCGGCATGTTTCTAGTTCTTGAGTGATGTGTGGTTAAGAAAAATCCCTGAAACTGTTGGGGTTTTTTTGACATGGCCAGACTTGGATCCTAGGTGAGAGGAAGACAGAAGTGATACTTCTGTTGTCTTCTCATTTTTTTGATCTGATAACTTTTAATTTGGGCACTAAAGCATGGGTCTGGGTGTGTGTGAATGAGGGCTCTTGGAAGGGGAAGTTGTTATAAAAAAGCATGAGGCCTCTTGAGATGTTGTAAACCCAACACCAACCCCCAAATACTATATCTGTGTTGGTTGGTTCCTCAGACTGTGAAAATATGTGCTATAAAAATGCTGCTTTGGAGGGTTTCATAGCAGAGGATGTGTTTGAATGTAGGTCTCAACTAGATGTGTGGAAATCAGCAGTGTTTTTTAAAGAAATTGAAGACTATGGTTTCCTGAAGAGACAGGGAGGTCCTGAAGGGTGAGGCAATAGTGATCTATGAACTAGAATACCTTGGAATTTGCAATCAGCAGTGACTGAGAAATTTTCTGCAAACATCAGACTTTGATGTAACTTTTGCACTGGGAGTCAGAGCCACAGCTGAGCCCTGACATTTGTGGGACAAGGGTTGTAGCTCCCATCGTAATGCTGTAGCACTTCACTTCAAACCTGTAATAGCAAGCTTAAGTAACATCTAAATATTTGGTTTAAGCCACAGCGCCCCTTTTTTTGCTGTGAGCTGTAAAGCGAAAGCACTGCATGTACCTGCTCATGGTGGCCTTCAGTGGTAGTGCCTGGGGGGCTGCAGGGTTGTGCACTGCTGCTGGCCTCTCCATGGGGTCTTATAGCAAACCCCTGGTTTTACCCATTTCTCACACCCTCCAAATCCCACAGCAGGAAGTTATCCCTTCCCATGTGCTGCTGCTGTCCTCATGGTTCAACTTCTCCCCTTCACTTTGGGAGCCCTTACAGTGTGTTCCTATAGGCTGAATGACTTTTGTCTGTTATGGGTTGTTTTGGTGGGTTTTTTTTTTGGGGGGGGGGGGATTGTTTTTTCTTTTTCTCCTCTCCCTAGATGATTGTAAGTGCAGAAGATGGAGTGCAGCATGGTGCAGTGTATGCTGTTTGCATTAATGTTGTTTATAAGAACATTCTTTGCTGGGGCTGGAGCAGCATGCTCCCATGCTTGTCTGCAAGCCTCGGCTACAGGGTACTGTGCTGGCTGGGCACAGTGTCCCTGGGGATGCTCTTGTTCGCTGAGAAATGCAGCTGGGAAGAAACATATATTCCTAAGGCAGGCAGCCCTAAGACTGATAACCCCACATGGAAACTATGGCTACAGCCTCTTCCAGAGCTCTTGTGATCCACTGCTGTGCTCTTCAGATACAGAATTAGCTTTCTTCTTTTCCCTTTCCTGTCTTTTCCTCACTTTTAACATGTTGTAGCATATTTGCATAAGGGCTGTTGCTGTCTACTACTGCTATGAGAAAACATCAGCTTTAATGTAGATTTTTCATTTTAATCTGAAAGACCTCCAAAGCCAGGCTGCTAATTCTTGTCACACTCAGCACCCCTTTTTTGGGGGGCAGGCTCTGTGAAGAGCTGCTGAGAACAACTGCCATACCCTGGCAATATGTTTAATTGGTGCAGATGGACCCTCTGAACTACAGGAACATTCATTCTTCTGCAACTCAAACTGATGTTTATAATGTAAGAGCTTTGACTGTCATTTAGGGACATAATCACTATGGCAGGGGTTTGTAACTTCTAATTACAAGTAATTGGAGAATAATTCTATTACTGTCTGCAGTAACACATGCAACAAATTCCCCTGCATCCTTGTGCAGCTTTCTGTAGCTTGCACACAATGTTTTGCAATAAGCAGATTTTTCATTACTTTAATAAAGGTATTTATTGTGAGATTCTGCTCTTCAAGGCTTTGCCATAATGACTATATCCATGGAACAAAAAACAAAGCTTTTCTGGCTCTGCTGCCTCAGTCATTGTCAGAGTATGAAGCCCTCTTCCTAAATATTGGATTTTCTAGTAGTTTTAATATAGATTTGGAGATTGTCATATATATGGTGAGGATGATATTATACCAGTCACTTGGTCAACTGCTAGAAGGAAAGAATCCATGAGGCAAAATGCTCTTTGATTAGAGCACTGCCTAAATAAGGCCACTGCTTTCATTTAGAATATCTATGAGTGTTATTAATCTTAATGTATTCCCAACAATATTATTAATAAAAAAATTATTACAGAAATGTATTCAAGAACTCTCATCATTAATTTTTAAAAGAAAAAAATGTACCAAGCCTGAAAACTGGGAATGTAGGAATTCCTCTGCTTTCTGAGCCGTTACTAAAGCCTTGAGAAATGCCGGGGCTTGGCAGCCAGGAGAGTGGTCTCAGCTACTGTGGCTGGGGTGGTGCTATTTCATTTTGCTGCTGGGGTGCAAAGTCCCATTTAGTTCACCGTATTTCCTACTTTGATATCACATGTCAAAGTAGGAAGCCATGGGGAGGCCAGAGGTGTTCTAATCTGCAAAAGCAGTATGTACCTTTCTGACCACAGCTTCATGATTGATTTTATTTTTTTTTTTTTAATGAAAACCACTATAATGTTGAGTTTATAGAAACATCTGTAGCTGGGGGTTTCTGAGACTTTCTTGTTAGATCTGGTGTCTCCTGCAGTCCTTGCTGGTTCTCTGTCCTGAGGGGGAAGTGCAGGCACAGCATGGCAGGGATGTTCTGCCACTTGCAGTTTATGCAGGGTGAGGGATGCTGTGTGCCATCGTGGGCAGGATGCTAGCACTGCTTCTGTTCTCAGGCATTGAACAGTTCTGGTGGCTGCTTTATCTGAATGGTGTCTTTGGGATCCATCCCTCTTGTGTGGTGTGGGAGTGGCATATCCATGGCCCCTCTAAAACACCAGCCATCCCTTCAAGGTCCCCAGAAGTGAGGATGAGCCCCAGGATGACTGAAATCCTGATATGCAGGCTCCATTGGATGGACAAATTTGGGGGATAAGGTGGCAGGCAGACCTTGATTCAGATTACTTCATGTTACTAAATATGTCAAAAATCTGAAAATCCCAAGGACTGATAGTGGTAGTGATATGTACCTTTGAGGCCCTGTTTTTTGATTTTAGTAATCTTATGTTAATGAAACAATGGAATTTCCCCCTGACTTTTGTCAGCTCTTTATCTTGGTCATTTAGGGATAGAGTGTACTATTGCATTTTCCCTGAGTATGTAAAATGATCTTTGGGTTTTCTGGACTGGATGTAAATTTGTCTCTTTCTCTTTTTTCTTTTTCTTTTTTTTCTTTTTCTTTTTAGCGTTTATAGTCTCAGAATAGCCTACTGTCCTCTGATTTGGTGAGCCCTTCCTTCCTCCTTGCAGGAACAGCAACCCCAAACACTGACTCACAGGTATTTTTCCTATTTGAGTGTTCATGGCTGTGCTTTGACCTGAGAGTTCCCCAAACCTTCGCATTTTGGCACTGCAGGGATTGCACTTTGATGTGCAAAGCAGCACAAGCTGGCCTCCCAGGGAGAGCTGTACCCAAGCAGGTGGCTGGGACTGGCTGTGGGAAACCTCTGGTGGTCCCCAAGCTTCCTGGTCCTGCCATTGCTCCCTCTCCCAGCAGCCCTGCTGAGCGAGTGGCAGACAGGATGAGGCAGGGCATTTGGTGTCCCGAACTCAGCTGTTTGCAGGAAGAGTTACAAAACAGCATCTCCAGCAGCACCCAGAGAGACTGCAGCATTTTCACAGGGCAGCCATTGGTGCTTCGTTCCCGGGCTCCGCAGCTCCTGCCCAGCACACTGCCACTGCCCTCTGCCTTGCCTGTGGCCGAGGCTTCTACACACCAGCATGCTGCATCTTCCTGCTGCCCACCGCAGCCCTCTCGCCAGGCCTGGGCTGTGCAGCCAGCCTTAAAAGGAGAGAAACAGCATTTCTCTCCTGGTGCACCAGCCCGGCATCCTGCAAGGATGTTTCACCCGAAACAGCCTTTGGGTTTGCCCGAGCTGGCAGAAAGGATGTAAAACTAAATACCAGTGTGCAAAAATGCATGTGCCACCATCACAGGGCACCCAGCAAGAGCTGGGGCACTGCAGTCACTCACCCAAGCTTTAAACTCCCATGCAAAAAAACAATTAAAAAACCCCCCAACATTCTCTTTATTTGGCTAAAAATATGTGGGGCACAGAAAGTCATATCTGCTATCTGCTATACTCATTATAATGTGATAATTTAAGTGTACGTGCAGGCTAACCTCCCTAACTCAAAAACTCTCCATGTTCACATCAAAATGAAATTTGAATTTGAAATGTAATTTAATCTCCTTAGTCAGCAGGAGGGGAACTGTGCTCCTCCTCTATCATAGACTTCCCATCTGTGTAAGCGCTGTGAATGTGGCTATACCTAAAGGGCTGTCTGTTATTTTACTGTTCATGAAATCTCTGTATTATTTTGGAGCCGTTCTGCTACAGAGTGTTAAAGTGAGCCAGCAATATTAATAGGTCTCAACATTCAGTGGTACATCCAGCCAACAGCACTCTGGTGAGCTAATGTTAATCAGCTGATGTTGCTGTAACAAATGTCAGAAAAAAATGGTAGTATTATGATCCCTTATGAACATCTTCATTCTTGAATTTGCTGTATTCTGTATAAAGGAAGACTTGCCATGTACTTGTGCAACTTGGCAATTTTGCAACAAAATATCTTGAAAACACAATCGCTTTGGATTGCAGATACATAAAACCCTCTTGCAAAGCAAATACTTTGATAAAATGCCAGAGCTTTCACACAGATTGGAATTTACTCCTGCTACCACAGCAGCATACGTATTTTTAGTTAAAAGCAGCTAATAAGTAGTGAGTTACGGTCTTTCCAGGAATAATTGTTTCATTTGTAAGTGTGGCGGGTAAGCTATATGATGCTCCTACTTGAATTGCAGTTCAAAATGTCATTTAATTGCTGAAGCAACAGCATCTGGCCTGCTTCACAAAATAATGATGAAGGTTAGTAGACCTGTCCCTCAGGTGCAATCCTTTATTTGCTCCAGTTGATTGCTCTTCTGCTAAATTGCATCACTTGGTGCAGGTATGAAATACATAGCAAAACCAGAAAGGTTTGGCCATGCCTTCCTTGAAGCCACATGCTTGCCCAGCAGAGTATGTGGAGAAATTGACAGTTTTCCAGCACATTCTGGGGAGATGTAGGAGACAGGTATACCTTGCCTGCTGGGATGGCTGGGTGTGGTGGGATGGGCGTACAGGCAGGAGGCTGCCCCATGCTGCATCTCCAGCTGGCCACATGGCAAGAGGCAGGGAAATTTATATTTCTTTTTTCCTTTATTTCTGTGTTATTGGCCACTGTCAGTTTTTGGAAGAATTCATGTCCAGGATTTGAATTCCTGCAGGGTCTCTGCTTCATTCAGTCCACTGCTTTTCAAACTAACAAGCTGTAGTAATTTCAACTGCAATACTTCAGACAAATAAGAAGTTGAAACTACTGCATTTTTATAATATTTTGGCATAAATAGTGTTTTTCCTTAGGAAAGAAAGGAAAGTGCCTGTGCCCAAGATAAGTGTGAGTCCCTGAGCGCCGGACAGTCAGCAGAGCATCAGGGCATTGCCCAAAATAACCCCTGTGGTTTATCACGCTCCTGATAAAGTTGTGTGGTGCAGGATATGGAAAGCTGAATGCTCCAGGGGAGCAAGGCAAACGTCATTTGCCATGTCTGCTCTGCAGCTTAACTTATGGAAGAGATTTGTTGCTGGTACTAGTTCCCAAATCCTATTTTATTTTATTTTTTACTAAAGTAGCTACAGAATGTTTTTTTGCTGTTACAATAAATGCTTTTACGTGCTCCAAGTATGTGAACTGGACATGTGGCCTCTTTAGAGGGAAGGAAATAAGGTTGAAGGGAACATTACCAGATAAAATATCAGGTTTATATCATTAGGTGAAAGGCCACTTGTTCAAATCCTGTGGGCCTTCAACTGTGAAATAGTGTACAAGTCTAATACTTTGTACTTAGTTAGAAAATATAGAGTGCTGGGATCTGGTCTGTGAAGGCCAATATAGAGTACTGGAAGGATGAGTCTGGCACAAAGAAATGATGGTTGGTCATGGCAAGATACAGATATCTGTGATAGTTGATGGGCTTCTTCTTGTTATTAGACATACAGGAATTGTTCAGTGGGTGTCAAAAGCATTGTTTATACTGAGGCTTAGGGAGCTATGTCTTGTCTGGCAATACAGGGTCATAAAATGTAAAAAGCTAGATCAATGGACATCTATGTTTTAAAAAATCAACAATTTCCATTCTTTCTGAAGATATTTCTTTGTTAGATGAAGGTATCAGAGATGCTTCTACTTCTGGCTGGCTTCTAATGCCAAGTATTTCTAATTCCAGTAGACATCTAAAACTGTTACGAATCTGATACTTGTTTGAAAATAATGTTATTTCTGCTGATCTAATTTACTTTGTGGGGGCTGCCATAGATGGTTTTGGAATTAAGACTTAAAAATTGATAGAATTCAAATGGTGTTAAGGAGGGTAAATGAAAATGTCTGTTCATGAGATTTGCCAAAGCCTGTAGCAAGTGGTGGAAATCCTCTAACTGAATGCTGGCATGGCACATTACTTCAAAAAGTTCTCACTGCCTCTGTGTTGTAGTCACATTTGTCCTTTAGAGTGGCTTCAGCACAGCTTTGGCTGGATGAGTGTGTGTTGAAAGCATGTGCCGTCTCAGGTTTTGTTTAAGAGAATAATTGTACGTTTGGGGAAGCTGGACAGCAAAACACAGGAGATGCAAGCACAGAGAAGGGGCGATGCCTCTCATGGATCTTGTAGCTGGGCAGCTGAAATTTACAGTTATACAAGAATTGCACTGAGGATGGCAGAAGCAGCAGATCTGGAAGTTGCCTTCCTCACCCACAGAGCTGGTGGATGCTTGGGGCTTACATCCTGTTTTCACAGCTGATGAGGTGGGGTGGGGGGTGTGAGGTGAGGACTTAGCCTCCTTTAAGAGGCTGCTAGATAAATGGCTGCTTTAGATGGGCTGCTCTGTGGTTTCGTAAAATCTTGGAGGCTCCAGATGGCTCTGAAGGAGGTTGGTACGGTCAGACCAGGATACCCACAGATTGGTCAGGCTGTGATCGGTGTGATGGATCTTCTATGTGCTGCAGCTGTGGAGACCTCTGAGAGTTACCACTGGCACGGGGCTGATGTACCAGATATGGATAAATACATCTATACAGGACTAGAAGAATAAGAAAAGCTCTTACACATACAGCACACTGATGACCCTCTGCTTTATTCTGGAAAACCAGTCTAGCGCGCACGTAACACTTCACAAAATAAGCTTCTGATTCTTTAGGAGCACAAGGGGAGAATCCACATGAAACTTCTGGCTGGATGACATGTGTCTCAATTCATTAAGGATTAGTGACTTTTGAAAACATTAGCAGTGGTTTTGGTTGTTTCCAGAAGCCTTGCTGCATGCAGGGGGCTGTGCATGCCACTGTGGAGGAGAAAAGGAAGTTTCTTCTGTAGCAAATTCAGTTCTGGTCTCCCTACTGAAGTAAGGGAAGAAATGTGAGGCAAGAGAGAGTAAGTCTCTTGATGGAAGTTATAGCCAGTTAGGGGTTTTGGTGAAATTACCTTTACAGGCTGATAGACCATTTAATAATGTGCCTTATAAAGTGGTGTTGAAGAGACAGCTCTGAGTGGATTTACAGACAGGATGAAGGGCTATTAAAGGAGGTCAGTGATAAATATTTTCTCATTATTGTGTCAAAGGGGTGAGGTTAAGTCAGATCACCTTTAATATCATTAGGGATGCGGAAAGGAAAGTTAATTGTGCCATCAGATGACACAGCTTGGTAGCATTCCCACAAATCCAGTGCAAGCTTGTGAGTTGCACAGGGAGAAGCAATTCAGGCAGACAGGGCAGTGAGCAGGTAATCTGCTTGGAAGAACTCCAGCTATGACCACTGGTGATGAGCTGCGAGCACAGTACTTGGGAAAGAGAAACCTGGCCCGTGCTGGAGGGGTAGGCAGTGGGTGCAGTGCAGCTGAGGGAGCTTGGGTGTTTCTGGCTGCACACACCTGCAACCTCTGTATCAGCAGGGAAAGCTCTCTGCAGAAGAGTTGCCGTGCAGTGCCCAGGATGTGCCACTGGCATCATGGGCACTGCAATGTTGGTGAACTTCAGAGCTTAGGGGAGCCTCACCCAGAAGATAAGTGAGGGAAAGAAATGAGGAACATTTCCAGGAGTTACTATTTAATTTGGCTGAGTTGGTAGGAATGTAATACTGCTCTGAGACAACAGGGAGATTGTGAAGAGCAGGGAAGGAGATGAGTTATGCTGGCTGCTTGCCAGGGAGTGGAATGATAACAGGTAGATTTGGAAAAAAAAAGATTAAACAAAGCACTAAGCCTGAAAATCTGCAGAAAAGATCCACGGTGGGTGCATTGCACCGTGGAAGGATTGCCTGGAAAAAGGAGAGACATGTTGGTGGCTGGGACCCTGCTAACATAAGGCTGCACAAAGTACCAGAAAATGTGTTGGGAAGTAAAAGCATGTGCTTCCTTTTAGCAAATGGAGAAAACCTTTTTTTGTTCCCAAGAATCTATGATTCTGCTATATTAGGCATCTGTGTTTGCTTTGCATGAATGAGGTTTAAATCAGTGCATTGTCAAGAATTCTGTCTTTTGAGAGGCTGGCATCAGCAGAATTGTGGCAGTAACAAACCTGTATTCCTCAGCAAATAATGAACACTTTGGTCTGATGATCCACAGAAGGTCACAGTGGGGGATGAACTGTTAACCTTACCTGTCCAGTAACTTAGCACTAATGGAGCACTGTATATTGCTCCTGATAGGAAATGAGAATATTTCTGGCTCTGCATTCACAAATCAAGTTAATTAGAAGGTGAAATAAAGATTTTTCTCCTGTATTGAGAATGAAATGCATGGGAGCAAGGCTTGGCTCGCCTATTTTAAATACCATGCTTATGGTGGCATGTACCCTAGGAGAAAAGTAGTCTGGAGTACAAACAAATTGTGAGAATCAGCTGTTTGGAGGAGTTGTCGGCCTGCTCTCCAAAGCACTTTCTGGTTCACTTCTTGAAACTACCTATTATCTTCTGCCTGGGTGCATTTACTGAAAACAAACTGACAAAAAAAGAAAAAAAACCAAAACAAACCAGCAGAAAGACCTTAAATAGTTATCAACAGAAAGAAAAAACTGCAAAGCACAGAATCCAAATTAGTATCAGTCACTTTACCTGGTGTACTTTGCATTAAGAGACTGCCTATCTTCCATATTCAGTAGTTACATGTCTCACTTCCTTGAACTGCTTGGTGAGTGTTTGCCAGTGGGGCTGCATGCCAGAATATCAAAAAGCGAGTCTGTATGTTTTGTTTCTGCTCAGCGCATATATGCCATTACTGAAGCAGAAGTACAGTAGATGTCCTGTTTGTTTATCAAAGAGCAAACCAGCTTGGGAAGATATTGGCCAGTTTTATAAATTCCCTCATATGAGAGCACTGATATTTTTAGGGAACTATGTATGCACAAAGTTCTGTATGCCTTCCTGGCTCCTTTAAGCAAAGAAATCTGTAGAGCTTTCACTGAAGTTGGGATGTGTATAAATGAGGCTTGTGACAGCAATGACTGGTGCAACTTCATGAGTCCCCAGGAACAAAGTGGCCACAGGGACATAGTATGCTATGATGTGCCCTCACGGGCTTGCTGCACAAAGGTGGCTTTTATTGGGAATGGGCTGCATCGCCACTAACTTTAATGCAGTTTCCCTGGTGTCCTGGGTTCAGAGTTCAGAAACACAGCACTGCACCAGCTACTAAGGAGAAAAATGACCGCTACAGCTGAACCCAGGACACCTGGAGAATTATTTTGTTTTGGCTTTTGCTACTTTGCTATGCTGTTCTCTTCCAGGTCCTGTTCTCCTGTTTTGTTGAATAGTAAATGGCCTAATTGGGAAATACCATTCATAAGAGTGATGTGTAAGTGTACGTGCCAGTTGCATCCTTCATCATGCATGAATGCTATGAAGTACATAGACGGTACTTCTTATTTTTATGCTTCTTGCTCAAATGCTTTTTTTAACAGAGGACAGGTATGAATGAGTTATTCCCCCCCCCCCCAAAAAAAAAGGCAGAAATTATCTGTAGAAAACCCTCAAACAACCTGAAAATAAACTTGGATCCTTTCAGCATTGTGGAGGGTATTTGGTTTCAGAAGAACAGTTTGGTTTATGAATTCTCATTTATTCTTTAGCCACTATAATTTGCATAACTGTGAAATTGTATTATTGACTCAAAAAAAGAACTAATATAGGGATGCTTACAAACCATGTGCAATTATACCCCCTGGCTTTGCCATAACAGCTGTTGAACAGGATGCTGGAGTTTTTGCGTGTGTGGAGGGTGATAACATTAGGACTGGCTCACTGGGACACAGCTCCTGGCTCCCTGGGAAGCAGCTCCCGGCTCCCTGGTAGCCACTGCCCAGCACTGCTCAGCACACCTGCCCTTCCTCAACAAGGCTTGTCTTTCAGGCTGGTCTCCTGGGTTCTCAGTAAATCTGCAGGTCATGTTTGCTCCCCTCTCCAACACTCAGGTTCTCTCTTGAAGTGGCATCCCAAACAGAATTAAAAATACAATAAACTATAACAACAAACAATACCAGAATCACCTAAGAACTGTAATATTTGTTCAGCCCTGGAATGGCAACATCGGTTTAATGGCTCTCCATGGCCCACAGGTGAAGCATCCCTCCCCCCTCCAGCCAGGACTGCTGTAAGAGGGAAGAAGCTGGAGCTTGCCCAGGGAGCATTATCTCCCAGCTCTTCCCCAGTCCCACAGCCTGTAGCACTACATGCTCCTCTCCGCTGAGGGTTTTCAAGTGGCTTTCAGGCCTTGCAATTGTTTTTCAGAGCTTTGTCACATCAATTGTGAATGGAACATCTCAGCACATTTACATTTTTTAACCTAAAGTCCAAGTCACAGCAAACCCCAGAGGCAGACTCAGTGACACAACAGTGGCCTTGCTGCTGCCCCATGGCATGAGCCCTGAGTGTGGGTATCTGACCTCAGGATGGCCCATTTGGCTTCATCGAAGCCCCGGGAACAGACACATTCACAGTCCTTTGTGAAGCTCCTTCCTCCACAAGGTTAGCAATTGCTAATGGCATTTGCAGGGAAAGAAAGTATTTTGCTCAGCTCTTCTGCTTTTGTGTGCTGTTTTGCTCTCCGGCATCATGTTCCCATGTTTGCGATACAGGCATCTCCACAGCAACAAGTCACATGCAGGGCTATGACTTCAGCCAGAGAACATGCAGAAAGCATCTATGAGCTGTCAAGCAGCAAAGATGTTGTTCCAGCACGGATGCAAGAGGCAGACAGTGACCCTATGCTCGGTCTCTGGCTGCCTTCTTCCCAGCAAGCCCCCGCTGGAGGTAGTTTAGGCTCAAGAGAGAAGAAAGCCCTTCCAAAGGAACTTAATATTTCAGTATCTGTAGAGTAAGGCATAAGAAAGGCCTCAGGCTTTGGACAACTCTTTATGAGTAATATTAATAAAACATGAAAAAAACAGGCAGATAGTGCTGTCATCTGACCTACCACCATAAATCTCCCTAAGCAGTCTGGTGTTGATGACACTTCAGCTTGATGCAAGAGAAATACAGCAAAGGAAGCGACAGCCTGAGCAAAAATGTGCCAACAAGTTCATCTTTAATCAGTAATTAACAAACAGTTTTACTCATTCATCAGAGCGTGAAGACTTCCCCTGCTGCATATCTGGCATGGCGTATCTGACACTGCATATCCGGCCCTGCTCTAAGCAATTTTTTAAGCCATGTATTAGCATCACATTAAAGTGAATTTCCTGAAGGGCCAGGAAGGGGTGATGTTTGCTAACATGCTATGTCCAGCAGTGCAAGAACTGTACAACAAAGACAAAAAAAATCTCTTTGTCATTTTAGCTGTGATTTTTCAGACCAGAACAGGGCCCCTCTCTGGAGATGCCTCCATTCTGATAGAGGTCTCCAGAGTATGTTGGACTTCTGCACAGGTGACTGACACCCATGGAAAATTTTATCTGTTGTGTCCCTGTGGATGAAATTTCTGTAAGTACCTTTCACCCCCATTGGAGGTTTTACTCTGACCAGGCTGCTGAACCTCTAAAAAGCCCAGAGAAATGATCAGCATGCCTGTGCTTTGCCTGTAAAAAGGCCTGTGGATGGGAAAAGTGGTGTCCATGTCCTTGAAAAAATTTGTGCCAAATTCTAGGTTATTGCTTAGAAGGCTGTTCCAAAATCTTAGTAAAATCAAATTAGCTTATTTATATTCTGCAGTGTATGTGTATTTTGTTATCTATTAGCAATTAAAATCAAGTTTCATGGTTTGGATTTCTGCAATATTCTGGATCTAGCGTTACATTTGAACATTGATCTGGCTTTCCATTTAGGAAAGACTTCTGGTTACCAAAAAGAGAGAAGTACTTTTTGCTAAAGAAAGTAACTCCATTTTTCCTGCTGTGTTTACTATGTTAATTACATCAGTTGATTAAACTAATGATGCAAACCCTGGAAGGGAAAGCCTTTACTCTTGAAACTGGCAAAAAGGAAGTTTATCCTGTGCCTCCCAGGACGTGCAATAACACAAAGTGTGCTCTTATGCCACATGGTCCAAGTAGATTTGGGGTAACTGCAATACTTCTGAAGAGAAGAAAACCAAGATATTAAATTATTTTGATTTAAAAAGCCTTATGTTGCTGAAAAAATGCATAAAATCATTTAGGCACACCAGGCCATTCTTAACTCTCTCAACTGCTTACCTGCAGCTGGCAGCTCAAGACCAGTTACAAAGCAACAATATTTGAGGCTTTTATCTTGTGAGAAGCACTTTTCTGGTAAATAGTGCATTGAGGTTGCACATACTGCCTTCTAGTGCTGGCATCAAACCCCACTGTGTTCGTGAGTGCCAGTGTATGCACCCTATGCACAGGCACGATGCCCTGCGCAGCACCCGCTGTGTCCTGGTGGAGCATGCCGCTTTCATGTGTGAGGTGGGAGCCCTCGCTCCATAATGATGTGCAGCAGATAGCGCTGTCATGTAAAAAGCAGCGCCTGACGCTTGGCATTGCCCTGAAGGACATGGGAGACTGGCACACTCCAAGTTGCAGCTTTCCAACATCAAGACGTGTGTTGTGAGTAGCCCAGTGGGTTAGCATATAGGAATGGTTTCTCTCCCCACAGCTACCATGTGTGTGATAGACAGTGTTTCTCCCCTCACCTCTCTAGAAGTGCCTTCTCTCTCCCTGCCACCTCCTGTCAGCCCTGTTCCTGCAGTTGTGTTCAGCTGCTTGCATATTCTACGCTGGTCATTTAAAGAAAGAAAATACAATTTATGCAGTGTAAATTTATTTAATCTTTTTCATTATAAAACCTAGGAAAATGATTGCAGTTTGTGTACAAGCAGTAGCTGTATAAATACATTATTTAAAAATTCACTGCTTAGTGGATATCTGTAGCATGAATTTCCTTAAATAGTTAATGAATTTTAATGTACTATATATTAAAGAACAACTAACACTTAGAATGTGCTCCCCACTGCACCTGCTGTGGATTAAGGACTCACACATGCATGGTTAGGGCAGCAGCATCTGATCTCATTCAATCTTATGTCTCATCTTAAACAATCCTAATGTGACTAAACAGTGTCCATACAGAAGGTTTTGCCAACCTGGTTAAATCACTTTCTAGCAGGACAACAGCCTCTCTTGCATGCCCTGCCCTGTGCTGACCAGGAGAGGAGTCCAAGAGCACTTGGATGCAGCACTGGAGGATGTCACTCCTGAAACACATCATTGAGCCACAGCTGCTCTGCAAAACACCTCTCTGTGAGTCACTAAAAGACATTTCCCAGTGTTGTCTGTGTGAAGGTGCATTGTGTTATTAGTTCCTGTCTGGGCTTTTAACAGGGGAAAAAGCCTGGTTTGTAAACAATCTCCTGATTTCCAGGTACAAAGGTGAATCGTGTTGTGATGTAAGGTGCAGAAGTATCAAGCTTGGAGCATCCTGCTCCCTAAAGAAGCTTTTGGTGCTTCATCCTGTAGGAATTATTAGTTAAGTCCTTCCACCTGCAAAACAAATGGAAGCATACTAAAGTAAATACATTGTGCTAAGCATTCTACCTATTTCTGTTATTTTCTGGAAGCAGATCCTTGAGAGATGCTGTCTGCAGTGCTCTGGTCTTTGAAAGAGTCAAGCCAGCAGCAAGAGCTGCTTCAGACAAAGACATCCAGACATCCTTCAGACAAAGGGGACCTTGGGGGTTGCTGCTGAAGGAGAGACGTGAGTATTGGCATGCCTCACTGCTCCTGTGGTAAGAAGCCTTCCCTCCAGCCTGCCCACAGTGCAGAAGTTTGCAGCGGTTACAGAAGGGAGCCCCAGCACTGGTGCGACTTCTCCTTTCCCCGTCTTGCAGGGCTGTACCACAACTGGGATAGGCCATCACTGAGTGCCAGTCCAGCCTGTCCCTGCTGGTTTCTGCCTTCCCACCCCACCTGGGCTTCAGTCATGCCAATATAAATAAGCAGGTCTGGAGAAATTGTTTCACTAAAGGGCAGCTCTTGCAGCGGCCTTGGCGAGGAAGCCGTGCAGATGAGGTCTCCTTTCCAAGTCCTTGGACCAGTCACCTTTGCTGCCAGTGCTAAGGCTGGGTAGAGGGGCTGGCTGGGGCTGTGTGCTGCTCTAACAGCATCCGAGGTCTGGGTTAGCTGGTACATGCTATGAGATGGGCTGAACAGCTCTTGCCAAGCTGTTTTGTTAACTCATGCAACATCCTGTCAGATGAGAGGGTGAACCTTTGTGCCTTGACAGTACAGCAGTGGTAGAGGATTGGAAAGAAAGAGCAAGAAATGCTGGCTGTAATTACTGCTGGTGTTGACTGCAATATCTCTTTGCGTGGTTTCAAGGCTGCTTTTACCTGCAGGTTGCACCTCCAGAACACCCCGGGAGCATGGGCAGTTCAGGGCTGCAGCTCAAAGAAGCAGGCTGCTTTGCAAGCTTAGGTCTTGTGCACTGTGCTCGGCAAGTGCACAGCCCTCTCGCGCCGTCTGTGGAGTGAGGGTTGAACAAGTGGAGTGGAAGCCAGCCAGGTTTCCTCTGCAGCAGTGCCCATGTGCCTGCTCCCCAGCACCCACGCACTGCCTCTGCCCTGTGCTGTACCCACCGCTGACAGCCAGCTCCTGCTGGGGCACTGCCCGGGCTCGGAGCTGCTCTGCTGCTTTATGAAGTCTGGCAGCGGCTGGTGAAGCTGAGGAGGGGGATAGTGTTTCTCTCTCTGGGTAAAGCAAGGGAGATTTCTAGCAAGCTGTGCAGCATACGGCAAGCTCTTGCTCTGCAGGGCTTTGGGTGGAAGGGCTGTTACTTGCGCAGGAAGCCAGGACATGGCAGCAGCCACAGCAGAAATAACAAAAATGGGTCTAAATGTTTCTGGTTGGTGAGGCCAGCCATGCTGTGTGCCAAAGGGAGCGCCCGGCCAGGCAGCTGTTATCTGTGGCTCACAGCAGGAAGGGAGCCCCAGGGGCGCCGCCCCAACCATTGCCCCACTTCCAGGAACTATGGGCTAGGGCCTTGTCAGGCAGCCTGAGGTCTTCCCCCCCGCCAGATGCCCATGGGCAGATTAATGGGTTGCAGCGCAGACGTCTTCAACCGGTGCATTTCAGAACTCTGTTTGCGCCTGAGATGGGAGCCTCCCCAGCAGCAAGCCACACCGCAAGTTGCAACGTGGCTGCAGTGCAAAAGCACTTCTCCTTGCGTCTCTTTTTTTTATGATCTGAAAGTAATTTTTGCTTCTTTAAGAAAATATATATGCAAACCACAGCCCGTCGCCATGGTTACTGCTGTGTGCCACTGTGAATAGCTTATGTTGCATCCTTAGACCTATAGAGTTTGGAAAGCGTAATTCTTCTGGCCTTTCACTGCTTCCCCCCTTTGCTAGGCCACCGTCCCGCTGTTGCAAAAAACCATGTTGTAATTTGCCCCGCGCGCCGCCGGAGGAAGCGGTGGCTGCACTGCCAGAGCGCTGCAGCCTGCTGCGATGTGCCCCACGTGGCAGGACCCCAGGTAAGAATTATGCCTTTTACCCCACTCTGGCCCTTGCTGGCCATGCAAATTCGCAGCGCGATAACCTGCAGTTGTTCAGTGAGTTGCAGTAAGTTGTTCAGAAAGATAAATTGTTTCATTATGTCTACCTTTCATCATGCCAACTCTGGCGTATAGGTCTTGCTATCCTAAGATAAGTTGGGGAAGATTTAAATAATACATTAAAGAAATGAGCACTGCATGTGAGATTTCATTATGCAAAGTTTAAGTAAAAAACCTCTGCATTTCCAAAGAGTATTAAAAGTCGCAGACAGATTTCAAAGTGGAACTTTTGCAGCACTTGCTAGGGTGCAGCTGGGCTTCATGGTGTGGAGCTCCTCAGGGACCCTGAGGAGCACTGACCCACACCCAGAAACATGTGGGACAATCCTGGTGCAGGAGCCAGCTGCTGCAGCACCAATAAGTGCCTCTTTCTCTTCTGCTTTTACTATCATTTTGCCAGTTAATCTCCCAATGGTGCTTACAGCACTAGAAAAGTTGAATGAAAGATTTTCCTGTGCTTAGCAGAGCCCCAGGAGCTCGTTTAGCCATTTGTTCGGTATTGTTGGCGGAGTGGAGATAGGGCTGGATGGCCTATGCTGGTGCTGAAGCACCACTGCCATGGCTGTGCCACAATTCTGGTGCATTTCTCAGCAAAACACTGTTCCCCTTGAGAGAGGGTCCCCTCCAGCCCTGAGTGAGGCGGGTGGGTGCCTGCCATAGAGCATCTCTTCTGACCCTGCTCCAGCCCCCCAGATATCCTTGGTAAAGCCCTAGAGAAATTAAAATGACATTAATCCCCTGAGAATGAACCCTTGGCTTCCTGCTGTGAAATACACTGCTGCTGGTGAACGACCCACCCGCCAGTTTTCCATGATTAAATATGAGGTTGGATTGCAGGCAGTGTCTGCCTGGACTGAGCAGCCACATCACTGCCCAGAGAGGCTGAAGTGGGAGCAGACCCTGGCACTGCCGGATGGACACTGAAAGTGCAGAAGATGTAGCATATGTAATAATGATTTGCTGTGAAATTAGCAGTGTGGTTTTGCTCATTTATATCCTTGTAGACTAGTAGAGGTTTTAAGAATTTTAGTACTTTTAACACAAATACAATCGCTTCATAGGTGCAAGTTTTAAAACAAAAGGACAACACAGCGGAAGGGCGAAGTCTGAAATTCATGCATTATCTTTCCAAAAATGCACTTGCAGATAATATCATTACAACAGAAAAAAAGTGTCTTTTAGCACTGTAGTGTGGCAGCGATGGCCTCCATGTTGCTGTGAAGCAGAAGCGGAAGTTCGTTACTGCAGAAGCTGTGCTGTGCTAGAAGAGATGTAACGGTTGCTTTCTCCATTGGCAAGACTGAAATTTAATGTCAGGCCTTTTGGGGGAAGTTGAGTTTCATGAGTGCTGAACAAATAAGGGCAAAAGGAAGCGAACAGCTTCTCCGGGATTGTAATCATGTTTAGTCTGTTTGAAGTAATTTGTGCCTCTGCTTTTAATACAGGCAATGAAAAAAGAAAAATAAAGTACAAGGTTTGTTTTGTGACTATCGTATCACAGCTATTTGGTATGATAAAATGAAGCCACAAGACATAGTTCAAGCTAGAAGGACCTGCGTCATGATTTTTGCTTATCTGTGGAACAGGCAGGGGAATGGCAGCACCCCGTACTCCTCCCAGGTGGGAGTTCTGCAGTCACCACAGCCTGGTGCTGCTGCTGTCACTGGGTGGATCAAGGGCAGACAGCTAAGGAGTCTGCGGATTGCTTCATGCAGTTAGCCTTGGAGTGCTATATTACTGTAAATATTAAGGAGAGAAGATTTTCTCTGGGATGCACAGTTGGAGGCCCAGTGCAGCTGTGGCCCAGGGAATGCTGGCAGGGGATGCTGGAATGGGAGCATGCTGGGTGCTGGGGCACAGGGCACCTGAAAAGGCTGGTGGTTTACCCTAGCTGCTCACCCACCACTGCTGCAGAGCTGGCTATAGTCCAGCGACCTTTTCTGGACTATATTAGGTTCTGGATTAAATTAGGTTCTTAATTGTTGGGCTTTTGCTCTTCTTTAGCAAAACATTCCTGTTTGATTTACAGTCAAAAAAAAGAAAGCAGGAGTTGGGTTTTGGAGTAAAATGCTGGTGCAAGCTGAGCTGGAGGCTTTGGTCCTCACTGGAGGCTTTGGTCCTCGCTGGGGGCTTTGGTCTTCATTGTTTGGGTATGCATCAGTCTGCACACATCCAGTTACCAGTGCCAGCCTACCTTTAGGCACCTAGTCTCTGTAGGGACCCTGTGGCTGCATGAGGAGGTAGCAGGCTGCCAGGGGGGCTGCCTTCATGGAGTAACGGTTGAGAGATGGATGCTGAGTTGGTGTTTAAAGTGGCTGTGGTTCGTGCACCATGGGTTACCTTCTCCTGCACATACTGAATGTCTTACAAAGCAGATCTTTACGGGAGGGCTGGAAACAATCCATAAGGCATTCATAACATAAGTTTCTTAATTCTGCAGACTGAAGTAATCTTTCAGAGTATTTATCACATTTGTAGTAACAAAGAGAAAATTTAAATCTATTTTCACCTCAAATCACTAATGCCATGCTGGTTTCAGCATGATCTATCACTTGGAGTTTTCCCTTTAAACTTCATCCTTCAGATCATTTTGGAGTAGGAACTGAAGTGGGAAGTGCTTCTATTCTGCTTGAGGCATAGCTGTGAAAAGGATGCCAACAGCCATCCTCACTCAGGGCACCCAGGACACGTTGGCGTCCCACTGCTGTGCCCCTAGAGCTTCTGCCAGTCTGGGCTGGGTCAGCGCTGGCCCTGCAGCCTTCCTGGATGGGTTTTGGAGGGAAAAGCAGGCATCCATTGCACAATTTTTGGAGGTCAGACTGTTGCTTCACTTGCACCAGGGCTGCCTCCCTCAGCCAAGAGAGTTCCTCTTTTTCGCTCCTGTTATAACACATAGTAACTCTAAAACATAAAATATCTCTCAAAATACCTTCTGTGTACACAATTTTCTTTTCCTTTGTCTCCTAATTTATGTTTTTCTGTTTGAGTGACATATGAATCTAAGTGTACACTGATATATTTCTTTCTCTTTCTCTGCTGTAAGATTAGTCCACTGTCTTGTTGGGTATCACAGATGGTAATTATAATTATTACCAGATGATGTTCTGTGAGCCCCATGAATCTGAGATTTCCTTATGGTTTCCCCTTTACCATGCCCTACCTGGTCATCTTGTTACTGCAGAGCTTGTGTTAGGCATCTGTGCTTCAGGGTTTAATCCCCATAACCTATATAAACCCATGTGAAAGAGAATATGTTTACTTTAGAGGATACAGTAAGAAATTACATCCCAGATGAGCAAGGCATAAACCCTATGATAGGTATACTGGAGCTGGACCTTGTCAAAAAAGGGGCATGTTTGGGCAGGGCCCCAGAAGAAACACCCAGTGGTGGCAGCTCAGGCAGGGCTGGCAGGTGGAGGCTGGCAGGGCTGCTGCCATCACAGGCAGCATGTACCAAACCCAGCAGGCAGGTTGCTGTGTGCTCTCACGTGAAAATGTACTTGATTGGAAAATGAAACTAAATAAACCTAATCGCCAATGAAACCAAATGATGGCTATGGAGCTAGGCTCTTTAAAGTAGGCTGCAGGGAGCTCAGAAGGGAGCTATCATACCAGCTGTGAACATCTCAGTGCTCACACACCCACTCTTGCCAAGGCAGGGCCAGGAGGCACTGTTTAGACATGAGTTATTTTTTTTAAAAGCTAGCTCTGTGGACAAAAAAGATCATTTGTGCAGACATCGGCCTATGGAAGTCATTCAACAGAAATCTGGGCAGTGCGGAGTTTGTACAGAAAACTTTATGACCAGAATAACTGCTTTGAAAATGCTTAGCATACTGGTGTAAGCATCCAGAAAGGAAGCAGCCTCATGTATTCCTTTGTGATAGAACAGAAACAGGAAGAGCAACAAATGGTCCATTACAGTATTTGTTCCCAGAGACTACCAAGGCATGTGCAACCAGTGCTGAAGTTATCTCAGTGGTACATCTGTACTGCTGCTGCTTTGTGTAACGACAAGCAAATGCAGGGAAGTCAAGCAAATAGAAAAATACAATGGGATACCAATTTTTGTGAAATTTTTACTAATCAGGATTAAACTTCTTTGAAACAGAAGTGTAAATTCATGGCATATTTTCCTAAAAGAAAAATTAGTGTTTCTTTATGTCCTTTCAGTCTCCAGTTTCTATAAAAAAGCCCCCAAAGATAAATAGAAAATGTCAGCAAGATCTCACCGTCAGTGATGTGCCTTTGCTTCCTCGGGCACACAGCCCCACAGGCTGCTCCCCAGGCAGCTCCTGAGGAAGGATGGCCAAGGCATCCCAATACACATTGCAGGTTCAGAAGTTCTGCATGGTCT
Organism: Myiopsitta monachus; assembly: GCA_017639245.1. NCBI lineage: Eukaryota > Metazoa > Chordata > Aves > Psittaciformes > Psittacidae > Myiopsitta > Myiopsitta monachus. The sequence goes on from CM029923.1 coordinate 25,096,315, forward strand.
GTTGCAGGGTGTGATTAGAGCACACAATCACAAAAAAGTTAATTATATTCATTACAGAACATATAATAGAACAAAAAGTCTGAATAAGGAAACAGCTGGATTTCAGTTCTCTTGAGTAGGTAATATTATTTGTCTCCCAAGATCATAGAATCATAGAATAGTTAGGGTTGGAAAGGACTTTAAGATCACCTAGTTCCAACCCCCCTGTCATGGGCAGGGACACCTCACACTAAACCATGCCACCCGAGGCTCTGTCCAACCCAGCCTTGAACACTGTCAGTGATGGAGCATTCACAACTTCCTGGGCAACCCATTCCAGTGCCTCACCACCCTCACAGGAAAAAATTTCTTCCTCATATCCAATCTAAACTTCCCCTGTTTAAGTTTGAACCCATTACCCCTTGTCCTCTCACTACAGTCCCTCATGAAGAGTCCCTCCCAGCATCCCTATAGCCCCCCCTCAGATACTGGAATGCTGCTATGAGGTCTCCATGCAGCCTTCTCTTCTCCAGGCTGAACAGCCCCAACTTTCTTAGCCTGTCTTCATATGGGAGGTGCTTAAAGTGAGGAATTATTCTTCAAAGCGGAAAAGCATGTTAAAACCTCATTTCACAAAACATAGTTCTTTGCTTAGTTCAGTCCTGGATACATATTAGGGAAAAAGGCAAATTTAAAGGCAGGTTTCTTCTAGTCCCCAAGCCTAATAAATATCAACTCAAACAACAAAGTGGTTTGGCTTATTCTGTTATGCATTGGAGGATGTGGCAGATGTAATTCTCAGCAATCAAAATTGCACAAGTCAGCAGCAGTTCAGTATCTATAAATGAATAAAAGTAACATTTAATTGCAGTGGAAATGCTACTTTAGTAGTGATTTCTTTTCATTTGTAAGATGAAAGTATTCTGGAACAACTGGGTATGGTAACAAGTGATGCTCAGAATTACAAATACAAATTATAAGATTTGGAGGAAAAAGACAAGTGTAAGAGAGAGAAGATAGAAAGACAAAGTTCTCACAGACCTGTAACCCCCAGAATGTTTGCTATTAAAAATAAAGTTGGAACAAGGGGTCTGTGTTGATAGAGATGTTTAACACAACTAAGTTATACTCCTGATACTGGAGATAAACCCTTTGTTTTTCTTCTTGTTTTCTCTGATGTTGCTGTGCTTCATAGTTTTCTTGTTAGCCTGCTGTTCACGCTGATGGGGGTTTGAACACCAGCCTCACGGTTTAAAAAGCTACATGACATGGGTGTCCCAGTCCGTGGGAACAGAGAGAGGATGAAATTAAACCATGTCTGAGAATGGAAGCCTGCCTGGGGGGAGGGAGGTCGTGGGTTTATTTTCTGGCAACAGGGCACCACTGCACTGCACTGCACTGACTCCTGCTTGTCACAGCATCCAGCCCTAAGTGCTGCTGCAGCCACTGTGTGCTTCCAGTTGAGAGAAACTTCTGTGGTAGTAATGATGAAAAGAGGAAAGAACGGAGGTATCACAATTTGGAATAAGGTCACCCAGGAGTATAAAGTGTAGAGAACAGAGGTGTTTGGAGTATCTGGTGTTTCCACACGAAAGTTGGTGAGCAGGAAGAGAGATGAGGCACAGGACATACTCAAAAGCATTAAATCAGCCCCTTTGGTGAAGTGCCTGTGCTGGCTGGATGCACTGACCTGAGCTAGTTCCCTCAGCAGCTAGAAGGGAGATCAGATGAAATTTGTAAACTTAACCATAAAAAAGCCTTCTATAGTTTTTTGTGTTTTGATTTCTGAAGTGTTTGGGACCCTGCTCCTGGCAGCAGCCCTTGAGCCTCTTTCCCTGCCATGTATGCCCCCATGCTGCAGTTCCTGCTGGTGAAGGACTGATGTGTGTCAGTGGTGGGACTTCAGAAAAATCGCCTCCTTATAGACATTATTGGTGTCCTTTTAGTGTAGATTATGCCATTAGCAGGACTCGTTTATAGGGTTCACACTCCTCCTCTCCTTGAACACTCATTTATTCAATGGTTCTTAATTTTCATAACCAAAGCAAGGAGAAAGCTCTATGGAGGTGGAGCTGTGAGCATTTTACATCTCCATTTAGTAATGGTTTCCACATCTAAGAGCGGCTAAAGCCCCAGTGGAGGCTCCCTGTGGTAGCTGTAGTTCCTGCGGAGAGGTGAGAGCGCTGGTCATCCACCAGCCTGCCGCCGGGATGACTGCAGGGCTTCAGAACTCACGGCATCTGTGCGGGCAGAGCCTGTGCCGATGGCAGAGAAGGGAGTTCCTTGTCTTGACTAATTGGCCTATAGTTACATTTAGTAATGGGGACCAGGGAGGAGCAGAGATAGTTGGAGCAGTTGCCATAAGGCAGCAGTTCTCTGAATTGTTCTCTATGGAAGAAAACAGAATTGCAATTAAAATTTTAAGGGGAAAGAGAGTAACGGAGTTTTTTTTTTTTTTTTTAAAACGTGTACATGTGTTGAAATATACTCAGCCTTTTCAATAAACTGTGGCTTCGTATGATGTAATGCTTTGGGGGAAAAAAAAACCAAAAACTAAGCAAAATATCTGCTAGATTCATTGCAAATGTTTGTAGGCTTTGGGTGTGAGTTTGGCTAAGACATGACTGCTGCCCTGGTATCAAAAGACAAAGCTGGAGAATCCTGCCACTGATGTTTTTAACATGGTCAAATATAGAGAACTGAAAAACATAATTTTCAAAGGCATGGGACTCTTTCATGGGAAAAAAAGGCATTAACAGTGTAAGAGGTGTATTGTGAGCCCTGGGGATGGAACAGACTGCACAGTATAAAAGAGAAGTACAGATCAAAAAGCGTAAACCTCAGCAGGGTCAGTGGAAGAGTGAGCCAGAAGAGGGAGAACACAAGGTCACTTAATCCATTCCCTTGCCCCAGGCAGGATGGAGTATACCAGAATCACTCCTCTAGACATGTTCCTAATCTTGATTTAGTACCCATCAGTCCTTTTTTTTTTCTTTAAAATCCAGCCTGAACCTCCCTCCCTGCAGTTTAAGCCCATCTCCTCATCCTCACCACCAGAAATAGGGACAAGATTTTTTTTCCTGCTCTTTACAGTGTCCTTAAATCTTGGACTATCATGGCTGTGCTTCCTTCAGTCTTGGCATCAGGAGGCTGTTCCCAATTCTTTTCATCATTTTGTCTCCACCACTGACCCTAGAAGTCCCATCCCACTTCCCGTGTCCTGGCAGGCCAACACTGATGGGACCAGACCCATGTGTTTAAGTGTATGTCCTTCTCTTTTTCTGTCCCTTCGCGTAGTGGCACATTGTTTTGTAGAGCTTCCTTCACACATGGCCATAGATGTGAGAGTCCCGGCAAGGGACACACTGTGTCTGACTATTGCAGCTCCTGCACTGCTCCTGTTGCCATCTCTGGCGTGGCAGGACCAACACCTCAGCCCTGTGACACTCTGTGACACTTGGTAGAACAGATCACTTTGGTGATGGCTGTGCTGCTCTAGGAGGGACAGGGCTTCTCCAGAGCAGTGACTGGCTGCTGCAGTGAGCACTGGCCACCTGCTCTGGCTGAGTGTGTGGGGTGCCCCAGGCAGCCATGGGAAGCACCGTGCCAGCCAGGGCAGCCCACTGAGTACCCCAGCAGCCTCCAGGCTCACCACGTTGGGACCATTGCTGACAAAGTGACTGGTCTGCAATGCACCTTACTCGCCAAGATGAAGGAAAATCAGGAAACAGGATCAAAGTGTGGCCTTTTTGCCTCTTCTGGAAAGAAGATTGCCTTGCCTACTTAAGGAAAAAGCACTTGGGGGGTGGGATGTCTAGAAAAATAATGGTATAATGGATAACGCAGTTGGAGGACGCTGGTGCCAAGGCCTCGCACAGCGTGCCGGGTGGCGAGCAGCAGTGCCGGCCGAGCTGTTTGCAGGAGACATTTTCCGCCCGCTTCCCTCCCCCCGCTCTGCTGCCTCGGCTTTTTTTTTCCCTTCCTCCGAAACCGGAGGCGGCGGCGGGGCCGGGCACGTGTGCTGGGGCCCGGGCACCGTGACTCATGAGGCGCCGGGCCGCTCCGCTGCTGGGAGGATGAAGGAGGCGAGTCCCCGGGGGAGGGCAGCCCGCGACGCCTCTGCTCTTCTCCTTGCCCCCGGTTTTGTGTCGCCCCGATCCCGGAGGCTGCGCCTGGATTAGGTGAGCGCGGCCGGGCCGGGAAGGGGCCAGGGGACACGCTGCGACTGGGCCAAACATCCCTGAGGATCGCGGGCCCGGGTCTCCCTGCGGGCCCGTGCTGGGCCCGGGGCTGCCCGCGGGGCCGCGCTTCCGGGCGGGGCGGGGGCGGCGGCGGAAGCCGGGGCCTGGGCCGGCGCGGGGAGCCCGGGCCGCTGCCGCCGCCTCCCGCCCGCCCGCCGCGCCGGCGGCGCTGTCAGCATGCGTCCCTGACTGGGCCGGGCCCTCGCGGCCGCCACCGCCGAGCCCGGGCCGGGCCGCCGCCCGCCCGCCCGCCCCGCGGGCATGCCAGAGGTGAGTCCAGTGGGGGCGGCCGCAGGTGCCCGGTGCGCTTCTGCCCCCGGCCCGGCGGCCTCGCCCGGCGCGGCGGCTGCGGCGGGCTCCGCGGGCAGCGGCTTGTTGGGGGCGGTGGCGCGGGAGAAGCGGGGTGCCCGCCCTGTTCGGCTCGGCTCGGCTCGGGGGGGGGGGGCGCAGGCCGGGGTGGGGGGCCAGGAGCTCTTCTCGGGGGCGGCCCCGCCTGCCCGCGCGTCCTTCCTTGGACAGGGGCCGAGCCCCGGGCGCTGCAGCCTGGCTGTGGAAGCGCTTCACGCGTGACCCGTCCCGGGAGCCCAGAGCCCTGCCCGGCGCTCCCCACCGCTGTGCGAGGCAGGTGCGGGCGAGCGGCGCCTTCCGGGCTCTGGGGGAGGGAAGGCGGTGGCGGGAGGGCCGCGCGGGTGTCCGGGGCCGGGCGCGGAAGGCCTCTGCGCGTTGATGCCAAGGCTCCGCTCCGGCGGTAGGGTTTGCCCCGCAGCGGATGCCGGCAGGGGCGGCCGGCGGCCCCAGTGGGTGCACGTGGCCCGTCAGATGCGCGCTGGCCGTACTGCCTGTCCTCTGGTTGCTTCTAGAGCAACTGCGCGGAAATCTCTTCTTTTTAGAGAAAGTTCTTAAATTCAGAACTTTGTTTTGCAGCTAGTTACTGGAAACAAATCAGTTTTAAGATGCGAGTATAATGGAAAAGCAAAATGCAGGAATGTTGTCTATGCTAAAAATGTATTTGAGAAAAACGTATGGTTACTTCTTTAAAAAAAAATATTTCTTTTGGTGTTGGTTGTTTTTTTTTTTTTTTTTTTTTTGAGGGGCGAATATGTGCTGCCAAACATGGCAGTAGCAGAGCACAGGTGACAAGTATAGAGAGTGAAACTGCGTGATAGCAGGTGTAACGGGCTCTGACGGGCAGGAGTGAGGCATGCAGATAGAATGGAATAAATAACCGGGCTGTATCTTATTCAGTATTGCGGGAAAAGGGTTGTGAGGAAACGCAGTATGTTCCAAAGTGACAACAGGGAAATAATTTGCATAATGCATAATTAACCGATGGTACCTGCTACTTGCAGGGGAGGTTTGAGGGTTAGAGCCCAAGGTTGGGCGCTTGGACACTGCAGTGGATGGCAGGCTTCTGCCAGGGCTGGCTGTTTGTGTTGGCACCAATCCTTGCCAGACCTGCTGGCATAAGCCAGTACGGCAATTGAAAGTAGACAGAAAGAAATTGAAGGCTTGGCATCCCCAGGTTCACTGGAATGGGTGACAGAACAGCTGGATGTGAAGGTTAGGATGTACCAGCGCAGAAAACTGAAGTGTCAGGGGTCTCTTCACTTGCCATGCGCTGTGGGCTGAGATGACAGTGCTGCCTGGGAGGTTTTCCAGACAGCCAAGCACCCTGATGGTCTGTCTGGAAGGGAACAGGGGTGCTGGGTGCATGCTTGAGCTGGGCTCTGTGGTTGCAGCTTGTGTTTTCGCAATTTAAATTCTGTAAGGCCTATGTCGCTGTTTTCCTCAGATCAGGTGTAAGCCAGAGTGTTGTAAAATGGAACTGGGCTTCTGAAATACTGAACTTCTCCTGGCTTAGCTGAAATGAAGGATGTTTAAGTAGAAAAACGATGGTGATGGCTGAATGTTCAAAGTTTCATAAGCAGCTAGTCTCCAGACTAGAGAAAATTTGGAAAACTTAATACCCTGTAGGTTGTATGTATGATTGTCGTGGAGCCTGCCTAGTTCGCGTGAAATACAGTTGTACAGTTGGATTGCGTCTTTGTTATTTCCTCAGGCTGCTGAGGCAAGATAGACAGGCAACTGGTGTTCTTAGGCTGATATATGAGAGAAAAGGTGACAGGGCATATTTATCATCTCATTTCCTTAATACCATCATTTGATTAAATTTATTTTGAATGGCAGACAGGGGTCTGGGTCGCAGGATGCTTTGCTGTGCTATGAGGCAGCTGAATCAATGGGCAAAACTGGGGCGTTATGTGAGCAATCTGTAATTCATTTGAGTCAGGAAACTGCCAATACCATCCTGTGAATCTCCTGCTCAGCTGCCATGGGGGGTATAGTTTCCATACGTCCCTTCACTGCACAGAGCCAGCGTTCTCTGTGGCAGGAATAGCCTTTCTTTGTGAATTTCTTTTCACTTGCCCACAAAATCCTCCTCTATGCTCTTTGTCTCAGAAGTGTTGTGAAGCACAGCTGTGCCACGTGCCGCAGAGGCACGAGCTCTGTGTTTTTCTGAAAGCTGTATTGCAAACACGGGAAAATCGCCAGTTGCGATGTATCCAGCAACTGCCTACAGCTTGGGCCCTCCTAGGCAGGTGCCTGACCTTCACCTTTCTTGGCCTTCACCCTCATGGCAGAGTTTTAGATCTGGAAGTTTAACAAGGTTATGGATAGTACCTGTCTTCAGGAATATCACTGAAACAATTGAAGTAGTGGAAGCAGATAATTTTAATTTAAAACTTCTCCGGTATGTTATTATCTAACCGTGGAACTAATAATAATCATCATTCAGAATAGACTTTACTCAAAGGTTTTTTGGTGGACAGTCAGGGCCAGGAAGTTACTGCCTTCGCTGACTGCCTGTGGTTGTGAGGGCTTTCAGCCCAGTTCATCCCGATGAGACCTGGGAGATGGCAAAAACATAATTGTAAGCCAGACATCAGGTGGGGATTTGGTAGAGTGCTGTGCAGGTTCCTTGAGTACCTTGCCATCGCAGCGGCCGTTCCACAGGTGCCTCGGGAAGGCTGGGGTGCAGGAACGGCTCCACACTGGGCTGCAGTCAGCAGGGGCCATGCAGCCTGCTGCTGATGTGGATACATAAAAATTTTGGGGAGTTTTGCTGATTTTTAGTTCAGACTGGAGACACTGTTAGTTCATTCTGCTTTGGGAAGTTCAACAGTATAATCAGGAATAAATACATATGAATCAAGTTTCTTCGAGCCTTCAGTGCAAACATTCAGTTTTAAAAATGGTTGATTTTTGTTTGCGCTGTTCCACCTCTTGAGTTCTGCTACTTTGTTTATTCACTAAGTCTCAGATGCTGTTTATCATTTTCTCTTTTTGCTAGGTGATAATTACTGAGCTTATCTCCTCTCTGCTTCCTACAGTGAGGCCAGGAGTTGAATAAGCTAACCTGTTTTAGACACTTCTGTGACAAATACCACACACTGACAACAGTTTGAAAGTAGCAGGTGCTGGTGTTGCTTTCTTTTAAAACCTGTTTTGCATGGAGATTTCTGGTGCTTGCCCAGTTTGCATGTTTCATGAGCACTGAAAATGCTGCTTTCCAAAAGTTCAGAAGCAGGGAAGATCCTATTGAACAAAACCTGTAGTGTCATTCACTGCAGTCTGTCCTCCAGAGGGTTTTAGAGGACCGATAAATGTCCTGTCATGGGGCCTTTACACAGCATCCCAGCTGCGCTGTTTTGCATCCCTGCCCCAGGGTGCAAACCTGACTTCCCTAAACTTGGAGCTCATGTATATTGGAAACCTGGAAGATAAATTTGGAGTGCAGGAGATGGTGATGCATCACACCAGACAGCTGAAACAAACATTAAGCAGTCAGAAGGGTGGTGCTCCATAGGGCTGTTATTTTGGTTGCCCAGAGGAGCACAGACCGTTAAGGCTGCGTGGTTTTTAGGTTTTCACCCTACTGTCCAGGATGGCTTATGTGGCCACAGTGAAGGTTCTTATACCTGTAGTGCAGATGAAGATCTTGTGGCCAGTTCAGATTAAAATATAAGCTTTCCACTCTGTTTTTATTTCCTTTAAGTACTTGTTTTATTCTGCTGCTTCAGATTCAGTGTGAAAGTGGTAATGGCACAGGAATGCCTGTAATTAGGAGGATGAGCCTTAGCACCTCTTGATGCCCAGAACAGAGGATGATTGCTACTTGGGAACCACTTGTATAAACTGTGAACGTCATTTTTTCTAGCAGCTAACACTGAGGAAATCACATGTGTTGGATTATAAAAGATGCCTTGCAGTAACTATTCATTCCTTTCAAAGGCTTAATATGTGTTTTCCTTTGCCTTATTCACATTTTAAATGCAAATGCTACAAAGAGGTGATTTTGCTGTTAACAAGGGCCAGCTCATTAAGATAAAACAGAAAAAAAATTCTGTTCTCTTTTGTTGTCAGGTTTTTATGATTTTTGTCTGTGCTGAGGATGGCTTCTGTGACTATAAATATTATCTGAGAAATCCTGCAACTACTTCTGTCCAGAAGGAATTTTACTGTGGTTGTATTTTGTATGTTTTCTGTGGTGGTTTTTCAGTATGAACAGGGAAGGACACTGATATCAGTGATCGGGTGTTGCCTGAAGTAATCCAGTTTGGTACTGTTGTTTATTTGTGAGGGGTGGCAGAATAATCCTGCATGTGAATGTGCAGGTGCTGCCGGGGGCTTGGAGATTGGCCCGAGTGTGAGCAGAGCTCGGATGTGTAGATCCAGGATTTTGGTTCGTGTACAACACCTAGCAACTGTAACGTGAGGAACCTGGCTGGGTTTGGTTGCTTCTCTGGGGGCTTCCATGTTCAAATCCGTCCCATTTCCAGCCCCGCATAGGACCTGGGGTGGGCTCTGTGGCTTTTCTTTGCCTGCATATGTGCTGGTCTCCACTGTTTGTCTTCATTAGGGATTAGAGCAGTTGGCCTGTGATTATTATTTTTTATCTTATTTTATTAACAATTATATATTGTAAGCTTCATTTCCCAAGTAATGCAGCAAAGTAAACATCATTTCCTTCCAACTACCCTGTAAATATTTACTGAAAGGATAAACATGTGAATGTTTTTTTATTGCTATCCTTGGTGACATTTGGAGTCTGTTCTACCGTGACTATGTGCAATTGTAATTCCCATTAGTGTCAATGAGAGTTCCCAGCAATTAACAGGGAAAGAGAAAGGACCATTAAAACTGTGTCACAGTTGTGATGAAACAAGACAAAAGAAATACACATTTAATATAAAGAGTCAACAGGTGAAGGTTTTGCATATGGCTTTTTATAGTAGAGCATGGTTCCTGGTAAGGATGTTCAAGTTGATGTCACCTCTTCCTATTCTACCTTCAGCACTTTGTGCAGGGTGAGCGTCTCAGTCATTGCTTTGCTTGGAGACTAAAGCCAGTGGCAAATGTCGTTTTACACTGTTCTGTGCATTCAGAACCAGCAGTAAATTTTCCAGCTCTCAGGCCAATGTGAAGTTTCTTCTATAGCTTCAGTGGCAGAAAGAGGAGAGTGAGAGCAGCAGTGCTGAGCTGGTGCAGGCCAGCGCACATGAGGCTGCCTGTGCCCATCAGGCTCCTTGGTGACTGTGAGGGTTTGATGTGTTGACCTCAGGATGAAACCCAGCTATGTCTTGGGAGAATTGTTTTTCCTTTGGGATCAATTATTATTTTAAAATGTCTACTTGCTGCCAGCTACTAACCTGTGAAATAGTCCACGTTTCAAATTATGTGCATCTGCTACATTGTTATAAAAGGGTATTTTTAGTCACAATATCTTTATTTTAGGTGGCTGGGAAACTCTCTTTTAATGTACTACAACGAAAAAATGTCAAGGTTTGCAACAGATATAATTTGTCCTAAAGCTTAATTTAGGTTCTCATTAGATGCAGCTTGAATTTTCAATGGGATAATTACTACATACATTAGTTAGCAATATCAGCAGTAGTTTATAAAGTAAAAATATATTTCTGTCATTAGGAATGCTAGACAGTGTTCTTCAGGTCCATTTTTGGTGGAATCTGCTGCTTGCACATGAAAACATGGGAAGCCAGGGCCGAGTAAACTGCAACTGGCCATCAGTTTCGCATAGCCAGATGATCATTTCCATTAGCCAAGCGTATAGTCAGCAGTAATGCAGTGCAGGGGCACAGGCTGTGCTGCTCCCGCTGTCGCACAGCTGCGTGCCAGCTCAGCCCCCTGGTCTGTCCGTCCTTCTGCAGCTCTGCAGCCTCCTGGAGCTGCAGGCCGCTGCTGGCAAGAAGTCCTGGAGACAAACAACTTCCAGCCATGATCTGAGCACTGTCAGGAAGTGTGCAACTGCCTGTGCTGCTCTCAGGACCTTGTGCTTTTGGCAAATACACCAAATATTTGTTTTAACAGAAAAATATTTCGGGACATAAATATGCAAGCTGTGTATTGGTGGCTCAATGGGAATGAATTTCAGCACGATAAAAAGAAGTAAGTACTAGACAGGTTAAAATACATCTAGTTGTTTCAGAAAGTGAGCTTTCGCATAGCCCTCCATTGCTCGCCCAGCAGTTTTTGACTTGTTCTATCAGTTCCTCCTGTGAATTCACAGGTGGCAGTTTACACTTCTGTGTACAGTCCAGGTTTCCCTGTTGGAAGTGTACTTTACTGTCTGCCCCTGAGGGAGGCTGCTGCTGTGAAAGGAATTATTTTTTCTTTCATTTACGTACTTGACAGTAATGTTACATTCAGAGTTGGTTCTTACAGAAGTACGTCAGTCTTGCTTGCAGTGGCACAGGAAAAAATTAACAGAGCGTGCACTGAATTTTCCCCTTATCTCACTATACCACATTTTATGTATCTTGTAGAAAGATGTTTTGTTTCTACAGTTTCAGACTTAATGTTTCAGAAGATTAATAGACTTAGCAGCCCTGTTTGCTAAGCTTAGTGATGATAACAATGTAATAAGTCATGAGACGGTCGCAGATCATAATGCCTTGGATTTGAACTTGGAGTTGGTAATGCACAGAGAGAAAAGTAGAATGTCAAAAGCATTATAAATAACATGTCCTGACTTGAGTAGCTGTAAGTTCAAGTTTGCTGAAGAGCGTGCATGGGAAGCTCAGTTGATGGCATCTGCTTTTGCCCTTTATACATACCCACAGAGGAGAGACAGCATTTGTGACGCGCACGTACGGTGTTTAATGGGGTGAGTACAAAGCAGAGTTGTTCCTCTGCTGAGGCTGAGTGCAGGTGCCAGCGGTGCAGGCTGGAGAAGCAGGGAGCAGCGCGGTGCCCACAGCCCTTGTTGCCTGTACTGCTTGTAGCGGCTCCGCACATTCCTGTTGCGTTGCTGGTTCCCTAGCAAGTGAGTCTGACTGCAAGCAGTGAGTAAGGGCTTGGGAACCCAGAGCATTTATGGGCTCTGGGCCCAATCCTGCTTCCAGAGAGTTAATGTGAATTTTTTCTTTCTAAAAAAGGGAGAGTGATCAGAGCTCCTCGGCTCGGCCCATAAGGCGCTTGGCACTCCTCTCTCGGTAGTCCTTCAATGCTACACTCTCCCCTCCTCACGGGGAGGTTGTGGTCTGCAGGTGGGCAGCTGCAGCCCACCCAGGTTGGCCTGCAGCAGGGCACATGAGACAGGAACGTGCTACCAAGACTCTGTTAGCTCTGGCATTGCAGTGCTGATATCTCTGCTGCAGTGATACCTACATGGTGTTCAAGGAGGTAAGCTTTACTTTTAAATTTAGGTAAATTGCTGTAGTAGAAAATGAACTTTGCTGTGTTGATTGGGTCTAGATATACCCGAGGTCTTGAGCCTTTAAACTCCACGCTCTCCAGAGGCACGGTGGAGGAACATGCATGCTCTGGGAGCTCGCTGAACCAGGCAGATGCGTCAGGTTTTTCCAAGCCAGGCAGAAGGCAGCAGCAATTAGTCCTGGATTCACCATCAAAAATACATGTCTGCTTGTGCGCAGGCGCCTGAGAGCCAGTGCTCTGAGATGGGCCAAGCTGGCTCGCAGAGGTGCGGGTGGGATGGCGGCTGTGCTGGGGCTGGCTGTGCAGAACCACCCGCCCTTCCTCTTCCTCACGGATCCCTGAGGGCCAGTGCTTGCCAACATAACTCACACTGGCTATTTTGGTGGCGTTTGTGCCATCTCGTTTCCATGGATGGAAAAGTCTTGCCAGCTGCACATACCAATAAATGCAGCACGATTTACTTGTGAAAAATAAACTGCATTTTTTTCTGTAACTCTTGGAAGCTTTAAAAAAATTTAGAATCTGAACAAAAAAATGTTTCTTTCAGTATTTGGAAGACTTTATTAGTGCCTGGGAAGCAGTCTTGACTTTGTATGATCACTTCTGGTTTTCAGTGAAATCTTCTCCGTATGTAATTTTATACTGGAATCCTTCAGTGCTCAATGCATAGGCAAAACTTAAACTGACTTTGAGGCTTCTTTGACAAGCAGTGAAAAATCAAAGGTAGTGAATCCATGATACAGATAATTATGTGCTCTTCAGCTTTTTGATGTGTAATGGTTAAAAATGTTCTGGGAGTGCAGGCACTTGCTGCTAGAACTTAGCTGTGCGAACTGCTTAGAGGAAGTTCCCTAGGAAGATATCAGGCTTGCTGCTTACCAGCATTTTATTGAGCTTCTGTGTTTATGTGCAAATATACTCCATAAATAAATCTTCAATTATGTGATTTTTTTTTTTGTGAAAAGTAGCACAGCTCTGTTCCATTCTTCTAATTAAATACAGCTAATGGTGGCAACTAAAATGCAAGAATTTGGACTTCTTTCACTCATTTTTCTGCATGACAGACAAAATTACTGCTTTGGGTTGGTTGATTTGGTTTGTTTTCAACTTCTAAGCTTTCTGGTTTTGATCACCATTTTTCATAAAAATTGCTTTTTCTTAAATCTGTCAGAAGCTATTTTCCAAATATTCCCTGGGTTTTGTATAAGACTAGAATTTTAAACTTTCATATTTGGTATTTGTAAATAGCTTTTCGAGGCAAGAGAATACAAGGAAAATTGTTATCTTTTGAGCTTTTTTCCAAAGTTCATTCACTGCGGTGTTCGGTTTTGGTAGCTTGCACAGGTACATTAGTGAAAAAGGGGACACACTGAGGAGAACTTGAGTAGAGGACAGAGAGGAATCTTCCATGTGAGAAATGTTACTGGAAAGTAGATAAAAATAGTGGGGGTATGCAATGATGGTAAATGTTTCAGGTATTACACAAGCCTTTATGTGGCTTTTCTCTCAGAATAAAATAGATGGGGAGCTGCAGAGCTATGTGCTCAGTGTGAATGGCAACATTAGATGGGCTTGAGCCCTTCTTTGTATTAGGTTTTCATATAGTGTAATTCTTCAAGCTTTTATTTGGGATTGTTTAGAAAATAAGAATGGTTAAGTAACTCTAATGATGGGTGTAACCTTGAGTGCTTTAGATACTTTTAAAAGATTGTCTAAGGCTTTTGGTCCACAGCTGTGGTCCATTGATGTGTTAACAGTGCTATTTTTGTTCTGTCATAGCAGGCATTTTTGGGAAAGTGAACCATTTTTATGTTGCATGAGTATATAGAGGCCATGTCTTCTGCAAGAACAATTAAAAGGAATTTGAAGTTTATGTGTTCTCTGATTTGGCACCAGTTGAGGGTAGGAAAGGCTGCCTGCAAAGTGAGCAAAAGGCCACAGGAGACTGTACTGGAGACCAGGCTGTGTGCCTTGTGTTCAGGGTCTTGCTAGAGCAGTGGGAAAGGTTGCTCCCTTGGCCTGGCATGAGCAGAACAGTCTGGGGTAGTGAGTTACAGGTGCATGTTGGTGGAACTGAAGAGATCCAGCAGCTACTACAGTGCGAAACTACGAGGAATATACGGATGCAAGACAGTAATGAAGGGTCTGCATTTGTTCTGCCTTGGAGACATTCCTTGATGATTCTGTGGAAGATGTGACCTCAGAAGTAGTTCAGATAGCTGTGCAACAGCCATAAATAAAAACTTAGCAAGGTAGTCTGTTATGACCTGGTCCATTCTAAAGATTGGACTGGCCAAGCTGGAAACTCCCTGTAGCTACCTTTTGCAGTGATGCAGAAGGTGCCACCACACTTGCTGCACGTCCCACACCAGCCAGGTTGTTGGTGGCTCTTTCTCTTTTTTTTGTTTTTAAAATGAGTTTATTAAGCTCAGATGGTAGCAGCCTGTGGGTGATCTCTTGTGCCTTTTTGTGTTACACCAGTGGTGTCCCTGAAGCCATTTTTTCCTGGTGGGCCTAGGAGAGCCCAAGGACCCTGCGCTGGCAGCAGATGGGGTCTCAGCTGCAGCACTGTCTGCAAGCATGATGGCTTTGCAACTTCCTCCGATATGAACAATAACCTTCTGGAAGGTACTTCTGGGCAGTGAAATAACCAGAAATATCTTTTTCATCCTCCCTTAAGTTCATCCTTATTACCCACAGCCAAAGGATAAAAATGAGCAAAAAGCTGTATGCAAGCATGTACTGAAGCAGTGTGACACCAACTGGATCCTGCAGACATTGAGGAATCCATGAACAAAATGAGTGTTAGCAAAATTCATCACCAAACCCAGCTCTTGGTAGAGGAGGGGAGGAAACCTAGTCTTAAAAACCTGCATACAGCACACCGCAGCTCCAGGAGGTTCCCTGTTAACAGCATGGCTGCCAGCTCGCACTGGGAACAGCCTTGCTCCGACATCCCTTCGTAATTCTCCTCCAGTCATGGCGGTTCGTCTGGCTGCGGTTTTGTGCAGAAGCAGCTGTTTGAACGTTGGAGATTGTTTTTCATGATCATTGTTAGCTGCATAAAGAGTGTAATTCAAACTGAACAAGTATAGCAATAAATTACAGCAAATGCTGATTAGAGAATGGTCTCGAAGATATTTTTCACTTCTTTCCTAAAATACAGTCCTTCAAGTTTTGTTACTTTTTAATAATGGTGACTACTTTGGAGCTTTTTCTTGATATCTGAAGACATATGTGTTTATGTAGCTTGGGTGAGATTTTTTATGATGCAAAATTAATTGTATCGATAAGTGTTTCTGTACTGCTGAGCACTGTGTGTGTAGTGATCTCTGTTAAGGAAAGTGTCTCCTAAACTTGGTAAGCTTTGCTGTGTACTGGAGAATAATTTTGATCTTACATTAGTGCCTAACAATTATCTTGGATACCTCAGATGGTGACAGAGCACAGAGTTAGCCCCATTCTTGAGGGCCATTCTTAGGTTCTTGCATGAACAATGGAATTATTTTCTTCATACAAGTTCTTACTGTCCTGGAAGGGTATGACTGACAAATGAAATAAAAGGCCAGAATTTATTCAAATGTAGAGAATTCTCTTATTTTGGATTTGAGATTTTTTGAGAAACAGAAAGCTTTGAACTGAAATGCAGTCAGCATTATATCCTGTCTTGCAACAGATGCTGGAGTAGTTTTCCAGCACCAGCGGTGTCTTGTGATTCATGTTAATGTGAAAAGGAGTCATGTCCTCACACTAAGCTGGTGTTGCCTCTGCTCTGGGTGTCCTCAGCGTGGCAGGGCTGCAGTTGCTGGGACTGGGGTGATTTCAGAGGCGTGGGTCCCCTGGGCCTTTCTTGGGGTGCTGTGCTGGGGTGTGCTCTGTGGTGCTGGGGTACTGGCTTGGCACTGCCAGCAGCTCTCCTGCGCACATGGGCAATCCCTATTCCCATGTTGATTTTCTTGTCCTTGGAGAGAAGCATATGATTGTCACAGTGTTGCCACAGCTCACCATTAGTGAGCTGAAGTGACCTGGCTATTGAAACCTGAGGTCTGACTTGGTGTCGAAAGCAGAACTCTGTATAACGTGTTCCTCTTTATCTGCATTCATGTCCCTTTTTGTTTGCCCTCAAGTCAGATGCAAGATGAAGCAATACACGTAATTATAACTGATTTGCCTTGCTAGGATCATGCTCGTTTTTGCAGAGGGCAGTTAGAGGTAAGGTGTCCAACTGAATTTTGCTGCAGAAGCCCTGGCAGGCTCTGCTGTGGCGGACATCTCTCCACATGGCGAGCAGGGAGCAGGATGATGCACTAGGCTTTGAGCAGGTGACATCAGTGGCCTATTCCATTTCTGGTAATTAAGTTCAGTTTTAATCTTGCCAGTTAATTTGACATGTGCAAGGATGCGGTGACTGCATCCAGACTTCTAATTCATAATTGTTCACATAACAAAGTGAACATCATGCGAATGGGCAAGAACTTTAAAATCTAGAGTTTGGTGACAGAGACAAATGTGGCAGGGGGTGCCCAGACTGGGTGAGGTCAGTAAAGTGGAGGAGCTTGTGGATGAAGCAAATGCTATTAGTAATAAATTAATAATAATGTTGGGACTGACCACGTATATGTCATAATCCGTCAGGTGCTCACTGGAGCGGTCTTTTTACCCACTGCTTATCCAGCTGTTTCAGGGGAAGGAGAAAGGCACCCTTTGCAGCCAGGGACACCTGGCATCTGCTTTAGGAAGGGAAGTGGAAAACAATGTATCTGATTGTAAAAAGTGGGAACCTTAGCAGTAATGAGGTGCCAGTATATTTTCCCTTGCTATACAGTAGATGCTAAGGCATCTGACCTGCAGGAAGTTAGGCTGGGTATTTGCTGCATCTCTCAAGAATGAGAGCTCCTCCTGCTCATCTTTCCTCCCTGAAACCATTGGCATCAGCTGATCTTGATGTTAGAGGGAAGTGGTTGCCGTGCTGGTGTATCCTGTGCTGCTCCAGAGAGATGCTGGGTTTGTGAGATCCTGGTGTGATGCCGCTGACATGGGTCATCTTGCCCCTCTCCTGCATCACTTAGCTTCTGTATGATTGCAGTTCACAAAAAAAAAAAAAAGATCTTTAATATGCAAAATGCTGATTAATAAATAGATCTATACTTTCTGGAAGAGTGCACAGTTATTCTGTTACAGCCTTTCAAATGGTAATATGCAAAATGCTGATTAATAGATAGATCTATACTTTCTAGAAGACTGCACAGTTATTCTGTTACAGCCTTTCAAATGTCTTTGTATAGGAACACTGTTTAAAAGTAGTATTAATTAGAGCAATCACATAGGACTGATTTTAATAAAAGAGCTTTTGGTTATTTAAATTCAGCTTGTTTTAAAGAAAAGATTACTTTTTGGAGTTTCAAGTTAGGTCACTAGGTTAGTGTTGTTTTTAAAGGTTAGTGTTATTTTTAAAGATAACGTCTTTTTAGAGTTGCTTGGGAAATGCCACTTTTTTTTTTTTTTTAATGGTTGAAATTCCCCTATGACAGGATAATACAGAAATTCGCATTTCTAAAACATATATAAATGTCATGGTAAGGGAGTTATAGTATGGGCATGGTTTTACTTCCAGAAACAGGACTTGCAGCTTTAGGGGTGTGGATGGATATGTGAATGCTTTGTAATATGTAAATGGACAGCAAAATTAATTAAATGCAGAGTAGTCCTTCCTCCCTTTTTGTGTCTCTGGCTTGCAGGTTGAGGGAGCAAAATAATAGCTGATGTATGCATGTCCTAGTCGAGAGGCAGACACTGGCCTTTCCCTGTTTTAGTTCATAAATGCACATCCATCTGATGCTGTCAGATAATGTGAATTCTGCATGTCTGGCATCCCAGATTTTGTAAAGGAAATTGATATATACCATTGGTTCTAAAATACAAAATAAATTCAACAGGCATATTTCTTGACTTCAAAGTTTTTTTACAGTTAGAGTGGTTAATTCGTAACTGCTCTTTAAAGGAAAGAGGGTTTATGGCATTTGCAGTATAACCTTCTAACTTGGAAATGGCATTACTGTAATCTAAAGTGGGAAAGGATTGAGCTATGGGATTTGTACATCAGTGTCCTTACCACTGGTGTTGGGAATTGGGTCACGGTTTGGTTACAGATGTGCATCTTAGAGAACTGATTTCAAGGAAATAACCTTATTTCTGCATGTTGCTGTAATGTGCACAGGTGGGAGCACTGACTTCATGACATGTTGCTTCTTTTTTTCATTATTTATCCGGTTTTCATGAACTGAGTATGCTTGGATGTGTTAAATTCCAGTGTAATGTTACAGTTAGGTGTTTCTGCTAAAAGAGTTTCAGAAACTGTGAAATATACTCAAGATAAACACGTCTGATGGGGATGTGCCTAAGCAGCCCACTGAAGTCGGTGGGAGGTTGTACTGCCTTCCCAAGCAACTTTGTCAGAGCTAAAATAATAGAGAAATAACCTTTAAAACACTACTACTAGTACTACTGCTATTAAAACTATGAATGTTTTGCAAAGTACCTGGGTCACAGAGGTCATATTGACAGTTTTTTTACAAATCCAGTGTGGGACTTGCTCAGTAGTTCAATGCTGATACCAAACTCAGTTTAAGTCAGAAGTTGCTGGGCAGGGGGGGCTGTGAAACGTGTTGCATGGTGCAGTATCGGCATTCCCACTTCTGAGCTGGCCATTCTGTGCTGCTGCCTTGGCATTCTGCTTTTCACAATATGTGCCAAAGTACAAATTTGAGAGAGGGGTTTTCTTGCTTTTCCATGAAGTTGTATGGGATAGTGGGTACCAGACCAGATTTTTCTTTAACGAATCCTTCACTGTTATGTGGCCAAGATGTTAATTAGCTCATTGTTTCTGCTTAATTTTGTAACAGAGCTCTAATTACATCCCTTAGTTGTGCCATGAAGTAATTGCTGTATCTTCTCCAAATTTTATGTTGAGATATGTTATTAGTAAACTTTGAATTTGGCAGAGGTGTTTTAAAAAATACAGTAAGGCAGGCAGTAATTTTCTAATTTATTTAAAAGACAGCCGTGTGGCAATTTCAAGCTTTGATACTGTACTGTCAATGTAAATGGAATATTGATTTTACTCCATTTCCTATCTCACTGGAGTCATTGTCATGAGGATGAATTCATGTTGTGTAATGATTGGTTCTTGCTGACAGTTCTCATGTCACTGAGGCTGATATTTTCAGCTTCCACTTTCTCTGAGAGTAAAAATAGCATTCTGCACTGCTGTGTTCTTCTTTAATATTGTGCTTTTTGCATGTCCAGCTTTACGTGTCTTTCTTCCCGAGAGATGTGTGTGAATTGACATAAGAAAACAGGAACATCCAGCAAACCCAGGTACAGGAAGAGTGAAAGCAGTGGATCTTCGGGAGAGTCCCAGAGCAGTGGGGCACTCCCATTCAGAGACCTAATTTTTGTGTCTAAGACTGTAATGAGAAGGGGAGGAAAATGGTGTTGCTAACCTGGCTGTACATTTCTTTATAGCAATAATGGGAAGTAATGAAAGTTGAACGTGTTTAATCAGAACTTGGAAACCATAATCACATGGTCCTTTTTGTGTTAGTTTCACTTTCTTGTGCATTTCCAGATAACCTTTCCATTGATTTGTGAAGCTGTTTCTAAATGATTTTCATTAATGCAGCTCAGCATACAACTGTCATCTGTCTTAACCTTTTAAGGAATGACTTGTCATTGTTATTTCTCTCTTTTGTCTTTTCCGAGAATCACATTTTAATATGGTTTCAATATTTTTAGCTTCATTTCCCTTGTATTCCTAATTATCTGTGAAGGCAAGATTTTGCTTTGGCCAAGCCAGTGTTGCAGCATTCCCAGGACAAGTAGCGAATACTTCCAAATTTCAAAAGGTGAGCTTCAAAAATCACCTGTGGGTTAAGAACAGCCTTTGGTACTGAATGGCCTGCAAGGTGGAATCTGGAAACTGTCAGTCCCTAAATAAATTTTAATTTAAAAAAAAAAAAAAAGAAGTCAATCCTTTTCCTGTCTCTCACCAGGGTTCCTCCCTCTGGATTTGTTGCAGTCTTTCCCAGCTTATCAGAGACAGCCAAAGAGAGACATCACTTACATCTGCTGGGTTTTCTTACAGACAGGGAAATCCTTTAGCATGTGAGGCTTACTGGGGAGCTGGAACATCACAGGAGAATTTAAAAGCTAGGGAAAAGTAGTTTATGCAGATAAAATAATTGTATTTCTATGCTAACATTTTTATTTTGTGGAGATACTGAAGATGTACCTCTGGTCTAAAGTCAGTCTTTATTTTTGCTAGAAGGCTATTTTTAAAGCTGACATTTCTGCTCTGTTTTCAGGTAACAAATTCTGACCAAACAATTTTTCTTCAAGTAACTATGCAGACAAAATATACACCTAACATTTCTTCACATTGAGAAGAGTTCCCTTTGAGGCACTGCAGCTCCTCGGAATAACCTTTCTGTTTGTAGCTGGCAGCCTGAATAACAAGGGGTGAAATTCAGCCTCATGTAATGTTGTTACAGATATGTCACTAACTTCAACAGGAGCAGGACTTTGCTCTGAGTAGGTGGCTAGTTCAATTCGAAATAGAAAATTTACTACAGCTAGGAATGAAACCTAGTTTGGTGAGTTGTACCAGGAATATTACTCCTTTCACTACATGTGAGCACAAAATATAGTTTTCATCTGTGTTCATTTTGTGTGTTGCCTCCATGCTGTCCTTCTTTCCTTGTTAGGGGTGACCAACTACTCTTGTAATGAGAATGAAATTAAATACCCTCTTCTGAAAATGTGGCCTTTAACTTGCATTGGCTTTAGCATGTAAAATACCTCATTTGCTGCTCTAGCTCTTGTTGGTGTTTTGGAGAAATAGGTGCTTGGTAGTGGTCTGCTTGGTGCTGGTCCTTCGTGGCGGGTGCTGTGGCACAGGTGGGAGACCCTCACTTGTTTGTCTGAGCACTTGTTACAGAAATTCTTCAATACCTGAGTTTCTGCTGTAGTCCTGAGCACTGATCAGTAGCGACTGCTGGCACAGGATGAGTCTGATTCCTGAGGGTTAGGCAGTTGAAGCAAGTAAGTATCTTTGTTTACCAGAAACAAACCTGTTAACTTGTGCTTGCAAGTAATTATGCACAGTTGTTTGTCTCTTGCTAGCAGGGATGAAAAATGTGGGCATGATTACAAGCGTCCTGGCAAGGAAACAGCTGTGCCTGTTATTAGCTGTATTAGGTGTGCTTTACTTCTGTAGTTTGTTCTAATCACTTAGATTAATCACTGGAAAAAGACCCTTAGATTTTCATCGTCTATTGGTGTGCATCCGTGCTGACCAGCATTTGCCAGGATATGTTTCTGATGACAGGGATGCTGCTTTGGCAGGTGATGGGGTGGGAAATACAAAGGTTGTGGAGCAGTGTCTAGAAAGACAGGGATGGAAACAACCTTCTGAATGCAGGTGGGGAGGAAGCTGTTGGGAGTTGCAGTGCTGGTAGGAGAATTCCCATTGTGCGTATTGCCTGGGGGCTCCAGTGTTGTCCCAAAGCACATCGTTGGTGCTGCCGCAAGGGCTCTGCTTTTCCAGGATCTCCGTGCTGGGCCAGGAGCTATCCTTTAGTACAGAGATGTATTTACTCGTAGCCCCAGACTTCTGTGGCATAGGTAGGTGTCTGAAACTCGTCTCGAAGAAACCAGGTTTCACCTTGGCATCTGAAGGGAGAGGTTTACCCTCTCATTCCTAGGTCTTACATGCCTGGGTGGTTTTAAAGTGAACGGAGTTCGTCACGAAGCTTGTGGTTCCCCATGGCTGAGGGAGGAAGCGAGGTCCGGTCCCTGCTGGAGGGTGCGGTCATGCGGGTGCAGGCACGGTGTTCCCGGGGTCTCAGGTGAGCACGGATCCGGGCCGGTTTGCGGAGACTCGGGGCGGCTGTCAGTGACCGGCCAGCACGGTGGCTGTGTCGGGAAGCCAGCCGTGGCATCGGGCCCGAGCCGGTCCCGGGGGCAGGCGCCGTTTTGGGGTCTATCCTTAGGAGAGGCCCGCGGGAGCGGAGGAGCCGCTCCCCCGCCAGCCCCCGGACGGAGACAGCCGCACCGTAACGCGGCGTTGTGACAGCTCCCGGCGGAGCGGCGAGTCCGCCCCTCTGCGTCCGACCTGTCGCGCCGCTTCCGTGCGAGGAGCCCGTACCTGTGGCAGGCGGAGGGGAAGGGGGGTTGGCGGCGCGCGGGCGGCACCATTCCCCGCGCCGCCGCGATGGGCCGCCCCCCTCGCTGCATGCCGGGTAGGGCCCGAGCCCGCCCGCTCGTCCTCCGGCGGCCGGGCGAGCCCCGGCGGGCGGGCGGGCGCGCTTGGCGCTCGGGGCAGTGCCGCTCAGCGCAGCGTCTGGCAGGCGCGACCTTTCATAAGACGGCCCCCGCTATTGGCTTCCCGCCCGGAGTATCGCTGCAACGCTCGCTGCCATTGGCTCGTTCCCGGTCATGCCTGGCTCTGCCGGGGACGCGGCCCCTCTCCCCGCAGCCCGACGGCGCTGGCGTGAGTGCCCTGTGCTGGCGGCGGCAAGCTCTGCGGGCCCCCGTGCCGCCCGGCGAATTGTAACGTGTCTCTTCTCTCTGCAGGTCGGTACTAAGAAGTGCCTTTCCTGACGTCTCTGCTGCTTGGGACCGCTTCTAGAGCAGCCGCTGCTTTTTGCCTTGCTTGCTGCCAGCTAGACCGCGAGGAGAGCGACCCCGGGCAGCCACCCGCTGCCGCCCCGCCGGGAGGAGGGCGCTGCCGGGCCTTGCCGCAGGCTGCTTTACTGTAAAAATAAAAGTTTGCTGAGAAGGTCAGATCTCTGCTGCCGAAAATCAAGGAGAGGAGGAGGAAAAAAAAAATCCCGTCTCGATCATTGCTCTAAATTGCTGCATCTGTCTATGCCAAACTAATCGATACCGATTGCACCACAACCCCCCGCTGCAAACCCGTCTGCGAGGAGATTACCTTTCAGACAACTTCACTGACAGAGCTCGGAAATCCCGTGTTGGAGGGTCTGCCACGTTCCCATGCGTGCGTCGTGGGCTCCGGCTGGCGCTCAGGATGGGCCACTGAGCGCGCGAGGCTAGTCCCGGGCCACGCTTCCTAACGTTCACCTCGCCGGTAATCCGAGAGCTTCTCTAAGTGCGAAGCCTCTGTCCATTAACAGTGTCACGCTGTGAACTCCCGGTGGCACACCTTCTCCTTGAGATTGCAGCCACCCAGTTTTACATGTACTTTTAAAATAGGGAACGGGGGGGGGGGTGGGCAAGAAAAAGTCTTCTGGAGGTGGTGCTTTGATCATTTCCAGGTTATCAGTTCAGCTACTCATTTGTCTGTTTTATTGGAAATTTTAACTACCTGTAAAATCTAAAGATGGCTGTTAGTGTCACACCAATTCGGGACACAAAATGGCTAACGCTGGAAGTGTGTAGGGAGTTCCAAAGGGGGACTTGCTCACGACCAGACACGGAATGTAAATTTGCACACCCATCGAAAAGCTGCCAAGTTGAAAATGGACGTGTAATCGCCTGCTTTGATTCATTGAAAGTGAGTAAATATTATGTTATTTTCAAGGATATACGGTTAATGAAAGAAGCGGTTGTAGCCAGCGAAACCGTGCAGCCCAGAAGGGAGCAGTTGCTGGCTGCCAGCAGTGGGCTGTTTTGCTGTGTTTATTTTATTGATGCTTGTTGATTTGTTTTGCTGTTTTCCTCAGGGGAAAGGGAAGGATATGGGAATGAAGGGAAAATATACCTGACAGGGCTCAAATCCTCCAGTATGGCTACACTGACTGGTTCTTTGCCACCAAATTATTTTCTGCTTGTAGCTGGAATAAAGGGCATTTCACATAGAAACAGCAAAGTCACTGTAAGGATTCTTTGTTTTTAATAGCACAAACCACGTAAGCAATATGTGGATTTGTTTTCATCTCGTAACTACCAGCGGGTGGTTGGTGTCTCTGGACAGCTGATGGTGAATCTTAGAAGAGTGTTTTCCTCCGTAGGTTATTTGGGTGTCTGTGAGCATGCTGTTTGTATTTTTTGCTTGGGACTGCTATGGTTATTCTGTCCTTTTCACAAGTGCACTTGCTTAAGGAGAGGATGATGCTTAGCAGAAGGCAGGGTGCCTCTAGATGTGCAAGCAAGGCTATAGCAGAGTGGGTACAGCCTCACAGTGCTTTTTAGGAGGGGCATCTGAGTTCGGCATTGTAAATGTATAGTTGCTGTCTTACTGTGGCTGTAGTTTCATTAATAGGTGTTAAACACATGGATGCCAGCACCTTCTCTTCTTTTTTTATGAATTCAATCATCTTAACATTTAAATACTCATCCCACAAACAGTGCAAGATAAATTCAGTACAGTCATTAAAAAAATAATAAAAGTTGGGAAATATAAAAAAAAACCCTGACAGATTGATTTCTACAATATAATTTTCTCTTCCTCAGACCAAACCCAGGAAGCAGAGCAGAGCTTGAGTGTGTGGAGTTGGCTCGTGGTAGAGATATGCTCTAGGGAGGGAGTTGTAGCTGTAACCAGCTACTGCAGGTTGCTTGTGCAGCCAGGCCCCAGTTGCAGTGGGAGCTGAGCAGGAAGCGGTTTATAGCGGGTTTATATAAATCCTGCAGCACTCCTGAATTTAAAAATGTGTCTTGTCTCGGATCAGAGTAGAGGGTAAATCTTTAAAATGCTCTCAGGCCCAAATAGCCAGCGCTCCCCCTCCGACGGATATTGAAATGCTTCTGTTTCCGTGTTGTTCACATGTGTTTTAAAACTACAGGACGTATAATGTGGGGGTGGGGGAGGGAGAGAGGAATATAAAATAATTTCAGATGTGGAAATAAAATCTTTCTGTGCATTAAAAACCTGTTGGATCATGAGCTGTACCAAGGGCCACCTGTGCTGACAGGGCGTCCCGGTCCCTTGGCCTACCATCTCTGCCCGTCACAGCCACTGCGCCTGGGTGGACTCAAGCCCTCCTGGCACTTCCTCTTTGTGGCAAAGCGTGGTGTGAGCAATGGCATCAGCCATGGCGTGCTGTCACTGTCATTGGTGGCTGCATGGCTTGCTGCAGCACTGCCCCTGTGGCGGCACATCTGCCAGAAACATGGGCCTGACCTTGGTGATTTAAACCTGCCTCTGTGTGACAGGCTGTGAGTGATGCGTTTGCTGGGTAAGATAGCACCTGCAGGATGCCCCAGTTTGATTTTCCACTGAACTGCTGTTTGGTCACAGAGCACGCTGTGGTCAGGGCAGCCTCACCCCGCTGGCCTTGTGCTTTTCAGAGTGAGGATCCCACTGAAGAGGTTAGAACAAGACAGCAGATTTAACTGGACATGAATCACTTTGCTGTGGGAAATGCTCCCTGAGTTTGCTGTACATCAGCGTTCTCTGCTCAGATTTCTGATGTCCTTGGTTGCTGGAGATGCCTTAAAATCATTGTGCTGGGCAAGGAGGCCAGTGGTGCAGGACCTCCATCATCAGGGCTCTTCCATTTCCTTTTGTAATGAAGGACATAATCATCACCTTTATAAAGAACTGCAAGGTCTGTGGATAATACTTGCAGGTAACGCTACAGCAATATTATGCTGCTGACTCCCACTGCACATGGAAAGTCAGTGCAGTAGCTGAGTTATAAGCTGGGAAAGAATCTGCTATTTAAAAATACCCTGCTTACCAGATATGTTTACTTGTGATCATGCTGAAAGGTTTACTTGTGTCGGCGGTGCCATGTGCCAGAGGAGATCTGATGGGTCCTCTTGACACAGCCTGGGCAGCAGTGCTGGGTTGTGCTTCTACTGGTGCTGCCACAGCTGTAAGAGCTGGTTGCTGCTGTGCATGGTGCTGCACTGTGGTTAGGCCTTATGGCTATGGTCATTGGATGGCTTCTGAGCTCTCAGGGTTTATTAGTCTTTTTTTTTTTTTTTTTTAAGTTAAGTAGCTTGTATAATGTATGAGAATACATTTGATAACAGAAAATGGACTATATCCCTTCAGTGAATTCCATGTGCAATCCACATAGTGGAAAAGCAGTTGATCAGTTTTGGTTTTGTTTCAGATCTCTGTCAATTTTTCTGTGTGCAAAGCTAAACAGTCACTAATTACTTTATGCTTTCTGCAATATCACAAACTTTCATGCAAAAACAATGTAGGGAAATGTTCTGCCAGATTTGCTTAAACCCCATAAGGTCAGTTAACCAAACCACTTTTTTTTTAATTTGGTAAACTATTATGACATTCAAAAGTAATATTGAATATTTCAATAATTCAGTGTGGGTGTAATGTCCTTATTCTTTACTAAAATAGCAGCACACCTAAAATTGACCTTAATATTCAATACTTGATTTTGTATAGATATAGGTAATATTAGTATTAACTAAACAGCTAATCCTGCATTGCCTCTTGGTCATAAGACGGATATTTAGTCACTGAATTTTTCTTTGCAGAGCGTGAATGCATCTTTCACTCACAGCGCTGCCAAGAATTAGTGTGTTTAAGAAAAAAAGCATTATATTAGCAGACATCACGCAGGTGTGTGTTAGTGCTGCAGAGAGCTGCAGCTCTGGTAGGAATACTTGCTCGCGAGCTGGAGATGGCCAGTGTGCTCTGCTATATTTAGAACATAAACAGGCAAAGCAAATACTTTCTGTGGGGACCCCATGAAATGGCATTACCCTTCAGCTCTGCCCAGCCAGACTTTGGCCTCTATCCCAGGTGTCCTCCGCGGGTGTTGTGAAGGGACGGAGCACACGGAGTGCACAGCCAATCATGGGCAAATACCACTCATCCAGCCTGCTTGTCAGAGGCAGAAATAGGTTTCAGAAGTGGAGCTTTCAGTTTGGGTAAAATATATGTATAAATATATATTTTCTATTTTTAATTTTATCCCTCCATGTGAAATGAAAGCAAAAACTGTATGCGTAGGTCTAGAGCAAGAAGGGCATTTACTCCAGAGAATCAACCTTCTGTGCCATGTTGCCACCCACAGGTCCTGTTGCTGACATTTGCAAGGGCTGGTTTGTGGAAGTGTGCCATTGCCGTGTTGATCACTCGACACGTGTATATGTTGGGAAGCATGTCCCACATGTGCACCTCACAGGGTCTTTCTTAATTCTGAATTGGTAACAAGCAGCAATTGTTACATGTTAATTAGGAGTGTGGGGGAGAAAAGGGAAGAGACATGCATTCTGTGACCTTAGGAAGGGAGTGCAAGGAAGAGGTCAGGGCCATGTCAATCAGAGCAAGATTGTATCATCCTGCTGTTGCATACCCTGCTTCCTAATTAGTCCTAATGAAATCTGCAGGGCTGTCTTTAGGGTAGTGCATTAATCAAGATGAATGTGTGTGGGATAATCTAACCCTTAGATATTAGGAGGATAATTTTAAAACAAGAATGATTATGTAGTATATTCAAATTGTGTACTGGAGTGGCTGAGTCAGCTCCAGCTCTGGCTCTGCATTGTTTAAATGCCGTAGGATTTTTTTCCGAAATTTGGATGCCTAAAAGCCTGTTAAACTGTCTATAGCAAAAATAAGTTCCTGAATTTCTGAAACCAGTTTGCACAGAAATTTGCTTTTTAGCATAATTTAAAAATATTTTTCTTTTTTGTCTGGTTTTTTTTTTTCCCTTGGAAAAATAGGCTTACGTAGAATTAATTTTTGAAGTTACGTTAACTTCGTCAGATGTTCCAATGGATGAGTCATCTGACGTTTCTTGAAAACTGAGATAAAGATGTCTTGACAATGGGGAGATGGATGTCAAACGCAAGTCTTGCAGGAGGCTGCAGATGCACTGAGAACACCCAGCAGCCTGCCTGCTGCTCATCTGCGTGTTGCAGCCTTTGGCTGCCGCATGGTCTTGCCTAGCCATAGATTTTTGGAAGTGTGAAAGCAGTGGGGATGGGAATAGGGAAGGGATGATGAGGACTCGGGTTGTCTTTTCTGTGCTGTGGCCTGGTTGTGGTCAGCACATCTTCATCAGCACCTCTCCAGTGCAGTAGTGGGCTTTCTACGGGATGTGAGCTGGTATGATCCAAAACGTGCCAGTTCTGACTGTTCCGAACTTCACGAGTTCAGTTCGTGCTTGATGAACGTGGCTTGACCTAAATCACTGTTTTTCCTTTGGAGCTTGATGTTCACTATGGGCACTGCAACTTTCAAATAAATGTTTGCCCTCTGTTATGCTTCTGCTGAGGCAGCTGCTTCCTGCTGGAGTTGGATGTCCCAGTGAAGTGTTAAAGCTTTTTCCTACTCTTCCTTCAACAGCTGAAAAGTCTTCAATTTTCACATTTTTCTGCCCTTTTTTTTTTAAATTCTAAGAAAAACCCCTAGAAACTAAAAGTTCAAGTCTTTTCACGGATAGCATTTGAGTTTGAAGCTGGTGCCTTGTGTCTGAGATCCACCAATACATAGTATTTTAGTATTTTATCTTGTTGTTTATTTAGTATTTTATCTGTTGAAGTACCTATTTTTTTTACATTAAACTCCTGAACTCTGTAGAAGTGACATGCCAGTTCTTACCAAGAAACCTGGAAAGTGTATAAATGCATTATTATTTATTTTTGTTGTTGATGAACTTGGTGAGCGTCTTATTTCTGCCACCTCGGAGATGTAATCGTTAATTGTTCAGATCTACTTTGTCACTTCCTAAAAAAATAATGATTTTTTTGACTTGTTATTTCCCTTCATGGTATACTTACCTAAGGGTGTAGAATAAGGACCTTGTTTGTTTATTTTAATACGAGGAAACAAGAATCACGGTAAGTGTATTTCACTGGTAATGTGCAAATGGCAAATCTTTGGCTTTGTCTTTAATTAAGGCAGAAGAAAAAATCCAGACACATAGTCACAGAACAGTTTAGCAGGTGACTCTTCAGTAGTTTTAACTTTGTGGTATATGGCACTACTGGAGTGCGAAGCGGTAACAGCATTCAGGGCACAGGGGTAGATTCAGCTCAGGGGCTGGGAGGCAGATGGGCACACATCTGGTTCCGAGGAAACTCATAAAGCAGTAACCCTTGGAAAAAAATGAAAACACAAACACTGCTCAAATTCCTGAGATCTGATTTGCCATTTTTCTTCTCTTCAGCCTGTGTGTGCCAGTAGGCTGAGCTCCAGCAGAGGAAGCAAAGGGAAAGTGGCAAATACACTGGGAAAATGGTGCAATTGTTAGGCTGAGTGGCAAACAGTCCATTAAAAAAACAAACAGTCAAAACCATGTGTGTTTCTTGGTAGGAATATAAATGGCATTTTGAAATGTTATCGGATATTCAGACTTACAGCTCAGTGCAGTGTTCAGAGTTCATATTGCAGTTTCAGCTCTACAGCTGCAGGAAGATATTAAAAAAACTAAAACATTGCATTGCAGCATTTGCACTGTCATTTTTTGGAGGCTGTAGTTGATAGAAACCAGCGTGGGTTTCTGTTACATACAGTCAGGAGCTCTCCTGGGTACAGTCAAAATCCGTAAAATTCTGAACTAATTTTGGGGAAAACTTAAAGAGGCATAAAACATGACAACCTCACATCGGGAATATTCAGTTGTTTTCCCAAGTCTTCAAAGGAGGAGTCAGAAGCAGCCTGTGAGGCCTCTCCTTCCCAGGATGACTCCAAGTCTCTGTTTTCCTAAATACAGATACCTTGTTGCCAAGGTTCACTCTTGAATTTGTTGGAAGCAACAAATTGCATTCAAGACCAAATGATCACATCTGTTTTTTTACTTTGAAGAAACATTAATGTTTCTTTGTTGGGACTGCATAGTCTTGTTAGCCTAACTGGATACTGGTTAGGAAACACTGCCCTGGATGCTTAGAAGACTGTGATTCATGTCAGGAATAGCGTCCGTGTCAGAGCCAGGTTCAGTGTCTGAGAATGAGACCTCTTCTGCTGGAGGCCAAAGCCAAGGCAAGTCTGCAACTCTCTCATCAATTTGGTCTGATTCAGAAATCCTTGATAAGATTAAAAACCCAGCATTGTTTTGGGGTTGGTTAGTACAGGGCATCTTTTTATTAATCTGTGTTTTCTTGTGCGTCCTCTGTGCCGTGTTGTTTTTCCTCATGGACTGGTTATGGGTGCATGGGGGATAGTCTTGATGGAGAGCCTGCTCTCCTTGTTTTGCAGCAGTGGTTCTTGTCTTGAGAAGCAGCTCCTGGCACCATCCAGCTTCTGGTCAGGGACTGAACTCAGAGAAGGTGGGGAAGCAGTGCCTCATGCTCAGGCACAGAGGGAAAATAGACTCCAGAGCACCTTTGAGGGGTCAGCTCAGGTCAGCTCTTCTTTTGTGAGGACCAGGATCTCAGACTGTGCTCAGGTTCAGGGGCACTAATTGCTTGATGTTGTCAGCTATCGGGGCTTGAGTTATGCTGCTTGGGGGTAATAAGAAGGTGGTCTTTTTAGTCTTTAGAGGATATGAAGCCACCTCCCAGAGTCTCCATCTTGCTAGCTGTGCTAGTTGGCGTGCTTGCTGGCAGTCCTAATCACGGGGGACTGAACTCATACAGGTGAATATGTCCGCAAGCAGCGCTGTGGCAGCTGGTCCCTGCTTGCCCAGTTGTGTGACCCTCACTCAATGGCTGGGGAATCCAGGCTATTAGATTTTTCATCCAGGGATGCACAGCAGCTCTCGAATTAGTCCCTGTATAAAATAACAAAAGAGATGATTTTATTCTGATCCAGAGTTCTTTTTCCTTCATTGTACAGTGCCACTAGAAGGATTACAGCTATTGAAGTAAGATTTAAGTAAGTACTGAATTGTCAGGTTCTGAAACATAGGATTATGCAAATAAAATCTTTTTGGGGTTCATGTTTGAATTTATTGAATTTATTGAAATACTTACAACTTATCCCCTTCATTAGGGAACTTTTGATTATTTAACTGATACAGAACACCCGTTGAGGTAGTTGGAAGCAACTTCAGCGTTTTGATTGAATAGGGGATAATATTAACATCTAATGAAGTGGATCTTTAAAGAGTAATAATAAATCCAGCTGCTTCATCTGCAGGGCATAGAGATGCTGGAGTGCTCCACACCAGCAAGGTCAAGCTGTGGGATGCAGCAGCTTCGTGAGCTCCTGATGTATTGGTAGCAGCAGTGTAGGATGCCTGGAAGGACTGCTGCTTTGTTTGAGCCACCAGAAGCTGTGCTGGAAACTGGTCACATACCCAGGCGATGCCACTTTGAGGCTCATCCCCATGGAGGGCTGCCCCCATGCCACCCCTTCAGGACTGAGGAGCTGGCAGGGTTGTGGTGGAGCCCTCCCTCCTGCCCAGCTGTGTCTTGTCAACCCTCCACATGCAGGCAGCAAGATTCCCTGAGGAGCAGCACTAGGGCAGAGCTGATGAGTGCTCTTAGGGCTACTGCCCCCCCACGCCCAGGTGTCTATGTGCCCAGCCCAGAGATAAAATCTGCTCAATCGCGGAGCTGCATTCTGTGGGCACTGCCTTGAGAGGTGCTGTCCCTGCTTCGGAGTGAGTAGAGGCATTTGTGGGTATGGCAGATGTATTGGTGTGATAACCAGGATCTGTTTCCTCAGATTGCTTTTTTTTTTTCATATCCTAGTCACTGCATAAAATTCTGAGTTGATGAAATGCTAAACTCGGCAGCCTTTCGCGCCCCAGTGTGCACTGACTGCCAGCTCTCAACCCCACAGATCCTTTCGGCTTTTCAGAAACAGGATGCTGGGAGCGCTAGTGCTGCTCCAGGGGAAAAATGCTGATACTTCAGAAGCTGCTCAAAGGCTGCTGAAGAGCAGTGGTGCTTTAGCAGGAGGGTTTGAAGGGGCCGGCTGGGGTAGTGGGGTTGGATCAAGCTTACATCTCGAGAGCACTTCAAGTCCTGTCAAGTTCCTGGAAAGACTCTCTTTGGCTCCAGATTTCTCTGGACTATTTCTAACTTGGCAAAATAATACAGAAAGCTAGCAAAAAAGGAAGAGAGTACTATTTGAAGAAAGGAGCAGGTTTTTGAGGAAACAAAGCCGTTTACTTTTTGTTGGCATCATTTCACTGAATTTGAATAGGATAGTTTTCAGGCTTAAATATAAATAGTTGTGAGATTGAGATTTAGATTTTAAAGAAGAGGAATGACAAAGTATGGAAGTCATCTGTTATGTATCTGCAAGCTGTCCATCCTGCACGAGAGGGCACGTGTCCTTGCATGCCCAAGGGAACAGGAAGTGGCTGGTGTAGAGAGGGGACTGTGAGGACATAGAGGTGGGAGCTCTTGGGCCACCTCTGTTGCTTGTGGGACTAGTAGAAGCAAACACTGTTGAACCCAAGATGGAGCATGACAGTCCACAGTTGGGGCAGATCATGGGCAAGAGCTGGCTGAGGTACCAGGGGTTCTGCACATACCTGGGGAGCAGGATTGTTTGTGGACATGCTGGAAAACAACCCAAGCCATGAGCAGCCACACAAGCTCTGGGTAGCTGCAGGTATAGTAGGTAACCACCACTTTTTAGGAATAAAGATCATTGTTTTCTGCTCTTAAGTCTATCCTATTTCATGGTCATAAATTGAGTTGCTGTCCAAGGGAAGTGCCCACCTGCTGAATTTCAGGAGCATCAGAATCCCTGCTGCATTTTAGCCTCTAACAGTATTAATGCTTCTTCAATTTCCAGTCTTCCCAATGTTGTTTTCCTTTCCCTGGCCTTTATCTATTATGTTTTAAAAACATCCTCAGTTCTAAAAGCATAAATACAAGCTGATCATAAACATTACTAGGTTAAGATTGCAAGAAGACGTGAGAGCAGGTTTTAATAAGTTTGTCTAGCCTGTACTTTATACGTGCTGGAGAGAAATCCAAGGAATAAGCCTGTGTAAAAGTGTCCAAGTAAGCAAGCAGAGCTCCGTAGTGAATTTGTAACAGTGGTGACACTTTAGTACAGACTGATAATCCCTTGCAGAAGTTAATTTCTTTATCCTGACAGGATTTGGTCTAAAGTCCTAGATATCCACCAGGATTTGGTGCTTGTCTGCTATTGCAGGTGAGAAGCTTGCACATTTTGTTTAAAAGAGCTCCTTCCAGCCTTGACTGGCCCAGGGAGAGGTTTTCACTTCGCAGCAGCCTGACAGATTTTTAGCTGTGTAGTAGCTAGCACAGGAGTGCCACGAACACACATTCGTTCTGTGTTTGTTAATATAGGAACAAGAGTAGGCACATTTTAGTGAAGCCTGTTGTAAACAACAGACAGAATGAAATGTTTTCTGGGACCTTGGGACTCACGAT
Source organism: Myiopsitta monachus (assembly GCA_017639245.1). Taxonomy (NCBI): domain Eukaryota; kingdom Metazoa; phylum Chordata; class Aves; order Psittaciformes; family Psittacidae; genus Myiopsitta; species Myiopsitta monachus. The sequence continues at coordinate 25,129,521 of CM029923.1, forward strand.
AAACTGAAGCAAATACTTGAGGAAGGAAAAATTGGTACCTTTGGTCCTTCACTTCGAGCAGAATTCAGCCATCACCATGCAGCAGCCCTGAGCTCAGAACGTGCTGTATAGCCAGAGACAGGGCAAGCTGAAGCCGGGCAGGCTGCTGGCTCTTCTGTCACATCCTGTTTTCTGCAGCAGAGTTGGAATTTAAAGCCAGCTTTTGATGCTAAATTGTGCCTCTAATTCAGCTTTCTGGTGGTAAGGCATGTTCGAAAGATCATTCGCATTAATGTGTCCTTACTTGTCCAGTACTCTGGTAAAATCTTCCGTGCAATGAACTGAGATAACTGGGATTTATGCCACAATGGTAGCAAGATAAAAATGCAGGCATGTTAGGAAAAATTCTGGTTAGGCAAACTGAATGATTAAAGATTTCACACTCAAATTAGACAGTCTTCAGAGAAAACGGAAGAGTCAGTTCTTTGTTATGTTCGTATTTATTAGTGTTGTTTATTGAAGACTGGTGCTGCACCTCATATTTTATGGAGCAGGATAAGGTACTCCCCTTGCACGAGGCACACAGGTGATGGATGGATACACATGGATATATATGGCAGCTTTATTTCAAGGTGAAGGTTAAATTCGAAGTTCTTTTTGGTGGTGGAGCATGAGGAATTCCTTCATAGAGAAAAAGTAATTTGTGATTTAAATAGTTCTGGTTGACTCTGTGGCACTTGTGGTGGGGTTTGTCGGTTGGGAATTTCTCACTTGGCCAAGCGTTCATGGCACAGAAGTGAATGCGTGTGGAGCTCCAAACTGGCAAAGCACACCTGCAAAAAAAGGCTAAACACACCGTAACCAGAACTAAGGGGTTTAATATTTTTCTGTGGCTGGACTGAACAGGATGGAAAAGGGATTTTTATAACAGTTGTACAATGTCAAAACTGGCTTTTTGGAAATGGTTATGAACTCTTGAGGGCACAAGTGTAGAGAGTCTCTGGACTGTGAAGTCAACCCAGCTTTTCATTGCATTGAAAGTAAAACTGTCCATACTTTCCTACTGGTACTAACAGGATTGGACAATAGTTTATATTTTTGCTTGAGAAAATGTTTAGAAGTATTTAAACATTTTTTTCCCCAAGTAACTTACTTGTAAAAGTTGATTTGCAAGTTTTATTTTGTGTTCAGAAAACATTCCTAAGGTTAATTCCAGTAAAGTGCAAACAGAGCAGTGAACACACTGGTGTAATTTCCGTGCTCTCACCTGTGAAAGTGTGGAATATATGGAGCAATATTTGTGCTGAGGGTAGATAAATTTGTAAGGACGCTTAGTGAAGTCTTTAGGAAGAATAAACCTAATGGTATGTAAAAATGTGATAATGTTGGTGAGAAATTGTCTGTATTTGTTAAATTTTTCTGTAATTGTTAAATAAGCCTAATGGCAACAAATTAACTAAAATATATGTTAAGGAAATTGACGCACTATGCAGGGACCATTTTTGAAACATAGGAGAAGGTATTACTCAAGGACTGAGATGAAGCAGGAAGGTGAGAACAAGACAGAAGCGCAGCTGATGTGAGCTGACAGCCTGGGCAGGGGGATCTGTTCACTGACACAGAGTGCAATAAACCCCTCTGTATTATGGCCTCTGGACTTGGACTTGGCCCCAACTTGGCTACCATCTCATCTGTAGTTCCAGAGGCAGCCAGGGATTGACTTCGCTCTCAGGAGTGGTTGGAATAGACTCAGCCCAGGTAAAAGGGTTTAAAACATATTTAAATGTCAACCCAGTAAGTGCAGCACACTAAGCTAGCCATTTGCTAGCGTGGTGGGAGGACCCATCGCAAGCATCGTGAGCACGACTGGAGGGAGACAAGTAGAAACGCATGTAATCGTAGTTCATTTTTTTATCAGCGTTTTCCCTGATGGCTTGGATGAGGGAAGAATGGGTGCTATCACAGGAGTCAGAAAGTAATATCAGCCTTATAAATAGCTTGCATAATTTTTCAGAAATGTCTAGATACATACATGAGGGAGGAGAGCACAGCGATACATGTATAAAACAAACGTTGAATGCCTCCACGATATGATGCAGCTGGTTTTTGTGGTACAACTACTTGTATCATTAAAATAAATGAATTGACCAAGGTAAGCATGTCATTGTGAGAATGCAGAAATACCAGCTTTTAGGCGGCTGTACTCAGGTTTTTTAGATTACGTATTACTGTGTTTAAAGCTTCCCTAGAACATGACTTTCCTAAAGCCTGGAAATTGACTGAAATAAGTTTAAATTGTGGAGATTCTCAAAGGCTCTGCCTTCTTCAGAGCTCTCACAGTGATTCCTGTTACCTTGCAATCATTCTAGCTGCCCTCTGCAGTTAAATCTCAGGGGAGCAGGACCTCACAGCCCTCTGCTCAGGAATGAGCATGGAGTTTTGTTGCTCAGAGGTGCTGTAGCAGCAGTGGCTAGAGAGAGATCCATTGTTCCTTGTCAGAGCAGACAACTGCCTTTTCCTGTAGTCAAGGTATTAATTACAGCAGCTGTAAATGATTAAGGTTTTTTATGTGCCTGGCTACTTTGAGTAGAGATGAGTGCTATGAAGTGCATGTTGATATGCAGTGTTGCTCATTTTACTTTTAAAAGTCTTGAATCACACAGATAATTAATTCAAATGCTGATTTTTAAAATGCAGAAAAACATGCCTTGGGAATTATTTCTCATTTGGTTTTAAAACTTCCTTGAAGTACTGTGTTGTTTTTTGAGGGTAGGTTTTAATTATCCGCTGCAAGTTGGATGTGGCTTCTTCATATTGAGGTAAAAAGCTCTTCCTAAGGAGAGGTGCTGGTTAAAGTTAAGGTCCACAATACCAGAATTCCTGATTGCCTTTTTTTATAGCATATCTCCTATGATACAGGAGCTCCATAAGGAGGAGGTTGGTTGGTTTGTTTTAATTCAAGGCTGGAAGAACAAAGACATTTAGGTGCTAAATTTTTTATGTAAATGGCCTTATCATAGTCAGCTAAGGAACCAGTACACTGTGAAAGCCTTTTTGTTTCCTTTTTTACAATATTTTTGGCTGTAGGTGAAAGCAGATAGCATATATGTGTATTAGGTTTTGAAGGCCCTGAGCAGAGAATGGACTGGCAGTGGCAGCAGCTATTCGCCTCGGGGCTGATCCCTGTCCCAGGGAAGGCGCTCAGAGGCGGTTGCTGGTGAGATGGTGCAGGCCATCAGTGAAGGGGGATGTTTAGTGTGCGCCAAAATGGAGATCATCAGAGGGAAGTGAAAAAAGAAAGTAGTCAAAGGGGAAGAGGAGGTGACGACCACGCATGTTCTGTAGCTTACAGAAATAAAATGTGTGAGGAGGTGATTCAATTTCTAATGAGAAAAGAAGACAAAGCGGAATTAAAAGAAGAGACAGAAGACAGAAAAAGGCTTGAGGCTGAATGAGGTCAGATGCTGTTACACCTCCTGAGAGATACCAAAGGAGAAAGGACTCTGTTTTGTAAGCGTGAGCAGACAGAAGGGGAAGAAGAAGAAAGAATAAAACACAAGAGATGTTGAGAACTAAACTGTTCAGGGCAATGCGTTGGTTGGATGTAGCATACATCAATAGAAAGGCTACTAAATTCCTTTAGAAAATGCATTTGTTCTCAGTTTCTGCCTGCTCTTTGCAAGACAGTTTTTTTTACCAAGTTCCAAGCATGATTACTGGTGTGATTTTAAATATATCTGAAGAGAAAACTAATACTTGTTTGTAGATCTTTTTGAATATGGAGAAAAGTACACCTAATTTTGTGTGGTTGGAAGCTTTTAACATTTGGCTTAATTAAGGCACTGAAAATATGAAGGGAAGCGCAGGCCTCCTGTTAATGTTTCTGAAGGTATTTTTAATGTCTGTAATACTGTAAAATATTTTTGCACCCTGTTTTTCACACGTTTATTGTTTAGATGCTTCTGGTGATTTTAGGTGTGTAAACGCCTAAGGGGTTAGACACTGAAAAAGTGGCTGCAGTGGAAGCTTGAAGTTACTTGTTATAAAGCTTTCAACTAAGTGTTTCAACTGTGCTGTACATATGTGTATATGCACACTGCTTACTGTTTGTGTATATATGCTCAGTATATATACTATATATGATGTCTGTATGATTATGAACATTACAGATTGATGACAGGCAGTAACACCAAGCAAGGTTATCTGTGGCCACGAGAGGGACAGGAGGTGTGAACTTCTGGTGCTTTGGGTGCTGCCCCAGCTGCACAGTGTGCAGGGAGGATCTGTACTAGTGGGAGCTGCTCTCAGGTGATGCTCAGTTTTCATTTCCCCAGAGCAGCCTGGTGTTCCCAGCTCCACCTCGATGAAGCCTGGCCTAGCGCCGCAGGGGCTGAGCTCCAGAGTGCCTCCCGGCCCTGCTTACGCAGCATGGCTCGTACTGTTTGTGTGCAAGCTGACTGGCTTTATATCCAGGCAAACACTGCTTCAAATTCCTTGGAAGGATTATCATTAATTTAAATTATGACATTTAAGTAGATCTGTGATCAAAAGTGCTCTGAGGTTCCAGCAGTGGGTTTGGATTCTGATGAAAGCATTTGGCACCCAGGCATGGGAAGGTGTTGTCATTCATTCCCTAGCTGTGAGCACACAGGGTAGTGGTCTTTGGGAGCAGGCACATGTGTGTCAGCAATAGTTATTTGTAATTCTTGTGTATTGTAGAATGCAGATAGTAAGAGGTATTCCAACTGTTACATTATTTCCTAATCACAGTGTGTTGCTTTCTTCTGGCTTTCTATCTATATATCATGTATGGTTTTTAAGTCAGGCTGTTTTTCAAAGTTCTTTTGTACTTGCTTTCTTTTTGGCATCAGTGGACTTGTGTGCAGGAAACCGAAAGAGTGCTCCTCCGGAACACGTGGGTGAAAGGCAGGGGAGGGGCTCTTATTATGTTTAACAGAAGCAGGGCTTTGGGGTAAGCGTAGAGTTTTGTTCCCTCCAAAGACCAGAGGAAGACACCAACTGACCTGGGTACGATTAGACACCCTTGACTGTTGTTTTTTTCCAATGGTAAAGCTTAAAGGTTTAGTAAAGTACAGGAAATGCGAGAGATGAACAGCTTCTTTATTTAAAAAAGAAACCTATCTTGAACTAAAAAAGCAGTAAATACAACTAAAATCAGTAAATACAACTTTTACAGTGAGGTATTTGAAACGTAATAATGTTTTCAGAGGAAGAAAGCATTCACAGAAGCTAAGGCTTAGGCAGTGTTCTTCTTTCGTATCCCACAGCAAGACTTCCCCTTTTTCCTTCAAGTTAGGGCTGGGGAAGAGGTGGGATGAGCATAGCTTGCTGCAGTGTCCAAAAGACTCCGTGCTCCCTGCTGTACTGTCAGTTGCGCCTTCTGTCTGTCTCATGTAACTACTGTAATTCAAAGGAGAAAAAAAAGACCCTGAAAGTTATTTGATTTTTGTTTCTGTTGATGTTCTCCCTTACTGACTGCATGGGTTTGAAAAATCGCTGAGCTTGGTATTAATCTATTTTATTTCACGTGACAGTTTTTTAAAATTGTCATATAAATCGAATTGTCAAAAAGCTGTCTTGGTTCTACACTTTATCTACCGCCAGTTCCAGAAGGGCTCTGTGTGAATGTCTTCTGATAAAGTTATGGTGGGTTTGCTTGGTTTGTACCAACCTTGTATTTTTGCAGTACATTGATGGTTTGGTTTTGATACTTTTTGAAAAGCAGTGTTTTCATAATGTCGTTCCCCATATACAGTGCTTGAGGACGGAGGGACCGCCAGCAGTCTCTTGGAAGGTGTGACGGTGACACCTTTCTGACACCCAGAAGGTGTGAGCTGGCAGGGTGACACTACAGGGTGTTGCTGCTAAGATGCAGCAGGATTGCGCAGCCCTTGGCCTGCCTGGTGCTGCATGGTGTGGTGCGGCTTTGGCAGGTGAATGCAGGATGGCTAGGGATTTAAATGGGATTTCCCACAGGGTGGGAGGTTGATAGTTTTGGACGGCGCAGTTGTTATCATTGTGGTACACCTTGAGACCCTGCCTGTAGCAAGGAGATAAAGTGGCCATGAATCACTGGGGCATCATCTTTAGACATGAGCAGTTGTGTCCCATGTTTCCTGAATCCTTGGCCTTGCTATGGATTCTTCCAGCAATTGCAGCAACTGGTGCCAGATGGCTCCTCAAGTTTTGATCTTTTGTGCATAGACTTTGGTTTTGTATGTAAAAAGGAGCCTTCAGCAGCTGGAAGGGCCTTTTGTGAATTAAAAAATGCTGCTTCGTGCTTAAACAAATTCAAAATAGCAGTTGCTGAAAATGCACCTGTATTTAATTTTTAAAATTTGAAAAGCAATCCTGGATTTTATTGTTGTCTGGAACAGCAGTGGGAGCAACCATGGGCAGCAGTGCCGGGTCTCTCTCCAGCCATCTTCCTGCTTTCTTTTTGTCTTGGCTTCTGGTTCCATCTCTCCTCCCTCCTCTTCTCCTTCCTCCTCGTATTTCCGTGGCAGAGCAGGTGGGCTCCAGGCCTCATTCTTGGCATGGGAAAATTAATTTTGCCAGCGCTGTGGAGAAGCCTGGCATTAAGTGGCCTCTTCTGTGTGGTGGAAGAGGAGGAAGGTATGTGCCGGTGAAGCCGTGCCTTGTCCTTCACTACTGCCCTGGGAGTTGGAGGGGCGTGTGAGCAGGAGGGTAGTGTAGGGGACAGTATGCCTCTAGATCCCATAAAATACCTTGTTGGGGCTTCTAGGGCTTGGCAGTCATGGTGGACAAAGCTTTGATCTTGAACTTAGTTTATTGTAGGGAGGTTGTAGTGCAGAAAGCTCTCTTCTTCCCTGTTCTACTACTTTTACAGTCAATCCGGTCTCCCTTTAAAAAAAAGCTGGGGAAGAGAGGGGAATTTAATAGTGGTTTTATTTCCTTTGAATACTTAGAAATGAGTTGTCTGCTCTCTCACAGATTCTGTGTGAAATACATTAAAGGAGAATTTAGGTTCTTGAAGAGCAAACACCTGTAGTGCAGCCCTCCAGCACAGCTCTGAGGCCGATGCTCTCATCTCTGAGTTTGGTTCTGCCTCATACATGCTGAACTGGGGGATAAAGTGCTTTTTGAATGAGATCATGATATGCTGGTCTTCCTTCTGAATGTTAGTTTTTGTTTCATCAGTTTGGTTGGCTCCCACACATGGAAAATTTTTGATTTCCTACTAGCTTTGTGGCTGAATGCTTCAAGCAAAAGCGCTCAAGTCTTCAGGTCAGAGGCCTGTTCTTGAGCTTATACACGCAACAGATAATGCCTGCAGAGGCTGTATTTCTTTTTTCTTGGTGTATATGGGAAAGGTAACGGAACTGCTGAAATGTCTTATAACGAACTTGAACTGCCATTGGTACAAATGCTAATTCCTACAGAAATTAATTCTGTAAAACAAATACTTCCCGCCCCCCTTTCCACTTTTGCATTTGGGGTTGGTTTTTTTTTGGTACCTTTTCCTCTTGGGAGTGGGTCTCCTGCTGGGAGCTGAGCTGCCATCAGAGGAGAGTTGCTGCTTCTGTCTGCACAGCTTGTTTTTGTGACAGGACATTTCAGTTGTCAGTGCCCATGTTAAAATAAACAATTAAAGGGAATTCTGACCACAAAGCAGTATTTGGCATATTTTGTGATTATTTAACTTTAGAAAAATAAATCCTGCCATCTGTGTTTCCCACTAATTTGTGTCCATTGACCTCCTCCATTCAACAACTCCAGCAAAATAGCAAGGACAGATTAATCTTCATTTCTTTATTCCCTTAGAGCCCAGATGCTCTGTTGGGACCTTACAGATGCTGAAAACCAATTTCTGCCATTTATATGTACTTTCTGCTCTTCTAATGTTATTGTCACATATTTGTAAGCTTTTCTAAGCTATCATTGTCTTCCCCCACCCTCCCAGTACACTACTTTGTCAGAGTTCATCCTTTTTGAAGGCTTTGATACTGAATATTCATCCTGCAGCCATGTTTCTGAGCCCATACAGGCTTTTACCCGAGTCCTTTCCAACAAGAGCAATGCCTGTATCTCAAAACCATGCTGGTGCTGCAGTCTGGTGCCAAGGCCAGTGAGCAGCCTTTCCCTGGGATCAGCTGGGGGATGCAGGAATATGTCTGCAGTTGAGGGGACAGGCACCTTTGCTGACTGCACGGGGAGCTCCCATCCCTCTCTACAGCAGCCCTGAGGTGTGTGGTCCATGTGTTACCAGCTTTGGCTGGGGCTGTGTGGAGTCCTAGCAACTCAAGTGCGAGAACTATCAATGTATATATTTGCTCTAGCAGCGCAGATCTATGCAATGTATGCATTTGCTCTAACAAAGAGTTGCATTTGTAAAAGTAAAGCCTGTGCAGGGACTATAACAGAAGATAGAGAGCTCCTGAGAGCCAGTCATGGTTCTCATAGCCTTAATTATATTTGCACTGCACTGATACGGACAACGTAGATACTATCTTATTTGCACACTGTGACTTACAGTGGATCTTTTGTTCTGTCGTTTTATTGTCATTTTGTTTTATGTGGAAAGTGAGCAAGGCCAAACCTCTGGTGTAAAAGCTACAGGGGATACGGAGTGTGTGATTTCAGCAGCACTGCTTGTTAGATATGGTTTAATTAGTGCATACATCCGTCATGCAGCTTTGTGTCTGTAAAATATTGATCTACAGTATCACTGTTACGAGGCCTGGGAAGCACTTAGTGCAGGAAATTATTCCCAAGCTGTATTAAAAAAAAGTCTGTGACTGATAGCGGGCCTGTTGAGTCCAGCTTTGCTGCCAGGCCAGCGGTGTCCCGCCATTCCCATCGGCCTCAATTTTTGTTAGCATTTCTATGCCCCAGCATTAACGATTATTGGATCATGTCATGGAGTGTTGGTGGTGGAGTCAGACACTGACCTGTGAGCGTGGTGGCTGGACACTGAACTGAGCGGGTGCCTCCGGTGTTGTTTCATTGGTGTGTGGTGAAGGCAAACCACAGATGGCCACCAAAAATTAGAAATCAAACACAACTTTACTTGTGGCAGTGGGCGACCCTCTCCAGAGACAGGCAGAAGGCAGCGGGGCTGGTGGGCCCAGTGCCACCCGCTCAGCCGTCCTGTGCCAGTCGTGCTGAGCCCAGCCACCCTTTGCCATCATCCTGTATGGCCTGTGTCCAGGGAGCTGCTCCCAGAGCTTTCCAGCACTGCTGGCCAGCCCTGGCCATCCAGCTGGGATGGTACTAGCAGCAGAGACCCACAAGGGCTGGCGTCTGCAGCACTACCTTGTCCTTTGGCCTGTGGAGGGCTCCTCTGTGCTTGTCATGCTCTGGCTGCCTCTGCTGCGACAACCTCACCAAGGCCCTTTGCCTTCCGCCTGCATGTCTGCAGTGCTATGCCACGGTGTCTGGCAGAGCTGCTGCCTGGCAGAGCTACTGCCGTGGTGCTGGGCTTGGCCTGTGCTTGCAGTGCTTGGCCTCTATGGTGTCCTCCCCACATGTGCCCTGGTGTGCTCCTCCTCCCTGCTGTGCGTGGTGTTTCAGTAACCTGCACATTTTCTAATGAGGCAGGGCAGGCTTCCCTTCCCACCAGCTGAGACTGGTGTCCTCCCTCATTCAGTTTGTTTTTCCATGTAGCTGTTACACCACTTCAGGGTTTTGTTTGGATTTGTTTGGTGTTTTAAATAAACATGACAAGTGCATCCCACAATGTATCGTGAAGCATTGGTGCGAGGCCCCAAGGGTTGCTCCACTGCTTGGATTCACCAGCCCAGGCCTCCAGCTGTACACCCAATTGCTTGATTTTACCATGGCTATGGTTAGCCTGCGGGACTGGAGAGCTGTTTATTTGGTTAGGAAGCTTTTTATTGTGCCTTAGCACACAGTGGCTAGGTAAAACAAACCTGGTGCATCAGCCTTTATTTGCCCATGACACATTTCCTTTGCTAGCCTTGCTTGCTTAAACTTATTCTTTGTTAAAGGTTTCTAACTCTCCCTTTTCCTCCTGATATCAAATATATCAACTGGGTCTCTTTTTGTTTTTTTTTTTTTTTTTTTTGCCACTGAAGTCTGAATTACTTAGAGTCAGATTTCCATTATAGTAATTTTTTAAACCATTAAGTTGGTTAAGTTTTTTTATTTCTCTGCTGCTGAACCAGTTGTTTATTACATCCTTTTCCTTCATTTGCCTAAGCAGTAAAATACGTTCTTAATCAAGGTTGTGTTCATTTTGGCATGTTTTGGTTGCTTTATCTAGCCTCTGTTTTAAATTTGTCTTTCTTGCTGTGTGTTTTCCTAGCATAGTCCCTTTGCTAATACCCAGTGCCTTTATCCCTTCATCAGTGAGCAGTGCAGGCTGTATTTTAAGGGTAATGAGTACTTTTCAGTGTGGAAGATCACCAGCCGGGAAATATAATAATCTTTTCAACTTTCCTTCCCACTTCTGAGACTTCTGCAAAGTACCCTTAAGGTCTGAATCTATATTGCTTGAGAGCCACCAGGAGTGTGCTTATGCTGTGTGCCAGCAAAATGCTCTCCAGGGTGATGCTTTGGTGCAATAGTCTGTGGTCTGCCAATCAGGATCCTTTCCTCAGCTGTGGTTCACATTCTCCCATGCACCTGCCAGTCACCTTCTGTGGTGGTTCCTAATGGGAGCAAGCAATCATTGTCCATGAAAGGTGGCAGGTGTGCAGTGCTGCATCAGTCAGGCCTAACTAAGCTCCTGAAGCTGTTGTGTAGTAGGTTTGAATGATGACAGTAATTGTTCAAAATTGAATACGTCCTTAAATTCTAACTGCTGTATTTCAGCCTTCCTTGGCCTCCCCTAGTGTGTTTTTATCTGCCCCTAAGCTGATCATTAGCTGGAGTTGCCTGGGGGATGCGAGGAGCCTGCTGCCGCAAAATCATGCTGTGTTCGGGAAGGGTTTGCTGTGGTGGGGCTGTCCATTGCCCTGGCCCTGCACCGCAAGGGGGCACCTGGGCGGGACAGCCCTGCTCCTCCATGCTGCTCCGGTGTCTGCGGCAGTGTGTCCCCGGCCCGCACTGGGCTGTCCTGGGAGCTTGAGCTCTGCTCTGTAGGCCCTCCCAGCCCAGCCACCCCAGCTTGCTGCTCTGCTCCTGCTCCCACCCCTCTCATACGCTGTGCTGTTTTTGTCCAGAAGTGACTAAGCTTCCTGTTATTCCACTCTGTCAGTTTTTCCCCAATACTGGTGTCATGTTGAGCAATCTTTACTTGCCAGCAGCTTCCTCTGCTGCTGTCCCGCTCTGGCTCCATTGCGTTCCCACTTACCTTTCACCAGCAGCGCTTTGTTATCAGCAGCTCTTACAGATGTTTGCATTTGCTCAGCTGGACTTGTATCTCTAAAACCAGTATTTATAAAGAGAAGTCAACCTCAGAAGAGCTTTAACAAGTTACTTCAGGGAATGCACTGTGAACCAGCATTCAGACTGCAGAAGGGAAAGTTGCACTTTGATTCTTCCTTTAAACAATGGTATGGGTGCAGCCAGGGTGGGCATCATTACGTTGTTCTCAGCTATCCTGAGCTGATAAATGCTGCTCGTATGTATCAAGTAATTGTTTCTGCCTCGTTGGAAATGGTGGGCACGTTGTGAACTGAAACCAGGGCAAGGGCTTTCCTCCAGACAGTTGCAAATTAGAAGTTTCTTCTCCAGCAGCAGCAGCTCAGATGAAGTCTTTCCTTCCGAGGGCAGTGTGGGGGCACTGGCCATGATGAGTGGAGGTGGAGGATGGCTCTCTCCACGTGCCCGGCAGAGCTGACAAGGGTGGGCAGTGGCTGTCTGTGTTTCTCACAGACCCTGCAGTGCAGGGACCTCTCCCTGCCCCACAGGGCAGCCCTGTGCGCTAGAGCAGGATGGCTGGGCTGGACAGGGGCAACCTGATCAGCACCCTGAGGGGTTCATGCACCAGGCCCCCGCTATCTGCCTTCACTGGGACCAGCGGCAGCCAGCTGCCATGGATAGCCAGAGCTGCCAGTGTAAAAATAACACACCAGGAGGAACAAACAAGTTATTTTTGTGTATTGGGGTACATGCACACCTGACTCGGGGCCTCTCCTTGCTCTGCCACCGAGGGCTTACTCAGACTTCCTGAGCATTCAGAAACAGCTTGAGGCATTTCCACTGTTTTTCAGAAGGCAGGTGAGGGGGTATGTCAGTGCCCAGGAGCGGCTGCTGGCTGCCAGATCATGCTGCTGCTCTCGAAGGAGCAGACATATGAGTGCTGGACACAGAGGTCCTGCAGCAAAAGAAGCTGGTTCTGCTGGAGCCACAGCCAGTTCTGGCGATGTTTGTGCTATTAATTACACTGGCATTTTAGCAAACTACAAGGGATACAAAGCACTCAGCCATTTTGAAAATCAGCTGATTTATTAAAACATCTGAAATTTCTATCTAAATTCTTTAACTAATAATATTTGAAATGCTGCCAGTGCAGTTAAATGTAAGGAAAAGAGCTAGTTTTGCAAAGTTGGTGCAGCTGACTGCAACCTCTCCTGCCAGCTCCTCTGGCTGCACTGCAGGACACTCCGGCCATACGTTCTCTTCAGGTGAGTTTAAACTTTTGCTTTCCTTCAGGGAAGCATTTTCTGACAGTTAATAGTGGTAAAGCTAGTAGAAAATTAATAGTGCCCAGCAGAAACTGGGGCATGAAAAATAACAATTTCACAATGGAAAACGGTTTCTCTAGTCAATGGTTGGACTTCATGATCTTAAAGGTCTTTTCCAATCTAGTTGATTTTACAGTTCTCTTATATATAAATTAGAACACTTGTCACCCACAGACTACTGCAGGCCTGGCAGCACGGGGAAGGGCATCCCTTGCTTTCATTTTTTCTCTTTTTCGTGGAACTGTATCGCTGTAAAAATTATTAACTTTGTTTTAATTTGCATGTGCTGAATTCTATCAATTACTAAATTATGTGATCAGTACCCATTCCCAATTAGGCTTTGTGGGTTTTATAATGATGAGGAATGACCATGTAACAAAGCACTCGTCCTTTCTGTAGGCTTTCTCTCTACGCACTGCTAGAGGTTTGGTTTTTCTCCTACAAGAGCAGGCAAGCTTTAAGTGTGCCTTAAGTGTTATGTTGGAACCCATATTTTAGATTTAGTGTTATCCCTGTTTTACTTACACAGATACCTCATTTGCACCAGACATGCTCTCTCTAAGGCTGGGGAAGGGCACTACTGGGTGCCGTGCTGGTGGCCAAGCCATCAGCAGCTGGTTTGGCCAAAGTGACACCTGAGCAGCCATTAGATGTGTGTGGAAGGAAACATCTCTTCTTTGCTATAAATGGTATCTGTGCAAGTCCTCATTGTTCATTTGCAACCATATTAATAGCTGCCCACATGTACCTGGTGGCACGGGGCTGTCTCCCGAGTGCCTGCCCTGGCTTGGCTCCCACTGCCGCCCCATGGCTGCCCACAGGCACTGACTCAGTATCCTCTGCAGCTCCTAGCACTGCAGACAAGGGGACACGAATTATGTGTGTCTTCTGGATCTTCACCAGGGCGAGGGGAAGCCTTCTGCTTGCTATTGAAGGTAAGGAACAGGAGTAATGGGTGGAGAGGATTTAATGACCACTGGTCTGGGGAAAGTTTAAAGGAAGATGGGGCAGCATGGGGAATTCAGCTGGGCTGTCAGGCTGTGTGGTACCGTGTACGCTGTGAGCTGTTACATGGGCTTCTGCCTGTGCTCTTCTTGCATTCCATGTTCAGTGCCTTGGGGCCAGAGCCATGCAGTTCCCACTGTAGCCCTCTTGGGAGCTGCTGCCATGGCATAGGCAGAGCCAGAGCCTCTGAACTTTCCAGTCCTCCTCTTTGTCTTGCAAAGCCTTTTGCTCTTCTCTCCTTCTCACTTATAGTTGTCTGATTGTTTTGGTGCGGTGCTCTCTGCAGTGCTTTTTCCTTAATTTCTGTCTTCCCTAGAAAAATCAGTTGTTTCTGTTTTCTCTTTTATTCCCTGCCCTTTTTTTTGCAATAGCACTGATTTTGATTGTTCTCCAAAGCTTTGCTCACCTGTCCTGAGAGCATCTTTCTGTCACCAGCTATTCCTGACACATTTCATGGAGCTGGCTTCTAGGTCTCTTAAAAACTCAACTTACTAAAACTCTTTTGTGCCTCAGTACCTGTTCGCTGGCAAATTTCATGTATCTCTCTTTTCCACCAAATCCTCTGCTTCTGAAACATTTCCTTTCCTTCCCTACTAAGTAGCCAGCAAGGAGAGTGAGTGGCCATATTGCCAGCCCTTCCCTTATTTCCTTTTTGAAGTGCGTTTACTGTTCCTTTCCATGAAACTTACTCTTATAAATGATTTCTAGTAGTCAGTCTCAGTCTAGGAGAAAGATGACACTACCAGGTAAAATACGAAGTTCAGGTAGCATGTTCGCATGCATCTGCACGTGCAAAAAATAAAAGGCCAAAGCCAACAATTTTACTTATAATTATGACGCAGTAGTGAGGAAAAAGAGAGGGGCAGTGTTTGTTCTGTGTTGCGTGTTTAAGGAAAAATGCAAATCTAATTTTCCATCAGCCTAATCTTTATCTTCCAATTATAGTTCTTTGATTTTTCACTTAAAAAAAAAAAGATAATTCAGCTTTAAAAGAAAAACTTCAAAGGGACAGAGGTATTTAATTGTGAGACGACAAAAGAGGAGAGGTGTGGGATGTGGCAGGGGCACACCATCATGCAGGGGTTGTTAGTGATCTGTGGATGTTGTAAGGCTGGAGGTCTGATTGTTGTCCTTGCTCATGGATGCATGCTGTCAGGTTTGTTAATTCCTGTTAAACTGATGATTAAATCTTGCAAAATTTCATTGCCACTGATAACTTGTTAAGTGTAGCTATGTCAAGCTATAGGAAACTTTGTAGTTGTTTAATTACAGCACAGGCAGCATGGTGAGAGGTGGTGAGGAGCTGTATTTCACACTGACTCTTGGACAGCTAGCCTTGTCCTGTGCTGGTGCATGATTGCACATTAATTACTGCTTTGTTTAGTGTACTTCTGCTTACAGCAGCTTCTGTCAGTGCCAACTGCATTGCTGCAATAAATAATAATCAGATGCTGACAGTTTTTGGCTTCTTTGAGTATGCAGACCAACTGTTCATTCTGGGTTTTTCTGGTTCCCATCTTAGGAATGCAGTTAAATTAAATACCTGTTTTGTCACAGTATGTGTACCTGTCACCACAAGTACATTTCCATGGGCTCTGGCAGTCTGTGGCCACCAGGCTGTGGGGTACATGGAGTCACATGAGTGGCTGTGCCCCGGGGCACTGTGTGGCACTGACAGTGACACCTGGAGTTCCTTCGGAGACATGGTGCTGGGACCGTGTGCCATGGGGGCTGTAGCGGTGCAGGAGCTTGTGCCTGTCCAGCACATATGTGTCAGCGTGCCTGTGAGGCGCTGCTCACATTGCTCATTTCTTCCGCTGGTCTTACGGGGACTGTCATTTTTTAGAGGTGCATTTTGTTGGGATGGGAATGACTGTTTTGTCAAAAGTGGAAGCCATTAGCTTCATGGAGCTCCCTGTTGTGGAAAAAGAGCTGGAATTTTTTCTTAAAATTTGTTAAAAATTTCCTGATTGTTTTTCTCGGAACAGAAACTTTTCTGCTTTACTCAAGTATGTTTGTGGTTTTGTCCTTTTGGTCGCAGCAGTGATGTTGGCTGGTGGAGGGACATCCACTGGCCTGATTTGTCCCATTACTGGAAGTTATAAGCATTTTCCCTTCCTTTTCTATGTATTGTGTTTTTCTTTTCTCATTTATGTCTTTTTAAAGAATCCCATAAGGCCAGTCTCTCTTGTGCCATTTCATTGTCCTGTGCTGACTTACTGGACTCTGCCTTGTGCCTGGTGCTTGGGATTAGCTGGACCTTTGGCAGCTGGCCACAGACAAAAGGCACATCCTTCATCCCACAGTGGATGTCCTGAGCAGTGTGGTACAGCATTGCCCAGCACCTTTCCCCAGGCACCTGCCACAGCTTGACAGGGCATTGCCCAGCCCTGGGGAGCAGCAAGCTGGGCTGGCACTGGTGGGGCTTGCAAGGCTGAGTGGTACTCGGTCGGTTCTCCATGCACTTCCTGTCAGTGATACCGTGGTGGTGGTAACTGCAAACCAAATGCTAACCTTCAGTGTTAAAGATGTGGGTCACCCCCCTCTTGGGCTGTGGATCAGCTGAGGTTTAGACATGGGACTTCACAGCATTGCTCTAAGGGTCTCAATTTCCAGTTTTTGCCCACTGTGATGAATGTGAGTGGTCCTTCGGCCCCAACATCCTAACATACCTCAGAGCTGAAGCACCTGTGGAAATTACATCTCTAGGCTTAGTGTTTTGTCGTGAGATGACATTAGGCTAAACTGGTTTTGAAATCCAGTATAGTTAGGGGTAAATATGAACCATGCCTCCTGCATAGGCCTTTCTTGTGTGGCTTTGTGTATTTCACTCCTTTTTTTACAACTGAGTAGACTGAATGGCCTTAATTTGATTACTGTATAAGCAGACTGTACAAAAAGGGCCAGGAGTGTTAAGTTTTCAGCTGCCAAAGGCAAAACTTGGTTGCCAAAGGCAGCCTGTCCTCTGCTGTCACACGTCTGCCTGAGTGGCACCCACATGTGTCCCTGCAGCTGCAGAAGGGCTGCTATTTGCCTGTGAGAGTCTCTGTTGCAGTCCCCTAACATCTTTCCCCTTCCCCTCCATAGCTACTGTTCCTGGTTTAGTTTGACAATGCAGTGTGTGTGCAGTAATTAAGTAGAAAGGTTTGGATGTTATTGAAACAATATGTTTCCATCTAAGAAAGTTTGCTGTGTTGTCTCTCTCCTGTCAGGGTTAGGGACCAGAGAGCTGTTTGCATTCCTGAAAAGCAGGTCACTTTTCCATGCCGCCTGTCAGTGATGCCTGTCAGTGACTTTCAGTGGACGACCGTGCTGTGCAGTGAGCAGGTTTTCCCAGCAAGAGAAATGTGCTGGGTTTATTTTGTCTGGTTTGACTGAAAATGCCAACCAGCTCCTACAGAGCTGTGCAGAGAAGCAGAGCGTGTTGCTCAGTGGAGATTTCGGTGGGGCATTACCAAAAGGGATTCGAGATCATTTCTTCTGCTGCTAATTCACAATTGTTAAACTTCAAAAACTTTTGGGGAAAAGTTTTTAGCACTGAGGAAGTAGCTATTCGCTTTTCCGGGTAAAAATAGCAGTTGCTCCCCTTAGTGGCACTAACCTGCTCCGTATTACTTGTGTAAGGACTTGTGAGAGCCCCATGCTTGGCATTCACTCAGTGAAGATTCACTTTCTGCTTTTCACATTCAAATGAAAGTGGCATCTCAGAGCAGAGCTCAGTGGATGGCTTTGAATTTTCCTGAGTCACTCTATTTGAGGGGTTGGCCTTGGTTTCAGGGAAATGTTTTATTTATCTAAAAATAATTTTCATATTTGTAAGGAGCACCTCAGGTCCTGGCAGATTTCACATTCTGTCTTTTCCCCTTCTGCAGAAACCAGTCCTCTCTCTCTGAACCAATTGTATCAGCAGGGAGAAGGCATCATTTAGCTCTCGCTGTTGGTGCATGCTTGGGCATCTCCTTCTTCTCTGTGCAAGTCTGCCTGTTCAGAGGGGCACCTCTGGTCCTCCTGGTGGAGACCTCCATCTGCCTGTTAGTGGCAGAAATGACCATTTAGATGTTTAAAATTTGGAGTATGCATTTTTGGTATTTGGCTGAAATGTAAGTTGATTTTTCAGCACAGCTCTGAGAAACCAAAATCAGGTGAAATTAGCCCATACCCATTGTAGTCCCTTCCAAAGGAGGGAGACCAGCAGGCAGGATGCACTACGTCTTGCCAAATACCGAATATCTTCTGCAGGCACAGAAATCCTGAAGCTGCTGGAAACCTCAGTTAACATTTCAGACTGGTAGCATCTCAGTGCTCCCTTTGCTCCCAGTGCTCCTTTAATTAATCCCAGGGCAGTGGGTCTCCCCTGTCACAAGAGAGGTGTTAGAGACTGTCGTCTGGGAGCTGGCTGTGTTTGGGGTAGGATGCACAGTTCCAGTACTTCCAGCTTTTAATTAACCTTTTGGCAGATCCATTCACCTCTGGTTTCGCAGACCTGAAGCAGAGGGTACGCAGTGGTGAGGCTACCTGGACTGCGGTAGGGTAGTTCTGCTGCAGAGGTGGACTTGAATAGGCGCATCATACATTTGGATTTGCTTGGGGAAAGAGAGACTTTGTCAGGAGAAGAAATCAAAAGCACAGAAAGGCAGTACAGCGCAGACACCTCAATGAGGCTAGGTGCATTGAGTGCAGCTAGCAGCAGCCACCGATGCACCAAGGTGCCCAGTGCTGGCAGAGGATCCACAGTGGAGCAACCATATGGGCCCATGTGGGTGGGTCAATAACAGAGAAGCAGCAGCACTGTCTGCTGCACCTGGAGCACTGGAATGCTGCTGGGAGGTCTTGCCAACAGAAAGCAGATAGTGGAGTTCCCTGTTTGGGTGGCTGCACAAAATACAAAATCAGAAATCTTTGTTTCACTTGTGCTCAGTCATAAAGTCAAGTCCTGTTTTAAAACTAAGTTTAACAGTTTTCCATGTTTTAATGAGAATTTGTCATTTCATTTGAGTGAAATAGTATTTTCATAGAATCATAGAATGGCTTGGGTTGGAAAGGACTTTAACAATCATCTAGTTCCAACCCTGCTGTCACAGGCAGGGATACCTTCCACTAGACCAGGTTGTTCAGGCCCTGTCCAGCCTGGCCTTGAGCACTGCCAGGGGTGGTGCAGACACCACTTTCCCTACTAATGTTGTTGGGTAATTTTTAGTTAAATCTAGGAACAGTTTCAGCCAATCTGTATTAATTATTTTTCAATCAATGAAGTATTTGCCTGACCAGTTTATTCTAGTTGTATTCAAAATAACATGTTAAGATTCTCTATCTGCTGAAAACAGGGAGAAATACTACAAAAGAAATAGCAAGAAAATAGAGGAATATATAATTCTTACATAAACCACATTAGTGAAAAACCCCAAACATGTCAATGTGTTGGCATTTTCAGGTTACGATTCCAGCAGTGATTTCTAGTGATTGTGGTGTGGGACTGCAGTTTTCACCAATGCTTTTAAATCAACCTCTATTCAATATAAATCCAGCCAAAAAATCATGAGAGCAGTTGACCTTCAGATTGCTAAAGGAGGTCCATTGGTGTACTGTTGGAAAGCAGAGAACAATTTATCGATATGACATTAATTTTTTTGTTATTCAGCAGTGACCTTAACTGTAAATGTGTGAGGAGGCTGTGCAGTGTTGGCAGACTGCTCGGCCACTGACGTCTCCCCCAGCACAGCAGAGCATTGCAGTCCGTGTCCTTGTTTCACCTGGGGCTTCTTCCCTCCACAGCCAAGTTGTTGATGAGGATGGAAAGACAACTCCCAAGTTTCACCACCTGCATAACACAGGATGCCGTTTGCTTAAAACCTAACCCTAGAAGGGACCCCGCATGAGTAGTTTTCAGGAGAAATTGAACACTGTCACTGCAAAAGTATACTAGCAAAAGAACTGTGCATGGTAAGGGTAATACTGCATGAAGGTTTGCAGGGATCACTTCTCTTAGTGGGGTAAATACAGAGTGAGCCTGCAGAACAAGCATGATGGTTGTAGGATGTTACAGAAAAGATGTAGCAATGAGGATTTCAGACGTCCAAACAAAACTGGTGAGTTTAATACAGGAGAGTTAGGTGTGGGGAATATCCTCCTTTTTGTCACTATATGACTGTCTGTGTCTGGCTTCCCTTTACAGTGTCTTCATGGCTGTACCTGAGCACCTGTGTTAAGGCTGTCCTCTTCCAAATACACCTCCACATTGTGTGTGGTTTGAGTGTTGTGGCAGCCTGTTGCCGGCTTTTGGGTTTATCTTTGGTTTTAACTTAGCCTCGCAGGTTACAGTGCTCTCCTAGTTTTATACCTGAAAAACAGCGATACATTGCAGCAGCAGTGGTGAGGCGGGCAGTTCTGGATACTTCTGGGATGCTGGGGATTCACCAGCTTCTGCTGCTTCCCGTGTTATGTAAAGGACTACCTTGGAATTACTAGTAAGAAAAAAGACCCAGGCACTTTGCAGCAGAGGTGAAAGTGCAGGCAGGCACAGCTGTGAGAGCAGCTTCTGCGCTGTGGAAAGCTGTTGCAACATAGAGCTGGAAATGAGATGCAGGGCTTAAGGAGGAAAATTAATCACATGTATAATTACAGTGAATTTTTCTGAAAATGTTTTATATCTTCTTTAAAGGGTATTTTTAGTACTGCAGTAAGTATATTGTGAATTGGTTACCAAATCCCTCCCATTTAGAAGCATAGCAGTTTGCAGCTGTAATCCGTTAACATTGCTCCCGTCTCAGTCCCTGTCATTGCAATACAGCCGTGTATCATTGCCATAAAGCCTCATCAGAGCTTCAAGGAGGGAAAGGCACACTTCCCCTTTCTGAGCTAAATTATTTCCTTGCCCTCCTGGTCCTTGTTCTGGAGTTTACCCCAAGCTCCTGCACACCTTTTGAGCAGTGGTGGTCCTTCAGTCTCTGGCCACATCCAGCTGCAGGGGGAGGAACACTGGTCCTGTCAGCACATGGGAAGAGGCGAGTGCCCTGCCTAAGCACAGCATGGTACCAAACCGGGGATGTGCTGCAGGTGTCAGTGGGTTCTGGGCTCTGCACAGGAGGCTTGGCGCAGCAGTGGTGCCTTCCCCTCCTTGTGCTGCTTGTTTGCTTTTCCAGTCCTGTATGTTCCAGGTCAGATTTGTTCTGAAGATGCTGTAGTAGTGCTCTGTTGTCATGCCTGTGCAACTGAGGGAAGAGCTTTATAAATCGAGCATCGATGCAGCATCACTCCTGCCACAGAAGCATGGCCAGGGCTACTCCAGTGCCATGTCCTCCATGTCCTGCTTGCTGTGGGCTTGAGCTTGCTGTCTTTGGCCTCAGCTTACTCGCTGTATGCATGTACAATTTTTCTCTCTTGAAATCACAAAAGCAAGATTTTATTTTTAAACTATAGCAATTCAGTTTTAAATATAGCACCTATAATGGAGAATTCTCTGGTGTATTTACACTAGGGTGAGGACGCTAATTATCCAATTCAGATCACTATGCCAACCGCCTCCCCTTTTCACCAGGTGGAGGAGACTTAAAATGCCAGTGCGCTGCAAAACCAGATGGAAACAGTTACATCTGGGGTATTTTACATGTGCCTTAAATCTACCTTGAAAGTTATGTTTGATATTTTCTACCAAGAAGAGAGTGCTTGAGTCAAAGGGATGGTAAAGAGCCTGCAGGCAGTCACCAGAGGCAGTGCGAACACCCTCGTGGCACCAGAGGAGCCAGGGCTGGAACAGTGGGAACACCCCTGCAGGCAGCCAGGGCAGGTTTATAAATAGTTTTAAAATACATCAATTATGTAAAAAGTATGTGATAACATCCATGGTGACACCTCTCTTGTGGCTACTTCCTTTTTGAATTTGCCACAAATAACACTGACCTGTTTCAGCAGCTCTGCTGAACAAGGACTGTATGATAGAATCATGGAATGGTTTGGGTTGGAAGAGACCTTAAAGATCACCTAGTTACAACCTTCCTGCCATGGCCAGGGACACCTTCCACTAGACCAGGTTGCTCCATGCCCCATCCAGCCCGGCCTTGAACACTGCCAGGGATGGGACAGCCACCTGTTTGTTTCCCCTGTCTGCAGTGTTTGTCAAGTTGCCTGTTCTCTGTCATACCACACAAAACAAATTGGAAGCCTGAAAATATTGTTAAATATGCTGCAGTACATCCATTAAACAATTGCAGTGGAACCCCATGGATCTTCGGATTGTTGCTCATTTTCATAATTTACTTGGAACTACTGAGATCCTAAGGGCAGAGGCAGGGCAGCAAAGGGATGTTTTTCAGATCAAGTCATTTACAGGGAGATTATTCACTGTGAACAGAAGCGTTGATATAAGTAATCCTCTATACCTGCAGCTGACGAGACTTTGTACGATGCTGCTTCATCCACAGCCTCTCGCTTGGTGACACTGTGTGAAGCTATAGCAATAAATAGGTTAGATCTTGCATGTGTTTTACTTGGTATTGACATACAGTCATTCATTTTACTCTTCAAGTGTTAGTTATTACGTGCTTGAGTAAGGATCATATGGATTACTCTAGAGATTACTCCTGTTAGAGATTGCTCTAACAGGATTTGATGGCATTAGGAGTTTAGAGAGCCATTTCGGAAGTCCTTGCTAGAAATGTATTGTACTTTCTGTTGTTATTCACGTGTAACCCACGTGAAATAACCACCTCTTGAGGTGGCATTACGGTTTCTTGTGTAGGTCTGGAGAAAAAATGCAGTTCCCTCTTGTCCTGCAGTACGGCACTGGTTGGGGGTAGGGGGAAGTTGATTGAGAAGAAAGTGTTAATCTTTCTCAGTCTGTGGTGTTTGTGTGTCTTGGATGGTGTAAATATAAACATTGATAAACTGATACGTACAATGTGTATATACAGACACATGTGGGTATCCAAATATTTGTAACAATGTGAGTAATAATCCCAAATTTTATTTACATGTTAGAAACATATTTCTGTTTCTGTAAGAAAGCAAAGATTCAGTGGTTTGGCAGAGCCTCCAGTGGGCACCTTACCCCCAGGCTGCAGAATGCCTTGAGCTGGACGGACACTTTGACACCATTGTGAGTGTTGCTCAGGAGGAGGAGGGTGCAAAGCAAAGTGGTGGAGGCATGAACGCCCCTGTTCCTATGCGGCTATTCCTGGAGCCAGAGATTGGTTCGTGCTTCCCCTTGTTTCTCCCTCTTTGCTCCTACTGTGATTGTGCAGTTTGAGCTGCTGGTGATGACGGGGCGAGGGCTTGCTGAGCTGGAGCAGAAGGTGGAGCAGAAGGTGCGTCCATCACCCACTGCCGGCTTGGGGAGAGGCTCAGGCAAGTCCCAGGGCACATCCCCTGTCCCAGCCCCTGTGCAGGACTTCCTAGAATTGCTGAGCCTGGCCAGCAAAGCCCAGGGCAGCTCCAAGCAGACGCCAGGAACAGCAGGGAGGGTTTTGCTGCTGTGCTGTTTTCTTTCCTTCTGGTTTCATGCTGAGAGTCTGCTTATGCTGTTTTCTTTTCTCTTTTTTTTTTTTAAGCCTGTTGAATTTCATGGCAATATGATGGCTCCTCTGCATTCCTTCCTATACAAGTGCCATTAGCAGTGTAAGTTAAAGTGATAAGTTAGAGAGCTTGAGACTTTCCTCTACAAGATACACAGACATCATTAAGTTATCACTTTGGTGTGTGTTATTGCTACACTGGCTATGAAAAGATGCACAAAGATAATTAAAAAATATAAAACTTCTAGTCGAATCAATTTAATTATTGTAACCAAGATCACATCATGTCAAAAAAGTGAGACAAAGAATATTAGCAAATTCAAATGAGTCACATTTCTCCTTGTGTAAAGGCAAAGTAGGTCCTGGCCTCCTGCCGGGCCACCAGCACTGTTGGGCAGGGAAGTGGCCTGGTGCAGCTGGAGCGAGGACGTGGGGCTGCTGCTGTGGGGGCCCCCAGCTTTGGCCCTGGCCCTGACAACACTGGCAATGCTACAGTGGTGGCCACCAGCTCCTGTTAGGTCCTGTCTCTGTGGAGCTAACTTGGGAAGCACTTGGTTTGTATCTATTCTGGTAGCGCAGATTTTGGCAAAGAATTCCCAAAGCGACCAGGAATAACTGAAAAAGGCCTCTTATTTTTATTTTTTCCCCTCTTTTTTGGCTATAACAACTGTAAATTCATAGAAAGAAATACATGATAAATAAATCAGTGAAAGATAGTCGAAAATAATTCTGCTCAGCCACTGATGATTTAATTTAGCTGAATAAATCAAAATAATCCATTGCAGTAGCTGCAGCACAGCACATAATTACAGCTGGGCTAACTGGAGACGGAGTGAAGTCGTCCCCTGGACCAGTGGCCATGATGAAGTGTGAAGCTGGAAGGAACATGGTTGCAGACAGTGTGTCCTGCATGTGCTTTGCATGTCCAGGTTAAGCTGGGATGTGATGAGGCGGTTATGGCTGCTCACTGCCCCAGGCATTCTCCCCCGGCTCGGCCGCAAGGAAGACAGCTCTGTGCAAGAGGGGCTCTGTTTCTGCTGCAGAGGCTCCTGCCAAGCCAGGCACCTGGGCAAGAGGGTGGGCCCTGGAAGGACAGATGATGTGGGTGGAAGCAGAAGGGTCTTGTGTTAAGGCCTTAGAGTAATAGCGGCCTTAAACCAAGCTTTAAACAGCTCCAGACCATTTACTGGTTAAAGCTGAACTCTTTTCTAGGGAGTGGCAGGGCCTTGATTGGTATTCCTGGAAGCAAAACTTAACCAGATGTACTCAGTGTATTTGCTAAGTGTTTGCAGTGCTTTATAAGCAGAAATTATTTGTTTGCTTTCTACAACAGGCCCTTTAATAAGTTTAATAAATAAGTTTATAGTCTGAAATGAAAAGATGTGCATACTTGCAAGAGGTTTGCTGAGGTGCTGTCCAGAACGAAGTGGGAAGGGGGATAGGGCGGTGTCCAAGGGGTGGTTCCTAGGGTGCTGAGGAGCCTGCCTAGGGCTGCCAGGGAAGCTCTTCGGAGACTTTAACACTAAAGCCCAGTGATAGATGGAGGAAGGTCTTTAAGACCAGTAAAAGCAAAAATTGCATTGAGCTTTGTTGACTGTGAATTGGCTGGTTTGGGGCTTTGCAGAGGAGATTGGTAGAAACACAAGCAAGGGAAAGCGTTGGTGCCGTGGCACAGTGTGCATGCCATTGCTGCTCTGGTGTCACAGCCAGCTGTGGGTTTCCTTTGCTTTCATGACAGTGTCGTGCTCCCCACTACAAATCTGCTCCCCAAGACCCCTGTTTAAGGCCTGAATAAAATGCTACGTAATAAAACCCAGAGCTTTTTGTTGTTGTTGTTGTTAAAAATACTTCCTGCTTGTCTTTACTAGCACTTGGCAGCTATTGCAGTCCAACAGAAAGCCTTACGGGAAGACAAATTCAAGCTGAATTGAAGGCTCTGGAAAGATATCCAGATTATTTTTATCCTTTTACTGTTGCCATTCATTAAAAATGTGTTTTCCATAAGAACTTCATTAATGTTAGTTCTGACAGAAGTGTATACTTGGTGATGTGGGGCAGCACAGGGTTGTACCGGGCCAGGGATGCTGCCTGGCTGTGAGCTCCTGTCAGTACAGATGTGGCCTGGGGCATGGCCCCCCTCCTGGTGTCACTTAGTGCCATGGGTGCAGTGAACACCCAGTGCTGTGCTCCTCAGCTTCAGTGTTCTACAGCAGGGATGTTCAGCTGTAACTGGCTGGTGCGTGTTTATGTGAAATCCTTTGTTTAACAGAAATTAAGCAGTTGTTGTCAATATTTATTCTCTTCTGCTGCTGTTTAATCAACCCCTTATCATGCTTTCTGCTGTTTTAACTCTGTGAGCAGGGACTCTGCTGTGAGTGTTGTGGCTGCCAGTCTCTGCTTGGCCATACTGGCTCAGCACTGTGCTGTCCCTGGGCTGCCATCCGTCTGAAGCCCTCACACCCCACAGCTGCAGGAGGTTCTATCTCAACCACTGCAGTTTTGTACTTGCTTTGTAGGTTGGAGTCTGCCTTACTTGTAAGTTTCTTTAATTATTTTGAGACTAGTATTATATAGTGGGGATTGGTGGCAGCCAGCTCACCTCCACAGCCACTCACAGTGGGAGGTGGGACGGGTGCCAAAGTGGAATTGGATGTTTAGGGGCAGTTTTCCAGACCAGAGAAGTGTGCTTGGGTGGAACAAAGCATGGCGGTGATAATTGGCAAACAGATGAGCTCTGAAGGGGCAGCTGGAGCTGTTAACAAGGGGAGAGACCTAAACTGCTGCATCCATCACTGCCAGCCTCTGTGGCTGCAGTCCTCTGACACTCTGCGTGTTGCTGGGCACTGGCTGTGCTCAAAGAGGAAATGAGTATATCAAGGAGGTGTATTTTTCTCTCCCAGTTCTCCATGTTTGTCGTAGGTCATTGTACTGGCAAGCTTGCTTGCAGGGTAGCCCAACCACAATGGTGCCAGGAGTGTGGTTACTGTACATAATAGCAAGAACCTGCTGTGTTTTGCCATGCTGTGGTGTATTTTCGTTTTATGCATGAAAATCACTTTTAAAACCAGAAATACACAGGTGATTTTCATCTTTTTTACATGGACACAAAGCATTGTTTTGCCTTTCTGCTGGTGCTCTGGAGTTAGTAGGCTTTCCTCTGTTGTGCTTGTGCTGTGGAGGAACCAGCAAAGGAATGCACTGCTTGAATGGCTCCAAAACCAGCAAAATGCAGCAACATCCCTCTTTATCCCCTCAGGGTGAAAGCACCATGGTGCAGGAGACAGGAGCCAACAAGGCTGGAGGCAGACATGCTGAATCAGACTTTGGGCTGGAGCCTTGAGTGCCCCCTGTGCCTCCGCTGTCAGGAAAGTCACCAGTTTGAAGTCAAGAGCTGTGTGTGCCAAGGGCCATCTCTGCCAGGGCCTGTACAGGGATCAGGGGTGCTGGTGACAGGGCCGACTGCCTGGGTTTTAATGAGTTTTGGAACAGCCTAATTTTAAAAGATAGAAATCTGTTTTAAATAGGAGAGTTCTTCTGTATGGTTTATACAGAGTATAAAATCAGGTATTTCCATCCCAGATGGATATGTGCGTACATGTTTAAAAGGCTATTAGCTCACTGGGATGGAGAGCTGCTAATGGGATTTACACCTCCCACAGTAATTTGGTCCCTGGTGAAGGGCTGGGTCACACAGTTATGTCCTCACACCACTCACGTGATGAAGCACACCTCATTACTGTTCAGCGGTGGTTTGTCCGGTTTGGTCTCTGGAGGAACCTTGTGGGGACCTGGCTGGGTGAGGGATGCTCATACCCTGTTGTATACCTCTTGTGGAACAAAAAAACAAGCTCCTGATGCATAGGTAGCGTGCAGTTTTGGACAAAAGAAAACGATCACAGCTGTTTCCCTCTGGAAAAAAGCTGAATTCATTTTTAGCTTTCACCTTAAGTGGAAAAAGTGTGTCTGTGGTGAATGTGAGTAACAGCTCATGTGCTCCATCAGTGTCCCCATGCCACAGCCTAGCCCTGGACAGGGCTGAGGGATCTTCATGGGGCCGATGCACTCACTCCCTTCCTCTGAAGATGTGCATTTGCCACCAGCAGGTTTCACATGAAAATTCTTTGGGAGTGTCTAAGCTCATGCTGTCTCCTTGGCAGGCTGTTGATCTGTGAGCCAGGGCCTGCCCCTGCTTTCATGGATGGGCAGTCTGCTTGAGCCTCTCTCCCAGCTGGTGGGTTTGGCGACGAACCAGCAGCTGGCTACAGTGTTGGACCAGCTCTGGGGAGAGGCTCTGTGGTCTCACAGCAGCAAGGGAGAGTCTGGCCATGTGCCGGGGCAGCGAGGAGCTGGCAGAGGAGCTGAGGTGTCGTGACTCCTCTGGTGTGTGTTGGGCTGCATCTCAAAATGGTCTGTTCCTCAAAGCTCTGCAGCACCTCAGCAATTTTAGTCCTGCCTCTGAGTCATGGTCTGCCTTCAAAGTCACAAGCATAGCTGTTGGCTTGCTGGGACTGCAGTTTGTATGCTTCAAGTCAGTAAAATAGGTCCAGTAACTCTTTTTGTTTAATATTTTAAAAGTTTATGTTTGCTTGGCAGGCCAATGACTACAGTAAAGGGTGTGCAGTTTATTTTTAAAAAGCAAATCATAGCTTACGTGTAGTTAAATGTTTTCCTGTAAAACACATGTGCATTGGTATAAATAGTTCTTCCATTTACAGGCAATACTCGGATTTTGCATAACAGCCATCTTCCTGCTTCGGTTTTAACGCATCGAGCTCTCTGCTGTTGGAAGGAATTTATACTCCCTGAAAGAGGGAGGTATTTGCATGTTTGTTTCAGAGCAGAAATTTTTAACCTGTTAGAGCTGTGCTGCTCTGTGTGGCTGCTGGTTTGCTAGCTCTGGCTGGCGTCGGTGCAAGTCAGTTTGGGTATCAGCAGCAAGGGGGGGCGGACGGGACCAGCAGCACCGCTGCAGAGGTGGTAGCTATGAGCAGAGCTCTCCAGCTCTCCAGCCAAGAGGAGATATGAGTGGAGCATCCTCAGCTGTGGCTATTGCCATTCAGTACCATGGCATGTTTGGAATACCCCAGTGTGATTGGTTTAATTGTGTCTGTCATTAATAATTGTTAAATAGTGATGGGGTGGTAAATGTTTATGCAGTGCTAACAGGATGTACAGCACACATAGAAGTGTCTGCTGGCTGGAAGAAGCTTTTTCTTTCGTTTTCAGGAAGTAGCCTGTTCAATATTAGAGGGTTCTATGCCTAATCTGGAAAAGTAGGATTTGGTAACTAATGGCACAGAAGTGTTGTGAGTCCGTTGTAACGGTGCAAATGGTTAAAGGCCATGGTAGCTGCTGAAGGCTGTCAGCAGAAATTACAGCCTGCCTGTGGTTGACATTTTTATGATTCAAAGCCAGGTTCTTTGCATCCTGGGGTGTAGAGGTTGCTCATTGATTTAATGTTAGCAGCAATAACAGCAATGCTGCATGCAGGATCACATATTTAACCATAATTTCACAAAACCAAGTGAGGAAAAAATATTTGCTGAGAACTCAGAGCAACTCCCTGGGGCTGATGTTTCTTTCACTTCAATTTATTTTGAAATAAGCAAGAGCAGAGTTTAATTCCGCAGCTTATGTTTCCCTGTGGTGCTGGAGGTTGTTTTTACCTGTTGCACAGAAGGTGCTGCATGGACGCCTCCTTTGTGGTGGGGGTCCAGTGCTGGCTGCAGGCTGTGGCAGAGGCAGTTCCTCATGCCCATCCTGCCTGCCCACAGCCAGCCATCATGGGCTCCCGGCTTTTCTTTTCTGCATCTCAAACCCTGTTGCTAAGCAACAATTTTTAATTGGAGAATTAATTTGTCTCCAGAACATCCTGAGGAGCAGCGTGTGCTAAAAATCTAAATTGAAAGGTTGTTGTATCAGCCCTGTACTTGCAGTGTGTTTATAGGTAGCAATCCCTTTTTTTGTTCAACGTTTAGCTGAGGGTGGCGAGGGGCAGCACTGCAGGGTTGCAGGTGAGCATCTCGGCTCTGAAGTGATAATCTGGCCTGCAGTTAGGGTGAGGAAGCCGCTGCAGCATCAGCACCCACTGGTGTCTGCGCCACACGACAAAGGGCTTCACACTCCTCCTCCACACGTTGTGGCTCTGCCTGCAGGGACCGGGCCAGCGCTGGGACCTCAGAGGAGAGCTCATGGGCTTTTTCCAGGGAGCTCAGGGGAAGAGCCAGGGTTTGTTCCTGTGACATCTCTGCACGCAGTGAGTAGCACGTTGGTGCTCTTGATTCTCTGCCCTGGACTTTTATGGTGATATTTTAATGGTAAGGTGTTGGTGGGTTGATGAAAAGCAAGAAGCTTTCCCATTTGCTTTTGTGAGCAGTAGTTCTTGTATAAACACGCACAGAGTGTGGAGCAAGTGCTTGGTAACTTGGGTTGTGCTACCGCAGTGGTATAAAAATAGCAGAAATAAACAGACCCAGCAGGCTGGTGCAGCTCAGTTCTAAGACTCTCTAAGACCAACTGCATTTAATGAGACTTGTCCATACAGATGTATTTATTTCAGATATGCAGAGGGCGATTGGTGTTGCCTACCTCCAGAAACACAGAGGAAAGCTCTGCATGGAGTCAGGCAGCTGAAGTAAGGAGTCAGTGCTGTGCCGGGACACGCAGAGTCAATGGAGCACACCAGTGGCTTTGTTGGATCTGTCTGCTTTTTCTGGTTTTATGCTGCTGCAGAGGGATAAGCTTAAATAGCGATGGCAAGATTACTGCGCTCTCTGGTGTTTATCAAATGACAGCAGTAACTGTGATCTTTATTTAGTATGTCTAGTATGCCTGTGCCCAATCTGATATTTGCTGATCTTCCCAAGACCTTCAACCTCTTCTGCAAAGAATGCCTCCTCTTCAAAACTGCAGGTATCCCAGCACTGGCAGTCTGTCTAATTGCTGCTAACATTGCAAATAGAAATGCAAGCGCAGTGTCGCCTCTCTGTCATGTCAGTTTGGTCACAACCATGCAGTGCTGAGTGGTGTCCCCAACAGCTGTGTGCGCCATGTGGATGCTACAGAGAATACTGACAATGGTTATGCATTATGTCACTGCAAATAGCATCCCATGGAAATAACCAAATGCAGGGTAAGCCCTGCTTTGAGGAACCTCAGCCTGAGATTCAGGGGGTACTGGAGGTTCATGTGGTAGTATCCGCAGAACCTTCTGCAAGAGGAGGGTTCATGTTGAATGTCACACTGGGTGACGGTACAGAGGGATGCTCTCGGTCTTCCCTGTGCCCCACAAAGACTCCCATTGCCTGCTCACAGTTTTTAAGGAGAGGACATCTTGACTTTGGGAATTCCCCTGTGCAGGGGCTGCCCGGGGGCTCCTGTAGGTCCCTTGTGCAGGCACCATGGGGTCCTGATGGGTTGTGCCCAGAGGAGCAATAACCTCTGGCACAACACAGTTTGCTAGTTTGACCTTATTTATTGCCTTACCAGGCTGTGCTGTCCAAGAAAGTTTTAGGCTGGAGCCAATTCCACAGTTTGCTGTTCTTCCTTTGCATGACAGATTAGATGGTGTTTCTAAGGAGGTGTTGGAAAGTAACTGTTTCCAGTTTCAATTAGCTTAAAGTTTATATTAAGTTCTTAAAACAGCTTTGAAGGCCAATAGCAACTACTCAAAGTCAGGGACCTGCCTTTCACACCTCGGTGAAGATACTTGCACAAAGCATGTGCACTTTGGCCTAAGTGTGCGTGAGATTAGGTGTTCACACGTGCCTCATGGGAGCAGACGTAGAGACCAGCAGTGGCATGCTGAAGATGCCAGGGTCGTGGATGCAGGAGCTGGTCCCGATGCCACCCTGAGAGCTGGCATTTAAAAGAGCATTTGCAGGCCATGGAGGATTTTGCCCAGAGCTGTGGGCTGCCCTGCAGCTGTGGGTGAGCACTGGGGCTGTCACAGCACCACATGTACCCTGAGGCTGACAGTGGGACACACTTCTCTACCAGGCAGCAGCGCAGTCGCTTGGAGGGCTCCACACCACACTAAGCTCAAATTATCTTCTTGCTAATTACTTACTGACTTCTGCTGATATTTCCATTAAATATTCCCTCAAGGAAAAAGCAAAAATTATTAGTACCTGTATTACCCAAGCTGTAACTGCAGTGGATGAAGGGAGTTTGCAGTCTCAGAAGTGAATCCCAGGAATACTTTTTCATTATTAAACATGCAATCAGGGCATTTTCTGGAAGGAAATTATTTTCAGAGAGCAAAAATTGCTGTTGTATTTCTAACATTTAGTGTGGGATCTGAAAAACAGGACACGCTGTGCTTCACAGAATGATGGTGGTGTAGAGAAGAAAGTGACCTCACAGAAACGGGCTCATTTCTTGCTCGTCTGCGTGCAAGTCTTAAATATCTGGATGTAACATCAATATCCAGCATGTCAGATGATCCAAGTCATGTAGAAATACACTGAATTTTCCAAATGCAGAATTTTGGGGGGTGATTTTTCTGAGACAGGATTGACTGTGGTTTCTTTTTTTCTGGGATTTCTAGGATTTCTTTTCCACAATTCTGCAGATATTCACAGGAAATGCCTCCCACTTCG
The DNA here is from genome assembly GCA_017639245.1 of Myiopsitta monachus. Classification (NCBI taxonomy): domain Eukaryota; kingdom Metazoa; phylum Chordata; class Aves; order Psittaciformes; family Psittacidae; genus Myiopsitta; species Myiopsitta monachus. The sequence continues at coordinate 25,161,246 of CM029923.1, forward strand.
TGGGGAATAGAACTGAACTGCATAGCTGGAAGATGCTTTTGGAGGTCTGTGGGAGGACAGATTATGTGTCTCTGCCCCCTGAAGGCACTGGGAAGAGTAATTCCCAACCTGCCTCCTGATCACCAGGCTTTGATTAGTCCCATGCCCCACTGCATAAGGTGTTACAGGAGGCCGAACATCACTGAGTCAGGCATACACCTCTAGGCTGCGGCCACAGCATCCTGATCCCACAACTGGAGAGAACTGGCCTTCTCTACAGCGTTTCTGAGCAGTGAAAGTGAAAGTCACATGGTGAGCATGTGCTGACTGGCAGCACTACTTGCTTCCACCTGTCTAGGGAAATATATAGAAAAGTCAAAGAAAACAGGCATTTTCTGTCAACAAATGAATAAACAAAGTAAATATTTTCCTACAGACACATTTTTATTAATCCCTGTTTCCAACTGAAAACTCCTCAGCACAAAAATCTGACTAGCAGTTGTTTAAAAGTGCACAAATTTTCAGGAAAATATCTAGATTTAAGGTTTGGTGTGTAGCTCATGAAGATTATTGAGATTAACAATAACCAATTTTAAGATATTCAGTGCTCTGTGTGTTTGTGGGGCTATTTTTTATTTCTTAGAGAGCTGTGCAAGGGTCAATGTTTGAGCCATGTTTGCTGTCGCATGGCATGTTGAAGCCATGTTTGATGGTTTCTGTGTAGCATCCCAGTGTCTCCGGCCATTCAGGGTCTCCTGCTTCTGGCAGGCTCCTCATGAAACATGGCACCTCCTGCTCCTCAGTTGCTGTCTTTGCAGCTGCTCAAGGTTTGGCTGTTTTCGTGTACCTGGCTGGCTGCTGTGGTTTTGGCCAGGATGCAAACCTGGAGCATCGCTGGGTGCTGATGCTGCCTGCTGGTGCTGGCACAACCAGTGGTGTGTGCTGTGTGCTTGTGAAGCCGCTGGCAAGTCTGCCATCTCCTCTGAGCAAGGGACCTGGCAGTGAGTGACAGGGAGTGGGTAGCAGACAAAGACCTCTGGACATTTTTGGGTGGAGATGCCGCTTATCCCTGGAGCCAGCTGCTGGCCCACTGCCTGCACCAGGCGCAGGAGCTGCACAGGCTCTGCACCACACACAGGCAGGATTAGGGCTCCTGGTGATGCTGATGTTAGTAGGAGGAGTGGTGCAGAAGGTAACATGCAGGTAGATCAGCTTGCAAACAAGCGTTTTCTTGGCACTGCCTTTGCATGATGTTGCCATTTCAGGATGTCAGCATGGCATTTAGATTGGGCAGGTATTCAGAGGTGGCTCTGATCTAGCAGGCAGTGGGGGTGGACAGACTGACAAGAGCCCCTGGGGTGATGCTGGGCCTACAGCCCCTGGCTCTGTCCCTCCAGAAGGGTGCTGAGGAGGCAGCCAGGTCCCCCCATGGCTGCTCACCAGCTGAGGGTGTGCTTGTGTCAGTGAAGTGTAAACATTTAACATGGGCACAGAAAGCACTGCAGAGAGAGGCAGGAGACCTTACCAGCAAAGAAGGGTACCCTCACTGCCCCAGCCCTACCGGGGCAGGTAACACCAGATGCATGCCCAGCACTGCATGGCGGTATCGTGCACCTCCTGGGTGCCATGCAGGGGCTACCAATACCTCTCTCTCTCAGTACCCATCACCTGCTTGGGCCAAGGCTAGACATCGTAAAATACTGCAGACCTCATGCTGCCCTGATTTAATGACAGTCAGGCTGGCTGTTCAGTTCATCTGGGCTCTCTGCCTGAACATTGTTGATGTGATAGCTGGAGAAAAACATCATGTGAGAGCAGCCTGTGCGTCCTCCTGCTCCAGCAGTCCTTCTGGGAGGACGCAGAGCTGCCTATCTGTCGGACTCGGCTCGCTCTCTTCCTCACTCCACAGGGCGTATTTGTGAGCAGGGTGTGCAGAAGGCTCACTGCAGTGCATGGGGCTTGTTCTTGGTGATGCTGCTGTAAGGAGAGCGGTAGCTGGTGGGTGCTGGCCAGGGAGAGGTTTTTGCCCAAATACCATGGTGCTGTGTGGGTGTTTCCCTCACTTAGTGTCATGCTGTGCACCCCAGGTTTCCCTGCTGGCTCTGCCCATGGGGGAGACCTTGTCCCACTTGTCTCAAGGGACTGGAGGTCTGCGGATGCGGGGGCTCTGCTGGAGGGTGTACCTGAGGAGCCTTGGGAGCATGTTTGGTAAGTTTTAGTCCAGCAGAGTTCTGGTAAAACCCAACCAGTGGTTAGTACAGCATTTCAGGACACACCCTCAACTTCTGCTTTGCTGAATTTACTCACTTGTAGTATTCATTTTTTGTGACTGAAAAAGGCAGTGAAGAGTTCAGAAAGGTTCAGAGAGATTAAAATATGCCTTAAACTCTGTTGACTGGGGTTATCAGAATCTAGTGAAAAGGTAACTAAGAAACTGGAGAAGGCTGCGTGGAGACCTCAGAGCAGCCTTCCAGTGTCTGAAGGAGGCCTATAAGGATGCTGGGGAGGGACTACTGTTCATTAGGGACTGTAGTGATAGGACAAGGGTAACGGGTTAAAACTTAAACAGGGGAAGTTTAGATGGGATATAAGGAGGAAGTTCTTTCCTGTAAGGGTGGTGAGGCCCTGGAATGGGTTGCCTGAGGAAGTTGTGAATGCTCCATCCCTGGTGGTGTTCAAGGCCAGGTTGGACAGAGCCTTGAGTGATGTGATTTAGTGTGAGGTGTCCCTGCCCATGGAACTTGATGATCTTAAGGTCCTTTCCAACCCTAACTGTTCTATGATTCTGTGATTCTATGAAACTACTTGCTTGCACTATAAAGGAGATTAATTCAGTCCCTGTTCTTCATGGAGATTTTTGACAGTGTTTTTTAGTCTTTCATTTCTAACTCCTGGATGCTCTGTTGACCATTTTTAAAGGTCCATGAAGTAAAAGTAAGACAAGAAGCCCTGTTCCCAAACAGAGAAAATCTGCTGAGATCTGAAAATCAAGAGATTGAAGGTTAAAACTCTGCACTAGGCTCCAAAGCAACATGCAAACAAGAAGAATGGTTTTTATAGTATCTAATGATAACTAACCATAATCACAGTTTACTTCGGGAACATGGTATATTCTTGTAGTTATTAACTGAGAGTAAATTGTCTTCCTTAAAGATCATCTGCTAAGTGAACAGAAATGATGGCCTTGATGGGGAAACAAAGGAGGGGGCGCCGTGCATTAGGTTGCTGTAATAGTTTCTTCTGGCCCTAAAGCACTGGAGTCTGTGAAGTACATTAAATGGTCATGCTATGCAACCCATACTGCCAGGCTTAGGATCCAGTCTGGGGAGCTGTGAAGCAGCCTAAACCCCGCCACTGAATTGAGGACACTGAATTCAATTTGCATTTCAGAATCAGGTCTGCTAATTGCTTCTCTCTGATTCCAGCACCACATGTTGTAGTTTCATGTTACCCATTTAGTAGTAATTAAGTCTGATTTTTACATTGTGCGAATGTAAGATATCATCTTGCAGACAGCTAGTAAATGTGTAATTTTACCCCATCTTACTTAGTGGTAGCAATAATTAACATGGGGTTTAGTATCAAGAGAAAAAATTGCGTAAATAAAGCTGCTCCAAAGCGCTTGCCTTTTACCTACCATCTCATATAATTGTGAAATGCTGGGGGGAGGGGGAGATGTGTGCTGAAATGAGGTTGGATTATCTGTGCAAAATGGCTTAAATACTGAACAATATTAACAGTATGAATAGTGTTGTCAGTAAGGCACTAAAGGAGAGAACAGAGGGTTATTTCGTCTGAAAGCATCCCCCAGGCTGAAAGCATGCTTTTCCCCCACCTCCCAGGCAAAGGTGGGCTGTGCTAGTGTGCTTGGTGGGAGATGTCCAGCACATCGTTTCTGCTGGTCCACCCCAGGCCATGCACACCTCTGTGTGCATATAGGCACACATACAAAAACATGGTTTCAGTTAATAGCGCAGTGACTAAAATTCACGCTCCATCAACACTGATTCCTGTTGCCACCACCAAGTTGCGTTTTCTCCTTAGGAATCTTTAATGTTTGTTACTGGTGTATCCTGGTCCTTATTTGCAATAGGATACTCCATTCCCCTGTAAAAATATTTTCTCAGGCTGCACATGTTTTTTTTTCTCTGTCTTATCATAAGCTGTCTTATCATTATCATGTCTTAGCATAGTTGTGCTTTTAGCTTTTGTGCGTTATCTGGCCGGTCTTGGTTATCTTCTGTCATTCAGAGCTGTGTTGTTTAGGGAGATTTTCTTGCAAGTGACTTTGGTGGTCCCTTCTGTGCATCAGCTCTGCTGAGGAGAGCCCATGGCACCCCTCAGTACAGTGAGCAAGCGCTCCTGGGAGACCTCTCCAGGGCTGTGTGAGGGGCAGACAAGGGTTCCACACCAGGGGCCTGGGAGCCCTCCAGCTCTTGCCACAAGCAAGAAGACCAGCAAGACCAGTGTCCGGACCAGAAAAGGTGGGAGCGAGCATGGCATGGACAGGCGCTGAGGTTTCTGTTTGTCTGCGCCTTCCCATTGTAGCTGGCCAGCGTTGCTCAGCTCTCCTGTGTCATTTCTGGAGGTAGACAGGATCATGTAGTGGAAAATGCATTTCGTTCAAGGAAATATGTGCAGGGCTTATGAACAGATGCTCTGACAGATGAAATTTCTTTGCTGTTCGCTACAGTAGTGGTCTTCATATACGTAGGGCTTTCTATAATCTTGGTGGGTAGCCTGGAGACCTGAAGATATCCACAAAACTTCCCATATTTTTCTTTGTATCAAGTGTATCTTCCTGTGCAGGGATCATGTAGATGTCAGATAAATAACTATGAAAATTACTTTTAAGAACTTTAGACTGCCAGCAGGAGAGATGGCCTAGGAAAGGGGCAGCAGCAAACCTCTTATCCCAGCCTCAAGAGGAGACAAAAATCATCATACAGATTAGATTTCTGGCAAACCTTATAATGAGAATACATTTTAACTTTCTGAGCAAAATTGCAGTATAAGGTCAAACTAAATTGAATTAATTTGTTTCCTGATAAAAACGGTTTCTCACTTAAATTAAGGCTGTCTTTTGCCTTGTCATTGTTCCTGTTTGGATTTATTTCAAAGATGAATGAGTAAAGAGGAAAAAATATCATTTAAGGAATCTGTTTTTTTCCCAGAGAGGCATTTGGTTCTCCTTTTTAATTTTTGGGGTTTTTTTTGTGTTTGTTTTTGGTTTTGATGTCTGTCACCCCTTTAGCAACAATATGAGCTCAAGTGTTCCAATTTTTTAAGAAAAATTAGTGTGTAAAGCTCCCACATGAACGAATATTCCTTTTCGGAAGTCTCCTGGCATGTGAGACCAGAGCTCACATGCCGTTAGGAGAAGGGATTCTCTTCGTCAAGGCAGAGGGTTTCCTCCCCTGGCCTCCTCTGCTGCACACTACGCCAAGCAGCCATGCAGGCAGCACCCGTAGCTCTGGCTCAGCCTTTCGGAGGTTTTTACCAGCCAGGGCACTAGGGGCTGGTTTTCAGAAGCCACCTCCATGCCCAGCTCCCAGCACCCAGCCGGGAGCCCACAGGGGGCACCTGGAGCAAGAGCCCATCTTGGGAGAGTTTGCCAAATGGGATTGTCTTACGTGCAAAGCTGGTTTACTTGGTAACAGGGAGGTACAGTGGGGTTTGGTTATATGTTGTACATAGAAGGATTTTTTGTTTTTTCTCAATGGGAATGCTTGTCAAATTGATGATTGTCTTCTAATCCAAATAAAATTAGTGCATTAAACTTGTTTACCACATCTGAATTTGATGAAAAAATTAGAAACAAGTCAGTTCTGATTTTCTTGTTTGGTTTACACAACTGCAGCAAAAAAGCATCATATGTAAGAGGTTTTCTTCAAAGATGCTGTATTCCAGGTCTAGTGAAAGTGCAGAGTTGGTACTGTTTTCCTGATGATAATGGTACTTTGGCCACATGTTTTATTGTATGCTCAGTGCCTCTTGTGCCCCTGCACAGCAGAAAGAGAAGCGAGCCTTGGGCATAAGGGTGGTGAGGCACTGGAATGGGCTTCCCAGGGAAGTTGTGAATGCTCCATCGCCGGTGGTGCACAAGGCCGGGTTGGGTAGAGCCTTGGGTGGCATGGTTTAGTGGGAGGTGTCCCTGCCCATGGCAGGGGGGTTGGAACTAGAGGATATTAAGGTCCTTTCCAACCCTGACTATTCTATGATTCCATGATTTGCGGTGTTGCACAGGGGAGCTGTTGTGAGGCCTCATGGGCGCAGCTTTCGCTGGTCAAAATGATGTGCCCATAGCGGATGGGCATGCTGTGCTTTCAGAACAAATGATATTTGCTTGCCTTCAGCAACTTTTAAAAGAAATGGTGTTTTTTAAAGTTGTACTCCAGAAATACATAATTTAGAAAAACAAAGCAAGCAGCTGATGGTGGAATTGGCAAGTTGCTCTGGTCAGTGTGCAGTAACCTTCATCAGTTGCAGGGGCTTTCCTCCAGCTTGTAACGTGCATGTTTGCATTTGTTTTAGCTCACAGCATGAGGAACAAAGATACATCTATAGCTTCTAAGCCAACTATGCCAATTCTCTTCTTCAGGGTCGATGTTCGAGGGAAAACTGCAAATATCTTCACCCACCACCCCACTTAAAAACGCAGTTGGAGATCAATGGACGCAATAACCTGATTCAACAGAAGAACATGGCCATGCTGGCCCAGCAGATGCAGCTTGCCAATGCCATGATGCCTGGTGCCCCGCTGCAGCCTGTGGTATGTGTTGCTTTTTGGCTTCTGTCAGCGAGCACAGTGAGTTCTAGTTGAAGCAAGTTGATAGCAGGTGTGCTTGTCTGCCTGTGAAATCCCACAAGTATCAGTAACTAGTGGAGAAATCAATATAATGAAATGCTGGTCTGTATGTCTTTGTACTCCTTAGTTCTCCCTTGCCTGAATTAATATTGTTAATTTAATTAATAGTCTTTTGTTAATTTAATTTCCATTGCAGCTTATTTCTTAAAATTAGGAAAGTGAGTGATCTGTTTGGGACTTTTGTACATAGATGTTTCATTTGCAGTTTCATGTGCTCTAGGAAATTCCTGGATTTGAGAAGATTCCCATTGGATGTTTTCCATTCACTCAGGGGAACCTTCTCAGGGAATTACTTGCTGGAATTTGACTTTGGTTTTTACAGCACTTTGTCAGGCAGAGCAGAAAGCTTGCTCTGAGTGATGTATGGTGCGTGTCAGTCTTGACATGCAGGATCAACAGCTTAGGCTTGGCAGGAAGAAGGAGAAGCACAGATAATCATATTTTCTACAGAAAGACAAGGGATGGAGTAAGGAGAGTCTATCAGAAATCTCATCTGGTCGCAGTAAAATGTGGTCACAGACTACGTTATATCTGTTTATCTTATATCATAGTAAGGAGGCACAGTGCAGTGTTCCATGAAGTCTAATGCTGTGGCTGAAGTTCTTGCTCTGCAGTAATCCCTTGTTTCAGCAAATGCAGAGATGATTGGCATCAACCCACTGTGCACGTACGCCTTTGGGAACTGAACATACTGTGCCAGATCCCTCTCTAATGCAATCCAGAAAGGTCATTGAGCTAACCTATGGATAATTTTGGCCCTTGTGATACAAATTTCTAGCTCAGACATTAGAGGGTACTGACTAATGTATGAGCAAGGCTGACGCTGATTAATGTATGAGCAAGGCTGATATCTTCTACATAAAAAGGCAAACAATGCTCTCTGGCAGAAGCTCTCCCTTTCAATTCGTAAAATGGCAGCAAAGGGAAAAATAAGTTCGCATACATATGTATAAAATAAATAATATCTTCATTAGAAATTTTCTGGCAGTTCTTTTGTTTCTTTCTTGCTGGCAAAGGTAGAAATTAGGGAGATTTATTTACTTCTGTATACCTTCCATTAGAAAATCTATATTCACTCTGTTAGGTGAGTTCTTAAACTTTTATTTCCAAAACCATAGTGACAATTAATACCCCTCAAAATATAGCTAAGTCCTTAAAAAAATCATCTCAGCAGAAAGGACTGTCATGGTTATCTGGCCTCATGTTTTGTGGGTCTGCAGAAAACCACTAAATATTTTGTATCTTTTTTGATTCAGTTAATGTAACCATTATTCTCCCACAGAGCTTTGTGCCTTGGCTGTTTCAAGAAAAACTGTATGTGGGGGAAAAAAGCAGAAAATGTTGTAGGATTGTCACAGTAAATTGGCTTTAGTACCTGTTAGCCCAGCGTGAGACAATACTGCATTTTCTTTTCCTCTCTTCTGATAAAACTGTCTGTGTCACCCAGGCAAAGAGAGGATCTGAGGCAGCATCAGCGCACAGACACTACAGGCTGTGGCACTGCAGTGCTCCTGGGGACACACTGGCACAGTGCTGCACAGCCAGTTCTTTGCCTCCTGTCTTGCAGGAGAAATGGGGCTGCCTGTGGGCTGGTGCCCACTGCTGCTGGCTTTCAGATCAGGAACTAAATTAAGTGTCTGTACAGCTAGACAGCTCAAAAACAGGCTGTACTTTACGTGCTTCAACTCCAGAGCAACCTCAGAATTTTTTTTCAGTTTCAACAGCTCAAAGCAGACGTGTACACGTGCCACAATTTTATTTTGATTTCCTGATCTGAGTACAGTGATGCAGGATTAGTGCCAGTAAATTAGTATTTGGGACTATGAGAAAACTAAAGTCAGAATGCAGCCAACAGTAGGAACCATTGCTTAAAATATTCATCTCTGTTAACCTGCTTGGTTGTTTGTTTCATGAATCGTAAACAAATGTGACTCTCTCAGGTTTATACAAAACAATGTGTAGGAACACACCAACATGTGGGTAAACATGCAAAAAAAGCACTAATACAGTCCTTTAGATTAACATTCCTTTTTAATATAGAAGAGATTAGTGTGAGCACATTTAAATCATATTCCAGTTCTCCTTTATGCTATGCTCACACTGTCCCTAACAAGCAAAATTTAAGTCAGTGAGCTAAGTGCAGCACAGCCCTTCCATTTGCAGCTGGGTGATTCTGTGTGCATTGCTGGAGGTCAGGCACTGCAGGCTGTTTTCAGAACTGAGTCTCATTCAGTACAAGGATTCATAGCAAGGCCCACTGGCTGCCACAGCAATAGTGTTTCCAAATGGATGTCATCCTACTAATTTGGTTGTAAAATTACTTTATTTCTTAGTGCAGTTGATACAGATGTTATTTCAGGGTGTTCTGGGAAGTGATTTATATCATCCCATCTTACAATGCTTCAGTCAGTTTGTTTTGTTTTACTAAAGTCAATATCCTATGCTTTAATAAAAGTGAACTAACTTAATGAGAGACTCTATTTTGGTAAGCAAAGTAGTAGGATCCTTTAACTCATATTTCTGTTTGATAAATGTTTTAATTATCTTAGTTACAAGTAATGTCCATGGACTTTTCCCATCTTTCCTTTTTAGCTCACTCTTTTATCTGTTTTTAGCTGGCACTTGAGGAAGGGGGTTTCTGACAGCGGGGTTTTCATGAGCCGTAGAGCTGTTAGGCAGGCATGGGTTTCTGCAGAGTACTAGTGCACCAGAGGCAATCTGCTGCACGCTGTAGCTGTGAACCTGCAGCAGAGCAAGGTCACAGCCTTTCCTGCAGGTGCATCTGTAACTCACAGGTAGCTGTAGGTTGTCAGTGTTTCTCCCTGTGTATGTGGTGCACTCTTGTGCTTTCCTTGGCAGGGCAGGTGCTCTGTAGATGACTGTTAAAGATGTGTTAAACGAGTCCAGCTCCTCCCTTGTGGGCAGCTGGTCCCTCTGGGCCAGCAAGCTGGAGTGCTGGCATAAAGCATATCTGTCTGTCTGGGGAGGGGCCATGGCTCCGCTGCGCTTCAGAGGCTGATTCATAAGGTACCCACATGTCTCCTTCCCTATCAATAGACTGTTACAGCAAGCAGTGGCAGACCTGTGGAGGTCAGACCTGCTAGTAAGGTTCATGTTAATTGTGCACAGGCAATTTTACAGCAGAATTATTCAGTAGAGGAGACAACATGGATTATGGGGCATCTGACAGCACAGACCTGCATCCAAGGCTGTGTCATCCTTCAACTTTTGTACTCTCTGCTAATCTCAGGAGCTGCTTTCTTGAGCAGTTTTGCAAGAGGCACAGCATAGCAGGACCCAGACTGCAAGGCCACTAAGTAGTTCTGTGGTTTGGTTGTGGTGATAGAAAAATAGTACCTTTGCTTCTAGAGATGGGAAGTGAAAGTTCACTGGAAAACGAGTCAGCAGTAAAGAGCAGAGATGGGCCCAGCAGCACGGATGGAGCTGAACCCCTGCTCTGCCTCTCCTTTCCTGTGTCACATTGAGGGCCCAGTTCTGACCAGTTTGCAGTTACAGGAAGGGGATCCCAAGCTCACCCTCAGCTGATGCTCTTGGTTGTCAGGGTTGTGCTTGGGGTGACCCTCATGGTAAAAGTCCTGCTCTTCCACATCACATAGCCACCCAAGCCTTGAGTTGGTGCTGGAGCAGTCAGGTAGCTTTGTGCCCTGGAAGAGTCCGGACACCAAGAAGCAGTTGTGTGCTGCTCAGATTCTACCACTTCATGGTTTCTTTCTGCCAGCAGTGTGGCTCTGAGTATGGGCTAGTACAAGTGTAGTACAGGTTTTTATCTCCTAATTTACATGTGTACAGCACATTGCAAAATGTCGATGAGTTTCAGTATAATACTAAGTGGTTCTGATAAAATATGCTATTATTTTGCAGTGGTCGTAGGATTAAAGACCACAGGATATTTATATTAGTATGAAATTATCTCAGTAGAAGATAAATGGGGTAGTCTTTTATTTACAGAGAGTATATTGGGCTGAAATCAAACATGGATATCTCCTAAGTTACACAATAGTAGACTGGTTTGTAGTGTTATTTTTAGTGTTCATTATTACATAGCTGATAGCACGGCAATGAGAAGTACAGTTAAGTAATAGCGTACTTGAGAGTCATATTTCATTTCCTGTAAAATTTACCTGTTTTTTTTTCATTCACTTGGATGAAGAACCAGAGACATTAAAGAAATTATTCCCATTTGTACAACTTTGACTCTTTTTTAAATTCAGTAATCTCTCTCTGGGTTTTTGTCCAGTGTTTCAAATGGACTTGTTCCTTGCTTCCAAACAGTTCAGTCATTTCCTCAGGAATACAAAAACATGTGGTGTGCTATGTTGTCTGGCTTAAATAGATATGAAACAGAGAAAGAGAGTTGCGTTAACTCTGGAGTTGTTTTTCCCTCTAAAAATTAGTTTGGAAGGAGAATCTAAATGCCTTGAGTAACTACTTTATTTAGATACTAAAGATAAACACTCCAGACTAAATTTTATTTGGCAATTACAGTGGTAGTGCACTGCCTTTGCGCTCAGTGGGACAGAAGAGTTATTTAATCTTTACTGCAGTGTAACAGCTCTACATTTGGTCTTACAGCATTATTTGGTCTTCTATATCCAATTATCTTCACGACATGTGATAGCCTTCAAGGGCATCTGACTCTTTTCTAAAACAAGCAAGCAAACAAACAAAATAATAGTACTTGCATGCTCTCTGGCTTGATGTTTTAGTCTAAATAAAGCATATCCTTGATGCAGTGTCTTTCTTTCTGAATATCTGCATGGACAGCCTGTTCAATTTTGTAAAAATAAATGATTGTGGTCGTCTGGTCTTGTTCCTGTATTAAACCTCTGTAAGTTCTCAATCAGTGCTGGCTGTCATCAGGGTCAGAACCGTATTTATCTGTGTCTGAAGCTAAGTGTGGTGTGACAGCGTGTCCGGGCTCTTGCGCAGATGCCTTTCTCCCTGAGAGCAGATGTTTATACACATTTTCAACGTGTCCCCCTGAGAGCCTCAGTCTTTCTCCTGTGTCCAGGAGTGCTTGTTTATGGTGGCATTGCTCAAGTGGCAGATCAAATGAGTTTGCTTCATGAGCAGCTATGTGTTGGGAGCATGCAAGGGAAGCTTGGGCAGGAGAACCAGTAGAGGCTGTCATGGGATGCTTGTCTGTGTGGTCTTGCTCCTGTGCAACATTTGCATGGGTGTTCTTTATGTCTTGCAAACATACCAAATTTTTTTTCCCATCAGTAACAGAGCACTCACCACAGTTGTGCACAAGATGATAGCCAAAAAGTTCTTACGTTGGCAACATGGCAAGTATGAATATTTGAAGTCAGTTTCTTCTTTTCTCTGATTGCAGCCGATGTTTTCTGTTACACCAAGCTTAGCCACCAACGCATCAGCCACCTTCAACCCCTATCTGGGGCCCGTCTCCCCAGGCTTGGTCCCAGCGGAGATCCTGCCTACTGCCCCGATGCTGGTGACAGGGAACCCTGGTGTCCCGGTTCCTGCCGCTGCTGCCGCTGCTGCCCAAAAGCTAATGAGGACAGACAGGCTGGAGGTAGGAGCCAATATGTGTAACTTACTCTCACAAGTTGTATCATTTATTATGTCTCCTAGATATAAAATACTTTTTGTGTAAAAGAAAATAATGTAGGTTTTACTTCAGCTGATAATATCGAATCTTGGTAGCAGGTAAGGATGAGAATTGTCTGAGCGATAGTACAGTAAGTTAATGCTTGTGTTTCTGCTTCTGACCCTCCACTACAGAAAGAAATGGAAATACTGGGCCCTTTTAGGAATAGCCATGGCAGCAGCGACAGCACCTCAAAACTGCGTTAATGTATGCCCAGAAGGTGTTAATGTATGCAATTGGGGAGTCCATGGGCCTGGGTACTGAGCACCAGGAGCAGTGTAAAGGCAAAGCTGCCTGGGTAAAAGATGACTTTCAGCCTCTCTCTTAGGTTCTCTCTGGACAGATGGTGCTGGCACTCCCTTGCCCGCCTCCCACACCCAGCTTATCATCCTTGCTACAACTCTGACAAGTGTTTGTGCTCTCTAGCTGGTGCTCTCCCGTGCCCTCAATCTTACTTATCTGAAAGGCCTGACAGTGTTTTTGGCACCTTATCAGCGCTGCAGCAGCATGGGTAGTGAGCCAGGGACATGCCACTGGCTGCCACGTGCTTGGGGCAGGCCTGCAAGCGCAGCCTGTGTGTGGGCATTCACAGCCCTGGTAAGGTCCAGTGGTTAAAAGGTATCAATGGGAGAGGCTGAGCATGTGGGCTGATCCACTGTCACCCCGGTTGTTTGTTGGACATGGCGGTGTGTTAGGGCATGCACTGCCTACAGGTCGGCTCTCCCTGTAGCAGCCGCTGGTGCTCTCCCTCTCTGGCATGCACAGCAGCCAGCATCAGCTTTGATAAGCAGTGGAGAGAGACAAGTGTTGCTGTGACCCATCCCTGCAGCCCCAGCCCTCATGTTCTGCCCTCAGCCCCCCCCTCAGTGGTCTGTGCTCAGCACTAGTTTTTCTGTAGCACTGGTGCAGCAGCAGGTTGCGAGTTCCTTGCAATGTCTCTGCATGGGAAGGGTGTGAAGGCTTGAGGTGTGATGGGTTGTTCTGCTCTTTGTTATGGTCCTTGAACCTCAGGGAGCATAATGGGAGGAATGAGAAGGATCTCTCTAGGTCTTACAATTAGCACATCTAGTTGTAAGGCTTTTCGTTCTGCCCATGTATCTGCATTAACAGGGATTAACTCCCCTTAGAAGGAAGATTAATTCCTTTTTCTTAGTTACTTTTTTGGCTGACAAGCTGCTGCTCAGAACGCTGCAAGTTGGGAGGAGCGTGGAGAGTCATCTGGCAGCAAGCATTTCCCACTGCCACGGTCACTATTCTGAGACTTCACGTCACCACAGGTTCCCCTTCTGTGGGATCGCATCATTTCCCTTTTTAGAGATGTTTTCTCTAAGAAAAGCGTTCCCCAAAGCATGGTCAGGTTACAGGAGAGGCAGCCACACTTTGCTGAGAGCTGATGCATGGGTGGCTGTTTGGAATCACCAAGGGATGTTTTTCCTTTGAGGACTCTTATTTCACAACGGATACCTGCCAGAAGAGGATTAAAACTGAAATGCAATTAGATAAATTCATAAATAAATCATGCTAGATTTGGAAATCAGTACTGAGAGAGGACACCAATGGCAGGAAGTCCTTTGGTTCACAGTGCCATGGTCAGCTGCTGTGTTTGATTGTGCTTCCACCTCTGTAGAGGCTGCGGTGCTGGTCAGTGGTGTTGGGGACATGTGGGCTCAAAACCTTTGGTTGATAAGCAAGAGCAGGACATACCTGAAGTCCCTGAGCACCAGCTCTGCCTGTGGCCGGGAAAGCAAGTATGTCCGTGTGAGCCCAAGAGGGAGTGCGCGGGGGCACCTCTTCATGGGGTGCCTCCAGGGCAGACCTGTTGCTGACTAGCATACTATGACCAAAGTGCACAGGGAGCTAATGAAATCTGGGACTTCACATGCAGGATTTGGTCCTCTGGATGCTTGTGTTTATTCTCTTTATATAGCTATTTAGTGAAGTGATACACTGCTGAGCCAAACTCCTCTGCGCGAGAGGGAGTTGTGAGGGTGTTACTCTCACAAAACACCCAGGGCACAGTCTGCAGTAAAAAATGTTTTATTGATTAGGAAAAACCAGCAGAACCATCTGATGCCAGTAAAATTAAAAAAAAAAAAAAAAAAGGCAAAAAGCTGGGTGGTTTTGTTTTAGATATTTATGGAAAAGAAGGTAATGGCTGTAGAAACTCCTGAAAGAAAATGCAGAGACTCTGAGGGCCTCTTTTGTCACCTTTCCTGGTGAAATGGCACTATGCAAGGATTCCTCCAGGAGCAGACTTCATTTGCTGCAGGAATTGCTGTCATGCAGAAACGTGCTGCGTCCCTGTGTTCTAGCTGTGCTCCTGCAGGGCAGCACCTCACACCAGGAGGAGCCCGCAGCAGTGCTGGGAAGGCAGCACCAGCCCTCATGGGCTTGGCTTATGGGCAGAATGTGGTTGATCAGGGCACTTACTTCTCAGCCATGTTCTCCAAGTGAGTGACGTCCCAGCTCATCAGGACCCAGCAGCCTTCTCTGTGGTAGTTGCTTTTATCTTGATGGGTTCCACTCATAGGAGATGAATTTGTCCTTGGAGGAAGGCTGTCCCAGCCCTGCCTTCCTAACGGGGCCCTTCCCTTGGCTCTGCTGTAGCCATTGCACCATGTAGATAACTTTAGAGAAATCCAGCTTCTGCTGCCCTTTAAGCTGCTTAAGTTTTTATTTTGGCTGGGATCAGGAGCACAACACAGAATCATAGAATGAATCACATCCAGGTTGACCCACCAACTCTGCAGTTCCACACCATGATGCTGTCTTCCAAAATCAGTATCTCCCCATGTTGTAGGGAAGAGGGTGTCTTTTCTTCTTCCTTTATTCTCTCAGCAAATGCAGTGCAAGTAGTGAAATATGTAGGTGAGAAAATAATTTGCTAGTGCTTGCCAGTATTGGTCATTTGATCTGGAGTATCCAAATTTAGTATAAAAATACCAAATAAGTACATAATTTCTACGAACAGCAAAACATCTTAATGGACTTTATAGATTATGGAAATGCAGAACTGATTTGAGAGGTATTGCATGATCTGGTTGTTAAGTCTCAGAGAAGCCAGCATGTGTCCACCTGCTCTTTAAGTTATTGCTGTCGGTATTGTCATTTGTTATGACATGATTACAGAGCTTTATAAGGCTTAGCTTGCTCTCCCTTGGAATGAACTGTCCTTCAGCAAAATAACCACTGTGATGTTAGCATCTTATCTTGGAATATGATTTGTTCTGCTTAGAATTTTAAATATTTATTTTCAAGAATTATGTACTCTGGCGTAAAGTAAGTTAGTACACGTGTTCTGGGATGCTGCATCAGTCTGTTCCACAATAAAAGCTCTCAATACATGTACCTGGGATTTTAAGAAAAGCAGGCAGGCAACACAAATCTGTCTAGCAGTGTGCCTGGTCTCCTGAATTAATATGAATATTCATAAGATAAGGTCAGTGACTGTTACTAGCAGTAGGATTGATTTCATATGTATTTGGACTGTGTTGCCTGTACAGATAGCATGCAGATGTTTGGGTATCCAGTGCATTCAGCCACTCCCATAAGGAATCTGGATCTCAGGGTGGAAATTTCATGGGTTGAGGCCTTTCCTACAGCTTTCCTCACACTCCTCCCCTGCCAGAAATACCTTGAACAAAAGCGTGGCTCTTTCAGTGAACTAGAAAAAAAGCAAGGGTAGGGAAGTGAGAGAGAAAATAATTGCCCAACCACTTTATTTAAAACACACATGTTTATATTTAAATGCCATCATTTTCTATTAGAAGTGTTCAAGAGTCAAAAATTACCACAACCAAGCTGCTGTTTCCTGCTTATTTCATATATACCATTTTTTTCCAGAAAGAAGCAGCTTAGAAGTGCCTGGAGATTTTTGGATCTTGGGTAATCAGAAAATCTGACCTAGTGGTGCCATTTGCTTAAATGTTTGGAACATGTGGGATAGCAATATGCCTATTTTGATAAATTCTCTTCATTGCAGAGGAGACAAGAGGAGTGACTTACCCTGGAAGGGCAGGGATCTCAGCTCCGTTGCCTGTGTCCCTCTAGCCAAAGCTCTGTCCAGCTTCCGGGTGAGCAGTGCAGGACCTCTGCCATAGGTGTGGTGACACAGCGGAGGGCCCCCCACCAGTGTTGGCAGCTTAAATCCGAGCAGGGCAGTCAGCATAAAGGCAGACCAAAGTTAAAACAAGTTAAGTGAATTGCAACAGATCAGTAAGATTGCAACACTAACTCAGCGGTTTTGCCAACATGCCAGAGACCCTCAGGTGCCTCTTCTGTTTATGTTTCTGAACGTACTAAGTTGAAAATGATGATAGTAATTCCAGGGCTGTTAATAAATAACTAAATAAAAGTTCTCCAGATCTGAAAGACCAGGCAACGTACCATACTTCTGTGCCTCTCTCTGCTCAAGCAGATGAGTGAAATATTGCTGCATGCCCATGGCAAAAAACACCACCATTTTCAGTGATTGCTTTTAAATAAACAAGGATTGGAAACATTCTTGGTTACTGTCACAATGGTTGAAAAGCCATTGCTGGTCACACTCATTAGAAGTACTGGCGGTATTATGGTTTGTGTCTGACTGCTGTAAACAGTCATTCAGAGATCTGCTTAGGAACACTGAGAGCAAGCCATTAGTCACCCTATCTCAGCTACTGCATGACAGCTCTGTGAAAATTTGCTCTGGACATGACAAAAGATTATCTTTGCCTAACTGTTTCAGCTTTCTGGTCATTCTTTGGTTTTTAACTATGGTAAAATTAGCTTATCTGTGGATGCATTTTTTTTCTCTTGCTGTATAGAGATACTTTTTTATATATGCACTTATTTGCATCATCTTTGTGTTATTAATGGAGTAATAACACAGAGTTCATGAAATAGTTCTTGCTTACATGTGGAGTGGTTTTGAGACCTTGGTTTTGTGGATCACCAGTACAAGACAGATCAAAGACAGTCAACTGACATCAGTTGCATCCTTTCTGTTCAGAGGAAAGGGCTTCAGTTTACTTCTAGACTGCAAACAAATAATCAAAGGAAATAATCCTTTTTGGTCTGTTTGGGAGGCCTGTGTTTGGCTAGAAAGCAGTGGTCTGTGACCCAGAAGGTATTCTAAGACGATGAAAGAGAGCACACTGTAATGCAGATGATGGGGCTGACCAGCCCAGCACAGGTCTAATGGAGCAGCACGGATGTGACACTCCATTTGGCTTGAGAGTGAGAGGGAGAGACACCAGGAGTCCTGTGTGAGCAGGGATAGTGCTTTCACACAGCCAAGTCCAGAAGAATTGTGATTCTGATGGCTTAAAAAGGCACCACGTTCTTCCCAGTCACTGAACTGGTTCATTTGGCTCTGCTGCAAATACACACCTGGAGTCTTTGTCACTGCTTGGAAAAAAGCTATAAATAGGGTCATGCTGGAATGACGCTGAACAAATTGATGTTTCCTGTGAAGGATTCATAAATGGCATTGTTCTTGTCCTTTGGGGATGTTGTTTCATAACTTTTAGGTGATGGACAGCTGGTACTCAGAGCAGTGCACGGGTTAAAAAGCAGCTAGAGCACTAGCATGGATGGAAACCAAATAATAACCAAATTTGGTTTGTTGCAGGGATCAAAGCCAGGGTTCTTGAGGAAATACTGATGATCCAAGCTCATGGGCACCCACCTTGAAAAGGAAATTCCATCTACTAAAGTGGTTTTATTTTTACACAAACTTGCTTGCTTTTGTCCCCTTCTGTTTCTTATAGCCTTTGGAAAACTAAAATGACAAATGCATTTTTGTTTGTGGTTGTGAAGAGCTGACCATGAAAAGAACACACATCATTTTTTCAAATGCAGGGTTTGCAAGGTGTGTGAAGAGGGAGCTGCTGTTTGTCGCACGGGTGATGAGGGTCGTGTCTGCACTGCTGGTGGTGGCCGCAGGTCTGGGAGGGCTCTGTGCTGTTTCCGTCCGGCCTGGAGTCCCTGTACCAGCAGACTGGGTGCTGCAGGGAATACTTCCAGCCGAGCAGGTTTCTTGGTGCCATTTCTGGTTCCTTCAGCTTTGTTTGGCTGCTGTCACATGGCAGAGTTATGGCAGCGGTGTGGCAGCGGGAGCAGGGGCTGCTCTGGCTGCAGCCTCTGCTCTTTCCCACCACGGCCCACCTTTCCCGCTGATCCGCAGGGCAATTGCCGGTCAGCCCTGGCGAGGCTGCCACCACTACTACAGGTTTTGGATTGCCCTCTCGTGGCAGACTTCTGGGTGGTGGCAGGCGGTGCTGTACTGTACATCCCGTGGGTGCAGCTCGCTCCCTGGAGCAGGCATAAAGCGTCTGTCTGGTGGGGCTGCTCGGGGGCAGCCATGCAGTCCTCCTTCCAGAACGTCTGGCCAGTCACCTTAACTATTGCATTGAGTCTTGCTAACTTGGTCACAGCCAGATCACAGTGGAGTGTGACCATGTCCAAGCGCTGTGGTGCTTGGGGCGATCTCCGAGAGCTAGCCACAGCACATTTCTTCAGAAAACAGGAAAAAACTGGTGGGCAGCTAAGTGCGAGCCAAAATAGAACCTGGTGTGTGATTGTCTCTTGATCCTGGTGGGTTTTGATGCTCTGACATCGGAACTGGCTTTAGAGCGGTGTCTGCTGCCCAGGAGCCAAGCCCACCATCCCACCACTGCTGTGTTCCGTGGTGAGACAGGCACTTGTTCTTGCAGCACTCTCACAGATGTTCAGAAGTCCTGACTCTGCTTCAAGCTGTGCCTGCAACACCCATCACCCAAGTTAAGCAACTTTTTTTCCTGGTGTTGCAGGTATGTCGAGAGTACCAGCGTGGCAACTGCAACAGGGGAGAAAATGACTGCCGGTTCGCTCACCCTGCCGACAGTGCAATGATCGACACCAACGACAACACAGTCACTGTTTGCATGGATTACATCAAAGGGAGATGCTCACGGGAAAAGTGCAAATACTTCCACCCTCCTGCACACCTGCAAGCCAAGATCAAGGCTGCCCAGTACCAGGTTAATCAAGCTGCAGCTGCCCAGGCAGCAGCGACTGCAGCTGCCATGGTAAGTTTGGAAAACATCTCTGGAATTGAAGTATGTTGATGAGAGACAATAATTGATGTGTAATAGCTATTCTTGCTGGAGGGGGGTTCGTGTGCTCGGGGTCCTAGCCAGTACATGGTGCAATGAGCTTTCTCAGCATGTGGTGCCAGATCTGCTCTTAAGTAGTTTCAGACCGTTAAGGTGTTTCACTAATTTTGCCTGCTGATGTACAGAGTATCTATATGTACATATATGTGTGCATACGTGTGTGCGTGTCTGTACGTGTGTGTGCATATATGTATATATAGTTTATTGTATGTTTGTGTGGGTAGATGTGTATCTATCTAGTTGCACGGATAGATAAACCTGTATTTCAGTTACCGTAAGTCCATGTCTGTAGAGACTTAGTTTGAAGTCAACCTTATTGTGTTAATGCTGTTCATAGCCCACTTCCCTGTCCCCTACCTGAGGACTGTCAGCAGCTCTCGCCGAGCACTAGAAGCAAACCTCCTAGTTGTAGCAACCAGATGTGGAACTGCTCAGGGACTGGTGTCCTAGTGAGGAGAGGACAGCACCCTGAGGAGGGCCCTGGTGGCACATTGTCCTGGCTGTGCTCAGCCCATGGGGGTGTGGGAAGAGGAGCACAGCAGGCGTGCTGGGGTGCGGTGGCCAGGGGGAGCAGGAGCAGTGGTGCGAGGCAGGTAGCCGCGGGCTCCCAGCGGCACTCCACTGCCGGCCAGCACGGATGGTGAGCCAGTGGCCGGTTGCGGGGAGCCCCGTCTGCGCTCCTGCGTAGCCCTGAGTGCCCCGCGCCTCAGCCGCCTGCCCGCGCGGGGCCGCCTGCCGGCCCCCCGTGCATGCCTAGTCTTGTTACCGTTGTACACGGCATCCGGTGATTTGTTTTTATTTGTTTTTTCTCACCTACCCAAATGCACTGCTGCCCCCATGATGCACCTCTGCTTGCTGTTTATGTTAATGCGCTTGACCCCACTGGCCATTGCCATCATGTGCTCGCTGCCTGCTAATTAAGACTCAGTCGGCTGTCAAATCACTGAAGCGACCCCTCGAGGCAACCTTTGACCTGGTACTATGACCTTTCACCTTTTAGCTTGGCATGTAGCTGTATCATAGAGTTGAGTTTGGGGTTAATGTGTAGAAACTGGAATATCCCGCTTTCCCTCCCTTACCCCTGGCCAGAGGCGAGGGGCGGCCAGGCTGGACCAGGCCCCAGAGCAGGGCTCCAGACCCCACCGCCTCTGCGCCCCACTGGCCCCCTCCCATCCCCTTCCCTTCCCTCCCATCCCCCTGTCCGTCCGTCCGTCCATCCCGTCCCATCCCGTCCCCTCCCCAAGGGTGCCATATGGGCGGCCGTGGCGCAGGGCCAGCCACGGGCGCAGGGTGCGTTGGCATGGCTTCGCGGCGCTGTGGCGCGGAGGTGGCCTGGGGGTGCCGGCATGCAGCGCGCGCTCTGCATGCCCGGGCAGGCGCTGGGGCCCGGGGAGTGGGTAGTCGCCAGCAGCCCTGCCATCTGCTCCGGACGGTGACTATTAACATTGCTTCTACGTGTTGATCCTCATGGAGCTAGCAGTGCTGCTTCTCCCTATCCCAATAGCCTCGCTCCTGATCGAAACCCTGAAGCTTTACAGTAGCATAATATTTACACCAGTTCCTATAATGTGTGGCTCTGACACATTACCTGTGCTGCTATAATGGTAGGCTAAAGGAGTGCTCCCTTGTAAAGCTTTTACCTTGCCTTTTATTTGGTAGTTAAGTCTGCTATGCTGCTTGCTTGCTCATGGATAAACATGGTGCTGCCTGGTTTTTTGCCTTCTACTGATATTTCTTTTTTCCTTTCTCTCTTCCTTTTCTTCTCCCTCCTGTCCTCCTCCACCCCCCACACCCTACCCACCCTTTTTTTTTTCTTTTTTTTACTGGACTTTATTTTTATACCCATCCACCATTCAGGGAATTCCTCAAGCTGTACTTCCCCCATTACCAAAGAGGCCTGCGCTTGAAAAAACCAATGGTGCCACCGCAGTCTTTAACACTGGTATTTTCCAATACCAGCAAGCTCTTGCCAACATGCAGTTACAGCAGCATACAGCCTTCCTCCCACCAGGTAAGTGCTTCTCATTTGCCTTTTTCTGGGGAGGGAAAAACGGGAATTCTGGAAAGAATACACTAGGAAATAACCATTTGTTCCTGGCGGCAAGTGCATAGAGGTATTTGTGCGTGCAGTGGCCGCTGGTGCCAGGGTGAGGTCTGCGGTGCCAGTGAGCCACTGGCCAAGGAGGTGCTGACTGCAGGAAGGCTGGCTTCTCTCTGCTTCTCTTGGAAGCTGGGTGGGTGTTTTCCAATCTAACATAAAAATCAGCATCATCTTCTGTCATCCTAAATCAAAATGTGAAATCTTCTGTCTTGTTCCTCTTTCCCTCAATTAACTTCTCTTTGTTACACATCTCTCAAGCTGTTGTATTTGTTTCTCTTTGCTGTAAGACCCCTTTGCCTTTGTGTGCTTAGCAACAGTTGTTCTCAGTCACACACTTGGAAGTTTTGATTTTAGTTACAGTGCAGTGATAATAAAAGGCACAGACAGGCAGTCTCACAGATAGGCTGGTCGTGAACCTACACAGAAATCAAGGTTCAGGCCTCTACCACTAAAGCCCCAGGGCTAATTTTTTGGATTAAGCAGAGCCAAGGTGTACCTGTTCTTATTCAAGACTGATCAAATCTACACTTGTCCTCAGTGTAAGAAGAATTGATGCCTGTACTACTTACATAAGCAAAAGTCCCTTCAGAGGACAAGTGATGGCACTCAGAGTTGGAATATATGTTTTGGTTCTGCAAACAGCGCTTCATGAAAAATTGTATAACTAGTATGCCATGTGAATTTATACCTGTATTAACACAGATGAGTTACTTTTTCGCATATGAACCCGTATTAAAACAGCACTATCATTCTAGGAGGTATGCAGAGGATTTCTGATAGATATGTACTCCGAAAATCAGAAAGGGCCTGTGAGGACAGCCCTTCATGATGTAGACTAGTTGAGGGGAGAAAAGCAAATACTGCTATTTAGTCTTTACCAAGAACACCTAAGTATTTTATCCTAAATATTTTTGGCATGTATGTTCCCAGGAATTCAGTATAATGCCTTTTACCATTCTTTTTTGATCTCACATACAACTCGCAGGTGTAATCTAAATGGCACAAAAGTCAGTTGCTTGATGTAGTAGCTTGATTTTAATAGCTTACAGCCTCTGAAATCTATTAGTTAAAAGCCTGTTACGAAGCTTGTTCGAGTCAATAGAAAGACTGATTGAGTAAGTTTTAGATCAAATCTCTAGCCCACATTCTGAAATTCATATAAAAACGTGTGCAATCAGAGTCCTTCCTGTAAATACTAAACATTTTCACAGATTTGTTTTGGCAAAGCATAACTGATGTAATTAGCAAACCATTAAATTTTCCAGCTTCCATTAAATCAGTGAGGGGCTGGATCATTTCTGAAAGTACTCAAGCTGATTTGAATCACACTCTTTGAACTTAGAAGTTCTCATTATGGCTCCTGTGCCTCAGAGCTCACTTGCACTACATCATTGACCATGGGCTTTGACGTCGGCACTTACACACCACCTACCTCAACCCTTCCTCTAGCAAACCTGTACTGAAGCCTACAGGAGTTTGTGCAGTGGTTCCTGATGATTCATTTGACCTTTCTGGACCACTGAAATTCAGTGTATGTTAAACAAGAAAAGCAAAGGATTTTTTAGTGTGAGCTACGTTCTCATTTTATATTTTTCAGACAGCAGCAGTTTGAGCTTTCCAGTAATCGAGTACTTTTCTGAAAGTTTGAAAATTTTATTTGCTGCCTTGCCCTTTTTAGTTTTCCCCCACTCAAAATTAGCTAGCGTCAGCCCTGCTTGTGCAGAGTCATCTACGAATAGAGTTCCTCTGTCTGTCCCTAAGAACCAATAGGAGAGCACAGGGCATGGGTGCCCTCAGCTCCACTGCCATGGAGCAGAGGCAGGTTAATCCAGTCCAGTCTGAATTAAAGTGACATTTTTCAGGTTCAGACATCCAAAGTATAATTACTCATATGCATTCTTACGCTGCTTCAGCTGCAGTGTATGAAAATGCAGGAGGTCAGAGGGCAGGATGCTTGTAGAACCTACACAGTGTCAGTGTGTACCCCTATGTAGGATCAGTATGTGTACCCTTATGGAGGATCTTGGCAGGACCCTCCTCTCTGCAGGGCACTTAGCTTTTAATGTTTCACCCTTGAGAGTTTTCCACTCATGGTCCAGACAAACCCAGATACCTCTTCAGAATTGTAAGGCGGAATTTTGGCTGCTTGTGTGCAAGGGCATGCAAAAGCAAATAAAAGGATCATCTGTGCCAGGGGATAGACATAGCACTCCGGCACACTTTAAATGGTTATATGCTCTTAGATACTCATCTCGCTGCTCTTGAATAAAGCTCTCTCTTTACATGGCTCCCCTCTTGAGGTCTCCCAGAAACCTTAACTGCTGGAAGTTGTTCCCACACTGAGAGGGAAGTCTGAAAGGCGTTGCAAAAAAGAACAGGGAACATTTGTGGTGTTAGCTAGTTGAAATAGGTGGAGGTAGTCTGCCAGATGAGGAGGCTTTGCATGACTTAGTAGATGTTCACAGCTAGTTTTGGTACTTTGGACCTGTCTGCCAACTCCTGACACCTTGGCAGATGTGCAGGCAAATGTTTTGCTGTGGGGCTCTGAACTTGCAGAGCACCCGTTATTTGGCATTTGCTACTTCCACACATTTGTCCTGCAGTAACTGTGAACTGGCTGGGGGTATGTTTAAATGTACTGATAGAGAGCTCCTATGGGCAGCAAGATAAAATTCTTGCCCTGGTGCTTGTTACCATCCTGTGCCTCAGCTCACTGTCTCCTCAGCTGTGTATATGCAGCTGGTCTCAGCCTGTGCATGTCAACTGAGCAGCCAGGCAGTCTTTGAGAAGCATAACCCTCCAGAAGAAAGGTGTCAAGTTTACAGTTTACAGGAGCTGTTGTCATGATGCAACTGCAAGGGGCAGAATTGTAGCAGGGCAGCTGAACTGCGGAGCCAGCCTGGAAGGGCTTCAGCCACCTCTGCCGTTAAGATCATGCATTGCACTTTCATGTAGTTACTCCACCTTCAACACCCGAGAACTTACTCATGGCTGGTACTTGGTGCACAGATACTTTCCTAAAGTGGTGTCTGTGTGAGCACCTTCATCCATGAGGCTTCTGGGTCTGTGTGAAACCACTGCTCTACTCCAAGATGTTAGGGAAGGAAAAATAAGGCACAGCTGTTCACCTTGACAGGAGTGCTTATGCTTTCTATGGTGATATTTCTAATTAGGATTTAATATATTGGACTGAAAAAATAGACTGAGGGGAATAATAGGAAGAATTAAAGCTCCAACAAACATAGAATATTTATAAAAATAGCTTTATGCCACTGTAGAAATAATTTGGTTGTGAAGTTATGATCAGTTAACTGAGAACATCCTTGAATTAAAATTCTGCCTTGTGCTGAAAAACTAGGGAATATTCAAAACTGCACATTTATTATGCATGTGTTCTCATTAGTCAGTCAAAGCTTCTGAAGTGAAAATGAATATTAAGGTCGTAGCAAAAATTATTTTTATTTCAGGTAAGAGGGTCATACAGCATTATGTCTTCATATTTGCAAGTTATTGCACCCTACCTAGTATTTTCGTGTCTGCCTATGTTCATTTGCTTCAATTCCCTTTCAAAACTGTGTGTACTGGTTATAATGTTAATGATGACAATTCAGACTAGAATTCCTAGCTGAAAAGCTTTACAGTGATATTTCAGAGCCATTATTAATATCTAACTTGTCTTTAATGTGTAGACATAATAACACATGGAATGATGTAGTATTCCCTATCTAAAATGTACAACTTTATAAATAGGGCACTTCAGCACAGAGACAGAACTCAAGGGTTCTTCTCTGTAACCTTATTAACACCATAGAGATGTCATAATAGTGACTGAGAAAGCAGTTTTATGTACTGTTCATACTTTATAAACGAATTTTGCTTCATTTTTTAATATTGCAAGTGATTCCATTGACTTAAGCCATGATTTGTGCATGGGGAAGTCAAAAAAGCTACCCTTCTTTTAATCTTTCTTCATGAATATTTTCAGTATCTTCCGTGAAGGAGAGATAGAAGAGTAGTTAGGAAAAGTAATTAGGAAACACGCTCTTTTCTTTGTGGCCTTACATATACAGTGATGACAGTGAATAACCTTGTCCCAAGCAGTCACAATACTGACTGACTTTTTTCCTGCTTAGTTAAATGCTCCTGAGATTGTACAAGCCGCTAAAATACTTGGCACCAGCTAAAACAACTTCCTGTCCCGCAGTTATATCATGTAATATCAAGGAAGCAGCATTGCCATGGCTCCCATTGGCAGTCTTCTGGAATATGTTTCCATTTCTGCTGCAATCTCTGGGATTTTAGATTTTTTCAGCTTCTGCTGTGTCAGGCATAATTAGTGTTAATGAATGTTATTATTAAATAGTGAATTGTATATTAAAAATTTATATCCTGAAATATATCAGTATATATTTTTCTATCATATTGGAAGCAAAAATATGAGATTCTGAGTTCAGTCTGGTGGAAGGCATTTTGCCATTTAAAGTAAACAGAATTGCCAATTTAACAATATATGAAAAATGATACCATAATGTTTCTAAAACCACCATACTGCTGTTGGCTCTGGTTGCAGGGCAGAAACCACCCCGTGCTGCCTCTTCAGTTAGTTTTTTGTAGCCTAGGGAGAGGTGCAGGTTGTGAGCCTAGACACCAGCAGCTTAAAATACCTCCCATAACCATAGAATGGTTAGGGTTGAAAAGGACCTTAAGATTATCCGCTTTCAATAACATAGGAACAAATGCTGAACAAGTGTCTTAGGTGCTGCCCTGAGCTGCCCAGGAGACATTAGCTATTCTGTCACTCCTCTGACCTGCATATTAAGTAAGCAGATGCAGAGTACAGCCAGCATCATTTCCACTGCACCGGCAGCTCATGGGGGTCATACAGCTACAACCAAAGCACTGCATGCCAAATTCACCTGGGGTTTTCCTATATATTGCCTAAACATTGGAGCAGCCAGATGGCGGCTAATGAAACAGTGGGGATCAAGTCATTGCTTTGTGCGAGCCTCTGCTTCAGCGTATTGGAGAAGGTCCCCAGCTGAAAAGGCTGCTCTTGCTGGAGGGGGAGATGAGAGCTCCCCTCTCTGGTGTCCCCGTGTCCTAGCAGGAGTGGATCTCAGATACGGGTAGGCGAGTGAGAGTTTACAGTATTTCTTTTAGTCTGAGGAAGCCAGGGTAAAGACTTGTGTCAAAAGGCAGAAAAATTTAAGACCAAAAGAGGTTTAAAATAAAGCTAAAGAAACTTTTCCTGGCAGTGCTAATCCTCCATGGTACTGCAAAGGCAAACACAATAAACCAGCACACAGTTCAACCAGCTCCTTCCCCTTCACTGAAGACTAGTTGGAATGGATCACTGTGCTATTGTATGGTTTGATTGTGCTGACAGTTACATGCCACTGTTCCCATAATAACAATTTTTCTTCTTTGTTCAAATGAAATTTCTAATTACACGTGTGATGGGTTGTTTTAATTCTTTTCCCTTTCCAAACCACCTTCCTTCAATGCATGATGGGCAGGCTCAATATTGTGCATGACACCCGCTACAAGTGTTGGTAGGTGCCAGCTTTGTTTCTTGATTATCTTAAACCTGTGGTGCAGCTCACAGACCCTCAAAATCCACTGCTAGAATTTAACTTATAGCTCTCGCGCCGGGCCATCTCCCTTAGCCTCCTGCCCTAACACCTGTCAATTAAATTGCAGTTGTTTTGATTTAATTGACATGGACACATAGATGTTGTTAATTTTGTAGAGCAGTTTTTTGAATTGCACATTGTTCTTTGGTGGATTTTGATTGGACTATGAGTTCCAGTGTTTAGAAACTATCTTGTGTTATATAAAGACTGTATCTTACTGTAGCCACATAGACATATACTGTCCTTCAACAAGATTAATTTTTGTTTGCAGTAAATACTTGGGTTGAATTTTTAAAAGACAAAAATTTGTAAATATAAGGGCATAAAAATTCTTCTGTTGATTTTTGTATTGAAACGGTTAAGCTTGTTTGTATCGATTTTCTTGATTTGATGGTAACAAGCATTTTCCCCTTTTTTTCTCTTTCATTTCCCACCCCTCTTTCTCCCTGGAATGTTGTCCTGCTTTGCACTGTGATTGCATGTCACGCGCTGGCAATGATGTCTCGGGCTTTTTGCTGTGATAAATACCATGCTCAATTCTCCTACCACATGTCGCTCTGGTTCCCATACTGCTACACTCTTCTGTATGTTTGCTTATATGATTTTCCTTCCGAAAGTTCCCATGGTGCACGGTGCTACGCCAGCCACTGTGTCTGCAGCAACAACATCTGCCACAAGTGTTCCCTTCGCTGCAACAGCCACAGCCAACCAGGTTTGCTAATTTACAGCTTTTCCTTACAGACAACTTGAAATTGGTGCTTTTAATGAGCATGGGGGTTTCAATTTTACCTCTTGTTGGCCTACACATTCTCTCTAAGATCTGCAGCACAGCTTAATAAGCCTTTATCCATGCTCAAAAGGTGCTGCAGTTTCATTTCCGATGCTAAAAATAATTGATAATAGGATTTCTGACTCAGTCTTAATATTTATGGGCCATGCTGCTTATTTCTGCTCTCAGAGATGTAAAGAGAAAGGGATGATATGCAGAACCCATTATGTATTTCTATTTCTGTGAAGCCAACAGTTCGTTTTGGTACAGAACTCCAGTGAAAGCCAGTAAAACCTCTGTGCAGAGGGGTTGCAGGATCACACTTTTAACCATCTGAATTTAGTAATCTGAAAGTGTTCTGACTCTCCTCTTCCAAGAATCAAACAAAACGTTTGATCAAGGGCCACACAGAAATTTCTTTTAAACCTTTGTTTCAGCTTGCAGTTCTGCTTGGAAACGGCAGACTTCAGTTCAGAAAATGTCTATTACAGCTTGGTTTTATTTCTAAATAGTTACCCCAGTTGTTGCCATGTTTGGATGTATTTCAGGAATAAATGTATAAGGCTTTATTAAGTAAGTGATTAAAAGTCCTCCCAGAAAAGCCAGAAGAGGTGCTCTGAAGGTGAGCTGCAGAGCCAGAGGAGCTGCAGTCCCCACATGCACCAGCCGGAGCTGCGCCTGGGAACAGAATGTGGCCTGTTATTTTACTCTGGCTGGGTTGTCAAAAATGCAGATTTCTGTAGTACATCTGGCTGAAACTGCAACAGTAAAAGCTTTTTAAAGACCCTCTTGTTCCTCTTATAAAAACAAATATTTTTTTTTTAGATTTACTAGAGGAATTAGAATTGCTGATGTCATGAAGCCATCAATTCTGGTCTAATACATAAGTATTACTCTCTACTCAGTGGGAATCACTTTTAGAAAAGGGAGCTAAATGTTTTCTTCAGCATTTTGCAGGCATGTTTCTGTATGTATAATTATGGATATAAATGTCAGTTTTTAAGGCAGGCTTACCTGACATATTCAACTTTCTAAGTCATTAGTGCTAACTCCTTAAACAACTCCAAATCCCATGGGAAAGCTGTTGGGTGTGCAGCATGTGCACATGCCCCTCTGTGCTTGGGGTGGATAACGCCAGCAGGCCTAGCCTTACTGCAGCACACCGAGCGCTGTGCTGCCGCTGAGGGTGCTGCATGCTGCAGGCTCTCACAAGATTAAGCCCAGAATCTTTGGCTTCAAGCCTCTCCACCTTTGCCTGTTGAGCACCTCCAGTTTGTACGGTGCCCAGCTGTACATTCTTTGGTAACCTGTCTGTTTACTGATCTCTCAGTAGTTTATTACACCATATAGTTAATATAAGTGTGTCTCTATATCCTTTGTAAGTCCAGGAAGTTGTAAGAACATGCCAAGCCACAGGAAAACATCATTAGTTTTTAAAATCATCTCTGTCTAAATAGCCATGCATTTTCCCAAATAAATTACAGGGAAACTTTCTGTTGTAGAATCAGATCATTTCATGCATATCCTCCCTGGAGCCTCATAACATACCTAGTACAGTACTGCAGCCAAACCTCAATATATACATATATAACTAAATATATGTATATACTCTGTGAGCAATGCTGAAGTTATTTAATGCCACAAGATGCAATGTGCATGCATGCCAAAAGTCTTAAGATCTGGCCCTTCATCTTCATTGACTGGTGTTGAAGGTCCTTGGTATGTTTCGACAGCCCTATCCCTGATGCTTCTACACAGTTGGGTGCAAGAGCCTGTCCTGCAGCAGTAGAAAAAAAATGGTATGAGAAGCTTCATTATGCTTGAAGCACATTTCTGTTTGAGGTGGCAATGTTGTAGAGTTGTGTGGAGCTGCTAGGGGAGGAGAGAGCACAAGGGGTGGAAAAACTGACACCAAGACCTGTAAATGATTTAGTTAAGAAGGAACCTCCCCATTCACTTTCTCATGCAGATTAACAGGTCTCCCTCAGTATCCTTCAGGAAAAAGAGTCTTTTTAAGTGCAACAGCCATTTGTGATTGTACAAATCAATCTGTGCCAATGCCCCAGCATGTTTCCCTGTAAATGGGTGCATCCATTGCTCCCTCCAGCCAGACATGGTCCTGTGTGTACTACAGGGTTCCTCATGGTTCCTCCAGCACCTGCACACCTTAGTGCTGGCCCTTCTCAAGGACCTGGCCCCAAGGGCTTGCTCTTGACACCCCCCACGGGGTTGCACAGATGGGACTCAAGGCTCCTGTGTAGAACAGAAGTTTGTATTGCTGGTAATCTACTCTGATTTTTATACTTCTTTTATGGGATACTGAGTTGATGGGGCACTTCAAGAGAGCCATGTCCTGAACTCTGCTTATGCAGATGAATGTTTTGAGAATTGTTTCACTGCTTTGGGAAGTCTCAGCTTTTCAGCTGACCCACCTGTGATGCCCATGATGGCAGTGGGCAGCTCTTCTTGACAGCGGATTTTCACCAGCCATGAAAATCAAGCTCAGGGCATCTTAGGGTTGGCATTCAACAACCAAGACACTGAAAGCAGTGAACACTTCACAAAATCAGACTGAAACAAGGCCACTGGAGAATTTGTCATTTTAAATGATAACAATGAAAGCACAGAATTTTGTGTAGGCCAACAAAAAGGGCTATTTTCAATTACTGCACTGCATGACTTTTGTAGATTTTAACTTCTCTTGTTTTCTAAACAACCAATAATACTTATTTATATTTGTCAATTAGTACTTAACACAATGTTTTCCAGTTTTAAGTTGCTATTGTAGCACTTCAGTTGACTTTAACTTCTAGTTGAAATATAAAATCCACCAACTCACGGCCAATCCTCACTTTTCCAAACTTATGTTCTATAGCAGAATGCTGTGTCTCTGGGTTGGCTCATTGCACACGTTATTCACTGTTTAAATTTTTTACCTATAGATACCCATAATATCTGCCGAACATCTGACTAGCCACAAGTATGTTACACAGATGTAGACAATTTGTCATCAAACAGTAAGTTCCCAGTGTGTTGTGTCTTGCATTTTTCTTACCTTCATGTGTGCATAATTTGTCTTTTTCAGGGACAGGATGTTATATTTTTTTTCTAAGAAAACTAGTAAGATATGGGAAGGAGGCTCTGAGCTCCACTGGCATGCCATTCTTCTCTGAGTAGAGACCCCATAGTTATCAGTGACCACATTAGCTAGTGCATTGGACCAAATGTCGGTATTAGTTAGTACATGGAGGAAAATCAGAGTCTAAAATTAGAGGTTGACAGTTTGTTTATGAAGGATGATGGCTCCAGCACTAACATGAGCCAAGGAGGGAGGTGGTTACATTAAGCTGTTAGAAAGAACAAATTTTGGATCTCCAGATTTGGAAAGCCAGAATCTCTGCAAACACAGGTGTAGCTGTCTGTCTAGCTGACGCCTGATTTCTCACAAGTGCAGGTTGTCAGGTGACAACAATATGTTATGTACAGTATTTTCCTGGCATGGGTGGTGTGGTGAGGAGAGGTCCTACAGTGTGGGTGCAGTTCACACCTGCATTGTGTCAGTGTGAATGGCGATTGGAGATAGTCTAGGTCAGTTTTGTATGCTGCAGTCTTCATCCTGAATAGCTTGAAATCTAGATTTGTGTGCCTAAGCTTAAGAGACCTTTTTTCTCCCCTGTATCTTCCTGTGAGTAAACTGTAGATTCCAGTCTGTTACTAAATTGCCTGTTGTCATTAAGACTACCCGCAGCACATCACCTCCGCGAGGATAGCTTGTAATTTGTTTTGCCTTTCTCTCACACTCCATTTCTGCTGCGCTTTTTATTGAATGGCTCAGCAATAATGGATTTATTACTTAGGGTGAGGATTAACTGATTTGCCACAGTGGGTTTATAATAATAGATATTCTTTCAGGTGAGCAAAGCTGTTGTTAAACTGCTTGAGTGACTCAGGTGGGATGCTGCTTACCTGCAGCATAAATGTGCTACCAAGCTTCCCCCTGTGGTCAGATGGAACTGGGGGTGTCCCCATTGTAGAGACCACTCTTTAGAGGCATCCCTCATGTGATAGGCAACAGAGAGTAGAGAAACAGCTACACTAGTCGTGCAGTTAGGTGTGAAAAATTACCTTGGGAACACAGGGCTCAGATTCCTGAGGATATTTAGGTGCCTCTCAAATATTGGCTTTACAGGGACAGCAGCAGCAGAGGGAAGAGAGAGGGCCTGGGGCAGCTGGCAGTGCTGATTCAGTGCTGGGTGGGGAGCTACCTCCCAGGGGCTGGGCTATGGGGCTGGGAAGCCATCCCCAGGTTCTGATCCCACTGCTGGGGCTTGGGAGCAGCGGGAGGCCAGCATCTTGTGCACTTTTACCACTGCAGAATTCAGGTGTAATGGGAAGCTCTGCTGTAAGAACACCTACTAAAGGGAGGGACATCCCACAGGGGGCATGTGCAAGCTTCTCCATGCTTGGTGGCAGATTTCCTCGCTGCACATGTAAAGTCGGGGCTGATATGGTGCTAACAAAAAGTTATGACTGTGTTGAAAATGCTCTATCTTCTTTTCTTTCTAGATCATAACTAAAGAAAAAAGGACAGTGTGTTTGGGTGGGGAAGAGGACAAGCTCATTAGCCATAATGTATATACTGTCAAGCAACATGCGAAAATGCCCTCAGCAGTAAGACATCCAAACATTGCATGTTAACAAGATGAAAAAAGAACTTGGAAATCCACTGCACACTGTTGCCTATATACTTTGTACATTGAATTGATATTTGTGCTGAGGTGATCTTATTGTCTAAAACCTACAACATTGTCTATCTTTTCTAGAACAGAAGTATGCATATGTGTTTGAATATGCATATGTAGTCTGTTTCCTACATAATCATGTATGTCACCTTGAAAAGACAGACGATGATGTAACCATGAATCTATTATGTATTGGTACGTCTGTAGACCAAGATATAATTTTTTAAAGTAAGTTTATTTCTTTCAAGGTTTACAAATAACAAAGGTGCACCTTGTATTTAAAATTGCCATTATAGACGAGAGCGTGCATGCACAGTAATTTTTGTTTAAGAGTAATATTTTTAATGTAATAGATTGTAAGAAGTGGTAAGAGAGGTATCTGACAGAGATGAATGTGCCAAGCAAAACCACAACTGTGTATATTTTAAAGCACATCAATGGCTTTAAGTACCATGTTGTTAAGGATTCTCATGAAGTGCCATAGACTGTACATCCGATTAGAGTATTATTTCTGCAGTGTTATTTTCAGAACCACATTTTCACTTACTTTGTTAGTACTAATCAGTCAAAGGGCACCATTCTGTTCAAACCAAAGCTGTCTCAGAAATGGCCGACTATTCCTTACCATAACAGTAGACAGCACAAGAAAGATACTCTAGCCATACAAATTAACCCATACTGGACACATATATTAACTCTTTTAAGGCATTGTAGTGTAATATTTATGCATATTTTACTGTATAACATGATATACGAAAGGGAAAAGCCATTTCTGAGACACAGTAACAAATGTTTGAGGAACTTCTTTTGCTTCTATTTATAGCCTCTGTCGAAAGTCAAAAGGACTATAAATGTTTTGCAGAGATGGGTTTCACTTTTACTTCATCAAAGTCACGTTCTACATGGTGACTCTAAACAAAGACACAAGAAGCACTGACATCAGATGCATGACAAACCAAAATATGAAAAAATGGAGATGTTAATTAGTGTAGAAATTGGGTGGGTTAAATACTTGGGTGAGTTTTATATGTGATTTTTTTTGTTCAGATTAACTGCTTATAGCCTTAGAAAGCCTTTACAAAATAAAAACAAAAAAAAATAGATGTGCATTCAAGTTTTAAGAATGGATTCATCCAAAGGAATTCCTTTTTGTGGTTTGGATGTTGCAGCTAGTAAAGGATATTTTTGCTCTGTTCAGCAAAGTGCTGAAGTGGGGGCCAGGTCACTGGTAGCATAGAGTGGAGTGGAAGAAGCGTGAGTTCAGTTGTAGAACTCTCCATACTTCCAAGTTTACTGCAAGTTTTTATGCTTGAGAGAGATGCTTTATAGTATAAGAATGATGTGTTGATTTTACTGATTGTACTGTACATCTATTAAAGCCTTAGATTATTACATTACGGGTTAAAACCCATACCAATGTAATTTCAATCGTGTTAAGAAAGTTTAGGTGACTTCACATGTTATTGTAGTTACTTAACATTATAGAATATTACTTATTTTTTTCTTGTTAAAAGTGTAGGTTTTATTTCTTACATTTATTAGATTGTTTTCATTTTCTATTACCAGTTGAATACCATTTCAGTTTATAGAATTTTGTTTTATTAGAGTTTACTGATGACTTTTTCAAAATACAAAAAAAGGTAGTTTTCTTCATAACATACTCAGTTTTGAATTTACATGTAGTGTCATATGAGTATTCGTATTTGTTAACTAAATGATTTATATTTTACTGATTTAATATTACAATGTAAGAATGTCAGTCATTGTTAGTTCTTGTCTAGTTTTCATTAAAAGAACAAAGATCTTTTATATGGATATCTTATAATTATATAATCATTGCTAAGTAAGAAGTTAAGTTGTTGCTATGGCAACAATCCTGGCAGACAATTGAGTAATATTTTGATGATTTATTTTGTTTGTAATTAGTTATTATGAGAAAATCTAGTTCCTAGATATTAGAATAAAATTTATTTTCTACTGTATCCATTTCAAATGTTAAAATATTGTTTAAATATTTTTTGAAATCCCTGAATATCAGGCCTTGTTATAAATAAGCTGCATAATCAATAGATCAAGGGACTTTTTGTTGATAATCCAAATACTCAAAGTTTACGTAACAAGAATTATCGTGTGTGTGCAAACTCTTGAGGGTTGATTATGCTGCAGTTTAGCATGTGGGAACGTATAGAGAGAAGGTTGACTTTTTGCACTTCTGTATATAGTCAAAAAAGAGAGAAACCTGTATAATAGTAAGATCTTATTTTGAATAAAAATGTCTATAATTACAAGGAGTTTTGTTAAGGCTAATAAAATGACAGGCTGAACAAAATTGCTTGCAAAAGTGGCACAGAGTTAGCACTCCATACCCCTTCAAAAAAGTTGCTTTGCTTTATGTGGACAGCTTGTAGTTTGCCAGGATTTTTTCAGCTGGAAAGATATGCCATCCTTCCAAGATCTCATGACTGACAAAAGCTCCACTGGTTCAAATCTGCCTGAAAATCATTAAGAAAAAAAAAAAAAAAGAAAAAAAAAGGAAAAAAAAAAGAAAAAAAAGCAGGTACTTCAAACCATCAAGGTGAAATCATGGATCAAATATTCCGTACATTATTCAAAAACTACTGCATGTTTAAAGTATCAGAAAGTATATTAAAGATATATGCTATTCAGACCAGTTTCTGACAATTTCAGTGGTTTATTGTTCACAAAAAAGATTCTTAAAAACAAATACTGACTTTCACAAAAGAGTTGAATCATGAACAGGCAAACCAAACAGCACACCGTAGCTGTAGTTGTTATGTGATTATTTTTATTGCTGTAGTGGTCCTGTTCTTTTAGCAGGTGAAAAAAACCCTGGGAAATTGTACCATTTTTAATGGAAAGCATTCAAGAAACCTTGTCGTTACACGAATGCCAAAGCTGGAAAGACAAAGCGATTGGGCCATTGCCGTACCTGATCTCTCCAGTACTCACACTGAATAATTAGTGAAGTTGCACTTATTTGCAACCCCTCAACTTTCATCTGCTGAAAGGACAGATGTGCTTGGTTTTACTATTATGTAATCACAGACTTACTTTTTGCTTGTAGTTGCTCCAAATTATGTACTCTGTCCTGGGCTGCAATTTGTTTTTATGCTTATTTTATTATTACTGCTATAGATGACCTTGCTGTATGGAAAAAAAATAAAGTGAAATTGCCCTAATAAAAGTTCTCTTAATTACATTTTTCTATATCAGGCTAAAAATTACACTGCTTCCTTTGCACGCATTTTCAATTTTATCTGTGCGTTTGTTTGACTGAAGGGATATAATTTATTTGGAGGAAAAAAGATGCTGGTATTGGGGTTTTTTACAGCACATCCTATGTTAAAGATACAGTAGATCTATGAAGAATACTAAGTGTATGTGAGGTTATTGTTAAATCCAGAGGATAAATACAAAGCACCAGGATACCATAGATCTAGATTGAGCTTTTATTACCCTCTTGTGGCAGTACTTTCAAGGTGCAAGTAAAGGAGATGGGCCCTCAGCATCTGTCCCCAGTTCTGGTACCCACAGCAAGGCAGTGACTGGCATTAGAGGGAACCGCGTTTCCACATTTTACTCTTCCTTGATCAGTGTCCCACAGTTCATTGGTAATCAAAATTATTGACCAAAAATATCCAGGCTTAATTTGGAAAACGAAACTGTCAGAACAGTTGGTTTCCAAGAGGATTGCAGGTGTCTCCTGTGCTCGTTGGCACAGCCTGAGAGACCTCGGCATTCACGGGCTGGTTTTATCCACTTCTCAGGTCAGCACACCCCGACACCTCATTCCTGTCAGCAGAGCCCCTGGCTCATTGGTACTGCTTTTGCGTTCATGCTTGCAGTGACATCAGCAGTTAAATCTATCATTGCATTTAGCTGCCAAGTGAAAAATACTGTGTCAAGCAGCGCCAGCACTCTAAATTAGCAAAAATAATGTGACTTGATTCTCTCTGTATGATGAAGGCAGCCGTGGAGGTTCCTGCAGTTGATCTGGCAGCTGCGGTTGGTCGGTTGGGGAGGAGGCAACTCAGTGTTATGGACCTTGGGCCACTGCCCCACAGAGCCTGGGGTCACGCAGGACCCTCTGCCACAACCGGACCAGGTTTGTCCCATCATACCAGGCAGTGCTGGGGGCTCAGGCCGTTAAGCAGGTACCAAGCAGCAGCTCTGCCCATAGCAGGGCTCACACAGGAGAGCCAAGAAAAATCAAACCACTCAGCTGCTGAGGAGAGCCACGAGAAGGAGCCCCTGCCAAAGCAGCATCCGCACCTGCAGACCAGGAAGCCCAGAGCCATGGCATGTCACTGGCCAGAGCTGGAGTGGTCACAACCATGGAAGCAACAACAGCAGCTGTAGCAGTTGTTAAAAGTGAAATGTAAGAATTTTGTCCAAAGGGATCCATGTGTATCTCCAGCTGAGATGCTTTCTTTTCTGAGATGTGGCTTTTTTTCCGCCTTCGGGGAAGGAGGAGCAGAAACCTGAAAAGGAGTTTGAATGGCCTTTGTATGATCTGTAATGAGAGCGGGGAATGGTGCCAGGAAGAAGGAAACAGAGTAATTCTGAAGGTCTTTTGCATCCGGCTATGAGTTGTAATAAAAACCAGCCTATATCCTGCCCAAACAGAGCTGATCACAGCACTGTGGTCCTGGCAGTGGCCTCATGCTGTGTGCCTCACACTGGCTGCTAGTGCTGCCTTGGTGCTGGGAGAGGTTCTCGGTCAGGTACGGCTCTGCCCTCTGGTAACACCAGAGACACACAGCACATACAGGGCTGGGGAGAGCAGCACAGTGCTGTGGGATGCGGCAACCCATCCCAGCATCAGTTCCTGCAGCCGCAGACCACAGGGAGAGCAGGCTTGCAGAATCACACAGGATGCCTACAGCAGTGCTGAGTGTGCTGGTGGGTCTGGTGGGGCTCGGCTGGGATAAAGGGCTGGAGGCAGCAGGTGCACAGCTTGACTGGGAGGTGGCTGCAGGAGAGAGCTGGGAGCCTCAGGGTGCTCAGGTAGGACCTGATTGCTGCCAGGTGGGTGTGGTGTTGGGGTCTCTGGGGGAGATCCTCCAGGACACAGCTCCACCACAGCACTGGGAGGGTGCCAGCACCAGGGACGTCTTTGCCTGATGCTTGTGCAGCACTGGGTGGGGTCTCATTGCCAGGTCGGTCTTGCCAAAGTACAGCTCAATGCGTCTGGTTTCTGGCTAATGGCAGTGGGGCTGCAGTGGTTCCCCTCAGGTTTGTGGCTTTGCCTTGGCTCTGAGAGTTAGTGATCAAAGTGCCAGGTGGTAAAGGGTCCTTGATGCTACTTTTAAGGAGTTAAGAAGGGATGAGCCTCTTGCAGCTGACCTGCCAGAAGTGGTGGGGCCCTTCCATGTAGTGAACTGCCTGTGGCATGGATACGCCTCTCTCAAAGTGCTTTCCAGCTTGTTGCTGTGCAGAGCTGCCTGGTTTTGGAAAGACATGGCTGAAGTCCTCCAAAACAGCTTGTGTGCAGCTGCTTTAGCTGGGATTTCTCATTGCTGCTGGTGGTGCTGAAAGCCCTGTGAAGGGGTGGGATGGGATGGCTGGTGACAGCAACAGTACCTAGTGGTGCTTTGCAAGAACTCAGTCTGGTGATAGAGCTGTGCTGGAGGAAGCCCAAGTGCCTGTGGTGTTTGCAGCTGCCTGCAGCTTGTTATATAGACTTAAGGAGCAAACCAAAAGCGGGTAAGAAGTTGACGTGCTGTATCTTTCATGGGAGCTGGTGAAGATGTTAGAAGGAGTATTATCCCTGTGCTAATAAACCACAGGAGGAAATGAACCACAGTGGTATTTCAGGAATGCACTGGAAATGAACTGCAGTCACTCCTGACCACCCAAAAGCCCAGGGAGGGTATGGCCAAACAGCATTCATGATGCACTTGTACTTGGTACCTAAGAATAGGCAATTTGGAGTCTTTTACCTATCACAGGAATTTAGGAAGCTTGTTGTGGCATATATTGGCAATTACATGGTGCCAGCAGTTAAATAGTGGCAGGAGTAGAGTGACAATTACGGGATAAGGATGGTTATGCTCTCCTGAGGGCAAGCAGCACATGGCACAGCATGTTCAGTGTGACAGGAGGGGGTCCCTCCCTTGCAGCACCCACCCTGTGAGGGGTGGGATGGGGGTGCCGTGGGCACAGTGCAGACCCTTGGCTCTGGGGCAGAGAGCAAGGACGCTTCGACTGTTTCCATGTGCCCTCAGCCACAAGGCAGTGCAGTGGTGGGAGCAGCACTCTCTGAGGACTGGGGATGTATCTGAAGGTTTGGGAGGATGAGCCCAGCCTGTCCCCCTCGCTGTGGGAACGGGAATGAAACTACAGGGCCGAGAGCAGGTGCCTGAGCTGTGGGGTGCTGGAGAGATTCCCAGGCAGGCTAGGCCAGGAAGGAGGTGAGATGCTTGTGCTGGAAAGCAATGTCTGCACCGGAGAAAACATTCAGTCGTAAGGGAAATGTTTTTTCTCTGCTCTTGCTTTGATGCTGTTGTTAACCCCAAGCTGTACTTGCCTGGATGTGCTGTTATCCAGCCTGGGCTGTATACGGGGCACATGGTATTTGGGGCTGTACTCTCAACGGGAGCACAGTGTGCTGCCTAGGGCTGGGCTGGGCACACAGCCCCAGGAGCAGCTTTGCAGCTGGGCTGGAGCAGCCACAGCTGCCTCGTGGCTGTGGTGCCCTGCAGGGATGTTGTGAAATGCTGTTTGAGGAAAACAAGAAACCCTGCTGTGAAGCAGTGTTGCTAATTGCCTTTTCCGCCCATATCTGGGTTTTTCTCTTCTCAGCGCATACCTCTGGTTCGGGAAACGGTCAGCAGTGGAAGCTGCTGCTTTCTACCTTCCTCTCAAGTATGGCTGGCTTTTAGGTGGCCTAAACCCCAAAACCACACTTTGTACAAAAGGATCTGTGCATCTTACTGCTTAGCATTAGTAGGGCACAGTGTCACAGGGGGAACTCCTGTGGTAACAGGCCTCCAATGAGTGGGCAAGTCTCAGCTGAGCTGTTGGTCTTGGTAATACTAAAAATAGAGTCCTGTGTCCTGCTGATAGCAGGCTTAGTGCAGGGCAAGGCACCATGTCTTGCCATCAGCACAGCAGGGAGGAAAAGCTGATCCCAGCACTTACTTGAATGTGCAGTCTGTCTTGGTGTTTGTCTTTAGCAAATCCAGGTGGATCTGCCTGGGGTCGTGCTGCTGTGGAGCACCAGGGCACAGAGCCCAGGCGCCTTCTCTTCTTCCTCTTCCTGCGCCTATCTCTTGCTGTGCAGCCAGGATCAGCAGTGCTTTGCACTTGTTGTCTGTGCATTTGACATGCTGTCCCATGACAAAGCTGCTCCTGTGCTCTCCCACTGTTTCAGCAGAGGCACGTTTAACACTGCCTGACTTTGGGGGCTGGTGCAGTGTTGCAGCCTGGGTGCCGCTGGCTGTGGGTGCTCCCTGGACACGTGTGTGGGACCTGCTGTGGTGGAAGCGTGGGGTGTGCTGAAATCCTGAACATGAAGCATGAAGAAGAGCCTGGCTCACCACCAAGCGCTCGGTTAGCGTGCACTCATTAGTGGTGGATAACAACCAGCATCAGACACTGAGAGCTGCTGCGCTTCGGCTCTGTAGCAAGCGCGGCTTCTATTTTCATGGGGTATTTCTGCCGCCAGTCACAGCGTGGCAACAGCCTGTGTCGAGTGCGTGCAGCCATGCCTGCGGCTAAGGGCTTGCGTTGTCCCCTGCGGAGGGGCACCCTGAGCTACTCGCGTTGCAGCGGCCACTGCTGCCCTCCCTGTGCAGCACCATTGCCTGTGGTGGGCCGGAGCTGGCCCTGGGTGCTGGGTTTGGATGATTCCAGTGACGCTCTGGGGCACTTAAGTGAGGGGTAGCCTAGCCTGGGATGAGCTGGTCCTCAAGTCCAGTGCAAGCAGCAGCTGGGGTGGGAATAGGTGTGAGCTCTGGCAGTGCTGGGAGCCTGGGCAGGAGGTGATGAACAGCCACCCATCCCTGCCGCGTCACCGTTTGCTGCGTGCTTGGCACCACTGGCCCCTGCACCTCTGCTGCAGTGCGCAGGGGCCAGTTGCTGCTTCTCACAGGGCTGTAGTGACCATACCATGCATCCTGCAGCAAAACTGAAACGGTGGTGAAATAATGCCTGTATTTAAAATGCCATAACTGTAGTTGGTACATGCACATGTGCAAAATGGATCCATCTCTAGTGTCTGGCTAGGTGTGCTGCTGGGCAGGCTGGAGGAGTAGCTGGTGAACGAATGACAGCTGGTGCAGTGTGGTGCATTCCTTGCAGTACCAGCAATCACAGCCTGCTTGAATTGCATTACCTGAGCATGGGATTTGGGATGGGAGGGATGTAGGACACTGACACCTGATGTTGAAGGGGTCTGTGACTGTGGCCACTGGCCCTGTGGCATTGGCAGCTGTAAGCAAAGGGGGTAACTGCATCAAGTGTGTTATTTTGCCCAGCCTCTGACAGCTGCTGCTGGCTTCAGCTCCTTCCTCTGTTCATGATTTCTAGTGCAAAAAGGAAAATGATGTGAAAAGATCGTTACTGCATGAAACCCAGTTCTGAACATCTGTGCAGAATTGAAAATTTCATCCTAAAATAGATGCATAGATACAGAGTGAAAAGGAGAAACTTAAGGAAGAGAGCTTGAGGAAATCAACAAGAATCTAACTTGCCCTATAAAATTGCTCTGGAGGTATCTGTGTATCTATCAGCCTTCCTTTCTAGCTTCACTTACATTGCTGTACTAATTTCTCCTAACACAATGTATTAACCGCTTTATGTCCATTCTCTAAAACAACTCCATCCTCTTTGGAGGACACACATCTCCAAAGTGTGGTGCAAACCTTGGTTGTGGCCCTTATGTTTATATGTGGCACCAAGTCTGTTGGCCAGGAGATCCCTGCATACTTTGAAGGTGGCAGCACCTTGGGCACAAGCCACCTTGCAGTGAAAGCCAGTCAGGGAACGGACTTTTACCAATTTCCATTGCTGTAACACTGCTGTGAGCTGCAATTTGTTTGTAAAATCCCTTTCAGTTCAAAAACCCCTTTGTGTTCAGTTCACCAGGCTCCGCTGGAGCCAGAGAGGCTATGGCCACGTTAAACCAGGAAGCGTTGTGCATGCAGGCCACCAGCTGGCAAGAGCCCCAGTCCTCCCTGGGGTGCCGCCAAGGGGGCTAAGCAGATATGAACGTACCACAGGGGTGTTTTCCCCCTCCAGTGCACTCACTGCTGCAGCTGGGACGGCCGGGGTGCCAGCCAAGGGTGTGGGAAAGGGGTGCTGCATGGCCAGGAGCAGCCATGACCTGTGAAAGCTCCCAGAGCAGGAACATTGTCCAGGAATAGCCTTAAACATGGCTAAAACATGAGGGCAAGCAGCCATCTGCCTTAGCTACACTGGCTTGCCTGAGATGCTGCGGCAAGTGCTTGCTACCTCAACAACTGCTCATGTCTTGGATCCAGTGAGCTCCTGTGTCCGGTGCTGCCTCAGTAACTGAACTTTAATACACCATGTGTTCAAGTTTACTTATTTTCCTTTGGAGGAACCTCATCTAGCTAGGCATTGGCAAACATGGATGCTGGCCTGATGTTGGAGGCAAGCTTCTGCGTACTTGCATTCAGTAACATATTAACGACAATAACAAAACTACCACTGTAAGCCTAAGGCAGTTGTTTACCATCGTTGCTGGAACTGGTCAGCAAAATGCTGTGGTGTTTCAGTTCTCATTAGCCCTGTAACTGCAGGCAGCCATGGTGGTCCACTTCCCTGGCAGTCGCTGTGTCTGTAGGGCAGGCTGCATCTCTTAGTGAGGACTGCTGCTGGCTGGGGCAGCACCAGAGCTCTCTGGCCCCAGGTTCCCAGACAGGACTTGCTAGTGCTGCAGCAGGATTGGGTGCCACACTGAGCTCAGGCTCCTTGGAAATCTTTGCCTTTGGTAGTGGCACAGCTCAGCCAAGTGCAGAGCCTGATGTGTAAACACTGACAGCAAAGTTAGGGTTTGGTCCTCCCCAAGGTTGCTACTGGTTGTCTTTGGGTACCCCAGTCAAACAGAGGGCTTGTTGCAGGAGAACAAATGTGCCACATTTGCTGCTTTCTGACTCACTGGTAGGTAAATTGGGCAATCTTCTGTTTCCCAATCTGTTTTCTTTCTCAGGAATTCAGGCTTTGCTTTGCTTAGAGCACAGCAAAAACATAATCGAGCTGCTAGTTCACACATGCATCTCTCCCTGTTCAACAGATGCTGGCAAAAGCCCCCATTTTTCACCAGAAGGAAGCCAGGGCTGTACCCAGCACCCTGGCAGCTGTGCATCCATCTGCTGAGCCTCTCAGGGCTGTGACCTGCTCCTCTCTGGTACCCTCCTGCAGACCCTGAATTATTCCCATGGTGAATGCTGCAGCTGGGGACCATGAGCCCCCCATGAGCTGGGGGCTGCTGCAAGGCCAATTGCTGCCGCGCTTCCACAGAGACAAGGCAGGATGGGGCTCATCCCACACCCTGAGATGCCCCAGTATGCAGGGTGATGTCCCACAGTCAGCACCTAGTGTCAGGAACTGCCGGAACCAAACTGTTTTTCACATGCTGCTTCTGCACCACTTCATATTCAGCACTAAAATGTAGGTCTTGCTGTATCCCAATTCACTTTCTGGCATTTTACATTTCACCCTGTTTCAGTAACTGGCAGTCTTCCCCTTCCCTTATGCCTTGCAGCCCAGACCCTGGAGGGGAGTGCTTGCACCCTGTTCTGCTGGGCAGGCTGGTGTTCCTCCAGGCTGCTGACTGATGGGCAGACAGACAGCAGGGCAGCAGAAAGGACACACTTCCAACTCCTTTTCTTTCCTCTTTCTCCCCCCACCTCACACCCCTCTGTCCCTTTTCCCAGTCATGGGTATCAATTTGTAATGTTGCAGTTTGAAGGTACCCACTTGTGAAGGATGGGCAACACTTTCTTGTGCTTTATTTGTAAATTTTTTCCCAGTAGATGGATATTAAAAATTATGTGAACAAAACTGCTACTGAAGTCATTTGCTTTCCAAGTGGCGTCAGTTCAGGCTACTACGGGGCAGAAATCAGTGAAGAATTTGGCACCCTATTTTGAGCATGCTGTGACAGCCCTTTCAGGCAAACAAAATTTTGTATTAATTTTTTAATCCCTCGTGTCCTACCCTTCTGAGCTGAAGACTCATTTTGGGAAGAAATCTGTTAAACCCGGCATGTGACTTTCTCACAGCACCGCTTGAGATGTAGTTTTGAATGGGAACAGGAAGAAATGTGTCAACAGCTTCATGTCTCTTCTTGTCTGGAAAGCAACATCCCTTGCCAAGTCAGTAATGCCTTTCGGCGAGGCACTCTGCCTGCCAAGCCACATCACTGCACCATGGGCACGAGTACCCCTGGGATGCTGCTTGGAGCCCTGTGGACCAGTGGTCCTCACACACAGCAGTGGGCTGGAGGAGTGTGGTGGGGATATCTCCACCTGCGTGCCGCCGGCTGGAGGGAGCCATGTGCTGCTCCTCCACTTGCTGCTCCTGCTGCATTTCCAGGGGGAGGCTGAGTCATCCCCTTGGTTTTTTTAATATTCCGGGGGAGGTCCAGCTGTCTCCCCACCAGGCGTGGAGCGTCTGTGCCGCACGGCTCCAGCCTCCGTGGTAGCGTGGTGGCTTCCCACTTAATGTCATTGTTCCTGAAGAACAGCGTGTCCCGGTGGCGTGCTGCCCTGTCTCACAGGTCACTCACTGTTGCCGAGTATGTGGGACTGGCTTAACCAGGGGTAAAATATGGCTGTGTTTGCACCTTCTCCTAGGGAAAGAAGGAGATGAGCATTAAAACCGTGCTAGAGCTTGTATTTTATCCTTTGTATTTGCTGCAGTTGGGGCGTGTTGGCTTCATGCACTTCTTTTCTTCTCAGGCTTGCCCAGTGACTGGAAGCAAGTGTGGGAAGGTGGTTTTGGTAAGAGAGCGTGCCTTCCTAGCCATCCTGGTCCAGCATGGTTGGGCCATGCTGCAGAGCCACTGGCAGCCCCCAGCTCTCCTCTGGGCGAGGATCATGTGCTGAAGAGCAA
The DNA here is from genome assembly GCA_017639245.1 of Myiopsitta monachus. NCBI lineage: Eukaryota > Metazoa > Chordata > Aves > Psittaciformes > Psittacidae > Myiopsitta > Myiopsitta monachus. The sequence goes on from CM029923.1 coordinate 25,206,211, forward strand.
ACTGTTGAACATGTGGCCACAGGGAAGCTGCTGGGTTTTATCATCTGTGCATAACGTGCATCAACAGAAATTTGGATGCAGCCCTGATGCTGAGATACACCCAGTGGGCCACTCACATCCAGATGCCCTGTGTGCAGGGCCATGTCCCTAGTCCGCCAGCTGCAGTGGGAAAAGTGGCATCCCACAGGCACTGCCAGTCTTGTAATGCCTGAGCCCCTCTGTGGTCATCACTGTGGCATGTTGGCATCTGTTTTTGCAGATGGGTTCTGGTCTTTGCTTGTATGGGGTAAAAAAAGAAAAATATAAGAAACTGAACATATACTCCTGGGTTTCAGCAATGGGCAGGGGATTGCCATGGATTATGCAATGTATTAAAAGCATTTTACTGATGGGCAATGCACTGGAATTAAAAAGTGTCTGCAAAGCATGATGGGGTTTGTTTTAATTAAGTGTCGCCAGACACACGGCGGGTTACAGTGGCTCTGAGCTGAGTTTCTCTCTCAATTAGCTGGTTAGCTTCCCTGGCGGGTGCAGGCGCAGAGGGTG